>JAUDJH010000024.1:2400000-4800000 GCA_036320925.1 Automeris io
TGTAATACTTCGGGTAGTTATTAAAAGAGCGGTAGCGAGCGGCGATTTGTGATTAAATAAATTTTCCAGCTTTTCTTTTTTCACTGTGCTTTATGTGTTATATTCAGTAGCGTTCATTCCGTAGATGCATGAAACACTGCATGCCTTGACAATAAATAAGTCTTGAATAAATAGCTTATATTTCAATGCAATGTAGTCGGTTAAAAGAATAATCATTGATATTCATACATATTCTATTGTCACTCCGTCTATCGTCCCGGTAAGTGCAGTATAATGTTTAATATTGTATAATAATTTCATATTCAAATTAATTACGATAATCTGAATCGATGAGTCTGCCTATCTTGTTCAAATACCCTATGCACGCCACTGATTATATCACCTATAATCATTATTATTGGATCCTTTTATAAGTCTATAGGTAAATGAAAATATTCTACAGAACATCAACATTTAGTGTTTTTAATTATGTTACAAATACAGCCTCCATTCACAGATTGGTGTTGATTATAATGGAAAGTATTTCAAAAGATGACCTCGCTATGAGAACCGGGTTTTTATTCAATGCCTGGGTGTGTTATAATTTATTTTGAGTTAAACACATACAAATTAATCATAATATTATTTATTTTCGTATTAATATTTCCAATGTATACTTCGACTTGAAAAAGAAATTAAAGTACTATGTAGGTGAACGTTAAATTAGTACCTATTACTTTACAATAGCTATTATTATATAATATATTGTAGTTATAAACCTATTTATAAATATTATATTACTATATAATTGATAGTTATTAATGGATGATTATAATAATAAAATATATATTGTCACGCTATATCCCTTGCGTGGTGAGCAGAGATACATAAGTGGCTGTATCCATTTTGCGCTAATATGTCGTGCCCAATGTGACCAGTAGCGCAGCTGATCGCTGTTCACAGGTTCACAGGATGTTTTCCTTCAGCGGTGAGCGTGTGATGCCGCTAGCCCGCAGCCACAATGGATTATATTAATAAAAAAAAAACTAATTAGAGATGACATAGGGTAAATAATATCTTCTGGAATTTTTTGTTTTCATGGGTACAAAGTTTTTTTTTTCGTTAGTATTGTATCTTTGTATATTTATACTTTCGCATATGCCAATACTTATTATAAATACATCTATTTTATGCAACGATTAGTCGGTATCGGTTACCTAATCAGACCTTAAAACTGCCAAAGGTTAAAAATACTTTATGTAACTTATTAAGTTTTTTTATAACTATCTAGTATTGTGGCGTAACAGTACAAAGGCTCTTGACATTTATTATACCGGAGTCCTCAGTACAGGACTAGTTCCCTCTGGAAGTTTAAAAGTGTTACAGCTTTCGTACTAGGTATACTGTTTGTTTTGTTTGTAGGTTGTTTGAAATGACATAATTTAGTATTCATGTGTTCTACTATAAAGTCTTTTGTTATATTTTAAAATATCGAGCGTATTCCATAAGAACATTGCAAACAAGTATTATTTTAGTATTTTAAGGTTGTTTTTGTATTACTTCCAAAGTATTTATGGTATTGTTCCGATATTATTTTTATGAAATATTTTATAATAGCTAGGGATAGATTGGTTAAGTATTTTACTATTAATAACTTAAGATTATGTAGATACAAAGATAAATACTATTACTAGATAGTAATTACAATTATAACACAATCTTCTAGATTTTTTCGCTTACGATATTTTTCCGCAACGCGCACGATATATTTCACTGAAGCTATATTTACATTAGATTCATGGTCCAATCCGTATTATTAGAATGTTATTACTTTTACAATGTATAATCCTATCTACGTATTTCAATTATAATGAGTTTTCGGATATCTAGACTGTATACATACATATATTTTCATTATATTTGTGTATAATTTATTACACTACTTAATACAAAGTTGCAATAAATTCGTTCTTATTTAATTTACAATATAATATTGGTACTGAATATGCGAATGAAGTTAGGTAAATGCGTGAAATTTATTCATAATGTACTTAATGTACAAAATGTACTGTAATTACTTCCTCAACAAGAATATGCATTAGCTATTTTCAAAATTTTGTCTCCAATAGCAGGTAGCCAGCAGGCATGCGGGCATTTCTGGATGCTGGCTTAGCTGTGTAGTAGTTTAAGTTTTTTATTATATATATTTTTAAATAAATCTTAAATATGATATGTACAAACATTTCGATGATTTAATAAGTAGTCAAATTTTAATTATGATAAAATGATTATTCCTACTATCCTATTTATTTTAATACGGTTGTTGTCAAAATGTTGAATTACAACAAATGACCGTATGCTTATTTTAACTCTAATACAATAAATATGTTATAATTTTTTCATTACTGAAGTTTTATTCGCAGGGATTCTATAAAACGTTCTAGAAATGAAATAATATCTAATGCTCTCTCGCTGGGTATAAAAGGCGTAGCATAAAAGCGTGCGAATGCCTGAATGTTCGCTCACCTTGACCCCTAATACAGAAATTGTTATAATTCTATTGTTTTTTTTATATTATTCGTTGAATGTAAATGGTGACAGAACACTTAGCTCAAAATGAAACGACAAGCATAAAGATAAAAATACATTTGCTCTAGTTCTATGTTCTAAAAGTTCAAGATACAAGTAAACAATAATGATTAAATTATAACTAAGTATGCAAATTATTTCTATGTTTTTAATGATACTGTCGTAATTTTATTTCAAAACAGTGTTATTTTACTCGCTAAATTCACGATAAGTTGTTTTCATCAAATAAAGTTAGAGGCGGTTTTCATAGTAATTTTCCATGCTGCGGTGTTGTCATAAATAAACCTAATTAAAACAAAGCCAGAAAAGAACATTTTAGGAATAAAATTAAATTTCCCTCATTTATATTCTTTTTATAGCTGAGGCGCATGATATTAGTTTTATCTTTTTTGCATAGTTTACCACACTGCCATCTTGTTGCTAGCCCTCGTGATATTTAACAAGAATTATAAATGAGTAACTAATGGGGCAAGTGCTTTTTTCACTATTAAATAACCAATGATACGGGAAATGTTCCACGCCTAATTAGAATCTAAGGGGAATGTCCAAGAACAACTTCATGCGCTCGCCGATATCGGTAACGGAACGCTCGTCAAGATGTTAGCTGTCGTCTGCGGCGGTGTCGTCTTCGCCATCACCATCATCTTCTTCTAGGGGTTGGCTTGTGAGCGCAGCCCAGAGTGGCGAGCGTGCGCCAAACTGCGCCGAGCCCCGCCGCTAGCTGTCCCGCGCGCAAGCTACTGCAGCCGCAGCAGCTGAGCCAACAGTACCCACTGCGCTGAACAGTATAGCACCTACCTCACGATCCGGTGTTATCTCCACCTGCATGACAGTTTTTTGTATTATTCTAACTTAAAATAGTGACTAAATGCCATCTGTTGTTAAAATAGTCTTTTTATTTTCAACTGGATATGGGTTGATAGCCGGGATAGACCTTCACAATTAAGCCGGGCAAGAGGGCGAACACTGAGGTGCTCAGCCGGTAAATTTATGGGTTGGGTGGCAACGCAAGGGCAACCCTGTGGGTACGAACCTCGACATGGGCCTCCAACCAAAATACAAAACTTAATGGTAATCTACTAGCGTTTCGGAAGCGACTACGCATGCTGATAATCACTGTCATCGTATCGGCATAAACAAATATTTTTTTGACTTCGTTTAAACAATCCAAATATGTGGGACGATGTGAGCTTGCTTGACAGATTACATGTCAACAATTCAATAAGACGATTACTTATATAAAGTTTGGCCGAAATAGGGGTCGGCGCTCGTGGTTCTTCTGTCTTAGGGAAAAAGACAGGTTAGGTACAGATTAAGGTTACTGGAGCATAACTCCAGTATATATTATATGAAATGCCATAGCATTATTATAAATATAGAACTCCAGTTTCGGCTACGTATATTAATAAGTAGATTTTTTTTTTAAATGAAGATATTAAAGGCGGGGTTCTTGACGAAAGTATGTTAGGTAAAGCGACGACCGCCCCGCTTCGTTTTTCGTTCTAGAGCGGTCGATATTTTGTGTAATCATATAAGAAAAAACTTAAAAATGTTTATTTCAACTCTTAAAACTACAAGATAAGATAAATCAGGCCGGTATGATCGCTGCGACTACCGATGGGTTTTTTCTTACCTGTCGATAGTCGTTGGCGTTTTTTGGACTGTACCATGCTTACCATCAGGTATGGTGCAGCTACTGTGTCGAGTCAGTTTAAAAAAAAATCGTATTACTACGATTCCCACCTTAAGAGCGGCTTGTACTAGCAAATTAAAGTTTAAGCTTATATAAAACGCTATTTGATTGAAGAGGTTTAATACTACAACAATGATGATTCAAATTTAACAATGGTTAAAACTGGATAATGTTTTTTTGCAAGCCAATAAGTACATTTAATCGCTAAATATCGTTTTATATTAATTTAAGCTAGATTTAATTCGCTAGTGCAAGCCGCCCTTAATGTATTAAGATAATTACGTTGATTATGATTAAAATTTAATATGTAATGTGTTGAAGTTTTATGACGTAATAAATATTAAATGGAATTGTTAACTAAATCTTAAATAATTCTCGTGGGAAATGACTAATGATTTAAGCTATAAAAAGAAACAGTTACTAAAGTTACTAAAATCAAATCTGGTTCCATCCACTACATGCTTAACCTAACCAATCATACATAATGTAACTTATTGTAGCAATGATTAGGTATAACACGCCTAATAAATAGTTACAAAGTATACTGTTGGTAACAGATTTTGCCAATCTGTAATAGAATAACTTTTATTTCGATCACAATTTGGGGTTGTTTTCGCGAGGGATTTGGCACAATATGTGTTGTTTAGTTGAAATCGACTTTCACCAAACTATTATGATACGAAATGATGTATAGACATGTGGAATCAATTCTCGAAGTGTGTATATTCCTATTTTAATTTGATCATTATTGTTTTGTGAAATTTTATTACTGAATGAGATCTACATATAGAGATTGATGTTGATAATATACTCGTATTAATTGTTTATGTGTATATGTACTGATAAATGAAATAATTATTTTGTTGAATTATTCTTACTTGTGACAGGGTGGTTTGTTCAGGATCTGAACGTTCTTCCAAAACTGTATCCAGTTCTAGAGTGGGTGGTGGCCGTGGAGAGCGAATCAGGCTCACTGCTCGAGGTTTTGCCTTGACTGGCGAGAGTCGAACCACAGAAAGTTCCCCACGATCTAATTCGCAGTTACGACGTCTTGCTCTCTCCCTGAATAAAAAAAGAAAAACTATAATATATTCGTCAAAAAATAAAAATAAAAGCTACCATATGACTTTGATTTCTAAGGAATATTATGAGGTTTTGGGGACTGGAAATGATTAAATATGCTGTAATGATTAGTTTTCAATTTAATAAGATACAATAATACTCACCATAAAAAAAAACAAGTAAGACTATTTGTTCAGAAAAATGCAATTCTAAGGAAAAAAGACACTGAATTAAAATTTTAATAAAAAATCGTTAATCATTTTTTACTAAGTAAATTTTACATTAATATCTGCTACGCCCTCCTCTATTTCGAACAAATTCGTGAAGTCTTGAGGTTACGCTTTCAATCAGAAGCTGTCTTGCTTGCCGCAGAAGTGTGCATCGACATAGTCACTGCAGTGCACCTGATGGTAAGTACAGATTAGTCTAATAACGAAAGCAACCATCAAAGAATGAAAATGCATTGATAGTCTCCGTCTTTATGTCGGCCCACATACACCATGATTGAAAGTCTCTAGGTATATAAGTAACTGGATTTACACACGCTGATCTCGAAACGTGACAGGCTAAAGCGAGTCACTATGACGGTCTTTACACTTGTATACTGTGGTCATGACCCAGTTCGGGCAACTGCCCTACCACCAAAAAAATAGTTTATTTTAACAATTTAGTCATTAAGTATGCTTCGTAGATTTATAAATCAACTCTACAAACTATCTTGGTTTGACTTATTTTTTTAAATCAATGGGCATATTTTATCGGTTGGCTTAAAAGCATTAATTAAAATGGAAAGTAAATTGCTATAAACACAAAAATATTCCGAAAGATCTATGTTATCACTAATATCTCATAGAAATCACAGCACTATAGTATAATGTTAATCAAAAAATATACATAAAGAAAGCGATGTTTTTTTCATCGCTACGCAACTGAAAAGCTACATCAACGCTGATAAGCAGATTGAAGAGCGTACTGATGGTATTTATATAAAGAGATAACTGGGCGTTTATATACTCCACTCGGTCATATCTCGAAAGAGCGCTCGACGCCGATCGATGTCAGGCAAGATTGTCTACTACCGAAATAACTTTGTGTACTGGAATTAGGTTAACTTTTGTGTACCTTTTTTGCGGAAACTAGCACCTAAGATTTTGCAACTAATTTTGACGAAAAAAAAAAGTTTTGGAATTCATCCTAAACTTCATATCTACAACATTTTTTTGATTTAATTTATTTATCTCTTGAGTTTACGTCATAAAATAATTTTGATCTATGTAAGTAATGCCCAGTTTCACAAATGCTCCTTAAATTTAAAAACTTTTAAACACTAACTTATTACCAATTGCGTATAAATTTATGCTTCATTAATGTTTAAAAGCGTCTTAAAATTTAAGGGGCTTTCTGAAAGTGGGTGTTAATCACACATTTCAACTACTTTGCAAAATTAACTACAACGAAACATATAGATAGTAAAAATGAAATAAAAAAAGTATTATAGCAGAATAAATTGATGTTAGCAAATAAAAGTTTTTACGATTCATTGCATATTGGGAAGCACCAAGGACAAATTAAGGAGGCATATAGGTACTTACTTATTTTATTACACGTGTAAAGCTATGTATGTATACCAGTATTAAAAAAGTGTGTACATACTTACGAGTATGTATTTTGTATTATATATATGTACCTAAATAGGAACTAATGAACTAATTGTAAATATATTATTGCTAAAATGTTGATTTTATTTTAATTTCAATTCTACGGAATTGTTGATGATCATAGCTTTAAGCAATAATATGTCATATTTTTTTCTTATCCTGGTTTACTAATGTAGCTCTCATACACGCAATTAACTATTATTTCATGACACTATATTTTAGTTACTGTTTTACTGACACTATATTTTAGCAAGAGATACGATAAAATTCACTCTATAATAATTAACAAATAAAAGATTACCTTGCCAATTTAGCTCTTCTTCTTAAGCAGCAGATCACAGTTAATGCGAGCAGGGGAAATCCGAATATACATGAAACAATTGGCACTACTATGGACTCTGGAGTGACTGAAACAAAAATTGCTTTGTAAATATAGTGATTACATGGTGCGATTGAGACAAAAATAAAACGCGATCATTTGTCCTGATTTTCAAAGTATTCAACTTCTATTATATCATAAGGATTCAATTTTAAAATTTTATGTTGTAAACATTGCTTTCACTGAAAATATAATAATCGAGATTTTTTGCTATTGTTACGAAAAATGTATTCAATAAATTCTTTGAAAAAATACTCCATTATGGAGGATCAATTATCTATTGGAATTTTGTTAACATCCGCACTAGAGCACAAAAGTCTTTGTTATGTTTTGATTTTTGATGAACATTATGATTATAAAGAAACAATGATTCGTCGTATCATTATTATATTCTGAAGTTGATAAGGAAAGTTTTTTTTTGAAACGTCATAACAAAACACTAAACAGCTTAATCTAAAATATCCATATTATTTTAACTTTACATCAGTTTACGTTCTAAACCTTTGTTCTACATACACCAAAATAAAGGCCAAGACTTAGCCCGTAAATCAAAACTTTTTCGTATAAAATTAATCGAATTAATGTACTGGCCATTAATAAATCTACAAAGTAAACAAGTGCGTGATAAAAATAACGTTCTGAATTTAAATTTACAAAACTTATGGTCATATTTTGTATATATTGGCGATAAAGCGTTGCTACGAGTATTGTGACTGTTTCACAATTTCCTTTGCTTCAAAAGTATCAGGTAATTTGCATAAATTTTTGGAAAAAAAGCAATTTAAAGGAAGAATATTTCGTTGTTAGAATAATGTCGCGTCGCTATTTAATTCGAGAAGAAATATTACAGAGTGAAGTCACTGTAGCCATTAATTCTAATGAATCTGTTATCCGATGATTGTAGGAACGTTATCGAGGCATTGCAAACACGGTTGAAAGTGTGTAGGACATCTCAGTCGCGCCACCTCCACGTGCGGCCGGAACAGCCCATTGAGGACTTTCTCCAAGTGAAAAAAAGCACCGTTTCACGGCATCCTGGAAGATATCGTGAAACAACTCAGTGACAAAACCGTTTTAAAAATATATAATAGGTAATGGAGAGCGCCTCAGACTACGGCTCGGCAATTTGTAGAAAAGCTATGGTCTGAACTACAAATGGCCATGTGCACCAAAATTGCAAATAAGAGTTTGCACAAGTTCAGTCTCTGGCTTCGTAGGCTGCTGCTGTTCGAAGTTCTTCAGCATGGCAATCCAACTCGACGCTTACAGTGTGCTCGGGTTTACCAACAATCATCTGAAAATCAGTGGACTCATGCCCTATTTTCTGATGAATCAAGTTACAGCTTTTATCTTGATTCAAGAAGGATACGCGTTTAGCGAACTTTGGAACGTCGCGAACTGCTTCGGTGTTCACAAGAAGTTCATCCCTATGAAAGCGGAACAAACTTGGTTTGAACTAGAATTAGTGTTGGCATTAGAACTGACCTCATTTTGATACAGAGTATCCTGACTACCGAAAAATACTGCCACGACATGGTTAAACATGTTGTTTCACTCCGATACCAGACAGACGAAGATTTCATGTTCATGCAGGACAATGCTCGAGCGCCTACCGCATTCGTGCTACTTGAATCCTATTGAGTATGCGTGGTAAATGCTCGGCAGAATAACGTTCGAATAGTTCTAAAAATTGATTCAAATATAGAGTAGTATTAAACTTCTTTCAAACAAACTATTTTTGCGCTCGAGTCGTCTTGAAGATGATTAATAATTGTAAATAATAAACGTGGAATTTTAATTCTCTGTAAATCAATTAAATTAGTCAATATTCTTACAAAAATCCCGACAGACATTTCATTGAACAAACATTTACTGGTTTCGTTGGTAACATAAATTTATTATGCAGACCAAATTCCACCGATGTGTTAGACGCTATTTTTTTGTCAATAACTCACCTATTTTCTTTTTTCTTTCAATAGTATGGAATAAAGTTGGTGATAATCTAATTCTTTAAAAAAATTTTAGTCCTCATTAACGTTATCTTAAAATAATTAGAAATAACAACATTCCATTTAAAATATGCCTATACCGGAATTAGTCACACCAATTTAAGTTGTCGAGAAGGATTGTTCCTATACAGATATTAGTAGATTATGCATAATAAAAATAAAGTAAAAACATATTTGTAGAATTTTAGATTGTAAGCAATTGGTAGTTTTAATTTCATACGGTAAATATCTACAATAACTATTATTGGCGTAGTTAGTAAAACAGAGCTTATATTACTTTGTGTCTATTACCTGTAATTTAATTTGGAAATACAGTCAAAATCTGTTATAACGACATCGAAGGGACTACTCATATTTAATCATAAAAACCGATAGTCGTAACAACCGGTGATGTTTTCAACATACGAAGTCCTATTTCTTTTCGCCGGGACCTAATTTCTGGGTTAACATAACCGGTATGTTGTTTTAAACGATGTCGCCATAAACGACTTTGGCTGTATTTTCAAAAATAATTTGAACAATGTTTTTGAGACTCTTACCAGTAGGGTATATGATAATAGGCGTGGGGCGCTTGTTTCCATTAGTATTCGGTTTTGCAACTGCGGGCACGTTGCTGGCTGCTGTGCTAGGGGCCGAAGTATTTCTTGTCGTCAGTCTTTCCATCAACCCAAGAGGATCGGAAGTCGTGGAAAGTTTCATCATATCTATCTACATAAAGAAATGATAAATAGCATACGTGCAAGTGGGACTTAAAATCATTAAATAAACGAAGTGCTTTCAGAGTCATGGTCGCTAAATAGTGTACCTGGGTTATGTAATCATTAATATTGAATTCGTTTTCAAGAATTTGAAGATTAACAAATGAATAATTATAGTCTATAGTATATAATTACTTCATGTAAAGTTTTACAAAAGTTACAAATAGAACATATATTCTTATATCGCAGAGAAACTAGTCAAAATACCTAAGTGCAGTACCTGAAGGTATTATACGTAAGTTGATGGCAGATTTTCATGCATCTTATGTTGATATTGTATAAAAAATATTACTAATATGATTTTGAAAGATCAGTAAAACATTAGTTGCATTTTATATGAAAGTAAATTAAATGTGTTTAGGTATATTTTAATTTGTAAAAGCCCTAATTTAGACTATTCAGGCATCGCAGACATAATTGATTTATTTTATTGTAAGTATTATAAATTCCGCTCTTCTTTTGGCTCCCCCAGATCCTCACGGGTCACGGTAGTTTTGGCCGTCACCGGTGGCGGGTGTCCGGAGGAGAGCTGACGGCGGAATGCCATGAGTGCAGGAGCCCCGAGGACACGGCGCAGCAC
Source organism: Automeris io (assembly GCA_036320925.1). Classification (NCBI taxonomy): domain Eukaryota; kingdom Metazoa; phylum Arthropoda; class Insecta; order Lepidoptera; family Saturniidae; genus Automeris; species Automeris io. The sequence goes on from JAUDJH010000024.1 coordinate 2,410,708, forward strand.
ACGCTTGAAGTGTGCTCAGCCAGGGCTGAAGAAAGGAAGGTCCTTCAGGACCGCATTGGGGACGACCTGTCGCTGCCAGCGGTGGTAAAAGCTATGGTCGGCAGCGAAGAGGCATGGCGAGGATTCACAGCCTTCGGCGAGGTTGTGATGACGCAGAAGGAGGTCGCCGAAAGGATCAGAGAGCGAACATCTTCTCTGGCTATTCGGCGGCCAAGGCACCGTCGCCGGAGGGATGCGTTCATTCAGAGCGAGCGCGACATCCCCCGGTGACAATAGCTGGGCAGTAGACTTGAGGGAGTCTGCTGTCCGGATGAGAGGGTGGCGTTGTGCAGTGTCCGGCGCGCCGCCTGTGAGATAGGTATTGGAAGGGTAGGCTCTTTACTCCTACCCCTCCCAGAGAGGCAGCCTCGACAAGGCATTTCGCTCTCCGGGCGTCTGGATGAATTTGGTTTCCCAAGCTCTGGTGGAGCGATTAGAGGGACAACCCGGAGGTTTTTAGTCAGTAGGAGTCTGACACACCGGGGTTCCTGCCCTCACAGCGGCCCTGATGGTCCTATGCAGGATTTTCCCCCGAGAAATAAAAAAAAAAGTATTGTAAATTCAATAAGTATTACAAATCAATTTCGTATAAACGAATATTTAAAATTACTGTACCTACATACTGCAAAATTATCCATTTCATGTTATATTTTTACTTCATTATTCTCAAACATTGACGATATGTAAATATTTTCCCAAGTAACTGTTTGATAATTTTTCCCTTAAATTTGACAAACATCAATCATTCAATAAACGCTTCAATTTTGTCTGTGAACACTGGACGTTTAATATGTATAAAAACGCGTAGTCAGATTTATTTTTGATACATTCATTAAAAATCTTGTTACAGAATGTCCATACTACCTTATTTTGGTGAAAACAATTTAAAATATTATGAATTCAATTTTCTTCCGTGTTGGTCCGATTAAATATAAAAAGCTTTTTATAATATAATGAATTTTTAACACTGTTTTTAAAATACGTTTATTGCTATGGTCTATATAAAATAAGTATACCACTGAAGATAATAAAAACGTGTTTTTTAATTTTATTTAAAATTGAGTATTTAGCTCGGATAAACTTGGTTACCATTTTATATTATATTATACCTGAAAACAAAGTCGCCTGTAGCATTTAGTAATACGTACATTTATATGTAAATACCTAAGTATATCATTGAGCGTCAGTTTATTAAATTGCTTTTTATATTAGCCCACTGCGCTATTATCATAAAGCTTTTAAACGCTTTAGTTGTAGAGAAAATATACGATCACGAAGCACAAAATATCTACAAGCGGAAAATGGCCCACTAATATTTGATAGGTAAATAGGATATGACATAATTATAGTATATATTTATTTATTTTTCTATAAGACAAGGACCTAACATTACTTCTGAACGCAAAAGTATTGAGTAGCGTACCAGGAAACTTGGTACATAATTATAGATGAGCAAAATGTAATCAGATTAATGAATAACGATTATGATTACATTTTGCGTTTTTCATTATTAATATGACAGCATTTTGCTCATCTATGTTTTAAATACTACGGACCCCTTAGTTGCATACACATGTATGACTCCTTAATGTTTTGAAGGGATTTAATCTTGGTTACAGAGCAACAAAATAAAAATTACGACTACATTTTGTAATCGTTAATCATTAATCAGATTACATTTTGCCCATCTCTGTATTTATCGATTTATACATAAATACGGTAAAGTTTAGGATCAATTGTGATCGTTAAAGACGTGAATACAATAATTATTGGCGCATTAACATCGTACATCAGAGGAAAGCCTCTAATTTGTATAGGTATGTAATACACTGCGGTTTACTGCAGCTATTTCGTCTCATTCATAGTACAATCTTTACTTCCATATATGTGTTATGGATCGAGGTTTTTTTTTAAATTTTATTGGCGAACAGGACGTCGGTTCACCTGGTGGTAAGTAGTTACTGTAGACAACTGCAACACAAAGATCGTTGCTATTGCACTGCCGACTAAGCAGAACATTGTTCACTACCTTCTTGAAAAACTCCATATCATAGCTTTGGGAAAAAACTGCGCCCGGTAGCGTATTCCATAATTCCAAAGTGCGCGTCATTAATATTCATGATAAGGATACACACAAAGGGAAAAAAAAAGAAAAAAAAATGAGGTAAGTTTTTCGTTCTGTGTAAATGTGATTAGTGTGCCTTATTTATAGTTGTAATTGAAAATTATAATGTCATGTTGCCTACATCGTTTTCTTTACTTTAAGTAATTTAATGTCTACTTTCTGTATAACAAGGATAACATATATATTAAAATTAATAACTTATTAAAATAATAAGTTGTTACTTTATAAAAGAAATATTTTGTTAAAAAAATGTGTTAAGTTAGGTACGAAACATAGGCTGGATTATAGCCATCGTCGACAAAAGTATTGGAAACAGATATCAGCGAAGGCGACAATCCTGTACGTCTTTTGTATCGAACTTGGCACTTTACATTTGTGTGTATTTTTTTTTTCGAGATATATATAGCTAATTGAAGAAAATTGAAAATGTTGAACTGTATTAAGAAAAATATATCTGTTTTATTGATCAGAATGTATCTTTGTTAATGAACTATAATTACTTAAATGCATTTGACATAACAACATTTCATATTTTCATAGTAATATGTAATAATTTCATATAATGACTGTAATATGTTATAATTTTCTGTAATTATTAGGTAAAAAAATCAAAGAAACATTATTATATAATATTTTACAAGAACTTTTTTATGTTGGCATAATATCGCTTGAATTCAGTTAATTATATTTTGTTGCATTGCTTTACTTATTTTTTTATAAAAGTAATGTAAATGCAATCATTCTAATCATATGTATGCTTTAAACAAAATATCAGTTTAGATCATTTCATATAATAGTTTTTCATTATTTTCTTACATTTTTGTAGTATTTTGTTCTTATTTAGTACTATTTAATAAGAAAATCCTGTTTAATAGAGTACAATTTACTTTTTAAATGTCAGCAAATGCTCGTTGCGCATTTATCTAAATTTATATTTCTAGTAAAATATTCCCATTATAGATTATAATCTATTATTATATATACATATCTTAGAGTAACAAAAATACTGTATTATCATGATTTTACAATGATAAATATCTATTTAATTTCATTTCCTACTTACCGTTGCTATGTTCTCTTGTAACTCTTGAATATAATCGTTCAGAATATTGAAATCCCAATAATGCCAAGAAACAAAACTGAGGTGATATTTATACAGTAACTAAATGACTTTTGACGATAATATAATTTAGAAATTCAATTTTTGTTACGAGACAACGAACGTAATCGAGGCTCTGGTAAGCAGTTGGTTGAAAACGCGCGCTTACCGGCTCTCCCGGCATCGGACTGGGAGCTGGAGGCTGTATCCCGTAACTGAAATACTACGTAGTCGACCGAAGCGTCGGTACATTTTCGACAAACGATGCGTCATACTGCCTACAACGTTTTCTATTTCATTTATATTCTAGCAAAAAATTATATGTGGGTTGCTGTGTGATAAACTATAACTCTAGAAAATTTGTATCAAAATTACCTATATTACAAATAAGTGCGTACCACAGCCACCTATTTTCAATATGCTAGATATACTATATATACTAGATATGATATGTTATGAAGAGAAAATATTTCACTCACGCGATGTAGATTGTTTCCAATTTATAAAATCATTTATGATTTTAACAAACAAATACGCATGTTGTATAGTACAACGGGAAGCGAATAAAACAAAAGATGACAAACAAGGAAGGGACAAAGTTTTTAAAAATTCGACGTAAGTAGTTATCTTTATATTCAATAAAAAATAAGACGCAGTTACTTTTACTACAACACGGTAGTGCCAGTTACTTATCGATATTTATCGAAACTATTGTCTCTTATCAATATTAATTGGTTAATTAATATATATAATAAGAGTATAATTTAGATAAAAGTGTAATTAAGAAATAATAATAATCAAATTATTTACAATATTTAATTGTTGATATGTTAAATTGTCTTTTCACAAATAAGTTACCAGCTTCTTCCGCACCATGAAAGAATGATTTGTTTTTAGGCAGTTTTTAACGGCCCATTAGAGTCTTTTTTCATCGTACTCTGTATTCTCGGTAGGAATAGTAAATGAGTACAAGCTGTTGCAGAGAATAATGGATTTTAAAAGCAATTAATTCAATGTCAAATTATTTCAGGCTTGTGGAGTAATATTAAAAATATCTATTATTGATTGAATAAGGCGTGTTCACTTGAAAATGTTTGCTTTTACAAGTTTTACCACATACTAATATACATATGTACATAGGTTTTTTTAGGTTACTCTTGTATATTGGACACCGACTTACATCCAGTTTTAAAAATATTCCATTTTAACGGCTATTTTATACTCGAGGTAAGATCGTTTTACAATTGGATATTAGTTTATATTCTAATAATGTCTCATTTTTTAAATCTTACAACAACTTTTTCTAAATACGTACCGGTATTTTAACCCATAATCATTCTCGTTTCAGCGCATGGATTCTATCTCTTTATCCACTAGACGTTTAATACAAAAGATACATTTCTGTGATTACCATAATCAGCTACATTTATATTCAAATTTCCAGATCGTTTATACATTGTGTTGATGCATTTGAATGTGAAATCCTTTTACGTGAGACAATATGGTAATCTAGTAGATTTATTGTTATAAGAAACAGTAATTTTCTTGCCTCTGTTCTGATATATTTTACTCTTCATCTCAATGAACATATGTTTTGTAAGATGCCAATAAGTCACTATCGTGTTTTAAAATAACTCGCTAGTGACCCGCTTTGGCCTGTCGCGTTTCGGGATCCAGTAACTTATATACGTAGTATAGAGACCTACATTCGTAGTATATGTGGGCTGACATGATGACGGAGACTATCAATGGATTTTCGTCTTTTTGATGGTCGCTTTCGTCTTTGGACTACACTGTACTTACTATCAGGTGCACTGTAGTCACTATTTCGATCCAGTTAAAAAAAAAATGTAATCAATACTACATATATTGTCTTAAGTGTACAATTCTGAACATCGATGAAGAATAAGAGTAAGACAGTAACTATATTGGAATATAATACGTTTACATTTGTTATACTCTATTTACTCTGAACCTTTCATATCTGTTAGAAATTTACGGCCGAGCCTTTCGATAAAAGGCCCCTAAGGGTAACATATATGACGACGACATACTAAGTTATAATCATATTATATACTAGTCTCTGCACGCGACATCGTCTGCCATAGCAATAAGAAAATGCTCCCATTTGATTCGAATTAAATGAGTATATTTAGTTAGTAACGATAATTTAATATTACGGAGGATTTTCACTTTGTTTCTTTAGTGTAGTATAGTTACTACTATGGAATTTTCAAGTGGTATCTCTGTTTTTATCCTAACTTCTTGAAATCTGCAACAACGGAATGCCGAGATGTCCGTTGTTGGGGTCCGTCGTACCTGGAAAATTTTTACGAGCCCTAGCCGTTATCCATATTCGATCCATCACCAGAGGGTGATAGCTGGCAAATTAGTGATTGGGTTGCTGCTTCAGTGGCGGGAGTCGCTGTCGTGTTCTGTCTGATGGGTCTGTTTGGTCAACCTGGTTCCTCGGTGCAATCCTTCGCTTGAATCTGGATTGTCTACACAGCTCAACCTAACAAATTTCAACCAAACATGTACTATGTTTCAAATTAAAATATGTGTAATAAAACTGAGAAAATTTCATTAAAATCGGTCTAGTAATTTAATTGTTTCTTTTATTTACGGTAGTAATCATTTTACTTTACCTCACTAATACATGCTGGAACCTAATATAAGATGTTAGGCTATATATTTTATTCTAGTCAGGTGATTTTTATAACATTTGTCATAATATACATATAGAATATAAATACGTCTTCATTTATGTTGACTCGTGATCACAATATCGATACACATTATATATTGGTCAAGCTATATTGCCAGTTTTACCAAACCAATCAATACCAATCATAACTTTTTTTAAGTTGAAAAATATGTTATAATATTGCGAAAATCTTATCAAAATAGGTATAGTAGTTTCAGTGGAATGTTCAAACAAACATACTACAGACAGAATTTTTAATGAAGATAAATTCTTATTTTTTGATTAGTATATCCCATTTTTTAAATATTTTAAAATAATTGAATTTCACTAAGAATTTCATAATGTAATTGGGATGGTTCTGCTTAGTACTTACTTGACGCCCTGGATAGGTTGCAGCGGAGGGCTGTCCGCATTGTGAATGATCCTGACGTGACTAAGCATCTTGCACCGCTTCAGTTGCGCAGAGATGTTCCCTCACTGAGCGTTTTCTACCGTCTGTATCATGGCGAGTGTTCTGAAGAATTGTTTATCCTTGTTCCACCCCTCTCCCTTCTTTAATAGAACTACGCGCGCGGGTTTGCGGAGTCACAGCTTTACGGTATCTCACATTCCGTCTAGTACTATGAAGTTCTCCCACTCCTTCTTTTGTCGTGTCGTTGAGCTGTGGAATGGACTTCCGGCAAGCGTGTTCCCACCTTCCTATGATATGGGATCCTTTAAGCGTAACGTGAAGAGATATTTGTGCAGGCCGGCATGATCGCTATGACTACCGATGGGTTTTTCTTACCTGTCGATAGTTGTTGGCGTTTTTGGACCGCGCCATGTTTAACATCAGGTGCGGTGCAGTCACTGTGTCGTGTCAGAATAAAAAAAAAACATTTTTTACCGGTATATACAAGAATATCTAATATAGTCTTGACAGATAGATTTGAATTAACAAAAGGTTTTAATTAAAACGATTGTTGTCCTAGTTTTTTACTACCTATATATTTTTATAAAGCTCGGAGACCTCTAAGAATATGTATGTAGAGGTACGTGGCATATATATAGCGGTAATATATCATGTTATTTTGTATAATACATTGTTATCAATATCTAGATTGTTCTTTTTTTTACAGAAAATCTTTCGACTAATGGTCAGAATAAAATTCTGTGTCACGTAGGCAGGCTGCTAAGCCCCCGAAGAACCGTTCCATTAAGAGCCTATTATCCTTTCGTTACTGTTCAATGTTCAAGGGATGTTCAAATGTGAATAGCTATTTCGGTTTTTTTAGCAGCTTGGACGCAACAGGAATAACATATCACTTGCTCATCGTTATGTAAGATGTTCCGAGTAAGTCTTAATAACCTGCCTTTATGCTTTAGGCGGAATAAAATCGTCGAAATGTTACAAATAGTATTTCTTTTACTAAGTTATTGACTACCCGCATTCTTTTTTTTTTTTTTTTTTATTCTATTTATTCAGGGGTCTTTTACGTGTTTACGTATGTCAGCCCCATCGTACCTGTAAAGTTCGGTGTCTTCTTAACACAGTTAGTAGTATACACATATAGTAATCAAACACAGTTTTACTATTAGGAATTAAATAATGTAGACGGAACACCGAGCACGTCCGCACGCGGTCACGGTCGGTGAGTTTGTGTCGTAGTCGGGTTGCGCATAAACTACAGTACCTTTATACAGAAATACCTAACATATGACATATGGGGGCCATTGATCTGAACAGACCAAACGCCTCGTCAGATAACAGTTCCGTTCTTCTTCTTCTTAGGGTGCCTCTCCACTACCGGAGGTTGGCTGTCAGCTCAGCGAACTTCTCTGTTACAACAGTTCTGTTAAGACTTCTCACAGATGCAGATCGGACACATTTCATCAAGTACTCGCATTAAATTGTAATTATTAAGAATAGCACTTAGACAAACGGTGAAAAAAAGGACTTCTGAGTTAGATACCAATTATATCTTTTAACTTTTTATCTTACTCTCAAGTGTATTAAATCTATCGGTTTAACAATTATTGGATTGGATTGCTTTTTAACATTAAAAGCAAAAAGTGTCTCATAACTAGAAATAGCAATTGACTATCTATTTATCTGTGTAATACTTACCAGTTAATTAAACATTGGAGTAACTTTTGCGCACACGAATTTTAAAGATTTTAAGATATATTTTGTACAAATTCATTTTTATTCCCCAACTTGAGATATTCTTTGTAGGCTTTGTAGGATGACATGACGAGTGCCAAAATAAGTTATTAAAAGATGTTACAGTTGTCTAAAAAGTACAGAGGGCTATTTTAAAATCATAAAAGAATCATTGCGTTGCTGGTAACGTGAGACGTGGCAGCATACAGGCACAAAGTGGATACAGGTATAATATATCAACTCATGACGAAAGGGAAAAAGCGTGATGACATATTATTATAAAAGAATTCATTGAAATGTAGCTTTTCTAATGGGCTTTGGTCGAGCGAATTTTTACGGGTATAAGTTATAATATTTTTTCTTAGAATATAGATTTTATTATATCTATAATATAGTAGGTATATACATCAAGTTCTCGTCAAATATCTGCGGACTGGACACGGAAAGTAAATTAAAGTTACTGTTTGGAGATAAATTCATCAATCATCGAGATCGGAACGACGACGTAGAAACATTTTTAGGGCTAACCATATTATATTGAACCTCTATTTTTTGGGATATTGTTCCACTGGACTATCGACAAAATTTATACAAATATAGTTTTTGGGTATAAGCACTTTAATTTTGTGTCACTGTGCACATGTGCGATGTAGTACGTACGTACTGAGTACGATTATATTTTCTGTTCATTAACATTTAGTCATATGTTAGTATTAAGTTTTCTCATAACATTTAGTTCTAGAATTACTTTATGTTTTTAAATGTCAAATTTTATGCCGAACAACGCCGAGTTACCGCACCCAGCTATGACATAAATACTACTTATGATGTATAATTTTCCAAATAAATTTAAGACAGGTAAAAAGCTGAGTGAATTTATCTTTAGAAGCACACCAGTTTTGTCTGACATATAAAAATTACATTCTTAAGCGTTATAGTATTAAAAGATTTTATTGAGGCAACAATGCAGGCTCTATTCGTGATCCATGTTACGTATGATATGGGTAATTTATTAGATTTTCTCACGTCGATGTCACTGCTTGAATGATTGACGCTATTCAGGCTAATGTAAATCCTCGACATATCGGTTCTAATATTATATTCATTACGAGAATATTCTTGTCGCTTATTTTGGAATTGTGAAAAGAGCTACCAGGCACAGCTTTTTCTCAGAGTTATCAAAAAGGGCAGTGATTAACTTTTAACGTTGGCAATAAAATAACAGTACTTCCTGTGTCGATGCTGTTGTCGTATATAGTGATAATCACGTTTAAATATGCGTAGCAATAAATTAATAAAAACCTGCTTCAATGCTCATTTTGACACAATCCTAGAAACAGTAAATAAGTTGTAAATTATGGTATGTTACAAAATAACTTGCTTTATATCAAGTCGAACCTGTTTTGTCTCTTGTAAGAAATACCACTCAGGGTTAGGTAATAGGTACCCACCTATTACGATTGCCACTGAAAATTATTTTTTTTTTATTCAAAATTTGTTTTCATGTTCATTTAATATGCTTATACGTATGGATCCGTATTGATCGTATGTAAATTAACTGTGGAATATTGAAACATTCCCACACCGTTGGAGAATATTAATAATGCAGAATCAGTTTCCACCCGGTACGTGCTCTAGTAGTATGTTTGTGAGATATCTGCCTTTACTGTTTTCTATAGGCATCTACATAATATGATTTGATTGCATATACGTCCTTAAGTAATTATATTAGAAAGTAAAGTAACAAATGAATAATATATTTATAATACTGTAAGAAAAATACTCTTAATTTAATTGCTTGAGAGCTTTAATGGTATGTTGCGTCGTAATTCTATGAAGCCCTTAAATGTTTACTTATATTTTCTTATAAAAGAAACTTTTAGATAGTAAATTGTAAAAACCGGCTTAAACAATGATAACATTTAGAATATATTTAAATTACTAGTATACTAAAGAGCATAAAGCCTTATATATATGATTTAATAATTTTTAGTATATATTATAGATTTTGTTCTTTTTTTATAAGAAAAGGATGAAACTAATAATAGTAATGTAGTTGTATTTCTTAAAGTTCATAATAATTGTGTTACTATTAGTGTCCGACGGAAGCTTCGGCCGCGGTTTGGACATTCGTTTCGTTTTGACAAGTTCTGATGTCAATTGAATAATCCGAACAAGTTTTTTGTGCTCCTCAACGTAAACCTTATATCATTATATTACTTAATTTTAATCAATCTTTTAACATAATTTATTTAGGAAACCTTCGGCTTTGGCTTTGCACGAAGTTTGTGGCAAAGACCGATTAATCGGGTTCGGTCGGATATCGACCTATAATAGGATACTATGACCGGTGGTCGTGGGTGTGGTTATAGTAAGACACGAATTTGGCGTTTTACAGTTTATTTGCACTTTAAGCCACACCGAACTGCGACGTACACGCACATACTCCCGCCTTGGGTCTCGGTAGTCGACTAACTTCTAAGCGTCCCGTGCGCGCGCGCATCCTCTTACCCCGCACGTCTCGTAACACCCTAACGATCCTTAGGGCGGCAACTCCGTATCGGGTTACGTCTACATGCTATACCCTCCCCTTCGAGGTTACGGCAAAGGTTACGTGCCTGACCTCGCAGTTCCAAAGGGTTACAAACGTTAACAACATTGTCTGGTACAGCCTTTACTACATTATCTGTTACAGCGATAACAACATTTTCTGGTATAGCATTTACGACATTAATCAATTTACGAGGACGTCCTCTTGGACGTCGCGGTACTACGGGATCAGGAGGCGAATCATTTCTATTGAAAAAGCGCCTAAGCTCAGACCTATGAAACTTACCCAGAACCTTATCAGGAGAGTCCAAACCAGCGACTAAGAATGTGGTGGGACTTAACTTTTTAAGAATGCGGTATGGGCCATCGCGTTTTGGTACGAGCTTCGAAGTGAGTGCTTTAGTCGCCTTACTTACTACATGCGACTTGAGAAGCACCTGATCCCCAACCTCTAGAGAATCACCAATACAGCGGAAACGGTCTGCGTATTCCTTTCTCTGATCCTGCTGGTGCTCCACTCTCTCGCGAACCGTAGCCAGAGAGCTTAAAAACCGACGAAGATAAAGAGTAATTTGCGGAACAAAGTTTTCCTTCTTCAGGACTACACGAGGATCAGTAGCGACCTCCAGCGGTGATCTTAATTCACGAGCAAACATTAAATATGCGGGCGTGACCCCAGTAGACTGACATCGAGACGAATTCATCGAAAAACGAATGGTGGGCAAATGAGCAGGCCACGAACCATGGTTTGTGCCTACTAACTGCGCAAGCTGTACCTTAAGATCTCTGTTTTTCCTCTCTGCAGGATTACCCTGAGGATGAAACAAGGGCAACAAATCCTGCTTTATACCTAAAACAAACATACACTGTTGCATGACTGCTGAGATAAATTGGACCCCGTTATCTGAAATAACTCGACGTGGGAAACCAAAGCGTAGAAAATATTCCTCTATAAGGAGACATGCACACGCCTCGGCAATTGCATTTTGTAACGGATACAGCTAGACCCATCTAGTTGCTGAATCTTCAACCAAAAGCATCCACTTTTCACCATTAGGGCCAGTCGGCAGAGGACCAAATAAGTCAATCGCAAGAACCTCGTTACGCTGGTGAAGAACTAGAGTCTGCAAAAGGCCAGGCGGTTTTTCATTCGACGCCTTGTAGCGCTGGCACGACGGGCATGTCTTCACATATTCTGTAACAAAGCGACGCATTCCTGGAAAGAAAAAACGTTGCGCGATTCTTTGATAGGTCCTTTCAACACCTGAATGCCCTAAAAGAGGAGAATCATGACACTCTTTCAAAATTTCATCTCGCAAATCAACAGGAACGGCGAGCTGAGGCTCCTCACTATCAGAGTCAGGATTATAACGGTAAAGCACTCCCTGCTCCATTAAATAACCCCTATCTGTCCAACGGTGAGCATGAATTTCCACTTCGCCTTCCAAGTCATCTATAATTTTCTTTAGATCCGGATCTGCAAGTTGGCAACGTCTAAGATCTGAGGAACTCCTTGCAGGTAGGTCTATTAATACTGAACACACACCACATTCATTTTTATTTGCCTCATCACAGGTGGGACGACTTAAAGTGTCAGCGACAAGATTAACTCTACCTGGAGTATACTGAAAATCAACATTAAAAGATTGCAGTTTGAGAGACCAACGTGCCAATCTACCAGACGGAGACTTAATAGTGAGTAACCACTTAAGAGGCTGGTGGTCTCTACCAATGATGAGATGGTGTCCTACCACATAGCCCCTGAACCGCTCCAAAGCCCACACAACGGCGAGAGCCTCTCGTTCAGTGGTACTGTAATTCCTTTCAGCTGGCGTGAGGAGACGACTGGCGTATTCGATAGGCCTTTCATCATTATGCTCCCCTTGCAGCAAAACGGCCCCAACAGCATAGCAACTAGCATCCGTTCTAAGAACAAAAGGCTTGCTATAATCAGGCTGTATCAGAATGGGCGCAGAAGTTAAAAGTCTTTTCAACTCTTCGAACGCAGCAACCTGCTCAACATTCCATGACCAAACCTGATTTTTCTTAAGCAACCTAGTCAAAGGTTGAGCCACCGAAGAAAAATTTGGAATGAACTTCCTAAACCAGGAGTAAGTTTGCAAGAAAGTTTTCAAGTGACGCACAGATGTAGGAGGTTTCATTTCTGAAACGGCGCGGACCTTGTCTGCATCGGCAGAAATACCCTCCTGCGTAATTACATGGCCTAAATACTTAACTTCTTTCCTGACCATAACACACTTATCTCTGTTAGCCCTTAACTTGAACAAACGAAGCCTTTCAAAAACAGCTTTCAGGTCTGGAATGTGCTTTTCAAATCTTTCCGAAATTACAAGCAAATCATCCTGATAAGCTAACAATGTCACATTCTGCAAAGACGAACCAGAACGCAAACGGTCAATGAGTCTTTGAAACGTCGAGGGTGCATTCTTTAATCCAAACGGCATGCGTACGAAACGGTAGGTGCCAAACGGAGTAACAACAGCAGTCTTGTCACGATCACTCTCACGGACAGCAACCTGCCAAAACCCACTACGCATGTCTAACGTACTCATGTAACAGTTACGTTTGGTTGACTGAAGAAGCTCGTCTATCAATGGCATTGGATAGACATCTGTCTTTGTTGCAGCGTTGAGCTTCCTATAGTCAACACAAAAACGTACCTTGCCGTTGGCTTTCGGCTTACGCATAAGCTCCTTCTTGGCTGGAGGCAACCTATAAGGTGGTACTGCAATTGGAGGATGATCACCTGTGTCGATACAATGTTCTGCAAAAGGAGTAGCTTCACCAACAGGACCGAATATGTCTGAATTCTCCTGAATAAGCCGAGCAAGAATTTCTTTTTGATTACTATCTAAGGAAGTCGCCTCATCATCCCGTAATACATTAAGTGACGAGATACATGATAAAGAGCGTACAGAATCCTCAAATTTAAGTTTAAACACATTTTTCGTATCATCATTAAAACACCAAGTAGCTCTTCCAAAATTAACAGTTAAATCAAATTTTGTTAAAAAGTCTATACCTAGTAACGAATCATTGTTCACGGATTCCGGAAATACAAAGAAGGTTATTAACATAGTTTTATGCCTGAGCGACACCTCGACCTCAGTGGTAAGTATATTCATTTCTCTAGTGACCCCGTCAGCTAACTTAACAATTTTATTTGAAGAATTAAAGCGCTGACCCTTCTGTTTGAAAATAGTGTACAAAGCAGAGATGGGCAAAATGTAATCAGATTAATGATTAACGATTACGATTACATTTTGTAATCATTAATCATGATTAATGATTAACGAAATTAATCAAAAAAAGTAATCATTTTTCGGTGATTAAGGATTATTAATCTTTAATCGGATTACAATTAATCATGATTACTTTTATGATTACTTTTCTGTTTGATGCGTAAAATGTGTGCGGCGCTCGCCTTTTTTTTTAATTTATAGTGTACGACTACTACTAGCTAAACTGGCGAACTGAGTGCCACCACATAGTTAGGTGTTAGGGCGATTACCCGAACTGGGTCGTGACCGCAGTACAATAGTGCAAAGACCGCCATAGTGACCCGCTTCGACCTGACTACTTTCAGGATCAGTTCGTGCTCGGTGGACATTAAGTAAATCCAACGAAATCTAGTTAATCATTGATGCTTTTACCGTTGTTCTGAGTGATTCCTGGACTATTAGAACTGATTATCAAACTACCGCCCATATTTTACTGAAATACCGTCTCCAACCCGATAATCCACGCCCGCCTTCGGGATGGAGATAGAGAGACAGAGCCAAGATAGCGCAAAATTTTAATTGATCAGAACAAGACATCATTTTCTCAAATTTACACATGCTTCTATAGCGCAGAGCGTGACATCACCTTTCTTGGTAATCCGTCTCTCTCTACTGACTCGGTTTCGTCTTTGATGTAAACCGAGCCGCCGCACACGTTCGTATCATATTTTGAATTTTAACTCATAATTTAAGTTGAAATACAGATCTTTTTTTTTTTTTCGGATAACTGACGTTCTACCTAATAACTTTCTTACAATTCTTACAATATATCAGCGGGACACATACATAGTTTTTTTTTCTCAGTTCGCTTAATTTTTTTTTTCGTGTTTGACTTCCATTTTCTTAAAGAATACGAGTATAGTACTCAGAATAAAAGAAGCAAATCGACATACGGGCACGCGCCATTTTTATCTCACTAAAAACGCTTTTTTGTTTACCAAATTATATATATATATATTTTAATATATATACATATTATATTATATAATATATAATATTATTATATAATAAATATATATATCTTATATATAATATAATATGTATATATATATTGTTTAATGAGTAATAAAAGTAAAAAATAGTAATTTCATTTTTCTGTTTTAAAAATTTAACTTTAACTTAAAGGAATGCACACAAAGTCTTTGGCCATTATCAGAAGTATTCTCCATCTCGAAGGTTGGCGAGGATTATCGGGTAGGAGCCGGTATTTCAGTAAAATATGGGCGGTACTTTGATAATCACTTCTAATAGTCCAGGAATCACTCAGAACAATAGTAAAACCATCTATGATCACCTAGATTTCGTTGGATTTACTTAATGGCCACCGAGCACGAACTCATCCTGAAAGTAGTCAGGTCGAAGCAAGTCAATATGCCAGTTTTTTCACTATTGTACTATGGTCACGACCCAATTCCGGCAATTAACCTACAAACTCAAACGGCTGAAAGCACAAAAAATGGTCCTGAACGTATTCAGGTCGAAGCAAGTTACTATGAGTTCGTAGGTTTATTGGCCGAACAATGTCGTGACTCGTGACCACAGAACACAACTGCAAAGACCATTATAATGATTATGATTAGCTCAACGAGACGGATATTCGGGGGAGGACTTGCACCGGCTAAAACCACCGGGTGCCAGCACTGACTAATCTTCGCCTTCGCCGGGCCTGGGAATCCAGATACTTCCTAGGGGCCCGGCGAGCGATTGGTCTTAGACCGGCCTCCTCCCTGGGAGAGGGTCGTAAATCTACCCAAACAATACCTCCCATAGGGGCGGCGTGTGAGCACACACGACGACACCACCCCACCCTCCACTGGACGCCACCCCCCCCACTCTCCGCTGGACGCCACCCCCCCTCTCTGCTGGATGCCACCCCTCACTTTCTGCTAGACGACACCCCGACTCTCCGCTGGACGCCACCCCCCACTCTCTGCTGGACGCCACCCCCACTCTCCGCTGGATCCCCCCACTCTCCGCTGGACGCCACCCCCCACTCTCAGCTAGACGCCACCCCCACTCTCCACTGGACGCCACCCCCCACTCTCCGCTGGAAGCCACCCCCCACTCTCTGCTGGACGCCACCCCCCACTCTCCGCTGGATCCCCCCAATCTCCGCTGGACGCCACCCCCCACTCTCAGCTAGACGCCACCCCCACTCTCCACTGGACGCCACCCCCCACTCTCCGCTGGAACCCACCCCCCACTCTCCCCTGGACACCCACCCCACTCTCCGCTGGACGCCACCCCCCACTCTCCCCTGGACACCACCCCCACTATTAGACGGAAGTTTGGGGTCATATATAATTCGAAATAAAATAACTTGAAAAATTTAATAAACGAGTTTTTAAATCGGTCTCTCTCTCTCAGCCAGAACTCAAAAGTAATCATTCAATTAATCATGATTAATTGAATGATTACTGTAATCAAGATTAATGATTACCCATGTAATCATGATTAAAAGTAATCAGATTACAAGTAATCATGATTACATTCGTCATGATTACTTTTAATCTGATTATTAATCTGATTAAAAGTAATCATGATTACGCCCATCTATGGTACAAAGTATGTCCCGCAATACAATTCCTAGAACCCGAATCAATTAAGGCAATACCTCGCTTGCCTAAAACGGTAATATCTAGTATAGGACGACGCCATGGTACACCATTTACAGACTGAGACGAAAAAAGGTCACAAGAAAGAACAACTTCAGGTGTAAGCTCCCCTTTAACTGAAGGTGTAGAATTACTATCGTTTTGTGATGGAAACTCCCCTTTACATTGACATGTGAAACTTTTCTTAACACGATTTCGGTATACACAACAACAATGATTAAAAACAGAATTATTACAATGATTAAAATTATCTACTGCTAATAAACACTTTTTATTATGCGATACAGGATCAATAGCAATAAAGTCCCTTGCATTGTTTGCGAGTCTACCTGTGTCTTTTGTTTGACAAACTGCGGACGCTAGGACGGGAAACGTTCGAGAACCAGATGTGGCGGTCTTGCTGGCATTCGCAGAAACGTGTTGTACACCTGATTCGAACATATGGAACGCAGATGTTTTTAGTTCCCACGGATTGCACTTTACACACTTAGAACGAATGACGCCTAATGTTCCACAGCCATAACATTTTATCTGTTTATTTGAACTGACGTTGTTGCTTTCTCTATAACTTTTTAAACGTAACTTCTCGCACGATTCTCGTAGATGACCGGCTCGTCTACAATACACGCAATACTCCCGTTTAGGACGAACGGCAGCTTCGCTGGAACCCGATGACAGCAGCTGCTTGTTTCCCTGTTGAGCACTAATGCGTGACGAGCGCTCTGTAGACGGCGGAGAAGTAGTTAACGTCGACATCGACTTTTTGTCGCATAAAGTGTCGACATTTGACGTGTCCTTCCCTCTTTCAGTGAGTCCTCAATACTTCGAACCTTCAGAAGTAGCTCATCAAAAGTGGACACTGACTCTCGAACAAGTCGCTTCCTTATGCGACGGTCAAGAAGGCCGAAGGTCATATCTAGCTCTACACGCTCGCAGAGATCCCCTCTAGGCAACTTTGCAAGTAATACCCTCACCTTCGCAATGAATCGATCTGTGTGCTCCTGACCTTGAACCATAGCGAATAGATCACGATATATCCGATGTGGTGGGCGGATGTCTCCAAAAGCTGAGCGTAGCCTTAGTAGAGCTTCTGACCATGAGTGCGTATTATTCTTAACGCCTTGCCACCAAACAGCTGCAGGACCGGTAAGGAGCATGGAGAACCCTCGAAGTGCTGTTTCATCCCTCATATTAACACACTCCTTAAAGGATTCGATGGCATCCAAAAATCCTTCCAATGATTCCTCATCCTGGCCGCTATACCTCGCAGAACAACCGGCAAACGTGACGGAAGGGATGGGCGTGGCAGCAGAAACCAAGCTGGCGGCATTCCTTGCCACGGCGAAGGTTGGCTGAACCGACGTGGCATCTCGGAACTCTCTTAATAGCTGGTGGCAAAACTCGGCTTGCGACTGCTGCAAGGTAGTCAATATGCCAGTCAAAGCAGACAAAGAAACACTTTCCGAGCTGTCCCCATCTTCCAAACTTTGTTGTTTCTTAGGCATCTTGAGGCAATGAAGACGCGAACAAAACTATATATACGCAAAACGAATCGACTACACGTAATTTAAACTTAACACAGAGTAACATACGGAAAAAACGTCAATAAAGTTCGTGCCACGTGGCGAACACGCGGAATACAAAGTTCACTCAAAGTTCCTTTAAAAACACAAAGTTCACTTAAAAACCACCAAACACATATTTAACCACGTATGGGCGCCAGATATGACCGGTGGTCGTGGGTGTGGTTATAGTAAGATACGAATTTGGCGTTTTACAGTTTATTTGCACTTTAAGGCACACCGAACTGCGACGTACACGCACGTACTCCCGCCTTGGGTCTCGGTAGTCGACTAACTTCTAAGCGTCCCGTGCGCGCGCGCATCCTCTTACCCCGCACGTCTCGTAACACCCTAACGACCCTTAGGGCGGCAACTCCGTATCGGGTTACGTCTACATCCTATAATACTTATTAAAAGTAATTTAACAATCACAATCAGATCAACCAGTCTTAGTGTGGGGCTTGCTAGAAACAATAGGCTTTAGCTAAAGTTCCAGTCCATTAGAAAGTTCTTTATATCGTTTTTTTTTTGGCGAAGTAGGTCGAAGCGCAAACCCAAGCCTTCGTTCGGTCGTTAATGACTATACAACATACACATATGAGGCGTCTTATTTCAAAACCCACTTAAACGATTTTTCGTACAAAATTACTTAATAGTCCTAATAGTAATTTGAAATGTTTTTATCAAAGCAAATATTATATATGAATTTTTTTTTTGCTCTTTCACTCTAGATTAATAATTTAAATACCTTATAAGAATGTGATTGTTAAGTCAAAGATTAATTTTAAGTTTTTATAAATTTATGGGATTTGAAAAATAATGTTATAGTGGGTTTTGAAATTAGACTCCTCATATATCCTACGCTAAACAGGAGCAAAATTGAACAATTTCCATTTGCAGCGCTTTCGCAGTATATTGGACTCCTTTTGGAGAGATAGCGTCACAAACGAAAGGGTATTAAGAATGCTACTGGCGCTGCTACCAAGAATAGTTGCTCTTCTTAATCAGGGGTGGCTCCACCGGCTGGAGCAATTGCTTCCCAAGAAACCGTCTCATTTGCTACGTTAGACTCCTTGAAAAAATTGCCAATGTGAAGAGGCCCGTTGGTAGACCAATTCGAGGTACAAAGATATTGTTGAAAGAGACATGAGCTCTTTTGACATTGATTTTGACTTTAGACAGGGTCTAGCTGACTGATGCGATCAGTGGAGGATGAAGATCTGTGATGGGCAGAAAATTAGTGCTGCGTGAAGGTGTAGGTTACTCTGCTAGGGCTCACGCGTGTTTAGCTGTGAGAAAAGGTGCCTTAAGGTCGCTACTTCGTTTCTCTTTTTACAGATGTGCAAGATTCTAGTAGTAGTGATATATACATTATGTATTTTAGATATGCTGTTATACGTATGACTTTTTTAGTAAGTATTTATTTTTAGTAGTATGAGTTCCTTTTAATCAAATCGTTGTAAAATTGTATGATGACAATTTTACAACGATTTGATTGAATAATAGAAAGTATAGCTTGTTTTTAGTTAACAATATTTGCTATTAGATATTGTTAGGATTTTAGAAATATATACGAAATAAGAGTGTTATAAATAATATAATAATGTAATATATGTTATTAAATCAATAAAATAAATACAGTTGTATAATATAATAACCAAAGTAAGGCCCATACGAATCAAATTGATATTTTTGCTATTAATGTTTTATATTATAGTAGAAAGCACTAGTATAAAGAGTGCCTTCATGCGAAATTGACATGTAATTTTAGCCCGAACGGTTTCTGATATATTATTGCGACCTTGTATGACTTTTATTTGGCATAAGAGATTTTTTTGAAGAGCTTTTGGCCTTTCAACTAATCTTTAAGTCATTACATAGCGTCACTCAGTATTTTTAATACTATAGTGGTGCAAATTGCTAGTTAGTTAATGGACATCACTGTCGTAGGAATTCGCTGAACTATAAGAATTGTATTAATATTTGTGTAGAATGAATAATACTCAACTTAAAATCTTTATTTTCATTGAATTGAACAGTAACACGGCACTATATTAAAAAAAAAGGCAAGAGTGCCGCTTTGCTGAGTCAACTTGTCCTAGTTACATAGGGAGGGTGAGCCACTTCGATTTAATTAATGTTTGCGTGTGACTGTCTCAGTTTGACTGTATGATAAAAATAAAGTTAAAAATAATCGAATAATTTAGATTTACATAGTTTGATTGTAATAATTGTACAACAATATTATCTCAAATTAACTGTAATGCTGATTTACCCTAATAAAAAAAAAGTATAACAAAATATATAGATAAAGAGGTAAAAAATTAATAAAACTATTATAATTTTACCTACGTCTGACGAATAAAACGAAATAAATAAGATGAAAATATGACATCTACGAATAAAAATGTTTTATTCATAAAATAAGGCTCCCTGAAAAATAAATATTTTTATCGAATGTGATGTGATTACAATATAATGTTGAAAACTGCTTCATTCGCTACTTATTTCGAAGGGCAAATTTAATGGATCCTCCACTTCTCGGCGTTAGGAAGACGCTGTAAGGGTCCGGGTCTACATCGTAGGGCTCTCCTAGTGCTGGTTCAAATTTGAACTTATGTATCATTTGTGCGACCGCAGCACGGACTTGCATCAAACCATACCGTTTACCTAAAATTAGATTTCTGCATTATTATATTAATAGAGTTAAATATTTTAACGTAATTACTGAATTAATATTAAATGATCTGTGTTGATATTGAAATTAAATGTTTTTTAGTTTTTATAGGCACTAATGTATTATTACTCGCTCCAAAAGGGATATAGCACTATAGTTATCACGGTTTCAGATGTAGGAGTAAAAGTTTTTAACCTTGAAATATGACACTTTGATATTACATCTATATATATCGTTTTGCATAGTGTTTTAGATCTATAAAAATATAATAAAAATGAGTGAAGATATAACCACTTCTACAAATAATCACAATAATAATAGAAACCCTTGTACTATAAATATTATAATAAAAATCAATATTCCTTTATCGTCAGAGTCGTACGTATGCTGTTTTGTTGAAAAAATATTCCATAATTCAAATGTTTTAACCCTCGTATGCCAGCAACATCCTATTGTCAATTGGCTTCATAAAAGGATTTTTATATAGCAGTTTATTTTCATAAGAATATAAGAGGCTATAAGAGTCAAGTAATGATACTTAATATTCATACTTATTGTGTTGTGGGTTATTATTGTTATTACTGGCGGACTCGGCTTGCCTTTACCCAAGGGTCATTTATAAATGTAGCATCACAAACTACTTGAATATAAAGTTTCAAGATTAAACGTAGCCCTATCTTCAAACTTGTGTACAAGCCATCACTGTTTCATATATCACTTAAATACCTTCAATAGTTTTAGAGTGAAGCGCGTATGATGACATAGACACAAACAAAGCAATGTTGATTTGGTATCAGGTTTGTACATCAACAACAAAACTTATCTTGATTAGAACTATCAAAAAAAAACTCAATGTACAGATAAGATCCCACGGTTTACATTTTGCTATAGTATAGATTGTTAATTTAAATAGACCTGATTTTTAAAATGAAAATATAAATCTCGTACCATTTAAAACAAAAAGTGGGTCAAACTAAAATAATAATAATTCATACTGTATGTTGACGGTAGAACATCCCACTAGATAGAATGATAGTTCGGGAAAGCGCCCGCTCGCATCCCGTGGCGGGAGCGAGCAGTCTGCTGCCGCCTGCGCAACGTATTATCGCGTTATAGATTTAAGCCACTAATTTAGCTCAGTTCCGTTGTAATATTTATATAAATATATGTTTAGTGTACGTACAGTAACTTTCAATCAATTAACTCTAGTTTACACTGTAGATGAGGTAAAAAAGCCTCTATGTAAGATTCCAGAACTTTTAATTCCTATAGTTTGAGCTGAGTGTTGATGAGCCAGTCAATAAGTTAGACTTGTCTTTTTTTATAAGTAATCAATTTATATAGACGTTTTGATATAATAGTGAAATTAGTAAGTTTTTTTTAAGCCTAAGCTATAACTGTACAATTATAGAACTCCTGGTGGATGAATTTACTGTTGTAGTGTAAAATATTTCTAAAGGAAAAATATGGATAAGATTTTTTTTTATTCTTTAAGAACGATGATAGAGTTCAAAATTTGTTAATATTTTTACTTCCTCGAAGCTACTGCCCTATATTATAACAAATATACGGAGGTATACACAATTCATTGCTGAGCTCGGCTTGTTCAAGCATGTTACATAAAATTCGATCAATCTTCAACCCGCTATTAAACCAACATACGTGATCAAAATAAAATATAGGCGCTCAAGCATGCTTGTTGGAAAACGTTATCTAAGCACGTTTGCCAGATTTACAGAGTACAACCGCTTTAATGAACATATGAGTACATACCTATGCAAAAACGAGGTCCTTCACCAAAGGGCAGAAAAGTGAAATTAAGGTTATCATTGTCAGAACTGTCTGTCATCCTTTCAGGCCGCCACTTGTGCGGTTCCGGGTAGTATTTCTCGTTGTGATGTATGGCGACTACATTCACGAACACCGGTATCCCCTCATCTATTGTCAGCTTGTCGTTTATTTTGTAAGCTTTTTTACATTCCCTATCAATGTGTGGTACTGGAGGATATTTACGCAATGTTTCTGAAATTAATCTGCTATTATTATATTATTTACCTATTTTATTATAATATGCACTAGGCAGATAAATTAAAGGCTATTAAAAAGTCCCAAATTTATAGGTGATTTTTAAGAGACTGTTATTTTGAGGGAAATGATCATACAGAAGTTTAAAAAGAGGAAGTTGTAGCTTCAAAACTCTAGTTTTCAATTTTAAACATTAACATTATTTCAGCGTAGTGTTTTTGAGTAATCGTAAAAAAATAACAAATGAAAAATATTCCAAAATGTTTCTCGTGTTAAAATAATATGTGGACTTTAATTTTTTTTAATCCACAGTTTACTCTTTTCTATTAGATAATTTAATTCCCTTTCATTTGATCTACCTACGAGCTTTCTACGATGATTTGATCCCGAGTTATCGTTGAATAAAGCAAAAAAGTCTTTTTTTATTTTGACAATCGATTACTTGGGTAATAGTGATTGGACAGAGAGTCGAAGCAAGGTTTTGTAAACTAAAAAAATATTCTTTATAAGATGATATTATTTGTTTTTGAAAAGATAATGCTGACTGAAAATAAGTTAAAAAATTTCATATACAAGGATATTTGGATAACTTGGAATAACTTTGCACATTGGGCTAAGGAAGAATTTCGTCCGTAAGTTTTCCACCCTAAGGTGTCCTGAAAAAACTTTTTGAAGATTCGAAGAGCTGCAAGTTTGTCCTTTTCGTCACCGAAATGTTTTTTTAGATATTTCGTGAAAAAAACAACGTATACAGTGGCCGTGGTGGCCTAGTGGATAAGGGGTCGGCCTCTATGCGTGGCAACGCGAAAAGTTGTAGGTTCGAATACCGGTACTGATTTAGGCACCACATGCTCACCGGTGAAGGAAAGCATCATGAGGGAACCCGCATGGCATCTGATAGAACTGTTATGTGTAAGTACCCTGAGAACGGCGATTAACTGCCCTACTGATCTCGTTGGGAACAAAATATAAGCGCATAGTTGATACCATTACTAATGTATCTCTGCTCACCCCTTAAAGGATATAGCGTGAAGATATGTTATTATTATATTACAAAGAGATATGTTTAAATTTCGAAAATTGAACTGGTATTTTATCTGTATTAAAAACTGAGAATTTTAAATAATCAAACCTTGCGTATTATTAAAATATTTTGAGAGTGGTGTTTTTAAAGTATACAAAAGCTACATACTACTTCTAAATGCTAGATAAGTTTTTTATTTATAGTAATTAAATGTTATGACTTTATTTTGAAACCTACCATTAATACAAGCGGTAAGATATTTGAGGTCCATTAATTCATTGTATTCCAGAATTTCTTTATTGTGTTTTTTACGAGCATTATCAATTTCTTCGTAGAGTTTTTGCTGTAAATGAATATAATAAAATCAATATAGCACTATATGATGCAGTTTACGTTTGTAATATGAAAGACTATGAGCTTCATTAGCGTCTCCGTAACAGAATAATAACATTAGACGGTGCTATGTATATACCATATTATAATGTCTTTTGTGTTATTTGGAGGTAATTTTAGATGTGGAGTTAGGAAATGCTGGAGCAGGTTACACCTGCACAAAACTACCTCATCTAGTACATTTGATTACAAAAAAAAAGTTTTTATATTCTTAATCAATAAATAATAATATAAACCTGGACATCTCTGCATTTAGGTACAATATTATACTAGCCGTTTTTGACAATCAGAAACGTCGAAGCGTTATTAGACTGTAATGTCACGGAAAAAGGATTTTTCGTATTTGGTATATTTAAAGTAAAACTGTTACTAAATAAAATTACCAAATTTTACAGATAACGGAAACAACTGCCCAATTGCTAATCGAATTCACGAATTACAGATAATTTTGTACAAACTTGTTCCTTAAAAAGAGACCACAAGGAATTGAGTATTTTATATTATTTTCAGCTCAACTCTTCTCATGCGTTCCTAAGAAAAAGGGTTTTGACTGTCACACAACGAAATGGTTCTGTAAGAGTCTTTTTTTTTTGCCTAAAAACATACTGCTTTTTAATATAGTCTGGAATCATAATATACATCACTGAATACAATAATGAGTAACGGAATAATCTATTATTTTAAGCTGTATCTCGTTTTATTATCTATACTATGAAACTATTGTAAAAAATTTGAATATAAATTCCAGTGATAGCCGCTGAATATCATATTAACCAAATATACTTTAAGATCTGTATAAATCATTATATTAAATATTGTATATATAGTAGTACATGGAAACCATTTTAAGGTGTGGTTGAAATCTTCACTGGGTCACTAATAGTGACGTTTTTATGGTTAATTGCCTGCACGTAGAATAATATAATATTTTACTAGTTTTTATTTATATACAATAGATATCACTTTATTAATATATAACTATATATGTTTTTTTTTTATTCTTGAGAAAAAAGAGGCTTTTGACTACGCAGTCATGTCAGCCTCGTAAACATACAAATTTAAGTTCTAATTTCTAAAAAAATTTTAACAAATTTGTAAATTAACAGTGCCTGGGTACTCCCGGGCTCGGTTAAGTATTGATGGAATGCACCGAGATCCATCATATTTATATTAAGGACTCGAAAAAGAGTCTCCCTTTCCGACTTAATCCGAGTGCATTCCATCAATACGTGTTCCGTGTCTTCCTTAACGTTACATAGTTCGCATTTATCTGTATTCTTAATTTTCATTAAACTTAAAAAATTATTAAGCGGCATGTGACCGGACCGTAATCTGTGGGCAATAACAATTTGGGATCGATATAATTTAAATTTTGAAAACCATGGAACATGCGGAGGCTCACTAACTAATGTTCTGTACCAAATACCCTTGTCTTTGGATGTTAAATCAAAATATTCCTTCCATTTCCCTAAACAGATTTGCTTATATTTTGGTATAACTTCTGAAGGAACTGGTTTACAAAAATATTCACTGCCAGACTCGCATGCTATCTTAGCTAAGCGATCAGCTTCTTCATTCCCCTTTATTCCTATGTGTGAAGGTATCCACTGAATTGCTAATTCTGAACCATTATGCTTAAAATAAAGAAATTTATGCAAAATGGCATAAGCTGTCGGCATGCCTCTTTGACCAGAGGCAGAGAGAGCTAAATGCTGTAGTGCACTCTTACTGTCAGTAAAGATTACTGTACGCGGGCATCCTAACCTATAAGCATATGATAAGGCTTTTAAGATAGCTATTAGTTCTAGAGTCATAATAGAAACTTTGGCTTTAACTTTAAATTTTTCATTATAGTTATTATAAGAATCAAAGAAAGCAGCTCCTAAACCATTATTACATTTAGATCCATCAGTATAAAGCTTGTACCAGTCATTGTATTTATTAGCTAACTCTTCTAATATGTTACATCTAAGAATATCATTATTGTAAGTTTTTTTACTATTTTTAACGCAGTCTATATTGGTCCTTATAATACTAAAGGTATTAATATTTGTTACCCATGTGTTTAAGGAGAACATGTCTAATAAATCCGTCCTATAAACATCATCGACCTCTATATCTTTCGAAACCATGGTTAATAAGGGTTTTTTGTTCCTAACCTAGTAACGAGATTGACATTCGTTGATATTTTTAAATTTAGAAACTAATGAGTTATCGTATAATAGGTTCTATTTTAAACAGTATTTATAAGCCAAATATGTTCTTCTAATACTTAAGGGAGGGATGCCGAGTTCGCACTCCATGACATGGATTGGAGTAGTTTTAATAAAACTACCCGCAATTCTAAACGCTTGATTTTGTATCTTGTCCAGCTTAAATACATGAGTTTGGGCACTATTATTATATAAAAAACAACCATAATCTATTCTGCTACGAATTAGTGATACATACAATCTTCTCAAATGAATAGGATGGACTCCCCAAGTAGAACTTGCCAAAACCTTTAGTATATTAAGAAATTTACAACATTACCTATATATGTTGTGTCTGAGTTGTTTATGTTTCTATAGTTTATATGTCGTATAGGAAGTTTTATATTAATACTAGCTGACCCCGCAAACGTTGTTTTGCCATATAAGTTATTTCTAGATAATTTCTAGTGTAGACAAAAAATAACTTACTTATTGTAGTGTCTAAAGATAAAATTAAAAAAAATGTTAAGGGTGAACAACCCTTATCACTTAGGGGTATGAAAAATAGATAGTAGCCGATTCTCAAACCTACTGAATATGTATATAAAATTTGGTAAAAATCGGTAAAGCCGTTTCGGAGGAATAAGGTAATTAACACTGTGATACGAGAATTATATATATATATATGTTGGAAGGGCAGTTTTTATATTCTCCATCATGTTTATCTCAATTTAGCAATAGCACTCTCGTAGATTTTTGTATATTCAATGACGTTCGTCCCTTCCGTCAAAAACGTCTAGCATGAGGTTAGGTAGGGCTGTTGCGCCATCTCCTCGCAATCGTTCGTATTTTACCAATAATAATAACTTTGAAGAGCGAGCTTTGTTTCGTCTTGTTGTAGCGCCATCTATCGACCTACATTCCATGCGAGCTTTTCATTACATCAAACAGTTCGCCGACATATATATAAATGTATAGTATTTGCAAGGTTTACCTGTTCCTCAGGATGATGAGCCAATTCCAGAAGACAATAGTTCAGTGTGGTGGATGACGTTTCTATCGCGCCTAATATGAATACTGCCGCTTGGGCTAAGATTAATTCATCAGCTAATTCTGTAAATAAATAAATTTTATATTAATAAATAAAAAGTATAACAAAATTTGTGCATATTTGAAATAAAATTTCTTACTCTTTTCATTTTACATATGATTTCCATTAAATCAATTATAGCAAAATAAAAGTTGTTCCTAGAGAAAATATTCCATAAAACTGTAACGTAAGTATGTATAACCAGATATGTGAAGACTTCCATCTATATTAGCTCAACGTTTCGACATGGTTACACGGGCTGTGCTTACGGGCAGACCCCTGTGTGCAGAAGCCCGTGTAAACAGGTTGGCACAGGTACCTAATGTGAACGTAAATTTACGCATATCCGTACCCAAATAAGTACATTAAATAACAATATTATATACAATGTACTAGATGTTATAGAAGTATAAAATAATACTTAAGAATATACATAAGTACTGCGAAGAGAATTATGAAAATATTATTGTATCTTCTGTATCTTCGCTATAGCATGTTTTAGTTTTTTGCACTTGTCACAACCATAATATCTTTGCTAAAGATATGAGTAACTGCTATACCATATTAATTATGTTAAGGATTGCGAACTAACTGGAATTATCGACAGGAAGTCTTAAGTTTTCTTTAATTTTTAATAAGTGGTCGACGAGGTCACGGTCGTTAGTATTTCCAGTTTTTCGGCGCTCGTCGACAACATCCCAGAACAATTTTTTTACGTATTCAGTAGCAGCATTTGAAAAGAATTTTAATCTGAAATAATAAATCCGCAAGGAGGTTATGCTCACATAAATTCCAATTAACCATGGCTAGTAATAATTTATAGCAATTGCTAATACATTTTAATTCCACTATTGATATTTTGAAATACTTTTGTTGTTTGAAAAAAATTGTAGATAAATAAAAATGTTTTTTTTGTCTTACATGAGATTTCTCAACTATTCATAAATAATTATCTTGCATTTAGTGGTAGATCCAGTGTAGATTAAGAAATAATTACCTATAACGGCAGTCCATATACTAGGATTTGTATTATAAATCATAGCCGATCTGTTCAGATACTTTTTTGGACTCTATTTGAAGGATTAAGAACTTTTTTTTTGTTATGTGGGAGTGAAAAAATTAGGCAAAATATAATCACAACTTGTCAAAAAGAGAATTCATATCAAGTTAAAGAAATTTATTTCTCACAAAGAAACATGCATTTCACTTACCTGAGAAAAATTACAATTATTAAAAACGCAATAAAAGGCTATAGTATTTATATATAATATCCAAAACTAAGGTAATGTACACAAATCTCACAGATACAGGACCAAAACATACATAGTGCAATACAATAAACATAGACAGAACAAAACACTCATGTTGAGACGGGAAGCACTATGTAATAAAATGGATTTTTTTATTAAAAATACGATTACACTTTAGCATGATCTCAGCTGAAGGAAAGTGAAAATAAGGGTCACGATTAAGCAAGCTTATTGAAAAGTAATCTTTCATTTCGCTCATTACTCGAAAGACGAATGTTTAAATAATTATGGCGATAGGAAAATGGACGCAGTGTAGGGTAGAATAAATAATTTCCGTAGTAATGTATACATAAAAAACTGTTTTATAGCATTTCCATAGAAATTTTCCATATCGAAATAGATTTTTATGTTTTGTCGATTTTGTTTAATGTACCTTAATAACCTGGCGATGAGTGGAATGGCAAATATCATGGTGAACTCAAATCCGCGCCAGAACGTCCATTTGACCATGTGGCTGGTGATAAACCAGAGTGGAGAATTTTGATCACTTAATACGCTCAATCGTAGACCGAACACAGTGAATCCAACTGTGTCTGATGCGTACATAGAAAACAGTTCCTTAAAAAAACATACTTTTAATTATAGCAGGTTGCACGTGAAACAGGTAAGATTATTATGCGATTTACTAGTAATAGAAATTGAATATTTGTAAAAGCAGAAGCTGTGATAGGTCACACCTACCTATGTGTATCTACATATCTATGTAATTTTGTAAGCCTACAACTGAGTTTAAAATTTCATGAAATGTCAGGGGAGACTATTCATTCTTATACTCTATAGGACAATGATTACTTAAGTAAGTAATTAAAAGAAATCTTTATTTTCCCCTTCCAACTTTGGATTCACCTTTTCACTTTTGCTAAATACAGCTTTAACGTCTTTTTAATGATAGTAGTATTTATTCGTCATGCTATTCTTTAAATACGATGTCATGATTTATTAATTTTATTAAAATTGATGTTTTTTTAAAGTACAATGAAATTAATCCATAAATCTGGTCCCAAAGTTTATGATTGTTATCGCGAAAATTCATTCAATATTACGTAAAGTCTTTTATAATTGAATATTATCGGATATCTCGGAGATTTAATTCGTTTGTTAAAAATATCGAACAGATAAAGTAGTTCTTGATGTTATACTTTGTTTATCTTTTATTATTGTTTTCCTGTTAATGCATAGTAACTAGCATTTTAATATAACTTAAAGTATAAATATGCTTAAATGGCAAGCTATAACAAACATTATAATTAATTTTGTAAATAGCAGGATATTCTATAAATAAATATTTTAATAGAAAGTATCTACAGATAAAATGTTATGTCATTGGATCTTGTGTTTTAGGGAACTTTAGTTGCAAAGATATTTATTTGATCTATTTTAATATAACGTAGAATTCTAAATCTGATATACGTATAATAAATTATATATTTCGATTTTTCTGAATATACATTGCATTTTATTGCGATGCTAAGTCTAGCGTCGAAATGAATGGCGAAAATTTTGAGGAAGCCTTTACCCCGCAGTGAGTTGACATAAAGAAAAGACGAAGTTGTTTGAAGAGCAAGGTAGTGAGTGTTAGGACGTCAGTGACCATCCGTATTGCGACCACAGTATATGGATGCAATAGACTGACATAGTAATTAGCTTCGGTCAGTTGCATTTGGGATTCGTGTATGTTTAGCTAAGTTTCCTTTTCGTTTTCTTTAGGATCGATAACACTTTGGCACTGTTTGTAGTGTTCCACTCGGATATAAGCCACAGTCCCCACTTTACCTTAGGAGGGTTTTCAGCATGTTAGCCACATAAAGAACTCAAAATTTAAAGACTGTTTCGCTAAATTCAATTATAATGCTTCCAATTCTAATTGATTTTTATTCTTACCTTGAGGTTCACATTACGGTTATTTTCAATATGGTCCTTTTGAATTTTTTGCACCAACTGCTTCGCGTTTATGTTCATAAGCTCTGTGAGCATCCTCAGACGTGAGGACGTGAACATCGGAGAGAGTTCGTTTCTTATAGTGTGCCAGATTGGGTCCTGGATATTAAATGACAACAGAATGAAGTAGCAGAACACAATTTTGTTCTTCTTATACTATATATTATGAGATATTTAAAATTGTGTATAAGTTCTAATTTGCAAATAAAATTAATCGATAACTTCTTAGGTGTTAATTTGTTTTTACTTCACGTATTAAAACTCATCAAAATAGTTTACATTTTAGGTAAGTAATAAAACAATTGCTCTATTATTATAACTAATGTGCTTTATATAATAGGTTTTACAGGAATTTATAAATATCTTCAATGATAAAGTAAGAGTAAAACAGGCATTTATTTAAAAATGTCTCTGTCCGCTCCATTGAACTTACCTTTACCGTGAACAAGTTAAGAGATCCCAAAGGGTCGGAAGAATACGATGAATAACAGTATCTATTTTTAAAATAATCATTATCTTTGATTAGTATACGTTTGGCTAAATCTGGATTTTGTACAACCAGGAGCGGTTTCCAAGCCAAAAATAGTCCAACGTAGTCTTCCTTGTATTTTTTTCCTATATCATTAAACAAATTCCAAAAACTGCGTCTCATCACCGATGAAATGTTACCGAAAAATAAAAATGGCCTCTCATATTTGACACCGCGTTTTTTCCAGTAGTTATAATTTTTATGATAAAACAAATAAACTAAACTTAAACCCAATATTAGTAACACTAATAAAGTTTGCACAATAACACTGCACAGAGTAACGTCCATTTTATAAGGTGTCTAATGTATGTGTGATCCGCTGCTACATATCAGAAATGTCCGGACAACGTTTATCGTATAATATTATGATTACATACAAGGTTTATTTTTGACGAAAATTTTAAATTGGTTTACCAATACATATAATAAATGCATGAACTTTTGACTTGTGTGTTGATTATAGTTATCGATTCGTAATTTAATATCTAAGGAATAAATATAGAATTGTTGAGTATATAAATATTTTTAACTGTATTTTATAAATGTAACTCTAGTTGAGTCATACTTATTGGTACTTGAAAGTAGTTTTCGGCATTTATACCAAAATAATTAATTTTATTTGTTTTGTGTAGTAGTTGTAATAATTCAAATATATATTATGTATAATTAACTTCAAAGTTGTATTATGTTACTAGGCTATATTCCAGGCTAGGTAATAAAGGTCATATAAATACGTAATTTTGAATATATAAAAATAAATATATGATAAAAAATTATTGACGGAAAATGTTTTCCGCCTGTAGGAAATATATGATTCAAAATGCATTTATTGGCTTTAAATTAAAAAATACTCCATTTTCAAAAATATATCTGCTGCTATGCTAATTAATATGTTACGTAATATGTGTAGGTTCGTGTCCAAGTGTGTAGTGTATGTGAGTGTGGTATTCAAGAAATAAATATGCAAAATTACAAATTATTAGGATAATACTGTTGTACAAAAATCGCAGTATAACATAATACAAGCATTTCTGATATTAAGCAAGATGAAAGGCATTTAAAGCTCAAAAAATATGTATTGGACGAGTTGAGATGTTTCGTATTTTGTTTTTATTTTGCACCCTCAGGGTGAACATAGACGCGATGTGTTTATTTTTCACAGCAAGCGTTTTATTTTCTTCCATCATTTAAGGATTGTAAATTATGTAACAAAAAAAGAAAAGAAAACATTAAATTGGTTTTGTACAAAATTTTATTATTATACAGTTTTCAAAGACATAATCTGACATCTATATTTTTTATGTCATGTACTTTATAAAAATAATTTAGAATATCATCTTAATAATGGATGTGCTGATATGATTATTGCATTAATTTATAGTTAAAGTTTTTATATATAATATATCTATGTTTCAAGTAATATTTTTTTAGCAGGACATATATTGATTGTATAAGTTAATTAATTTCAAATAGATCCTTTTCAGGCATCTAAATAAATCAGGGCTATACGAGTATTGTGGGAGTGCAATGAAAGTACTCGTATATCATATCCTGCATCTTTATATGATGCTTGGTTAGGAAAATTCGATTTGACTCACACTCGGTGACCCATAAATCAATGTCACACGCTGAAAGAATGTAAAATGGAGTCTCTAAATAAGGGTCCGGTCGGCTTGAGTACGCTGAAGATCCAAGGGTGAAATAACACGGAGTTTTATGTATAGTATAACCATGGTAGAAATATTACATCTTGGTGTAATAACTAAATGTAAAAATATGAATAGCAAAATAATTTTTTGTATGTAAATGTTGAAATAAATATCTACTATTCCTTATTATTTTTTTAATTAGCGAGTACCTACTCGGAGATATTGTATAACGCAAAATATTACGTAAGTAAGATGCGAATGAATATAATGGATAAAATTTAAATTGACTAATAAAATGTCTAATTACACATTCATTTTGTATCAAGTATTCATTATAATAAAACGTAACTTATCGTTATCTACAAATGGAAGATATACGTGTTAAAGTATTAATGAGGTCTTTTATAAACGCAATAAAACCCCAAAAAACATTATTATTAGATTTTTGTTTCTTTTGTTTCTGTGTTTGTGCGCTCTAAGCTCAGACACGGCTTAACTGATTGAAATACGGTTTATGATAGTTTCATGAGTTAAAATGTCAATTTAAAAATTAATGTCGAACATTGATTTGGACAATATTTAATTTAACTGACGTATAGTCAGATAGTTTCTTATAAATATTACTTATATAGTACACTGGAAACTGGAACCTGGACGTAGATTTCTTTTTTAACCCGGGGAAAACCTTGCTTAGGACCATCATGGCTACTGTGAAGGCAGCGACCCCGGTGTATAAGACACTTACTGACTAATAACCACCGAGGTGTCTATCTAATCACTACTCTCGGGCCTGGGAAACCAGGTTCTTCCAGATGCCCGGGGAGCGAACAACCTGTTTAGGCTCCATCTCTCGAAGGTGTGGATGTAACGAGCCCACCCCTTCAAACCTTTATCACGCGCAGCAGACTCTCTCAAGTTTTCTGCCCGGCTAACCTGGGCGAAGATACCAGGCCTGATTGTATTTAACACTAGGTTTACTGACGTTTCTTATATACCTATCTCTACGGCACTCGTCAGGGTGACGGGTGAATATAAAAACGGACTTTCTTTAAAAAAAAACGATATTGATGTTAACTCTAAGGGCGGCTTGCACTAACAAATTAAATGTATTTTAGAGTTATATAAAATGCTATTTAGCGCTGATCTGTATTTTTTGTCTTGCACTAATTCAAAATCTAGCTGTAACAACAGTTAAACTAAAATCATCATTAAGATGGAATCAAACCAGTTCAATTAATAAGCGTTTTATACAAGCTTAAACTAGATTAATTCGTTAGTGCAAGCCGCCCTAAATTATTCAATATTCCTTCACCCCTAAACATGTCTTCACGTTTAAATAAAATGTCGAGAAATAAAAAGACTTTGTGGCTTTTAACAAGCCTGATTGTTACTTCGGATATCAACATAAATTTATTTGTTTGTAATCTTTCGGATTGTAGGCTTTTTTTTATCGAACCGTAGGAATCTTACAACCTTTGTAAATGAATCTCTGCTCATTGTATTTCTGAAAAAAGGGGAGCCCCATATATTACCCATAGATAGCAAGCTTTGAACGATCTCGTCCTCTTATACTCAGAGTCAGAGCTAGTAAAAATACGCAATTTCTTGCTGAGACGGACTGTAAATAAATAACTTTCACCTAATTCACACTCATTTCCTTCGGAGGTATCCTTGGAACAATTCTTATGGATCTTGAGATTTTTATCCGATATCTTAACACATATATCTTGGATTTACGCATGATTGATAGAAAAAAGAGAATCGGTCAATATAGAAAATACTGCGTTGTAATTCCATTACCCTATTGTAAATATCTGCAATAAGCGGAGATTCTCTACAAAAACTAAAAATTTTTGACTCTGTCTTTCTGAAACGTTCGTATACTGTAAATACAGCATTCGTTCTGAAGATCTTTTCTTATTCTTGAGTTCTTTTCTGCGAAATAAATAACAGTTCCGCAGCAGACCAAAATAATCACTCAGGTAATACGACCCGCTATATTTTACATTATCGAAGTTCGTTTGAGATAATTAATTGTAAAGGGAGCGTATAAGAACATTGCTTTCACTCTTTTATTTCCTACTGAATGAATAATATAACGAATAAAGCGAAAATATAAGGAGTATTATCGATATAAGCATACCCGTCAATTTGACCGATTCCGTACAGATAGGTATACCACATATGAATCTCAAAAAGTAGAAGCCTTAGGACAAACAGTCAGAGTGTATAAATTCTTTGGAAGAAATGATTAATTTACGATGTAAAACGGTTGAAATCTATCAAGAAGTTTTCGAGATATTGCATTGCAAAGTTTGAATTCCGTCAAATTGACGGGTTCCGTAAATCTAGTGTTAATATATCTAATAAAGATACACGTGTATACGGAATTGCTATTATATTTTTATATAAATGAATATTTATTAATTCAATAATTATTTCAAAATTATATATTTTGATTATATCTTAATATTAAATTTCAGTGATGTAGCATATTATACATACTCCCTTTGTAAAGTGTTAAAATACAATACAAATACATCATTTAATGGATTAATATCAAGCCTATTACGTAATGTAACTACTGACGTAAACATTAGACTGTTGGTTACTGATAACAGACGGCATCACTAGTTCAGTGGCACGGCAAAATTATATCTCAACCGTACTCCTTTGTACATAGCACGAGCATCAGTGTTACTGGACAGACAGGAAGATATATAATAACTCTGTGACCTGTTGTAGAACGTCTGCCTTTGTGTTTGTCACCTTTTATGTATGGAGGAGATTATTTTATTCATATCTTGCGATATTCAGTCATCTTGGTGATAAAGAAAGTACTTTTCCAATAATTTTGCTGCTTCCAGGACTCCTTTAATGCTCGCCGGTGGCTCAGGCTCATCCGTCTCATCTTCTTCATGTCCTTGGTCTTGATACTCGGTTTTTCTCACCGAATCCAAAATTTCTTTGTCTGTGAATGATGCCATTGTAAGCAGGCAGTCGTCTACTTCGATGTAGGTTTGAAGATTTTCTGTAAATTTTCCTGCCATGTTGAACTGTTGAATCCACTCAGTTAATGGAAGGGCGTCGTCGTTATTAAACTCCAGTTCCGTTTCCACCTCATCACTCATAGAATTTGTACAAAGTCCAGCATGTCGAAAAGAGTGCTGTATAGTTGTGGGTGTGACTTCTTCCCAGGCTTTAGATAAAAAATTTACTGCATGCAGCATATTAATAGAAGTTTTACCCTCAGATTCGACTAGCTCCATCAATAATTTCTTTCTGTAGTGACCCTTGAGGCTTTTAATCACGCTTTGATCCATTGGCTGTAAGACACTAGTCGTATTTGAAGGAAGAAATACCAACTCTATGTTTTGAAGGTTTGTTGTAAGAGGGTGGGCAGGGCAGTTGTCAACAAGAAGTAAAATTTTTCGTCCCTTTAATTCTGCATCCCACTTTCGCACTTCTTCTTCAAAAAGTTGACTGGTCATCCAAGCTGATTTATTAGCTTTATACGTCACTGGCAATTTTTTAATGTTCTTAAAACACCGCGGATTTTTTGATTTGCCTATTACCATTAGCTTTTTTTTCTGTGCCATCTATATTAGCAGCCACAAGCACTGTAATACGCTCCTTGGAGATTTTTCCTCCCACACACTTTTCCCCTTTAAATTTCAGAGTTTTATCAACTTGTCAACTTGTAGAAAATTCCTGCTTCATCAGCATTAAAAATGTCACTTGGGGTGTATTTTTCTGTCAATTTTGACCACACTCTATTAATCCAGTCATAAGTAACATTCGTATCAACACTTCGTGCTTCTCCACTAATTTTACCGTAGTTGATATGATGACGTTGCTTGAATTTTCCGAGCCATCCTTCTGATGCTTTGAAAGAAAGTAAACCAAGTTCTTCAGTAAACTTCTCCGCCTTAGCTTTCATGATCGGCCCCGAGATAGGCATATTATTCAGGCTCTGTCGTTGGAACCATGATAGTATAGCTCGATCCAAATCTTCGTATTTAGGTTTCTTCAATTTTTTAGAAAATTTTCCATCCTCCTTTGCTTGTAGAATTTTTTCTTTATTTTTCTATATTGTGGACGCTGTAGAGCGACTAAATCCAAAGCGTCTGCCAACATGACTTATCTTCTGTCCCGCCTCTATTGCGCGTATCAGTAAAACTTTTTCGTCAATACACAGAGATTTTCTCTTACTGGCTCTGTTTACAGTTTGCAAGTTTGTGAGCAACTAAGAATATGATAACGTATAGATAATTAATAACTCCTACTAACAATAGTCAACACGTGCAAGCAATCCCAATTTGTATGAACAAAAGAATGGATTTCTTATAAAGTTCGGTATGTGTAATGCCGACAGTCGAGTTTATTACGGGCTATGATAATAAAGCGACAAAAGAACGTACACAGCTGTGCAGTTTTTACTAATTTTGGCAACTTCAAAAGTACTTTCTATTATTAAATTTCTGTCGTTATATAGAGTGGGTGTAACGCTATATAGAGTGTATCATTGTATGGGAAACAAGCTAAACCAACCAAAACCGAGTGATATCGACG
This sequence comes from Automeris io, assembly GCA_036320925.1. Lineage (NCBI taxonomy): Eukaryota > Metazoa > Arthropoda > Insecta > Lepidoptera > Saturniidae > Automeris > Automeris io. The sequence goes on from JAUDJH010000024.1 coordinate 2,448,249, forward strand.
CTTTAGGGAGTTTGACGTTAAATCGAGTGACGTTATATGGAGTTTACACTGTATTTATTTTTAGTAGTATGAGTTCCTTTTAATCAACTTTGTCAGAAATAATAATTCATGATATATGTTGGTCAAGCTATATTTACGATTCTGCCTAATCAATGATAACTAAATATACCTCATATTTAAATTTTAAACCTCTAAATTGTCGTTCCCACTAGATTTTTCAAATAATAAAACTTGTCATCATACAATTTTACAATGATAATAGAAAGTATAGCTTGTTTTTAGTTAACAATTTTTCCTATTAGATATTGTTAGGATTTTAGAAATATATACGAAATAAGAGTGTTATAAATAATATAATAATGTAATATATGTTATTAAATCAATAAAATAAATACAGTTGTATAATATAATAACCAAAGTAAGGCCCATACGAATCAAATTGATATTTTTGCTATTAATGTTTTATATTATAGTAGAAAGCACTAGTATAAAGAGTGCCTTCATGCGAAATTGACATGTAATTTTAGCCCGAACGGTTTCTGATATATTATTGCGACCTTGTATGACTTTTATTTGGCATAAGAGATTTTTTTGAAGAGCTTTTGGCCTTTCAACTAATCTTTAAGTCATTACATAGCGTCACTCAGTATTTTTAATACTATAGTGGTGCAAATTGCTAGTTAGTTAATGGACATCACTGTCGTAGGAATTCGCTGAACTATAAGAATTGTATTAATATTTGTGTAGAATGAATAATACTCAACTTAAAATCTTTATTTTCATTGAATTGAACAGTAACACGGCACTATATTAAAAAAAAAGGCAAGAGTGCCGCTTTGCTGAGTCAACTTGTCCTAGTTACATAGGGAGGGTGAGCCACTTCGATTTAATTAATGTTTGCGTGTGACTGTCTCAGTTTGACTGTATGATAAAAATAAAGTTAAAAATAATCGAATAATTTAGATTTACATAGTTTGATTGTAATAATTGTACAACAATATTATCTCAAATTAACTGTAATGCTGATTTACCCTAATAAAAAAAAAGTATAACAAAATATATAGATAAAGAGGTAAAAAATTAATAAAACTATTATAATTTTACCTACGTCTGACGAATAAAACGAAATAAATAAGATGAAAATATGACATCTACGAATAAAAATGTTTTATTCATAAAATAATGCTCCCTGGAAAATAAATATTTTTATCGAATGTGATGTGATTACAATATAATGTTGAAAACTGCTTCATTCGCTACTTATTTCGAAGGGCAAATTTAATGGATCCTCCACTTCTCGGCGCTAGGAGGACGCTGTAAGGGTCCGGGTCTACATCGTAGGGCTCTCCAAGTGCTGGTTCAAATTTGAACTTATGTATCATTTGTGCGACCGCAGCACGCACTTGCATCAAACCATACCGTTTACCTAAAATTAAATTACTGCATTATTATATTAATAGAGTTAAATATTTTAACGTAATTACTGAATTAATATTAAATGATCTGTGTTGATATTGAAATTAAATGTTTTTTAGTTTTTATAGGCACTAATGTATTATTACTCGCTCCAAAAGGGATATAGCACGATAGTTATCACGGTTTCAGATGTAGGAGTAAAAGTTTTTAACCTTGAAATATGACACTTTGATATTACATCTATATATATCGTTTTGCATAGTGTTTTAGATCTATAAAAATATAATAAAAATGAGTGAAGATATAACCACTTCTACAAATAATCACAATAATAATAGAAACCCTTGTACTATAAATATTATAATAAAAATCAATATTCCATTAAGGTCAGAGTCGTACGTATGCTGTTTTGTTGAAAAAATATTCCATAATACAAATGTTTTAACCCTCGTATGCCAGCAATATCCAGCTGTCAATTGGCTTCATAAAAGGATTTTTATAAAGCAGTTTATTTTCATAAGAATATAAGAGGCTATAAAAGTCAAGTAATGATACTTAATATTCATACTTATTGTGTTGTGGGTTATTATTGTTATTACTAGCGGACTCGGCTTGCCTTTACCCAAGGGTCATTTATAAATGTAGCATCACAAACTACTTGAATATAAAGTTTCAAGATTAAACGTAGCCCTATCTTCAAACTTGTGTACAAGCCATCAGTGTTTCATATATCACTTAAATACCTTCAATAGTTTTAGAGTGAAGCGCGTATGATGACATAGACACAAACAAAACAATGTTGATTTGGTATCAGGTATGTACATCAACAACAAAACTTATCTTGATTAGAACTATAAAAAAAAACTCAAATTTTGCAATAGTATAGATTGTTTATTCAAAGAGACCTGATTTTTAAAATGAAAATATAAATCTCGTAGCATTTAAAACAATAAGTGGGTCAAACTAAAATAATAATAATTCATACTGTATGTTGACGGTAGAACATCCCACTATATAGATAGAATGATAGTTCGGGAAAGCGCTCGCTCGCATCCCGTGGCGGGAGCGAGCAGTCTGCTGCCGCCTGCGCAACGTGTTATCGCGTTATAGATTTAAGCGACTAATTTAGCTCAGTTCCGTTGTAATATTTATATAAATATATGTTTAGTGTACGTACAGTGACTTTCAATCAATTAACTCTAGTTTACACTGTAGACGAGGTAAAAAAGCCTCTATGTAAGATTCCAGAACTTTTAATTCGTATAGTTTGAGCTTATTGTTGATGAGCCAGTCAATAAGTTAGACTTGTCTTTTTTTATAAGTTATCAATTTATATAGACGTTTTGATATAATAGTGAGAGTAGTAAGTTTTTTTTAAGCCTAAGCTATAACTGTACAATTATAGAACTCCTGGTGGATGAATTTACTGCTGTAGTGTAAAATATTTCTAAAGCAAAAATATGGATAAGATTTTTTTTTTAATTCTTTAGGAACGATGATAGAGTTCAAAATTTGTTAATAGTTTTACTTCCTCGAAGCTACTGCCCTATATTATAACAAATATACGGATCTATACACAATTCATAGCTGAGCTCGGTATGTTCAAGCATGTTACATAAAATTCGATCAATCTTCAACCCGCTATTAAATTAACATACGTGATCAAAATAAAATATAGGCGCTCAAGCATGGTTATTGGAAAACGTTATCCAAGCACGTTTGCCAGATTTACAGAGTACAACCGCTTTAATGAACATATGAATACATACCTATGCAAAAACGAGGTCCTTCACCAAAGGGCAGAAAAGTGAAATTAAAGTTATCATTGTCAGAACTGTCTATCATCCTTTCAGGCCGCCACTTGTGCGGTTCCGGGTAGTATTTCTCGTTGTGATGTATGGCGACTACATTCACGAACACCGGTATCCCCTCATCTATTGTCAGCTTGTCGTTTATTTTGTAAGCTTTTTTACATTCCCTATCAATGTATGGTACTGGAGGATATTTACGTAATGTTTCTGAAATTATTCTGTTATTATTATTTTATTTACCTATTTTATTATAATATGCACTAGGCAGATTAATTGAAGGCTATTAAAAAGTCCCAAATTTATAGGTGATTTTTAAGAGACTGTTATATTGAGGGAAATGATCGTACAAAAGTTTTAAAAAAGGAGGTTGTAGCTTCAAAACTCTAGTTTTCAATTTTAAACATTAACATTATTTCAAGCGTAAGGTTTTTGAGTAATCGTTAAAAAATAACAAATGAAAAATATTCCAAAATGTTTCTCGTGTTAAAATAATATATGGACTTTATTTTTTTTAATCCACAGTTTAGTCTTTTCTATTAGATAATCTAATTCCCTTTCATTTGATCTACCTACGAGCTTTCTACGATGATTTGATCCCGAGTTATCGTTGAATAAAGCAAAAAAGTATTTTTTTATTTTGAAAATCGATTACTTGGGTAATAGTGATTGGACAGATAGTCGAAGCAAGGTTTTGTAAACTAAAAAAATATTCTTTATAAGATGATATTATTTGTTTTTGAAAAGATAATGCTGACTGAAAATAAGTTAAAAAATTTAATATACAAGGATATTTGGATAACTTGGAATAACTTTGCACATTGGGCTAAGGAAGAATTTCGTCCGTAAGTTTTCCACCCTAAGGTGTCCTGAAAAAACTTTTTGAAGATTCGAAGAGCTGCAAGTTTGTCCTTTTCGTCACCGAAATGTTTTTTTAGATATTTCGTGAAAAAAACAACGTATATAGTGGCCGTGGTGGCCTAGTGGATAAGGGGTCGGCCTCTATGCGTGGCAACGCGAAAAGTTGTAGGTTCGAATACCGGTACTGATTTAGGCACCACATGCTCACCGGTGAAGGAAAGCATCATGAGGGAACCCGCATGGCATCTGATAGAACTGTTATGTGTAAGTACCCTGAGAACGGCGATTAACTGCGCTACTGGTCTCGTTGGGAACAAAATATAAGCGCATAGTTGATACCATTACTAATGTATCTCTGCTCACCCCTTAAAGGATATAGCGTGAAGATATGTTATTACTATATTACAAAGAGATATGTTTAAATTTCGAAAATTGAACTCGTATTTTATCTGTATTAAAAACTGAGAATTTTAAATAATCAAACCTTGCGTATTATTAAAATATTTGAGAGTGGTGTTTTTAAAGTATACAAAAGCTACACACTACTTCTAAATGCTAGATAAGTTTTTTATTTCTAATAATTAAATGTTATGACTTTATTTTGAAACCTACCATTAATACAAGCGGTAAGATATTTGAGGTCCATTAATTCATTGTATTCCAGAATTTCTTTATTGTGTTTTTTACGAGCATTATCAATTTCTTCGTAGAGTTTTTGCTGTAAATTAATATAATAAAATCAATATAGCACTATATGATGCAGTTTATGAAAGACTATGAGCTTCATTAGCGTCTCCGTAACAGAATAATAACATTAGACGGTGCTATGAATATACCATATTGTAATGTCTTTTGTGTTATTTGGAGGTAATTTTAGATGTGAAGTTAGGAAATGCTGGAGCAGGTTACACCTGCACAAAAGTACCTCATCTAGTACATTTGATTACAAAAAAGAAGTTTTTATATTCTTAATCAATAAATAATAATATAAACCTGGACATCTCTGCATTTAGGTACAATATTATACTACCCGTTTTTGGCAGTCGGTAATGTCGAAGCGTTATTAGACTGTAATGTCACGGAAAAAGGATTTTTCGTATTTGGTATATTTAAAGTAAAACTGTTACTAAATAAAATTACCAAATTTTAGAGATAACGGAAACAACTGTCTAATTGCTCATTGAATTCACGAAATACAGATAATTTTGTATAAACTTGTTCCTTAAAAAGAGACCACAAGGAATTGAGTATTTTATATTATTTTCAGCTCAACTCTTCTCATGCGTTCCTAAGAAAAAGGGTTTTGACTGGCAGACAACGAAATGGTTCTATAAGTTTCTTTTTTTTGCCTAAAACATACTGCTTTTTAATATAGTCTGGAATCACAATAAACATTACTGAATACATTAATGAGTAACGGAATAATCTATTATTATAAGCTGTGTCTCGTTTTATTATCTATACTATGAAACTATTGTAAAAAATTTGAATATAAATTCCAGTGATAGCCGCTGAACATCATGTTAACCAAATATAGTTTAAGATCTGTATAAAGCATTATATTATCTATTCTATATTGTATATATAGTGGTACATGGAAACCACTTTAATGTGCGGTTGAAAATTGTCACTGTCATTATTTTACTAGTTTTTATTTATATACAATAGATATCACTTTATTAATATACCTATATATGTTGTTTATGTTTCTATAGTTTATCTGTCGTATACGAAGTTTTATATTAATACTAGCTGACTCCGCAAACGTTGTTTTGCCATATAAGTTATTAGATATTAAGATATTAAGATGTAGTATTTGCAAGATTTACCTGTTCCTCAGGATGATGAGCCAATTCCAGAAGACAATAGTTTAGTGTGGTTGATGACGTTTCTATCGCGCCTAATATGAATACTGCCGCTTGGGCTAAGATTAATTCATCAGCTAATTCTGTAAATAAATTTTATATTAATAAATAAAAAGTATAACAAAATTTGTGCATATTTGAAATAAAATTTCTTACTCTTTTCATTTTACATATGATTTCCATTAAATCAATTATAGCAAAATAAAAGTTGTTCCTAGAGAAAATATTCCATAAAACTGTAACGTAAGTATGTATAACCAGATATGTGAAGACTTCCATCTATATTAGCTCAACGTTTCGACATGGTTACACGGGCTGTGCTTACGGGCAGACCCCTGTGTGCAGAAGCCCGTGTAAACAGGTTGGCACAGGTACCTAATGTGAACGTAAATTTACGCATATCCGTACCCAAATAAGTACATCAAATAACAGTGTTATATACAATGTACTAGATGTTATAGAAGTATAAAATAATACTTAAGAATATACATATGTACTGCGAAGAGAATTATGAAAATATTATTGTATCTTCTGTATCTTCGCTATAGCATGTTTTAGTTTTTTGCACTTGTAACAACCATAATATCTTTGCTAAAGATATGAGTAACTGCTATACCTAATTAATAATTACGTTAAGTATTGCGAACTAACTGGAATTATCGACGGGAAGTCTTAAGTTTTCTTTAATTTTTAATAAGTGGTCGACGAGGTCACGGTCGTTGGTTTTTCCAGTTTTTCGGCGCTCCTCGACAACATCCCAGAACAATTTTTTTACGTATTCAGTAGCAGCATTTGAAAAGAATTTTAATCTGAAATAATAAAACCGCAATGAGGTTATGCTCACGTAAATTCCAATTAACCATGGCTATTAATAAATTATAGCAATTGCTAATACATTTTAATTCTACTATTGATATTTTAAAATACTTTTGTTGTTTGAAAAAAATTTGTTGTTTGATAAATAAACATTTTTTTTTTGTCTTACATGAGATTTCTCAACTATTCATAAATAATTATCTTTCATTTAGTGGTAGATCCAGTGTAGATTAAGAAATAATTACCTATAACGGCAGTCCATATACTAGGATTTCTATTATAAATCATAGCCGATCTTTTCAAATACTTCTTTGGACTCCATTTGAAGGATATAGAACTATTTTTTTTTGTTATGTAGGAGAGAAAAAATTAGGCGAAATATAATCACAACTTGTCAAAAAGAGAATTCATATCAGGTTAAAGAAATTTATTTCTCACAAAGAAACATGCATTTCACTTACCTGAGAAAAATTACAATTATTAAAAACGCAATAATAGGCTATAGTATTATATATAAATTCCAAAACTAAGGTAATGTACACAAATCTCACGGATACAGGACCAAAACATACACAGTGCAATACAATAAACATAGACAGAACAAAACACTCATGTTGAGACGGGAAGCACTATGTAATAAAATGATTTTTTTTATTAAAAACACGATTACACTTTAGCATGATCTCAGCTGAAGGAAAGTGAAAATAAGGGTCACGATTAAGCAAGCTTATTGAAAAGTAATCTTTCATTTCGCTCATTACTTGAAAGACGAATGTTTAAATAATTATGGCGATAGGAAAATGGACGCAGTGTAGGGTAGAATAAATAATTTCCGTAGTAATGTATACAGAAAAAACTGTTTATAGCATTTCCAGTTGCTATCGAAATAGATTTTTATGTTTTGTCGATTTTGTTTAATGTACCTTAATAACCTGGCGATGAGTGGAATGGCAAATATCATGGTGAACTCAAATCCGCGCCAGAACGTCCATTTGACCATGTGGCTAGTGATAAACCAGAGTGGAGAATTTTGATCACTTAATACGCTCAATCGTAGACCGAACACAGTGAATCCAACTGTGTCTGATGCGTACATAGAAAACAGTTCCTTAAAAAAACATACTTTTAATTATAGCAGGTTGCACGTGAAACAGGTAAGATTAATATGCGATTTACTAGTAATAGAAATTGAATATTTGTAAAAGCAGTAGCTGTGATAGGTCACACCTACCTATGTGAATCTACATATCTTTGTAACTTTGTGAGCCTACAACTGAGTTTAAAGTTCATGAAATGTCTAAAGGGGAGACTATTCATTCTTATACTCTATAGGACAATGATTACTTAAGTAAGTAATTAAAAGAAATCTTTATTTTCCCCTTCCAACTTTGGATTCACCTTTTCACTTTTGCTAAATACAGCTTTAACGTCTTTTTAATGATAGTAATATTTATTCGTCATGCTATTCTTTAAATACGATATCATGATTTATTGCTTTTATTAAAATTGATGTTTTTTTTAAAGTACAATGAAATTAATCCATAAATCTGTTCCCAAAGTTTATGATTTTTATCGCGAAAATTCATTTAATATTACGTAAAGTCTTTTATCATTGAATATTATCGGATATCTCGGAGATTAAATTCGTTTGTCAAAAAATATCGAACAGATAAAGTAGTTCTTGATGTTATAGTTTGTTTATCTTTTATTATTGTTTTCCTGTTAATGCATAGTAACTAGCATTTTAATATTACTTAAAGTATAGATATGCTTAAATGGCAAGCTATAACAAACATTATAATTAATTTTGTAAATAGCAGGATATTCTATAAATAAATATTTTAATAGAAAGTATCTACAGATAAAATGTTATGTCATTGGATCTTGTGTTTTAGGGAACTTTAGTTGCAAAGATATTTATTTGATCTATTTTAATATAACGTAGAATTCTAAATCTGATATACGTATAATAAATTATATATTTCGATTTTTCGGAATATACATTGGATTTTATTGCGATGCTAAGTCTAGCGTCGAAATGAATGGCGAAAATTTTGAGGAAGCCTTTACTCCGCAGTGAGTTGACATAAAGAAAGGACGAAGTTGTTTGAAGAGCAAGGTAGTGACTGTTAGGACGTCAGTGACCATCCGTATTGCGACCACAGTATATGGATGCAATAGACTGACATAGTAATTAGCTTCGGTCAGTTGCATTTGGGATTCGTGTATGTTTAGCTAAGTTGCCTTTTCGTTTTCTTTAGGATCGATAACACTTTGGCACTATTTGTAGTTTGCACTCGGATATAAGCCACAGTCCCCACTTTACCTTAGGAGGGTTTTCAGCATGTTAGCCACATAAAGAACTCAAAATTTAAAGACTGTTTCGCTAAATTCAATTATAATGCTTCCAATTCTAATTGATTTTTATTCTTACCTTGAGGTTCACATTACGGTTATTTTCAATATGGTCCTTTTGAATTTTTTGCACCAACTGCTTCGCGTTTATGTTCATAAGCTCTGTGAGTATCCTCAGACGTGAGGACGTGAACATCGGAGAGAGTTCGTGTCTCATAGTGTGCCAGATTGGGTCCTGGATATTGAATGACAACAGAATGAAGTAGCAGAACACAATTTTGTTCTTCTTATACTATAATTATGAGATATTTAAAATTGTGTATAAGTTCTAATTTGCAAATAAAATTAATCAATAACTTCTTAGGTGTTAATTTGTTTTCGACGATACTTCACGTATTAAAACTCATCAAAATAGTTTAAATTTTAGGTAAGTAATAAAACAATTGCTCTAATATTATAACTAATGTGCTTTGTATAATAAGTTTTACAGGAATTTATAAATATCTTCAATGATAAAGTAAGAGGAAAACAGTTAAAAAATTTCTCTGTCCGCTCCATTGAACTTACCTTTACCGTGAACAAGTTAAGAGATCCCAAAGGGTCGGAAGAATACGAAGAATAACAGTATCTATTTTTAAAATAATCATTATCTTTGACTAGTATACGTTTGGCTAAATCTGGATTTTGTACAACCAGGAGCGGTTTCCAAGCCAAAAATAGTCCAACGTAGTCTTCCTTGTATTTTTTTCCTATATCATTAAACAAATTCCAAAAACTGCGTCTCATCACCGATGAAATGTTACCGAAAAATAAAAATGGCCTCTCATATTTGACTCCGCGTTTTTTCCAGTAGTTATAATTTTTATGATAAAACAAATAAACTAAACTTAAACCCAATATTAGTAAAACTAATAAAGTTTGCACAATAACACTGCATAGAGTAACGTCCATTTTATTAAGTGTCTAATGTATGTGTGATCCGCTGCTACATATCAGAAATGTCCGGACAACGTTTGTTATCATAACATAGTACGTTATCTATTTTATTATATATGTTATTATAGTCTCATTATTTACAATTTTTAATATACTGCTGCCGTAATTTATCGTATAATATAATGATTACATACAAGGTTTATTTTTGACGAAAATTTTAAATTGGTTTAGCAATACATATAATAAATGCATGAAGTTTTGACTTATGTGTTGATTATAGTTATCAATTCGTAATTTAATATCTAAGGAATAAATATAGAATTGTTGAGTATATAAATATTTTTAACTGTATTTTATAAATGTAACTCTAGTTGAGTCATACTTATTGGTACTTGAAAGTAGTTTTCGGCATTTATACCAAAATAATTAGTTTTATTTGTTTTGTGTAGTAGTTGTAATAACTCAGATATATATTATGTATAATTAACTTCAAGGTTGTATTATGTTACTAGGCTATATTCCAGGCTAGGTAATAAAGGTCATATAAATACGTAATTTTGAATATATAAACATAAATATGTAATAAAAAATTATTGACGGAAAATGTTTTCCGCCTGTAGGAAATATATGATTCAAAATGCATTTATTGGCTTTAAATTAAAAAATACTTCATTTTCGAAAATATATCTGCTGCTATGCTAATTCATATGTTACGTAATATGTGTAGGTTCGTGTCCAAGTGTGTAGTGTATGTGAGTGTGGTATTCAAGAAATAAATATGCAAAATTACAAATTATCAGCATAATACTGTTGTACAAAAATCGGAGTATAACATAATACAAGCATTTCTGATATTAAACAAGATGAAAGGCATTTAAAGCTCAAAAAATATGTATTGGACGAGTTGAGAGGTTTCGTATTTTGTTTTTATTTTGCACCCTCAGGGTGAACATAGACGCGATGTGTTTATTTTTCACAGCAAGCGTTTTATTTTCTTCCATCATTTAAGGATTGTAAATTATGTAACAAAAAAAGAAAAGAAAACATTAAATTGGTTTTGTACAAAATTTTATTATTATACAGTTTTCAAAGACATAATCTTACATCTATATTTTTTATGTCATGTACTTTATAAAAATAATTTAGAATATCATCTTAATAATGGATGTGCTGATGTGATTATTGCATCAATTTATAGTTAAAGTTTTTATATATAATATATCTAAGTTTCAAGTAATATTTTTTTTAGCAGGACGTATATTGATTGTATAAGTTAATTAATTTCAAATAGATCCTTTTCAGGCGTCTAAATAAATCAGGGCTATACGAGTATTGTGGGAGTGCAATGAAAGTACTCGTATATCATATCCTGCATCTTTATATGATGCTTGGTTAGGAAAATTCGATTTGACTCACACTCGGTGACGCATAAATCAATGTCACACGCTGAAAGAATGTAAAATGCAGTCTCTAAATAAGGGTCCGGTCGGCTTGAGTACGCTGAAGATCCAAGGGTGAAATAACACGGAGTTTTATGTATGGTATAACCATGGTATAAATATTACATCTTGGTGTAATAACAAAATGTAAAAATATGAATAACAAAATAATTTTTTTGTGTGTAAATGTATGTAAAATCTACTATTCGTTATTCTTTTTTTAATTAGCGAGTACCTACTCAGAGATATTGTATAACGCAATATATTACGTAAGTAAGATGCGAATGAATATAATGGATGAAATTTAAATTGACTAATAAAATGTCTAATTACACATTCATTTTGTATCAAGTATTCATTATAATAAAAACGTCACTTATAGTTATCTACAAATGGAAGATATACGCGTTAAAGTATTAATGAGGTCATTTATAAACGCAAAAAAACCCCCAAAAAATATTATTATTACATTTTTGTTTCTTTTGTTTGTGTGTGCGCTCTAAGCTCAGACACGGCTTAACTGATTGAAATACGGTTTATGATAGATTCACAAGTTAAAATGTCAATTTAAAAATTAATGTCGAACATTGATTTGGACAAAATTTAATTTAACTGACATATAGTCAGATAGTTCGTTACAAATATTACTTATATAGTACACTGGGAACTCGAACCTGGACGTAGATTTCTTTTTTAACCCGGGGAAAATCTTGCTTAGGACCATCATGGCTACTGTGAAGGCAGCGACCCCGGTGTATAAGACACTTACTGACTAATAACCACCGAGGTGTCTATCTAATCCCCGCTCCCGGGCCTGGGAAACCAGGTTCTTCCAGATGCCCGGGGCACAACCTGTTTAGGCTCCATCTCTCGAAGGTGTGGATGTAACGAGCCCACCCCTTCAAACCTTTATCACGGGCAGCAGACTCTCTCAAGTTTTCTGCCCGGCTAACCTGGGCGAAGATACCAGGCCTGATTGTATTTAATATACCTAATAAAGATACATGTGTCTACGGAATTGCTATTATATTTATATATATATATATCAATATTTTTAATTCAATAATTATTTTAAAATTATATATTTTGATTATATCTTAATATTAAATTTCAGTGATGTAGCATATTATACAAACTCCCTTTGTGAAGTGTTAAAATACAATACAAATACATCATTTAATGGATTAATATCAAGCCTATTACGTAATGTAACTACTGACGTAAACATTAGACTGTTGGTTACTGATAACAGACGGCAACACTTGTTCAGTGGCACGGCTAAATTATATCTCAACCGTACTCCTCTGTACATAGCACGAGCATCAGTGTTACTGGACAGACAGGAAGATATATAATAACTCTGTGACCTGTTGTAGAACGTCTGCCTTTGTGTTTGTCACCTTTTGTGTATGGAGGAGACAAACGCTGAAGATACATAAAAATTGCTTGTTTTAGTTTATGTTTAGAATTTTTATACTCTAGTTCTTTTGCATAAAATAGTTTACCAAGTAACAGTGATACCATCCCTGAGTTGTAAAAGAGTGAATAGCTATAAATTAAAAATATTACATGTTTTTTTTAATAATAAATTTATATTTATTGTTTTAGACTGCAAAGAATATATTTAAAATAAAACCGAGAGAGACTAAATAATATTCGAAATATGACATTTCTCATTCGTTTGTAACGAATGAGAAATGTCAAATGAGTTTATTTACTCCATGTAATAGTGTCAAAAGTCAATAGTTTCTAAGAAAGGTTAAAGTTCTATGAATAATACATTAAATACATAATTATTACGAAAGGCTCAAAATCAGAGCCTCACTACTCTGAATCGTAGAATTTTAGGCAAAATAGAAATATTAGTATGGATGTGCAGTATTCATTTAAATATTTATAGTTTTAGTTTAGACATATACAACTATTTTAATTATTTTTTTAATTTTATATTTCATATGGATATAAAATTGAACCTGACATGTCTGTCTTTGTTATTTTTTTTTTCTTATCATCACTGCTTTTATTTCTGTAAAAGTAATCTACTTATGGATACCTCATCAAATTTGTAGTGATTGTGCTAGTGCCAGCCGTCAAGAAATAATAAAATGTAACATTAAACTTATATATTATCCTTACTTTAGATCTACTTTATGTATTGGGAAGATCATTTGCCGAGACGTATTGTCACATGAACAAGAGCTTATTTTCATTTATCTATGTGACAAGACCTTGTTTCATAAAAGCAGAGTCTTGTTGACTAAAATGTATGGATATTAAGTGATAAAACATTGTGTCAAAGCATTAAGATTCATATTAGTACTCTAACTGATAGGTATATATTTGAAACACAGACGCAGGAAGCGAATTTCACTCCGTGAAAACTCCTTGCTGTTTAATATGCATAAAGAAATATTATGTTAATATTATGTTAATTATTAAGCCTAAATAAATTGTTTTTTATCTACAAAAAAAGCAAGGATGGCCTTAATGGAGCTTGGCAATCTAGATAATTAACAATTTAAATTACACTCATTAATGTTTACAGACAAATCTTACTTTAATCTTTTATATCGTTTAATAAATCACAAACTTTCACGATCTAAAACTTATATATAATTTATATTGTATGAAATATTGCAATCCACATTTCCATTTTTTAAGCCCTGACTGAAAAAGTAAGATGTTACGAGTTTTACGCGTGTTTCTGTGGCTCTGTGTATTTTTGTGTTTGTCTATGGCATTCTAGCTTTTAACCCTTAACTTGGCAGAAATTTATTTTTTTAATATCAAAATAATATTCATACTACGTAACCCTTATGACCCAAGTAAACGTGCGTACGAAAACCAAGAATTTACCTAAAAATTCATATAAAAATATAAAGGTTGCGCTAAAAAATTATGGCACTAGATTATATTAATTTTGATGTATCCCCACAGATACTTTATCAAGAAAAGGGTTAAACGAAGTAATAGGTTTTAATTTGTTTTTTGTTCAAAAGTCGACTTGACCGGGACTCTTCTTAGCTATGCTTGAAGAATATACGCTCAGAAACTTAAGGATAATCAGCTTTTTTCTAGTTGTAAAAAAACCACTTCTATTGTCTTAATCGTTTCGAAATTTAGTATTATGTGACTTCAATAATATAACAATAACATGATAGCCTGGAATTGTGCTACAACATTATCTGAAAGCTATTGGATACTCTATTTTTCACTAATTTACAACAGAAATATCGTGTTTGAGCTCATTGAAGTAGTTGCAATGAATAGGTAACAATTATATACATAATTAATGGTTAAAGTCCTATTAAATTGAGTAAGTCCACATTCCATCTACAGAGTACACTGATGAAGGTCTAGTTAAATTTAAGTATTTTATAACGGAATTTAGTGTGTAATGTTTAACAAAAACCTTCTTTATAACCTTGCATACCACACTATCTCAATTACGAAAAGAATTAATTAAAAAAAAAGTGAAATAGCAGGATACAGCCATTTATCAGTTTTATCAACTCTTACCTTACTGTTTAATTTTTATCAAATTATCAAATAAATAAATAATGTATATTCTATTTTCGTTCATCAATTGATTACCTCTCTATAAGGTCTAAAGCTCTTAGCTTTATTTATACAGGAAGCATGTTTAACTATCTGCACCCGTAGACAAAGTAACGTTCAATAAACCATAGCGATAGTAGAAAGCGAAAAATATATGGATTATAGTAAACATACACGTTCGGAATATCACGTCGTTATGTTTTGTCGATTTCATATATTTTGCATTTTCTTTATCGTTTATTGAATGTTACTTTGTCTAGGCACCTTTGAATTCTATTTTTTAATTAGAGTGTGACATTTGACGTCTTTCGAAATTTGAAGTGGAAATATTGATATGAGATATAATTTTATTTGATTGTTGTGTAAATAAATAAATAGATTAACACATTCGAGGACAGTTTTGTACAATAGGATGAACCCGAAACGTCAGTTTTTTAAATTTTTATTTATACATGTTTCGCGGAGGAGTTACGGTTAGAAAATAAAGAATATTAGATTTAAGAACCTAAAAATATATATTTTATGTTTTAGAATTTTTTTAGGTGACTGATATAGCCAGCCGTCCAGCCGTTGTTTATGTATTTGAATAAAAGAGTGTGACAGTTTAGATCGTCATAATCCGCGGCGTAGTGGGGCTGCGGCGAATTGATTACAAGATCTGCAGTCCACACTAATTCGGGAAAGTAGTCACCTTGGGGTTTTTAGCTGTTAAAGTCAGACACACCCCGGTTGCTACTCCCTTGTGCGCCCGGGACGGTCCTATGAGGATTTTCCCCAAGTAAAAAAAATAGACCATCATAACTTGAGCTAGGAAAGCATATTTAAAGGCTATAGCCGTACTGTTCCCGAACGAGTTAAATAAAATATGATAAAATAAAAATTATTAAGCATTAAGTAAATTCATTAGCGATTCTAGCTTCTTTTTCTCCTTTCGTATTGATGAATAGTTATGTACAAATACTATGGCCTAGCCAGATTATGGCCTTGTCGGACGTCTTGGTGGAGTCCCTATAAAAGCATGCTGCCGTGCTCGAGGGGCACTAGAGTAAATGTAACAAGGTATGAGTAGCCCCGCATCCGCACATATCATTCTTGTTATTAATGTAAGCCTACCTGCTTAGGTTCCTTCGGCAGCGATACACCTGAGCACGGAGGTGTTATAAAGTTTTCCAGATAGGCCAGAGGTTGTCCTGGCGCCCTGTCTATTCTTTAGACAGTGGAATGTCAGAAGCAAGTGTAGGCACCGTAATATATCTTGTGTTTCCTTGAAGAGTTCTGCTGAGGTCTCCGTTGCTTTTATGAAGCTTTTCCTGCTTAACGATTTTAGCTTAAAACGTTTTTCCATATAATCTTCTTACATAATTAATATTAAAGTAGCAAACAGAAATTACAAGGGCAAGATAAAATTAAATTTCAGAAAGGTCTGGCGTGATATTTTATCTCACGTAAAGGTATGAAATTATGCCGTTTAATAACTTGTTACAATTAAATTTTGTTATAAATACAACGCGAATGTATATAAAAAGTAATATACGTGTGTTTAGCTATGTGTATATTTTACAATTATTTATATTACAAAAAGGATCAAACTTATTATCGGTAATCTCCATAAACAAATACTATCGTACAAATTATAAGAAATGATTTTTTTTTTAAGTTCATAAATGTCTATGTTATGTTAGTGAATTTACATTTATAATTCAAAACGTTTTCATTTCTATTGCATATATCATTTTGATCCTAATTAACCGATTAATAGATCAATGTTTTTAAAAATAATATTAATATGCTAGTCGTTTACGCGCTATAAACGACAGACTAGTGTATGGATATACTAACTTGATAAGTTTTACAAAATGAAATAGCATAGTATATTTTCTTACGTATGCATATACATACATGAAATCCACATCATGAAAACTAAAGTACAAAAGTTTGTTCAACGGGAAATTGTGGCCACGGACTGGAACCGGAGTTGATTTCCTGACTGCGACAACAAGTTGTTTATACATCATAATAAATCTAAATACGTTTGTATAGTACTCAGATTATGAATAAAAAAGTGTTTCATATGAGTCTTAATTAGAAAATATATATTCTAACGTAGATTTAGAACTTTAGCCAACAGCTTAGCCTACGTCACAGACCTCATTTTCGTCAGTATCATCGTATAGCAGTATGAATAAAATATACATGTTATATTTCTAATTATAGCTACTATGTATATATGTTATATAGAAGGCGAATATTATGGTCTAAGATATGTTACGTTTATTTCGTACAGCACATTATTTTATTATATATAATAATATATATATATATATATATATATATTGTTTATTTGCACTACATAAACTATTGAAGTGCCTACCTAAAGTACTATTAATGAGTTGAGTTTAGAAAAAAAATTAGATTTTCTTTACTATTAGTAGATATTACAGTTATTGAATATATAGCGAAAAAGATGTAGTGAATTTATGCCTTGATTTCTTAAGTCGATCGTTGAGTACTTGGTACAATACAAACACTGTAAATAACAGTTTTAAATTGTTGAAGATTAATATTTCTTACGTTTGCCTTTACTTACTTCTAAGCACAGGATTCTATAATAGTGAAGATTTGATATAGTTTGACACACGGGTTTTTTTTTAATTTTTTGAAGTGTCTTTGTTGGCGGCTGGGATAGGCCTTCACAATTAAAGTAAACCGGGCTTGGTGAGCGAATGTAGAAGGTCCTCAGCCAGCGAATTTTATGGGTTGGGCGGCAACGCTAGGGCACCTCTGTGGGTACGGACCTCTAATTGGGCGGCCGGCCAATGAAACTAACCCTAACGGTGATCTACCAGCGTTTCGGAAGCAACTACCTTGAGAAGACACGCCGAAAGAGGCTGCGTCGGAGTGAAAGAGACACGAGTATTGAGATAATGATAGACAA
This sequence comes from Automeris io, assembly GCA_036320925.1. Taxonomy (NCBI): domain Eukaryota; kingdom Metazoa; phylum Arthropoda; class Insecta; order Lepidoptera; family Saturniidae; genus Automeris; species Automeris io. The sequence goes on from JAUDJH010000024.1 coordinate 2,466,238, forward strand.
AACGTATTGTTGGACATCTGTTGCCTTTGACGGAGAAAACTAGAACGACTCTTGTATCTTTTGTGTAAATAAAATAGTTATTTTTTATTTTGTTTGTACACAAAGTATTTAGATAACACATAAATTCTTTAACACATTGGTAAATAAATTATGATATCCATAGTTAATTGCTTTTCGTAAATAATGAAGCATAAAATCCACTAATATCAAATAATTTCCTGTAACGGTCATTAAGCCTGCAAACTTTCTAGTCCCTTGAACTTATAAACTGCATCGCAATTTGATTATGATAATTAATTGTATTAATCTTATTCATTGAATAAACACATGCGACACACACATGCAACAATTGAGTAAAAATAAACAAATGACTTAACTGAGCATATTATAACATCAGAACTTCATTAGTAGCTTTTTAAAGTTGAGTTAAATATTGGCGAAATATGAAAAGCTCGACAGCGTTCCAGTCAGCTATTAATCATGCTAATTATATCAAACTTTCTTTCAGGAGCACGAAACCTTGAATGTCGCTTGGTCGGTCTCCCCTTCTATTTTTTACTTTATGAAGGCAGTGTTGAGCTTATTTAGGTCGCATTATCACAGCATCGTCAAAAATACTAAGATGAAATCCCTCCACTTCCCGGTACAGAGGAAAAATTCGGGCCGACATTGTTAAAAGCTTTTCTAACAAGAAATTTTATGTTCAAGGAAACTGAATGCTTAATTTTTTAAAAATTTAATATTGATTTGTGCTATATGTACTACTATGATATATTTATATAGTTACGTTGTATCTCCGCTATCTATACATATCTGAAAATGTAGGGTGTCACTTCTTTAAGGTTATGTATTAGGTTGGTCCATGCTTACATAGAAAAAAAAAATTTTCTAAGAAAAAGTTGCTCCACCCCTTAGTTTGTTATACCTACCATCCATATTATATAGGTACAAGGAAGTAAACATCGACCTTAAAATATTTTATGAAAAAATTCTGGAAAAAAAAAATGCTGGAATATTAAGTAAAACATATACCAAAAATAATGTATTTTATTCAAATATAATATTTAAACACAAATTAATATAAATAAAGGAATACTTGGCATATATGGTCTATATATCTTTACATGGTCCCGGAGTACTCCAACTAATCTTTGTAAATGGTTTGTTCAAACCAATCATTGTGAGCTCTATTCTAGCTAGTCGGAAAAGTGGTGATGAATCTGGTACAAACATAAAAACAAACAGAAGAGGAAAAGTTAGATAAAAGCGTTTAAAAAACAAATCTGGTATTTTTTTCTAAAATTTCGACAAAAGCACTCAATGGAGCACCCTCTTTCGCTAAAGCTAGCCAACTGAAACTATACAATATCATTGCTATGGATACATGTTACAAATTTAGGGGATGGCCAATATGAAAAACAAAAAGAAATTTTGGACCAACCTAGTATGTATGCATCTTTGTTTTAATATTTAATCACAATACAATATTGTTGTCCTTCCATTCTAATTTTTTATGAATATTGGGACTGCGACAGGTTCTGCTTTTGTTTTTATTTCTTAATCTTTTCTCTATATAAATCTGCTCAAGTGTAGACGTAAAATGTAATAAAATTTTACAACTGAAATAATTTTTCGTGGAATGATCCTCTTTTCCGCAGACACATCCCACTTCGAAGGAATGTTATTGGACACTTTAAGGCTCGTAAAGTCGGATATATCTAGCTCAAAGAACATAAAAAGAGAGAACACCTTTTATTAAGCCAACAATTTCAACGAAAACGTAGAATTAATTTATTGTATTAAATTTCCCAACCGAGTAGGTTTAGTACAAATGTATTTATGTTGTGTAGTGGTCATTCTTGAATGCTTTCCTTTGTAGATGTACATTTTGAGGAACCATTTAGGATACTATATACCTAGCAATATTCATACCATTTGTTGTGACTTTCTTATTAAATATACAAAGTCTAATTGCATACTCGTATATGACGATACGGTAAGCTTAAATTTCTTTTAATAAATTGTTAACAGTATTTACATTTTTTATAATATAAATCAAGATTCTATGATTATATTTTTGTATCCCTTCTTAAAATTAAGAGTCGTAATATTATTTTGTTTTTCTCATCACGTTTTTTATTGCAAAGTTATTTTCATTAAACTTGATCAGTTTCTGAAAGTTAAACATTCTTTCTGGCGTACGAAAATAGGATTTGGTGAAAAAATACTGTCTAAACAGTTGAATAAAAGTACATTAAACTCGAAAGAGGCTAACTTAGTGTAACTTCATATTTCAGCAAAACGGTTTCAGTAACTTGAAAGTCGTTACATTTCGTATTGTCTGGCTATCTTCGGTTTATTTGTTATACAACAACTTTTAAAGCGTTTCAACTTTCAAGAATTTTAGAACCAGCACATCTGTAAAATACAGCTTAATATATTTATTTATTTATTTAATATATAATATATTTAGGATAAAACATACAGCCTGAATATTAGGTGAAATTTGTTGATCACCTATGGTAAAATAAATCACTTCATAAACTCGAATCAATCGATTTTATTTATATATTTTTAAAAATTATTTAAATGCAACTTCTTTTTTTATAATATTTGAACACTTTTTTGGGCGAGAGAGTGGTAATTGTTGTGAGCTGTAAAAAAATAACAAAGTATTATTGTTAAAATGAGTAGTAAATTGCATGTTACTATGTATTTCTGAATACCTCGGATTTCAGAACTACTCGGAATATTACCGTTTCTCATACGAATACATTATTGCAAATATTTGTGCCAGTGTCTCATATCACAAATGAAAGTAGCTCAGTTTTACTGTTTTAGTACAATAACCTTGCGAATTTTATTAGTCTACCATTCTATCTAAACTTACTGCAACTCTGAAATACTACATAATGTGAGCCTTTTCTTCCTTATCAGCGTTTCCATGTTTTTTTGTGTTACTATTGTTACGTTATATTCATGATTCGTTACTTATTCGTTACGTCACATTATTACTTACACGTTTTGATACTTTTCATAATAAACTATTTAGATATTTGTGTAATATTTATTCATACAAATTCATTCGTTCATATAAATAAAATATAAAGGAATATAAGTGAAATTCAAAACAAATCCGTGAGCAAACTTTCATGAAACACCAGCGCGAGTTTCACATGCCAAAACAAATATGTACTTGAATTTTATCGAAAAAAATGAGATTCTATGATTGTTTGCCTAACTTTATTGTAGTAAACACATTATTTGGAGTAACATTCTTAAGCTTGTTATTGAAATTATGTATTATTAACAAATCAATCTAGCAAAATTTTATTAACAATATCTAAGTGCTTTTTCTTTCATTTCTAACAACGATATACTACATACAACTATAATATAGAAAATTTCTACAGTTTAAGCTCTCCATTAGGACCTGACTGACTACTTCTGACTTTTGTATAAGTGCCCTCATGACTGTTTTCAGCATTGATTTCTAAATAATTTATACGAACTATTATTATTTTAAAATGTAGTTATTCAACGATACTATCTAATTTATCATCCAATTATAATGTAATTGTAATGTTGCAATCAGGATAGATTCGGCGTGAATTTCTAGATTTGCTAATTGCTTCACCGCTTTCCTTCTAAGGGGCTGCTTCAACTGTTAATTACAGACATTTTTGTTCCCCTAATGAGGGCAAGGGAGATTCCATTAACGTAAACTCGTCTCATTGCATTCAACGTCGCAAATAGGATCGACAACCGTTCTTAACAAATTGAATAGGTAATTTACAAATTATAATTTGTAAAGTATATATATCCTTTAGATTTGCAGACGCTAGTAACTAATATATTCTTGCCATTATAGTTTATTTTCACAACATTCAAAATTTTTTACAGTGGTAAAAAGATGTAGTATATGTAGATGTATCTTAGTAACACGTTATAATAATGGTGTTGGAACTAGAAAAGTAAGTTGCATTTACTGATGAATAAGAGACAGTTTGTTAAGATTTAATTAGTTGCATTCAACAAAATTTCCAAATGTAGGGAATCTGTTTGACATAGTTGTCACATGGTATGTGTAATAAGAGCAAATATAACCAAGCGCTTTAATTAACTATATTGAAACTTAGAATCTTAAGTTAATTAGTACCTAACTAATTCGGAAAATACTCGTAATTTTCCCACACATACTTCAACGTCAAAGTTTATAAAAACCAGGAAGAAAATCATCAATTACGAGAGGCAAACAGAAATGTTTAACAATTGCTATAAATCAGCCACGAACTAAACGATGCGTGAATATCAAATTCTTGAATCTTATTAAATATTAAAGCATTTGCCGACATCTTAGTCTTTCTTTGTTGATAAACTTTTGCTTCGCGTGTAAATTTACGGTACATTTGGCACCTTAAGCTGTTTTACTTCACAAAAGTGAATCCATTTATAGGAATTACACTCTATTTGTTAAATGAACATGCCTTCAACCTTACACCTTTCAATACGGAAGATAGGGAGATACCTGTTCATGAAAGTGGTGAAGGCACTTAAAGTGAAACGCGATGGCTTTTAACACAAAATTCCTGCTTGGAATAAATCATTTGCACGTATAATTGTATTAGTTAATTTCCTGGTAAAATGGCTTTGTGAGCCACATTGTAAATGTCTAGATTCAATATTTATCTTTTATAAAGAATAATGTTCGTCTTAAACAATTTTCTTAACAAAAGAGAAAAAAAAACATTATTTACTGAATATGCAAAAAGGTGGGTCGAATTTAAAGTCTGTGCTTAAATTCATTAACTAAATACTATGAGGGATTTTCTTTGATTCATTCAGGACAAAATATGCAAAATTTAGAAACATCTTTTAATATTCGTAACTTTCTATACAAGTAATGACAAATTTATAATTTTGTGGAAATCATATTTTTTTAAACTTTTACTCGAAAATGTCATCATTAAAGGCAATGACAAACCTTTAGTATTCGAAATTTTCCGACACGCGTTGGTTATGGTTTAGCCACGAATATGAAATTAAATAAATTTCAAATATATCAGACAATGCGTTTGCATCGCTAATGCACATCATGCAAAGTGTCCCCTAAATATTTCGAATATTTCTAAATAACCATATATAAGATTTACAAGTGCGGTGTTTTGGTCCATACGAAATTGTATCAAATAAAAAAGACCACATGATCACAGAATAATATGTAATCCCAGAAGTCGAAGTCTCTCTCCATTCCTGAATAGAAACACGCGCGCAGGCTTGCGGTGTCACAGCTATACGGTACCACATACCGGCTAGTACTAAGAAGTTCTCTAACTCCTTCTTTTGCCGTGTCGTCGGGCTGTGGAATAGTCTTCCGGCGAGTTTATTCCCACCATCCTATGATATGGGATCCTTTAAGCTTAGCGTGAAGAGATATTTGTGCCGGCTGGCATGGTCGCTGCGACTGCCGATGGGTTTTTCTTACTAGTCGATAGTCGTTGGCGGTTTTTGGACTGCACCATGCTGATCATCAAGTATGGTGCAGCTACTGTGTCGAGTCAAAATAAAAATAAAGTGCTATAGCATGTATACGTAACCCGACACGGAGATGTCGCCCTAAGGGTCGTTAGGGTGTTACGAGACGTGCGGGGTAAGAGGATGCGCGCGCGCACGGGACGTTTGGAAGCTAGTCGACTACCGAGACCCAAGGCGGGAGTACGTGCATGTACGTCGCAGTTCGGTGTGCCTTAAAGTGCAAATAAACTGTAAAACGCCAAATTCGTGTCTTCATAAAACCACACCCACGACCACCGGTCATAGTGCAATATTTTTTCACTGCGTCACGCTACGCTTCGAATATAAAATGGAATATTAGGCCTAAGTAAATCTCTTATTAGGGCAGATATACTCAAATATACACAAGGGACCATCAGATAGGAACCCCGAAAGGATTTACACCTTCCCATCTATCTACAACATATAACCTATGTGGACACGCTGATCGCAATAAGACTTATCTCTCGTTTGCACAGGATTAAGGGTACAAATTTGTTCATTGTTTACCATAACTTTAACTACCATCTCTTCTATTTTACCATTATCTGAAAATGAGTCAGTAAATTATAGTCAACTATGCTTATAGTATTACCGTATACAGATTTTCTTTTAACTTTAATAAATATACCTTAGGATATACCAACATAATTAGGATAAATATCAAAATATAATTCAATTTAAGAAAAAATAAAAATAAAAAAGAAAAAAAAAAAAAATAAAAAAAATAAGTAGGTACTTACTTACATAAATCTATATGCACATTTGAATCAAGATTAACAATTTACTGTGGAATTTGTTTTGTTTTCGATCCTCGTACTTTACGCAAATTTGACCTAGTTTTGTACGAGTAGAACCTTATTAGATACGTTTGCTGTTCGTTGTGTTGTAAAGACGAAAATATCCTCAATAAAATCTCAGGGTCGTAAAAGATAAACTGTTCATCAAAATGAGATCGTAGGAAGAAATTTTAATACTTAAATACCTTTGGGCTTTCTTGCCTTCTTTTCTAACAATGATACTTACTTACATACATTTCCATAGATGAAAAATAGGACAAGAGTGTTACTTGTTACTTTGTATAGTATACTTTTTGGGGAAACTAAGTAAGTATTATTTAATAAATATAAGTATAAACATACATTCTGTGAAATGTTTTTCTGTTTTAACCTTCTTAAATTATGTATAAATATTTCACAGAAATCTAACTAAAAAGTAAGTGATTACAGCCATGCAAAATGTTATTCGATATCTTTAAGATAAGGATAAAATTTGCATTGATATTGAATCGCGTTGTGGTAGAAGAGATGGATATTAAGATTACCGGAAAATGCAGATGATTTTTTAAAATTAGAAATATTATGCTTAGATATTGAAATAGATAGCCACCAGTTTTATACGTCCTATTTGCTTGAATCTCTTTTTGCCTGAGTTTCTTAAAGATAAATATGTTCTATCTATTCTCATTTCCTAGATACCGACCGACGTCGTAGTATGTAGGCTGTTATAGATATCTACAATATATTTTATTGAGTTCGTAGCATTATTGTATATAATGCAATAGGTATCCAGTATTAGATACATATATATGAACACATGATCAGTTGTGACCTTTTCGTTTTCTGCCGCTGTTTATCTATAGTAAAACTTTTAGAATTAAATAATAAAAAAAAAACAATATTATTGGCATTTAATATCATTTTTAATAAATTCGTTTGTATTTATTATTATGAATGACCTGCGCAAATGAAATATGACCGACATAAGTTAAAAAAAATTAACTAGTAATTTGTGTTGGCTATAAAATACGAAGCCGTCAGCAGCAGTAATGAAATGGCGTGTTCTATCACTGGAACAAAATGTCTTTCATTAAAGCTGGAAGCAGTTTTTCACAGCGGATGCGCTGGAGCAATTAGTGAATCTTGAAGCGGCCAGTTCCACACAGCGCTTGACAATTTGTGAAAAGTTCATTTAAAAACATGAGACTGTTGAGTTAGTTGAGACGAGTTGAAAATATGATTCGGGATATTTTTTTACATTTTCTCAGTAGATCTGGATAATTTAATAAAGATCTTGATGTAAGGTTTTTAAAAACTTTTATTTTGTCTTTAGCCTACAAAAATATGAAAAAGCGATTTATTAAAATAAAATTGTTTTAGAAGTGCTTAGAAACTGAAGGTAATATACAGTGACAAACTAAAGTATTGGCACAGCGAGGTAAACAAAATTATTATAGTGCTAGCAATTATGGGAATACAAATAATATCTGGATTATTTATTATAACAACACTTACATGCTTGATGCTTAGTTATATTTAAAAAAAAAAATGAAAACAATTTCATAGTTCAGGAAAAAAATAATGTAAATGTCCTCATCTATTTTGACCTGAACATAAGTATTGGCACAGTATAAAACATAAGTTGGCAAGGCGTTCTATGTTGCTATATTCTGTCGGTAGGTGAGTGTAACTAACTAGAGGGGAATCCCAGTGTTATAGCAATAGGAATTATCTATGTAGTATATATAGTAAAAAGAAGTAAAAAAATATAATAATGGAACGTAAAGGTAAAGAAACGACATGTGAGACGACATTGTCCAAGAGAACAATTATATTGAATTTGCACAATCAAAATAAACCTTATGCAGGAATTGCAAAAACAATAAATAAAAGCCGCTATAATGTGCGGAGCGTTATTAAAAATATAAAGGTACAAAAACGTCGAAAATCGTTCGCAAACCGGCGGCCCACCCAAGCTCAACGAGAGAGAGAAGAGGAAAGTGGTAAATAAAGTCAAACAAAATCTGGAAGTTTCATCAATGGCGACAGCAGCAACATTAAGAGAAGACCTTGGCAAAGTTTTTCACCCCATAACAGTTCGCAGAGTCCTCAGGAGTGCCGGGTACAATGCGAAAGTCGCAAGAAGGGAGCCCTGCATAAGCAAAAAATAAATAAAAAAGAGGACCAAATTCGTAAAATATTTTTTGTACGAGAAATTAGATTTTTGGGACACAGTACTTTTCTCGGCTGAAAGAAAATTTAATATCTTTTGATCTGATGGGTGAATTTTAGTGTGGAGAAAATTCAACAATAAGCTTGAGGCGAAAAATCTTCTATCTACGGTTAAACACGGCGGTGGTAGGATAATGGTGTGGGATTGTATGAGTTCATCTGAAGCTGGAAATCTCGTATTCATTGAAGGAACAATAGACCAGTATGTATATATGATTTCTTTTTTAAGAGAACTTAAATAAAAGCGTTAATGACCTGAATCTTGGACGTAATTTTTTTTTTTTATAATTTATAGACGAACGCTTGACCTCAACCACACCTGTTGGAAAGTGAAGATGAGTTCGATGATGAAACGCGATCGCCTAGCAAATGCCTATTCACTCTTCTCTTAAAGACTCCCAGGTCATAAGATCGCGGAAATATGGCCGCTGGAAGCATATTCCACTCCTTAGCCGTTCGCATGATAAATGTAGAAGCGAATCTTTTCGTGCGAATATAAGGAATATCCACCACATACGGATGGTATCCGACACGATGTCTAGTGTTTTTGTGGTTTTTTTTTTTACTTTCAACATGTCAACGATCCAAAGCAGACGCTTACAACATTCGTCAATGGATAGTTTATCAACACCCCACACACGCTACCATATCCACCACTATCCCTAGACCCCAATCTGATTGAACATCTTTGGCACGAACTGGAAATAAGGATAAGGAAACATTATATTTCCAGTAAAGCCGATCTCAAGAGAAACATCGTGGAAGAATGATATTATGCCATCGAGCCCTCATTCGTGGCTTAATTAGTGCATTCGATGCCTGATAGGTCGAGGGAGCTACTGAAAGGAAAAAGGCAGCCAACTAAATATTGATAAAAAAAAATTTCGTTATTTTTATGTGCTGTGCCAATACTTTTGTTCCGGCCAAAATAGATGATGCCATTTATATTATTTTTTTCCTGAACTACGAAATTGTTTTCAATCGATTTTTTTTAATATAATGAAGTATCAAGGATGGAAGTATTGTAATAATAAATAAAACAGATCTTATTTGTATTCTTATAATTGTTAGCACTATAATAATTTTGTTTACCTCACTGTGCCAATACTTATGTTCGTCACTGTATATATTTCTTTATTTTATAATTAAGGCGCCTAAATTAATTAAATTAGGTCTCTAGATTCTCGTATAATCCGAATATTTTTGTTATATAAAGTTATATTATTTAATATTAAAGTTATATAACGTTCGTAGTTTCAAATTTATTTTTGTACTTGCCAAGGGTGAGGGTTTAGCCATTTGACTGAATATTTTAGTGCTGTTCCAAGGACTTACATCTACACGTCTGCTATTACATTGACTTATACAAAAGACTAGCTGATCCGGCAAACGTTGTTTTGCTATGTAAGGTTTCGTAATATCTTCTAAGATGTTTATTGAAATTAAGTGATGTCAAAGACAATTTTGTTCACAATTAAATATTCTTAATCAACAACACATTTATTTATATAAAGATTAATATTATTACGTTGATACAACTCTTAACAAATAATGCATTAATTTCGACCAAATTTGTTTACCATAAAAACGGTTCTAGTGACTTAATCTTAAAAGATAAACATATACTGTCGTGGACATTTTTTTAGATCATCTCAAGAGGAATAATACTTTCTTACATATATTTTTGGTATCTTGAACCGTTTTTGCAGCGCACGCAATGGAAGCCCTCAAGGATGAAAAATTTTGCCCGTTTTTTTCACATTTTCCATTATTTCTTCGCTTCTAATAATTGCATCGTGATGTTAGCCTATAGCCTTCCTCGATAAATGGTCTATTCAACTCAAAAAGAATTTTTCAATTCGAACCAGTAGTTCCTGAGATTAGCGCGTTCAAACAAACAAACAAACAAACAAACTCTTCAGCTTTATAATATTAGTATAGATTACTTGGATTTTTGATTCGTATTGGTAAGTAACACATTTTAGTTGTATGACAAGGTTTCCTTTTATATCTATTATATTAGGTCCTTACATATGAAATTGGCGTTTTTCGTACTGGCCACTTTAATCACAAATTTCTCCTCTTTGGTAAGGAATTCCAAATTCAAATTTGTACAGCTATAGACTCATGTATTTGTGCTTCCATGATCGTCATTCAATTGTTTTTTTCTTCTGTTTTTTTCTGTTTGCGTCACTCATTTTACAAAATGGAAAACTTAAAATATCGCATTATTTACGAGTACGAGTTCCGCCGTGGCACTAGTGCTGCGGAAACAACTCGAAGGGTGAATGATGTGTGTGGCGGTCGTGTTGCAAAAGAAAACACAGTTCGTTTTTGGTTCCAACGTTTTCGTTCTGGAAATTTCGACCTGCAGAACAAGCCCCGTGGACGGCCTGAGACTCAAGTTGATAATGAAGAGTTGAAGGCTATTGTGGAAGCGGATCCATCGCAAACCACGTCCGAGTTAGCTGCAGGCTGCGATGTTAGTGATAAAACTGTTTTATTTCACTTGAAACAAATTGGGAAGATTAAAAAGCTTGAAAGGTGGGTACCTCACGAATTGACTGAAGCAAACCGGCAAACGCGCGTCGACTGCTGCGTTACATTACTAAACCGGCACAATAATGAAGGTATTTTAAACCGAATCATTACCTGTGATGAAAAATGGGTTCTTTACGATAATCGGAAGCGCTCAGCGCAATGGTTGGATCCTGGCCAGCCAGCCAAATCCTGCCCCAAGCGAAAATTAACCCCAAAAAAGTTACTTGTAAGCGTTTGGTGGACTAGTGCCGTTATTGTTCATTACAGTTTTCTCAAATCTGGCCAGACTATTACGGCTGATGTCTATTGTCAGCAATTGCAAACCATGATGGAAAAGCTAGCGGCTAAACAACCTAGGCTGGTCAATCGCTCCACGCCACTGCCGCTTCACGACAACGCTAGACCACACACTGCGCAACAGACGGCCACTTAATTAGAAGAGCTTCAATTGGAAAGTCTAAGACATCCTCCGTACTCCCCGGACCTTGCTCCAACAGATTACCATTTTTTTCGAAATTTGGATAACTTCTTGCAAGGGAAAAAATTCAACTCCGATGGGGCAGTCCAAATCGCCTTCAAAGATTTTATTGATTCCCGTCCGACTGGTTTTTTTAGTAAAGGGGTCAATGAACTACCTATGAGATGGCAAAAGTGCATAGAAAATAATGGTTCATACTTTGATTAATTAAATATATTATATTAAAAAATATTCGACTTTTTGTTCCTCCCATACAAAACGCCAATTTCATATGTAAGGACCTAATATAAAAATAAGTCCGGTTTTCCGTCCTGACGCCATAACTCCAGAACGCACGAACCGATTTCCACGGTTTTACATTTCTTGGAAAGGTCTCCGGCTGTGTGAGGCTTATAGCAAAATTCAGGAAAATTTTCAACAGAAAAGCAGGAAAACTGGGAAAATTATTTTCACATACAGCGCCATCTCTGATACATAGCATGTACTACAAACCAATATGGTTTTGCATGGTGGTGGAGCAGATTTAATTTCCAGTATTTTAAGTAGATGGCGCCGATGCGTTATACATTGTTTGACAGCTACTCATTGTACTTTGCTCAGTTAATTTCATGTGACATTTATTATGCGCACGATCTTTCAAACGCTAACTAAAAACCAAAACAAAGCCATCTGGGTTTGCTAGTAGGTTATATAAATTAATAATATAATATGCGCTTATAATCTATAAACAGGATTGTACTACTATGAAACTTATAGACAAATCTATTATCAGTTTGACTTTTTCTGCCTTTATTTCTAAGTTAATTAATTTATTTTTATTTTTTTTCTAAATTGGATTGTTTACAATTAGGCTGAGATTTATAGATACAACTTTAAGTTTGCTTAAACTTTACTAAAAAAATTACAATTTATATTACTCTATAAATGTCGAAGAATTTAGTAAGTCATCGTTTTTGCCAACATGTACTTGGCTCTGCGAATGCTATGGCTATACTCAAGTTCCTATTATATATTCGGTTTTCTATGAAAGCTAATAAATTTTTTGAGAACTATACTAAGCAAAATAACGTCTATAAATTTTAGCCTTCATTAAATACCCTCGTTACAATAATTGCAGTCGTAAGTTCGAATCGGTCTAATACAAATTAATACTACATAGTGCCGTTTGCTGTACATACTATCGCCGTCTGCATCTGCTATCTGCAGTCGCATCATACTGAAAGTTAATGTCGAATGCGTAGTGGGATAATGCAATAATAATAGTGACCTATCAAAACCGAAATGAATAACAGTTCCCAACTAATTCTCATTGTGGATCGATTGCGTCACTTTCACATGTCACAGTTAGTATTAAGCCTTTATAAGCACGTAGAAGCATAAATCTCTAACCTCACGTTTCTATTCAGAATAAATCTGTTGGTTCCATCAAATTGTAGAGAAAATACTGTGTACAAACTACGACAATGCAAAACACTTATGTTTAAATAACATTTATTTTTAATTATTTAAATGCTATTCTTAATTCGTTACATCCAAGATTGTAACTGTGCTTTGAAATAAGTAATATGATTTTAAAATATAACGTAATATTACTTGACTGAAAGCTTTTACTGTTATATGAGAAAAGTTAACCTATTATATTCATATATAATATAATTATAAAAATAATAATTATAAATATAAGAATAGCGATAAAAGTATATTTCTATAAAATCAATTTACTATATTTTATTGAAGGACAACCTTCTTGTAGTAATCACAGATTTAATTTTATTGTTTTGTTTTCTAACCAAACTTTTATACAATCGTTGTTTGGTAATCGATTCAAGGGGTTCTACTTGTAAACACAGTGATATAAATTAAGAAAACCCTTGCAACTGCTTTTGTCCTCAAACTATTTGAAGTAAACAGGATTTTTGTTTTTCTGTAGTCGATGGATTATCGATCCACGAGAATGTAGACTTTTTTTTTTAAAAGACGGATGGTCTTTTGTAAGCGAATGCTATTGTTAGAAGCACTGTGAAAAAGTGAATCGCTTCATGAGAATTGATAGTTCCTTTTTTTTTTTACTTGGGGAAAATCCTCGTAGGACCGTCTAAGCCGCACAGGGGGATTGCGCGACCGAGGTGTGTCGGACTTATACCGACTAAAAACCCCAAGGTGACTACTTCTGCGCATTGGCGGGGACTGTAGATCCTGTAATCAATTCGCCACAGCCCCGGCGCGACGCGCCCGATGGGCACAAACTCGGGGGAAGATGATACCCTCCCCGATACTGCTCGTTGTATTTAAGCAGAGCACGCCACAATGCCCTGCCAACTTCTCGAGGGCCGCTAAACCAGTTGCTCAGGGCCCCCACCTTGAGCAGCCACGACCCAAAAGACATTAGCCAACTGGTCGTGGATCGACCGGTCGGCTGGGACTGATTTGCCAGGGCGGTTGCCGGCACCCTGGTCTCTCCTTCGAACGGCCTTCTGCCGTTCTCGCTCTGCGGCCTCCTTCTGGGACATGACATCTTCACAGAAGGAGACCACGGGCCTCCAGTTGTCATACCCTGCCAGCAATGTCGACACCACTGCTGGCAGGGAGAGGTCGTGTCCAATCCTTCGGACCAGGTCCCGCCGCTCATTGCCCCACGCCGGGCAATGTGCGAGCGTAAGTTGGGCGGAATCCAGGTCCGAACAGCAGTGGTAGCACTGGGTCGTTACTTCTCGTCCAAACCTGCACACGTACTCAGGGAAACATCCGTGTCCCGTAAGTACCTGTGTCAGGTGGTAGGTGACGTGATATCGACTACTAAGCCAGGCTTCGAGGTTCGGCAGAATGGCACCGACCACGCGCTGGCGCATGCACCGCACCTCATCCAGCTGCACGCGCCAAATTCTCAGGGCTGATCGGCGTTCTTCTGCCTTCAGCCTCTCGAGCAGCACGGGAGCCACGCTTTCGCCTCTCAGACGGAATTCGCGGACTCGGTTGAACACTGCCGAGTCCACTTCCGCCTGAATACTAAAGGGCAGAAAGCGTGCCAAGATCGTCGCCGCCTCATATGAGATGGTTCTGTAGCCGCGTGCGATCCGTATAGCCATCAACCGCTGCAAGCTGTGTAACTTCTGGCTGCAGCGGCGGACGCGCAATCTATGACCCCAGACTGGGGCCCCGTAGAGGGCCATGGACCGCACGACACCGGCATAGAGGCGGCGAACTCCCTCAGAGGGTCCCCCGAGATTGGGTAGGAGTCGATGCAAAGCACCCACTACCCTCTGTGCCCGGGGGACGAGGCGCTCGATGTGTTCCTCGAAGCCCCAGTGGCCGTCAAGGGTGAGCCCAAGGTACCTAATGAACCGACCCACCCTTATATTTACGTCACCTACTCGGATCGACGAATTGGGAGGTTCCCTGCTTCGCGGCAGTTTATGGAACCATAGCGTCTCGCACTTATGAGGCGCTACCCGGAGGCCCAATTCGTGGATCTTGGAAACGACCCGTGCTACCCCATGCTCGGCGAGCTCGGTGGTCCCTGCGAAGAGAATTGATAGTTCCTATATCAAGACGTTCGAGTGCATGAGCGTTCATTGCAGTTTTAATAGTTTTAAATATGAAATTATAACATAACTTTATAACAGATATCCTAATAATTCGTTGTATTTATATACCACGATTTATTTTTACTATGATCGTATTTTTCTTTGGCTCGTTATCGAAAGATGAACAGTGATTTTAAAATATCTATAATATAAAAATGAATCGTTAAATGTGTATAAGCGCGAAACTCGAGAACGGCTGAACCGATTTGGCTGATTTCTTTTGTGGTGTGTTTGTTGAAGTCTGGGGAAGGTTATTACGGAGAGAAAAATTTAAAAAATCGTCTGAAAAAGTGTAAAAACAACACTTTTCTATATTCTCATACAAAACATTCGTAATAATATTTAAGTCAATTTGAACTTTAATACCATACCATAAATGCCAGTGGACGGGTTCCGGGAAGGCAAAACAATTATTGAGTAACGTATAAATATTAATGTCAATATTTGTCAATTTTTATACATATAGCATTAAGGCCAGGTTCCTTTAAACAATTTTTAAAAAACAGCCGACAGTCCAATAGGTTTTGACAGAATAAAATCTGACGGGGAAGCTATTAACATTAAAAAACACAATGTGACTTTGTTTTAGAGAAATGGGGCAGAACAAGGTCTGCCGGGACAGCTAGTTTGAAATAAAAAGCAAAATTATATTAAATATTGTATTATATAATTACAAAATATACTTCAATATTACGAGGTCTTTTTGCAGACATTGCATATTAAAAATTAATTAATTATAAAGTATTAGGTTCTTACCCGCTACAGTATCATTAATGTATTGGTGCAACTTACATGGTACTGTCTTATAGCTTATTTACAGATACAAATATTCATTCATTCGTCTAAAAATATCAAATGCATGCATACCCATGTTAAGTAAAATGTTGGAAACGGAACAAGAGAAAGAAATGAATAAATTATGTATTTTACGTTACAGTTTGGCTCTTTTTAAGTTAATGTTTGTAATATGTAAAGTATGTAAAGAATAAAGGTGACTAATTAAGCTACTAAATTAGTTACACATTGGATGTATTGAGGTATGACTTACTGGAATTTGATATTTATCGACTCAATTTGTAAACAAACTAACATATTTACAATAAATACAAATCACAAATCATTAAACTGGAATAACAATATATATGTGTCTAAGGCTGAGAATTATATATGCTACTTTGACTTTGCTTAGACTTTACTCAATCATTACCAATTATAATCTGTTTTCTCAACTTGGACTTGGGTCTTTAAATATATAGGCTATACTGCAATTTCTATTATAAAATCAATTTTTGTCAAAGACGAACTTATTTTCTGAGCAAAATCTATGTCAAATTAGCGTGTGTAAATCTCAGCTTAAGCCTAAATCAACTCCTAAAAATGTATTTACATCAAATTGTTTCCTAAACATACTATCTTAACAAAAGTATATCTGTAAAAACTGAGTCAATTAGTCTCTATTAAGATAAGAAAGTTAAACGAGGGTTCAAATCTACGGTGTTTTTACCTGGAGTGTGATTTCTATATCACTCGGTCTCTGAACATTTTGATAAGGGCATGTATTAAGGTGTATTAAACAGGTTTTTTTAAATTTAATATTTCGTTCGTTAGGAAATGCTATCAAAATGTTATAAAAAGAATTTAAATGCTTCTTTCTCTTATTCCATAAATATATAATATGAAAACAGCATCTAAGAGAAGGATATAGTTTTTTTTAATCAACTATAACATACTCAGACTGGCTTATTGTAACAAGAGAATGTTTTAGTTATTAATGTATGATAATGATAGATTTTTTTGGCTTCCGAGTCATTATAATAACATTACCGTAATATATATGTAGTTATATTCGAGTCCTTATAACTATATAACTAGTTCAACAAGTTGTCTGATGTGGCGTATAGATAGTTTCATTGTTATAAACCTCCTTCAAATACAAAGGACCTATTGGATAGATGTTACTTTGAAGAAGTACGGCTATATGTAAATAGAAACATCACAAACCATGAGCATTCAACGAAATTTTAAACTTCAACTCATTTTATACTGAAGAATATTACGAAACATAAAGAATGAGTTCCTCTTCAAAAAGTTCTTATTTATTCATTCAAAACATTTGAATAGAAAACATTCTAGAGACCATCGGAATTCTTCCAATTTGTGGAAATATAATTTTTAAGTTACAATCTAACGATATTCACGGCTGTGAAACGAGATTTTATCGATAATTGTTTTTTAATACCATTGGGATTTATGTCTAAGCTTTAAATCTACTAGATAAGCAACTGATTCAGTATCGAGTATAAAAATGTTTATCATATTTAATTTAAGTACTTAGGTAGAATTTGGGTAAGGTATTCTGTTTGTTGTATATCATTTATTAGATTCCAAGGTCTACATTTTACTATTGTACTTTGGCCAAGTCTATTTCTTATTAATTAAAGGAAAAACGATTATCTATGTTTCGATTTAGACTAAAAGTAAATACTTGACCTTAGAAAAAACTTCAAGAGCGTTATTTTTTATTCATTTTCGCATAAAGATCGTCATAGCAAGAACTTTGGAATTAATGAAACATATCTACCTCCTATTAGCTATTATCTAATTTAAGCTTATAATCTAACTTAATATTGTAATTTCAATAGAATGGCGTATTGTATTAATATAATATATATTAATGTCTCTCTTATAATAAGAAGGAATATAGAGTTGGTAACTTTTTTTACAAGCTCTTTCAAAACATATACATTGTTTAAATTACTTTATAAATAAATATGTCATTGATTCCTTGTTCCCTTTGTTCCACCGTTGATGATCTTGAGTAGTCTAACCGCTGGTGCCTCAAATGCTAGTGATATCATGAATGAAGCTGAGAATGCCATAACAGCATAGCCAGAGTATATGGCAAGCTGAAAGTAAATAATTATAATATTAATAAAATAGTTTTAATATACAAATCTTCAACGTACAGGTGATACGACAATAGGGTCTTTGGCAATTTTAAAAAATCTATGCATCTATATCAGGGTAGCGTGAACGAAGACTGCTTATACAAAAATATTATATAAGAAAGTGTATTATATATATTAGAGAGTTATTATGTAGGTAGTCTGTCGAGGTGTGGCATAATCATCATGTATAAAAAGTAGGTCATGTTGAAGGGACGAGGAAAGCGTCTCTATTAATATCGCAAAACCGAATGAATACGCGCACATCATCATAATCTCGGTCTTCCATCGACTTTTGTTATTCATCTCAATGGAATAATACTGATACACGCTGATAATCCGGTTCGGACCCTTTTCCATCCTACCTTCGTACAGATAAACCATATTAAACATGCTTAGAAAGGTTCGCATTGGTAAAGTAGGCAGAATCCATAAGTATCCATTTTTAAGACATAGTACAATACGCTTTTCTGTAATAATCGTATTTTTTAAAGTGTTTTAATGTGTAATATAATATGGTGTGATATTGATGCTCTTAAAAACATAATTAGGTATTTATTATAAAGAAATGAATTTTATTGAAAAACTAAATTCTGTTCTATCAATTTTAACTTGCCGAAAATATAAAAACACTCAATAAAGATTAAACGAGGTATGAAAAGAATAAACAGTTAGATACTTTTATTATAGAACTTGGAAAATATTTATAAATGATTATAAACATTAAAATAAAACGTTTATCTCATTTACATGTTTTGTTTTAAGCCATGATGCTTTTAGCCAATTTTAGATTCACGCTCCCCGTTGTCACCCTATCTGAAAGATTTATGGTTGCAATCAGACGAGCCTGTAAACATTACCTTTTAAACTTTAGCCTAAATCGATAAAGCCTTATTTATCTTTTGTTTGGTGAACACAGTTGAATAAATTATTTAATTAAGATGTTAAATGGGATTTCAGGAACGTTATTCCATTTAGACTCTTTAATTTTCTCCAAATGTATGGAATAAATTTGCTTAACGTAAGTCGTTATTCTTTGTCAATTCTAAGACAAATTTATGTTATTTTCATTTACCTTATATTTTCAGTTTTACCAATAACATAATTATAATAGTACATTGTAAAGTTACATCCCTTTCGAAGTTAATATATTATGCATAGTATTTTATTTGATATAAATAAAAAACAATTAATTATCAACTAATCATCAATTATTACCATCTTAGATAAGTGTAAAGACCATCATAGTGACTTGCTTTGGCCTTTCGCGGCTTGTCGCGTTTCGGGATCAGTTTGTGTATATCCAGTTATACATGTACTTATAGACCTTTCGTCGTGGTATATATGGGCCGACATAAAAGCGACTGTCAAAAGGTTTTCGTCCCTTAGCGCTTTTTGGCGTTCTTAGACTATACTGAAATTTTTATCAGGTGCAATGTAGTCAGTGTGTCGAGCCGATATAAAAAGAAAATTATTTTCAAATATAAGACGACATGTTGAATATGATTTAGTTTTAAGTATGTTTTCCGAATTTTTACGCAACTTAAAAAAGCATTACATTTATTTATACCTTAGTTCTATTTACAAAATGAATAGGGATACGAATTTGCACGCTCATATTTGTATGGACATGTCGTACACTGAGTTAAAAATATTTTCTTTATGATTATTGGTAGAATACTTGATTTTTACATTATTACAGGTTTCCAAAATAGACAAAATATCACAAGTTAAAACATTATGTGCTCAATTTTAAAAACCACCTATGTTTATATCAATCAGATAAAACGAAGTACCTAATATGAAGACCTTATAGCTCGGTGCTAGAAGGTATCGATTGAATACTGATTACCAAATAAATTAAAACTATTTATGGTCATTTTTAATGTTTATCTAGCACAATAAGTACTCAAGTTATCGTTGTGAATAATGCAATATGAGATGAGAATAGTGTATTTCTTGATACTTACAACAGTAGAGTTTTCCAAATGGAACGGGCCGTCGAGAAGGAATGAGGTGTACATCATAATAGTAGGGTGCACAAGGTAGGCGCAATATGTAAGCCTACTCAACGGCAGAAAACCACGGTATGAGAGAGCAGAATTCACCAGCCCGCCGTACCCGCAACAGCAGGATATAACTACCCATGCCACTGCTATGCCCCATCCTGAAATACGGAGCCGTGTCTAAAAAATACACCTTAATCAAAATATAAGCAAAACCTTTGTACACCTTTTTACAAAAATTTCGCAGACGAAGGAATGTGAAATTTGGTATAGTTTATATAGAGAAGGAGTGGAGAATGCAATTTTTTTTAAATAATGCAGATAGAATAAAAAAAGGATTACATATACTACCATGCATTTGACACACACACGCATATATACTCTTTTGTTTATGGTTAAAGTCTGTGGCCAAATTGAGAATAGATAATATTGTTTGTTTTTA
The DNA here is from genome assembly GCA_036320925.1 of Automeris io. NCBI lineage: Eukaryota > Metazoa > Arthropoda > Insecta > Lepidoptera > Saturniidae > Automeris > Automeris io. The sequence goes on from JAUDJH010000024.1 coordinate 2,486,798, forward strand.
ATATTATTTGTCTATAGTTTTACTGATATAAATTACCAATAGGTAAACCTTATTACATGGGTAATTTGACTATGTGAGATCATTGATCGAGTGAAGCGAGGTTTCTGGGTCAAGTTGGGGCCTTAGAGCCTGTATACACGTATTAAGTAGCGAAGTAAATAACAAAATTTTAGGTTTTGTAGGTTTGTTTGTTTTATTCCGAGGCAGCCTTGTATTTCTTTTGGTGTTTCTTCTCAAGGTAGTCTTTTCCGAAAGGCTGGTAGATTACCGTTAGTTTCTTATCACTGACTGGCTGTCCAAGTCGAAGTCTGTACCCACAGGGGTGCCCTTGCATTACCACCCAACCCATAAAAACCGCTGGTTGAGCACCTTCCGTGTTCGCCCACTTAGTCCGGTTTAGTTGTAAGGTGTTAAGGACAAGATTCCGAAAAAAATATTTTTCTATGTCTTTACAATTTAATAATGCCGCGAAGTCTCCGTTTGCCACAAATTTCTACTAATTATTTAACATAAAAGTAAAAGATAATCCGATTTTAAATTGAGAACATGAGTGATATTATCATCTTTCTCAGAATTAATTCCTTCAGATTTATTAGAACTATTAGGTAAAGGGCGGCTTAGATTGATTAACAGGTTTAAACAATAAAGTTATCATTTTCCTTACACACCTCCTGTTATTAAATAAAAATGTAATTTGGGAGAGTGCTCTGTCATCGGTTTAATCTTTCTTCACTTCATATTATTGCCGCCGAGTGAGAAACTATACAACACACTAAAAATAACATTAAATTTTGGAACCGAAAATTTTAGTACATTCATTCGTGTATAGCTCGTGTATTTGCTCATCTCAAAAGGGATATGGCGTGATAAAGGACTTATATTATAATTCATAAGTGAATCTTATGTAAATTAGGTTAAATCAAAAACTAAACTTTAAATGATTTGCGTCGGGTATAAACAATGCATGCCGTGCATTCAGAGTTTCACTTCTTGCTCGCGGCTTTCTCATGTTTAATGCATCCGGAAAAGCGCTTAAGCTTCCATTGCTTCAAGTTGAACGACGAAAACATTATGCACTCAGTAACACTGGTGTTATGCGTTTTGGATTGGTGAATCTTCGTTCTTTGTTGTTATAAAAGCGTAACGAGTTAATTCTGTTATTTCCTTATACTTAAAAACCTTGTAGTGGGGAATTTGTAATTGCTTAGGCATGCATATTGTGTAGATGTATACTTAGTGTATTACGGGGCGAGCGGCAGTCGTTTCCAAGTTGTCACTTGAATAACAAGACAATAAATAGCCAGTGACATCGTACTGATATTTTATTTAACGAGCACACAACAAATACCTAAATTGGTGACCCTGACTTGATACCGTGACCTGATCAGCATTGACTATTCAGAGGCTCTTGAATCTAACTACATTGGTTTTAGATCTTCGGTATGCATTTAAATTGATTTAAACGGGGATAATTTCGTCATTGTTACCATACAATAAACAGTGCCCAAATATTTACATACATCGACAAATGTTTGCAGTCTTACATATCTCGGGAAATGCGTCACGCTTTTAAACTATACTGGACTCGTACTCATTAGGTGTTGTGTGATCACTTTGCCGAATGGGAACCAAAATCTAGATATACATCATGATACAGTGGCGACAACAGAAATACTTGTCCTAAAATATTTAAAGCTAATTTACTTACTATACTATGTGTAAGTCCCTCACAATGTAGGCTTTTATTACCAGTCATAAAAACATGACCTTTAGAAAGGGACATTTCAAATGACCGTCGTGTTTTCCGAGAAGGGGTATCAAAGTTGTTAGTAATATAAGGGTATGAGGTACACACCTGTATGTCCCATGCTGACATAGAAAGCTGTCGGCCAGACCTCGAAGAAGCCATTTACCATGCTGAAGATGAGGCTAGAGATGAGAGCGAGTGCAACCGGCCACCCTAAAGTCACCAACCAGTAAGGAATCTTCACTTGACATTTTGTTTTATGTAGATACCATCCGACTATCATACCTAGAATACGAATATAACATTGAAAACTCACAAAATATAAGAATTACATAACTCCGTAATTAGTTTTCCCTCTAAACATTATCTTATTAAAGATTAGTAAAACTATGTATATGAAACTGCGCTAATTTTCTGTATTTTGTAAGTAATAAAAATAATAATTGAAGTTTTACAATTATTTAAATAAAATTAAGAGAAGTGAACAGTAAAAATAATTTCAAAGATGTTGTATGATATTACTTGCGTAATAAAAGTCGGTATAAATAATTGTTATATAAATATAGTGCGTTAGATGTTAATCACATCGTAAACTTATGAATCTTACTAATATAATAAAGTGGTAATGTTTGTCTGTATGAAGTAGGTAATATTTTAAACTATATAATAGATCCAATTTTTTCAAATTTTCACGAATATTCGGATAATCTATGCCGTTAATTTATATGGAATTATTGGAATGGATGAATGGAATATGAAATAGGGTGGACATAAGCTGAATATTGTCATTCATACGGGGAATGTAAATTACACGTGCAAGAAGCCGTGAGCATAGCTAGTAATTAATAAACTTTTGAAGCGCGCGAGCAAGACTGAAAACCAAATAGTAATAATAAATTATGTAGTGGTCCAAAGCAATCCGTACTCATGTCAAACTGATATTAAACACCAATTGATGATACATCGACCTCAAGTTATCAAATACTTAAACCTTCTATTGAGCTTTTGTCGGACGATTTTATGAGGGACTCACTGGTCTAAGAAAGGCGATCGAAATGTTATAGGAACGCGCTCTTTGAAAAAGATCAACGAAAATTCTGTAAAAAGGTCAATCTTTAGAATACTAAAGATTGACCTTTTTACAGAATATGTAATAACATATTATGTTTTCGAAGCCACTACACACATAAGACAGATCCTGCTTTCTTTAATTGTAGAACATATTTTGTAAACATCTGCACTTTATTTCGTTATTACCTAATAACAAAGCGTAATGTAATTTTAATTCGATGTCCATCTATTTACTTCGAATTCTTCTTGTTAATTCTAGAAACCTTTAAATATCCAAGAAAAGAAATGAGCTCCTAATGCCATACCTTAACATTATTTGTAATAGCAAATAGCGCATCATAGTCGTTTATATTTCACATTCATAGCCTATTCATATGTTTCTAACGGGGGTATATCAGTTATAATAAAAATGCTCTCGCTTAATGATCGTCTAGAATGAGAATATTAAAGTGATTATTGTAGGGATTCCAAAAATAAATTTGCTGTAATATTTTCGTGTCATTAAATATTCCGTGTATGTTTTTACTTACTGTCTACGTAACTCCGAATGTTTTAATGTGTTGTGTATAGGTAGGTCTACCAGCAACTTCAAGTTTGGAGTGCTATGATGTGTTCGTACAGTTATTAAGGCAAATGAATGTCATTTGTTAGATACATTATTTTACTGCTTTAAAATGTACACTATTTATATATCCTACTAATATTATAAATGCAAAAGTTTGTGAATTTGTTTGTGACTCTTTCACGATAAAACTACTGAATGGATTTGCATGAAACTTTTACAAGAATGTATGTTATACATCGACATAACATACATCGATAGATTAAACATCAGAATAACATATAGGCTACAATTTGTAATGATTTTATGTAATTTTGGTCGTAATATAACGATAAATATCAATTAAGTCTGACCTCTGAGAGTACTTGAATAAAGATGACGTACCGTAGGATTGTTTATGTTAAATAGTTCTAAATAAAAGTCCGCGACAGCATACATCTACCTTTTATGTGGAAGCCACTATGACCAAAATTGTGAACCATAAATTTAATTAAATTAGATACTATTTTACAATGCACATTTTATTATAATAGAAGATATTCACTAGAAATAATTTATATGGCAGAACAAATTTGCCCAGTCAGCTAGTAATACATAAATATATTATTATTACTATGGTAGAAAAAATACCATTTTATTTTGTTATTATTCATTTTATGTCTAAAAAAATATTTCAATTGCAGTTGGAACATTTATTCAACATATTTTACAAATTTTAAAAAGGTTCTTTTACTTACCAACTAAATAGGGTCCGATCCTTGACCACGGCTTATCGTAAAGCGGGTCGAACATTTCAAAGGGTTCCTGAATGCGTGCTTTGTACTGGAGCCATACAGATATATAAATTGTTGTTGCCCACGAGCTCACCATAATTATCCCTAGCATTGCCATGGCGAATTTTGGATGTCTATAGAGAAAACAATATTCATTGAGTAATTTTCTATAAGTAAATAATTGACCTAGCTTATATAATATAATAAGTTTCTTAGCCTACTTAGGGCGTTTGGTACTTTGTCTGTCTATCCGTTTATCAAAGATCTAAATCTTCTAAACCAAATTACTTTCATCAGGTGTAATTTGATCACTGTCGAGCTAGTATAAAATAATAATATTGTTGCGAAGTCTGCGTTTAAAACTAACGACTACATATATTTATACAGGCAACTACATTTTAAACTAAAGGTAATAATAGATGTATGTCTCTAAGTGCCTTGAGAATGGCGATTAGCTGCGCTTACAGGTTATCTAGACTACGACATACAAGCGCAAAGTGCATACATCCACTAATAAATCTCTGGTCATCCCGAATGGGGTATGTGACGATATGTTATTATATTAATAATGTATATTTTATTAATTCTTTCAATAAAGTAGAAAAATATAAGATCTATCCAAAAAAGTATGAATATGTAGGTACACAAATATTATGAACTTACTTCACTGAAATTAACAGAAGGATTATCCCCACCACGTAAAACTGTGTATCGTTAGCCATGTACCAGGACCATACCATGCACATTTCCTTTTGGGGATATAAGTTATTGATGTACAAGAGATTCCTCCACCACCATTTATCGCAGGTTATGTGATCGAATATCGCAGGCTCGAAGACGGAACGATCATGGCTGTAGCGTAAAGCGATCTCGTTTACGCCGATAACAAATGCGTACGCTGGTGTCAATCTTACGACCCGGTAGCTGAGCAGTGTGAAAAAGGACTTAATAATCTTCAAGAGTTCCTTAGCCGTGTAAGCTTTATGAGGTTGCTCTAACAAATCGTCATTGAAAGACTGTTGGCTGATAACTGAGATCGACAATGCAGAATTTGCATATCCATTGAAGTTTTTATTAACATCCTGCATGTTTGGTTGTTTTGTTTTGGTTGCTTTTTTATCCTCTGTTCTTAAAAAGAGAATTGTTACAAGTATTCCGCTGAAATAAAAATGTTTACTTGAATTATTTATTACTGAATATGCGGTAAATTTAATCCATCTAATCTTTACTGGAAAGGAAATTGTTGAATCGCATTTGATTGAAATCTATGAGCAACTAAGTGGAGCTCGTAGACTTGTTGGCGATGACTCCATGACTAAGATTTAAATGCAGAGCATCGAGCATCGACGTAGAGTCGTCTGCCTCGCAGTCTTTTACCGGCTGCACAGTGGAGAGTGTTTTCAAGAATCACATTCTTTGATATCTCCAGCACCATTCTATCACAAAACCACTAGACATCGTGTCGGATACCATCCGTAAATGGTGTAATTTTCTTATATCAGCACGAAAAGAATCGCTTCTACATTCATCATGCGAACGGCTAAGGAGTGGAATATGCTTCCAGCGGCCATATTTCTGCGATCTTCTGACCTGCGCGTCTTTGAGAGAAGAGTGAATAGGTATTTGTTGTGCGGACGCGGTTCATCATCGAACTCATCTTTACCTTCCACCAGGTGTTATTAAGGTCAAGCGTTTGCCTATAAATAATAATATAAAAGGTAACATATCTTTCTATAGATTATATTTATTCGATTTATCAAGTTTATGTCATAAACAACCAAGTCACCCTACTAGCATTTCTATGCTGTAATAATCGCGATCCTATCTCGGGCGTATTCCGCAAGTACATCGACGTGTATCAACTATCTAAAGTATGGAGGCATAATACATGAAAATGTTTAGTATTTCCAGATATTTCTTATCCTAACTATTTATATCGAACGTTGATGATCATTAAATAAACGTTTTCTTTTTGTGCGTGACTAACGGCCTTTGTGGGTTGTTACGGCATTAGTTAAGGTCAGACTCATGTTAGGGAGAGCCTTAAAACGGATGGTTTCGCATATGTAATAAACCTTACTATTCAACTAAACATAGAAGTACGGGCTAAGACTATTCAAAAATTAGTCATAAATATCTATTTATACAAAAAGTTACATAAAAAACCTAATAGGTAATAATTTAAAAAACTCGTAAAACTTAAATGCCGTAATTCCAATCTAATTCCAAAATAAATTAATTTGAATACACTATGAGAGTAATTTTATGTTCATATGTAAATATAGTCATAAAATTAGTTGCCTAAGTAACTTTAATTTGAGATATATATATATAATTTTAATGAATAAACTTATCAAGTGTCTTTAGATTCTAAACAGCAAAATTTGTATAGACTTACCTAATCACAAAGAAAGTATCGACGCAGTACGAAGCGTTACCGACTGACTGATACCAAAAACTGCGCTCAGTTACAGCTCTCATAACTTTATTGTCGGCCACGTAAAATATGGTTAAATATGTATGCACCATAATGACCCATAGCACTGACAAGAATCTGAAAGAAGACATAAAATTACCATACCAAACGGTTTATAGCTCAGTGGCACTACAATATTAACTATCATAAAATAATTAATGACTGTTACTTAGAGAACGTGGAGTCAGCTCAATGTTTCGGAAATATATAATTTTACGATAAAATGTAATAGGAATCTAGAAAATCTGTAATTGATAGGATCCTAATTTGGAATGTAGTTGTAGTGTAAACAATTATTGATATCTTCACGTATTTTCAAAAATAATATAATATTTTTGTGGATATTAATAATATTAGACACTAATATATACTTTTTTTACAGCGCCAAATGGATACAACCACTAATGTATCCCTCCCTAATGTATGTTATGTATATTTCCGCGACCTTATGAGCTGGGGATCATTAAGAAAAGAGTGAATAGGCATTTGTAGGGCTAAAGTTGTTTATTGTCGTACTCATTTTCATTTCCTCCAGGCGTAATTGAGGTCAATCGTCTGCTTATAAATCATAAAAAGATTCTGCTCACTCTGATAGAGATATAGCGCGACGTTAGATTATTATTATATAATATGTATGTACATTAATAAATATACAATGTTTCATAAATAACTCTATATATTAAAACAAAAATATTTTATCTTTGGTATAAACAGTGTTTTTAAATTACTACAATTTGATTTTTCTACGTAATTCGACATGTTTTATGTATTATTATACTTGATTTGTATATATTGTGAAAATGCTATATAACGATATAAACGGGGTATGACGAATATCAGAATATAAATTAAGTTGTTTTAGGTTTGTTTCTCGGAAATGTGTTTATAGAATTTAAATAAACACAAAACGTTTGATTGCAAATTGTTAAAAAATATACCACGCTTCCCCTTCATTTTGTTTTATTCTCTTTTCCTGTTTTACGTAGGAATTTGTACCTAACAATATTTAATACCGCACCTACATGCATTTCATTTGCCACAAACTACAAGCCGTTACCAATGCTTAACTAAATTTGGGAAACATCCACGTGCTTACGGGTATGTCAATATTTTGCAGACAAATGGGCGTTAAGATAGTGTTAGTTATAACCTGTGGATTAATCTATTATAATGGTGTAATGTTCAATATAATTCAAGGAAGAGTAAAATATTCTCGCTAGCTCAGTTATTTCTTCTATTAAGCACCTATTCATTCATTTAAATCACTAAAAAGCAACGCATATCTGTCTACGCGCCGTCACTGCATAAACCTAACCAAACGCGTGGACGCCCTTAAACGCTTGCCTTAAATTCCCCTTGATTTGTTCCAAAAAACCGACTGCCTATTGACTGCAGGTGTAGGCTAATTAATATAAGCCTAGCCAAACGTCTTATCCGCACATTTGAATTTGTGATGGCTTATCGATATTTGGCAAGAATCCCCAATAAGATCACGCTACCATAGTTCTAAAAATGATACTACGTTAACCCAATATTTTATTATCGAATAAGATGATACCTTTTATAGAATTTGATTTCATCGAAGAATGCCAAAGATATACAAAATGGAAATTTATTTGTATTTTTGTGTTATGGCTAGTGACTGTGAAATTAAATGAAAGGCCATTTCTTATGGCTCGATCGATATCCTATCGGCTGATGAGAGGCGGTTGTAAGAAATTGGGTTTGCTATTTTTAGAGAACTTTTGTACTTTGTAAAAGCAAAGTTATTAAAGTCTATTATTTGAATAAATGTAAAGATATTATATTATATGGCTATGGCTATTATAACTACAGTTAGGTACATTATTTTTAATTATGTTTTTGGCAATTTATTTATTTTATCTGTATTTGCAGTAGCTCGTGTAGGATGTTTAGCTGTATGTTCATGTAAGTGAATTGATAGAAAATCACCTTATTTTTAGATTAATAAAAAATATGTATTTATAAGATAATACATTTTTATTTATAGTATTTTAATAAATCTATTTTTTTCTTTTATCTCAGCATGGGTTCTGTAATTATGGACAAGAACTAAGTCAAGTGCTACTTCATATTTTAACAAAAAGAATATTTGATAAAAATTTTTTTTTGGGACTTTGGATCAGTCTGACCATGTCAGTCCCATTTGACTAAATTAAATAGAAATAACATCTGTTATAGTCAGAAAGTATGTATTTATACGTTCAGCATAATTACATTACCATTTAAATGTAACTGATAATTAATATTATACGAAAGCACATACGGTAAATATCGCTTAATATGTTATTATATGTACGTAATAAATTACTGTTTGGCACAATATTGTTACGTCGCATGCAATAATAATTAATAGCGTTGCGAATGAACTGGCTTATGGCCAAACTCAATTAAATTACACCTAATTGAGTTTCCTGAGCTGAAATTATATACTAAAACGAACCTAAGATCATTTTATGATATCGTTTCGGCACTAAACCGATTTTCAAATCAATTATTTAATCAAGAAGAAAAAATTGAATTAGCAAACATTAAATTACTTTAGATATCAAGTAACAGGATATAATGATATAACGTTACATTTTTATTTTTCCAACTGATTCAAACAAATAATAGAACATATTACAGCTAGATAAAGTATCTGATAAATTCCATTTCTTTTAATACTTATATATACGACTTTGTAAAATCTAGTGATAATAATAGAAAAAAATTGTGTGATCTTAAAACATATAATATAACATCTCACTATGTATTGCCACTGACATTCTTATATCTTATATAGATTAAATAATCTAATTTGACAAAATCATGTGTAACATACATGTAAAAAATTGTTTGAATTTTTTGGTCAATAAAGTCACCTAAATACCTCATTCCATGTAGACAAGTGAGCGCACCATCGTTCGGACGGTCGGTGCAAAGAATAGTACGTCCATTCGACAATATGGAGAAAGATAACAGCATTTCCGACCACACCCCTGCGAACAAAACATTCCCAAAGATTTATGCGAGACCATTTTCCAATCAGTAGGTCACAGAAAAGTTATGTCATTAAAATTCCAGATTCTAAATAATTACTTTCTGTTTTGAAATTTATATAAGGAATTATTTTTTATTTATACTGAAGGAAGACAGGTAAACTTTAACTTTTGTTTTATAACTTTTCCTTCAACAGGTATCCTGTTATATTTTTAATACACTTTATAATTAATAAAAAAATACAATTACAAAACAAATTGAATTATTGCATATTTGCATGCAAGATTTTTTAGTATTTTGTTAGTACTTCATAATATAAATACACGTTCTATCGGGCAGTAGACTTGAGGGAGTTTGCTACCCTGATGAGAGAGCGGTGGTGCGCAGTGTCTTGCGCGCCGCCTATGAAAGAGGTACAGGAGGCGTAGGCTCTTTATTCCCATCCCTCCCAGAGAGGAAACCTGAATAAGGCTGTTCGCTCCCCGGGTGACTGGACGAATTTGGTTTCCCAGGCCTGGGTGGAGTGATAAGAGGGACATCCCGGGGGTTTTTAGTCAGTAGGAGTCTGACACACCGGGGTCGCTGCCCTCACAGTGGCCCTGATGGTCCAATGTAGGATTTTCCGCCGGGTTACAAAAAAAAAATACACGTTCTATATGTGCTAAGTACAGTTCTACAAATTTAAGATTTTTTAATGCACGAAGAAAAGCACCTAGTCATATTTAGCATATTGCTGCGCTATGTATACTAGTGACCCATTACAAGAAATAAAGTTAACTACTAAACAGCAAAAATTTAAAAAAAATATCTTTTTTTTAACACTGGCTCGACATAGTGACTGCAGTGCACCTGATGGTAAGTGCAGTGGAGTCTAAAATCTATTGATAGACTCTAGGTATATGAGTTACTGGATATACACAAGCTGATTTGAAATGCGACAGGCCAAAGCGAGTCACTATGACTGTCTTTACATTTGTATACTGTGGTCATGATTCAGTTCGGGCAATCGCCCTATCACCAAAAATGTTTCTATTCAATGTATTGTTCCGACTGCGAATCGAGACCAGAAAAAACAACATAGAAGCCAATTATTACATGGAATAGTTATATGAATGTAAGACACATATTTTGAATTAAAATGAAATATAATAATGAACAAATAATGTCACAAAACAAGCCAAACTAAATCTTTCCCTAGGACTATTCTTTAGTGAATAAGGCAGAACCTTGCTATACTCTCAACATGATCTAATTACGTGAACCCAAATCCAAAACTAACAATTTTCTGTCTGCTGTGGTTTACTTCCATTTATCTGAGCGCAAATTTTGTCTATTTGTGCTCAGTTTCTCCAATAGTAAACAAGGTAAAAATAAAATGAATGAATCACTAAGGAAAGTTCGGGATACCAGACAATCCTTTGTGAATTATATGGAAGTTATCGAGCTTAAATTCATAATAATAATTTATTTAATCAATCTCAGTATCCTGCGCCTGTACGATCCACAAGCTTGTGCGTGGTACGAAGTTAAATTTACGTTATCATGCTTTAAGAAAATGTTTCTATATTTTATTTGAGTCCACTGCTTTCATTACATATTGGGCTTATGCGAATTTTGACACATAAAAAGTAACATCTCTTAAAATAATAAGGTGCTCTATAATCAATCGATTTTGTTGTTCATTATCCACATAATAGAAGTTCAAAGTCATTACAATGTTTTTGTACCCATTAAGGATACGTCACTTTATGATTGCAAACAATAGAGCTTTGTATCACCATTCTGGAGTAAATTTAAACAATATTATGATAATGTACAATGATGATAGATAATTAGCTTTCAATAAAAATGATCAAACAACATATTCTTAAAAAAAAGTAAAGATAAGTAAGAATTTTTAGATTACTTCAATAATGAATGTTAATTTAAGCAAAAATTAATTACAGAGGAAGTTATAAGTGCTCACTCTCTCTTCATCGTGAAATATTTCGATGAAATTTCGAAATTAATTGTCAGTAATAAATTTCCTTAAATGGCCTTGAGCATTTGAAGAATTCAACTAAGAATTTCATAGTTACTTACTAAAGTGGGATTACATAAGCATTACATTATTAAAGACGTTTTAATTTTCATAGCTAAATATAGATATAATTAACAATACAACTAACAAAAAATAATAATACTATAATTAGTTATAATTACACATTTTCACACACGTAATAACTTTTTAAATATACATAATAGTATAATTAATTAATCAATATATGTATTTTATTAGATAAAGATGGATAATCATTATATTACTTTATTTAGGAAATTTTTAATATATAATTACTAACCACAGATTTCTCGTCGAAGCTCTTTGTCTCCATTGTTTATTGACGGTTTCCTACCGGTTTGAGGCGCACCATTATTGATCTGTAATGTTACGACAAATAAGGTTATAAAGAATTTCAATATTTTTATAGAATTTCCAAGCTTCTTTTAGAGATGTGCAAATACAATAATTCGCTATAGAAAAGTTTCCAAGAGATTTCACACAAAGCAATTTCCTTCCAAATCTGGTTGTCTTTAACTTCATGTTATTTAAAAAATAAGTAACGTTTATATTAATTATTATACCTATTCGAAGTTGCTTAATGTTTCTTAGCTCGGGATGTCTGTTTGAATGTATAGTTAAGAAAATTTATTGAAGGTGTAGGCACAAAGCACCTAAATAATATAACTACAGATCTGGATAACGCTACACTCATTAGGGTATATTTATTTTACTTCATAACAATATGGATGTATATTTTATAATAACAATTGTTATTAATAATTGATAAATTATAACATAATCACAAAAAATAATATCGTCGCAACACACGACAAATTAGAAGTAAAGTGACTTTGGTATATCAAGACTGACAGTTGTCGACAGTTTACGACTTTTTCTAATTCAATATTGTTTTCCCCTTACAAAAAAAAAAAAAATATAAATTGCATTTCTGATCTTAAGTGTAAAGACACTCTGAAAGGCGGCGCGATGCAACTGGGGCAGACGATTTCGTAGCATCTGCTGTCTGAATTTTATACATAGAGCGATTGATAGAAATCCCCACTAAAACTAAAAATATATAGTTTAGGATGTGTTAAGTTTTGGCAAAAGTCATAAAACAAAAGTTCTTAGTCTTGATGTACCTAAGTTACCTTTAAGAGGTTTGGCGTTAGTTACAAGTAACGTTGGTATATATATATATATATATATATTAGTGATGCCACGAATAGTAAATTGGCCGAATACCGAATATTCGGCAACGCTGTCGGCCGAATCGCCGAATATTCGGCCGCCGAATATTCCTGGAAGTAGCGTGTTTAGTAATAATAATAATCTTTATTTCGACACAAAACTTATGCATGTACACAGGGTGATAAGTCTCACCAATTAAGTAAATCTTGTCTCTGGTGAGACTCGCACTTCCGTTCAGGTTATTCAAGGGTGTTTTGTGTTTTTATATGGATATTCACGGTATAATTGAAAATAAATACATAACTTTGAGTAATATAACGTGTCTTTTTTACATGATTTGCTATTCGGTATTCGGCCGAACACCGAATAGCAAAAAGAGTGGCCGAATAGGCCGAATACCGAATAGTTGCCGAATATTCGTGGCATCTCTAATATATATACATATATATATATATATATATATATACTTTTTTTATATATATAGATTATTTTGTTGTGATCATCTGGACCAAAAATATAGACTAACGTGAAATATGAATTTTAAATAATACGTTTGTTTTAGTAACACTATTGAATTCTGAAATGGCATCGTGAGTAAGTTGCACCTGATGATAAATGCAGTATACTTCATAAAATGTCTCATTATAATTTTCGGTTCCAAACATGTTCTTCCAGTATCCTGTTTTGGTTATGTATTACGGTCACAAATCCTCCACCTTTGGAGTAACAAGATATTATATTCATAACATTATGTTAGTCCTTTGTTACAACTAGAGACGCGTAATTGAAATTCAGCCTGTTGACATGCGCGTGCTACAATATTCTATTCATTGAAATCATGTCGTATTCACAGCTGTCTGTGGCTATGTGAATAATACGTGGAGGGCTGGTGGAGAATGCCATTTAGCGTTTATCAGTGTAACCCTTAAAATACATAATTATTTTATAAAATAAATAATATAATACATACGTATACTTACGTATGTAACTTTGTATATACTTACAACATAATTGCAATGATTAATCTCTTCTATATTATTACAATATGGTTCGAGGTTAAATGATAAGGTATTTCAAGACATTAAAAAAACAGAGTGGGATCGACTATTTCAAGGCTTCTGAATAATAATTAAAATGTATGACCGGTAGTCGTGGGTGTGGTGGTAGGAAGATACGGATTTTGGCGTTTTACTGTTAATTTGCACTTTAAGGCACACCAAACTGCGACGCACACGCACGTACTCTCGTACGAGCCTCGGGTCTCGCTAGTCGACTGATTTAGCTAGAACATCCCTTACGTGCGCGCACCCCTTACCCCGCACGTCTCGTAACACCTTAACGACCCTTAGGACGTGTAATACAATTAGGTTTTTTTTTTTTTTTTTTCGTCGTGTCCTACGTTGGTGGCCTGGGAAAGACCTTCACAACAAAACCGGGCTTGGTGGGCGAACGCAGAGGGCGCTCAGCCAGCGAAATTTATGGGTTGGACGGCTACGCAAGGGCACCCCTGTGGGTACGCACCTCGACTTGGGCGGCCGGCCAGTTGAAAAACGAACCTAACGGTGATCTACCAGCGTTTCGGAAGCGACTACCTTGAGAAGAAACGCCGAAAGAAACTCAAGGCTGCGTCGGAGTGAAACTGCGTTATTTAAACAAGAATTGACGGACCTATCCTTAATCGTCGTCGTCGGCGCCGCCGGCGACGCCGGTGTCTCGGAATGTGACGAGTGCTTGTGTGTACCTCGTTGTTGATAGGATCGGCGGTCGCAAGGGCCGCGGTAATTGAATCGACGGGATCCAATAGGACATGACGCGGGCGGCGTAGTTTGCGCGCGATGCCGCTTTTCGGTGTGTAATCGCAGGCACTGCGGACTAAAGGATTAGGGTGATGCTGCGCCTTGTCGAAATATCGACGAGATGCATTTTGCATGAAACTGGCGAGCGTTTCCAGCTTAAGGTCGTCATGGAGATCTATGTTGCGCATGTACAGCGGGGCACCCACTGCTTTACCCAAGAATTTATTTTGGATGACCTGAAGGGAATCCAGAGAAGCGGACTGGCTCTGGGCGAATACTACGCTAGCGTAGTTTATCACCGGTCTTATTACGGTTTTGTAAAGAGTCAACTTATTTCTAAGCGACAGTTTACTACGTTTGCACAGCATAGGGTGACAGTTACGTATCGGGCGGCGTCTACATGCTATAAATGTTAAAAAATAAATCTCTTTGTATGTGCGTTCGAGCATCGTAGGACCAATATTAATATACACTTTCCAGCTTAAAAAATGGGTTATTTACAGGTTTGGATTGGCTGAGTAGAACTAGGGATTTTTACCTTACCAATGTATAACGTGAGTCATTACTCCAGAGAAAGCTTAATGAGAAATAAATGAATTTATAGTCTATCAATGATTATAAGTTTAATTAAACTAGAATAGATAAAAACAGTGATATTACTGGAATTTTCCATCGTAGTTGCCATCCTACACGAAATGGATTAAGCGAAATAGTTTTCTTCGTAACATTAAAAAAGTTACTATCTAGGAAACAACGGAACCGATTTAGAAATAGCTTTTAATGTTTTAATAAACATTTACCCTTTAAAAAACATAGGAAATGTTTGGTCATGGTTTGTTAGGTAATATCTGACGTATAACTTGACCAATATAAAACACAAAACATTATTCCGAAAAATGGTTAATAGAAAATCATTCATCATATTTGTATTCTCTACATTATGACAAGTTTTACAAAATCAATTAAATAGAAATATCGATATCGGTAGATCTTTTCGCAATATTGCCAAAGTAAATGAAGTCGCAGGCTATATTAGTAAAAGTAAATATAATTTGGTAAAAAATCTTATACATTCGTTTGTATTTTGAATGCTATTGTTGTTGTCATGTTGCTTAGTGAATTATCCTTCTGATTTGTTTTATGTGAATT
This sequence comes from Automeris io, assembly GCA_036320925.1. Lineage (NCBI taxonomy): Eukaryota > Metazoa > Arthropoda > Insecta > Lepidoptera > Saturniidae > Automeris > Automeris io. The sequence continues at coordinate 2,502,607 of JAUDJH010000024.1, forward strand.
TTTTTTCTTTGCTTTTTTTATTGATGCCTATTAATTGATGTTCAAGTAAATAATTATGGTTAAGTTGCAGTAAAATAATACGATATCACTCGAACACAGAACAGTATTAGCTGGGCAGTCCATATCACGGTTTGTGAAACGATACAAATTGAAAAATTCAGTGAGCCGCTGAATTGTTCGGCGGTGCCGAGCTGACGGTTAGACGGGTCGTTGGATTTTGCTATCGATCCCAATATATTGTTTTTATTGTATCTTTTGTTTCGATTCATCGAGAAAAGTGTCACTACATAAATGATGAAATGATTGATACCTTATCTTTTAGATTTAATATTATTTTTTACAATTGTATTTGTCACTTTGCTATGTATTGCCATTTTTATATAATTAAATACAAATATAATTTTTAAAATTAAAAACCGTACATTCATTTAACAGAACAACCTTTAAAAATACACCTACATATTTTACATCTTGATTTTTTTTAAAGTAAAGAACGAATTATCATGAGTATATTTTAAACAATTAATCACTGTTAAAATATTTTATCAACAAGTTCATCATAAATACAACGTGGATGAGACCGACAAGGTCACAGACAAGGATTATTTTAAATTGTTAGGTCAAACGTTTTGTTTATTTATTAAATTGTATCTTCATCAATCGTGGAAAAAATTGTTTAATACAAGTCGAAGTACCAACAGGCTGGTTGTTGTGAGCTAGCTCCAGATCCCCGGACTCCACAGCTATCCGGTACCGACGTTCCAGGTAGCCTTCATATAGTGAAGCAAATAACATCAGAGCCGCCACGAAACACGTCACGGATCTAAAAAAAAATTGAAAATATATTCATTTGTTTTTAAATCATAATTATTTTTTCTTTTTTTCCGCGCCATTCATACGGCTATTTTCAAATCGCATTACTCACTACGTGATAATAGTTTTATAAAAGTATGTGTATAAAGCATACACATAATTTTAATAGTTTTTATATTAAGTGTTTATTCTGTTCCTAAAAATCACTTTAACCTAAAGTTTACATGTCGCGTACATTTAGTTTAAATGTTTCATACATATTATAGGTATTAATTACAGATTAAACGCATTGCGGAAAAACTGAACAAATACATATATTGAATGGATAATTACAATATAAACCCAAACGATAACACCCGTACCTTCATTGAAAGGTTTTAAGAAATTTATGCAAACGTGCTAAAGCTACATTTCGTTAATTTTATAGCTGAATACAAAGATTTTACAAGCATGAAAGTATTTGATTAGTATGCAGGCTTCGTATCGGCAACGTCTTAGATTCTAAATAAAATCGTTATTTATAAAGCTTAATACAAAGAGTTTTATTAACTTGTATATAATCAATAAACTCAAATAGTCCATAATATTAATGAAAACAAAGTTTCCTAACAGACATGACAGTATAAGCTAATTTTATTATTATCTATTATAAACAAAAAGTACAAAACCCGCTAAGCATTAGCAAATTACTTTTTATTATCGGTAGTAGTCAAGCGAGCCCAGTTACAAGTTAATATAATGTAGTTAGGAAGTGGGAAAATATATAAATTTACTAAAATCTTTGTTGCTTTATTTTACATACTGATTTTATCTTAGGTAGTAACATTGAAACTTAATTCACTAATCCATTTGTGAAAAGAGAAAATTATTTTTTATACCCATATCAAAATAAAACCTAATTTATACATTTTACGATGTAATTCTGTTTTATTTTCTTACTAAATTTTAGTATTATACTCTTTCAAATTTTACGTCTAAATAAACATTAGATTTTCATTCTATTACACATTATTAATGATGTTCACGGGGCCATAAATCATTTCAAAATCATGAGCTTAGGGAGGGAGTGTGGCGTTGTGGTAAACACCAAACCCCTTTATATTTGAAATTCAAACCGTATAAAATATTCAAGGAATAAGAGATTATTGTGTCGATTAACTGTGTGCTTAGTTATTTACTGGTATTCTGTTAATATTACAACTTCTATTACATAACAAGAAATGGATATTGTGTAGAAAGGACCAATACAATCAATTTTTTTTCTAATAAAATAGAATTACGAACTAAAAAATCTTACACATAATTGAAAAGATCAATACTCACCCAATAATTATGAACTTAAGATCATCTAACAGGTCATAAGATCCAGGTACTGATCGAACACTGACAGTAGAAAATGATGAGGAAATGCCCGCAGCTTTCGCTTGAGAGGCCGCTTCTATCTCTGAGACACCTAAAAGTGAGATCAGATCGCCGGCTTCACACGACGTAGGCACGCATTCGCCCACCAGCATCAACCTGCTCTAGATCGGAACAAAAACCATAAAACAATAATAGCATGTCATGTTTAATTAATAGTTGCAATTGTGATGTGCCATTGATGGCGATCAGCTGGGCTACTCGTAACGTTGGGCACAGAAACAAGGCAATATAAATACAGCCATGTTTAGAGAAACAAATATATATATATATATTATGTTTAGTTTTGGGAGTCGTTGCTCGCGTCCGTAGGCTTTACCCTAGTTTCCCTACACGTGACTCCTGGGTGGTGCTAAACGAGCAGCAGCGATGTGGTAGGCCGCCGTCTGGATCGCGACCACAGTACATGGGCGCGAAGTCCGTCATAGTGACCAGTTTCGGCTTGTCGCGTTTCGGGATCAGCTTGTGTACATCCAGTATTTCATATACCAAGAGACCTTCAGTCGTGGTATATGTGGGCTGACATGACGATGTAGACTATCAATGGATTTTCATCCTTTGATAGTCGCTTTCGGTTTTGGACTACACTGCACTTACCATCAGGTACTCTGTAGTCACTATGTCGAGCCAGTGTAAAAAAAAACCGGGCTATCACAGATTCACCCTGAAAGGGATATAGCATGAAGATAAGTCGTTTGTGGCAAACGGATACCTAACCCGAAAAGTCGATAGATACCTGGCCAGGTTTTATTAATTCCTTCTTCTGTAAAACTTCATAAATTCGTTTAGTAAGGCTTTTAGTTTAAAGGTGCTAAGTGTAAATTATTAAGGATACGGTTCCAAAAAATCGTTACTCCGTGTCGTTACAATCTAATACTGCCGCGAGGTCATCGTGTGCCACAAACGACAATTTATTATTTATTATGCACAATTAGACACCTTGATTAGCGCAGTAGATAGGCGATTGGCTACTGCGCTACGGATCTAGGTTTCGGTTCCATACACAAAAGAAAAACTTATATGGTTTGTACGTAGTTATTTTGAGTTTGGATGTTTCTGCATGTGGCATTTGTGTTTGTAAGCGCATCTACGACAAAAGTGTAACTAAATACTACGATGAAGCTATATTTGTAAAAAAAAAACCGAATAATTTTACTTTATACACGTTACAATTATCAATGTTTGCAAAAATTTGCACGCTTGCAGTTCTAATTGCTTAAAAATTTACCTACTTTTGGTTGAATTTTAGCTTGAAGATACTACATACTTGTAATGTTGTCGGATTTTTATGTATATATATAAAGTTTTGGTTCATATAAATATGATGAATTCATATTAATATGATGTTATTCATTGGAGGCATGTAGTTTCTGGCTGTTCGTTTCTTGCTCACAGCGAGTACTTCCACAGACATAAGCAAGTAGCCAAGATCATCAGCAGCTTGCTCTTTCATATGGCATTGTGGACGCTGAGCTACCATACTACCAGTATTTTTTTTAACACTGACACGGCACAGTGACTACACCAAACCTGATGGAAAGCATGGTGCAGTCCAAAAACGACAACGACCACCAACAGCAAAAAAAACCATCGATAGCCGCAGCGAGTGAGTTACTGAATAGCTGTGACTTCGTAGACCAGCGCGCGTGGTTTTGCTATAGAAGACAGAGGGTGGAACAAGGTTAAGCAGCTCTTTAGAACACTCGCCATGATACAGACGGTAGAACACGTTTAATGAGGCAACATCTCTGCGTATGTACCACAGTCAGTTCTCGAAAATAGTCGTACAATGTTGAACTGGTAATGATTTATCACTTATAAGCCAATTTTTCTTAATAAACCTTACATTGTAATATAAGTATGCCGGATAATATTCGTTTATATCACCATACCACATGATGAAAATCTCGTGAAAGCAGAAAAAGAGAAATCTTCAAAAGATTATGACTTCGAACACGAGATGACTAGCATGTAGGATATGGATTTTATGAATATTGTCCTAATAGTCGTATCGACTAATTGGCTGGTCGTAAATAGCCTCGTTTATCATCTTAAGAGGCTCTCGCTTGGTTGTTGGATCAAGGGCCGGATACAGAAGGCAATATTATTCCACACAGAACGCATTGTTAGGAGGTTCCTCACTCTGAATTCCTAACTACCGGTGGCTTGGACCTAAAGACTCACTATCGCAGATCCACGCTTTTTTTAATGTATACGTTTTTTACAACTATTTATTTCATAATTTTAATAATATTTTTAATTATTTATACGCAAAACACCAAACCACCAAAACCATAGAATAACAAATATATTATAGATACACAAGCTTTATACAAAGATTTCAGTTTAAAATAATTATTATCATAATCATAAAAATCATAATTATAATCATAAAAAAGTGCTACTTCCAGGCGAACATCATCGCGGGTACGGCTATTAAATAATATAATATATTGGTAATAATTAATTGTGAAACTGATTTGAAGGTTAAAAACTACATGTTTTAACTAATTTGCAATTGGAGGCGACCTAAATAAACTAGTTATTGCCAATACCAACAACAAATTTTTTGATAGTCATCATTTAAGACTTGTTAATATATTTTTATTTGAAAAGGTTAATACAAATTCTAACAGGTTAAAGTTATTATGGTAATAAATTTATTTTAATGTTTTTTACACTGTCTCAATAATGTGACTGCAGTGCACCTGATGGTAAGTACAGTGTAATTCAAAAACGAAAGCGACCATCAGAGGATAAAAATCCAATCGTCATGTCGGTCCACATATACCACAACTGAAGATCTCTAGGTATATAACTCATATACTCACTCGATATACATAAGCTCTCAAAACGCGAAAGGCCAAAGCGAGTCACTAAGATGGTATTTATACTCGTGTACTGTGATCATGACCCAGTTTAGGCCATAGCCCTATACCATCACAAAATGTATGTCTATAATTATATCTATTCTATTATACCGTCTGTTATATTTTATAGTAATTCTCAATTCAAATTTCGCATCTTCAAAAAAATTTTTTTTGGGAATCTTAATTTTTTAAATATTATATAATATAAAGGTTTATGTAAGCTGTAATAATTAATTTCGTTTTAGCAGAAAACCTGATTAAATACTTATTATGTGTCTTTAATTGTAATTGGTAGGACCCTAACGCAAAATTGGATCGCATTCTAGACGTAAAACCACATCATAGCTTGATTTGAAATATCATTTTCTGAAATTTTACATTATACACTTACGCAAAGAAGGTATGTATGTAAGTAAAGGTCAATTAGAAGAACCATTACAAATTGAACAATTTATTCCCGCTGTTTTGGCGATTTGACATTAAAAATGTAAAAGCATTAAAAGTATCAATAGCATAGCGAAACAGTAAATAAACTTTATTTTCTATTTTACTACTGTTTCGTTTGTTTTTCTTGGTGCAAGTAACATATGAGAATACATAAAATATTATATTCAGTCATTAAATCATTTTTTATTAAGGTTACTATATGCTAGTATGTTTTCGTAGAATTATTATCTGTTATTTCTACAAAATAACATTGAAGTTTCTAATAAAATAAATGAGCACGATTATTTCTTAACTACTATAACATTGAAATATATAATATCTATTCAAGAAATTCTTGTAAAACGGATTTTACAAAATAGGTTTCGCAAAAACTCATTTTAATACTATTTTAACTTGATAGCGCATTAGGTACAATCTGTGATAGTAAACAAATTTGAAAATCAAACAAATTTGTAAATATGGTAATAAATTCAAAACAGTGAATTGAATTGTAGGTACACAAAATATGTCTATTGTACCTCTATTTTAATGTGTTTAGAAATGCCTTCGTTAATTACGTTCCTTTGTCAACAATTTCTTAAGTGTAAGATCTTATTAGCAATAACGCAATAGCCAATCTTTCTCGGTGACTTGCTGTGTAGTTTACCGCCAACAATATCTGCCGTGCATATCGCCTCAGTTAGACCAAAGCCTGTGAGGAAACTCTGCAAGACAGTACGTTCCGGGCTAGCAACGAGTCCACACTGAACTTCATCAAAAGTTCTATCGAATGCCACATCAATTCCGAACGACATAATCACTCCTAAAGAATTTTACGATTTCCTCATCATCTTCATCATATCAACAATAGGACGTCCGCTCCTGGAAAAAGGCCTTTCCTAATGTTTTCTAGAGCGACCAGTCAAAAGCGGCTCGCATCCAACGTCGCCCTCTGATCTAGATTAATTAATCTGTCTATCTTGTAGGTAGTCGCCCTACACTGCGTTAGCCAGTATGTAGTCTACACTAGAGAACTTTTCTGATCCATCAACCTTCAGCTCTACGAGCTTGGTATCCTGCTTACCGGTACATCAATTTGTTCATCCGCTGGGCTATGCTGGTGACTCTCGTTTCCACTACTTAATTCTATTTATTTTAAAATGAAATAGGTATAGGATGCGACAAGAGAAAGAGAATATTTACTTGAGGTAGATGTTCGTTGTCGACAGTAAGATTTATTTTGGCCACGTAGAATGTCGTCGGGAAAGGTGGTGTTTGTGAATTGTACTGCGACAGTTGCAGATCACGGCATGCGTTTATTGAGCCCAGCCAGTACTCGTTGCCGAATAACACGTTGGGACTGTATTGGCCTGAAGCGTCGAACACTGAAACATTAAAAGACAATTTGAAATTTGATATTGCTATCGAAATAAAATTATTACAAATACTCGCGAGTAGATGCTTCTAGCGTCCGTAAGCTCTAACTTTTGATACCCTGCACGTGAACCCTGTGAGAAGTTAAATAAACAAAGCAAGTGAACTATGGTTGCGTTACAGATGAGTACCGACGCACTACCCATAGTGTATGGGTGAAAATACCGTCGTAATGAAATCATTACGACGGTATTTTGCTAGCCAAATGGCTAGGCTAGTCGAGTTTCGTAGTCAGCCCGTATAAGCCAAGTAGTGGTGAATTTTTCCGGTACGAAAGCCGATACTGTCTCTATATTTATCTACTTGAAAATTCAATGTTATGATCTAGATATATCGTGTTATCCTAAACAATAACTATGTATAAAAACTAACTTAGATATATCGTGTTATCCTGAACAATAACTATGTATAAAAACTAACTTAAACATAAAAAATATTAAATAAACACAAAAATCAAACAATTCATTTAGTAATGAAAAAAATTTCTACATCTATTACACAGCCAAATGTTAATATCGTAGATAAAAGTTAATACTCCCAATGTTTTAATCTAGATTTGGTTTTTGGAATCAAGTTTCAGCCGATTTCCTATGTATAAGGGTAATCCTTGCAATTATCGCGAACGTTCTTTTGCTTTTAACAGTAATGAAAAGGTTTCTTTTTATATACATATACCAATACTTTGCATTTTATATATAATTAATCTTTTTAAAATACTAATAACGTTAAAAAAGTTCGACGAATATGTATTTTTAAAATTCACGTAAATAATGTCTTATAATTGTTTAGCATTATTTGATGGTCTTTTAGAACATCCCTGCATCCATATTACAACGTTAACATATCATATTCGTAATCATAATAACATAGCCATAATATTTTAGAAAAATAAATATTCATTTGTAAATTTACATTCGACATTAGGAAAAAAGGGGCAAAAATTTTAAATTACATTAATTTTTCTTGCCTTTTCAATATGTTCATTACAATTTAATACAGAACAGTGTTAATAATGAATATCTTTTTCTTCTTAAATTCTCAAATATCATCTTAATTAAGGAAAACTGAAACGATAACCACACCAAGTCGCTCCGTTCCATAATAAGGATTTATTACTTAAACAATCCAGCGAATTCAGTAACCGAATTTTGTTATAACGGTAAAAGAGGAAATGTCAGACAAATTTTCGTAAATGTAAAAATTTTATTTGAATAAGAATTATTCTTGTAGAATTATTTGATGTAAAAATATTACGTCAAAGTACATTAGCAATAATAATATTTTACAGCATCGCGTGGGAAAATTATTTCTTTGCACTAGTTGATAGTTCTAAGCCTGATAGCTTTTGACCAAGCAAAGCCTGATTTCTGAGTCATGTTGCCCTCAACGGCAATGTACGCCACTATGCCCGTCTTACTGCCTGTCTATCTTTTTGTCTTGGGTCTGTCTGCGGCCTATGAGCCAAATAAGATATAGATTTGAAATTAGCATATATTATGTAAACTTATGACGCAAAGCCGATAATCGATATTTAATATAATTAAAAATCAAATTCGAAGTAGGTTCCCGTATATGCAAATGGCGGGCAATTTAATCTTTTCGCTTTTAATACTTCATGTGGAGTATCATTACAACGAACTTGGCAAGCCTAGATGTAATCAGTTTTTTTTTTAATATTTTACGTCAATTATTCACAATTTATGAGCCAATAAATTGGTTTTTAGATCTATTTGGTCACTAGATCATCATAAAACCGATTTATTGTATTCAGTTGATATGCATGTCGAATTTTAGCTAGTATTATTGACAAGAAATTGACAAGAAATATTTAATGTTAGCAAAAGAGTATAATATTTTTTTTTTTGGAATACAAGTGAACTTTTTTCTTTGTAAGCAGTATGATAGAGGTATTATAAATACTGCTTTGACCTGAAAATTATTAAATGACGTTTATCAATATGCGTAGATAGCATGTAAAGGCTGATTATATATCAAATGAGGAAAATGATAAAACATCTGTCAGATCTTTTTATTGCGATAAATTTATATAATAATTTAAAAACGCATACTGTGTAAGCTTGTTGAAATTCCTTTTGTGTTTCATTTTAAATGAGAAATCTTCAATTAAATAAGAATACCGAAATCATGGACTTACTGTAAAGAAAAATTAAATTGTTTGCGTAATTTCACATATTATGTTTGTTTTCTTTATATAAATAAGTTATATAAGCGTTAAATAAATAAATATTATATTATTTTCAAATAGTATGGTAGATATTAGTTTCGCCCTGTTATGTAAACATATTTTTATCTGTCATTGTTACAGTGCCGAGTATCTGGATACAATACGGGTCGATCAAAAGATACCCGATATTATGTTACTGCAGCTGGCAGCGTATATTTGATTTATAATCGACTAGGTTTTATTAAATCTTTGAATTATTAAATTATATATAATATTATTTTCAATAAAGTCATTCTTATTCCGCTATCAATTGTTTTAACCATAGACCCAATTAATTTTATTCAATAACAAACTATCTTACGTATTAATATTTAATTTTTTAAATAGTAAATTCAGGACTTAAATGGAAGATAACAAAAACCTCACTAATACCATATTAGGTAATGTTGCTAATCAAACCTATCGAGTTGCTGTTCCACTTCTCTTTTAAACTTATTTCTCTCGGCCTACTAATTTTCATTGATTAGATCTTCCTACGAAAACTGATTAGTGTTTTAAATCTGCTTCTTTGTGGTTACCAAGTAAACTCAATAATTTGATCAATTTGAATGATCAATATCAACTGAAACAATTGAAACAATACTAACAACAAGCTACTATTTTTATGTATAAGTAATGGATTAAATATAATGTGTAACAGTAAGATGATATATATTTTACTATAATATTATAGTTTCTTTTAGTCGCATCCCATATAAAGCATAAAAAGCATTATCTTGTTATACTTGGACATTTAACACGTATAGATACTTAAAATTTGGACTCTCAGATTACTATTTTGGTAAACACCAGATTTTAAATCAATATATTTATTAAATGTCCACGTATAACAAGATAATGCTTTTTATTCTGTAAATGGGATGCACGCCACTGATAAAAATGGCGAGGCCTATGATGGAATTCGATTGCCCGAAAATTACGAAGCTTGAATTCGATAAATGCAATTCCTCAGATGATTTGCGGGTTTCAGCAGGGTAAAAATTTTTTCGTGAGCAGTGGATACACCTACCAAAGGGCTAATGATTTGCCTCCGGTATGCGGTATTGTGGTGTTTGAATAGTTGATACATTCCTCTCCATTATAACGTAGAGCGCACGAACGATAGTGAATACCGTAATAATCCTTAGAAAAACAAAACATGTAATTCAAAACAATTAAGGGATAATATTTAAATGAAAGAAGAATCTTGAAAGCCACACGCTGTAGTAAAGGACAAATATAATATCAAATACATACAGCAGGTTTGTTAACTAATATACAGATAGTTTGGCAAACTTTACCATACTCAGTCCATTTTCACGTAGCTTGTTAATAGTTTCTCACATCATGTGGTTAAGCAAGTTCAACTATTCTAACAAATTGTTTCTTTAACTTAACCTGAGAAACCTGAAGTGAGTGGAACTTATCGCTAGTTTCAAGAAAGTTTACGTGACCCGGGGTTATATCTACCGCTGATTAGTAACAGGAACTTTTTGTAAAATATGATTTAATAAAAACTTGAAAGATAATAGATAATTCATAAACAACTGACAAAACCAACTGGTTTTTCACGAATAATGTTTGATATTTTTCAAGCGTAGAAGGGGAAATTTTTAGTTTCGAGTTTAAAGCTTCTGATTAATTAATATCGACATAATTTTTTTTACTTGTATTATAATCATGGTATATATGTGTTGCTAGTATATATATGTTTCAGTATATTAATCGACAAGCATTATTTTTAAAAATTCTTTACAATATAAGTTTTTTAAATATAAATTTTGTATATCAAATTACTCCAGAGTTACTGCTACGTAATAAAATGTTAAATTCGCGATACTTTGAATATAAAGTTACACGATGCTCTCTACGATATCAAGAAAAAAGAGGAGTTGCGTATCAACATACGACGGACGAGACCCTACGGGGTTTTACAGCCCTTAGTATTGAGGAAAGCGACACGAGGAGGAGGGAGGAATAAATTATCAGCGTTTATAAAATACTATTGCTTCATAACCATTCGGCTCCTACACAAAAGATGTTTGTAAGTTGCCATCAAGGCTGATAAATAAAGAGTTAATAGATCAATTTTCCAACAAATTAAATGCTTTGATGACTGGTTGACTTTCGCTTATATGTCATATTAGTGTGTTGTAGCGTTTTAGATAGTAAAGGGTTAAATAAGTAATTTTTATTTATTTTGTATTAAACGTTTCTCCGTACCATTAATTTACACCTCTGTCGCCGTGTGATTGCGTAATAAACGAATTCCACATGCGTATGTAACATCCAAATCTGGAACAATTACTTGCAGGCCATACAAACATTTATTCTTTTAAGGACCAATTTCACGGTCCATTTTTATGAAGTTGTGCCGACAAAGCCTTAATTAAGTATATACAAATAGATAGTATCTAAATAGTTACTCATTATCCTTAATAGATAAATAATAATTTTTAAATACGACTATATTATGTGGTGGACATATTTAATAGCAAAAGAAATTTAAAATTCTATAAGATGAATAAGAAAATAATTTATAGATTACAAATGTTTTTTTTTTTGTTTAAACTGACTTTTCATAGTGTAGTCCGAAAATCGAATAGTACTATCGACAGACATATACCTGCTAATAATCGTTTCGGTTATGACAACCTATATAAATATACCCTTACGACGATCTATCGATCGGTTGATCGAAAAGATCTTCGATCGGTCTTAGCACAATTGGTTTAAGAATGCGCTATGACTGCTAGAATGGTTTAATGATTTACACCTAGAACTGTGAATAATTTTCTAGTAAGGCTCTGAAAATCCTCATCCTTGAAGCCGCCGTTGGTTCATTTTTTTTATTCGATATTTTTGACACTAGGTTTACGTGAGGCATCAATTTGTCGCATTTCCTGTTTGAAAAGAAAATTACAAAATCCGTTTGAATTTTTTTTGTCTTTGCTATTGACTATTATCCATTGATCGAAGCAAATATATATTGTTTATTTTCTTCATACCTGTTGCAATATGGAAGTTTTCTATATAATATATCTACCACTATTAACGCGTGATGCGTGTTCGTGTAGATATAAAAAAAACATCCGTAAACCTAGTGTCAAGTCTAAGCCCGATTGAACTGTAAATGCCTTTCCTGGCACTTAGTAGTTAGTCCGCTTAAAAAAAAACATAGTGTCAAAAAAGCATAATTAAAAGCCATATTCGAATAATTCGAAAAGATAAACAGCAAATATTTACCAGTAGATAAGTTACCGCAAATAGCTTAACAATTATTTGAACACAAATCTTTTAACTTTTGTTAAAATCAGACGTGAAATATTATGTAAGTTAATCAGAAATAATGCATACTGGTTTATATCTATTTTAGAATATCGACGTTCTGTTTATTAAGATATAAGACATATTATGAGAACATAATATGTTATTGAGTCGATAAAAGTTATTGTTGTAAAAGAAACAACCTGAAATTAATCTTTTAATGTATGCAATTCAATAAAATGTAAAGTAATTTAAAAGATGGTCTTTTATCAAATAAATGAGAACATAATTAAATGAACATAATATAGAAAAAATGTCGTGGGCAGGTATCACATCACTTTCTCAAAGGGGATATCAAACAACAAAGAACATCTCCACATACGCCCGGTTTTTTGCGATAATCTCTTTGAGTATAAGTTTAAAATGGAAAAGGAAAGCTTTATGTACATTCATATGGTCGGGTGAAAGGCAGTTTGGTTTAAGCGATATTTTTTGGTGATATAGTAATATATATATATATATATATTTGGAATCGGTAAAAAACGCTGATTCCAAAAAAATATATATACAATATGTATGAATACGTTATGTATGAATACGTTACGCATATTTTAGAAAATTCTTTTCAATGTCCTTAAAATAATATATTACCTAAAATTTCAATGTTTTTTTTTTCATGCGTTACCTCACCGCAAAAGCCAATTTATATTGCGTGAATATGAAATCGGATAAATTTACATAATACAAAGGTTCCGGTTAGCTTTTGTGGATTTTGAATGACGAAAATTTTTGGATATTTAATACTTCTCTGGTTCTTGTTTTATTCAGTTTTTTTTTATCAGAAAATGAATCAGTAACTGAAGTAGGAGGTTGCTTAAAAATAATGGACGGTTAGACGTTATACAACGTTACTGGTAACTAACGCGAAAGGTAGCTTAGGTACATCAAGACTAACAATTTTTGTTCTATGACTTTTGCCAAAACTTAACACATCCTAAAATATATTTTTTTTTAGTTTTAGTAGGGATTTCTATCAGTCGTTAGGTCTATATTTAAAGTTCAGTCAGCTGATGCTACGAAATCGTCTGCCCCAGTTGCATCCATAGATGGGCGTAATCATGATTACTTTTAATCAGATTAATAATCAGATTACAAGTAATCATGACGAATGTAATCATGATTACTTGTAATCTGATTACTTTTAATCATGATTACATGGGTAATCATTAATCTTGATTACAGTAATCATTCAATAAATCATGATTAATTGAATGATTACTTTTGAGTTCTGGCTAAGAGAGAGAGACCGATTTAAATACTCGTTTATTTAATTTTTCAAGTTATTTTATTTCGAATTATATATGACCCCAAACTTCCGTCTAATAGTGGAGGTGGTGTCCAGGGGAGAGTGGGGGGGGGGGTGTCCAGGGGAGAGTGGGGGGTGGCGTCCAGAAGAGAGGGGGGGTGGCGTCCAGCGGAGAGTGGGGGGTGGCGTCCAGCGGAGGGAGGGTGGTGTCATCGTGTGTGTGCTCACACGCCGCCCCTATGGGAGGTATTGTTTGGGTAGTTTTACGACCCTCTCCCAGGGAGGAGGCCTGTCTAAAACCAATCGCTCGCCGGGCCCCTAGGAAGTATCTGGATTCCCAGGGCCGGCGAAGGCGAAGATTAGGCAGTGCTGGCACCCGGTGGTTTTAGCCGGTGCAAGTCCACCCCCGAATACCCGTCTCGTTGAGCTAATCATAATCATTATAAGGGTCTTTGCAGTTGTGTACTGTGGCCACGAGTCTCCACATTGTTCGGCCAATAAACCTACAAACTAATAGTAATTCGCTTCGACCTGATTACGTTCAGGACCATTTTTTGTGCTTTCAGCCGTTTGAGTTGGTAGGTTAATTGCCGGAATTGGATCGTGACCATAGTACAATAGTGAAAAAACTGGCATAGTGACTTGCTTCGACCTGACTACTTTCAGGATGAGTTCGTGCTCGGTGGCCATTAAGTGAATCCAACGAAATCTAGCTGATCATAGATGGTTTTACTATTGTTCTGAGTGATTCCTGGACTATTAGAAGTGATTATCAAAGTACCGCCCATATTTTACTGAAATACCGGCTCCTACCCGATAATCCACGCCAACCTTCGAGATGGAGAATACTTCTGATAATGGCCAAAGACTTTGTGTGCAATCCTTTAAGTTAAAGTTAAATTTTTAAAACAGAAAAATGAAATTACTATATTTTACTTTTATTACTCATTAAACAATATTATATATATATATATATATATATATAATTTGGTAAACAAAAAAGCGTTTTTAGTGAGATAAAAATGGCGCGTGCCCGTATGTCGATTTGCTTCTTTTATTCTGAGTACTATACTCGTATTCTTTAGTCTTTAAGAAAATGGAAGTCAAACGCGAAAAAAAAAATAAACGAACTGAGAAAAAAAACTATGTATGTGTCCCGCTGATATATTGTAAGAATCAAAGTTATTAGGTAGAACGTCAGTTATCCGAAAAAAAAAAGATCTGTATTTCAACTTAAATTACGAGTTAAAATTCAAAATACGATACGAACGCGTGCGGCGCGGCGGCTCGGTTTACATCAAAGACGAAACCGAGTCAGTAGAGAGAGACGGATGACCAAGAAAGGTGATGTCGCGCTCTGCGCTATAGAAGCTTGTGTAAATTTGAGAAAATGATGTCTTGTTCTGATCAATTAAAATTTTGCGCTATCTTGCTCTGTCTCTCTATCTCCATCCCGAAGGCGGGCGTGGATTATCGGGTTGGAGACAGTATTTCAGTAAAATATGGGCGGTAGTTTGATAATCAGTTCTAATAGTCCAGGAATCACTCAGAACAACGGTAAAAGCATCAATGATTAACTAGATTTCGTTGGATTTACTTAATGTCCACCGAGCACGAACTGATCCTGAAAGTAGTCAGGTCGAAGCGAGTCACTATGCCGGTCTTTCCACTATAGTACTGCGGTCACGACCCAGTTCGGGTAATCGCCCTAACACCTAACTATGTGGTGGCACTCAGTTCGCCAGTTTAGCTAGTAGTAGTCGTACACTATAAATAAAAAAAAAGGCGAGCGCCGCTCTGCTGCCGGCAGCACATTTTACGTATCAAACAGAAAAGTAATCATAAAAGTAATCATGATTAATTGTAATCCGATTAAGGATTGATAATCCTTAATCACCGAAAAATGATTACTTTTTTTGATTAATTTCGTTAATCATTAATCATGATTAATGATTACAAAATGTAATCGTAATCGTTAATCATTAATCTGATTACATTTTGCCCATCTCTGGTTGCATCGCGTGGCCTTTCAAAGTATTAAGAAGATCAGAACTGCAAATTTGATTTATTTATTTTTTTGTATGGGGAAAAAAAGATTGAATTATAAAAAGTCGTAAAACAAAAGTTGTTAGTCTTGATATACCAAAGTCACCCTTGAGAGGGTTTGCGTTAGTTACGTGTATTCCTGTATAAGCCTTATCAATATGTACACCAGAGATGAAGGGCATTTTTTTTTACACTGGCTCAATAAAGTATACCTGATGGTAAGTACAGTGAAGTCCAAAAACGAAAGGGACTATCAAAGGATGACAATCCGTTGGTAGTCTCCGCCGTATTGTTGGCCCACATATACCACGACTGAAAGTGTATAAGTATATGAGTTACTAGTAATAAGCACACAACATAAGCATAACAAGCTGATCCCGAAACGCGGCAGACCAGAGCGAATCGCTATGACGGTCTTTACACTTATGGACTGTGGTCATCATCCAGTTCGGGCAATTGCCCTATCACCACTATATTTTAGAAGATTTAATTTATATTCAGAATTCTAGAATTGTGTATGCTGTATATAACCTTTAACTCCCATCTTCCTTACCGCAGATTTTTTACATTTTTATGAAGATTGTAAAGATTTTAATCTCAATCATTGTATCCGTAATATCTGTAATATATGATGTAAGATAGATTTAATAAAAAATAATATAATATTGTGCGCAGGTAACTGTTTTTGTTCTGTGTGTCCTTCCACAAATATACGCTTGCTAAGTCGGTTATGTTTTTTGGTGCTTTCAAAATTCCCTGTGTCCAGCATATTCGCCTTGGTATCCACCTTATCAGGCTTTAAAAACATCACAACCATTATCTTACTCTACGAAGCTTGAAAAGTAGTAAAAAAGTGTCATAAAATGTTCGCAAATTATACTGTGTTCCCTTAACCAAATTGCAACCTCGAGTGAGGGGCGGTTAACGTCATTGTTGCTTAGAGTCACGGTCGGCCAACGTCCTACTTCTCGGTCAATTCTGCACTCAATGTCTTTCACACACGACTACTTACGCAAGCAATGTCTAAGTTATAACTTGTTTATTGATCATTTTTCATCGAATCAACTCTTTAGCTATAATTAAACAATTTCTTTCTATGCTAGTCTCTTTTTTTGTTTCTGTCATTAAACAGTCTGACAGCCAGTGACGTGCATAGAGTATTTGGACAGGGTAAGCAGATTCACATAATAAATTTGAATATTATATAATTATAATAAATATTATATTTACATTCATGGGGAAGATAGATGCTGTGAGAATAGAATAGATATGAATATAAAGGGTTCCTTTTATGTTTAAACTAGCTGTCCCGGCAGACCTTGTTCTGCCCTATTTCTCTAAAACAAAGTCACATTGTTTTTTTAATGTTAATAGATTCCCCGTCAGATTTCATTCTGCCAAAACTTATTGGCCTGTCGGTTGTTTTTTGAAAATAGTTTGAAGGAACCTGGCCTTAATGCTATATGTATAAAAATTGACAAATATTGACATTCATATTTATACGTCACTCAATTGTTTTGCCTTCCCGGGACCCGTCCACTAATATTTAAACTTTATGGTGTTAAAGTTCAAATTGACTTTTAAATATTATTAAGAATTTTTTGTATGAGAATATAGAAAAGTGTTGTTTTTAGACTTTTTCAGACATTTTTTTTTAATTTTTCTCTCCGTAATGACCTTCCCTAGACTTCAACAAACACAACAAAAAAGAAATCAGCCAAATCGGTTCAGCCGTTCTCGAGTTTCGCGCTTATCAACACATAGCTGATCCGGCAAACGTTGTTTTGCTATATAAGGTTTTGTAATATCTTCTAAGATGTTCATTGAAATTAAGTGATGTCAAAGACAGTTTTGTTCACAATTAATACTCTTAATCAACAACACATTTATTTGGATAAAGATTAATATTATTACGTTGATACAATTCTTAACAAATAATGCATTAATTTCGACTAAATTTTATTGCTATAAAAACGGTTCTAGTGACTTAATCTTAAAATATAGACATATACTGTCGCATACATTTTTTTAGATCATTTTAAGAGGAATAATTCTTTCATGCATATATTTTTCATATCTTGAACTGTTTTCGCAGCGCACGCAATGGAAACCCTCAAGGATGAATATTATTCCCCGTTTTTTTCACATTTTTCATTATTTCTTCTCTCCTAATAGTAGCATCGTAATGTTATATCGCCTAAAGCCTTCCTCGATAAATGGTCTATTCAACACAAAAAACATTTTTCAATTCGAACCAGTAGTTCCTGAGATTAGCGCGTTCAAACAAACAAACTCTTCAGCTTTATAATATTAGTATAGATTACCGGTGGTACGAATACTATAAGTCAAATAAGATAAGTACATTTCATTGTTACAGGAAAATCTTTTCACCGGCCTTCTCCGATATAAGAAAGTTACTACTATGGAGAAGTTAATAAATGATAGCACATACAATGATAATAGTTGGAAATATATTTACAACTTGCTATGGAGAAGTCAAGTTGTAAATCTATTTCTGTCCAACAGATGCTAATAAAAGTTATATGAATGTAGAGATTGTAACAAGTACTTGTAATAACATATCGTCACAATATATCCCTTCTAGCGTGAACAAGTACTTATTCCGTGTTTATGAAATTATATTATTTTTGTACATTGAGCTCTTTCCTGAATGATGGTTCTCATTATATGTGGTGAAGCTATATATCTTCGGGTCACATAACAAAAAGTGATCAAACATACCCTGAGTTTAAGGTTAAAAAATATGTATGTAATTTTGTAGTTGTAAATTGTAATTACAACTACAAAATCCCCGCCCAGATGACTGCAATTTAATACAACAATTGATTAATTAATTAAATTAATGTTAAAGCGCTTGGAAAAACATACTAATTTTTCATAAAACGTTTTGTTCCAGTTTTTATGCCTCTAAATTGTTGGAACTAGTCAATTTTTTTATGTCTTTAAACATACATATACCTTCGTTTCTGAGCAATTTTATTTTAGAATAACGAATTATTAAAATATCTGATAGATTGTTAAATCATTATAACTGAGTTAATTAAGAACTCTCTGAACAATGAAGTTTGAAACAAATTTAGTTAACTAGACAAATTTTCTTATTAGCATCATTAACAATCCACAATTGTGCCGGAGCTTAATTTTCCTGTAAATTATGAAGCGATTTTTGTTAAAAACATCCGGCCAAATGCGAGTCAGATTCGTGCACCAAGGGTTCCGTACAAACTTAAAATATATAAAGAAGTTATCATTGAATTTGGCTTACTTACACCGTTTAGATTTTTTCCTAGCCTATAAAATAATGATCTTTAAACGAAACTGGAATTATTTATGTAAAAAAAATTGGAAGAACCAAAAATTTAACTTTAACCATTTTATTTTCAGACAGAAAGTGTTTAAATTACCTAAAATTATATTGTTTTATTTCTTGTTGTTTATTTAGGATTTTCCCATAGTGCTCTCATCGAAAATACGATACTCGCAAAAAAAGATGTAATCAGAAATTTACAATTTCTGACTTTTTCTTATACTTGTTCTTTACTCCATACCTATATTTATATCTTGATTTTTACTAAATATGATTTCAGGTCAGCAAGAAGTACACGATAGATTTTGTTTCCCTTGCAGAATCGGCAAAAACGTAAAAAAAACACGACATAAATGGATATCTCTTTTTGATTGCGATGTCTTAGAAATATGGTTCTTTTTCAGGATCACCAGGGTCAAACACTTGAGTACTGGATATTAATTTCAACTTGAATATAAAAATTTGTTTTTCATTTTGAAGTACGGAACTCTAAAATCTTCAAACTTGAAATGAACAATATAATCATAAATTACTATAAACTAACTCTACTATTAGTTTTATTACTGAATCAGAACCCCCTAATATTTATATAATTTTAGTACAAATTTATAGAACAATAAATTATATAAATAGAATTTATAATCCTTAAAATTTATCTTGTCACATTTAAGCGAAAAACGCTAAAATCTCTAAATAAACATTTGATTTGCAAATGTCATGCAATATTTACAAAATGTTGTAATAGAAGAACAAGAAATATTTATTAAAAAGAAATAATAATTTATAAACTCTTTACTTAAGACATTATAGTGTAAAAATAATTATCCCTCTAATTTTTAATAAATGATTGGGATTTTTTTTCTTAAACATTAAGAACTATAGAATTAAAGACAGCTTATCAGCAAATCACTTGAAATCAGAAATAAGCAAACTACGACTTTGTATTAAAATTACATTTAGCTACTTATAGGATCAAAACGTAGTAACAATACAAATCCCTTGGATCCAGCACGGACTTAAAGCTACTTACTTTATCACAGTAGGCTATATCATTCAGATTCAACGAACACGTAGCTAGCTTTGATTCTATAATTCTCAATTATTTTTTAGTCAAATAAAACAGGTTCAATAAATACAATAAAAAAAAAATCTGCGATTCACAGTTTCCTGAAAATTGGGCAATGTAATGTATAGGTGTAATTGAAATTTCCAGCCCACTTACGTTTTTTTCAACGTTCGTAATAAGATACTACCGCAGCGAGCAGCTAATTGGCCATCCATATTTCATTACAATCGAAGACATGAGTGTTTACTTCTTTTGAAATATTAGGCAATTTCCTTTGGTTTAAAAGTAGGTGTAATTGCTGGGTAGGTAAATTACATCACTCAGACGATTGTTGTGTAGGTTCGAATTGATGCAACATAAAGTGCAACACGCATTTTAAATTGTTTCGGTATGATGCAGTTATTAAGTAATACTACAGAGAATAAATACATATAGTATGCTTTAACTTTATTAGTTCCATAACATGCAGAGTCAGTTATGCACTAACTGGGATTTTGTACAATTTAAAACAAAATAAATTCTGCGTGCCTATGGTAATAAGCAAAGAAATAACAATAAAAAATGAATATATTAACATACTGTGTTAAAAAGAACTAAATATAGTTATAGGTTTTAAATCCGCTCTCGGAGTTTCATAATAATAAAAGCATTTATTTGGCACACAATACAGCTAGATAGGTTAATAAAAACAGAAAACAACAAAAAGAAATACTCTGAGTTGTGATGGTGCGCCAAAGGGAAGTCTGCTCAGCAAATGCTAAGTGACCAGCTGAATGTGCACGCCATTATATATATGTATTTCTGCAAACCTGCCGCCAGATGGCGTTATACGGTGCGCAAACGTCATACTTCTTCGGACGCAACTGTACTGGGCATATCAGATTTGATTCGGACGACCTTTTTATTTATTTATTCACGGCTACGGACCTATTCATACTGTTAATTGTGCTCTCTCGTGGGACAATTATATTTAGCACGGAGTTGGCATCAGTTACGGATTTTCGAGCTTTTATCTTCGGGCACACGACTGTGCCAGATACACTGCCTCGGAAGCTGGTCTGGATTCAGAAAGGCAGAGACACCACGGCGGCAAGGTAAGCGGAATAGATATTTTATAATGCTCGTGGGCATTTAATAGGGCCCCAAGAAAATAACCCACCAGCACCCATAAAAATACAGTTCACTATTTTCATCGGAAAACCCCAGTGCAGCACTGAGCGGCGTGCACACTGAACTACCCAGCGCTGATTTTGATCTGACACCCATTTATTGTATCGATGCGCAGAAAACAGCGAAGAACGAATTAATAGAGTATAGATACATAGCACTGACAGCACTGGTAGCAGGGTTTACTAGAGAGCTGTGGCGCGCAGTATTTTGGATATCAAACTAACCAACCGTATAGAGAGCAAAATACTGCGCTCCAAGACCTAGATAGCCGACGTAGTTCACAAAGCTGCCGCTTTTAAATAGGATATAGAATAAGTTGTGGGCCAATGGTACCACCAGTGGGTCTCATGTAATCGAAAACGACATCGCATCCGGCCCAGACGGAGATGACGGGACGCGTTGCTTACGATGATTAGTCACGAACATCTAAAAAAACAGAAATGACTGGAAAAGTGGAAGGGAGGCCTTGCACTGCAATGAGACAATACTGGTCGGTAATATAGGCTTTATACCACATTGACAAATGGCGATTTTTTAAATAAGTTCCTTTAGATAAGAGAAAGAGGAGGAGGAGTTTTTTTTTGAAGCTGCTCGCGTCCGTAGGCTTTGACCCTAGTTTACCTACACGTGACTCCTGGGTGGTGCTAAACGAGCAGCAGCGAGGTGGTAGGGCGTCGGTGCCCGTCTGGATCGCGACCACAGTACATGGGTGTAAATCCCGTCATAGTGACCAGTTTCGGCTTGTCGCGTTTCGGGATCAGCTTGTGTATATCCAGTAGCTCATATACCTAGAGACCTTCAGTCGTGGTATACGAGGGCCGACATGACGATGTAGACTATCAATGGATTTTCATCCTTTGATAGTCGCTTTCGTTTTTGGACTACACTGTACTTACCATCAGGTACTCTGTAGTCACTATGTCGAGCCAGTGTAAAAAAAAAGGTTTTTTATAAGAGTGTATTATATTTTTAAAGAAAACACATTAACATATGCTAATTACATTGCAATAATATCAGTATAATAAAAAGTTTAATTTTACCATTTTTTTCATAGGTCACATTTTTGATAATTCTATATTTTTAAGCTATTAATTTCTTAAATAACTGTACAATATAACCTACAATATTTATACGTAACTCAATACGTTAAAACTTTCCATAACATCATGAAATAAGGTCTTAAAAGACACACTGGTTAAACTTTGAAATACTCTTAATTGACCTATCGTTTCGAACTGCGGTGATATTGTACCACAAAAAGAGTAAATAGAAATACCTACGCTGATTTTATGAGAAAATATTTATTTAAATCAATGTTTGCTTTCATATTAAAGTCTATACATATTACAGAGTTGACACACTGATTAAATCTTACATCAAAACAGCACCGGTTTGACGACTACATACGTAATCTGGTGAGATGCATTACGTCACACGAGCTTATCTACTAAGAAAACACCATAAGTAACTATATGCTTGGAATAAATAGCTTTCACGGATTAGCTGTGGAAGTCGCTGTTTACATGCCTTATGCGCGTGCGTTGCTTTGCGCAATGGGTGCGCGTGCGGATCGCGAATTTATGAATATAACGACCGTTCAGTTGGTTTAGTTAAGCTTTTATTGTGTGATGAAATTCCCAGTGTACACGCTGTCCTAATAACCTGGTTATATGACCGTTGCGATTGTATTACTGTGTTATTATATCAAAATTTAAATTTATAATACAAGATTTACAAATGTAAAATTGAAATGAATATAGCCAATTACAAGATAATATTCGTGAATGTAAATAAAAACGATGTTAGTTCTTTTTTAGATTTTTTATGACAGCCTTCAAAATCTTGCGCATGCGTGGAGTTGCCGACGCTGCCCCGCGTTTGCTCCCAGAGCTATCTACACGGCGCGGCGCTCCGTAACATATACATACATAAAAAATGCAAACAATATAATATCTAAATACTTCAAATTAGATATAATTTATTTACTTTTACATGACATTATAGTTATTATAGTAATTTACTTTAATTAGATACTATGACCGGTGGTCGTGGGTGTGGTTATAGTAAGATACGAATTTGGCGTTTTACAGTTTATTTGCACTTTAAGGCACACCGAACTGCGACGTACACGCACGTACTCCCGCCTTGGGTCTCGGTAGTCGACTAACTTCTAAGCGCCCCGTGCGCGCGCGCATCCTCTTACCCCGCACGTCTCGTAACACCCTAACGACCCTTAGGGCGACAAGAGCGTATCGGGTTACGCCTACATGCTATAATACTTAATAATCACCGATAGTTTTTTTTTTTAAGGATGAATGTTGGGCGGCCGGTACAGACGTTTACAACTAAACCGGGCTTAGGGGGGTGAGTACAGAAGGTGCTCATCCATCGAATTTATGGGTTGGGTGGCAACGCAAGGACACCCCTGTGGGTACGACCTTGACTTGGGCAGCCAGCCAGGGAAAGAACCTAAGGTGATCGATCTACTAGCGTTTCGGAAGCGTCTACCTTAAGAAGAAACGCCGAAAGAAACTCAAGGCTGCGTCGGAGTGGAACTCACAGGTAATAGTATATATAGGGTACTAATATAACTAAGTTGAAACAAATAGCCAATAAGGCAAGAATATTATAGAAATAGATTGACATATGTATTATTGCTTATTATATATCTACCTTGTTGTAAGTACGTATATAGGATCTGATGTATGTAATGTAGGGTAATAAAAATACCCTTCCGAAGGGAAAACAGAAAATTTAAACATTGCGAAAAACCGAACGGAAACGATCAGGACATGAATAGGATGCATTTGTATGTATTACTTGAGTTCGGTGATCAGTACGTACCCATTCCACATAGACAATGCTAAAGTGAAATGTCGGAAGATGCCAGCGTCAGCCATTAAGTCTGCGATTGTATAAAATGCCGATAAACTTTGAATGGTAATGTCTCGTGCTTTGCCTTTATTTTTAATCCAATAGCATTTATATTACAAATTATGAAGATGTGCAATGATGCGGGCATTATACATACATTTATAGTGTAATATATCTAGTATAGTGGTATATGCATATATAATTATTATATACATATGGTTTATTATAAAACTGTTCTTATATTTTAATAAAGGCGCTTTACAAATTTTATTCGTCTTTTAAATATTTTAAATAAAATAATAATATATCGTTACACTATATCCTTTTCGGGCATTAGTGGTTTTATCCACTTTACGCTTTTATATCGTGCCCAATAATACGGTACATACTATATAAGTAAACAAATAGTAATATACGCACCACGAAAAAAATTACATAAATAAGTCTAATATAATTATCAATACTCTTTTATTTTCACTTTAAACAAATTAATAACTACATAATAATAATAATCATCTATTGTCTATTTTTTTAATAATAATGTGCTCTATAGGAATATGAAAGATAGACAAGAGAAAATTGACTACGAAAATGTCTCTTTCCCTATCTTCTAGCTAGGGCGCTTACAGTAAAATTATGAGTGACAAAATGTCGAGGGTAAAAGAAGGACAAACGAACATTTGTTTGAGTCATTGACATAAAAATAACTTTAAAGGAAAAGGTCTTTTGGGAACGTCCGCAAACGGCAAATACGAACACAAAGCTAAAAAAGACATTACCTTTAGTAATTTTCGTACAATTTACGCATGACGGGCTTGTTTATACATTCTGCAAACTTTTCTAGTTATCTTCTTCATATCTCTGGGTAAAATATTATCTCACAGAAGAATCTGGTCTTGTATATAACTACTATATAAATACTACTGTTATAAATTAGAACTATGTTTATATGCGCTTCACTATGTGTTATGCTAGGTAAAATCATTGGAATAAATATAACATTGTATGATTAACTGAAATAACGGAGGTATCTGCTTTTAAATTCCGTTTTAAATTACTACAAAAACTACGCGCTTATATCTTTATTTTTAACGGACCTTATGTCATGTAGAAAGAGAAATCTTGATACAATGTTTTTTACATTGGTACAATTGTTCAAGGAACTGGTTTATCCTCTTAATGTTTTCGATATACTGAATGATAAGATATATTTTCGCCCATAATTATTGACCTAAGCATTTACCACTTTTACATTTATTTTGCAATTACATTTTTTATTTACCGAAGTGGAAATGACAATCACTATTTGTCTCATATGAGTGGATGCTTGCTTCATTAACACCCAGTTCCAGAAACGTTTTTTTTTTTTTATTTTAAGACGCTTATATACTAATGAGCCATAAAAATATATGTCATTGATATTTTTTAAGATCATTTTACTAGCAATGATTTTTATACCGGCTTCCTCTTTACTAATAATAATAATAACTCTCAGCTCCTAACTGCCGGTGACTTGGTTCTTAGGCCTTGTCCCCGTAGGTCTACATATTTTTATATTTTAAAATATATGATTTTTTAATATGTATATATTTTAAAACGAAAAAATATTGTAAATAATAAATAAATAGATAATAATAATAACTTTTATTTCACTACACATTTTTATATTTAACATAAGAAGGAAGGAAGATGTCTCACTAAGTACAACTCATTTCTGGTGAGAGATTAATTAGTGCTTAATGTGGTTTTTAAGCGTTCCTGAAACTGGACGTTTATCAGTTTTATTGTAATTGTAAGTATTGAGATGACAACATTATTTAAAAAAAAATTACTTCGTTTTGAATCTTTAATAAACAAATTCAATTAATTCTCCGAGAGTCCTGGTATTATTAAAGACACAATGAATTGTGCTTTTTAATATCTCATTTTAACAAACTTAAACAACTGTATGAAAATTAACAACGAGATAAAACGGAAAGAGGTGGGATTATGATGTAACGAATTTCATTATTCATGCGCTTTCATAGCTTTGAGCGCTTAAAACATCCCTATGATGCAACATCACGTCGGAACTTGCATCAAGAGATTCCTCTCGAGCGCTTGTACTAACAAAAATAACAATGCAGTTACAAAAGTATTTAGCAACATACTTTAAACATATTATTATGTAATTTCTTCGTGTTTATCAGACTATATTTATACAAGATAAATCCTAATTTTTGGTATATCAACGTTAAAAATAATTATTAATCACGTTATTATTCAAACGTCGATACTCATCTAAGCAGGAAGAATGACTGGAAATAAATATACGTAAAGTAGAATAAAGTAAAAATAATATGAAAATCCGATCAAAACTTGTCCCCGAGTTTTTTACCCTTGTGGTAATGACATACTTTTAAAGTTGCGTTAGAAAACTTATATTGTAGACAGAAAAACACCAAAACTAAATTATTGTACGCCTTTTTACAAAATTATATACTAAATATTTACTTTTAATCATAAAAAATAAGCAATTAACAAACTCTTGATTTTATTAGTTGCTTTACAACGACAAGTCGGAGAGTTTATTTCATTCATGAGCGCTTAACTAATTTTATGCTCGATATCACTGATTAAAAATTTAATTTGGTAGTGTAATATTCTTTCTTTATAATTTTTTATGGTTAGCAAAGCTTTAACTTAGCTATAAGCTAAATATTAATAAAATCTTATATAAGAATATGACAAAATATGAATATATGTTAATACGAGTGTGAATAGAACCTTTTAGATGTGTAGTTTTACCCATTACTGCGAATCTTTGTATTATTTTGTCATTTCGTAAATAGCTTTAGTGTAAAAATAGATTTTTCTTTGAGCTACATAAAATAATATTTTTTTTGTTTATATAATGTCCCGCATTCTCGACCATGCATACGCAGAACCAGGCTGATATTCAGAGGTGAAGCAAACAAAGGGAGCGCAAGCTTTGTCTGAGGTTTAGTAGATAGCTACGTATGTATTATGCGAAATAAACATAACTTTAAACATTGAAATAATCTTCATTCCTTGTAGAGTCACTTGTTCTTGTGTTTTTATTAGATATGACCGTTATTTACGTAATTCTTATTAATTAATCGTTTAACATGATTGCGCAAATTATGTTTACAAAATTTTAAACGAAATAATATATCAACTGGGAATGACATCTAATTGCGTTTGGCACTATTACCTATAATTTAATTAATAATTACCTACAGTTGGTACAAACATTGTAGTTACATATATTTCATAAATTATTTAAAAAAATATAATATTAATCGAAATGGTCCTTCAGATAGCCATGGTTTGGAAAAGATGTTTTAAGTTGTTATCTTATCTTTTTACATTATCCACTTCATTAAAAAAACTGGTCGATTAACCGAAAAAAGACATGTGAGCACTAATAATTACAAACAATAATTCTCCATACGCATTTAGTATACAAGCAAATAATATTAAAAGTTACCAAAAAACTATAATAAAATCGACAAGAACGAGGTTATAAATAGGCAATAATATATATGTATATACATATAACTATACTGCTAGCTTGCTGAACTATATAGTTCAGCAAACGTGAACTCCTGAGAAAACTAACAAATGCTGCGGATAAATAATTGTGAAATAAAGGTGAATTTCGATACGAAAGGCCTGTACCCAACAGTGACAAAGGTCGACGTTAAATAAATAACAAGGAATGGTTACTGGTTGTAAAACAATCAGAAGCATGGGATTATTTTAATAGAAAAAGGGAGCATTCCTCACTAGGCATTTCATGTTTTCGTTTTACTATTTCCCAGCTATTTTTTATTTCAGTATAATTTGTAATTAGGATATTCTGTTCTATTGAGTGAGATGTCGTAGCGTCGTAACATGCATGCTGAGATATCCCTATGTTTTGGAGAAGTATTAATTTCATATACAGCCACCAATGCTCCTAAGTTACCCCAAAACTAGCGAGAGCAATTTGGGCATGGTATCACTGACCAGTTCGCGAATGCCAGTTTACATTGATTTACTGGGTAATCTACTCCTCACGCTCCATGTAACGGTTTTTTTCACGAGATTATAAAAGTCTTGCCTACTGTAGACATTTGTTTCCCATTGAGCTATGTAGATACACCACCTGAGTCTCGTAGGCTGTATGATTTTAAAACCTGGATAACGGGTAAATGTTTAGTATTAGATATTGTACTTAAATTGTCATAGTGTTGTTTAAAGGTACTGTCGTAGCGTCTTCATTACAGCTCCTATATTGAAAGTATGACACAACTTTTCTTGTGAAACCTAGGCTTGTCGAATAAATATCGATACATCGATGTATTGATATTTTCAATACAATATATCGATATTTTTGGGCGATATATTTTATAATGATATATCGATACAAAATATCCAGTATCGAAAATTGTATCGAAAACGATATTTTTTTTTAATTTTTATGATAGTGAAGTCGCTGAAATCTGAAACTGTAGAAGATAGAACCGAACGAAAAAAAAACTATATTGAGTCGTTGAGTATTATATTTTGTTACGTTGCATGTATTGACTTCTGAATTTGTTGCATGTATATTATTTGCCGCCATTTATTTATTTATTATTTATTTTTGTTTGATATCTTAAATAGGTCTTAAAGTTAGAAGATGGCCTTTTAGTTCTTGATTTTTTGGTAATTATGTCTAATAAAAATGAATACTGGTAAAATACTTTCGTGTTTATTGAGATTTAATCTTTATAGCGATATTTTTCCTTCGATATATCGAAGTCGATATTGATATTTTAATAAATATCGATATATCGATATTACGATATGTTCACGCACTGACAAATAAATTGTGGCAAAATAGCAATCTGCACTAGCATGACATGTCACATATCAAACATATTTCTTGCCAACCGTCTCTTTGTAAATAGATGCATTCAAAATCAATTATACGTACGACAAATATCAAAATCTTTTATTTTAACACAATTCTCAAACACGATTTTTTTTTTCATTTTCGACATCCCTAGTGAAACCCCGGGTGCCAATTGTAAGGAGCATTTTTGTTTTGAGATCAGTATTTATAATAGTCAGTAAGGGAAGGTCACGGCACAAGTTGTGCTTTCGATAAGGGCCGGGTCCAATCCCTACCACGTCCTGTTCGTACATTGCGAACCTCACTTATTACCCAGGCGTGTTTCAGGTTTTTCTTTTGAATATTAATTGCGACGCTTGTTGGCGTGGACTGAAGACCACAGGCGACTTAAACTGAAATTTATAGACGCTATTTTAACTTTATTTAGCAACGTTCTCAAAATATAAAATCGTTTTGACAAAGAACTGAAATTATTATAGGAAATTGGGTATAGCCTAAGTATTCACAGAGCCAAGTCGATGTTGGCAAAATCGGTGCCTTACCAAATTCTTGACATTCATTGAGTAATACAAATTGAAATGTTTTAGTAAAGTAAACTTAAACTTGCGATAAATCTCAGCCTAATTTCATGGGTAAGCTCCACCACCGGCGTCTCACAGCAGCAGGAGAATACCACCGTTATCCTGGACGCGCCAATTCACAACTAAGTTCTTTCTTTCTCTTACCATTCTTAAAGAGGAGTGAACTGTGCTACCGTCGAACTGCCAGCTCATTGTATTCAACACCTTGTTCTTTTATTATTTTTAAATAAATTTATGTAACACGGGCTGGTGTCTTTTATTCCCTAGCCGAGAATCACCTTTTTTTACAATATAAATTATTCAAGAATCCGTTTTTTATGAACCATAGATATTTAAGACCGGATTAAGAAGTACTTAACCAAATAATAAAGTTATAAATATTGTTTATATTATACTTGAATCAATTTATGATAGTTATAAGACGTAGCTATATACAATTGACCTCAACATAATGAAATTGAAGGTCTAAAATTAGATATGAATAATTTTATATAATATGACCTTACTTTATACGGGTCAACTGTGTGTTCGTACCTAGTTAATTTTTTAAACAGTACAATACAAATATAATACGCATAAAATAACATAAATAGTTTATACGGGGGGAACATTTGTGTTCGTAAAGTTTAAAGGAAGAGTGCCTCCGATACCGTCATGCCGGCGTCTAATAAAACTTTGGTAGGCAAAACATCCAGGTGTTCTCCCGAATACGCTCTACAAAACTTGTATGAATGCAAAGGTCGGGCTTATGATTTATGAAGTACTTTGGAAGAGTCTTGTTGAGATATGACATTAATTTGTAATACAATGGGGCCTCTTCAAAGAGAGCGAGGTTGTGAAAATATTCCATTACTTTTCCTTATTTTCTTTTGTTTCTCTGATGTTTGATTTTAGAACGATAAAACTAAGGACGTAGGTAGCCAAATTAAAAATCATCAAGTAATTAATCAAAGGTGATAATATTTTTTTATTATTAATAGATATAAGATTCATGCGATAATTATTAGTTACAGATAATTTACATAGGTATTTGTACTTATAGATACTTATAGATAAAGAAGGAAGCGGGTTTTATTATTGTTTCTTAGGGAACACTAGAATATGAAGTTATGCCCACTCATATACAATGGCGATGATAAACAACTATAATAGGTATTGTAAGAAATTTCTGCAAATGACAGAAACTAATGACTAACTTTGTTACTTCTGTTTGGGGGATTTTTTATAGCCAGCCATACATGCTATACGTGTCTGTGTTAAAGTTATGTTCTTTAAGTATAAAACAAAATTGAAATATATATAAAAAATAATTCCTATAAGTGAAGACTATTAAAAATGTAACAGGAGCTTGAAGCAGGTGTTTTCAGAGCATGAAGATATGAATAATTTTTATTATACAACATAGAATTAATGTGGTTACAATTTCTCGTTTACTTTCTTTAATATTTCCTAAGAATTTATTTTCAAAATTTTAATAATATTGATAACAAATATAATTCAAAGGATTTGAAACAAAGTTTTGTACGACCTACTACAGTCATTAAGAGCTTATAGATTATTCGTTATTCTGTTTTATTTGTGGTATGTTAGCTAAACCGAGAGCGAACGGCCAAGGGAACTCTTGGAGGTTCCTAAGTCGTACTTAATTCTAGATTTTACAGTACAATTTTGAACATATCTCATTTTTTATCTCAGTAACATTGATTTATATATCTAGTATATATTACTATCATAATAATTGTAAATAAATAGTGTATTGGCACAAAATTACCAAGAACTTTTACAAAAGAAAACCCAACGAATTAGCAAATTAAAGAGACAGTGTGCAGGACATAGCTTGTAGATTGGGAGATGATAAAGCAGATGACTGATGGGGCAGGAAAGTTCTCGAGGGAGATTACGTACTGGTGGGCATATGATCTAACCCAGATAGTAGGACGACATTGTGTGCTAGCTGCTTTTGATCAGTTGTTCTGGAAAACAATAGGGGAGGCTATTGTTTAGCAGTGAACGTCCTAAGTCTGATATGATGATTATAAAGTGATAATAATGATATTGTACTATACAATAGTGCTCTGACACCAAAATTAGGCATATTTCCTCTTTTTTAAATGTCATTTTACCTTATATTAACCTTATATTTTTGAATTTGATCAAAGCTTTGTAATATGCTCATATTATGACTATTGTGAAATATATATTAGTGTAATAATACATTTTATTGCCTGGTACTCTTTTTGCTTCGTGACCTACTTGAGATTGCCGAAGACCGACTCAGTTCGCAGTAATAACTTTTCGCTTACTCAAGATGACGTAAACCTAAGCTTGCACATGCTATGAAAAAACTACGACGATTGTAATGAATACGTAAGTTGATACACTTGCATTAACTGACCACCTATACTGTATGCGTGAATTTACTTATTAAGTTACGCTTCTCGTCTTCTTAGTTATTAAACCGTAGTTAAAATGTGTTTAAACTAAAAACATGATAATACGATAACTAAGAATTCAAAAAGCTACAGTTAAAAATATAAACCGCGAATATTTAAGATGTAGTTAAAATTACGAACAATAAATGATGTATCTATTATTGCAGTGTGCAAACGCCTTGTAAATTCGAAGACGATTATAAACAATGAGGTCGTAAATTATTTGTATAACTAGCAAACTAATGATTTTATTAGTGTTTAAAATTTTCATTAAAATGTAATATAACTGAATGTAAAAATTTGTAGAAACTACAGTGAAAATAACAGACCTTTAAAGAAATGGATAATTTTCAAGCCTTTCGCATTGCATCTGATCATTGTTTGTAGCTCATTAATTATTAATTCACGGATCCGGGATATCCTACTTCTACAATCAAGTCACAGAATACGTAATAACAAGATTCGGTGTCGCTGTAATCTGAAAATATATTTTTTGTGCTTGGATCTGTCAAGAGGTGGGCAAGGCAGCTCAGGCGTGACTTCTAGTCACGTATCGCTAAAATACTATTAAGGCCAGGTCAGAGTTCCAGTTCTAACCTTTTCCCATATTGCTTGGAGACGTAGGTACGACCGACGAATCAAATAAAACCAGGGATGTTACGGAGCTTCGACTCCGACTCCGATAAGTCGGAACTTCCGATCGTTATTACACCTTCGGTTCCGAAACTTTTTAATCGGAGGTATTCATCGGAGGTCACCACCACTGTTGCAGTCAATTCATTTGATTTTACTTTATATGTTGTTGAAACATAATATCAATTAATCAAACAATCAGTGCTACTTAATTTGCAGAAGACATTTTTTTAAATTTTGATTAAAAAAATATGATTAAATTATTAAATATAAAACTAAATGTACATTTAAATTTATTACTAAAAGGTTTTTTTATTTTACATTTACACTGTTCACTGGACAATGTTCACTGGAGGATAACGGTTTCTGATATATCCAACACTTTGTGAACAACAGCTTTTATTTGCCCAAGTTAGGTTGTGTTGTGTTTGGTTGTGTTGGGTTGGGTTGTGTTGGGTTGGGTTGTGTTGTGTTGGGTTGTGTTGTGTTGGGTTGTGTTGTGTTGGGTTGTGTTGTGTTGGGTTGTGTTGTGTTGAAAGGCTGAAGGCGGAAGAGCGTCGATCAGCAATCGGAATGTGGCGCGAGCAGCTCAATGAGGTACGATGCATGCGCCAGCGCGTGGTCGGCGCCATTCTGCCGAACCTCGAAGCCTGGCTGGGTTGTAGAGACCACGTCACCTACCGTCTGACTCAGGTACTCACGGGACATGGATGTTTCCCTGAGTACCTGTGCCGGTTTGGACGAGAAGCGACGGCCCAATGCTACCACTGCAGTTCGGACCTGGATTCCGCCCAACATACGCTCGCACACTGTCCGGCGTGGGATAGCGAGCGGCGGGATCTGGTCCGAAGGATCGGACACGACCTCTCCCTGCCAGCAGTGGTGTCGGCTATGCTGGCAGGGTATGACAATTGGAGGGCCGTGGCCTCCTTCTGTGAGGATGTTATGTCCCAGAAGGAGGCTGCAGAGCGAGAGCGGAAAAAGGCCGCTCGAAGAAGGAGCCAGGGTGCCGGCAACCGCCCTGGTGCATCAGTCCCAGCCGATCGGTCGATCCACGACCGGTTGGCTGATGTGTTTGGGGTCGTGGCCGCTCAGGGTGGGGGCCCTGAGCGACTGGTTAGCGACTCTCGGGGAGTAGGCAGAGCATTGTGACGTGCTCTGCCTAAATATAACGAGCAGTATCGGGGAAGGCAACAACTTCCCCCGAGTTCGTGCCCACTGGGCGCGGCGCGACGGGGCTGCGGCGAATTGATTACAGGACCCGCAGTCCCCGCCAATGCGCAGAAGTAGTCACCTTGGGGTTTTTAGTCGGTATAAGTCCGACACACCTCGGCTGCGCAACCCCCCTGTGCAGCCGAGACGGTCCTATGAGGATTTTCCCCAAGTAAAAAAAAAAAAAAAAAAAAAAAAAGGGTTGTGTTGTGTTGGGTTGTGTTGTGTTGGGTTGTGTTGTGTTGTGTTGTGTTGTGTATACAATAGTGGTTTTATCCACTTTGCGCTTAAATGTCGTGGACTACGCGACCAAGTAGCTCAGGTAATCGCTTTCTCACAGTACTATGAAAATGTTAATAAGAAACAGCAATTTTTATTGTCTGTGTATTTGTAAATGTATCACTTTCTAATTAAAAAGGTACACTGAGTAATGTTTTTATTTGTCCCTTAATAAAACTATTTTATTCTGCCGTCACTTGTCCCTCCGTCCGTTGTCACTCCGATTCCGACTCCGAATCCAACTCCCATAAATCAAATTTAAAAACTCCGACTCCGACTTCGGTTCCGATAAAACTGCCTCCGTTACATCCCTAAATAAAACCCTTAATTCAGTATCCTACTTTGTATTCTATTAAAAAAGGCTATGTGTATCTATTTCTTTGAAAATGAAATGCCTTTTGATTAAGGCAAACATTAGTGATATTTTCTACGAAGTTATTTCGGAATTGATGGCAATAGTGAATGCCCAGTATGATATTAAAATAATTGAGTTTCTATAATACTTATAATA
Organism: Automeris io; assembly: GCA_036320925.1. NCBI lineage: Eukaryota > Metazoa > Arthropoda > Insecta > Lepidoptera > Saturniidae > Automeris > Automeris io. The sequence continues at coordinate 2,537,380 of JAUDJH010000024.1, forward strand.
ACAATATCTATCTGTTTTTGTATATATATATATATATCTGTGGTTATGGTTGCCTAGCGGATAATGGTCGTAGGTTCGAATCCCGGGACATACCTCGGGGTTTTTCCAGATTACGTTCGAATTTAGGCACCACATGCTCACCGGTGAAGACACCCGCATGGCACCTAATAGAAACGTCATGTGTAAGTGCTCGGAGAACGGTGATCAGCTGCGCTACTGGTCACTGGGCTGTTGAGCTAACCGCATAACCGTTATATGTTGATATAACCGCAAAGTGAATACTGGCACTAATGTATCTCTGCTTACCTCGTAAAGAATATAGCGTGACATTATATATTACTATATCACCAATAAATGTCGCTTAAACGAAATAGCCTTTCACCCCTCGATATCATTCGTCAATATGGCTTTTAAGAATGAATAAAATTAGTTGAAATAATAATTCATAATTAACTTAAAAGTCTCTAATCGTGATAATTTTTTTTAAACACATAAATGTAGTTAATAAAAAAGTAATTTGTCCCACGCGTGTCTTTATAAATACCTGATAACGCAGTTTGTAGTGACTCTACTTACGATGCTAAGGACCAGGGTTCGAGTCCTAGTAGTGGTAAACTTTTCTGTGATGAGCAGATTAGTTTGCCATGAGTTATGGTTGTACTCGTATGTATGTATTTAAATATGTATGTATATCTTTGTCTAGTACCCATAGTACAAGCGCAAGGTTAATTGGGACTAGGTCAGTGTGTGTAATTGTTAGTAAATATTATTATTATTATTATAAAGTACTTACTTTTCGAAGCCCACAGTTGGCCATCGTTTAAAGCTGTGAGATAAGTCCTTAAGTCGTCTACACACTGTGGCGGTAGAGACAAGCTGTTGTTTTTAATAATCTGCGTCCAGCTGTGGTGGTCAAGTAAGGCCTTCATCCACGCCATACGGGATCTCCCCCCGACGTCTGTCGTAGAGTCCACATTAGCACCAACCACACTCACAAACACTAAAACTGTTATGATGAACATTTTTCTGTATATGTTGATAGTTTTCGTGCACATTATTTAAATCGAACACATAGTTTTTTATCACTCTTTAAGTTCTTCAGTAATTCTGCATCTTTTGATATCTGTAACAATAATTCAATATATTATTTTGCGAAAAAATACAAATTTGGTGACTATTGAATTTATGGTGTATTCATTAATTTTGTTTTTACAAAGCTTTATTGTTAAAAATTTAAAAATATCTATTTCATGTGGAAATTGAGTGTAAATAATAATTTTAATTTATTTCACTTTATTTCATACTATAAGTTATGGTTCAAAAGTAATAAGTATTTACTATAAACTAAATAAACAGTTTTGGAAGCTCAGTGTAATATACATAATATAATAAAGTTACTCAGAGTTGAAAATGCTCTCATATAAGTAAAAAATACAGTAAATCTTAGATCTTAGTTAATCTTATTAATATATAAAAGTTGAAGCTATTTATTATAGAAATAAAATGCAATGGCAGTTTCAAACGTCGCAAAGCTGACAATAATATTCTTTTATGTAAGCCAAATCTAAAGGTGTGATTTAAACAAAGTATACATCTTTTTTGTTTGGTGACCCGGGGGAAACCCGTTATGGGTCGTCAGAGGGCGGTGAGGGCCACCCCCCGGTGTGTCGGACTCGCACCTACTAAAACCCCTGGGATGTCCCTTCTCACGTCTGCCGGGGCCAAGGGCAAATCTGTGCCAGCATTCTTGGCACCCGGCGACGTCTGGCCTATGAAAGGCCACAGCAAACGTATACCTCCCTATGTTTTACAAATAGAGATTACATAAAGTTAGTGTACAAATACATAACTACGAAAAAAAAAAACTTTGGAATTAACATATAATTAAATGTTCACAAAATTACAAGTGAAATAGAGATGTATCTTAACTAAACTATAATGTATATGATATTAAACCAAATTTATTAATTAATATCTCAAAAATATGTTCACGTTTGTGGGCATTTTAATTTTCATCCATATCATATAAGTGTAAAGTTTATATTTCAGCATACTTTGAAATAGAGAATTGATACAATACAATAGACTAATTAATATAATATATATACTTAAATAATTACTTTATTGGACAATAGCAATTAATATATCGATTTAAACATATTTTGAAGCCCTTATAAAAAAATTGTTTCTGTAAATAATAAGAAACCCGTATTTTAAATAAGTACACCTTTATTCTTTTTCGGAGAGCGCAGTCAACCGAATAGACTTAAATCAAAGTCTCATTCTTAATTTATTACTTCAGTGGTTCCATTTCACCGGCTTCAGATATTTATATTTCCAGGGCACATTTTTCATTAAATAATGCCACAATATCGTTTTTAGTTAGGAATCATTTATCTTTTCATAATATTTTATTAAAAAAGGGAACGAACCTAATCCTGAAGAGATTAACAGGGAAATATATCTGTAATATCTGCTTTTATGCTCACATAAAAGTTACAATTGAAATGGAATAAAGGTACCTATGTCAATATTCGAAATTGAAATGTCGGTTTTATTATTATTTGTTGTTTGGTGCCGTAGTGGCTGCCGGCAGAATAGAATAGCACCCCCCTCTTCTTGCTGAGGTGTCTTAAAAGGCGACTAAGGTATCTCTTTAACACTGCAATTCAACCAGGTGTTCAGAGAAGGAAAACTCGACCAAACCTGCATCCTGCTCCCTCCCGATCGTACTGGTCTCCATTCCATCGGGCCTGAGGGAGTTCGGACGAGAGAGTGCTTTTCTGGCAGCGCGTCCAGCTATGCACTGAAATATCTCCTGCGCAATTGACTGTTTCCGAAAACTGGTCCTCGATTTTCTTAATCGGTGTTGAAACAGTCGCCGTGGCCGAATCCGGCTAGGAAATCATCATCATCACCATTTGTTGATATAGTTATACTTAATAATATTATAAAGAGATAATTTTCATTTGTAGTTTAGAGTTTAGAGGTAAACTCATAAATTATTAGGTCCATTTCAATATGTTCTTTTTAAAATTGACCTTCAAAGTAAACATAGGCTATATATTTCCCGTTCATGTGGGAAATGGGAATTTTATGGGAGTACACCGCAGGCAGAGACTATTGATTATGTAGAATTATATAAGCATATTTCATATGCATATTAATGTATTGAGTCTTGTGATACTTAACCAGCAGATGATACGTGTGATGATTAGATGTTATTTTTACTATGAGCAACTTAATTACGAGAAATGCTTTTATAACATTACTGATCTATTTTTAACCTGACTCGCTATTGTTACCACACCACGCCTGATCCAAATAACGATTAAAACTATCAACAATAAAGAAAAACAATCAAGCCGCAGTCATGCTGGCCTGCACAAATATATCTATTCATGTTTTGTTTAAAAGACGCAATATAATAAGACAGTGGGAACACCCTCGCCGGAAGATCATTCCACAGCTCAGCGACTCGGTAAAAGTTGAGAGTTAGAGAATTTCCTTAATTTTAGTCCTAGCCGTGATATGAGTTACCGTATAACCAGGTCTTTGGAAACCTGTGCGCGTGTTTCTTTTATTAAAGGAAGTAGGTGGAATAAGGTTAAACAACTCTTCAGAACAGGCGCCGTGATACAGACGGTAGGAAACCCTTTGTGATGAAATATCTCTACGCAAATGGAGCGGTACCAGATGTATAGTCTATAATTTTTCGGATCCTTATGCATTAAGTAATGTTTTATTTTGCAGCAAAAATGTTGCAGGTGAGTATTGTTTTAACCGGGGATATTACGGTGCTTCGACTCCGACTCAGATAAGTCGGAATTTCCGATTGTTATTACATTCGGTTCCAAAACTTTTTAATCAGATGTATTAATCGGTGTTCACTATCACTGTTGTAGTCAATTCATTTGATTATATTATATATGTTGTTGAAACATAATATCAATTAATCAACAATCAATGGTACTTAATTTGAAGAAGACATTTTCAAAACTTCAGACTAAAAAAAATATGATTAAAATGATTAAATTTAAAACTAAAAACTTTCACTGAATAATGTTTTTATTTGTCCTAAAATAAAACTACTTTCTTTTTCCATCACCTGTGATTACTGACATTGCCTCCGACTCCGACTCCGACTTCGGTTCCGATAAAACTGCCTCCGTTATATCTCTAGTTTTAACTTCAAACTTAAGTGTTTATTGATTGCAATCGTATATCGTTAATATTGTTCAAAATATTCATAAGGCAATTAAGCCCGGGTAATAAATCTAGCCTTCTTAATGAAGGCTTTCAAGCACAGCAACTCAATTCATCCATTAGCTCCTGACTTTGTTGAAGATTGAATTATCCTATTAGTATCCTAAGGATGTAGGAAATCTGTGTCAAAGTGGTGCCAATTGTGTACTAGTGGTATATGCTGTAATTAATTATTTTAACTAGATTTTGGAGGGTTATATGTAATTCGTGTTTTTATGATTACTAGTGTCCGAATTTAATATTGCTGTGAAATATACAAACTCAGTGTCGATACCATTGCTTATAAGTAAAGGAACGTATAAGAAACTATGAAAATGTAAAATAATCGAAATTGAGTAAAATCGAAAAAATAGGCATATTTTTTAGCAAAAAATCAATTGTATTTATATTTGTCATTTAATGAAATTGAAAAGTTACCTGCAAGAGAGAGAATGAGCAGTATTTGGCGAGCCTTAATAAAGCTACGAATCCAACAACAAAGCTATGCAAACAATGGATCTGGAACATCTGAAGGCTTGTTCATTAACGAAACAAAGCAACTAGAAAAGCAATTTGATCCGGTGGAAAGAGGTTCTTAAAACCTGAAGTATTTACAATTCGCATGCAATTTTTCGTATTTTAAAAGATTCACTTTCTGATTAAACAGTTAAACAAACAACAGAGATAAACAACTTCTGTGTACATGCTTTTACAACCTTAAGCAAATGTTTGAAAAGTACATATTTATGTATTAATCCTGAAACTATAAAATTAAAATCCAAATTTAATAATATTACGTATTGTTCCAAGCCCGTTGACATGTGTAAGTTAAGAAGTAGGTATAAGACCTTGTACAACAGTAAAGCTGTGACAATCACTAGTACAATCAATTCTCACCATGTAACACGCATCGTAGGTAGCTAGGATGTACAAAGGTAATATTCAACCCAATTTAGGTCATCCATGCATCCGACGCTTACGGTATTGCGACAAGCCACAATCACATGAATTATGACCGCAAAACTGCGCCGTTCTATCTCCACTGCTAAAATTATTGTATACGATAACCGCATTGACGTAATATGCATGATAATTTATTATTTATTTTGTAATAGTTATTTAATAGTTTCGTCAAAATAGTAATGTTTATTTAAAGCGGATCTTACAAGTTAACAATCCATATATAACAATCCAGTGATAAATGTTTCAAAAAGTACTAAAATCATCAAATTGTATTCAAGGTACCCAGAAAAAGCATGGATTTTATAAAATCAGTTATATACTTAGCTGATTTTTTAACAAATTTTCCTGTTAAATACAAGAAAGTTAACATAACGATACTTAATGGTGATGTAAATGTTCTCTCCACACAATGGTGTAAATTAAAAGCAAACAAACTTAGTATATTATCGTCGTAATAATTGGTGAGAGTTCAAATTATATAACTGTAATATACAAGAAATTAGAAAAGCGCCATTTCTATTGCTTCTTTTTCGTAGATAGATCATCATTTGTCAAATATTCGTCTTTAATACCTCAAATATATTTTTTTGTATTTTATGAGATTGAGGTTACGTAGTCGGAGTGAGAGATCTAGCGATTATCACTCAAGTAAATTAGTAACGGTATATTTCTAGCAATAGGATCTTTTTTCTAAATCATATCCATATTGTGATAAATATACTTGTCGCGTTTTATTATCAGAAGCCCCAAAATTTCTACAGCAACGGGATCATGTTCCCACCTGCAAGATAATAGAAAGTCAAGTAATCGAACGAATTGGAACATATATAGGTACTGTAGTTAAATGTAAATAAATAAAAATAATCTTGAGTTTGTATATAAAATGCAAAGAAACTCTTTTCCCAACCAACTAAATAATGTTCATAGATATTGATTTTAATAATTCGTATGTGTATGCTTGAAAGTAATATAATAAAATTAAATATTTACTTAGTATCCTTAATTTACCCTTATCAAACATGTGCCCCAACACAAACCAAGTAAAGAGAGAACTAGGTTTATAAAATAATTTATTAGACAGGAAATCCTTTAGGTCGATTATGAAAGTTACGTATTTGACGTATTGAAATAAATCTGTTGTATTTTATTTGTAATGTTAACTTATATATAATAATTTATATAAAACTTGGTTTGGATTAGTGCATGTAATCTTTTAATAGATTTTATCCTTAGCTCTAACGTATTAATATTTCAATTATGTCCTATCATTAAATAACTAGTGAGAGAATATAGTAATATGTAATAACAGATTCGGATCTTTACTAGGCAACCTTTGAAGAAGCTTACTAAGCTCCAAGAGGCTCTATATAATTGGAAATAAGCACTTGTACTACAACGCCGGCTGTTGACGGCGAAATTGCCGGATTCTGTAAATTGATCTCCGCTAAACCAAGCTCTGAACTGCAATCCAATTTCACTTCGTTTGTTCAATATGTACAAGATATTGTTTGAAAATATGACTTGTATTTTATACAAATTGCGTATTTCATAAATTCAATATAAAATGTGACCACTTGACTAACATTCTGTTTTAATTATTACGAGTATAGTGCGATATTTAACTTTGTCGTGGAAATTGATTTGTTGTATGCCTAATAGATAAACTGACATACTTTTTAAAATGTGATAATTTCAATGTTTATGACATAATTTGACCTTTCTCTTTATAGTTCTAGTACGATGATATATAATATTATATCCGTGTTACTCATAAATTACAATGTTACGAGCATCCTCAAGCTGAAAATTAGTGTTATATTAAGTACTAGATGCTATAGTAGGTATAACTAACTTTTTTTTTAAAGTAATATGCTACTATTTATATTTAAATTAACAAGGAAACTATAATAACACAATGTTAATCAATCTTGAATACCTTTCATAACCTTACTTTGTTCTTACTTTGACGGTTGAAATATTAAACCGAATATATTATCAAGAATGTACGTATTAATTTCAGGGTTGACGAGTATCAACAATTCCTGTTTGAACTAACTATACTGTTTTATATTAAATCCGTGTAGTAATCAGATTCCTACATTGTAGTTGTGATAAATTGGAAATACAAAAAAGATATGTCTTACTGTGTTAATATAGGATTTACTTAATACAAAGTAATCTAAGAATAACTTTGTGATCAGTATCATTTAAAGGATTTTGGATCGTGAGTTGATAATTTAATTATTCGGGGCATCTTTATAAATAATCAAGAAATAAATGGCTACATAACGAAAGTCATCTCAAGTCATCTTACTTGCCAGGAACTTATTTATGAAAAACGAAAACAGGATACTCACTTCACCTTAACTTTGGCTTTTTACTTGTAGAAAATCCGGCATAGAACCTTCACTCAAAAAGGAAATGGACCGTTGTAGCCTGCGGTGATCTTAGTAACAAAAAATTCAATGCAATCTCATCTACAAGGGATCGCAACTGTGGAACCTATTATATATCTACTATTATAACGGTTGTACCGCACCCGCATCATTTGGCCTCGGGCCCGGAGGACGACAATGGGTTACCTCCCTCGATATCTCACTGTGTTTAGACAGAGTTTGGTCACCTTGTTCCCAAAATGCTTTATATACGCAAGTCCCAAAAGGCCTGTCAAGGACTTCAAAGCTACTATCCGTTCGAAAACTACTTATTGTCGGTCGTTGAAAAGAGCCGTAAAGAAACTTGAACAAGCTAATATGTTTTATCATTATTTGCTGCATTATATGCTTTATCAATATTATAAACATAGTCGACAATTAAAATTATTTACATCTAGTATAACTCAAAATTATTATATTTGTACAAGGAGAGTAATTATTGAAAACATCATACGGTTTGAGTCAAACCAGTCTCTTGTTATTGTAGCTCGGTACAATGATTACACTACACCTGATGGTTAGTCCAATGCAGTTCAGAAAACAGAAACACCTTATCGATAGACTTGACATTACTTACAGTCGTCATTCTTTTAATCTTACCGGCCTGCACAAATATCTCTTCGTGGTTTAATTAAAGAACCCAATATCATAGGACAGAAAAAAACGATTGCTTGAAGCTTATGTCACAATTCACAGTTATAGCAAAAGTAAGATTAAAATAATTTCTTAGTTTGTTCCTAAGTGGAAGTGCCGATATGGTTGTAGCTTCGTAACCTAATACAAAACTTTGTTATGAAAGGATTAGTGTAACAATACAAATCTTCAGAACATTCGCTGGGACATTTTTTGTTAATTTAATTAATGTATTGCTACTGTTTTGTTCCAGATAGTTTTTAAACAAAATGTTCTCTAGTAAGTGATTTATATATATTTATTAGAATAAACTGTTTGAACTGAACGCAAACGCCTTTTGCAATATTTATTTTCATGTATAATAAATGATCTACTAAGCTTCGTGTGACCCCTATTCAATGTTCCTACGCTCTGGGATATTTATTTAATAATAATGAACGCAAATCTACCTTTTGTAGGATTAGCGACCCGATTAATCTTGTTTTGATGTTTACTTGCTCGTTACTGTTAAATTAATGTCCGATAAACTTTGTCACGTGAAATAATGATGTAATAATTGCTTATTAAATATACATATGGGTTTTAAATTATCTATCTAAAGTAGCTTATTTAGGTTATGTTCGCTATTATTGCACTTGAAAGCTTTTATTGTCGCCCCTTAACAAATTAAGTATAAAGAATTAGTCAAATGTTATGCTCACTGTGAATACAATAGGACCGTGTACTGTATTTGTACATGCATATACTGTATGCCTGTTTCTGTTTTAGTATTTAAGGTAGTAAATCAACTAATAATGATTTGTGCATTAAATTCCAATTCTGTCTTAAATATTTACTATTATATCATGTAGACGCCGCCCGATACGTAATTGTCGCCCTAAGGGTCGTTAGGGTGTTTCGAGACGTGCGGGGTAAGAGGGTGCGCGCGCGCACGGGACGCTTGCAATTTAGTCGACTACCGAGACGCAAGGCGAGAGTACGTGCGTGTACGTCGCAGTTCGGTGTGCCTTAAAGTGCAAATAAACAGTAAAACGCCAAAATCCGTCTTTCTACAACCACACCCACGACCACCGGTCATACTATGATCTTTATTCGTAAAATTATCAGCTTTACTTTAACCTATTATTACGTATAGCGACAGGAATTAATAAACTTTATGACAGTTATAATAATGGTAATTATGGCTTACAAAGGGAAGTATTATGTCGTCTTAAATTAAATACTGCCTTTGTTTTGCGACTCGGAAGATGATCCTCTGAGCTTTAGCATTAATTTAAAGCAGTAGAGTTAGTACGTAGTCAACTTCTAATAACATTTTAATGAAAAACAAACAATTACTTTTTAGTATTTTATAAGTTCTCTTACATAAATTAAATACGATATTTTGTAATAATTTTAATACAATATTGTTTATATGTTATCAAAATAAAATATACGTTTTTACGTTCATTAAATTAATATAACTTAAAATGTACTTCGTACACATTACAGATTAACTGTCTCTGGTTTTAATATCATAGCTTTGATTTTAAAAACATCATCGCTTTTCAACAAACTGACAAGACCATAGTTGTAAAAGTTATTTTGAAGTAGTCGAATAGATACAGCGGAAAACAGGAATCTGCATCATCATATATGCAATATAAACATTTATGGAATGCCATAGCAGGGAGTTTTACAAATGAGACAATTTACCTCGCTTGAGAGCTGAACTCGGAAACCAACTGACACAGATTATTAATAAAACGGTAGAAGGAACGATTGCGAGAGCGATATAATGTGTACATTTACGACCGCACGTCCAATTCTGAGGTATTTTGTAACATTATATTGTTTTTTTTATATTAATTTGGTAAAATGACTACATTAAACCTGACCTCATGCGCAGCACATTCCACAAACCTACCGAATCTGTTAAGAAGCACTTTATGTTTGTTTATAGCTACCATGAGCATGTCGTTCTGCTCAAAAGTTTTAACACTTCTTTTAACAGACCCAATATAATAAAGGGAGAGAATACATTGGCTGGAACTGCTGGAACATCATCCAAGAGCCGGAATACACGACACAAGTGCAAAGTATTCCATCAAATTCGTAAATAATACAATATAACATCGATTCAAGGAAAATCGCATTGTCTATTCTAGCTTATCCGTCAGAAACAAAGTTTAGTATAGCAATGTAAATTTAATTTGGCTATAAATATGCATTTTTAATTTCATTTTTGTTGAAAGTATATTATATAAATACATAGAAGTGTTTAGTTAGGCAAGTGTAACTGAAAGTAATAAAATGGACTATTCTAAAAGTGATACTTTCGATGAATAAAAAGGGTTAACCAATTGACCGCTCTTAAAGTCCCCTGCTTCGTTTGACTTTTGGTTTCACAGAATATTTGTCGAAATACTTGAATAATAATAATCATATCATGAGGTTATTTTCTTTTAGGGTGAGCGGGTATTTCAGTGTTATATATAACCGACTTAATTTTATTAATATATTTATATGAATATATCAGGTATTTGTAATTAACAAAACTATTAAATTATTATTTTGTGCCCATTGCAATTCTATTGGTTATTTTGAGGCAACATTATCTTATAAATGTTGGTACCTGCTAAAACGAATAAAGAACTAAATTAATGTTTATTAAAGAACTAAATAAATTCGATCTCATTTTCCATATAAACCTTTATTCGTAATTACGAAACAATTTATACGTGCATAAAATAAGGTAAACAAAATAAAGATAGAAATCTCATTATTACACAACATGGGGCATTTCTTAATCCTTTTTATATAATTTTACAGATCACTTCACATCTATACATCTTAATTATGATAATTACAAATACACGTTGGGTAAATACAAGTTGATAATGAACTGAGCTGTTCTACTTATAAAACTTCTACACACGTGTGTGGAGCTTAGACAAAGTTTTATATATGAGTAAATTTATTTCCTTTCAAGCTTTTTTTAATATTAATTTTTACAGCCCTGGCTACAAGTTCTTTGGAGCCTGTAGTTAGTATTTTTAATATTCAATAGTTATTAATTAACTTCAAAACCAACAACGTAAGCTATGCGCACTTCACGCCGTTAGAAAAATCACCAATTTCACGCAGTATTTTGCCATCATATGGATATTTTTTTATGAAACTGAAGAAAATTGAAGTAAAAGCTTAATCAAGGAGAAGAAGAATGTTTAAAATTCTCAATTTTAAGCAACATAAGATAATAGAAATATATTTTGACAAATAATAGAGTGATGAACAGAACATAATAAGAATTTGCAGGTAGCTCGGTGGAAACGTTGTTGATTTCCCAAGATGGTTTCGATGTTTCATTTTGCCGGACTCAGTAGAATACTAAAACCAACTAAATTGTCATATACTTCTATGCTTTATATTTATTTTGGCTTCACATGTGTTTTTTTAACCTGAGATATTTTTGAATACGGCTAAATCATTACAATAGTATGATCTTAATACGATACTTGTGAGATGTGAAAGCGTTTATGTAATTCGAAATATAAGATGGAAGGATAGAACCAACATTTTCTTACCAAAAATAGTTTTTGTAATATTTAAGTTATGAGAGTGTAACTTTGCAATTTTGACAAAGATATATAAATTTGACGTTCATCAAGGTAATATTTTAATATTGATAACTATTAGTAAAAAAATATTCATGTAAATTTGGCATTGCTGATTATTTACTTTTTTCTTATTACAAAGTTAAAAATTTTATTTTTTTCTAACTACAATATAAGCCCTTAACCCCTTAAAACCTTTTAAATTTTGATTTAAAAGCATCAATTAATCCAATTAAGCCCTTTCGGGTCGGATTTAGTCTTACACTGTAAAATTTAGCGCGCAATAGCCTAAAAAAGTTAATTTTATTGAAGGTTGAAACCTGGTATACTAGACCTCAACTAGACGAGGCAATAATCCTAGGTCAAACAGGCAATCTAGTCTTTACATCGCTGGTTTTAATAAAACGCCTTGACCTTTATACGACGCAAGTTATATTTCTCATGATTTTGCTATTCAATGAGGCGGAAAAGCATAAAAATTGAAATAAATGTAACCGCTTGTGTAAGCTCGATGTGAAAACTAGGACAAAGCTGTCGGTGGGGTTAAAACAAAGTCCGGGTCGCGGTTCCGACCGCCAACTAGCGTGTGGAATTGCAATTCTTTAACAACCGGCCTATTGGGGGTGACACATTGTTGTGCCCTGGCTATCGAGGCGGGGGAAATGAGGTCAACTACTCTTTCAAAACCTTTTGATTCCTAAAATTGGAGGAAATTGTTATCTTTCAAATTCATTCCGAGTTATTTGATATAATTTATTTCAAAAGTACATACTTGTTATAATCATTTATTTAACATTAGATTTATTACTACACATTAACTTCTGCAAAAATAATTATTTAACAATATTTATGAAGAAGTAAAGACGTTTATAATTAATTTTAGGGCTTTAATTAGTGTTTGTATTCTAAATACTATATAAATATTAAATTTATATAAAACTTAGCATTTACACTACACATAATATTAAAAATATGTATTTCTTTTAAGAGATTAAGCTTTCCAATTAGTTTTTATTTTAATTTGGGTCTGATCATTACTTAGTTGAGTTTTAATTATTAATTTTGTTTCTTTTAATATATCGTTATTTCAACACTTTGTATAGAATAGAGAAGGACAATTAGAAATTACAAAATTGTATTAACCTAAATTTCTATCTACGAGACATGCAGTACGGTTATTGCTTAACTGAATTACGCGCTTACTTGAAGCCTATTACTTATTAATATTTTTAAATGTATATCATGGTACAAATAACTTATAACCAGAGATGGGCAAAATGTAATCTGATTAATGATTACCGATTACAAAATATCGTAATTTTAATTTTCTTGCTCTGTAATCATGATTAAATCCATCTAAAATATTAAAAATCATAAATGTGTATTCAATCTGGGTTTCTGTAGTGTTTAATACATAGATGATCAAAATGCAGTCCTATTAATGGTAAAAAACGTAAAATGTAATCGAAATCATTTTTATTAATCTGATTACATTTTGCCCATCTATTATAACTATTCAAGAATTATTACATTCACACGTGACGAAGTAGCGTATACGTCTTATTAACGACATAAATGTTGTTATGTAACATAACATCTTCGCCAGAGGCAAAACCAACAAACGGTGAAAGTTCATCTACGGCGAGCGATTTCTAGCACCGTGACTTCCCTTATCACGATATCACTGTTTATACGATGTAACAGCCGGCCGGAAGCAATAATGCAAAAAGTAGCTATCAAATTAAATATCCACGGAAGGAAGTAGTAGGTAAAAATGGAATACGTTCAAAAGGCAGTATTACTTTTTAATTGTGGAATTGTGTAAAACGTGGTTTCAAAAACTTTTCGTTCTTTACAAATAATTATTACTTCTTTGCTGAGCATAGCCGGTCTCTTTATTTTGAAGGCTCACTAGTTCGGCTAAGGAGCCTGGTGGAGTGTGGAGATGTAGATTCAAGTGTTAGGAAAGCTGGTCTGTCATTGTTAATTCAAAGTATAATGTAAAGTAGTTGAAAAGTAAATTTTAATAAGCCTTTTTATTAATTTTAGTTTTTTTTTGAGTTACAGATTTCAATTTGAATAGTGTTCGTTTCACCATTTTATTCTGTGTGGGTACTTTCCTCGTTAGTGGAATTAATCTAAATGCCTGGCTAAACAGAGCGGCACCCAGGGACCGGTTAGTTTGAATTTACGCAACTTGTAATGCAATTGTTGTATAAATTCCACAATGGTGATTAACTCGGTTATGATAAGTTCCTAATACTTTGTAGTTTTGATTATGATTATGTAAAGCAATGAAATTATAAATAATATATTTAAAGAAAAACCAATACTTGCCAAACCTACGGAAAGAAAGTCTCACAATATTCTTTAATCATATTCAAAAACTGAGAACTACCTCAATAACTTCTAACAACCAACACCGCTCTGTTAACAGTTTAACAACTTTGAAGAAGAATATAACCAATGTGTTATCTATTTATACATTTACATAGAAAGGGATTTACAAGAACTAAGAAGATTCATAATATAGACCATTATAATCTTCCACATTTATCCATCCTAACATAGTTTTATAATGCGCAGGATAAATTAATTTAACTTAAATTTATTGGTTTTTAAATCAAAATTTTGAACTGACCAGCGTATCTAATAAAACCATCTACACAATTATACACTTTTCTTAAATAAAATTAACAATGTTGCATCAATTTTAGTTTTAGATAAATGTATAACACGGTAGGCAATCCACTCTAAAAATATGAGTTCCAAAATATTGCCTTCTAAGTATTATTTAATGTATAGGCTAGAGACCATTTATTTCTCATTATAATCGTCACATACGTTATAAAGTAGACAAGTTAATGTTTCATGAAAAACCCAAGTGCGAAGTGAGAGTAGATTCGTCGTTTAGCATTACGACATCTTATCGTGTACACTTGTCAACTTAAATTTGTTCACAGCTTAACGCAGCTGGCGAGGAAACCATTATGCTCTCCAAAGTTTAACGACTTTTGCCCACAGTTCTAATTACACAATGTCTTTTCAATTACTTCTACTAAAAGCCGGGGTGACTGAACGAATGAGGCCTTTAAATTTTAATGATGATTATTTTACATTCGTAATAGCAAGAGGTTGAAGGTGTTTTATTGTTATAAGGTGTTATTTTGGTTAGCCCTCAGGTATCGTTCCTATATGAAGGAAATAAACAAAAATATATGAACTTAAATAAGTCTGTGGATTGAATGGTTTTACTGAATTGGACTTAGATAAATTCTGAATTCAGGTCGTTAGGTCTTATGTTTCAGTTGTATTTTTTCAGTCGATAATTGTTAGGAAAAATTACTGATTGTATGAAATAATTAGGTCCTATAATGCATTCTGCTTTATATTCTATATTTTCGTTTATACTAAATCGGGATTATCGCAGTATATTATAGTAAACTAAAAATAAACTACCAGAATAATAATGTTATAAAACAAGATTATGGATTCAGTGATTTATGTTCATACCTTGTAGAAATATGTTGACAATCCACTGCTAAAAAAGTAAACAACACAACAGAGTATTCACCAAGTTAGTAAGCGGTAACGTGTTTAACTGTCAAGGTATAAACGCGGTGGATGACGAGGTCGTAGGCGTAGGGGGAGAATGTCGCGTGCTGCGCCAGCGTCGACGGCCGTGCGAACACTGTCGGCGGTGGCCACCACCATCCTTTGACTGCTATGAAAGTGTACCAGTTACACCACAGTGGCTCATTATAATCCATTTGTTATATCAACAAACTAAATTAAAATGTTATTATCAAAATAAGACAGTTATGCAGTTAATGCTACTAATAAAGTAGATAATACGCTAGTCTTTGATTCATTTTCAAGAATATAATCCAATTAAATTTCGTCACAGAAACGTTTTTTTTTTTTATAAAGTAATAAAAGCTTTCAAAAGCAACAGTTACAATAGTCATTATCTAAAAACCGTGCAGAACGCAGTGAATATGCAAATACTCCATAAATAATAAATGATGAAAATGAAATCTCAAGAGAATCAATCTATACGTATGCTATATTATGTTATGCAGACGCGACTTAAAAACCTATGAATATGAACTTACAATAAAATATTATTCTAAGCTAAGCACTTCTTAATATTCCTGTTACGGACAGTTTAAATCAGAGAACTAATATCGCGGTTCACAAAATTGCAATCCAATTTAGGAAATAAATATATATAGTAAGTATCATAGTAGATTTGTAAATTTATTATTGTCCTCCCATCGCCAACGTAGATTATATTCCAGCAAAGGACCCGCCGTAATTCGCAATTAAATTAATTGAACGTCACTGAAGTTTCATTAAGTTGAAGAGAATGAGACTTGAATAACAAAAGCGCAATGATGATGCCACGCCTAATATTTGAGGGTTCTGACAAATTACAGGCTCTTAGTATTCAACGTCGAGCGGAACATTTTACCGCAGCTATATTACGAAGAAAGTTGACATCTGTTGTAGCGTAAATAGCGAACCCTTCAGTGATGTAATCCCTTTTTTGCGAAAATACGCATTTTCGAAATACGTTTCGAAGGCAGGTGACCTCGATATTAATTTGTACGTATTACTCAAAGAGAAGGATTTGAATTCTTTCAATTGATCTTGAATTAATTTCGTTTTCGAAAGCCAGACCCGTCCCTAGAACGTTCGCGGTCGACGTAAACCAATCCGTAGTGGAATATTCAACGAATTCCACTTTGTTCCAGATATTAGGAATCCAAATTAATATTTGATGCTCTGATTTATGATTTAACTTATTTTGTCAGATGTTTTCAACTATTTAACAAGTTCAATCCCTAACAGAGAACAGTCTGAATTTCAATTAAAATACATGCTTTGTATTAAGTATAACAAATACATAATCATTTCATATTTTTTAATCTTATTTTAGAATACGTAGAGCATTTCAAATTTGTTTTTCGCTAACAAATCTACCTATACAATTGTTTAATGAAATATAAAATAATAACTTTATATACCAAAGGCTATTGGGGCAGGTAAGTTATCATTTGTTCTAAATTAAACGATTCACAGCAATTACTGCTAACTAAGCTAATATGAACACTTCTAAGTCCCAATAACAGTCATTCGTGTTGGATGTGGCAGGTGCGACATTTTCACGTGAAGCTTCGAAAGGTAATCCCGTTTTTTATTTACTTTTCGTGTGCGTAGGTAAGCGTCACACGGAGTCACATATGAAATGCTTCAAATAAAATCTTTGCGCTAAAAATTATCCTGCAAATCCTTCTCGTTATTTTTTTTAGTATTACTAAGAAATTTATTTCCTACAGGTAAACAAGTACCGACAGGTAAACAGGTACAGCGAATTAGGAAATTATTCAGTGGCCAGTATTTCCAAATTATAAAAGGAATAAAAATAATAATTCATGCTAATATATATCTATATAATTGTAAGGCTGGATTTACATCAAACGAACATAGAGCTAGAGCTAGAACAAGAGCATTCTTTCTCGATCTTTTAGTGTAAACGAAAAATCGATTGAGCGTTTACACTAAACGATCAACGAGCAAGAATTGAAACCAAGAACTAGAATTCAGATGTTTAGCAGCCGAACGAATGCTCATTGCTCATTCGTGTCAATTCTGTGGTTATGTGGCCATAAGCCTTTCTCGGCGATAAGATGCGAGAAGCGAGTCCATCTTTTTTTTTTTACTTCTTCAGCATTGCATTCTAGTATATTTGCTATCTCCAGCCAAGCATCTTGTTTGCGATTTGTATTTTTGTAGCATTCAAACATCGGATCCCACAGGTATCTGGAATTTTGGTAAGCTTCTATCATAAATAGGCTCTTTTCTTGAGACCAACCCATAGTTCAATCGTCGAGTATACTCAGATCAGTGATCGAGAGCGCTCGAACACAAGAACACTTTGAAGAGACCGCTCCGGCGGGCGAGCGCGTCCGAACACGCAAGAACGCTCTAAGAATCTGCTTGCACGCTCTAGTATTGTTTAAATAAAGCGAACGAGCATTCTTAGAATATTCCATAGAATCTTTGCGAGCGCAGGGAGAACAACAAAAAAACGCTCTATGTCTGTTTACAGTAACCGAATTTGATAGAGTGGGGATAGAATGAGCATTCGCTCGTTTGATGTAAATCCAGCCTAATACAAATAGTTCAGTAGATTGTATTTGGATAAATATGAATATTTATATTGAGAACACGTAACTTTATAAAACAATGGGTGCTTGTGTGGACACCTATGAGGCTTTATTTAGCGGTTGAAACATTCAACACTTATTTAGGTTCACCTTTAAAAATAAACACTTACTTCAATGTACTTTTGATTCAAACAGTACGTATCTACGCTCTTTGAACTCTAACGAATGGCTTTATTTACATTTCTATCTTTATTATTATAAAATCATCTAGGGTTTAATTATATTATTTCAGATATTTAAAAAATCGTGGAAACGTTTGGTTAGAGGTTTCTGAACAGGTTTTTAAAATATAGACATCTAATTACACTTAAACGGGGATTTTTCTTCATTGTTAACGTGGACGAAATTGCGAGCTGCGGTTAATTCCATACAAAAAACGTATAGGAGAATGTCTACGTTAAAGATTTTTTAGAAATCCTAATAGAGGTACAATTTTTTTGTAATGTTGATCTGTCTTTCCATATGTTTGTCTGTCTGTGCCTTTTTGTTGACGACAGACAAAGAAACTACTGAAGAGGTTTTAAAATATAAATATTTTAAGACTTGTGTACTGAATACATTTTAAGCTATTTTTATCCAGAGACAGTAACCAGATTCTGCGGGAAAGCTAGTAAAATTTATATGAAAGTTTCACTTATACTGAAAACCTGGGTGCTGATTTAAATTGCTAATAAATCATATTTTCAAACAAATCAATGATTCATTGTTAAAATCGTCTTTAAAATTTAAAGAGCGTTTCTTTAACTAAATGTTAGTATGATCGTGTGTAGACAAAGAGAGTAACACGTGTAACATTTTACATACGCCGGCCATTGCATAGCGTTGCTGAAATGAGTTTTGGTTGCCCCGTGTGAAACATACTTAATATGTCAACTTATTATTATATATATCCCCTTTCCCTTTATGAACTAAAAATCAAAGTCAAGGATTACTTGTTGCAGCTCGATTATATACAAACTGAAAATCTTTTAAATGCTTATATATAATCTGCACTCACACACAACACTCTTTACTCACCCTTTTCTACACATAACACACCTATACACAACACGTCTGTATATTTTTGTATATTTTTCTAATAATTTGTATTCTCTGTAATGGTGGGCGCTGACGTCTGCGACACAGTCTCACGACTAGTGCAGGCGTCAACGTAAATTTAACTATACAATGTAAAATTTTTGATCCAATAAAATTATTATTAAATTAAATTAAATTAAATTATTCTTAACCACACATCCATAATAACGAATGAGACACTAATATATCACACCCCAATCAAATATGACTCTTAGTGAGTATGAGTACGCACTGAGTACAAACTTACCATAAGAAGATCGATTGCGGCTAGATCCCTGTTCATGTTGCTGTTAAAAATTTTAGCAGAATAATTTAGTGTAGTGTTATTATTTATGTATCTTTATTTTAGTGAACTTCTTTTAGCTAAACAGGGCTGGCGTAATCACATGTGTGATTAAAGCCCTAACCAAATTATAGATTAAAAAAAAAAAAAAAAAGAAGATCGATCATTTATTTGACTCTTTTTGCTATTTAAGAACTCCTTACTTTATCCTTTTATTACACGTATTAATGTTAAATCTAAATGTAATCTATTCTTTTGTTTTTGTTTATTTATTTCGGTTTTTCCTGATACAATTGTAGTTCTAAAACAAAGGGAAATTTTTAGTGAGTAATAAAGATGTTAATAAGTTAGTTTCCAGTAAAGCTCGCTACAGACAGACAGTTTAATTACACAGTTAAAACTATCGGTATAAAATTTGGGTTTGATATCTTGTTAGGCTGACTTCGGTCGTAGACGTCGATCGAGCTTACGAATATAGCAATTCATCTGCCGTTGACTTCAGCATCGCGCTATGGTGCCACATAGAAGATAAATTCGTACGTTTGACCAACGTCAGCGTAGCAGGCAACGAAGTTTTACACCTACAGCCCGCTTAAAATCTTATGGATCTCCTATAGGCTTGGATTTGATAATTAGTATTTAATAAAACCTTATTGTTACTTTAAATAATAATAAATCAAGGCGTAGACATGTAATTATAGCGTGGTTGTACCTAATTTTATTCCAGTACATCAAAAGCTCAAAAGGAAGGGTAGTGACGCCAAAACTCAGTAGAATTTTTTCGTAGTTTCAATTTTTAATTTAATTTAAGTCAGTTTTCATCGTATATTCAATAACCTTGGTACTATAATTTTACGAATCAATGTATATAAGTGTTGGTTATATATCTATGTACTGTAACGTTGTTACAAATTTTTATTTTAAATAACAATCATAAGAGAACTATATCGATAGTCGATGTTCGAGGCGTATCGATAAGCCAAGCACGGCGCATCGTACATTATAACTATATAATAATATAGCTACACTGTACCTGCGCGCGCGCCGCTGTTGGCGAGTCGCGTCACATTCATTGTGCATGACGACGCCGCGGAGTGCGACTGCGTCATTTATAACTTTAATTATTATCTTTACGCATCAAATTTAATAAGCTATTGCTCAATACCAAAACAAAATACCTAAGTATAGTGATTTGATCCCGATAACGGGTAAGTGTCTGAACACAGTAAATTCTAAATTAGTTTAAAATTTCTACCTACCATTACTATTAGTGTCATTCACATTATTTTCAATTGATTGTTTTCTTTTCGCCCTTACGGCACCTTTTCAACTAACGATTTTATTGTAACTGTATTCTGGTTGCGTGTATACCTGCCACAACTAGCTAACGTTAGTGCTTTCGCTGGTTGGAGGTAGGGTACACGGGACTGGCCCTAAATTACGGACAATAAATACCTACCGTGACGAATTCCAGGAATCACCCTACGAATCACCCTACGAATCACCCTACGAATCACGGTACGAATAGGTGTACAGGCCGAAGAATCTGCAATCTGAACGATAGCCGGGTTACTGAGTACCCACATTTAATCCAGGATGAGCTATTGATGAGCAGTTACTTCTTCCGGAGCCGATTGCCACACATCCACATCAGGGGAGTACGAACAGAACAAGAGACTGCTAGAACACACCCTAGGCCATACACCCACGACCCATAAAAACCTGTAAACTAACTACTGTACATATTAAATCTTTAGTTCGTAAATAGTGTTTTCTCTGCTAAAAAACATAAAGCGACATTGGCGCCAACGTGGTTATAAGGGTTGTGTTCTCAGCATGTTCTCTGGCTTTTTGTGTGCAAGGTAGTTTGTAAAACGTTTGTTGGTTATTTTATAGATCACGCATACATAGCGCTTACATAGTGCAGTACTTCATACAAATTTCATTGATATCGATAGTTACATAATTTAGATATTAATAATTTCATGTCATGTAAAAATCATTATTTTAGCTTGCAATAGCAGTGCTTAGCGCTTATACTTATAATTATTGTTATTAATAATATTTTAAAATTTGCTATTATACATGTCACTTTGCTTTTATTTATCATTTTATTTTTGCATTAGCATTAAATGTTAATAACCAATAGCGTTAATTTAGTTTGCATTTGTAACAGAATATAGATTTTTCTCATATACCTAAACATATATAATATCATCACATTTTCATGCTTATGAATTTATTGTGTTCAAACACACCCTTGTTATTGCTTTAACATCAAAATGCCGCAGAAGAAGCAAGTTAAAGATAGTGAGGAGGCAAAGAATGAAATCGCTGGGCCTTCACAACCTACTACCAGTACTCCTACACACATATCTGTCACTTGTGATCGCGGTCTGTCTACTGACGTTACTAAACTAAAATATAACGGCAAGACATGCGTGCGTGCATTTATTCAGACAGTTGATGAGTTCGTCCGGGCTAGAAATATCACGTATGATAGAATACTCGCATTTGCGACAGAAATATTTGTGGATGATGCTCTTCACTGGTTTAGAAGCATTCGGGACAAAGTTAAGACTTGGAATGATGTCACTTCACTTCTTCTTGTTGACTTTAGCCAGTTTGACTATGATTATAGGCTCATGTCTGAAATTAGATCTCGAACGCAAGGAGAACGGGAAAATATTACTATCTATTTATCAATTATGTCAGGTTTGTTCTCTCGCTTAACAAAACCATTACCTGAGCAAGACAAGTTGGAAATATTGTTGCACAATATTCGACCAATATACGCTAGTGTATTAGTACGCGAGGATGAAATTGAAACTATCGACGATCTTCAGACACTTTGTCGCAATTTTGAGAAAGTTCAATCCCGTTTGTCACAGTTCCGTGAACCACCTAAAGTTACTTCTGACACACTAGCACCTGAATATGCATATACACAAAGCACTTCTACCAATACCACTAAACAAGTTAATACTAACCCTACTTGGAAACAAAACAATAATTACAATTTCAAACCTAGTAACTATAATTCAAAGCCTAATAATTACTATAATAATAATTATACTAATCGCTATACTAATCCTAAGCCAGTACATGCACTCAACCATATTAAAAAGTTTTGTCCACGATGTCGGGTTGACACTCATAATCTTCGAAATTGTCAGGCAGAGCGCACCTTAGTATGTTTTCGTTGTGGTCGTAAAGACGTTCGCGCACCAGATTGCCCAGATTGCAATGGTCCTAAACCAAACACTTCAAAAAACTAGTAAGGCAGGATTGCAGCAATAACAATTTCAATAGTGAAGAGTGGAGTAATTGGCTAAAACTTATAAATAATTTCATGAATTTCTACAAAGTTGCTTCAATCCTTAAACAAAAGCCTAATAATGATTGCAGGCCTTATGCACGAATTAATAATATAGAAACATATGGACTATTGGATTCAGGCTCGTCTATTACTATCTTAGGTAATAATTCGCATAACACTCTTATAAGTGCTGGTTTAACTATGCATTCTAGCGACGATATTTCTATACAGGGAGTAGGCGGTCACACACTTAAAAGCATTGGTTTCATTGATCTACCAATTACATTTGAAAATACATTTCACATAATTAAGGCGTACGTGATACCAGGAGTACAACTCTCTCTAATCTTAGGAGTTGATTTTTGGCGTAAATTTAGTATATGTCCAAAATATTTAAATAAAGTACATACTTATACTACTACCGATGTACCAGTGTTCACAATTGCCACGCCTGATGTCCACATCCAGTCTTATAGTAATCTAGATGATGCCCAACGCTTAATTGCTGAAAACTTGATAGAACAGTTTAAGGAAATCTCAACTGAACGGAAAGGCTTAGGTAGGACTACGTTAATAACGCACCAAATAGATACTGGAAACGCAGCTCCGATACGTCAACGATACTATCGCATGTCTCCTGAGAAGCAGCGCATATTGACGGAACAAGTAGATGAAATGTTGTCATTGGACGTTATTGAAAATTGTGAAAGCGCGTGGTCTTCACCAGTTCTATTAGTCACTAAAAAGAACGGAGAGCCTAGGTTTTGCTTGGACAGCAGGAAACTGAACTCTGTCACTAAACGCGATGCCTACAGTCTTCCCTACGTTTCTGAAATATTAGATAATTTGCGAGATGCTAAATATTTATCAAGTATCGATTTGTCCAAAGCATTTTGGCAAATTTTAATAAAGGAGGAAGACAGAGATAAAACTGCTTTCTATATTCCTGGTAGAGGAACATTTAGATTTAAATGTACTGCTTTTGGCTTAACAAACGCACCGGCTACACAACAGCGATTAGTCGATGCATTGTTTGGTCCAGAATTTGATCTTAAGGTATTCGCTTACTTAGATGATATCATCATAATTAGTAATTCTTTTGAACAGCATGTTTCTATATTACTACAAGTCCTTAATAAACTAAAACAAGCTAACTTAACTATTAATTTGGAAAAAAGCAATTTCTTTATGAAGCAATTAAAATACCTTGGATACGTGGTAGATGAACAGGGCCTTAGGACCGACCCAGACAAGGTACAGGCAATCTTAAAATACCCAAAACCTACCTGTCCAAAAGACGTTAAGCGATTCCTTGGTACAGCTACATGGTACAGACGCTTCGTACCAAATTTTAGTACAGTTGCAGCTCCACTAAATAAACTAACAAGTAAAACAAAAAAAGGCAAATCTATACCCTTTATATGGACCCCAGAGGCCGATACTGCTTTTAATAAACTAAAAGAGCATTTGGTATCAGCTCCAGTTTTATCATGCCCCCAATATAATCTTCCATTCGAGGTGCACACGGATGCGAGTAATTTCGGAATAGGCGCTGTCTTGACTCAAACAATTGATGGCATAGAACGACCTGTTGCTTTTATGAGTAAATCTCTTACAGCCACTGAAAGAAATTACAGCATTACTGAACGGGAAACATTAGCGGTCTTACTTGCATTAGAGCACTGGCGCTGTTACTTAGAAAATGGCAAAACATTCACGGTGTACACTGATCACTCCGCTCTAAAGTGGTTTCTGTCCATTTCTAACCCTACAGGACGTCTTGCCCGTTGGGGAGTTCGACTATCTTCTTTTAATTTTGAAATTAAGCATCGACGTGGAGTAGATAATATTATTCCGGACGCTCTCTCCAGAGCAGTACCAGTGAGTTCTGTCAGCACTTCTAATAAAATATTGGACACAAATGACAAATGGTATAAGTCAATATATAATGGATGCCTAAATAATCCACAAAATTTTAGTAACTACTTCATAAAAAATAACACTCTTTATAGATTAGGTAAGGATAAAAATACATTAACATCTGAATTCGCTTGGAAAGAAGTAGTTCCCAAAGAATTACGTGAAGCAATTATCAATGAAAACCATTCTGAACCAATAGCTGGACACTTAGGAGTTTTTAAAACTTATCACCGTATTACTTTGCGTTATTTTTGGCCGGGTATACACAAAGATGTATTAAGCTTTGTTAGCAATTGCGAAAAATGTTTGGAGTATAAATCGCGGAATCACCAAACCTTAGGAGAATTAGGTCGCCCTAAACAATGTGATCGCCCTTTTCAGGTACTTTCTGTAGATATAGTTGGCCCCCTGCCTCTCAGTAGGAAACAAAATTGTTATTTATTAGTCGTTACATGCTGCTTTAGTAAATATTGTCTAATGTTTCCTATGAGAAGAGCCACAAGCGATATTGTATCTAAACACTTAGAAGATTCTGTATTTATGGTTCATGGCATCCCACAAACCATTTACATGGACAATGGTAGTCAATTTGTTAGTAAAGTTCTGGACAATATGCTTTCCAAATACAAAATACCAAATATATATTACACGCCAAAATATACACCGCAAGTAAATACTGTGGAACGATACAACAGGACTATAATAACCTGTGTTTCTACTTTTGTTAATGATGATCATCGATCTTGGGATGTTAACCTACCTAAAATTCAATTCGCTATAAACAACTCAGTAAATGAAACAACAGGTTACACTCCATCATTTTTAGTGCATGGTCGCGAACTTGTCACTTGTGGGTCTCACTATCTAGACAATGATTTAATGGATGAAATCGTATTCATACCACGCGACAGCTACGCTGAAAATCTATGTAGTTTGTCTACAGTGTTTAATAAGGTACAAGAGTCACTGTGGCGTGCTCACTTAAATAATACTACACACTACAATCTACGTCGTAAGCATGCCGAATTTAATGTTGGTGACGTGGTGTGGAAGCGAACATATTATCAAAGTGACAAAGGAAAGTACTTTAGCAAAAAGTTTGCCCCAAAATATGAGAAATGTAAAATAACTGCAAAGCAGTCCCCTTTGGTATATCGTTTGCAAAATATGAACGGCACAGATATGGGTGTTTGGCATGTAAAGGACATTAAGTTAACTAACTACAAACAATAACATGTATTATATAGATATTAATATATTATATAGTATTAATACATAAAACAACTTATCACTATATATAATTTTAAGACTACACTATATTACATTATCATAAGTACTTAAAAACTAGAATATATAATTTTGTAAACAACATGTACTAAATAATTAACACTAACTAAACAGAACATATACCCTATTACTTAACACCAAACTACAATGAGTCCTTGAACATAAAGCTTTCTTTGACTTTTAGAATGATAGGAGATTCATAGATTAAATAGAAAATTCTAAGAAGCTAAGTATGAATGTTGAAGCAAGAAAATTGAATGACTGGAATTATGTAAGCAGAAGAATGAAATTGGTTAGTAGTTTAGTTTAGTCGGATTTTAATTAAATAAAATCCTACAAGGCCGAGCGGGGTAAATGTAACGTTGTTACAAATTTTTATTTTAAATAACAATCATAAGAGAACTATATCGATAGTCGATGTTCGAGGCGTATCGATAAGCCAAGCACGGCGCATCGTACATTATAACTATATAATAATATAGCTACACTGTACCTGCGCGCGCGCCGCTGTTGGCGAGTCGCGTCACATTCATTGTGCATGACGACGCCGCGGAGTGCGACTGCGTCATTTATAACTTTAATTATTATCTTTACGCATCAAATTTAATAAGCTATTGCTCAATACCAAAACAAAATACCTAAGTATAGTGATTTGATCCCGATAACGGGTAAGTGTCTGAACACAGTAAATTCTAAATTAGTTTAAAATTTCTACCTACCATTACTATTAGTGTCATTCACATTATTTTCAATTGATTGTTTTCTTTTCGCCCTTACGGCACCTTTTCAACTAACGATTTTATTGTAACTGTATTCTGGTTGCGTGTATACCTGCCACAACTAGCTAACGTTAGTGCTTTCGCTGGTTGGAGGTAGGGTACACGGGACTGGCCCTAAATTACGGACAATAAATACCTACCGTGACGAATTCCAGGAATCACCCTACGAATCACCCTACGAATCACCCTACGAATCACGGTACGAATAGGTGTACAGGCCGAAGAATCTGCAATCTGAACGATAGCCGGGTTACTGAGTACCCACATTTAATCCAGGATGAGCTATTGATGAGCAGTTACTTCTTCCGGAGCCGATTGCCACACATCCACATCAGGGGAGTACGAACAGAACAAGAGACTGCTAGAACACACCCTAGGCCATACACCCACGACCCATAAAAACCTGTAAACTAACTACTGTACATATTAAATCTTTAGTTCGTAAATAGTGTTTTCTCTGCTAAAAAACATAAAGCGACAGTACAACAAAAAATATTGGAATCTTACGACAAAATTACAATAAAAGTCGCGACTGTTTTCATTATACTCAAAAACTAGAATCGGTTTATAAATTGTCTCAGTATTAGGCACACTAGCAAACTAAGAATATTCTTAACTTTCCTAAGGACATATTTTCTTGTTCAACATAAAATATTAATTTCGTAATAGTTCATTTGTTTTTTAAATAAAAAGCTCACGATGTTAATGCAGTAAATGTAACCTTATTTAAAATAATATTATTAATTAATTATAACAAGTTTGACGAACTAGTTGAAATCATACGTATCTTGGAGTCCGTAGTCTAGAGCTTTAAATATGCTACATTCTGTATCGATCAACGACCTTTTAAGATCTGATAAAGTTTTTCTTACGCCTACCCTTATGCAACAACTCGAACCAGAGCAGGAAAACCATTTAAATATTTACACAATCCCCGACCTCGGGATGGTGTACCCGGCCCGCAGCTCCCGCAAAACACGTTTCCATTTGAATTAGCGGCATCCGTCTGCGGTAATTCCAACAAATCGCTATACATTGCTTTGCGCACGTGATTTATTTTATATCAAAACGAACGACAAGTCACAATGAATGTGTAATCGTTAAACGTGATCGTAACTGAGTAGTTTAAACAAATTATGTAATAGTTGCGTGGCGAGACGCGGAAGGCGGTGCACTCGGCCAATGGAGCAGAGAACGCATTATGAGCTTCTCGCATCTCATGCAAAATTACACGCCAGCATTTTTGTAATCATATCATTAACTGAAAGTACCCAATGCATTTTATATCATATTCCGTAATCATTATAAAAAGTTGCCAAATAGAGTTACTAAATGAGGGTTAAGGAGGCGGTTTGGCGTTTGTGCCTGACTGAATCGCGACAACATTAAATGGATGTAACATTCGTCATAGTAGCTATGTTCGCCCAGTCACATTTTGGGATCAGCTGTACGTACAATTATATATAGGGATAACTAGAGCCATTTCAGATAGTCATTTAATATATCTACCCTTAGTGCCTGCTTTTTTTGGATTGCCCTGTACATACTATCAAGTGCAAGATAGTGACTTTGCCGGGCAAAACAAATATGTATCTGTTTTAAGATTATTACGCTTGTTATTTTTTTTCTTTGTTTAAATACTTATTAAAGTTAACATTGATTTATAAATATTCCATCAAAATATTCCAAGTTGATATTATCCCATACACTAGAGACAGCAAAATAAAATTACGTAAATATATTTCTTAAAAACAAAGGACGACATGACCGCGACTGCCCTTTAAAGTGCATGAATCCTCTGATGTAACAACCGTATAAAAGTACTTTTGAACCATAGCAGCTGTACTTTTACTATAGATTTATATCTTTGTATTATCTATTAAATATTTTTGTCTTGATTTAATTATTTTTCTTTGACAATAATCGAGTTCTTTGTAAGTTTATTTTTTCTACGGACAATTATATACATTGACTTAGTCCCAAACTAAGCTTGCGCTTGTACTACGGGTGTTAGACAAAGTATACATACTTAAACACATATACAGAACCATGACACGTGACAAACGAATCTGCTCATCAGATAAAAGTATACCGCTACCGGGACCTGAATCCAGGATCTTAGTATCGTAAGTATAGATGGACAAAATGTAATCGGATTAAACGATGATAAAATGTAATCGTAAATGTTTTCCATTAATCTGATTTTGCCCAGTTGTGAAAAAGTGTGATTATAAGCTGCCATGAGGCCGTCATAGCCTAGCTAGTCTATATATATAAAATTATAGATAGCTCTATAGCTATCTATAATTTTGTAACTACTGCTGTTGTTTGTCTGTTTCTTTTAGTTTATTTAGCAATGCTGACTTGTTTTCGGCTGATTGTTTATACTTTACAAGTTTAAATTAAATACATAGGTGCGCGGGGATCTGTTTTTCACGATGCGGTGGGCCCCTTTAACATATATTTATAGGATAACATTATTTTATTTTTTGTTTGTTTTTTTTTTTATATTTAGTTTAGAGAAAGATTTGGCTGACTAAATTGAAATATCAAATTGTATTCGGTTTTTGTGCATATTTGTGTTTTTTTTTTGTTTTTTTTTTTTGATGGTATTCTTTTCTTTGTTTTTGTTGTGTAAATAGATCCTAATAACTTATATATATGTATATGTAGAGCTGTGCCAGTGAAGTGGCTGTGTCGTCCGCAAGGTCCTGTCAGAATACCAGCGCTGCAGAGTCTAGTGCTCTGTAGCACAAGCTGAGACAGGGTCCTTATTGGCGGCGGCCTAGACTTTAGTTATGTATTGTTTGTGATTTTTTATTTATTTTTATGTTTTTTATGTTTATTTTCATGTAATCTATTGTATCATATTGTCACTTCTGTCTGAGTGCTGCTAATAAAACGTTTTCTTTTTTTCTTTCTTTCTTTACTCCCAGTTATCTAATTTTTTATAATAGGTTAAAGGTTGTCCCAAAAAAAAAATCTCGATTCTTTAAAGTTTTTGGTGAATATGCTATTAAATTCCGACTACCGGTACAAATATTGCTCAAAACATTTTTATATAAACACTAAATTTTTATTTCATGATATTCACTTAGCTTTATATAATACAATCTGCTAATTAGACGTATGTAATTCCCACAATCTTGTCAAATTAGAGCATATTTCAAAAATACTAAATTTTACTAAGGACACAAAGAGCTGGTCAGAATTGTAGGCATATCAACACGATTTTGTATTGTAATCAGGTTAAGTCAATATATGTAATTAATTCGCAGAAGTAGTCACCTTGGGGTTTTTAGCTGGTAAAAGTCCGGCACACCCCGGCTGCCTACCCCTTCGCGGCCGGGACGGTCCTATGAGGATTTTCCCCAAGTAAAAAAAAAATATATATGTAATTAGAAGTTATAAATATTGTAGTAACTATATTGATAGGACTTCGAGCTGTGGGATGTTCACCATTATGGATAGGTCAAGTTGTATCTTTCTATTCTCCCGACTTTATAAACCATACTGGAAAGATAGGTACTACAAAAGGTACGTGTCAATTTTTATTGACCCCCTTTGTTTTACCTGTCATCAACACGCAACTTAGGCAATTGCTTGGCACAAGTCTGTCATAATAAACACCGTAGACTCCAGTTTTATAACAATTCATAAATGTAAAGGTCTAGTAGATCTCGGTTTAGAGGCAATCGTGATAAAATATATCGTACACTTTAAATATCAAATATGTATAATTGATCGATTTTGTAACTTTTACGGACACTAACATAAACAGACAAAATAAACTAGCAGAGATTGTCATCAGTTTCAATAGTCTATTTCGTTTAGTATGTTACTAATATTATAATTATAAATCCTATTAGTCCTACTATCCTACTAATATTATAATTATAAATCCTACTAATCCTACTAATATTATAAATGTGAAAGTTGGTGAATATATTTGTTACTTTTTTACGATAAAATTACTGGACGGATTTGCATGAAACTTTTACACTAATATAGGTTATATATCGGAATAACATATATATTAAAGGATAAAATATTATATTGTTATAAATTCTAAAACGTATCTGGTACCACACGCCATACAACATATCTTTTATTTTGGTTCTCCTTTGGCCTCGTACTGAATCGATGGATACCTGTTCGGATCATTGTATCAACCCTTGACCACATAATTATTTATTATTCATTTACAGAATATTAAGACAATATAAAAACACCTTCTCTCCACAACATTTTTACTTAAACCGCCGCTATTAAGATTTATCACACACTATCTTTCCTGTCACTTTTCATGCTTGACAACATAAAATATAATTATTGGGAAATACAAATTAATTGTTAATGGTGTTCACATTAATATTTAGCATTTAATAATAATTATTTATATTATATCCATCATAGCTTATTACATAACTTATTAGTGATATTTGCTGTTGTGCTTCTCAGTTATTTTAACATATAGGCTACAATATGTGATGATTTTATGTAATTTTGGTCGCAATACAACGACACATGTCAATTAAGTCGGAAAAAAATCTGGCCTCTGAGAGCTATTTTGAAGTACACTGCTTAAACCATTGGAGTTACACAAACAAGATGTACCGTAAGATTGTTTGTCTTGAATAGTTCTAAAAAAAGCATACCTACCTTTTATGTGGAAGCAACTATGACCCAAATTGTATATTATAAGTAATACAGAAGATATTCACTAGAAATAATTTATATGGCAAAACAACGTTTGCCGGGTCAGCTAATTTATTTATATATCCAAAATGCCTCGTTGTAAAATAATGTTACGATATGGTAATGTTAATTTCTACGGATAAGTTCCGGATAGTCAAAGTTGTCGACTATAATAGTCACGTTAAAAAAAATTGCAATGTTGTAACCCGCATTACCTGCAGTACGCTGAAATACGTGTTTCGAAGTCTGCTTAGTCATGTATAACAAGTAAAACTGTTAAACTTGAGTGAAAGTTGGGAATATGCTAGCAAAGTAATTTTATAACAATTGGCATATTAAGTTTAATGTATTTATTATCTTTTTATTTACAGATCCGTGACAACGCAGCGGTTTTCTAAAACATTTTTGTCGTGGACTTTGTAGTTGTGGACATGGACGGGCAAAATGTAATCAGATTAATAAAAATGATTACGATTACATTTTACGTTTTTTACCATTGATATGACTGCATTTTGCTCAATTATGTTTTAAACACTACAGAATCCCTGATTGCATACACATTTATGGTTTCCTAATGTTTTAAACGGATTTAATTATAATTACACATCAAGAAAATTAAAATTACGACTACATTTTGTAATCGTTAATCATTAATCAGATTACATTTTGGGCATCTCTGGTTGTGGAATGGGTAGATACGGGGGTCTTTAAGAAGACAGTGAACAATGTGCTTCTTATCGGCAATGCAATAGCAACGCTCCTTGTATTTTAGTTGTCCACGGGCGACAGTAACCACTTACCATCAAGTGGACTACCGGCCTGTTTGCCGAATAAAGTATAATAAAAACCTAAGTTGCCAGTGAGAACTGACATTAAAATATACAAATATATGTTCTATTCTATGGGTACCAAGACAAAAATACATTTATACGTATTATGTAGATTCACCATTGATAACAATCCGTTTGTATAGACAATTTGACGCTTCCTGGTTTCGATTTTAGATTTTTCAGCTTTGCGGGCATGTTGCTACATATTGAGGTGAGTCCGTTTAGGACGTCTGGCTATAGTATTAGGAACAAATGTATTTATTTAAAAATAAGAAAATGTAATTCTTAAAAAAAAGTTTTCTATAGTAATTAGGGTCATTATACATTTTAAGCATGTATTTGTTTCCTTTTATTTATTTTTAAACAAATAAATATTATTATTATTCCTTTTTTGTGGCCTTTCCGCACTGGTGTATGACCAATGTGATTTTGCCAATGTCAGCGCTTTGAATTTACTTTGATATTCGAGGAAGGTTGATCGATATTAATTAATTTTAATTATATTGAGATTATCCGGTAGAATTACCAAATAAAAAAACAGCCAATAATGATTTTCCTTGTTTCAAAATTAAGCTTTCAATAACCAAAATAATATTTAGGGGTATTCTTGTAATTAAAATCAATAAAAAATTCAGTTTTAATAAATATGTATGTATGATTCAAATAGATGCTTTATCTGACCCTACAAAAACATGTTTAGTCATTCATTTAAAATTATAGCTAGTAAAAGCTAGACGATACAATAACGGAGAGGACAGCGGCTGTACCCGTGTCGTTGACTTTCTCCTTTGCTGCCTTGACCTACTCTGGTAGTATACAGACTCAAAACTGAAGCCATTTTTGACGGCCTGATAGCGCAGTATTTAGTGATCCTACTTACAATGCAAAGATCCTGGGTTCGAGTCCCGGCAGTGGGAAACTTTTCTGTGATAAGCAGCTGGGTTTGTCACGAGTCATGGTTGTATATAAGCATTTAAGTATGTATATCTTTATCTAGTACCCATAACACAAGCGCAAGCTTAATTTGGGACTAGGTCAACGGCTGTAATCATTAGTAAATATTTTATTATTTTTTCATAAACCAATTTCTCTTAGGTTAATTGGCTAACTGATGTATATGCCGACGCTGTTTCGCGCATGCTCCTGGAGCCATCTATACCGGCGCTCCGCAACATGTACATCATTTACAAATGGAACTAACTAGGGATGTAACGAAGGCAGTTTTATCAGAACCGAAGTTCGAGTTTTAAAATTTGATTTATCGGAGTCGGAACCGAAGTCGGAATCGGAGTCGGAGGCAATGTCAGTAATCACAAGTGACGGCAGAAGACAGTAGTTTTATTAAGAGACGAATAAAAACATTATTCAGTGAACCTTTTTAAGTAGAAAGTAATAAATTTACACATTTACATATTACAGATAATGAAAATAAAAATTGCTGGGTTTAATATTAACATTTTCTCGTTAACAGTGAACAAATTAAATCAAATTTGCTCTAGGTTTGTTTTTGTATTAATTTCTATTTAATTTAATGTAAATGTAGAATAAAATAAACGTTTTAGTAATAAATTTAAATGTACATTTAGTTTAAAATTAAATAATTTTAATTATGTTTTTTTAATATAAATTTTTAAAAATATCTTCTTCAATTTAAGTAGCATCGATTGTTTGATTCATTGATATTATGTTTCAACAACATATAAAATGAAATCAAATTAATAGATTACAACAGTGGTAGTGACCTCCGATTAAAAAGTTTCGGAACCGAAGGTGTAATAACAATCAGAAGTTCCGACTTATCGGAATCGGAGTCGAAGCTCCGTAGCATCCCTGAAACTAACATCTTTTATTTGCATTCACGATAATTAATATATAATTATAAGCAATTGGCTATAATTGTATCACTAACCTAAGACGACCGATTGCACAGGATCTTAAAGACCTATAATAATTATACGGCGTTTATTACTATAGCAGACATGATACGTTCCTCTTCAT
Source organism: Automeris io (assembly GCA_036320925.1). Classification (NCBI taxonomy): domain Eukaryota; kingdom Metazoa; phylum Arthropoda; class Insecta; order Lepidoptera; family Saturniidae; genus Automeris; species Automeris io. The sequence continues at coordinate 2,571,676 of JAUDJH010000024.1, forward strand.
ACGTAAATGTCTGAGAGAGAAAGATAACACTAGTTAATGACCAAAGCGGCGAACTTTTATCGGTGACAGTAATTTTTTCGGAAAATGAAAAAGCGGTATAAACAGTAAAGTGGAGAAAAAGAGGGCTATGTCGTCAGTTTCGATTGTAAACGGTCGATGGCCGCCATTTTTTTGTGAGGTAGGAACTAGGGTCATATGTTATAATGTTTATTTAAACAAACTATAATTACAATTAAGTTTTGCTAAGTGACGGTATTTCGTAAATAGAAAACAAAATTATTAATCTTTATTATTTAAACAGTGGTATCGATTATTTAGAGGTATTTGAACACGAATAATCGTTATTAACAATTTTGTCGTTTGTATAAGCACCACGCGGAAACTATAGAACCAAGCTCAATTGGACTTCCAAACTTAATATACTAAACAATTTCCCACTAAAAACATAATTTGTTTGGACATGGTTTGTTTCTGACCAATGTGATTAACACAAGTCATTAATTCAAAGTTTAATGAAAATAAGTACTTTTAAATTCTTCATCATGACACAAGTTTTATAAAATGGGCTAAATTAAAACATATATATCCATTATTTTTCCGTAAAAGTAGCTATCGCATCTGGAGTGACGAGGAAAGCTACTTTGACAGAAAGAGAAAGAAAAATTATAGTGAAATGTTCTTTGTAATATTTAGTGTTACTAACTAGATGTACACATTTAATTCGATTTAAATGGGGTTCATCCATCATTTTCACCATATGGAGAGACACGGGTTGCAGAGGCTAGTTCATTATATCGTTATAGGTTTTAACAATGTAGATTTGAATATAAAAAAAGAAAAACAAATTGAATGTTGTATTATAATTTTTATTTTTATAGAAAAATCCATACCGTTCGCTCATTCATCGCCACTTATATATAAATACATTAATAATATGTATCTTGCACACTGAAAATATTTCAGAGAATAATAGCCTTGTCTAATTACCATATTTAGCTAGCAATAATAACTAATTAATTAACATAAATTTATAATACACATTCGTTTATGTGATACTGGATACAATACTCGTTACTCATTAGAAGTCAGCGTGGAAGTCTATAGTTCAATTTGAGATATATTTCAAGTTTACATTTTTACAATTTATAACTATATACAAGATGTCACAGAAGTATACACTAATACTTAGAATATATATACGTAACGCGAGACCAATGAATTGGGAAAATATTATCGCTTAAAGCCTTGATTTTAGCTTATAAAGATTTATTTTTATTTACTGTATTTTCTTAACCCAGAGTGAAAATGAAATCAATGCTATGAGCAATAATACTTTTACGATGAGTTCGTTTCGCAATATACAGGATGATTTTATAGACGAGGGAGATATTTCAGGATACAATCATTTGTACCTTTTTTAACTAATTAAAATGTAAATAACAATATTCCCTAACAAATCATAATTAATCATTTATTAACAAATGAGAATTAATCCGTAAAATGTTTGGACACCGCAGCGCGTGTGACTTCTGATTGAGTGGTAAGTAGATAAAATTCCTTTTACGTGATTTTAGATAAACTGGTGATTGACTCGCTTCCCTTTAGTACTTTTTGCTTGCTTAGGAAAAACAAAATACTTAATAATAAATTGTTATTTATTTTATCATATGTGTTTATTGCTCCTAAATATGTTGACTATAAATTACTCTGTTTTAATGGAAATATTAAGATATCACTATTCCTATATATTTGGAATTAGAATCGAATATCCTCCTTGAATATCTTCCTCGTCTATAAAATCAGCCTGTATATACATCTCTTAAATATTCATATATTCCACTGTAGCACCCTGTATAGTTCGGCCCGAAACTCTAGCAAAAATGTATGAACACGAACAATATTGTATGTTATATAGCAGATAGATTTTCAGATAATTATAGTAAACTATTATCTGCAGTACTATTTATATTTTTTTATTATAATGACTTAAGCACGTCGATTACGTAAACAAAAAAAAAATTGTATTGTTATATATTTAACAAGAAAATATATAAATAATAATCAAGATACGAGTATGATCTTTGTGAGTATGTTCAGTTATTTCATAGATTTAACATCTAACAAAATATTTATATAGATAAATTACATTACAATATTACATTTCATGAAATTTATAAAGTTTCTGGGCAGTCTCTAAAATGCATCGTAATTCTATTTTTGCTATAATTTCAATGGCAGAATCACATAAAAACAAAATAACTATCATAAGTACAAAAACCTTAACACGTAAACAGCTGGCACAATGAAGATCTAGATGAGTTATACGACATTACATTAAACTTTATACGCTACAAAAGGCATACACCATACAAGAAAATATGTACGTTATAATACTAAACAATATGCACAATAATAAATAAGACCATGGAATGTTACTATGATTTCCGCCGTTCGTTGATCACCGCCAATTTACAGATGAAAGTAGAAAGGAGACAATAAAAAAATAATTATAACACTTTCGTTATGATAAATTATAGCAAAAATATTTGTTACTATATATAGGCCACGAGAACGTTATAATGTATATATCAGCTTGCACCGTAGCGGGACGTGCCGAGTGAAAGCGATTGGAGATCCACTCAGCCCTGTGGGCCGGCGCCGCAATGTCAGCTCGCTGTTGTCAGCGAATATCAAGTCGCTGCAGAACCTGAAACAGCCTATAGTCTATGACTCATATATGGCTTTTTTCGGCAGGACAAATTTTTATTGGCCGGGAAAGACCTTTGCAACTTCACCGGGCGAGAAGGGAAAGAAAAATTTAAGGGACAGCATAGAAGCGTAAAAAGAGTTATGGGTTGAGAGGCAACGCCCCGAGGGTTTTTAGTCAGTACCCTCACAGTTACCCTGACAATCTTATGCAGAATTTCCTCTGGGTTACCAAAAGAAACACACACACACACAACTACTACACAATAATGTAATATTCTATACATATAGAATATTATATTAGAATTTTTAGAGTCTATCAATCCGAATTCTATCAATCATTTATACCAGACTAGCTGATCCGGCGAACTACGTACCACTTTTAGCTAAACCTACTCCTTCTCTCTCTCTCGAAACCCTTTTCTCCCGCCTCTCCCACACACACACTTTAATTTAATTTGCGATCTAAGCGCACAAAAATATGTTGCCTTTTTTACTATAATATATATGTATTATACATACAACTTCCTCATAAATCATTCTACCTATTGCTTAAAAACGACATCAAAATCCGTTGAATAGTTTAAGAGATCTAAGCGAACGGACGGCGGAAGAGACTTCATTTTATATTATGTAAAGATACGGAATATCGTTACGTACCAGCTAGTGCGGCTGTGCGTCCGCGAAGAGTGTGGTTGCGATGTAGGTGGTGGGAACGAAGCCTTCCTCGCGCGTCTTCTGCCGGCGCACGCGCGTCCACCCGTCGCCCGCGTCAGTCTCCAGCACCAGCAGCCGCTCGTCGTACTCCATGCGCATCGTGGACCCGCTGCCGATACCTATCACAACGCAACACGTTTACACTTTGGGCTATATTTCACCGAAACATCACTTCGGCAAACAAATCGCGCAACCGTGATGATTGTGCTAACAAACAAAGGCACCAAGACAACAGAGATTAAATTATATTGACACACTATTATATCGACAGACTAATGCACGGCTCACAATGAGGTGTTTGCGTGCATCGCAGGCAGTGCGACTGGCGGCTGAGGGAATGAAACAGCATATAAAGTTTTTTTTTTGGTTCCCCGGGGGAAATCCCTAACGGACCTCAGGGGGCGGTAAGGGCCGCCCCCCGGTGTGTCGGACTCGCACCGCCTAAGACCCTCAGGGTGGTCCTCCTACTCGTCTGCCGGGGCCAAGAGCACAGCATTGGCCACTTCCTCGGCACCCGACGTTTGACCTTAAGGTAGGCCTCTCCCTATTGCAAAAACCAGGGGAGGGATGGTGTAAATGGCTACCCACTCCTCGCTCGCCTACTTATCTTGGAGCAGTGTGCGGGAACACATCGCTCACTGCTCTCGCCTGGATAACGGCATTTAAAGCTATACGGATTTAATTTTAATTGAATTGATTTTTACTTTTTTAACGACAAAGTGAAAAAAAATATTGTTTTTATTCGTATTGTATCAGATGGAAAATCAGAACTTGTTATTTAATGCATGTAAGTTTTTAGCCTGGGTGATTCTTAAATAAGTTATAAATTCCGATCGTTGACGAGGCACGTAGTTTTCTTGATCACTATTAAATGCTGACTATCGCCGTTGGTTCGACAGCATTATATAATAAGTACCAGGCATTAGACTTATTCAATAATAGTCTAAATAAATATAAATCATGTGTTTTAAGTCTCTATTCATAACTATTTATTTTATAACGATAAAGAGGTCTGAAAACTCGGAAAGACTTCACTGATACTTAGATAAAACAATATAAACTAGATAAAAAATATAAAAATCTAGTGAGCTCCGTATGGAAGACGCGCGGTCGATCGAAGACGGCACATCCATATCCCTCCTACCGTCCACCGCGGACGGTGCGCAAGCGATCCGTACAAACACTGCGCCGTCCGCGAGAGTGGGCCGCAGGGTGCACGCTACAATTTTCCTTTGTGAATTCTTTTTTTTTCTTTTCCTCATTATTTGTATTTTTTTTTTAATTAATATATTTAAATTATTTATTTTTGCATGCGGTGTTCACTTTTTATATAGTGCACTAGGTTATAAGTTTATAAGAATGATTTTTGTTTCTTAATAGTGCAGCTATTGTAGTGAAAATAAATAAGCGAATTTAGGAATTAATTCTTAAAGGACTCAGTCAGCGATAAACTTGTTAAATGTTTTCTTTTTTTTAATATAAAGGCGGACATTTGAACTCAATCTACACCTGGTGGAAAGTGAAGATGAGTCCGATGATGAATCGTGTCCGCCCAACAAATGCCTATTCACTTTTTTCTTAAAGACTTCCAGGTTATAAGATCTCGGAAATATGGCCGCTGGAAGCATATTCCACTCCTTAGCCATTCGCATGATGAATGTAGAAGCGAATCTTTTCGTGCGGATATAAAGAACATCCATACATACATACGAATGGTATCCGATTCGATGTCTAATGGTTTTATGATGGAATGGGGCTGGTGGAATCAAAGAATGTAGTTCCTGAGAACACTCTCCACTGTACAACCGGTAAAAAACTGCGTGGCAGGCTACTCTGCGTCGATGCTCGATGCTCTGCATTTTTATCTTAGTCAAAGAGTCATCGCCAGCAAGTCTACGTGACGTGAGTTATTCGTGAAATGTAATATATCATAGACAGTGACGTGCATAGGGTATTTGGACAAGGTAGGCAGATTCACATAATGAATTTGAATATTACATAATGATAATATATATTATATTACTTTCACAAGGAAGATAGATGGCGTGAAAATAGAATAGATTTGAATATAAAGGGTTCCTTTTTTTGTTATTTAAATCAAAGGAATTTATTCCAGACTTATTTATCGTGAGTATATGCAATGCTTTCATGCATTTATGGAATTAACGCTACTGATCATAGGTACCTTCGAAGGCGTAGAGCGCCTTGCAGTAGCCGACCGGTTGCAAATCGGCCTCGCAGTAGTAGTAGTCGATCTCCGACTCGCGGTCATCGTTGTCGTGGTCGTGGTCGTCGGGCGCATGGTCGGCATGCGCGGCCGCCAGCTCGCCGCCGAGGCCGGACTCCGGCGAGCCGCCGCCGGTCGCGCGCACGCCGGCGCTCGCACACAGCGCGCCCGTGCCGGTGCCGGTGCCTGTGCTCACAGACGACTCGGACGCCGACCGCGACAGGGACTCGCTGTTTGAACCGATGCTGGAAGCCAAGCCAGAAGTCAAGCTCAATGATGATGATGATGTCCTAGCCGGATTCGGCCACGGCGACTGTTTCAACGCCGATTAAGAAAATCAAGGCCCAGTTTTCGGAAACAGTCAATTGCGCAGGAGATATTTAAGTGCATAACTGGACGCGCTGCCAGAAAAGCACTCTCTCGTCCGAGCTCCCTCAGGCCCGATGGAAAGGAGAACCAGTACGATCGGGAGGGAGCAGGATGAAGGTTTGGTCGAGTTTTCCTTCTCTGAACACCTGGTTGAATTGCGGTGTTAAAGAGATACCTTAGTCGCTTTTACGACACCTCAGCAAGAAAAGGGGGGGGTCAAGCTCAATATAAATTATTTGAATGATAAGTGACTGGTGGCCTGCTAAATAAGGGACCAGTACCTCTGGAGTTTCCCAGAATAAACTAATGTATGTCTGCTCACCCTGTAATGGATATAGCGTGACGATATATTATTAATATGACATTATAAGTGGTTGTGGTGGCGTAACGGAAAAGGTACCTCGTCCAACATCTTCAAAGCGAGAGCGGTGCAATATGTGTTCTCGCGCACCGCTCCAAGTCAATGAAGGTGAGCAAATGCTGTACAGGGGCCTTCCATCAATAGGCCAGACGTCGCCGAGTATTGAGGAAGCTGGCATAGCCTTGCCTTAGGCCCCGGCAGACGGGAGAAAGAACACCCCGGGGTTTTAGTCGGTGCGACTCCGACACACCGGGGGGCGGCCTTCACCGTCACCTGACGGCCCATAACGGGTTTCCCCCGGGTTAAAAAAAGGTACCTGTACCCATTAGCAGAAATGCGAATGGTCATAGGTTCGTATCCAAGCACGTACCTCTGGAGTTTTTCTAGACTAAATGCGGATTTAGGCACCACATGCTTATCGGTAAAGGAAAAGATCGTGAAGAAACCCGCAGGAAATCTAATAGAAATGCCACATGTAACCCTTCAACCCTGCCCTGTGAACCTGTGTGTGTTGCCCTGAGAACGGCAATCTGCTTCTATACTAATCACATTAGACGCGACATATAACTGCATAGTGGATGTAGCCTCTAAAATATCCATGCTCACCCCGAAGGGGATATAGCGTGACGATATGTTAATAGTAATCTGAAACTGATGGCTGTAGTATCAGCAGAAGTATCGCGTTTGAGCTCATTGGATTTGTCCCAATGAATCTGTTATAAATGGTTACATAACTGAGTCAGGGGTGTTTTAAATTCTTCATTTCATGGTTATTCTCTAAATGGTTGCTTCGTAGACATCGAGGGATGAATGGCTATTTGCTTTGAGTGACATTATTTGGCTATATTCTGTAATACACATTTTCGTAATCAGCGTTTTTTACCGATTCCGAAAATATCTTGAGATCCTGAGGGTCCACTTTTTACATCCTTTCCTCCTGGAGATGAGAGATGATGCCTGAAAAAAGCTATTCGCTCGTCAGGTCGTTGAATGAATAAGGATCCCCAGGCCCGACTGCCAGCGAATTGAGGGACGCACCGGGAGTTTTTAGCCAGTAGGAGTGTGGCACAGCAGGACCACCGCCTTTATTGCGACTCTGACGAACCTATGTAGGATTTTCCCCAGGGGTACAAAAAAAGGAGAGGAATAAAAATTACACAATTCGAGTGCAATTGAATGTAAAAACCGTCTATCGCGGTAATATTAGTACCTCGTGGCCTGCGTGGGCGGAGCGCCGTTAGTTCTGGCGGTGGGGTGCAGCGTGGGCGCGCTCACTTGACTGTTTGCTTCGGCGAGCAACTCTTCGAATTTGTTCAACTGTGCTCGTAATTTCTTCAGTTTGTCGCAACATTCATTCAATTGACCTGGAAATCATATATGAAGAATACTGATTTTAAAAATAGAAATTATTGAAAAAAAGTACATAAATATTACTAAACATTATCATCATTAAAACTGCCAACAAACAAATATCAAGTATTTATAAATTGAAAAACGAATTGCCTCCTTTAAAATACTTAAAACAAAAGAAATAAATACTCAAGAAGTCAAAGAAATATTATACAACTCCTTACCTTCAACCGTCATAGGATCTCCTAAAGCTGGACTTGTTTCGTAGACACCCTTCATTTTCATAAGTCCTTCCATAGCGGCCTGCTCCTGGGCCACCTGAAAATCGAAGAATTCAAGTTTAACACTACATTAAGAAGGAAGTTCTAATTTTAATATATCTACAGTTAATTCTCGTATAAAATTTCCCATCTTATAAATCTATCACACACGCAAATAAAATAGCACTAATGTATTGATACGTCTATTCCTGGGGCATTTCACGTCAAGTGATCATCAATTAACAAAAATAAAATAAAAATACACGAACATATCCCTAGAAGTACAAACAAGTCAAATATTAACTAATTACAGAACCTCTCTTTTTTCGTTGCCCGCTTCACGTGAAATGCCCTTCCTGTTTCTACAATAACCGTATACTGTTAATTATATTATTACTGCTTCATAGACAATTGGACTGATCTAACCCTTAGAACTATTTGACAGAATCGCAAAAACAAAACATGGAATCCTTCTTGTCACGATAAATACGTTTATGGAAGTGGTCCCTAAATGCCGCATATAAGTACAGGCATACCTGCCATTTACGTACGGCACAATTAAGGCCTGGGAATTCATCTTCATGGTATTAGTAAATAATGTTATCAAAGTATGAAAGGCCCTCCACATAACATGGTACTCCTTTATGAAACATAACAGATCTAACCTGTTTATTCAATTCTTGAACTTTTGCCTGCAGTTTCTTTTTCTTTTGGTTCGGTGGCAAATCTGAATAATCCTCCTTTCCGTCCATCGACATATTATTCTGAAATATTAAATCGTTTGCATGAATTCAGACACATATTCTACCAGAATAATATGCAGGGTGCAGACCTCAAACCACTATTATAACCATAAATTCCAAATCTACATGAAGAAATATAACAACTTACTACTAAAAACACATAAGTATTAAATACCAGCGAATTATAAAAACAACTTTCTTTAAACAATACATGAATGAGATTTATAGTCCAGTCAAATAACTTTTTAAATCAAAATTTTGACACTCAAGTTTGCATTTTTGATATTTTGTACTTCTAATAATACAAAAACGATCTGTAAAGGTTTTAGTGTCTGAAACCTCCGGCAAGAGTTAAAAAAAAATGATTTAAAGTTTTTTTCCACAAATACTCGAAAACGGTAATAGTTAGAGAAAAAAAATGTAAGCAAAATATATAGAGCTTAAAATTATACATAAAAAAGGTAGTATGACTTTTTTTCCTCCGACCTAAATTAACCAAGTTAGGGAGGTTTTTAAGTTTAAGGGTTTTTAAATTCCGCGCCGTTGCATAAAATCACGAGGCAAAAAGAGAGGGACTATTGCTGTCTCGCTTACTCCCATTGATACTTGACAATGAGTATTGCGTAGGCGTTCACTATAAAATGTCCGAGCAGGGATATAAAACACACTTAGACTATAAGGTGGTGTGAGTTAATGTATTATTAGCATAGCAGTCGGTTCGATTAAGGAAATGTTATTAGGTATAGAAAAGGAATTAGTTTGGTAATAGTAATCGAGAAAAGTGGATTGGTGGAAAATTAATGATGATTTTAATGAATATAATTCTTGAATAATAGTTTAATTGGAATAGCTTGCATTTAAGGATTGGAAGAAGTTGGTTGATGCAACTTGTTTTTTTTTTTAAATGAATAGGCTTTATTATTTTAAATGTAGTTAAATGATCACGACGTTGCGTTAGGATGTGAATATTTTCAGGCTTTTAGGTGGGTTTTGAAAAAAACTTAATCTTCTTGTAACATAGTTTATCAAAAATGTTTAATTTAAAAATTAAAATTTAAAATTAGGTAACATATCTATGACATAAATATTACGTTTAGTAAAAATATAATATTTCGTATGAAAGAATTGGATAATAGGAAGATCGTTTTGAATTCGAAATTTAAATTTGAAAAAGGACTTGATTATTCTAGAGATTGTGTATTGAGCTTTAAGAATGAAAGGTTGAAAAAGTAGAATAAACAAATAACGAGAATATTATGTAAATGTATTAATTAATGGTTTACTAAATTTATAGTTTAAAGTTATATTAAGAGTTTGACTGAAGAAGGAAGAACTCCACAATATCGGTCACACAAGTTCCCCTTCCACAATATATTAATATTTATCTATATATATATATATTACAATTAGTTATTAAAAAATAAACATTAACGTGAAGTTCTGTCTCAAACTTAAGTTTTTACTATATCCTTTATGTCGCTTATGTTTTTAGCAAGCACATAAAAGTGGAGAAATTTTGCAAATTCCAAATAAACATATGTATTTATTAATTTACTTTAATTGATAAATTAATATAATAATAAAATATAGCTTTTCATAGAAACTAAGGATTTTAAATAGAAATAGAATTTTTACTGTAAAATTTAAATTAAATATAGACCTTCAATTATTATATTTCAAATATTTTTTTAGATTCGAAAAAATATTACTATCAACGGAATTTCATCCTTGGATGGTCACTTTCGTTTTTGTACTACACTGTACTTATCATCAGGTGTACTACAAATCACTATGTCGTACCACACGCCCGGTTGAGTTCCCCGCCCGGTTGAGTTGTGAAGACCTTTCTCGGATAATCAACGCGCGTAAATTCGAAAAAAAAAACTATGTCGTACCAGTGTAAAAAAATAACTTGTCATATGAACAAGTTGTTTTCAATTTGCAAACCCAATATTTATGATAAAAAAGTTCAAAATTAATCCTAACATGTCAACTAAGATAAAGATGGCGTCCGCTCGTACATCCGACACAAAATTTGCACGTGACTTGGCCTATTAGATGCATTGTGGCAGATGGCGCCACCAGAAATAAAGTTGCGACATTCACCCTAAGTACCCTTAAAATTAATTATATATTTGGGAGTCGAAGCTGCTCGCGTCCGTAGGCTTTTACCCTAGTTTCCCTACACGTGGCTCCTGGGTGGTGCTAAACGAGCTGCAGCAAGGTGGTAGGGCGTCGGTGCCCGTCTGGATCGCGACCACAGTGCATGAGTGTAAGGCCAGTTTTGGCTGATCGCGTTTCGGGAATAGCCTGTGTATATCCAGTAGCACATGATTGGCGACCTTTGGCACAGTATTGGGGTTCTGACTTGACGTCTTCGCTTGCTCCCTTATGGGGGGGTACGTTGAACTGCCGGCCAGGGAGACCCGTAGAAACGGTTGTACTGCTGGCCGCCCGCGGTATAGTACAGGGGCCCAATCATAGCTAACCACTATGAGAGGCTGCTCCACCATGCCGCGCCTAATCTTGGGTAGGATCGTCGTGCTGGATGGTGACCGGTTTTCGGGACCCGGCGACCTATTCCGGGGGGGTACGGGGGCCCTTCCGTCCGTTGGTTCAGCTTACGTCCTCTGGGGGTTTTGGCGTTGGCCCAGTCTGGTCTGTTCTCCTTTTGCTGTATCGAGGGTCGTTAATTCTTTTCACGTCTTCTTAACTTTTGCTTCATGTCAGCGCAATATAATAATTCTGGTAATTCAGCGGTGTTTAATCCCGAAAACACCTTCTTTATGGAGTTCACTAACATCCGTGGACTTCATTCTAACTTAAATGCTGTCCACCACCATCTTGAGATAGTCCGGCCTGCACTTCTCTTTTTGACGGAAACTCAAATACATGATTTATTTTATTTGCATTTCCCTGGCTATCAGCTTGAGGAAAACTTTCATGCAAAGGCCGGGGTCTGTGTGTTTGTGCGGTCGGACGTGTGTTGCCGTCGGTTGCGCTGTTTGGAGAACCCCTCTTTTTCTGTCCTATGGGTGCATGTGGATGTCAGCTCTCTGAGCCGTGTCTACGTGTGCCTATACCGATCTCATAATGGGGACTCTGAGACCACTCGGTTGTTTGATTACCTCAGCCAGGCGGCTGATGTCGTTCAAGAGCAGTACCCTGCAGCAGAACTGGTAGTTTTGGGGGATTTTAACGCGCACCATGAATTATGGCTGGGATCCTCCAAGACTGACCATGCAGGAAGGTCTGCTCATGCATTCGCCCTGCTTCATGACCTCTCTCAACTGGTTGTCCAGCCCACCAGGCTTCCAGATGTTGTGGGTCATGCTCCCTCTTTGTTGGACCTTCTGCTGACGAGCCATCCTTCCGGGTATTTTGTGTCGGTAAATGCTCTTTTGGGTAATTCTGACCATTGCCTGGTTGGTTCTTTGGTGCCCCACGCCCTCTCACCATCTCCTCGTGAGGTTAAGCGTAAGGTATGGCATTACTCGTCAGTAGATTGGGATGGATTGCGTGAGTACTTTGCTTCTATCCCGTGGCGCCAACGCTGCTTTAATGAGTGTGATCCTTCTGCGACTGCCGATGCGATTGCCGACGAGATCAGGCTTGGAATGGATTATTACATTCCATCTTTTGTAATCGTCGGTAATCGCTTTGGACGCTCTTGGTTCAATCGCGAATGCTCTGTCGCTGTTAGTCTGAAGCAGAATGCATATCGTGCTTGGATTAAGGGTTGCGCAACTTGTGATCCTGATGTCAACGCTCTTAAAGCAGCTTATAATAAGGCTACCAAGGCTTGCAGGAGGGCGTATCGCGGGGCGGATGCTCAACGTGTTTTGCGGATTGGCCAGATCTTAGTAAACCACCCGACCAACAGTCGAGCTTATTGGGGACTGGCCAAGGCCGTGCAAACGAATTTTTGTCGCCCATCCTTTCCGCCGTTAAGATCTCCTGACGGGTCGCTGGCCCATGACCCGCTGGAGAAAGCCAATCTGTTGGCTCACATCTTCGCGGCTAATTCCAAACTTGATGATCTCAACACCCAGCCGCCCACAATTCCTTCTTGCGGCTACACGATGCCTGAAGTTGTGATAAGGCAGCGTACTGTATTACGTGAGTTGAGGTCACTCGATGTGCGGAAGGCTAGTGACTCTGATGGTATCCCAGCGGTGGTGCTGAGGGCTTGTGCAGCCGAGCTTGCGTCTCCTCTTACAAGCCTGTACCGCCTGCCTTTCTCGTCCGGTGTTGTGCCTCAGGCTTGGAGGGAAGCCAACATTTAACCGATCCCCAAAAAGGGGGATCGTTTCGACCCAAACAACTACCGCCCCATAGCCGTCACCTCAGTGCTCTGTAAAATCTTAGAACGAATTGTAAATGTTCAACTTGTCCGTTACCTAGAGGATCACTCTCTTATTAACGATCGTCAATATGGTTTTCGATCCAATCGTTCCACGGGTGATCTTCTAGCGTACGTCATGCACCGCTGGGGTGAGGCTATGGATAAGCATGGCGAATCTTTGGCTGTTAGCCTGGATATAGCCAAAGCCTTTGATAGGGTCTGGCATCGTGGTCTTCTCTCCAAGCTTCGAGCGTACGGTCTTCCTGACAACCTGTGTGCGTGGATCTCTGGATTTCTCTTCTCTTTCTCTTCTCTCGGATTTCTCCACGAACGTAGAATTCGTGTCCTTGTTGATGGTCACAGTTCGCAGTTCGTGTCAGTTAATGCCGGAGTTCCACAAGGCTCTGTACTTTCTCCCACCCTGTTTCTTCTGCATATCAATGATATGCTGTCTTTGGGCTGTATTCATTGCTATGCAGATGACAGCACGGTTCACGGGGGATATTGCAGCAGGCCCACTTATGGTCGGGAGGAAACCATTGGGAATCGAGAAGATCTGGTTATTGATCTTAATCGGTCCTTAAGCCTCATTTCTTCTTGGGGCGACAGGAATTTGGTTAAGTTCAATACCCAAAAAACCCAGGTGTGTGTTTTTTCCTCCAAAAAATCCCCATTTTCTCCTCTTCCTACTCTCAAGAATGTGCCGCTTGCTGTGCGTGACAGCCTTAGTATACCAGGCATGGATATTCGCACTCAATCTCAGGGATCACATAGGGACGGTCATCTCCTCAAATTCCCGTAGACTTGGTATCATGATTAGAGTGCGTCGGTTTTTCACACCTGATCTTTTGTATCTATTGTATAAGGCCCAGGTCAGGCCTTGTATGGAATATTGTTCGCAACTCTGGGATGGTTCTGCCCAGTACTTGCTTGATGCCCTGGATAGGTTGCAGCGTAGGGCTGTCCGCATAGTGAACGATCCAGACGTTTCTGAACATCTTGAATCGCTCCAATTGCGTAGAGATGTTGCCTCATTAAGTGTTTTCTACCGTTTGTATTATGGCGAGTGTTCTGAAGAGTTGTTTAACCTTGTTCCACCCTCTCCTTTCCTGAATAGTACCACGCGCGCGGGTTTGCGGTGTCACAGCTATACGGTATCTCACATCCCGGCTAGGACTAAGAGGTTCTCTAACTCCTTCTTTTGCCGTGTCGTTGGGCTGTGGAATGGTCTTCCGGCGAGCGTGTTCCCACCATCCTATGATATGGGATCCTTTAAGCGTAACGTGAAGAGATATTTGTGCGGGCCGGCATGATCGCTGCGACTACCGATGGGTTTTTTCTTACCTTTCGATAGTCGTTGGCGTTTTGTTTTGTTTTGGGCTGCACCATGCTTACCATCAGGTTTGGTGCAGTCACTATGCCGTGTCAGTGTAAAAAAAAAATCCAATACGGAATAATGCTAAATTTCTGTCAATTATACTATTTTTTCTATCGAATCGTCTTGAATTAAAAACCATTTATATAATTAATACATAAAAGAAATATAATATATAAAAAACGTATTAACGTAATTAAACAAAATAAACTACATATTCATTTAATTTATGAACGTAAAATTAAAATTAATCACTGTCTGATGAGTCCATAGTGGCTGTTGTCGTAGGTCGACTTTCTTTCACAAAAAATTGGTCCAATGTTTGTTGAAAAGCTTTTTTTCACAACGTAAAATAAATTTCCTTGTAGCAATTGATATTAAGTTTGTATAAAATAAGTATAAAATTGTATTAAATTTGCGTTGATTTTTAGTTAGAAAGGGAATCCCCAAATTTTGATGGCATGGCGCAATTAAAAATAAAGGTGTTGCCATATTTTAGGAAATAAAAATTCAAAAAAACATTAAAGACTCGAATTCAAAACAACGCAACTTCGAAAACCTAACGACGCACAGTGAAAATCAGTAAAAATTAAGCGGCGACACAACTTCGAAAAAAACGCCAAACGAAACGACCCAAAGCGAGGTATTGGTGTACTATATCTAGTATTTTAGAATGTCAAGTAATTTTTTCGAAACTTGAAATTTACAATCGATATATTTATTACCAGAGATGGGCAAAATGTAATCTGATTAAAGATCAACGATTACAAAATGTAGTCGTAATTTTAATTTTCTTGCTCTGTAATCATGATTAAATCCATTTAAAACATTAAGAAATGATAAATGTGTATACGATCTGTGATTTTGAAGTGTTTAAAACATAAATGAGCAAAATGCAGTGATATTAATGGTAAAAAACATAAAATGTAATCGTCAATCATTTTCATTAATCAGATTACTTTTTGCCCATCTAAGTTTATTACCCTGATCTATTCGAATGAACAAATACTTAATTAGAGTACAAGAAATAATTATCCGATAATGTTTTCTCACTCTTACTCGGACATTTTATAGTGAACGCCTACGCAATACTCAATTGTCAAGTATCAATGGGAGTAAGCGACACAGCAATAGTCCCTCTCTTTTTGCCTCGTGACTTTATGCAACGGCGCGGAATTTAAAAACCCTTTAACTTAAAAACCTCCCTAACTTGGTTAATTTAGGCCGGAGGAAAAAAAGTCATACTACCTTTTTTATGTATAATTTTAAGCTCTATATATTTTGCTTACATTTTTTTTCTCTAACTATTACCGTTTTCGAGTATTTGTGGAAAAAAACTTTAAATCATTTTTTTTAACTCTTGCCGGAGGTTTCAGACACTAAAACCTTTACAGATCGTTTTTGTATTATTAGAAGTACAAAATATCAAAAATGCAAACTTGAGTGTCAAAATTTTGATTTAAAAAGTTATTTGACTGGACTATTATTTATTGATACAAATTAAAATACTCATAGTAAGTTTCTAAGTAATAATCCATTCCATAACACCTTACACGTGCTTTAAACAATAGAACTAAAACATTGTTTAATAATACTTAGTCACAATATGATATTACTATGGCGTTATCATAGTTATATACACAGAATACGAAAACATGCGTAGCTGAAATAACTCCAGAGTGTGCTGAAACAATGAATGCCGTGCTGACGTTACTTTAAACAAAGCACTCTAAATCCAACACGTTCAGATCGTTTATTTTTCGTTTCTGATTACTTTTATTGAGTTAGAAAGCGGAAATTTTATATACATATACTCTTGTTAAAATTAAACAAAGTAAGAAAAATATATATGAAATAAATGAAGAATTTTTGAAACCATATCATTAATATCACAAAAAGTATGTAGCTACAGTCAGATTTTTGTTATATTAAAACATCTTCCAGGTTTACATTTCAGTGTAATAATTATGCAATCGCGACATTTAAAAAACACGTTCTTGTACCAAATATGTGAACTGATGTAGTAAAGACATGCCGAATCTTTGTCAATAATAGTTATCAGAAAGAGAACTTCTCACGTCACGCAGGACTGACCTTGATCGAGTTGCACGCCTCAACAATCTTCTGTGGAAGCGTTAGACGGACGGGCGAGGCGCGGGGAAGGCAAACAAACAATATTAACAAGGAAAACAGGACATCGAAGCTCATATCGCCGCCTCAGCGAGTCCAATACACAAGCAATAGGTAGGTAGGTACATTTATAGTAGGCAACATAAAATAATTAGCTGATATTGAAGTGTACTTGGTCTCTTTTTAATTACAATCACAACGCTGTATATTGTGGTTTAGAAAATGGAGGGTTTTGACAAATACATAAACAATAGCATATTAGAATATTATTTTTGATATGTAAACAATCGTCTAAATCGTTAATCATTAATTTGTAAGTAAATACACAATATTTAATTAAATGACACGTAAATGATTCAAATTAGATACTATTGGAATAATGAAAACGGCAAAAAAAACAGATTGGTGTAATTTTTAATGTCTTAAAACTACGTGTATCGTCATGCTATTTAATTGACATCTCCGTTCATGGGTTAACTTACATTTTCCACGTGATTATGTACCCAGTCGTCAGCACCCAATAATACCAATTGGTTGTTACGTGAACCCATTTAAGGTAGGAATCATACGGGATTGAAATATAAACAAAAATTAGTACCTCTACCTTACACAAAAAGAAAATTTGTCAAACAATGGTTTTTAGTCAACAGATTTAAAAAATATAATTTTACAATCTAGTTTAAACAATATTTAATGCGTTTTATATTACTTAACATTAAGATAAATGCATTAATCTAATAATAAAATAAAGAATACGCATTACTTTTCAAAAATGTACGGATTATTAATATAGTATATATTAAGTTTCAACTACTGGATATAATTTATTATATTTATAATGATGGGTTCTACTATTGTGATCGCTATCGGATTTCAAATCGAAATTGATCTCTTATTGATAAACTGATAGTAATAGTTTGAAAACGGACAATAAGTCTTCTTCGTTTTAATGCAAAGCATTAATATTTTACTATACTATTTGTTACACTTCATGTTAAGGTTACATTAACTGAAAACATTGATTCACTTTATAAATAACGTTCAACTGACTATAAACCAACTGTTCAAACAATCAATTGTAATAAAGAATAATATAATCTTAGATAATAATATTATCTAACAATATGCAATATACCAAATAAACGCATGCAAAAATTATAAAATAATAATGTGAGGATAAATTATGGCTTAAAAATGTGAAGCTTTATAAATTCAAACAAACAACCATATTACTGCAATATATTAAAAAAATATTGGGGAAAGCAATACACATGATACAAACAGCATCACAATTATAACATCTTTTATTCCCAAAGCAATACGAAAGACCCGACACCATTTTTAAAAACTCCCCATTTATTTTATAACGCTTATATATTAAAGTATATCTGTTACACTAGATTCAACGTTAGGCATTTTTTATGGTCGGAATTATGTACTAGGGATGTAACGGAGGCAGTTTTATCGGAACCGAAGTCGGAGTCGGAGTTTTTAAATTTGATTTATCGGAGTCGGAACCGGAGTCGGAATCGGAGTCGGAGGCAATGTCAGTCACATGTGATGGCAGAATAAAATAGTTTTATTAAGGGACAAATAAAAACATTATTCAGTGAACCTTTTTAATTAGAAAGTGATAAATTTACAAATACACAGACAATAAAAATTGCTGTGTTTCTTATTAACATTTTCCCGTTAACAGTGAACAAATTAAATCAAATTTGCTCCAGGGTTGTTTTTGTGTTAATTTGTATTTTACTTAATTTAATGTAAATGTAAAATAAAAAAAACCTTTTAGCAACAAATTTAAATGTACATTTAGTTTTAAATATAATAATTTTAATCATGTTTTTTAATCTAAATTTTTAAAAATGTCTTCTACGAATTAAGTAGCACTGATTGTTTGATTGATTGGTATTATGTTTCAACAACATATAAAATGAAATCAAATGAATTGACTACAACAGTGGTGGCGACCTCCGATGAATACCTCCGATTAAAAAGTTTCGGAACCGAAGTCGGAACCGGAGGTGTAATAACAATCGGATATTCCGACTTATCGGAGTCGGAATCGAAGCTCCGTAACATCCCTGGTATGTACCTTGACTATTTTTATTATGGTAAATAAGCTTTTTTCAAAAACCCGGTAATATATTGATTCCATAAACAACTTAGTAATTCTAATGGAAGTTATCCAGCATTAATGATTTCGGTCAATATTTATCAGGAAATGTCAAAAACTATTACTGGAATCATATTTACGACTTGTAAGCATTTTAAAAGCTCCAGACCAATAAAAACATGTACATTAATTAAAAAATTGGTTATTTAAAATTTGTGCTAAAATTACTAAGCCACAACATACTAAAGTGTCATATCCTGCATACATTAAAAGGATACTAAACGAGTTTATCCAAAAAAGCTTTGGCTTCAACATGTTTTGATTATTTTCATAATGCTCACCTTATTAGAACTGAATATAGATAGTAATCCGCCGCGTTTCTTAGGCTTGTTGCCCGAGACAGTGCCCCGGGACGCCGTCAGATGATTGTGTGGATAATGATGAGTGGTCGCTGAGTCTGTCGTATCGCCCCCAGACGCCGTTTCGAATTGAAAATCTTCAGGTGGTACAAAGCCGGACTTGTACCTGTCTATTACTAATTTTGTGTCCTGAAAATTAAACGAATAATATATTTTACGTAGGTCATGACGTCAATGCATTCCGTGCATAAAGGTCTTCATGTTTGTATGCATATAAAAATCGTCAATGACCTGCACATTGCATTGAGATCCGCGAGGTACAAGCGCAAAGTTGATACAGCGTATGTCTACCCTATACAATATATCTCTGTGCACTCCAAAAGAGCTGTAGTGCAAAGGTATATGATTATTCATTCACAGAGAAAATAATTAGAACTTTAATCTTTTATGTTTTTTTTTTTAATAAATAAAGCATTAACATTAAAATTACATTGAAATGACAAGTGTATTTTATAAACTATCAAAACATTACCGCCTTGTTTAAACATTTCCATGAATATGTTGACAACTACTTCTATAGCAAAAATAAGCTAAATATTGGCATCAAAATAAAAAAATAAATAAATCAATATTTACCTCTTTTTCATTAATACTATTGGCGGCTTGTTCCATTCCGTCTAGACACTGCATAATTATCGGAAATACTTTCCTTTCAACGTCCACTGAACTTAACATGAAATTCTTAATATTCTTTATTCGTTTCTCATCTAAATCCTGTAATAATGATAAACAAGAATATAAGTTTTATTTACTTCGAATTTTATGTAATCGTGGGTTTTTATAACGTTGCCGTTTGACCTAGTTGGCAAAAGGCCAAAGTGCACCATAGAACTATTATAGCTGGGCGCACTCAAATGTGGTGAACATTTTGCCGAATTGTTTGAAAATCTATATGACTCAGCTACGAATTTGGATAGATAAAGTTTACATCGCCTGACTTCTAGGCAATTTATAATAGCCAACGATTAATTATAAGATGAATGTTTACTTCATCTGTTTAAATTAAATTAACCGATGTCAATATAAATCAATATCGAAATATTATGAAAAGTAGTATTTCGATAAAGCAGCAGCAACCAGTTGTAGCAGCACCAATCTTGCCTGGCAGCAAGCAAGACACCTGGTTTGTATAGATTTGTATGAAGCGTATTGCTGCTTCATCGACATTCTGCCTTTAGGAATAATGTTTGCTGATAGGTTTTAAATATATTTAATGTTCTAAACTTTAATTATTATGTTAGCCTAACGATGTTAATATTAACTAGTACCCTAAACATAGCATATTTAACCTAATAAGTCAACAATCGTTTAATTTTGTAACAAAGCTCTTATCAAACGTAATCAAGCAGGAAACAGTTCAACTTCACTAATGAACATATTATTAGAACTTGACCTTGTTTAGAACGCTTTTATCTCTAGTAAAATATTCAAAAATATATAAAAGACATTCATAAGAGTATTAATTATGAAGATACTTGAAGTAATAAAGATTGACAAGTATATGTTTTCTTTCAATTTTAATTCGTATTAAAAATTAGAATTTTTATGTGAATCCCTAGGAATAGATTATTTATTTTATTTTAATAGGCCGGACCATGTACATATATAACAAATAATAATAAAAAAATATTCTATATACATTTGCCACTCCAATTAAATGAAAGAACAACATGCAGTACAAGGTAAACAAAATCCATTCAAACAAAGAGAAATTTGAATTTTAAAAAGAAATAAAAATAAAAATGCAAGTGATATACCTAAAGAAAACAAAAGAGCTTCAATACATAAACTATAAATTACAAATAATTAATTTAACATAGGAACAATTTTAAAACACTTGTTTTGAAAGAAGTCAAAGAACTAAAAAATATATCTTGACTTTCATTATGAACATTATTAAAGGCTTACACATCAGCCATGAAGAAGCCTGTTTGAATGATTATTAGTTAATCAGTGGTATAAAGTTAATATAATTCACTGCCGATATATTATATATTAGATAAATTCAATTTATAAAAGAAAACGTCTGTTTCTCATTTTTAGATTATCCGTGTAACTGATAGGCGCGAAAATAGCTCGTCAATATGATCGCGGGTCAGGAAGTCTTACAAGTTTATTGCAAAAGTGGGTTAACACGATAAAACAGTTTACCTGTAGCTGTTTAAAAACATGCGGTAGCCGTTGTTCGTAATGTTGCCTTTGTGCTTCGTTAGTTTTACTGAGTTGGTCCATGTATTCCTGTTTCGCATCTTCGCAAGCTTGACTTCGAGCTTTCATGTTTGCTTTTTGTTTTTCCACCTCCGCTCGGCTGTGGTAACAACGATATTATACAATTTAAAAAAAATTGCTTAATATTTATGCCTATCGAAATAGCATTTTATTTAAACGGCAATTCTGATATATTTTTCGAACTTTGACGAAGATTTTATTATGTTAACATTCGTAGGATAACAGTCAGTTAAATAATTAATTTATGTAGTTCAGCTAAAATATTAGGTCCTTACATATGAAATTGGCGTTTTTTGTACTGGCCACTTTAATCACAAATTTCTCCTCTTTGGTAAGGAATTCCAAATTCAAATTTGTACAGCTATAGACTCATGTATTTGTGCTTCGATGATCGTCATTCATTTGTTTTTTTCTTCTGTTTTTTCCTGTTTGCGTCACTCATTTTACAAAATGGAAAACTTAAAATATCGCATTATTTACGAGTACGAGTTCCGCCGTGGCACTAGTGCTGCGGAAACAACTCGAAGGGTGAATGATGTGTATGGCGGTCGTGTTGCAAAAGAAAACACAGTTCGTTTTTGGTTCCAACGTTTTCGTTCTGGAAATTTCGACCTGCAGAACAAGCCCCGTGGACGGCCTGAGACTCAAGTTGATAATGAAGAGTTGAAGGCTATTGTGGAAGCGGATCCATCGCAAACAACGTCCGAGTTAGCTGCAGGCTGCGATGTTAGTGATAAAACTGTTTTAATTCACTTGAAGCAAATTGGGAAGATTAAAAAGCTTGAAAGGTGGGTACCTCACGAATTGACTGAAGCAAACCGGCAAACGGGCGTCGACTGCTGCGTTACATTACTAAACCGGCACAATAATGAAGGTATTTTAAACCGAATCATTACCTGTGATGAAAAATGGGTTCTTTACGATAATCGGAAGCGCTCAGCGCAATGGTTGGATCCTGGCCAGCCAGCCAAATCCTGCCCCAAGCGAAAATTAACCCCAAAAAAGTTACTTGTAAGCTTTTGGTGGACTAGTGCCGGTATTGTTCATTACAGTTTTCTCAAATCTGGTCAGACTATTACGGCTGATGTCTATTGTCAGCAATTGCAAACCATGATGGAAAAGCTAGCGGCTAAACAACCTAGGCTGGTCAATCGCTCCACGCCACTGCTGCTTCACGACAACGCTAGACCACACACTGCGCAACAGACGGCTACTAAATTAGAAGAGCTTCAATTGGAAAGTCTAAGACATCCTCCGTACTCCCCGGACCTTGCTCCAACAGATTACCATTTTTTTCGAAATTTGGATAACTTCTTGGAAGGGAAAAAATTCAACTCCGATGGGGCAGTCCAAATCGCCTTCAAAGATTTTAAAACCTAAATTACCAATTATTAATTATTATTAATTTTTAGTAAAGGGATCAATGAACTACCTATGAGATGGCAAAAGTGCATAGAAAATAATGGTTCATACTTTGATTAATTAAATATATTATATTAAAAAATATTCGACTTTTTGTTCCTCCCATACAAAATGCCAATTTCATATGTAAGGACCTAATATTAGGTTGCTTATTACACACACACTACTAGGATTATATTTTTTAAAATCCGTCATTAAGTCAAATATTTTAACGGATATTTAAAAATGGCACGACAAATTATAAATATCGTTAGTAGAGGATTTCGATAGGTCTAATGTATCCGAATAGGATTAGCTTTATAGGATAATCACCTTAAATTAAAGTCGGCGTCTGCCTTTTGGAAGGCCTCGAGCGCCCGTTCGGATTCTCTGGCCGCGCGCTCGTAGGATCTCCTTGCCCTTTCCAGCGCTCCTATCGAAGTGTTCAATACACTCATTTGTCTAGCACCTTCGTTTAAATGTTGCTGAAATTAAAAACGTATTAAGACTGTCTGCTTTATGAATACATTCGTTTAAAACACGGGAATTCGGTTCCATTTTGTTTGCCATTTGACATGTCAAACAAAAATTGGGTTCGTGGCCAAAAGATTAAATAGAGCACCGGTCTATTACTACAGATATACTCATAATTATTGTCGAATTTTAATCTGTATTATCTTCGATTTCTAAAACAATTTTGCATAACTGCATCATATTCATAAGAACCAGATTAGTCTATAATAATTTGGTATACATTAAATTAATATATTTTATATGTTGCATAAATCAAATATGTACTAGAAGCACCAGATTAAATACAATATAAAAAAATAATGGCAAGTACCTATAATACAGAAGTTACCTCATACACAAATACAAATATTATTAGTTCGTTCTTGTCCAATTGCTGAATACAGCCTCACCCAATATTTGCCAACAAGCCCAACTTTCGGCTCTTCTTACCCATCAATTACCCTGTCTCGCAAGTCTTCAATCCATCTAGCTAGATCGGCTTCTGGCACTTGGTTTGCTGAGTAAAGTTCATATCCTAGCAAACATAGTTACTAGTTTATCTAAAAGTCCTTACCTTCCTTTCTTCTCGCAACTCTTTGGCGAGTAAATGCAACTCTCGTACGACATTGGACTGTAGGTTCTCGGCTACAACTTCCCGTTGACCAGCGAAGTCGCCCAGTTCCTGAAGTAACTGTTTAAATGCTTTACATGCTGTGTACCTGAAAATGATTATAATCAAAAATATGAATATTGTTTATTCCCGCAGTTAAACAACAAAAACCAGCAAGTCACACCCCTACTCTTAAACAAGATATGGATTGCATTTGATCCATTTTTCTTGTTCTAGCTCTTACTTAATTTGTAAGTTTAAACAATAAAAACAGTTTATTGCAAAGCTAAGCTCTTAAGTATGAATTTAATTACAATACTATTTGAATAAATTAAAGTTTGAAATAAAAAAAAAAGTCTGCGATAATTTCGCTAAAAATGACAAAATAGACACACATTGTGTGTCTGAGTAGTTCGTACACAATAAAAGATAGTATGCATTATTATTTGAATAAAATAGAAAGTGAAGGTCATGAAGAACATTTTAATTAAAAAAAAATTAACCCATTTCGTTCATTAATTTAACAATATAATACTCGAAGAAATCGCAAAAATGTTTCTATACAAATTTCGTTCATATTATAAGAAAGCAACATTTAGAATGCTCCAGTCCGTCTCGTGACTTTTGGAAATCTGTGTCCTGTTAAAGGGTTTGAAAATAATAAAAAATATATGTCCCAAAACCTGGCGGCGCGAGCCGATAAATTTCACTAGTATATGTGAGCGGTTGTCTTTGCTAGTAGTTGCCGCAATCATGCGCTCTTTAGCTAAAGCTCGGTTGGAAGTTTTTGTAAATACTTTATTATTTAACAAACTAGAGTTTTTTACAATAACAAATTATAAAGCTTTATTTATTAATTAAATCAAGTTTAGGAACTACTAGCACAAGTTTGATAATTCGTAAAGACTTAATACTTACTGGTATTCATCTTCTTCTTTTCTTTTTGGTTGATAACTTTTGACAAGCCTCCTGCAAATGTTTAAATTAAATTTAAAATAACATTGGGCAGATACGTTTGATTGATTTAAAACAACTTAGAAAAAAATGAGTAACAATTATACTACAAAATGTATAAAATACATACATTTAAGCTTTGTTAGAATTTTTGATAGGCTCATAGTGATCATAACCACTAACGAAATAACTAAAGCAATGAAAACATGATTGTAGTCATAGATGGGCAAAATGTAATCAGATTAATGAAAATGATTAATGATTACATTTTACGTTTTTTACCATTAATATACTGCATTTTGCTCATTTATGTTTTAAACACTACAGAATCCCAGAGTGTATACACATTTATCATTTCTTAATGTTTTAAATGGATTTAATCATGATTACAGAGCAAGAAAATTAAAATTACGTCTACATTTTGTAATCGTTCATCACTAATCAGATTACATTTTGCCCATCTCTGATTGTAGTATATTGTTTATAGGAAAAAAAACGTTTCCTGCTCTCGCTTAAAAATACTTATATTTACTAAATTTATGTTAATTATGTTGCGTATCTACTCAGGCTGAAATTTAAAGATGCAACTTCAAGTTTGCTTAGACTTTAGCAAAATATTATAATTTACATTACTCAATTCATGTCAAAGGATTTGGTAAGTCACTGATTTTGTCAACATGGGCTTGGCTCTGCGAATACTATGGCTATACTCAAATTTCTAGTATATATGTAGTTTTTTGTCAAAAAGAATTTATTTTTTGAGAACTTTGTTAAGCAAAGTCGAAAAGGCGTCTATATATCTCAGCCTTAGTATATACCAATGGTGTGCATCCCATGGAAGTATAAAAAATGCATTATCGTGTTATACTTGGATATTTAATAAATATATTGACTTACCATTCACGTAAATTTGTATCATGAGATTTGATTTGTATCTATATTTGTTAATTACCAGATTTCAAGTCAATATATTTATTATATGTTCAAATGTAACCAGGTAATGCTTTTTATGCTATTATGGGTTGCATGTCACTGTTGTATACTAAATTATTTCGTATTGTACTTGTAATTGCAATAACTACAACACCACAATTTTACAATAACTGGATGCCTCTTTTATTTCATGGTTGTTTAATTTTGTTTTTTATTCTATTTGCATTTATTTTTGTGTGTATATAAATGATAACAATGGATATGGTATATGTATGTAATATACTTATATATTTATATGCGGATGTGTGTGTGTTCTTGTGTATGTGTATGGACATATCATTATTTATAATACTTTGAAATTAGTCTCTATTCGCTATTGATTCCTTCCTTGCCGTTTTCTGCGCGTCGAGATAATAAACGGGTGTCAGTTGAAAATCAGCGCTGGGTGGCTCGGCATTTACTGAGCAGACTTCCCTTTGGCGAATTATCACAAAACAGGGTATTTGTTTCTGTTGTTTTCTGTCTTTATTATATTATAACCTATTCTGCTGTCTTATATGTTATATTGTGTGCCAAATAAGTGTTTTTATTAGTAATTTCAACAATTGGTATATATTTATTATAAATAAAAATTCGCATATTTACCTGAGTTTACCTGCATATTCTAATTCTATAGCACATCTTTCTTTAACATAATTCCCATATTTGTCCAAGAATTCAATGCCTTTGTGTGTGTGGACGGCTAAGTTATCATACTGATCCTGCGAACAACGATATACATATATTACTATTTATATATTAGTTTACAACAATGAATTTATATCACGGTAAGTATTACGCAGTAGTGTCAACATAAAACCCAGAGGAAACAGTCTGTGATACGAGGTCAACTCGGCGGAAAACTGGCCCGTGATGGCGATAACCACTATTAACGGGCAAAATGAACTTATCCTATGTTTAATTACAATCTTACATTTAATTAATGCATAAGAAACCAAGAGAATTAGTACGTTTTTTCATTGACAGATGTCGGTAATAAATACCGTCAAAATTAAAAAAATCCCACAGAGTTTTAACATAGATAGATAGTTTCGACAAATTTGTATCTTTAAGTTTGCTTAGACTTTACTATAATATTACAATTTATATTACTCAATGAACGTCAAAAGATTTGATAAGTCACCTATCTTGTCCACATGGACAATACTATGGCTATACTCATGTTTCTATTATATATTCAATTTTTGTCATAACTAATTTATTTTTTGAGAACTTTGCCAAGCAAAGTTGAAATAACGTCTATAAATCTGCCTAAGGCTAAGAGTCTTTTGGGTATTTAAAGCAAGTAATGTGAACGTATATTATAAATTATAAGAAATTTAGCATAAAAAGGCTTTTTAAAATTCCTGGTTTCCGGTTCCCACATAGAACGATCGAAGAACTACGAACTAGTGATTGTATGCTGTGATGAACACGCGACGACGCATTCTTCTTACGCCCTTGACTCTTCAGCCAGCAATTAGAGTTCAACGGCATTAGATCTATGCAAATCACATCTATTTCAGAGAAGTTAATAAAACTACTAAGCAGTTAATTGGACCTATCAAAATATTTTATATGGAACGATAAACGTGATAATTAGTAAGCAATACAATTATTAGTCATTATTAAAGGCGCGGTTCGCAGTGCAAAGTGCCTTTTATAATATGGACTATGCGAACTGAAAATTTTGAGAACAATTCATACACATCCAAAAGAAAAGTTATATTAACGTATAGTTAAGTAATGAACAGCTCGTATAAAGCGATGAATGAATAAAGCTAAGTGGGACAATAAAAGAGATGACAATGTACGAGAGCCTATTTATTGTACGTCAGTTTAGTGTACGCTCTGGGTTCATGGATTAATATCATAATTCAGTTTCAATGATGAGAGGTAATACACAGAATTCATCATTATCATCAGCCTATCCTAGTCCACTGTTGGACATAGGCCTAACAAGTGCCATGGAGCCCGGTCTTCGGCTTTTCTCATCCAATTCTTTCCGTCCACCTCTCGCAATTCGTCGCTCCACTTTGCCGGGGGGGCGCTACGTCTGCCGATCCAAGGTCTCCACTCAAGAACCAGCCTGCTCCAATGATCATCGGTTCTTCGGCATATATGATACGAAGGGCTATGTCGACAACTTTGGTTCTCTATCGAATAACCTCATTACGGACTTTATCCTTCAAAGAGATTCCCAATATAGCCCGGTCCATCGCACGCTGAGCAACCTTAAACTGGTGAACTAGACCAACCGTCGGTGTCCACGTCTCGGGTCCATACAGAGAATACACAGAATTAAGATCTAACAATATAATTTTAGTAGTAGTAACTAGTACTAACCATTTTTATTTAACATTAATATCGAAAAGGCACTATCTCATACAGGATTTAAAGCGGTGTAAACATAACGTCAATCATGCCTGCATTTAAGTGTAAAATAAACAATGTTACACACATTAATATTGCAGAATACGTACATTTCCCTGAATATCTCAAACGTGCAAGTTTAAACTTATGATACTCCAGGTTTGTCAACAATTTTACACAACTACGTGCTTAACGCTGAGATTAAATACATTCCCTTGAAATATCATCATCGTTTATAGCATATTGTATTAGCTTTGTTGGATTGACGTATCATAACGGCAACTTACATTGCTAAAATACAATAGGTATATTAAATGTACCTAGTCTACAGATACGCCATGACTGTCTTAAACGGTGTATAACTCCCATTATAATACCGTTGGTTTAAAAGCCTGTCATTTTAGTTCGAATTTTGCCATAATTGAGCTGCATATTTTATAATCTTCAGGAATTCTTAAGTAAAACATACTAAAAAAAGATAATATTTATCAATTTCTACGAAAAAAATGTTAAAATCATCTTCATGTAACCATATATGGGCAAAATGTAATCAAATTAATGAAAAACGATTACGATTACATTTTGCGTTTTTCATCATTAATGTGACTGCATTTTGTCAATCTATGTGTTTTAACACTATGGAATCCTCAATTGCATACAGTTTTATGACTCCTTAAGGTTTTGAAAGGATTTAATCACGATTACAGAACAACGAAATTAAAATTAAGACTACATTTTTTAATCGTTATCATTAATCAGATTACATTTTGCCCATCACTGCGTGTATAACACATTAAATTAAATATTTAGTTGTAGATTCACATCACGTAGAGTTTTACATTTACGAAACTTAATCTTACACATATGTTAATAATATAATAGAGAAAGGAACAGAGTTATAAGATCTTATGTGGAATATGTCTTAACCCGGTTCGATAACCTGTCCGCAACGACACAGCGTGTTGCCAATGTGAGAGTGTCTCGACTGGACGTGGGAGAACTGGATCTGTGACGGCTCAGTACATTTACAAGTCGCTTAAGGAGAACTTGCCCGACGCGCAATTATTTTGCGGAATATTAAAACTGGTGCTATTCCCGGAGTCATTAACTTATATCCTGTAGGGCAAGTCAGTGTAGCGCAAGCGCGACGAAGCTGACAAAGCGAGCTATATTTATTACGAGTAACATGATTTATTAAGTCCTTTCAACTTTTGATATAATATTAAAAAAAAAATCATACTTTTCTTTGATCATGACTGTGATTCCAAAACATACATATGTAATCAACGGCGAAGCGTTGGAATGCGTACATGCAATGTTCGAAGCAACATCAGTATGCCGCTCACATCTAAGTCGGTTACCGACACGTGTACACAGCCAGCTCCCGGTTACCTTGGCTAATTATTTGAATTCAAACTCATAATGTTATGATAATAGATACGTGACATAATCACTGAGGATTCCGTGACGAGCTGACATGTTACAATATATTTATAGGTGATACCTATTAAATAACTTTAAAAGATGCGTCGTGTCTGATTAAGGCACATCATTTAAAGCGTGAATAATGTACGAAATTAAAAGCCTCAATTCTAATTGCCCTTTTCTTCAATAAGTTTGCACAGTATTTGCAACTTACAGGGTCAGTGATGAAACCAGTCATAAACACACCTATTCAGTAAATGGTAAGTTTGTCTGGTCTTAATTATAATCTGCATTGGTAAAAATTCTATATCTATTCATAATATAAGTTATTTGGTTCTGCTCGATAATACCTTAACATTCACTACAATATCAATGTATTTCTGGCAAATACAACATACTTTGAATCTAAAAATTTCAACTTTAAAAACCTGTTAACCTTATAAAACCATTTTTATTACTGAAAACAGGTCTGCCTATATGCTAAAGATACCTACGCGACAGCTATAACGTATTGAATTATATAGGACGCAAAACATCTACTTGTCATTGTTATATTTATAGTCTGTATTCAAAGTCCGCATTTAAAGATAAACATACCTTTAAGTGATAAATAACCTCAATTTCTATAAGAAAAGTACACATTAAAACATAATACAATAATGCAGTCTTTGAACTGTTTAAATTGGTTAATATACTTTAAAAATAAATTAAATTAATAATAATATTTAGCACGAATAATTGTAATAATCCAAATTACGATATTTTTTCACAAATGACAATTCCGTCAAGATAGTATTTTGTCTATTGCAATTTCTAACTTTAGTGTTTTAGTATTGGGTAACTCTGTAATGAATGTAAGCAATCGATTTAATAAGTTTTTGATCTTTTTACACTCATTATTTTGTTCATGACTAGTACTTAGACCCGTCTTCGTACGAGCGCGATCTATTAATGTATCGTTATTTAAGCATAACAAATCTTAAAATAAAATTACTAGGCTCTGTCGTAATAAGGTAGACCGTAGGTAAAATCGGTGATGTACAAATAAGCCTGCAGAATTCATATACTTACTAAACACCCCCGTGGTGTCTTAATTGCTTCACCCGGCCTAGGAATCTGAATTCGTCCAGAAGACCAGGGAGTGAATAGTCTTGTTAAGGCAGGAAGCCTTAACGTTAAGAGGGTTTTTTTTTCCAACAGGATTTATGTTGATAGCTGGAATAGATCTTCACAACTAAACCGGACGAGAGTAATGGACCCGCCTATCTGGAACCTCTTATCCGGGCAGCAGACTCTCTCCAGTCTATTGCCCAGTCACTGTGGATAAACGAGGGCTAACTCGTGATAAGGTAATTCTGTGTGTAGTGGCATAATTCATAGGTCATTATTAATTACGAGCTTTTACTGCCCCCGCAGAACAATCGATTCAGAACTCTACTGACAAAAATTTATGAAATTAAAGCAACAAGTAGAGTGAAAGCTGCCGGAATCGATCAATAGAAAGGGTGTGGACTTTCGTCACGATAACGCTAGACCACACACATATTTAGCCATTAGCAAAAGTTAAGAGAGATTGGCTGGGATATGTTAATGTGTCCGCCATATAGCCCTGACCTTACACCTTTAAATTAACACCTCTTTCGATCTCTTCAGAATTCTTTAGGCAGTGTTAGGTTAACATCAAAAGAGGAATGCCGAAACTATTTGTCGTGTTTTATAAAATCAGAAGTCCAAAATTTTCTGCAGCAACGGGATCAGGTCCCTTTCTACATGCTGGTAGAAACTCATCGAATAAAATATAGTCCTCTTTTATGGAGGACGTCATAAAGGTGAAAGAGGCGGCGGAGCGGGATTGGGAGGCTATCGCCACCCCGGATAACCCAATCCGCCGCCCAGCTTGGATAGGACGCCGGAGGAGGGCCTTCGCCAGAGGCCTTTAAGCGCGCCGCCCAGGTTCCGGCGTGAGTGGTGTGCGATATGTTCTCGCACACCGCCCCAATGACAAATCATGGAGATGAGGGGAGGGTGGCACTTTACGCCACTCTCCCCGCCAATGTGTTAGGAGTACGCGGGGGGTGGTAACTATTTAACCACCTCTTACCAAGTAGATGGGGCCTACAGAAGGCCAGACGTCGCCGGGTGCCGAGGAAGATGGCTCAGCCTTGCCCTTGGCACTCGGCAGACGGGAGAGGGTACACCCAGGGGGTTTAAGTCGGTGCAAGTCTGACACACCGCGAGCGGCCCTCACCGCCTTCTGAAGGTCCGTTAGGGATTTCCCCCGAGTTACCAAAACAAAAAAAGTAACCTTTTCTCAAAACTATTAACATTACAACCATTTTCTTTTTATAATTCTTTCTTTCTTTATATCATTCAAATTTCTTTTTTTCTTTGTTTATATGGTTAGTTAGATTGGCACAGACGATATGCAAATAGGCAACTATGTGCACAACGTGATTGTGTCTCACTTGGCAGTCGACACTCGCGGTGTGTCACTGAACCACTCAAGGCGTTGATACATAACTGTGAACATGTCGAAAATCTCAATGCGTGTCATTTGTCAATAATCTGCGATTCTGGCTTTATGTAGTGTGATAATCAAACATCAAGCACAGTTAACTAGACCGATTAACAAATAACGATGACTGCTATGTTTAGTAATTATAACGACACTGTGCGGCAAAATGAAAACAGAAAATACTTTTTTCTTTTTTTTTTTTAACTTTCCATAAATCATAGCTTCAATCTAGTTAAAAAATTATATTAATTGGAACAACAGTGATGATTTTTTAAAGATGTTCTTGTTAGAATTTTAGATGCAGAAAGTCATATTCCATAATTGACCAACTGTGTCCATATCCGCATTTTGGCAACCTTACATATTTATAAAGGGAAAAGTTTTTCTGAGTATAATATAAAATGTAAATACTTAATATAATTGCCTATTTCCATATTATATTAAACTTGTAATATAAATGTTTGCTAATATATTTCAATAATCAAAGTTGTATGTATAAAGTAACTAAATTATACACTTTTACATACTTCTCTTACTGACATAAATTTATCTACATCAAACATTAATTAATGTTAATAGTATAAATATCTATGTATTTCTTTTTGCATAAATACACGATAGTGTATTTACTGAGATAACCAACAAAAAGGAAAATGATGAATATGCTTTACGGATATATGGATCACAAGATAAAGTCAATAAGATTTAAAAAGACTGTTGAGATTGTGTCACATTTTGTTTGAAATAATTACAATGCAAACAAGCATAGAAAATGACCTTGCTCGCCGCGTACCTGAACGTCTCACCTGAATGCCAATGTCACTCGCAACACGTTAAACTTACCGTATAAAATGACTTACAAGATTTTATCTTAGTATCTTTCACGGGACATTATGATACGGTTTTACACAGTTAGGTAGGTTAAAATCCTTGCATTATCTTATTCAAAACGTACTTGTGTCAACACAAATGTTGTCGATAAGCGTTTTTAAGTTTTATGTAAGTTTCCCCAAATGCAACAAACGCTTAGGAATAGCTTAGCTATGATAAGTTAGATCGTCGTATTGCTCTGCGGAGGGAGAGAGGTAATTGCGCCTACCATGCAGTCGCTCAAGGCACTACTAACATATACTTTACGAAAAAAACTGGCGCATCATTGGTAAAAGGTCACACAAACACACGACTGATTATACCCATTTTTAAATGTATTTAATGTTTTTTCTCTGTGTCAGGTCCGCGTAGTTACTGACATTTATTTTGTATGTAAAATGATTCCCGATTCAGTGTCTAAAAATGGCACTTTCGAATTGAGTAAAATCTTACAAGTTTATTATATTATAATAAATTTTATAAGAGCAGCGGTAAAAATATGAGAAACACTCAATAGTAATATCTATCAATAACTAAGCATGACTTCATTTTTACACAACGTTCTATGGCTTCTCCGCGTGCTCCATTGACCCATACCGCCGTTAAGTATTTTTTACGCTAGATGTTATTGGACTTTCTTAACCTTAAAAGGATTAATTTGGCTTCCTGAATACACTTCTAGCAATTTAAATTCCTTTAAAACAACCAAATTGCACATTATAATTCTAAAAACATGGCCACAAAGTATTTTATAAGTATTGGATTACACACCAAAGTTAATTGGTCATGCATTGACTTGAACTTTCCAACTAATAATTCTAGTAATACCTGATAGGAAATTTATCCCACGACCTCTTAATGTTTCTAAAGTGTTATAATTATACATGTTAAAGTGTTATACTGTCTAAAATCACTACGTTGGGATTACGAAAATAAAGTATTTTGGTATAATATTTTAAACGAGAGCGGCAGCATTTACAACTTAGAATTTAAACCTAGGTTTTGCTTTCTAGTGACGAGCGTGCGTCATAATACAAATTTTTTCCTCTGTATTTGCACCCTATAGATACAACAGACAATCACTTATACGGCGTCAGTAGGGAGGCGGGAGTACATCGTGCGGAGTCGTCTGTGTTAGTAGGGCATAACTTCAAGGTTCTGGCCTAAGTACTAACACAAACATACTACCAACATAGTCATATTTTCCAAGGTAGGCAGAAAAATAATTTCCACAACGTGATCCAAGCAAAGCAACAACCTAGCCAGCGGGATTCGTATCTACGTCACGAACGAATTATTTCAGTAACTCTGACCGCTAAATCACAGAGGGGACCTCTCATGTGCAAGTTTATTGAAATCTCCCAGACACTGCTTCCGTTGTACATCGAATTCATTTGTATACAACAAGCGTGTGAAATCATACCGGAACATTGTCTCGTTTATTGCAAGCGGCCTATTTGATTGACCATCAATCGCTGTGGTGATTCACGCCGGAGGTACGCCCTGGCCCGTCCTTTGGCTTATTATCACTCATTACTCATACTTAGTAAATGAGCCAACAATGCTCCGTCCTTTAAAAAGATAAGATTAAGTCGCTTAATTCATTAAAATAATATTGTAATATGAAAATAATACTCGAATGCAGTTTTAGTACAGTATTATGAATATCACTACTATAAAATTACCAAAGTGTAAGGTTTTTATTGTTAAATTATTTAAAATAAGACTCTGTATTTATTATCTTCTACGTAATTTTAGCGCTCATATAAATAACCAAACAGTTTCTAAAGAAAACGTAGGAATAAAAATAATAACTATACTAACACAACGATTTGTATTTTTAACCGCTTTCATCTAACAGAGTATAAATGTAACATGGTTTGTTGTTCATTATTTTGAATATTTACCATTTATCATGAGTTATTAAAGAAACATACGGCATATTTGTATAATTCGTCATGATATTATGTGTCACCTATTAAATATATTACAAACTAGCTGTCCCGGCAGACCTTGTTCTGCCCTATTTCTCTAAAACAAAGTCACATTGTTTTTTTTAATGTTAATAGCTATAGGCCTGTCGGCTGTTTTTTGAAAATTGTTTGAAGGAACCTGGCCTTAATGCTATATGTATAAAAATTGACAAATATTGACATTAATATTTATACGTCACTCAATAATTGTTTTGCCTTCCCGGAACCCGTCCACTAACATTTAAACTTTATCGTATGGTGTTAAAGTTCAAATTGACTTTTAAATATTATTACGAATTTTTTGTATGAGAATATAGAAAAGTGTTGTTTTTAGACTTTTTCAAACATTTTTTTTTAATTTTTCTCTCCGTAATAACTTTCCCCAGACTTCATCAAACACAACAAAAAAGAAATCAGCCAAATCGGTTCAGCCGTTCTGGAGTTTCGCGCTTATAAAGACATTTAGCGATTCATTTTTATAAAAAAAATATTTTATATTTATTTTTAGATAAATGAGACGAATTATTTTATTTTTAACACTGGATATACCGAACCGGTCAAAATGTCCAGTATTTATATTTGTCTTAGAATTTTTTCTTCTTTAATATTTTTTCATTCTGAAAAATATCACGTCTTATACTAATACAATATAATGATAAATATCATGAACTTTATTTGATTTGTATGTAACAAAGCAAAATAAACCATGTTTTTACCTATTTCTAAAATAAATATAAATTGTTCGCCGGTAGATCTACTGTTAAATACTCACTAATACGTAAAAGAAAAGCGAGATCAGTCAAGACTAAACCGATAATGTAAATAAAATGTTTATAACATAAACTTAAAACATGTACAACAATTAAAATACTCATAGACAGATACACGGACATCCATAAAAAGAAACGATTTCCTTTCAGAACAGCACTCGAGTGTATTACACTAGTCTAATTTAGTCTGTGCAAGTCCGCAGGCAAAATTCTATATTGTAGAAGTATGAGTCACGAAATAGTGACGTCCCGGGGTGCCGGTGAACGCACCCCTGCCTGCGTCACCCTGCGTGACTCAATGTCACCGACCCCCGCCCGCCCGCCAGACTAGCCGCCCAGACTGCCAAATAATGTATATTGTGGCAAGACTAGAACGGCGCCTGAATATGTGCTTAACTGACATCATATTTTCTAAATGTACATAACTTAGAGAATGCATTATTTAATTTCCAAGTCGTATACCTAGTATGAAGTAAATAGATTATGATGTGCGATATGATGTGTAATACATACATTATATTAATACAACTTCTACAACGTGAAATAGAAAAAAAAATAAAAGCAAAAAACAATTTGAAATTTTTTTCGAATATGGATGACTTATTAGTAAAGTGTATTCCTAATATATACTTTTTAACTCTATAATTATAATACCGAACAACACGACATTTTGCCAATAATTATTTCGCACAAACAATGAACATTCAAAACAGCCGATACGTGCAAAATTTCATTGCAGAATTGATATTTTGTTAACAACATGTTTTTCACTGCCTATACCTCCTAATCTAGATTGCATACAATTATCTAAGAAAAAAAAAAGACTAACTATGGTAAGAACGATTTTGTAAGCTTTTCAAACCGTTGAAACAATGATCACCTTTAATTCTAACCCAATTTCATTATTTTTATTATTCTCAACGTTAATTCCGACTATTAGTTATACATAGTATTTCTATTTTACTGAAATCGTCCATGTAATTTGCTATTGATTCGTCATTAATTGTATATTTAAAGCATACTGAGCTTTCTTTTTTACATACTTTCGTCACATTTATACGATGCAAAACACGTATTACGATGCAGAGTTGTACGATTCTACTTTCGTCTTCACTAACTAAATACAGATGAGCTTATCAATTCTATTATAAAAACTCAACAAGGCCGATCTGCTATTTGAAAATATATTAAAAAAAAACAATTACGATAGATTATTAAGCAGATAGGCTTCTGGCAAAATCAAAGATCCACATTAATGGATGCATATTAGGAACAATTATTCATCAGAGAGAGCCAATAAACATGGGAATAAGAGCGTTATAACAGATTTTGACTGTAATATAATTATGGAATGATTTAGATCTATTGTTTAGAGTTAACAGTAACTTATTTATAATACTTACGAACACAATACAATAAATAATTTTCACGCCAACTGTTATGAAAATGAGATAATACCTGAGCGATACGTGCCTTAGATTCAACTAAATTGTTTTGTTTTCAAACAAATCGTCTGGGCAAAAGGCACGTACGAAGTTTTTATCGTAGTAACATTTGGAACTTTCTCTACATCACTGATGTTTTGTTCAACAAACGAAATGTTGTATTAAGTAAAATACTTGCCAGCAAAAAAAGAAAGCATTTTTACACTGACCTACGCTATATTGGTTTTTATACACACGTTTTTTTATAATATATTTGTTGAAATCTTGTTTTATCGTATATCATAAGGGTTTGCTTAGTCAATAAGTAAAAGTCATGGAAAGCGGCTCTCGCTGCAGTAGAAAGTAACGAGAGGACAAATTATCATGCCATTAAGAAAGAAAGCAATATTCAGGTATTACGTTACATACATTATTCATATGTAAGCGTATTACGTTATACCGCTACCAAAATATAGAAACGGATTGTTTCACATATATTTATTGATAAATCGAGCACATAGTACGGGCGAGGCCTTCATACAAAAACAGTTTAGTTGTGAAAGTCACATACGAGATTGATCAAAACCACACCTAGTGCTAGAACTGTGAGGTAACAGCCTATTACATAAAAATACTATTGATTTTCAATCTAACATTAAAAAATATATTACATCTGTGCTTAAAGTATTTCATATTAAGAATTTTTTTAGATTACCTACATAAAGTGTCTATAGCGCACCGGATGGAAAGCGCAATCCAAGAAAAAATAAATTTAAAAGTAGTAGCCTATGAGAGGTCATGTCCTATATAAAGCTATAAATTTTTCATGTCACCAGTTGAGGGTTAAAGTCGAATAACGAAAATCACCACCCAGGGACACGAACTCGTTCGGCCATCGCTATGTCAGAAAACATATACCACGATATAAAGTTTCTGGGTACATAAATAATTGGACGATAATAAGCTGAAGTGAGTCACTATGACGGTCTCTGCACTTTTACAGAATAATGTAAATATCTTTACGAATAAATATTATATTTATTTCCAATATTCTATTGCCAGTATAAAGGTTTCTTATTAAGTTATACGGGGACATATAAAAGCGTCAGGCAAGCGATGACAGACCCACCCAGATCCGTGGACGTATTGTGCCAGGTCTGGATACTAAAAAACTTTTTTGTAATTATGTCGCTCATTGTTAAAATACAAAAGGAGTGTTTCCTGTTATTACGTTCTTAACACTATACCAAGACTAGCTGTAGCCCGCAGCTTCGTTTGCTTCGAATAAAACACATTTTATACATTTCTAATGTAATGTCGAAATAAGAAATTTTACATTTTTCCCTAAATTTTACCGAATTTCCATTAAATGTGAATCCCTATTTCATCTATTCGAGGATAGATGAAACAAAAAAGATATACAGGATGCCCCATAAAGAATGGATAATCCTGGAGCGCCTAGTAGTAGTAATCTAGCGCTCCAAAAAAAAAATGCAAAAAAAATTCCAAGTGGTGCCCAAATTATGTAGTTTTTTGAAAACAAAATCGTTTTTATTGACCTTACTGTACTTACACGTGTACCACGGCTTCCCCGTACCGGAGGGGCCAGTGGACATTGAGGAGGAGGACGCCTGGTGGCGGAGAGCCATGAAACACATTTGTGACTTCTCCATGTCCCGCACCAGTAGACATCCCACTAGGAAGCAAGTCTACAGCTGGAACGAGGAGGTGGCGCTGCTTCGCAGAGAGTGTATTGCGAGAAGGCGCCAATACCCGTTGCCGTAGGAGGAGGCGGCGAGATCAGGAGGAGGAGGATCGCCTGTACGCCTCTTACCGGGATTTGAGAAAGGCGCTGCAGGCACAGAGGTCGGTTCTTGAGCCGCTCCTGTGGAACATCGGCTATGACTATGTCATCCGTGGTGTCAATTTACGGGGAGTTGAGGTCGTGTGTTACGCCGACGACACCCTCGTCATGGCTCGCGGAGACGATTATCGGCAAGCGGCTATCCTAGCGACTGCTGGAACGGCTCACGTGGTCCGTCGGATTAGGGACCTAGGGTTGGAGATGGCTCTCGGTAAATCTGAGGCTATTCTCTTTCACGGACCGCGCCGTGCGACTCCATCCGATGCCCACATTGTCGTAAGTGGAATACGCATCGGTGTGGGGTCCACGATAAAGTACTTAGGGCTCGTCCTGGACAGTCGCTGGAATTTTAACGCCCATTTCTAGCGTCTGATGCCTAGGGTGAGGGCAATGGCAGGAGCCTTGAGCCGCATAATGCCCAATCAAAAGGGACCCAATGCCTCCAGCAGAAGGCTCTATCTCCAAGCCGTGCGCTCCATGGGGCTGTATGGTGCGCCAGTGTGGGCGGAGGCTCTCAACCGCCATAATATCGCCCTTCTACGCCGTCCCCAAAGGGTGTTGGCGATAAGAGCCATCCGGGGATACAGCTCCGTATCGCACAAGGGGGCGTGTGCACTAGCGGCGTCCGTGCCGTGGGATCTCGACGCACGAATCCTCGCAACCCTCTACAGATGGTGCGAGCAGAAGCGAGCCAGGGGACTGCGGCCGGCCCCCACGGAGATTCGGAGGCAGAGGGTCCTTCTCCAGGACCAGGCCGTGAGAGATTGGCAGTCCA
This sequence comes from Automeris io, assembly GCA_036320925.1. Lineage (NCBI taxonomy): Eukaryota > Metazoa > Arthropoda > Insecta > Lepidoptera > Saturniidae > Automeris > Automeris io. The sequence continues at coordinate 2,611,465 of JAUDJH010000024.1, forward strand.
GGCTGGAGCAACCTAGCGGCGGTCTTCGGACAATTGAGGCGGTGCGCCCTGTCTTGCACTCGTGGCTGGACAGACAACACGGCGCGCTCTCCTTTCGGCTCACCCAGATCCTCACAGGTCACGGTAGTTTTGGCCGTCACCGGTGGCGGGTGTCCGGAGGAGAGCTTACGGCGGAATGTCACGAGTGTGGGGGCCCCGAGGACACGGCGCAGCACACGCTTGAGGTGTGCTCAGCTTGGGCTGAAGATAGGAAGGTCCTTTAGGACCGCATTGGGGACGACCTCTCGCTGCCAGCAGTGGTAAAAGCCATGGTCGGCAGCGAAGAGGCATGGCGAGGAGTCACAGCCTTCTGCGAGGTTGTGATGAAGCAGAAGGAGGCCGCCGAAAGGGTCAGAGAGCGAACATCTTCTCTGGCTATTCGGCGGCCAAGGCACCGTCGCCGGAGGGATGCGTTCGCTCAGAGCGAGCGCGACATCCCCCGGTGACAATAGCCGGGCAGTAGACTTGAGGGAGTCTGCTGTCCGGATGAGAGGGTGGCGGTGTGCAGTGTCCGGCGCGCCGCCTGTGAGATAGGTATTGGAAGGGTGTGCTCTTTTCCCCTACCCCTCCCAGAGAGGCAGCCTCGACAAGGCATTTCACTCTCCGGGCGTCTGGATGAATTTGGTTTCCCAGGCTCGGGTGGGGCGATTAGAGGGACACCCCAGGGGGTTTTAGTCAGTAGGAGTCTGACACACCGGGGTTGCTGCCCTCACAGCGGCCCTGATGGTCCTATGCAGGATTTTCCCCCGAGAAATCAAAAAAAAAATATACCACGGCTGCAATTTAAGGAAATTTGTTGCGTTTTTGGGGCAACATTTTTTCCAAAAATGTACAGTAGTAGTACTCAAAATATTTACTGCATTTCTGATAATAATATCTGTAAGAAATAAGATAGCTCCAAAAACGCAACAAATTTCCTTAAATTGTAGCCGTAGTACACGTGTAAGTACAGTAAGGTCAATAAAAACGCATTTTTTTTAAAAACTTCATAATTTGGGCACCACTTGGATTTTTTTTGGTATTTTTTTTTTTTGAGCTCTAGATAACTGTACTACTAGGCGCTCCAGGATTATCCATTCTTTATGGGGCACCCTGTATATCCTTTCTTCATAATTGTCAGTCTATGTTCTGAAGTTCATGTTTCTAACGAAAAATATTACTAACCTCGTAAAAATCTCATAAATTTAAAATATAGATAAATTTAAAAAAAGTATTAATACACGGTTTATAGCCTTCTAATACAGGATCCAAATACGTAGTTTCAAATTTTTATACTTCATTATTAACAAATATCAATCCCCAATTTCTTCCCTTAGGAGTTGGATTTTCAAAACAATAATTAGATATGCATTTTTTATATGTACTTATTAGTTAATATTCCCATTTTTATAGTTTTAACGTTAATAATAATATAATTTGTGAAAATCATAAAAACCCCTATTTCAAACTTCGAAGGCGAAAATTTTAATAAAATTAGTTTTATTTATTTCGAAAGTAATGTTCTAATACGGGGTCTCGCATCTCTAACTTAAGTGATAACGAAATTACATATCACATATAACTTCAATTCCGAATTTGACCCATTCATTAGTGGTTGAATTTTCAAAAAATCGTTACCTACTCCCCAAAACAAACTTCTATGCCAAATTTCAAGTCATTGACTTTATCTTTTATATATACCTATTATAGATAGGTATAGGTTTAATGAAATAGCGTTACAATATTTTATAACATAATCTAAAACATACGATTCCGAAAAATTTATTACATTTGAACCTTTACGTAAGAAAGCCTGATGAGCTAACAGATGTATTAAATATTATATCATCCGAAAAAGGTTTTGTGATGGAATTATTAACGCTAGAACTTGTGTTACCCTTTGAAAGGGATAAGTTAAACTCAATATGAGCATAGAGAAATAAATGTTTGTTTTTTTCTTTGAATACACCACTCAATCGAGACGAATTATTATAGCTCTTAAAATTTCAAACGAATAAAGCCATTGTTATTGCTTCACTACGGCGTGGAAACATACGAGTCCTGCGGTTACGTCATCGTCAAAATTTATAATTGAACCGTTTGATGTTTGTTTAAAATTCATTGTGACAATAAACGTATTCTCATAACGATCTTCGCCATTGTACGTGCGTACGGTTTACGCATGTGTAATACCGAGAATAATACAATACAGTACAGAAATGTAGCTCAGCACGAGCCTCCGACCATTGTTGAGACATGCACGTTTCCGCTTTCTCGTGAAAAAATTTAAGCGCATAGTAGGAAAGTAAATGTTCAGTTTAACGAGTTCGTTTCGAAAACTTGGACTGACTAATATTTATTACATTTGCCAGGCTTCTTGGGTTCCATGAGTAATTATTAAAATAGTAATGACCCCCTAGTATCAGAGTATTGAAGATGTGTTTGCAGCGACATGCAGGCGCCGCGACCCGTCTTTAGACTAGTCATAGAAAGAAAGAGCCTTTTGTTCTTACAGCTCGTATGAAAGTGGAACCATTTTAACAAGGGTATTTACGTGGTTGCCTCGATAAACCACGACCTCGTCCATATAACAGGCACTTAAATATGTGCACACTTACGATTTTATAAAGCAATTTTCTCTGTCACACTCAGCCACAATTCAATAAAACGTTTATTTGTTTGACAAACAAATCACTTAACCTACACATATATTGTCTGTTGGCTAATGTTGCCACATTAATTGTTTGCGATTGTTCAATGAATTCTATATACATCTTTTTAGCAACAATTAATGAACACATTATAGTTACATCTAAGAAGACATATTCATCGAATCATCGAGGGATTCTCGTTCTTCGGTAGTCTTTGCCACCCTTGAACTAATACAGTATCCATCAGGTACGCTGTACTCACTTTGTCAAGCCAGTGTTAAAAAAAGTAGAAAAACGAGCTTTATAGAGCACATAAACCCAATTTTTAACATATTTGTATTTGCGCTAAAGAGTAACATTTTTTTTTTAAATAATATCAGAAATAACTTTAAAATAATTATTATAACATGCTATTCTAAATATCTACTAAATATTTATTTTAATAACTATATAAATTGTGCTTTCGAAAATAAGATAATGCCTAACGTGATTTAAATGTTGGGCATTGAGATAATATGTAGATATACATTTGGACATAGAGCACTTTCCACGAGTGTGCCCACTGTCCATGTTCAAATCAGCGCATGTCATCGCGACGCGCAACCTATGTCTTTTGCTGCGCGACTATGACACATTGCTTGTCAACAACCTGTAGTGTTGCCACAATATTACGGGGATGTTCCTTCATACAATCACTATTGATCATTGACTTTGCTAAATCGTACGAAATATTGCTGCAGCTAATACGTTCTGTTTAGTATAAAAACAATACTCGTAAATTAAATTGATTTATTAAAATAAAATTTTTATACATAATATTTACATGTTTGTGTTTAATATTAGGTCCTTACATATGAAATTGGCGTTTTTCGTACTGGCCACTTTAATCACAAATTTCTCCTCTTTGGTAAGGAATTCCAAATTCAAATTTGTACAGCTATAGACTCATGTATTTGTGCTTCGATGATCGTCATTCTTTTTTTTTTTCTTCTGTTTTTTTCTGTTTGCGTCACTCATTTTACAAAATGGATAACTTAAAATATCGCATTATTTACGAGTACGAGTTCCGCCGTGGCACTAGTGCTGCGGAAACAACTCGAAAGGTGAATGATGTGTATCGCGGTCGTGTTGCAAAAGAAAACACAGTTCGTTTTTGGTTCCAACGTTTTCGTTCTGGAAATTTCGACCTGCAGAACAAGCCCCGTGGACGGCCTGAGACTCAAGTTGATAATGAAGAGTTGAAGGCTATTGTGGAAGCGGATCCATCGCAAACCACGTCCGAGTTAGCTGCAGGCTGCGATGTTAGTGATAAAACTGTTTTAAGTCACTTGAAGCAAATTGGGAAGATTAAAAGCTTGAAAGGTGGGTACCTCACGAATTGACTGAAGCAAACCGGCCAACGCGCGTCGACTGCTGCGTTACATTACTAAACCGGCACAATAATGAAGGTATTTTAAACCGAATCATTACCTGTGATGAAAAATGGGTTCTTTACGATAATCGGAAGCGCTCAGCGCAATGGTTGGATCCTGGCCAGCCAGCCAAATCCTGCCCCAAGCGAAAATTAACCCCAAAAAAGTTACTTGTAAGCGTTTGGTGGACTAGTGCCGGTATTGTTCATTACAGTTTTCTCAAATCTGGCCAGACTATTACGGCTGATGTCCATTGTCAGCAATTGCAAACCATGATGGAAAAGCTAGCGGCTAAACAACCTAGGCTGGTCAATCGCTCCACGCCACTGCTGCTTCACGACAACGCTAGACCACACACTGCGCAACAGACGGCTACTAAATTAGAAGAGCTTCAATTGGAAAGTCTAAGACATCCTCCGTACTCCCCGGACCTTGCTCCAACAGATTACCATTTTTTTCGAAATTTGGATAACTTCTTGCAAGGGAAAAAATTCAACTCCGATGGGCCAGTCCAAATCGCCTTCAAAGATTTTATTGATTCCCGTCCGACTGGTTTTTTTAGTAAAGGGATCAATGAACTACCTATGAGATGGCAAAAGTGCATAGAAAATAATGGTTCATACTTTGATTAATTAAATATATTATATTAAAAAAATATTCGACTTTTTGTTCCTCCCATACAAAACGCCAATTTCATATGTAAGGACCTAATATAAGCGTGTTCCTACCATCCTATGATATGGGATCCTTTAAGCGTAGCGTGAAGAGACATTAGTGCAGGCCGGCATGATCGTTGCGACAACCGATGGGTTTTTTCCTACCTTTCGATAGTCGTTAGCGTTTTTTGGACTGCACCATGCTTACCATCAGGTATGGTGCAGTCACTGTGTAGAGTCATTTAAAAAAAAAAAAACATAATTAACCCTTGGTGGAAAAAGTGCTGAATTGGATTTTGCACTAAAATTTCTAAGTAATGTTTTTTAATAATATTTTTTATAACCGACATGATACGTATGAAATCGTATTTTTTTCTTTTGTCTTTTGTATTTTGTCTTGAACTCGCTAAAAATATTAACTATGTTTACTCTTAAAAATCCTCAGACTCATAAAAATGAATATATACATAATTTAATCTTTTATTTATTTATGTAAATAGATCAATACTCATAAAATTATAATAACCTGTGAAAACAAGAAACCCCTACTTTTACTGTTGTTTTTTACTAATTGGTAATACTGATTATGGTCATTTGTCACATTTTAATTGATTGATATTATAGGTATACTAAAGATATACTGAACTTTTCAGTTACTAGAATACCGTGTTAAGTCAATTTGTAATATACATTTAATTTGATTGGTTTTTCTTCGCAAAATTGTTGAATTACGAAAATGGGCCTTCTGATATGTATAATAATTTTACTGTAAAGCGGACGCGGTACCGGTCAGAGGGGATCGAACAACGCGACAGGTGTAATGGCATCGCCATGGCGGCTACAACGTGCAATCGTATCATGTCATCATGGCGGTGCAGCGGCGAAACCTTTTACTATGTACAATTATCGTATATTAATTGAAAGAATATCATAATAAGAGCCGTCATCTAATCGTAATACGTCATTAATTCGAACCCGGGTTAGTACCTCTGGTTTTTCGCATTAAGTACCTATGGATTTAGGTGTCAATAAAGGAAAAAAGTCACAAATACATTTCTATTTATTGTAAGAGAAATTACATCACCAATCCTGCTGAGTATAATATAACCTGATAGTATAGTCCAAAAACTACGGTGATTATTAAGAAACCGATGCCCATTGACTGCTGTCGACATTATGTTAGCCTAAATATTACAAATGAGGAAGACTTTTACGTATAAAGTCATGATTCCGATGACGAACGCTGCAATCAACCACAATCGCTAGCGTCAGCGTCAGAAGCCGACATTGTAGCTAGCTGCAGCCTGCGGTCAGTATATTCTGAACGTGATTTCAATACCACAACCGTACAGCGTTGATCTTTTACAGTCGTTTTTAAACGTTAGACATGATTTATGTTTTTGCTAAGGCAATAATCGAACTTCAGTTGAAAACAGAAGGTCACTTTTCACTTTCTTATATTGTATAAATCATTGTGATACTGTCTGTATGGCTAGCGTCATAAATGATTGGACTTTTCACAATAAAATTTATCATCTACTAAATCTACACAAGTAATAAATATATCTGTATAAAAATTAATAGCTTATATTCATGACAATATTTATTTAAGAGTAGTAATCTGGCCAACGGCAAAGATAAAGCGACAACAAGCGAAAGGTTTACCACATCCGAATATATCTATCTACATATACACTCATTCAAGAATAGAGATTCCTTTATTTTTTTATATTTCCTAATAAATTCCTTGATTGATTAAAATAGATATAAAGTGAACAAAATTTGATCTAACACCACCATAATATAGGTTTATTTAAATGTCAAACTATTGATTTTAATTTATTATTCGTATATTCAATTTAAATAACCTTTTAAAAATTTTAATGTTGTAGTAATCAATTAGTTACGTCCTTTTTGTTGTGAAGGTCTTTCCCAGGCAACCAAAGTAGGACATGCCGAAAAAAAAATTTAAAAAAAAGTTACGTTCTTAGGCCATTTACGCAATGCATCTATTCGAATCAGGGAAAATACGTTTCGAAGTAGTTGTAAAACAGTTTGTATGATAGCTTACGGACATCATCCGTCTTCTGATTTATCAGATACTTTTTTTATTAGGATCAGAATATTGACGGACCGAGTAAGAGTTGTACTATTTGTATGGACGCTTGCGCACAGCATCTGAAGCGAAGCGGACGGTGGAATAAAAAGAACAGGTGTGATTCTGTGTAGGGCACCATATTAGATTTTAATTTTATTTAATTATTTTTAAAATATAATTACTTAAGTACTTTCATCACTTTTTGAACTTTCTGAATGTCGTAGTTTCTTAGACCTGTATTTTGATGGATTCGGGATCGCACGCGTAAAGAAACATCCGAATTCGGTGAGAGTTGTCACAGATTCGGATCGGACGCAGTGCGTAACCGCTTTTATAGTGCTTCTATTACGTAAATTAAAAACTTAAGTTAACGAATCTGTAAATACAATTTAATGTATAGTACAGAAGTGTAGTATAGTAGTATTATGTATAATATACACTGAAACGATGAATTTGTGTTATATTATCCAAATGGCCCCCCATCTGACGTAAGCTTTACCCGAAAACCCGCCAGGCAGCTATTTCGGGTATCAGAGGCGCCCATTTTACGATGACTGATCTGGCAAAAAAGATTGGTATTTGAAGTGGTCAAAATAGCTCGATTACTAAACAATCAAAACATTAAATTTAAACATAACAAAGACTAATAATAAATGTAATATATTATATAACAATTATTAAATTTGAGAATAAATGTTAAAATATCGAATATTTATTTCATTGTGCATAATAAATACCATGATCAACAAAACAATCGAATATTAGAAACGTTTTTTACACACCAAACGAGCTACTCTTTTTAATAGAGCACTGTCATGAAAGCATTAAATAATTACTGATAAAATAACCAATTACAATTATGGAATGATAAATGCGATGGATTCTGTCAAAGGAAATTCAGATATTCTGACTGGAAATATCGTTTTTGTAAGATATAAAAACCAGCCCGAACATTTATATATGAGAGACCGCTGCCAGAGTGCGTTAACCTGCAGATCGGACGCTCCTCACAATAATATCCACCGCGCAGGTTCCCTGGTAATGAAAGATGTAAAAGCAAACAAACCAATTTAAAAAGCGTTAAAATGTACAAAACCCGTACATCATGAGAGAGAATTAACGTACTCGACATACAGCACTATATTTACACTGTATAGGTTTTAAGAATATTATTGGAAATTTTGTTTTAATCTACTATACACCGAAATTAATTTCCTTTCATAATTTAAGTTTATAAGAAATAAATTATAGACTCTAAGGTTGCAATTTTTTTACACTGGTTCGACATAGTGACTACTGTGCACGTGATGGTAAGTACAGTGTATTCCAAAAACGAAAGCTACCATCAAACGATGAAAATCCATTGATAAACTCTGTCGTCATGTCGGCCGACATATACCACGACTGAAAATCTCTAGGTATATACCTCATATGAGTTACTGGATACATAAGCTGATCCCGAAACGCGACAGGCCAGAGCGAGTCACTATGAGGGTCTTTACACTTGTGTATTTTGGTCATGACCCAGTTCGGGAAATCGCCCTACCACCAAAATTCTCAACATAGGATACTAATCATTGCATCTCATGCTATCAAATATATAAGTGGTGTTAGTTAATACTAACACTAAAAATTACGGGCTATAACCCAAACTATCACAAGCTACCATACCACTAACCATCACGTGCCTCCACAAGTTATCACTACTATACAACACACATTTTATTTGCAAATTAATTGTTGAATGGAGTAGTTACAATTTACAATTGGTTAATTGTAATCATCACAATCAATAGTCAATTAATTGTTCATCTTTAATTGTAAAACCAACCTTACAGTCATTTGATCAACAACAAAACTTAATATTTACGTGCATTTGATCTTGTTTCGTGAGCTGCGAAAAGGCAGTGCGTTACGTGCGGCCTACGGGCCGTAGTTTGGTCAACCCTGACTAAAGTAAACAGAAAGCATCGCATCGAGAGTGGAATTTTTACTGTCGATACGGTGCAAACAAACGTAGTGATATATGAATATTTCTTAAATAGGCATAAAGTGATAAAGAAATATCACTTTTAAAAAATAAATGTGCATAGAGGACTTGTGACTTCAAACATGTATAAAATATTTGCATTAATGTGAGTATATAAAAAAAAACTACAGAAAAACGAGTTTTTAAAGCAACGCAATTTAAATAAATATAAAGTAAGGGTATAGTTACTTTAGCAAAGGCACAAATATATTACTAATGCATCTTAGTTAAAAGGAAAACTAAGAATATGTCCCCTTCAAACGTTCATTCAAACGGATGAATCACAAAACAGCACTTGTTCTCATATAACGAACACGTGACGCATTCAGTTGTACGTACAGCATGCAATATAATATATTTTTATGCATCATTTTATAAGCTTTGGTTGGCACTGATTTGTCGTCAGTATGAATTTTGTTTAGCTGTGTATATGGTACTCTTGATTTTAGGAAATCATTAGTATATTCGTTCTAAAGCAAATTATACAATATCGTTGTATACTATATACCTACATAGTTCCTTTCACAAATTAGCCTTGAAAAGTAATCTTGCTAAGCAGCTGCGCGATCAGACGTACGTACTCGCAACATCGACGTAGACAAAATCTCACGCAGCATGTGCTTAATGGTAAATTCAATATATATTATCACATTACTTGCTTAAGTAGTGTTTATATTTATTCATGCAAACAGTTACACATCAACACGTGCCTTTATCATGTATATCTAGCTATATTAAATTGAAATAAAAATTTATTAAAAATATTCTTGTTTTGAAAATAATTAAAACTCTAACAATAACATAGTTGTATTTACGGAAACGCATGTTAACTTGGATTTAACAAATGAAATAAGATGTACTTGTATTGAATCAATCAAATTGAATGCCCCTTTTAGTTTTATAGCTGTACTTAACCATTTCCTTGGCTACCATTATGAAGGGATGCTTTCATGACAATGTAGTAACGTAAACTTTTGTAAAATACAAAGAGACGATTTCGAATACATTTGAAAAATATAATAGATCAAGTTAACAACGCGTGGAAATGAAATTAAAGTAACTAATCTTGTTTTGATACCACGGCTAAATATGCAATCGCAGTATGTGAAATTCCGAGAAAACGACTCAGGTGTGACCGTAGAAGCGAAGCGTGTGGAGTTGAAGCGAAACACATCACCCACTTGCTCGTTGGGAGGGTGCGGTCGAGTCAAGCAACACTTTCGCTGCTGAGTTAACCATATAGAGAACTCGCTGGACTAGCCTTTACAAAAAATTACAAAATTAATTTAATAAAAATTATTCGAAAGCACTTCTAAATATCTGATAATCTAACGGTATTTTTGTTATGTTAGGTGTGCGTGCGGTAGACCTAAAATTCCAATAACCTTGATATTGTAGAAAACTCCCTTTCGAATTTTAGTTTTTAAATTAAGAAGTCACACACATCTATTCATATGCATATTAGTTCGGCGTATTATAAAGGTACTTTCTTTTAAAGATTCGTAAGCGTACAATATGTATGTAAATAATTAACCTTTGCGAGTTTTTTCAACTGATACGGTAAGAAGAAAAAGATCCAACAATATTTTCTTAGAAAGACTTTGCTATTTTTATTGACAATAAACTCTCTATAAATACATACAATACAGTATTTACGTGATAGTTACAGATGGTTCATTTAAAATAAAATACATTTTTATAATTTTTCCTTATTATTACAGTTTATTTAACCTGTGCTCCAATGAATATTAGCTCGAATCTTAAAGGCCGATCAATATACGGACCGTAACAATCGGAAATATGATATTTAGGTTGATCAATATATATTACGTGAACAAATTAATAGTTCCTGCTATAAGGTAAAGACTGAGAATTTGTGAGCAAATCACAAAGCAAAAATTCACGTCGGTATTATCCTGGTGTATTATTTTTAACTGGAGGATAAGTTCGCATCACAATCAATATGCATGAGTGTATCTTTTTCAAGATTTAACTTCTGCCAAAACCGGTCCTCTGTTTCGTGGTATGTGCATGTTTGTTTTGTGTGTGTTGTATATAATCATTTTGCAACATCTAATTCGAGTATTTACGAAGAAAAACCCTGATATATAATACTCTTTATGTAGATAATAATCCTACTTGAAACTGATATTTTAAAAACATTTGATAAAATAACTAGTCTGGATGTAATTTTATTACTAAAATTAATCGTAAATGGTTCAAATCATGTGATTTGCATATATTTAAAAAACTTAGTGGGACCAACTACTAGAGGGTTTTGAAAACGAATCCAATGAACCGATGTTGACAGGACACTCACGATTGTAATACATATTTTCCATCTTGAAACATGAGATGCTTATATATGTCCGGCGTATGTGTGTGTTCATTAGTATGTATGTACATACAATTATATATGACGCTTTGAAATAGTTTCTAGGGTGGTGTATCTGCGCTTCTTATCATTTTTTTACACGAGTTTTTTTAAGGATGAATGTTGATTGGCCTGGACAGACCTTTACAACTCCACCGGGCTTAGGGGGCGAGCATAGAAGGCGCTCAGCCAGCGAAGACACAACAAGAAGGTCTCAGCTGAAAATCAGTACTAAATGGCTCAGCTGGTCACCTAGCATTTGCTAAGCTGACTTCTCCTTGGCACATCATCACAGCACAGGGTATTTGCTTTTGTTGTTTTCTATTTTAATTCACCAATCCTTCCGTTATATATTATGTGCCAAATAAATTTATTTTTCTTTCCATCTTTAGATAGGATTGGTCATAATTGTCACACAGAAGAGAAGATTAAATTTGATCAATGCTTATTATGGATAAATTATTCATCAAGGTGGTTAATAATAATAAGGATATAGTTATAGTTTTTACATTATTACAAGTATCATTTAAATTGTATAGATAGGAAACAGATGCTACTTCATCATTGCGTAGTACCAACATCGTACGAGGGTAATCGAAATGATTAGTCTCCCTGTCATTATGATATATTTACTATTAATTAATTTCAGAATATTTTAAGATTATATTTTTTACGGGCATAGGTTTTATTGAGTAAATTTATTCTTTATCTAATCACCTAAGGTTTATCACACCCAGATTCTCACGATCAATTTTTTGATAAATGTGTATCAATCAAATATCCTTGAACGAGTCTTATTAGTTAAACATGCTGTTTATATAAAACACATTTGACCGATAATATTATGTACAACGTCTATTTATAGCGCTGTATACCTAATCTTAGATTAAAGAAAAATAACTTTGTCTGTAAGTAACCTCAATTCTTAAATATTATATTTAAAATATAATAATCATAAGTATATATTTTAAAGTGAAAAAAACATTGTAAATATTGATAGAGAGATAAAAATATAACATAACTTGAATTAAAAAATCAACTTAATTCAAAAAGTGAACAAAAATCCTAAATTTTGTAATTTTTGAAGTCAGTGCCTAGATACGCACAACATATTTTATACGGCACTGACTTAAAAAAATACATAATTTGATTGGTAGATTTAGGAGTATTATTTAATATTAGGTCCTTACATATGAAATTGGCGTTTTGTATGGGAGGAACAAAAAGTCGAATATTTTTTAATATAATATATTTAATTAATCAAAGTATGAACCATTATTTTCTATGCACTTTTGCCATCTCATAGGTAGTTCATTGATCCCTTTACAAAAAAAACCAGTCGGACGGGAATCAATAAAATCTTTGAAGGCGATTTGGACTGCCCCATCGGAGTTGAATTTTTTCCCTTGCAAGAAGTTATCCAAATTTCGAAAAAAATGGTAATCTGTTGGAGCAAGGTCCGGGGAGTACGGAGGATGTCTTAGACTTTCCAATTGAAGCTCTTCTAATTTAGTAGCCGTCTGTTGCGCAGTGTGTGGTCTAGCGTTGTCGTGAAGCAGCAGTGGCGTGGAGCGATTGACCAGCCTAGGTTGTTTAGCCGCTAGCTTTTCCATCATGGTTTGCAATTGCTGACAATAGATATCAGTCGTAATAGTCTGGCCAGATTTGAGAAAACTGTAATGAACAATACCGGCACTAGTCCACCAAACGCTTACAAGTAACTTTTTTGGGGTTAATTTTCGCTTGGGGCAGGATTTGGCTGGCTGGCCAGGATTCAACCATTGCGCTGAGCGCTTCCGATTATCGTAAAGAACCCATTTTTCGTCACAGGTAATGATTCGGTTTAAAATACCTTCATTATTGTGCCGGTTTAGTAATGTAACGCAGCAGTCGACGCGCGTTTGCCGGTTTGCTTCAGTCAATTCGTGAGGTACCCACCTTTCAAGCTTTTTAATCTTCCCAATTTGCTTCAAGTGAATTAAAACAGTTTTATCACTAACATCGCAGCCTGCAGCTAACTCGGACGTGGTTTGCGATGGATCCGCTTCCACAATAGCCTTCAACTCTTCATTATCAACTTGAGTCTCAGGCCGTCCACGGGGCTTGTTCTGCAGGTCGAAATTTCCAGAACGAAAACGTTGGAACCAAAAACGAACTGTGTTTTCTTTTGCAACACGACCGCCATACAAATCATTGACCCTTCGAGTTGTTTCCGCAGCACTAGTGCCACGGCGGAACTCGTACTCGTAAATAATGCGATATTTTAAGTTTTCCATTTTGTAAAATGAGTGACGCAAACAGAAAAAAACAGAAGAAAAAAACAAATGAATGACGATCATCGAAGCACAAATACATGAGTCTATAGCTGTACAAATTTGAATTTGGGATTCCTTACCAAAGAGGAGAAATTTGTGATTAAAGTGGCCAGTACGAAAAACGCCAATTTCATATGTAAGGACCTAATATTTGAAGTAAGTTGAAAATTCTTTTATAATTTTGTTTTGCATAGTCCCTTTAATGCTCAACATTTTGACATTTAAGATAACAACGGAACTGATGTGTGATGTCGGATGTGAGTACTTAATACTTTATATAGAGCAAAAAGAGTGACCGCTCCTCAAACAATAGGAAATTGATCTGATACAAGACTAAATGGCTGTGCAAACACAAGCTGTGACGCAGGACAAGCCTTGGAATTAAGGGCATTATGTACAGGAGATAAGATAGATTCATCGTATAAACCGTAGTGCATGGAGTAAATGTATCAAAATTGACTAAAAATATTACATACAAATTTATCTAAAAAAAATAAATGTAGTAGGATACATAAATATCATAACTGAATTATTTTGTATTTTCTGAACCTTCTGAAATCTTAAACTACGTATTCCGTAGAAACAGATCCGAGTCTTTTGATTTTTATACAAATATAATTCAAACAAGTAAACTTTAAAAAATATTATTACACATTCAAAATTTATAGTTCATATCTAAATATAAACAATAATTGTAAACATTACGCGACCTTGTATCGCAGCTGATTGATAGTGATAATTGCCAAATTACTCGAGCGATAAAGTGCAAATTTTTACCTGATGGAGAATCACTTGTAAGTTCTTACGTAACAGTTACTCACCTGAAACAAAAACAAACATGAAATTAGCATATTGATATGCACATCCTAATTGTCGATGCGGAAATGTACACTTTATTTTTAGTATTCCGCATGAAAATAACACTCTATTCTAGAGCATGCTAAATTCAGCTAAAGTTAATTTGAGTTTTAAGTTCTTTTGGTGTGGATAATGAAAGGAAATATGCCAACTATAAAGCACGTTCGAATACCAAAAAAAAAATCTACCACCATTTCGGAAAACAGAATCCAACGAAAAGATTTGGCAATAAGCTCAGGTAGTTGCTCTTGAAAAACGCATACAAAAATATAACGAGTTTTTATTAATTACTACAAACAGTCATTAATATAATAATATCCCTTTTTAGAAATGTAATTTTAATATATTTCTAAATTTCAATAGTGATAGCTCTAAAATAATTTTAGGTATTGTATTGTATAGGCGAATACCGAGCCGCTTAATAAGAACTATGAACTTTTTTAAGCCGGTAATTAGTTAACACTAATTTGTGTTTATTTTTATTATTAACACTATGAATATTAATACTTGCCAAAAATAGATGCAGTTTTTTCAAATATATATATGGCGATGGAACTGTTAAAATACCGAAGACTTTAGAACGTCATCTAAGCGAAATTGTGGCCTTACATTATAAAACACACGAAAAGCCCTGTTTTCTTAAATGAAAATAGTTTTCAAATCAGCAGCATAACCTCAAAGTAAAATACCATATATTTTTTCCATTTGACCTATTCCAATTATTATACTAGGTATACGTATATGTCCAAACTATTACCGCCACACGGATCCCCTAGGCTCTCAACAAAGCAAGCTTTATTATGTTATGAACAATATATAGCAAATAAGTTTGGACTTCAATGGCACTGAGGGTTCAAGTGTTTGTCGTGGGAATTTTTTCTAGCGTGCGTGAACTTTTAAACGGTTTCTCATCCTTATGCACTCGTGTTTTCAGAATACGTATATTTATTTTTACTGTACTCTTTTTATTCCTACAAACCACATATTATGGAAGTTTCACACTCAAAATATTGAATCAATATAATACTGAACCTGTTTTATAATATTAGCTCAATCCACTTTCAAGAGCAGTTCAGTTTTAATAAATAAAAAATGACGTATCTCAATTGAATAACCTCGAACTTGAATTAAATAGCATTAAATGTACTGTAAACAGAGCATCATGAAACGAACTAAATTCTTATAGAGCACGCTTCCGTGTATGTATCCGCAGACACGTGCCGAATAGCGGAGAAATCCGGCTATTCCGGAGCACCGATACGCGCTCACTCACGTTATATCTCCACACAAACATGCCACACTGCCAATAACATTTTATACCCACTTTTCTAACACCTCTGCCATATTGCTTTACGATTATTACCGTAGCGTGAACTACTAAACAATTTTTAATATCTTTCTCTTCACTATTTTTAACTCGTTGATGCCAATAAATTATATTATTCACATAGTTATTAGTAAATTATAAGCATGTTAACCGCAACTAGCTATGCGAGAAGCAATTTGATCTCCCCAACTGTATTGCAGGGTCGGTTGTAAGATAAACCTGAAGACGTACTAACGGCATGCCTATCTCATTACTTCACAAGCATCTATGTGGGATGTATCGTGTTTTCATTTCCTGCGTTTAACTTTTATTCAGAAGATAATTAATAATAACATAATATAATAAAATAATAGTAATTAACTTCTTATGGTATATTTACAGTTGCAATGGATAAGATCACAATCTATGATTAAATTAAAAAAAATGCATCATTTAAAACTTCATAAGGCAATTGCAAAAGTAAAACTACCTACTGTTATTGGTTTAAAAACATTAAGTCTGGAGCCGAGGCAAGAAATCATTGAGGCTTGTCAATTTTATCAATAGTATTCTTTAGCATTGTTGTGCAATAGTGACATTTAACAGCCACAACACAATCAATAGATAAACAACAGCGTGAGATAGTATAACAGTCATATTATAAAAAATGCTTAAAATAAAATGCATTAATTTACTTCAGACGTGCCTTTGTACATTCCAGGGTCATTTATACAAGGTAAATTTAAATAATTATAGCGTTGCCAAATAACGCTTGATTGCTATATAGCTACAGGCAAAAAACATTAGTTCAAGTTTGGAAATAATTAATAAAAACAGCAGTTAACCTACTTATTTAGTTAAGAATCGAAATTACAATAAATAGAAAACAATAGTAAAAACATAGTTCTTTTTAACAAAAAATAAATCTAAAAACTGCATTCAAATAATAGCGTGAGTAAACTTTCTAAAAAAAAAACCTACCAATAAACCACTGGTTCTACATAGTACAATATTGGTACACCTTTTGAGTATTGGTTGTCGACAGTAATATTTTTTTGAAAAAAAAAAGAAGGGAGTGAATGGATGCGGAATTATCAAGAAGTTTTTGGTTACCATCAGAGCAGTAAATCGTGTAAAAGTAGATTATTTTTATTACGCGTTTTAATAAAGTAATTGAGTAACAAACAAAGCTAGGATGCGCTTTTACATGTTTCGAAGTAGATACAGTATTTTGTAGGCAAACATACGCACATCAGATTAACTCTACTCACATAGCGCCATCCGTTATGAAATTATCTAGCACTTTTTACATTCCGCCGACATACTGAGAATCAAGTAATAAATAATTTTCATATTTTCTCAGCAGATCACGAGAATGTTTCCGAGCGTACTAAAATATAAAATTAATATGCGAACATTATTTAAATTTTAAGAGAAACAAATTGTAAAAATTCATTATTCGTCATGTCTGATACATTATACGCATAGATACGCACTTAGAATAATAGGAATTTTTAGATCTTTCATCCTAAATATAAAAATAAACGGAAAATGAAAAGTCTAATTTAGCCTTTAATTGATCTTGTTTCAATCGCTATGATAATGATATCTGTTTATTACTTTCTACATACAATAATTTTGTGTCATTGGTATTTAAAATTTGTATTACAATGGGTAACAGTAACGGATGTATTGAAGCACAACTTGCTTTTTCATCTACACGTATCAAAATGTACAAGATCGTTATATTTGGATACACTTTCTTTTACCGAGAACAGTTGATAATTGTTTTAACTTTCCCAAATTTAAAAGACTGGAAATATGAACTGGAAAAAATATAAACGACTTAAGTGCTCTTAGCGTGTAAAATTTGGGTATAAATAACATGTACTGTATACACAATTATATACATGTGCATTGTGCAATATCGTAGGGTTTTTTCTCATTGTAATTCCTCACAGGTAAGATTAGGTTTCCTCAGCTTAAATACTAACAAACTACAATAATAAGGACGAGCATATTCACCGCCTACGGTGGAATAATAAAAACCTGGAACAGTGCGTAACATAGCCCAATATTAGTAAATTCTTAGTAAATTTTATATATTTTATAACTTAAGTTTTTACAACTGAGACGTGCTTATTATGTTCAGTAAATAAGAAAACATAATCTTGAACATCATTTATTTTTAGTAATCTCTGAGTTTCTGGAAAAGACAGAAATTAATTAATTTCGATGTTAGCATTACTATTACACCACGTTCATCGTACCTTCCTACAATACGTCGAATGGAATATTTAATAACTTGATACGGCAGTTGAAGGATAAATACAACAAAACCTTTGAGGTATTCGAAAACAAGTCAGTAAAGTCGATGTTATAACACCCAACCAGTCAGGACTATTCCTCCTAATTGCAATAATTCGAAACCTTATTCGCATGCCGTATTAAAACGTATTTTGTATGATCAATCTGTTTTTACGAATACTTGCTATTATTTGGCGTGGTCCTGCGCATTGTGGTCTAACCGGTTCTTTAGTTCAGGCTGGGACTGGATGTGCTGCCACTCGCCAAATGCGGTATGTGCGCACCTACGTCTCAAAATAGGTAATGCTTCACTTGTATTGAATGCTCAAAAAAAAAAGGGAAAAGCAATGATCTTTTATATATAGGATGTCTCGTAAGCCAATCTTATTAAGAGCTGATTAAGAAACAAGAGCTTTTAGTTTACTGTAAATATAATTCTTGCTTAATTTACGTTAATTTTTGCTTATAACATTACTATTACAGTGATTTCAATAATGAAACGAATTTTCTAACATCGTAATTTATTTCTAAACATACAAATACACAATTTACATCTTAAAACTTGTAAGTTTTTAGAAAAGTCTTAAAATGTAATTCCGAATTCCTTTAAAACATTTTTGAATTGTCCAAGTAATCTCCATAACGTGCACGAATTGGAGAATTATATTTATAGTAAGCTTTAGAGCTACCGTTTTTCTATCAATCCTTTTTTTTAGCTTTTGACCTTGACTTACGGGACACGCTGTATATTCTGATGTACGCGCGACCAGCAAAACTAGAGGTGGCAAATCATCCATTAATAATGGGCCTCATTTCAAAGCTAATATAAAAACACCAGGTAGCATTAAACTAGTGGGTTACGGCTAGTGTTTGACCATTGAACTAGTGGCTTCGGACACTTCGGCCAAAAAACCCACAATCAGTAAAACTTTCAAATGGCCTGAAATTAGATTCATATGACAGGGGATTCTTCAAGAGGGCAAATAACATATGGCGAATAGCAAGAAGTGGGCTGTCAGCCTGTTTACCGATCAAAAATAAAAAAGAAGCCAAAAGTATTACCGAAACTATTAACTGGCAATTGCCACTACCTTGGAGCAAAAGCCGAAAAGCAAAAGTATGTAACAAGGTCATTTAAAGGATTTAGTATGGGCCATAGTTTGTGAAACTCAGGTCTGAATAGAATTTAAAGCTACGCAACATCAACGATGGAAATTAGTGTGGATAGGCGGGGCAGCCATAAAGAAGAATATTGAGGGTGTAACTTAAAGGTCACTCACTCCTAGTTGTTATACGATCTGATTTAATTAATCAGCTATAGTTAGAAGGCTGATGTAATCATCGCTTTTGTTTGATAATATTTTTTATATAACCACATAACATAATACTACTATGGTAGAACTAAGTAACTAATTTAACAATTTTATTGATAAAAAGACGTGAAATTTATCAAGTCTCAAATAATGTTTAAATTTGTATCATGCTACTTTTTATTCTTTTTTTTTTTTACTTTTTACCAAACTATGTTTCTTATTAATAAAGTTTTATTTTTGTTCATTTGACTACAATTTTATATCAAATTTTATCCCCTTTGGGGTGGAATTCATCAAAATCCTATTAGCGGATGCCTATGTCATAACATCTACCTGCATGCCAAATTTCAGTCCGATCCGTCCAGTGGTTTGGGCTGTGCGTTGATAGATCACTATGTCAGTCAGTCAGTCACCTTTGAGTTATATATATTTAGATTACAAACAAGTATAAAATTACGGTTTAAATCGTATAACATTGGTTATTTAAACATTATATATTATAACAAAAAATGATGTTTTTATTTTTGTAGGTATCAAAAGTGCGCCTGTACCTTAGACTTTGTTAATGTGTTTATCTAATTGTATAATTATTTGTACTGTGGGCCATAGATACTCAATTGTCTTTAATCAATCAATTGAGATTGAAATAATGTGTAACGAGTATCTAGTTTTCCTTAGCTTCTTCAATATTATTATCACTTAAGATCTGCGGAAGTTCAAGGTGTCGACGCCTATACAGGACGTGAAATGTTAGTTCGGCTCTTGATGACGTACACATAATAGGCACGTAACCTTTATAAAGAATGTAAACTTTTGGAATAAATTGAAATTTATTCATTCGTTGGTATATGTTATACATAAATACTAAGGTGCTTAAAAAAAAATTTTTTTTTCCTCGGAACCACGCTCAAAAGTTTCGTTTTAATGCCAAAATAGGCCTCCAAAAATATGAGCCCTTAATATTAATATTAGGTCCTTACATATGAAATTGGCGTTTTTCGTACTGGCCACTTTAATCACAAATTTCTCCTCTTTGGTAAGGAATTCCAAATTCAAATTTGTACAGCTATAGACTCATGTATTTGTGCTTCGATGATCGTCATTCATTTGTTTTTTCTTCTGTTTTTTTCTGTTTGCGTCACTCATTTTACAAAATGGAAAACTTAAAATATCGCATTATTTACGAGTACGAGTTCCGCCGTGGCACTAGTGCTGCGGAAACAACTCGAAGGGTGAATGATGTGTATGGCGGTCGTGTTGCAAAAGAAAACACAGTTCGTTTTTGGTTCCAACGTTTTCGTTCTGGAAATTTCGACCTGCAGAACAAGCCCCGTGGACGGCCTGAGACTCAAGTTGATAATGAAGAGTTGAAGGCTATTGTGGAAGCGGATCCATCGCAAACCACGTCCGAGTTAGCTGCAGGCTGCGATGTTAGTGATAAAACTGTTTTAATTCACTTGAAGCAAATTGGGAAGATTAAAAAGCTTGAAAGGTGGGTACCTCACGAATTGACTGAAGCAAACCGGCAAACGCGCGTCGACTGCTGCGTTACATTACTAAACCGGCACAATAATGAAGGTATTTTAAACCGAATCATTACCTGTGATGAAAAATGGGTTCTTTACGATAATCGGAAGCGCTCAGCGCAATGGTTGGATCCTGGCCAGCCAGCCAAATCCTGCCCCAAGCGAAAATTAACCCCAAAAAAGTTACTTGTAAGCGTTTGGTGGACTAGTGCCGGTATTGTTCATTACAGTTTTCTCAAATCTGGCCAGACTATTACGGCTGATGTCTATTGTCAGCATTTGCAAACCATGATGGAAAAGCTAGCGGCTAAACAACCTAGGCTGGTCAATCGCTCCACGCCACTGCTGCTTCACGACAACGCTAGACCACACACTGCGCAACAGACGGCTACTAAATTAGAAGAGCTTCAATTGGAAAGTCTAAGACATCCTCCGTACTCCCCGGACCTTGCTCCAACAGATTACCATTTTTTTCGAAATTTGGATAACTTCTTGCAAGGGAAAAAATTCAACTACGATGGGGCAGTCCAAATCGCCTTCAAAGATTTTATTGATTCCCGTCCGACTGGTTTTTTTAGTAAAGGGATCAATGAACTACCTATGAGATGGCAAAAGTGCATAGAAAATAATGGTTCATACTTTGATTAATTAAATATATTATATTAAAAAATATTCGACTTTTTGTTCCTCCCATACAAAACGCCAATTTCATATGTAAGGACCTAATATTTAGGTTGTCCACATCGCACTTTTCGATTTCCCATAAGAATAACACAGGACAAAAGTTTTTTTCTTTTGATTTCTATAACTAATGAACGATATATCGTATTGCAATACACATTCATTATTTTTGTAGAGAATTTAACGCTCTAAAAAAAGGTCTGAAGTCAATTTTTGATAAATCAACTCTTATATATTTAATAACTATTTACATTGCCTTTGGACATTAGGAGATGTAGGACATTGGAGTTTTCAAATCAGTGGTTATAAAACATTTGACACTGATTGCAAACAAATAATATTTCAATTCATGCACTGATTCATCATAGTTTCATTGCAAGACAGTAATTTCCAGTTACATTTCGGATTGTGTCATCAGCTACCTACTGATGTACTGTAACACTATTCACGTGATACTTGACTAACAACGTCAACCAGAGCAAATGAAGCACGAATATTCCCTTTGAAGATACAATTCAATAAGTTAATGCAAGCAGCCAAACATTGAAACACTGACGGAAGTGTTAGAACTTACGCTAAGAAAGTAACTTCTAATAAACCGCAACTACGAAACCGATCAGGAAATCGATAGATAATTTACGAGGGCCGTGTAAAGTGTACGAGTACCGTTAAATCAATCGGCACATTATAAATATATCGTCCATAAAGTTGGTATTATGAGTAACATAACAAGAATAGCTTTATACGAGCAATATGTAACTGCCTAATCGTTTTTAGTAAGCAATACAAGCATATCCATACAAAGTTATCAGCATAGCAGTATTTCATCTCAAACTCAAGATTTAAGAGCAAGGGCGTGTTTTAGAAATGTTTGAGGTCAGTTTGTGTAACTGTAAAACTTAAAATAGTAAAAATTGAAGTCCGTTCACATTTTTATTTTATTTTTTCCATTGGCTAATATCCATTAAACGAAGTAAATATATATATTGTTGTTTATTTTCTTCATATCCGTTGCAATATTGAAGTTACCTAAATAATATACCTACCTATAGAGGTAGGTATATTACCGCAAATAATAATAATATGTGGTAATAGTACCACATGATGGGTGTTAGTAGAGATAGGTATATAATAAACGTCCGTAAACCTAGTACTAACAAAAGTTTAAAGATAATTTTGATCTTTATGATTATTTACAGAAATGTTCGAAATACTCTTATTTTAAAAAATAAGCGCTTGGACTATCTAGAACTGCTATCAAAATTTTCTAGGTAAAATAGATGTTAGTAAAACTGTATGAAGGATCCGCCAAAAAAGCCTTGACCCCCATATATCGTTCAATAATTCACATCATATTTTAAACTTATGTAAGTTTAATGTTTACGATATATTTTATTTTCTATTGAATCTAAAACAAATAATCAGTAACCTCCTAATGGAATCGCGATGTTAGACTGAATTGAGACACTGTTAATATTTGTTCATTGTAGTGTACTCGTAACCAGGTCGGCTTACTAACGACTTAGCCAACTGGTTCAGGGACAGCTCCATGATTAGTTTGTGCAACACCTGCTCCTCTTATTTATTGGACTGTACCGCGACAGACCACAATACCAATTTAGTATTGTTCTTAACAGATTATTTTACTTTAACTTCGGCAACAGATTATTTATCAGAAACGTTATATTAGTGAATGATTGGAATAAAATGTGGAATTGTCGATAAAACATTGGATTTAACCTTTTTTTTTTTCATACCAAAAACCCAATAAAAGTAATCTGATAATAAGAAAGTACATATAGCATAATTATTACAAGTACCTAGATCAAAAATTTTCTAAAGTACTGGAGCACACGCGTATTTCCAAATCTTTATCTATCGACAATGAGTGATGTGTAGTATGTAAATGTCCAAAAAAGAAGTCGGTATAGTCAAATATGCAGTTTACGTTCGTAAAATCGATACTATTACAGTGTTTTTTAAAACAATATTTATTTTGACGGGGTACAAAGTACAATTCAACCGGAATAATTTACAATACACAACTTATTTGTTCTCTAGCCCTACATTTTAAGCCAAAAATAAGTACGTAATGAACGTAGAGTGAATGTTAAATATAATGCCTTGTCATTTCTATAATCTGTTTTGTTTGTGGAATAAATTCGTGCACATCAACTTTCGTTCAATTTGGTCAGCATCTGACTATTTTTTAAAGCAATACCGTCAAGTATATTGTTGCTAATAGGTGTCAATCACTTAACCAAAGAACATTCGCGTATATAAGCATATTTACTGAGGAAATAAAACTTGCTCTACTTTCCCTAATCTATAAGCTCAAGAGGGCGTTATGTATGTTAACATAGTTCAACAATAAGTAAGTAATGGCGACAATTTAGTCGTTCCGCCGCACGGTTTTTGATGTGATCAGTTAAAATTACCTGCATTACGTGTTATGTGAACTTGGGTCATTGGTCCAACGCGGATGGCCGCTGTAATAGCTCAGGTTGATTTCCGCGCACTGCACGCAAACTTGTGTAATTTATAATTAAACAGTAAATACATTAAACATATCTTTAAAATATACCAGTTCAGTGTACGTCTGTAATTTTTTTTTCAAAACTGTAGGTTTGTTTATCCTATACAGAAGAAGTCTGGGATTATATATGTATTCACCATCATCTAAATAAAATTTATAGAGGCCAGCTTCAGAGTTTATTGATACACAAAACAAGTTAAAGCCAAGGCGTAGTTTGGCAGGTCAGTTAGTATTAAATGGTTTCAAGTTTTTACTCAAATGTATAACTAAATCATTATTACTTCGGTGCGTCTTTAGTTTATAAACTAAAGACTTATTTGGTATTTTTTTAAATGTTATATTTTAGAAACTTATATTGAAAATATAAATGATAATATATAAAAACATTACGAACATATTATAATATTTTCAAAAATATGATAGAAATCTATATTTTTATCAATTAATGGTTAGCTATATTTTGATGAAAAAATGGGAACATTTCGCAACACGCGACGTAGTCGACTGGAATGCGGGCTGCTGCCGACCTTGCAGTGTGCCAACGCTGTCCACTCTCGCGGAGCCCTAGATCCAAACAGATGCAGCATTTATATGTATACCTTGTCAGTGAAGGGCAATGACCTTTGTCTAAATGTGTTTAGATATGGTATCTATACAACATCAAAATTTCTTTTTTAATTATATTATAACGATATATCAATACAGATTTGTGTAGTATTTTGTTTCATTCAAAAAAATCAATTTCGAATACTATCAAATTTGCTTTTGTACAATCACTATAAAATCAATCTTAATACCAAATTAACAACTTTCTGCAAGAAAGGCGAACATGTCTTTTTATTGTCTATTCGAATTTGTAAATTATGTATATGAGATGATAGAATGTGAAATTTTTTGAGTATCTGTACTAAGTGACCATTTGCATTTTTATTATATTATCATGAAATTCATAAATATCACTTCACAAAAAAATCTAGTACATCTGATTTTACTGCTCCTGATAGTTGTTGCTAATTCAATATTAATTAATATAAATTAAATATTAAATTAAAAATTCAATATTAAGAAATATTAGTTCCAATCAACATGAAGAAGGCATTAGAAGTAGTAAAAACAAAGAAACATGGTACCTACCAAAATTGATATTGGTACATTGTATAAGAGTAAAGGCTAAGTAGCTGAGTTAAGTAATGAATATTGGACTGTAAAGCATACTACATAAAAAAAAAATCATTTTTTTATTTAGGCGATTTTATAAAAATAGAAAGAAAAAGAAAGAATACCTAGTTGTGGTGTTTTACATTTAAATTTTCTAATTTAGTTATCTAATTTAAACTTACAACTTACAACCAGAGATGGGCAAAATGTAATCTGATTAATGAGTAAGGATTACAAAATGTAGTCATAATTTTAATTTTCTTGTTCTGTAATCATGATTAAATCAATCTATACTAATATTATAAAGCTGAAGAGTTTGTTTGTTTGTTTGTTTGAACGCGCTAATCTCAGGAACTACTGGTTCGAATTGAAAAATTCTTTTTGACTTGAATTGACCATTTATCGAGGAAGGCTTTATGCTATATAACATCACGATGCAATTATTAGGAGCGAAGAAATAATGGAAAATGTGAAAAAACCGGGGAAAATTATTCATCCTTGAGGGCTTCCATTGCGTGCGCTGCAAAAACGGTTCAAGATACCCAAAATATATGTAAGAAAGAATTATTCCTCTTGAAATGATCTAAAAAAAATGTCCGCGACAGTATATGTCTATCTTTTAAGATTAAGTCACTAGAACCGTTTTTATGGTAAACAAATTTGGTCGAAATTAATGCATTATTTGTTAAGGGTTGTATCAACGTAATAATATTAATCTTTATTCAAATAAATGTGTTGTTGATTAAGAGTATTTAATTGTGAACAAAATTGTCCTTGACATCACTTAATTTCAATAAACATCTTAGAAGATATTACAAAACCTTATATAGCAAAACAACGTTTGCCGGATCAGCTAGTTTAAAATATTAAGAAATCATAAATGTGTAAAAGATCTGGGATTTTGTAGTGTTTAAAAGATAAATGAGCAAAATGCAGTCACATTAATGGTTAAAAATGTAAAATGTAATTGTTAATCATTTTTATTAATCTGATTACATTTTGCCCATCTATGCTTACAACATAATTACTAAAAATGGAGGTGGAAGGTTTAGATTCAACAGATGTGGCTAAATAGCTGATTTAAGTAATAAATATTGTTCTGTAAAGCATATTACATAAAAAAGGATGGATGGAAGGATGGGCGCCATACAATGCAAAATATGATTGTGATAGGAAGGTTTCATAGAAATGGATGTTCACTGATAGAATAATGTTAGTAATTTCAGTATTTTCATGTGGCTCTTGTGTATTTATTTCTAGTCCCTGTTGAAAAGGCCACCAATCAGGGTTTTTTGTAGATTCTGGTTATTGAAGAATATATAAATTTAATTAAAAACACCCATTTATCACTTTGATGAAAACTTTTGGGCTACTTTTGGCCTGATATAAAATAACATTTTTTGTTTTATACCCTGGCTCGACATAGTGACTACAGTGCACCTGAGGGTAAGTACAGTGTAGTCCAAAAACGAAAGCAACCATCAAAGGATAAAAATCCATTGATAGTCTCCGTCAGCATGTCAACCGACAAATACCACAACTGAAGGTCTCTAGGTATACAAGTTACTGGATATACACATGCTGATCCTGAAATGGAACAGGCCAAAGCAAGTCACTATGACAGTCTTTACACTTGTGTACTGTGGTCAAGACCCAGTTCAGGCAATAAAATTACCACTAAAAAATTAATTAATTTAAATTAACTAGTAGTCAAGTTGAAGCTTCAGGTACAGCTTCAGTTTTTCAAACATATGGCCATAGATTCTGACAATAGTCTATTAATTGACTTTGACCAGATATCTACACATACTAGGATACTTAATAAATGTATCTTATCAATCACAATGAGATCAATTAGTCTCAGATTGATGCTTGCTAAAAACCCTTAAGATTTAGCTACAATTTACTGTAAAGTTTTACTCTATTTTATTTCATTTTGGGTCAAAACCAAAGCCATTGTTCAGTAACTATTAATTGGGTATTTAAATTCTAACATTTCATACTAAAAATGACTATATTATTTTAAACATTTCAATATGTTATGTCCTCATCAGCTTGTTTGCCAATGAAAACAAAAAAAAAAATTGTTATAACTTAATGACAAATGTCATTTATATGCATACAAACAATTATTTTTTCCTCAAGCATTTGTGGTTGTAATGTGAGTCATAGGAATATTTAATCTAATGAGTTCCTAATTTGTGTACTTAGATTATCAGCATATTAAAAATTAATTACAATGGCAATTAGTACTTATATGGAACATTATATTCTTGGTATTTTGTGACATGAACAAGACATTGGTACCAAACACAATCAATCCCTAAATGTTACACTTCTCTTTTTATCAACATAATATAATTTGCTGTATATTCTCTATAAACCTAAACTATTTACATAAACATAACAACTATTTAAAACAACCACATCCAAGTGGAGGTTACAAATAACTCAATGTAGTATCAGCAACAAATGTTGACTATATTCCCAGTAATATGTTTTTGACTCCATTATAAACTAAATATTGCTTTATCTGACAATGATTTCTTGTATAATAAAAACAATATACATATCATCACCCTAAAGACTCTGCAGGGCAAGAAAACACACATTAATGGCTGCATCCAATGTAAGCTTATATGACATGCCCAATGTGACTAGTAGCACAGCTAATCTCCATTCGTAAGGCACTACTAATGACATAATTAAAAACCATAAATATAATTTTAGCCATACACTGAAAATCATCTATCAAGTTATACTTAAGTTATATTATGAACAAAATAGATAAATGGGTTTTTATAACTTGTATCTAATTAGAAAAATACTTTGTCCTGGGATGATAAATAAAGAACATCAAGAATAGCTAGCGGATACTGATAATATGGAATACAATAATAAAGTATACTAAATTCAATACTTATTACATTAATAATTAAAAAAAAGTGAGTTTGTTATTTTCCTATTTCGATTATATTCGTGAATAATATTTTAAAATTTATTTAGAATATTTTATTCAAAATTTATTTGGATATGATTTTGTATCACAACTGAATAAAATTGTTAGGTCATATTAAAATAAAATTCATCATGAAAACCATTTGGAATAACCATTTCTTTCTTAAAAAGGTGATAGATAAACAGTTTTTAAGCTTTGCCTTGGCAAATACCTACATTCTAGGTACAGAAATCGCGTATTTGTGTATCTAACATATTGCCCGGGTATCCTCTACTTTCTAACGATGTTTAAACAGCAATAAAAGTATTATAAGCCATAAACTATACTTAACTAATAAACGTAGTGAGACTAACAAATTATGAACACAGAGTATTAAAACTCAATTGATAATAATTATCCATCACAGTTAACAATTTTCTTGAAAACTTACCCAAAGCTCAATACCCCAATTCATTTTGTATCAGTAATATCACCTCACTTACACAGAAAGCACATTGAACTTCACCAACCTCACTATAAACGTTTACATTAATATTACGATAATATTTTCACAAGAAAATATTTTTTTATCACTGCCACCATTTAATAACATATTCCATGGAAATAAACATGGCTGACTGACAAATAATTTCAAAAGACACTTGTTCACTGATTCACCGATGACAGCAGGAAACAGTATTACCCCTATCAAATTCTAAATTCCTTTAAAAAGTGCTTAATGTAATATTTGTATCGTTAAAGAAAAATAATAAATCCTGGTTGTACTACTAAACTTAAAAAAATATATTACATAGTTTAATGTTCCATCTTTAATATAGGCCATATAACATATATTAGGTCTGGGATAAAGTTCGTGGCGTTTTTTCCGATGAATGGCGTTGGTCGCATATAACTAAAGAAACACGAATTAGAGCAACAGCTATGAGTGCACCTTTAAAGGTCACCTTTTGAACATTAGTTATTAAATTAAACATTAAACGTAAGAAACATTGCAATCTGTGCAGTGGTTCGAAAGTATTTCGCACTTGAACATGTAGCTGAATAATGAAAAAATCCGGTGTACTCTACAATATCGTTATGACAACGGAAACAACGCTGCGCAGGCTTACGAAAAAAAAATTGCTGTATACAGTGAAGGTACTTTGAAAATTCTGCTGTTTGGAAATGGTTCGCTCGCTTTCATTCCGGTAACTTTAATGTGAAAGACGAGTCATGCTGCGGTCGTCCAATCACTGAAAAAGCTGATGAAATACTTGAAAAAGTCCAACAAGATAAGCATATCAGCAGTGTCAATATTGGTATGGAGCTAGGAATTTACTATAAAAATGTTTTGAATCATTTACATAAAACTGGTTGTAAAAAAAGCTTGACGAATGGAGCTCCTGAGTTGAGCGCGAAAAACATGATGGACCGATTAAACATCTGCGATATGCTGTTGAAACGGAATGAAATCGAGCCATTTCTAAAATGTCTAATAATGGGAGATGAAAAAAGGATTACGTACGATAACCGAAAGCATAAAATATTGTGAATAAAGGATGGTGGCCTTCACAATCATTTGCTAAACTAACATCGACGTCAAAAGAAGTGATGTTGTGTCTGTGGTGGAACTGGATGTTTATCGTCCACCACGAGCTACTTGCGACTGGTGAGACGATTAATTATCAACTCTACTGTGGTTGACTAGAAAGATTAGGCTTGGCGATTGAGAGGAAAAGGCCCGAATCGATAAATAAGAAAGGTATTGTCTATAATCGTGACAACGCTCGACCACACACTTCTTTGATGGCCCGTCAAAAAGTTAGAGAGTTCGGTTGGGAAGTTTTGTTGCATCTACCTTACAGTCCGGATATAGCACCCTTTGACTATCCTCTATTCCGATCTCTGCAGAGCTTTCTTAATGGAATTAACTTGGTTTCAAAAGAAGCCTATGAAAACTACTTGATCCAGTTCTTTAACCAAAAACCACTGAAGGTCTTCACCAATGGGATCATGGATCTACCTAAATAATGCCGAAACATTGTCGATAATAATGGAACATATTTGGTTCATATAAATTCATTCACACGCTTAAGGAGACCAGTCGAATTTTACTGAAAAAACGCCACGAACTTTTTTCCAGGCCCAATATATACAAACAAGCCAAATTTTATAGTTAAACTATTTGTAAAAGGAGAATGAGCATTATTGTATGAAGTACTGCTTTATTTTAAAAGAATTTACATACAAACGATATACAATTCCTATTTATACTATTATAAAGCTTATACAAAAGAAAAGTAAGTTATTATTTTGTAGGGTTTTTTTCTATAGTGTATTTATAATTGAAAGTTAATTAGCTTGCACGTACTAATAATAAGTTGGAAATACGATACTTTATACTAAAACAGATGTTTAGACATAAGTCTACGTTAGTAGTTATGAACATATCCGTTAAAGTCGACTTATAAGCTATCGTATAAAGTCGTGTATAGTTCGCGCATTTCTTAATTTAAATGTTGACAGCTTCAGTCAATAATGTGTTGTGTGTACTTTCGACACGCTAATTTAGTACAAGCCATTTTATTTATGAAGAAGGTTTAATAAATTGAGAACAATGAAACTTTATTATTGCTAAACATTTTGCGTTCATAAATAAATATATCCAGGCGTATAAAACGGCTCTAACATATTGTTTAATACAACAAAATAAACAAATTATATAATACATTAGGTTTTTTTATGTAAACACCAAATTCAATAAAAATATAACACTTGAATAAAAAATAATGTTTTTTTTTTGTGTTTTCAAGTACACACATAGCACAATAGTATAAATAAATGTAAATATACAATAGAAATGGAATGTTTTTAATAATTGTTGAAAAATACTCACAAAAACGTTTAAATAATAACATACCACGCTGACTTCATACTAAAAAGCTATAATACGCACATACACGCCGACATTTGCTCTCTCGCCCTGGCTCACTAATTTTTGTATTTGTGTCTCACCACGTTGTCTTCTTACTAATAAAAAGCTGTAATACGCACAAACACACCGACATTTGCTCTCTCGCTCTGGCTCACTAATTTTTGTATTTGTGTCTCTTACCTGTCGTTTATCCGTTGCATTCGATTTGAAATCAAAACGATTCTATAGAAGTTTCACTTCAAAAATATAATTCCCTAAAGTAGAACAACATATAAAGTTTTAGAATTAATGGCTTCTAGAGCTATAACGTTCATTTCTAGGACATTCTTTTTTGTTAACGGGGTGGAAATTCCCAATATTCCATACAATAAACGAGAAAATATTTTAGGACTACACAGGGATTAAATTCGAATTTAATTTATTTAAAAGCAGTTACATTTTTATAACTTATACTTATAATTGCACGGTAGGATTCGAGAAGTCATTACATCACTTTTATTGTCTTCATATTATTCACAAAAGAAATGAGTAATATTTTATACTTAAATTGTTATCATCATCAAAATCGTTAAAAATTGTGATAAAAAATAAAAAGTGTTCATTTTATTACAATTACTCCAAAATAAGTAGCTTCAAAAAAAGAGAAGTGGTTTTACAGTAGCATTAAAAATACAAAAGTAAAAAATAAACTAGTAGTACGAAGGATCTATTTTACTCTCGATATTATTTAATTTCACATTCGCATTGGAATACAAATTCGTTTACAAAAAATTACATCCTTTTCAGCCCCCTTAATAAAAAAAAAATTCATTCCATGCCTAAGTTATAGAAAAAAACTACATAGTAGAAAACTTAAGGCATGAATGTCATTGCGTTTGACTGTGCGTCAGAAGTATATATATATTCAGTTTCTTTTTTTTATATGCTATAATTCATCCAGAGTGAATCATCGTATTTTAGTAACTGTTGTAATGTACCTAACACGAGGCATTATATCCTTAACGAAAACTTACAACACTGGACGGAACTGACGGCAGTTTGAATGGAAAAAACAAGAGGTAGTCTATGGATTGTAATACCGGCTGGTAATAACTAAATCCTCAATTGAAGAGATATTTTTATAGATACAGCTTGAAAAATGTTTTCTTTTATTTTATTAGCTTCAGTTTACATATAATAAATCTGTTCATAGGACAACCACACGTAATCAAGCTAAGCATTAAGCATTTTTTCTTTTCATTGTGATATTATTGCTTGGTTGGGACAGGTCTTCACAACTAAGCCGGACTTGGTGG
This sequence comes from Automeris io, assembly GCA_036320925.1. NCBI lineage: Eukaryota > Metazoa > Arthropoda > Insecta > Lepidoptera > Saturniidae > Automeris > Automeris io. The sequence continues at coordinate 2,643,871 of JAUDJH010000024.1, forward strand.
GCGAACACAGAAGGCGCTCAGCCAGCGAATTTTATCTGTTGGGCGGCTACACAATTGCACCCCTATGAGCATGGACCGTGACTTGGACGGCTGGCCAATGAAAAACGAACCTAATGGTAATCTACTATCGTTTCGAAAGCGACTACCTTGAGAAGAAACGCCGAAAGAAACTCAAGGCTACGTCGAAGTGAAGCATTAAGTATTTCAAGAAGGAGTATATGTAACAAACCAAATAAAAATTTCGCGAATGCGATGTAGGTTAATCTAAATTTCTTAAATAATTTATGGTTTTAACATACAAAACCGCATAATTTACTATGGTGAGTACCATGTACAATTGTACAGTGTATGGCGAGTAAAATTACATACATATATTTTTTTATAATAATCACAATTTTTTTTTTTAAATAAACCATACGAAATTTTTATTCAATCAAGAAAAAAACACGATACAGGCATTTATCGATATTTATTAAATTATTGTAAATATATACATATATGTCGACGCAAGACTCAAATTTATTATACTTAATCTGATTTTTAGTATAAGAATTAATTAAGTTCAATCTTTTTGATTTTTAATCAGTTAATTTGTCAATAAACACTGAATCTGAGGTATGATCTGGCAACAGAAAAAGTTATTATCTAATGTTTTATTTAGGAAGAAATCTGTTTGCATAAAATCAGCAAATGATTATAATTACTTTCTAGTTTCAAAATGAATATTTTTAAGAATTAATTATTTAAACAAACTTTAGGTTCATTTCATGATTTGTAAATTATAACTCAATAGGTTTTTACTTAATTTATGGTAAAAGAAATACATTGTGTAGTTTTCATTTCCGTTTTCATAAATTAATTGCATTTTTATAATGTTTCTGCTTAAACTTAAAACTATTCGAATTGTTTGATAACATTTAAAACTAGTTTTGTAATTATTAGTTGGTTCTAATAAATACTGTGAAGTAAAATAAAACATTGTTATTTAAAAAGTTAGAAACAGTTCCCCGTAGTATGGCGGCCTTAGCGATGTTTTGTTATGAGAATTTGAGTGTGCAGATGATCATTAAAAAGTCAACCTCGGCAAAGTAAAGTAGTGATCTAAAATAAGTGTTCTATATTGTGAAAATTCTGTAAGTACTTGAATTACATTTATAAACTTGTTGCATTCGTTTCATTATGAGTGATCAGAGAGATAGTGACTTCGGCCTAGCTAATGTCACTATCCCTAATAATACAGTTAGTTCTTTCCCTTCGTTATATATATACATGCTAATGTACCCACTAATCTAAGAAATGGCGTACATGATTTGTATGCGGTTTACAGTTTTTTTTCTATCGGTTCATAAATAAAAAAGTTGTCAGTTAAAAAAAATATCGATCGTATATTGAAAAAAGAAAATGATTTAAAATAATTGTTTACCTGAAATATTTATTAAATTATACTTTTAATAAAATTGCAATTGATCTTTATCTGTACATAAGAAAAACTTTTTTTACTAGGGCCTTTTTTAATACCATAGAAATGAATAAATTAAATAATATAGAAGACCCAAAACAATTAATATTAGAATGTTCGTCGGTGTTTTTCTGCCCTTTAGTATTAGAAAATGTTTAATCTTATAACTGCAAGATAAGGCTGCTTTTTATCTCGAAAAAGTCAACTCTACTTTTACTTTAAATACCTGTAAGAAAACACTAACGACATCTATTGTCGATTATTGTAAATCATTAGTACTAATTGGATTTTATATTTAGATATTATTCAAATAATTTATATAAAAAACAATCAATGGCATTTAATTTAAATAAAGATTACAGCTTCAAATAATTTCTATCATAACAAAAGTATTACTTCTACGTGAAAAATTCGCGGTTATAGCTAGTATATAATATATTCAGTAAAGACTTAAGACACATAAATTTTTATATGGCGTTGAGAATTATTGTTTTCTGTACGAGGATTTAACAAAGACCCATCAGATCCTCGACGAATTAATGCTGTCCGTCGCACATCCTAAAAGAAAAAACGGTCCATTATACGGAGAGATTAAAAGTGATTTTTAAGATTTCATTGTGTATAAAAATTATTGTGAGATAGGATTTTTGGAAATTAAACAATAAAATAACCCTATGCTAAAAACACTAATAAATTAGCTGGACGCCTCAGTAGTCGCGAAAGCAAAGGTTTTAATGCACGAGAAGTGCCCGTTCTTAAATCCGAATCACCAAATCTTTGGAATTGCTTCTAATTACAAAAGCTTGGTAGCTAATCACCTCAAGCGCTCAGTTTACCTATTGATAGAAGCTATATCTAAAGACTCTCATAAGTCGATGGTAGGTGTTTTGAAAACTTATTATGTCCAGACTAACATATCGTACGTGTACAGTGTTTAATAAAGTAATCAGCTTCTTAGGAGTATTTATAAATAGCATTTACTATCTATGCGGTAGTCTACGGTAGATTTTTGTATCAATCGGTAAGTGTCATGCATCTATAAGAACAATTTCTATTATCATCATCTACAGCTAATTCAATTTTTTTCCCATTAACCATACATATATTTTTTAAAAACAATATGATACATATTAAAAGTAACTAACTTTGACTGGTGCTAAAATTATATGGTGGCTGGATCTCCTCGACGTTGGTGGTCCTGTTAATGAAGAAGTTCGCGACGATGCAAGGGGGCTCTGAAAATTGAGAATATATATTATTTTAATGATAATATTAAATTATACATTAATATAGGATATACAACGTCTTATTCGAATCATTTATTAAAATATATGCTTACCTTAAGTACTGGAACAAAACCAAAATCTGATGGTAGTGGCTGTGTCTGTATGTTATAACTTCCTTCTTCAGATGCAATAGATACTATCGATGGGCGTGCTGATAGTTGTTGAGCAAGTAGTAATGGATCAGCATCTGGTAATGTTAAATAATAAAAGTTGATAAACTAGAAATTGTGAACTGTTCATTTTTTCCTTATTATATTACCGATATTCATGCCTCTTGCAACTCTTCTTGCTTGGAGTAATCTTCCAGCACTTCTTCTAAACTTGACACCTTTTTCTGCTTCTTTTCTCAATCTTTGTGCAGCTGCTGCTGATTCAGCTATGGCCATGGCTTTTTGCCCCATTCCAGAACGTTTTAAATTTACATCTATTATATAACTCAAACAAATAGCATTAGATAAAGTGATGTCACTGGGCTGTAATAAAAGTTTTAGTAAAAATTTGTACACCTTACCGAATAGCACGATTCGAATTCATCACAATAATTTTCTTATAGCACAAAATATAGCTTAACAACATCAAGTATATTTAAGAGAACTTTGTAATTGAAATACATACAGAGCCTATATTATTTACACTTATATCCAATGACCTAAGTGGTGTTTTCACTAATCCAATTGCACGAGCCAAAAGATCCCCGCAAGTTGGAGGGTTTTCCGCACTCGTCGTTGACCATACTCCAGCTGGTGCTTTGGTCAAAGGACAAGACTTAATGCCACATCCAGATATATTTAACCTAAAAATATAGGTTTATTTAATTTTTTAAACTTTTCAAACTAAAAAAAAAATAATTTAAATATTCTTACACAATAAGACTGCATCCTCTTGCTATTGATACAGCTATATATGCGATTCCTTCAGATCCTAATTTGGTATTAAGTCGTAAGTCTAAATTTCTAATGCCACAACCAGGGTGATTAAGTGAATGTGATATGCTTTCTACGCCTAAAAGACCTTGCGGAAAGATAAGGATTATAAAACAAAATATTTAGAACTTGTAGGCCAACAAAAAAATATAAAAATTACCAAAATTGTTGTCTGCCAAAATAATATTTCGCAAATTGTTATGTTTCGTAATAAATTTTGCAATAAAGGATGCACCATCGTCTCCTATTTTGCAATGACTAAAATCTAGTATCTCTAGATTATGACTGTCTGAAAGTCCTCGTAGTATGTACTTTACTTTGGTGCAATCCATATCTGTTCTAGTTATCCTAAAATCAGAGTTATTTGTTACTAGCAAATTCACTAGTTTAGCAAGATCGCTAATTATAGTATTTCTGAGATATTTCCCATTTACATACTGCGATAAATTACAATTTTATTAAAAGTATAATACTATATGTATTTCAGCGAAATCACCCAAACAATTATTTTAAACCATTTCTTTTCCGATAAATGATTGACGTTTTTTAAAACGGATATTTCTTTTTTGTTTACGAACCGATTGAAACAAAATCAAAACCTACATTAAAATAAGCTTTCTATATAATACATTAGTGAAAATTTGATCCGAATCGATTAAGTCGTTATGGAGATTAACGAGTATAAACGCGTATATATATACATGTATGTATATATTGATTGACATCTTCTATCTATCTATAATATAAAAATAAATCGCAAAATGTCTTGATAATCGCGAAACTTGAGAACGGCTGAACCGATTTGGCTGATTTTTTTTTTTTGTTGTGTTTGATGAAGTCTGAGGAAGGTTATTACGGAAAAAAAAAATAAAAATTCCCTGCAACTGTCTAAAAATAACACTTTTCTGTATTCTCATACAAAAAATTCGTTATAAGTCTATTTGAACTTTAACACCATACCATAAAGTTTAAATGTCAGTGGACGGGTTCCGGGAAGGCAAAACAATTGAGTGACGTATAAATATTAATGTCAATATTTGTCAATTTTTATACATATAGCATTAAAGCCAGGTTCCTTCAAACAATTAAAAAAAAACCGCCGACAGGCCAATAGGTGATGGCCGATTAAAATCTGACGGGGGAGCTATTAACATTAAAAAAACTCAATGTGACTTTGTTTTAGAGAAATAGAGCAGAACAAGGTTTGCCGGGACATTTTCAAAAAACAGCCGACAGGCCAATAGGTTTTGGCAGAATAAAATCTGACGGGGAAGCTATTACCATTAAAAAAAACAATGTGACTTTGTTTTAGAGAAATAAGGCAGAACAAGGTCTGCCGGGACAGCTATTTTCCAATAAATTTTTACTAACGTATGTATATTACGTGAATAATATTTTTCTGTAAGAAGGTATTTATAGCTCTAGAATAATTTTTCATCTAGATAATAGAAAAAGATATAAAGAAGTGTGTTACCGTTGAAGGTGTAAATTTAAGGGCTCTTTATACAATTATATACAAATCGGTAATATCTCAAGTCTCTAACCTGTGTAATTCTTAATGTTTTGCTTGTTTTAAAATCTTCTACCTGTTGCGATCACCTCCCGCGATGACTATATCGTGTGTATTTCTTTTTGAATTGAATAAAAATTTCGTATTACGTTTTATTTTAAAAACTTTGTTATTAACGACGATTATAATCAATATATATTACATAACTATATATTCACTATGTTATCGTATATGGTTTTACTAGGTAAACTATAAATTATTTGATAAATTTAAAACTATCTACATCGCACACGCGTAATTTTTACTTGGTTTAGTGTACATACTCCTTCATACATCGTTTAATATTTATACATATCTGTGTGTGGTTATGCCCGGCAATCTCAGCCATGGATTACCTTATTTAGATGAGCTTTTCATCATATATTGTGAAAAGCTTCACTTAACATCTAGTGATAATTTAAGTTCGATCGGTTCCTAAAAAAAAGTAATATCTGTTTAGATAAATACGTCGATCATTTAATGGAAAAAATATTATGATTGTACAGGTGATTTGGCTGAAAAACATATAACAATGTACCTTTTATTTTCTTTTTTAAGGGAACATACAACATACAACAATATGTATATATATATATATATACAATAAAAATACACAAAAAATATACATAAAAAAGCATAGTTTTCACAAAAAAAAGAAAGCTAGCGCAGTGTTTCTTTTTTTAATTCTTACACATTTCACATAATACTAAGAGTAATCATTTACAATTAAAAACCGCATGAATTACAAGATTGCTATTTGATAAAAAATAATAGCTACCTGAGTATTTTTAGTTGAGAACACTTTTCTAGACCACGTGAAAGGTTTTTTGCATCATTATTAGTAAATTGGAACTGATCTTTACAATATTGGCTTCCTATATATTGAAGTTGATAAGTAATGTGCAATTCCATTAAATAATTTAAGCTGCCCAATGCTGCATGTAGTGAAATATGATCTGAAATAATTTATTAATGTAAAAAATTAAATACTTAAATAAAACCTTGTATATCCATTTTGATTGTAAATTGTATAAGTCTACCTCTAGTGTTATTAGGTACATTATCAATTTGAGATTTTTGCGCATTTGAATGTTGACTTGTTATAAGATCAGCCATTTCTGGAGAATTTGTTCTTCGCTCCGGAATTTCTAATGGTGATAAACTTCTTATTGCGAGTTTTTGTATGTGTGGTCCACATAACTTTACCAACTCAGTAATCTGTAATATTGAATGTCTTTATTGTTATATACAAACACTATTTTGCTTTTTTGAGATTTTTGAAATCATACCTTCTCTGGATCATATTGACTTGGATTCATATTTTCCAAAACATTGGCATAATACTTTTCCATGAAAATATTAATCCATTGCTTATCATTTATTTCCTGTGGAGCTTCAGACCATTTAGAAAAATAGCATCTTTTCCAAAATATATCACTTTTGATATTGTCGGCCAATATTTGTAGATGTATATCCGTATCAAGAATTTGTAATAAGTATTCGCGGTCTTTAGAAATTAAGGCATCTAATTTTGGTTCACCTTTAAAAATATGGTAATATATTTTTAAATAATATAGAGGTACGACAGTTTAACCAAAAAAGTAATAGTCTTTTAGGAAATAAAAAAAAACTTGAAATGAATTCATTAATACATCCATTTTTAAGCACTTTAAGGTCCTTAAAAAAACCCTAGATAAGAAATAACTAAATTCATTAATTGAGTTTGAATAAAATATATTTTCCTGAAGCCCAAGCTTTAATAACTTTAAAGGTACTATAAATGATTTTACCATCATCATGTTCTGAACAAATAGATAACTTTTCATTTAATAAAAAATAATGTGAGCAACATTTAAAATATCTGTGTTGTGTTTCTCTTTATTATGTATGTATATATAAATAATTAACTTTAATATTAATATTTCTAAAAGGAATAACTTGAAACCTTTCCATTTCTTCGCAATTTTTTCTATACATAAAGAGACAAGTGGTTTCGCATGACAAAAATCCCATACGAAATCTTCCGAAAAGATTTTCCTTTCTTTTTCAGTTATCTTCTGCTGTTTGTATGTTAAATATGTACTTGTTTTTACACATTCCGGGAGTACCACGCTATTATAAAGAAGTTGTAGCATGATTTTTATTTAATTTAAAAGAAATAAATGTTCCTGCTTAATCGTTATTAATGGTTACTAGGCAATTTTTTAACAGTAGGTAGCTGAAGTAGAGATAAAATATAATTTAATGTTAACGGATATCGATAAATGTTTATAAAGAGCTGGCAACATTATTCTTACCTAACATAGACGTAGCTTTGACTACATAGAACGTAGATGTAGATATACAACATAAAAAAAGTACGCACTCTTTTTCCTCGTGGCAATAGCATATACTGTCAAATTTGTCATGCTTTAAGTTCTAGTATAGAAAATAAATAACAACTAATTGACATTGACGTCATTATGATGAATGACTGCTTTGATATTTAATTGTTAAAATTGTTGAAAAATTTTTAAGAGCTGACTGTCTTAAATATTTTACAAATAGTTTATGTATTTACACTATTTAGTTGCTGACCATGGATAAGCATAACAGTTCCGAACTCCTAAATTCAGATATTTCCTTATCAAAAAATGCCAGCTCCGATTCGTTAGACTCAGATTCTAAATCAAGTTCATTGAATTCTAAACACGGACAAGATTCCGTAAGTTACCTAAAAGGATTAATTTATTCTCATCGGATATTAGATGACGACTGCCTGCTTCCTGTACCTTAACTCAGTCTTAGCTTACAGTGAAAGCTGCTTAGTGCTTCCAAAGATTATGGATTCTAGTAACTATTTAGGTGTCACTCGAAGTAAAACTATTCATATATGTTTGTTTGTCAATCGTATTCATAGTCATAGGCAATATAATGAATTATCTAAGGCTAGTATATGAAAAGAACATATTCTGTATTGATATTTTGTAATAAAGTCTTGTATTTCTTTACAATTATTATAATAATTATTGACTTAGTTTCAAGTTATTAATATTAATTTGATACTGCTAATTTGATGAAAATTCCATTTATGTCTTAATGTAAAATATCAATATTGTTTAGGGACATGAAAAGCTCTTGTATATTTTGTGAAGTCGATGCAAAGTATGTACATATTTTACCAGGTGTTTGAAATATTTTCATAATTTCCAACTTCAGCCTAATGCACTTGGAGACATTCATCTATTGGATGGAGAAAAAGTTATGAGTGTTGCCAAAGATGTGACATATCTATGTCCATATAGTGGGCCGTCCCGTGGAGTTTTAAAAGTGACTAATTACCAACTGCACTTCAGACCTACAGATCCTGCAGCTTTACAAGGCACATTAAGTGTTCCTCTGGGGGTTGTAAGTATGATAGTGTACTTTATACATTTAATTACCTTGGTGATTTTTGTTTTTTTTGCGTTAGAATCTTAATTGAACTAGAAATCTGAAGTGAATTGTTTAAGTGATTGAATATTAAAAGAGCAAACCATTGCATGCTATAATCAATAACTATAAGGAGAACTCTCTAAATGAAAAATGTGTTAGAATAAAAGACCTGTAGAAGGAGAATATTTTATAAATCTTTAAAGTAAAAATTTATTTATTCATTTGAAAAAGCTATGTTAGTATGTGTAACTTGAAAATAACAAATAGCTTTCATCTGCAACCTTTCTACTACCCTTAAATAAAAATTAAAAATATTATTTTTTGGAGTTTATACTATCTATTAAACAATAGAAATAATATGGTGTAATAGTATGTACTTAATAATATATATAAATATATATCCATAGCTAAAATGTAAATGTAAGTTTTCTAAAAACTTTTTTTTAGGTTTCTCGTATTGAAAAAGTTGGTGGTGCCTCATCAAAAGGTGAAAATTCCTATGGCATTGAAGTATTTTGTAAGGTAACCTTTTATTTTATTACATATATCTTTTGTTTAGAAATTGATTATTCTGTATTTAATGATATTTCCTTATATTTATTTTAGGACATGAGAAATTTAAAATTTGCCCATAAACAAGAAAATCATTCACGTCGTGGGATATTCGAAAAACTACAGCAATTAGCTTTTCCACTATCTCACAGGCTTCCATTATTTGCATACAGTTATTCAGAGACTTTCTCAGAAGAAGGTTGGCATGTATATGAACCCATTGCTGAACTCCGGAGAATGGTAAAGATCTTTTTATTTTGAAGTATAAAATTACGTCACATTATTTATCGTCACGCTATATCCCTTTCGGTGTAAGCAGATATACATTAGTGGCTGTATCTATTTGATGATTATATGTTGTGCCTAAAGTGACCAGTAGTACATCTGATCACCACTCTCAGGACACATATGACATTTATAAATTAAAAATGAACCTAACTGTGATCTACCAGTGTTTCGGTAGCGACTATCTTGAGGAAAAATGCCGGAAAAAAACTCAAGGCTGCGTCAGATATTACTTTCCTCTTAGTAAATTCTATTGTCTGAATCCGTAGATAGAAGAAAATTCTTGTATTCAATTTTACAGGGTGTCAACAATGATATGTGGCGTATAACGCGGATTAATGATAAGTATGAAGTGTGTGACAGTTATCCTTCAGTGTGGGCAGTGCCCGCTGCAGCCAATGATGACTTGTTACGGTCAGTGGCAACATTCAGATCTCGAGGAAGGATCCCTGTTCTGGCCTGGATACATCCTAGTTCACAAGCTACCATCACTAGGTGTAGCCAACCATTAGTAGGGGTAAGCATTCAGCTTAATAAATAACAAGAGAATGCTATTGAATCAAATTAGATTAATATATGTTGATTGTTACGTCATAATTATACACCTGTTTTAATGGTATGTCATCCATCTATTGTACGATGGAAGTGGTACTAAGAGGTTAAGCTATATCTCTATTTTTTTATCATTCCATTATAATAAAAAAATTAATGATGTAAAGATTCTAAATACCTCCTAATTTATATTGGCGTTAATCAGTTATTATATATTAGTGAAGAGACATTTCTAGCTGCTATTTCATATTCTGCTAAACTAATTGTCATGAAACATATTCCAAGTTGTAGAATATAAAAAATAAAATAAAACTCTTGTCTTTTTTTCAGTAGTTTCTGCATGATTTGATATTAACAGACATTGTTTTAAATAATTAATCTATTTTCAGAATCCTCAAGAATATTCAAATAATACAAATATTGATATATATAAATATTGATGATACCACTAAGCTTTTATATAATAAAGATTTTTCCTTACAATTTTGGAATAATGTAAAAAAGATGTGGTATATTCTTATAGTTTCACATTGTCTCTGTAACATAGATGAATACCTCTGAATTTAGCATCCAGTAGTTGTGTGTTGGTAGGCAGTTAGAGCAAAATGCGAATATTGAACACTAGGGACTATATGTTTTTCTATTTTATTATTGCTGTTAATATTGTTATAGGTAAGTGGTAAACGTAGTCGTGAGGACGAGCGGTATATTCAGCTGATAATGGATGCAAATGCGCAGGCGCATAAGCTTTTTATCATGGACGCTCGGCCAACAGCTAATGCTGTCGCTAACAAAGCCAAAGGTGGAGGGTATGTCACAAAACATAAGTACTAAATATATAAAATCACTTATCCTGACATATCATCATAGAGCCAAAATTACTAAAGCTAGAAACATGACATTTGGCCTCCAGCCAAGGGTAGATAGATTGATATTCCGCCCTAAAGACACGAAAGAAGGTTTGGTAGTTTTTTTTCTTTTATGCCGTCAATTTCGACGTAAGCATTGTGAAAATAGGTATTTAGATTTTTCTTTGAAATAAAAAAATATGCATGGAACTATGCATACAAAAATACGTATGGCTCATTTTGGAAAATTAAGCCTCAAGGACTTTTCGAAAACCCGTCAATTTTAAAGTAAGCTAAGTAAGTAAAAAGTATAAAATACGAGTTTGGATATTTTTGGAGCACCAATCCCTTAAGCCCGGGTCATAATAGCTAACAATTCGGTAAGAAACTGATAGTCGCTATTTGTGAAAAATTGTTTCATAGATACAAAATAAATTAAATTTAATGTCCTATGAAAATACAAGACACTATAACCGCGCATACTTATCACCCACACAATCATTAAGAAAAACTGGCTTTCTTTACCAATGATCTTTTTATTACATTTTTAAATTTCATATGTGGGAATTCAAAAATGCTTTTAGGTATTTTGTCCAAGTAATCTAAATTCCAAATTTTTTTTTAATTGTATATGTTTAATACCTAATACATTTAATTGATATGAGTAAAGGATTATGCAAATAATGATAGTTTTTTTTGTTTTTTTCTAGTTACGAATCAGAAGATGCTTATCAAAACGCTGAGATTGTATTCTTAGATATCCACAATATACACGTGATGAGAGAAAGTTTACGTAAATTAAAAGAACTTTGCTTTCCGCAAATCGATCAAACAAGGTAACATCATATTCCATAAATGACTGAAGTATTTAACTCAACATTGCTTGATAACTATACCTTAAACCATGTATGGGAAGCATTAAATTCTGTAATGAGATGATTGATGCCCATTTAAAGTGATGATAGTATTATTATATCAGTCATTGTCATTCAAACGTGATTCTTGGATATTGGTAGTAATTGACGGTTGAATGAGTATGTACGGTATGACACGCCCCACTTGTAAGGTAATCTGCACAAGGTTGTTGAGTTGTTTAATTAACAGTTGCTTAATTATTCAATAACTAGTTATATAAATTAGATTTCGTAGAAATATCACATAAATATCATATATACTTTAAAATTCATGAAGAAATATCTTGATCTGCAAAAAATGGAAATTGTCATTTACGACAATCTACCAAAACACACTCGATAATATTGATTTGATAATTTTGAACAATGTAAAGTTTAACAGTTCTAAAATCTGTTAAATAATTAGTTTTTATTTTTTATTCTGACGCATTTTTAAATCAGTTTTGTCATATTATTTGTTTTATTATAGATGGTTCAGTGGTATAGAAGCTAGCTGTTGGCTGAAACACATCAAGTGCATATTGGCTGGGGCTGTGCGCATTGTTGACAAAGTATGTTCTGTAAAATATTTATCATTGTTTTTTTATTATAACTTTTTGAAAGTAATGATGTTATTCTAATTTATTTTTATAGTGGCCCTACAAAGAACTATACTGCGCTTAATGTAGTCAAAAAACGGTGGCAACTGCCAAGGGATTAGAGGCCTGTGATAATCGCTGTTGTCATATCAATAGAAATATTTCACAATTGGGAATGTAAATATAAATAGATAAATTGATGTACACGAGCTGAAGCCGAACCGCAATAGTTTAAAAGAGTCACTATTACAGACCATGTAATTGTACAGTAGTACCATGCCAGGGAAAAAAATGAGAGAGGCAGACATGACGTGACATGAGAGGGAGGCGGTGCACGGTGTTCGGTGCACCGCCTGGGAGAGAGGTTTTGGTGGAGTGGGCTTTATTCCTTCCCCTCCCAGAGAGGTAGCCTCAACAATGCTTCTTGTTCCCTGGGCGTCTGGATGAATTTGACTTCCCAGGCCCGGGCGGAGCAATCAGACGGACACCTCGGGGGTTTTTAGTCAGTAGGAGTCTGACACACTGAGGTCGCTGCCCTCACAGCGTCCTTGATGGTCCTATACAGGATTTTTCCCCCGGGATACAAAAAAATAAGTACCATGCCAGAAAGTTGTAAGGATGTACCTTGTATCGAACAATAACAATTTACAATTCTTGCCTAAATGATCATTAGACAGTCGACTAGACCCAAATGACTTATTTTTTCTCCAGTCTCGGCGAGCGAATAGCCTTTCTCAGACTCCATCTCTGGGAATTATGGATGTAAAGAGCCCACCTTTTTGAACTTCACTATCGCCATCATCTTATTGCTCAAAATGGAACAACTACTTAAATTATTTGGCGTCAATAATGTGAACAATTGAAACAGGTGGAAAATCACAAAACCTCCGTGCTCGTTCATTGCTCTGATGGTTGGGACCGTACTGCGCAGCTGACTGCCTTGGCTATGCTAATGTTGGACCCTTACTATAGGACTCTGAGAGGATTCGAGGTTCTCATTGAGAAGGAATGGTTGTCATTTGGACATAAGTTCCAATTGGTGAGTAAATCTTTATTACCTCTCCATATTATTTATGGGAGAAATTAACGGATTACTAGTATTTTTCTTTTAGTGAAGGTTATAAATTTATCAATAGAAGGTTTGACCAGAAGTTTAATAGTTTTGTTGCGTAATTAAAACATGGTATGTGCTTGTTTGGTCAGCACCGGAGATACCAGACAATATTTTATAGAATAACTATTTCGCATTTCTTATTTCTTGACTTCCTTGGGTGCCAATGTTTGTTGTATTTTATCTAGCTTTTTTGCTACGTACAGTTTATTTTTAATTCTTGTAATTCAAATAAAAAAGTAAACGAATTATCAAAATAATAAGTAATCTTACGGATTGTGAAACAACACTATTTTAGCTGGGGCTAGCCAAATAACATTAGATAAACGATAAAGCTAATAGAAAAGTGCGAAATGTATGCACTTTTCTACTAGCGTTATCGATAAACGAATTTTACGATGTTTCGGGTGGCAGGTTACTCTTTAAAACTTGAGTGATAGACGTATATTGGTACATGTATGAAGTAAAGGTAAATTTCCACAGCGCATAGGTCACGGGGACGAACGTCATTCAGACGCAGACCGATCTCCGGTGTTCGTGCAATGGGTGGACTGCGTGTGGCAGCTACAGCAACAGTTCCCCACGGCTTTCGAGTTCACCGAACGTCTACTGGTTACCATTGTCGACCATCTCTACTCGTGTCGCTTCGGCACATTCCTGTTTAACACGGAGCGCGAGAGGGTTAAAGAAGGTCACTTTAAACTGGATTCTTTGTTATTTTTTTTTTTTTATTTACTGCAAAGGGTACAGTGTCAGAAGAACCACGATTTTGGTATTTTATCAACAAATTCCCTAAATAATCACATTTTACCTTTTTATTATTAATCGTTCGTTAAAACAAAACAGTGTTGTTGCTTAACAAATTCAAACCTCTCACTGCTTGCTATATTATTGAAGTAAATAATAATAAATATTTATTGTTAGTTCATCATGAATTGTTCATTTGTAACAATTCCAATAAAGTAACAATAAAAAGAGTACACTGGCCAGCAAAGATTCCACACGGATGTCGCATTTCGTGATCAGCTCGTGTATGTACGTACATATTTATAATATACATGTAACTGCAGGACCTTTGATTGTTCTATATTTCAACCGGCATAAGTATGTTAAATTTTTAGGACGTTAGATTGTGCAAAGAGCAGTGAAGCGTCGATGTTCTCGCGGCCGGCTGAACCCCATACGATGGACAGACTTAAATCCTTTATGAGATGTATGGAATGCATACCCAATGCCTCTAATAGAGAGCATGGAGGCGTCTCGTAAAAGCTAACCAACCATACTTGCTTGGTTGTGGCTTTTGCGAGGCGCCTCCAGACGATCCCTGACCACGACCATTCCACCAATAGTATACTACTAAACAAAAGAACTTTGGTGGTAATTCTTTGACAGTCGCTGTCATGCTTGGATTTTACTGTAATTATTAGATACCGTACAGTCAATCAGTAGCGTTCATTCCATAAAAGCATCAAAGCATTGTATGCCCTTACGATAAATGACTCTAAAATAAATTCCTTTAATGTAAACAAAAAAAGGAACCCTTTATATTCAAATCTATTATAATTTCACGTCTTCTATTTTCCCTATGAAAGTAATGTAATATTTATTATCATTATATAATATTCAAATTCATTATCTGAATCTGCCTACCCTGGCCAAATACCTTATGCACGTCACTGCAGTCAATTGGCATGTAATAACTTTAAGATATCTTTTCGCAGAAGTCAAAACGAAAACCGTATCGATGTGGTCGTATATAAACAGCCGACAGGATTTATATCTTAACCCGTTGTACTGGGGTCCTTCGTCGTTCGGAGCTGGGTCACCGCCATCACCGTACGTGCGGCCTCAAGTTGTACTCGTTCCCGTAGCCTCATTAAGGGTTATCAAATTGTGGAAAGCACTGTACTGCAGGTGGAATCCGACCATGAGGCAACAGGTAACAAAAAAATAAAACTATAGCACTGTGCCTATTCCTTAATAATAACTAGTCTTTTAGCAGTGACTGATATATTGTTAAATGAAATGATTTAGTTCTTGGTCAAATAATCAAGCGCTTTCTAAATCAAGATAATAAATAGAACGAATTTACTATCACGGTATATATTCATAAGGAGAAATTTAGCGGAAAAATTAATTAAAGATTTGTACTTTATAATAAAGTACCTAAACCGTATACCGCTTTGTTCTGCCATATAAATTGTTTCTGGTGGTGAATATTTTATAATTTAGTTTAGTGCATTTAAGATAATGTCACAAAAATAAATAAAAAAGTACAACAATTAAGTATATCAATCGCAAATAAAATATATATTAATTAGTTTATATAAAATAAATTTCTGAACGCACACATAAATATTTGACAACCAATATATATTAATTAGTTTATATAAAATAAATTTCTGAACGCACACATAAATATTTGACAACCAATATATATGTATTTCAATCCTTTTTGTTCCCGTCATTACTCTACATTTTTTAAATCTTAAATATGCCATTATTCTAATGTAACGCATATATCCTTTCGATTCGAAACCTTTATACCTCCTTTAATTGGAGGGGAGAGTCTACCGTATCGACGGGATGAACATTAAATGTTTGACAGTTCTGAAACCCATTAACATTTTGTATGGGAAAATGTATTTTCTTTTATTTATTTGTTTTTGACAATTTTCCAATATTTTTAAAATATAATCTGCTATTCGAGACGAATATAAATACAATAAATCAAAAACCATGAAAATCAATCCAGCTGTTCTCGAGTTATAAGTGTTCGAATAAACCCGACATATATTAATTTTAAAAGTGGATCATCCGTGATACTAATTAATATGAGTAAATAAAGAGGCAGCTGCGAAAAGATAAACCAAAAATGTATTCAAAGGAGAAAAATAGAAATATGCGCTGAAAGTTTTTTTTTTTTCAAATTATTGCTGTAGAGTATTAATTATAAAACTTAAAAGACCAGGACGGTTTAAAATAAGCTGCAAAATTTATTTGTAGGATCCGATATATCAACGGACGCGAGAATTGGTCGCGTTGCGCGCGCAGCTGGAGGCGGCTGCGGCGGCCGCTGCGGGCGACCACGCGGCCAGACAGCACCGGCTCGGCCTCACGCCGCCGCGCGTCGCCAGTCCACACCACGTCTGAATATCGCCTCATTAAGCCAATACCAAGTTAGTCACTGACTTCCTTCTACAGACATTTGAGGCTATAAGGCTGTTGGTCGTACGGGGTACATTTGTGTTCAACTGAATTAATATTTTGTCAGTGACGCGTCCCATTACAGGACACGGTAAAAAGTCCTTATTTATTTATTTATAGGGCAGCCAGTGACCGACACTTTATATAAAAATATAACAATGACAACTATTGACAACAAACCTTTAAATGCATCAACCTGTGAAGGCTATCGCAGCGTGCACCAAAAATAACCATGAAATAGTAAGAATAACAATAGAAGAAACAAAATTTACATCAAAACCAAATAATTTACGAATTGATGACAAAAAGAAGGAAATAACAGAATACACGCATACCATAACCAAAAACCACAAGAACGACAATAAAAAATAAAACCACAGTAAAATCAAAACAAAAACACAAATATTTACGCTCAAAATTTGTTTTTGCGTGACCCTCACTGCTTCCAGTGCCTTTCTTTTGCATTTCGGTAAGGAATCTTCAAAAATACCGAGAGACGATTCTAGATCGCTAAGCAAGCGGGAAAGTCTGCTTACCGGCTTATTAAGTTACCCATATTATTCCTCATAGAACAGTCGCAACGCAATTCAAAGTCCAGTGTAGTGTAAGAAATTATACAAAATTCCAATTAGATTTAGAGAAAATCGGGTTAAGGGTCCTGTAATGGGATTCCACAGACGAGAGGTTATACGCACGGTCAACCAATTCTACCTGGAGCTGACGCCACAATTTGTCGCCAGACTTCACCACGTCTGAACATCATTAGCCAATTCCAATTTAGTCACCGATTTCATTTTAATTTACGTTCGGATGTCAAGATACGTTTACGTCCTTTGCCATCTAGATGGCGCTCATTACAAGCTGGTTCGGGCTTCGCGATCAGCCTCTTTATATTCCATTTTTTTTAGACTAAATAGAATCAAATAAATATAATTATCTTTAGTAAGTATTGAGTAATTTTAAGTCGAACATGAATGGTTTAACACATTCGAAGCGTACACTAATTTTAAAAGAAATTAAATGTCACATTATTCATCCTTTCTATCGTCTTCGTGTTTAATTATATGTTTTTGGTCCATCTGTAAAAGGCATTACATATTTATTCCGTCGTAATTTGCATCTGTGCATTTAGCTCTACACGTACCAGACCGAATGTTTACGTTCATAACACTAGCTTTACTATAAGACGACAGTGCTTTTTCACTCAATATAGTTTAAATAACTTTGACAACATATCCACGCTACTATAATTTAGCTACACAAAATAGCAAATAAATAATGCCAATTGTAAAATATGTCGTCAAAATATTTCCGTTTACACCATGTTTTTTGTCATTTGATTTGTTTTTAAGTGAATAATGGAAGCGATAGGTTATGTTCGACAAAAGTAAATGGCAAATAAATTATTTTATCAACGTTAATCTATATCATATTCTTAATAACTATATGTTGTTCTGTTTAGATTTTAATAAATAGATTGTATAATTAACAAAAAAAATTGGACGCCTCAGAGTTCTTTGTATGTTTAAAATAATTAAATACTTGGTAACAAGTTTAGTTTTAAGCAATTAATATAGTAAATAGATATATTGTAATATTGTAATGCGAGCAAGTATTGTATAAAATATATTTGTATAGAAATTATCATTGTTTTAGTAATACTTACCACTGTTTTTTTAACAATATAAAAATTAAACAAACAAAATATTATGAGATCCCTGTTTTGCGTACTTATCGTTATTTTTCATTTTGCATGTCTGTTACAAAGCTATCAAACATTATTATTAAAAATATAATTATCTGAAGTGCTAGCTACTTTGGTATATCTGCAAGAGATTATTATTATTATTTGGGCGTACTTAGAAATAGAAATATTTAGGTATGTTAAGTATGTTTCAATTAAAATTGTATGGATTTACTTATCTTAAAAGAAAGTCGTTGACCAAGAAGTTAGCCCGATTGCATGGATGTGAGAGCCAATGTGTTTACACTTATATGCCAGACACAAGTAAAACATCTAGTTTATGAAAGTTCAAAGGTGTTTGCTTAATATTCTTATTTAAGGTACAAGTAATATTCCTATAATTATCTTCGTTTAACTCTGTCTTTACCATCTTCATATAATTAAAACTTATGTTTGAAGCATATTAGCTAAATGCTTTTGTAATATAATATGTCTACAAGGTTCTACATATTAAGTCTAGATATAGAATCACTATGTTATTGGAGTATGTAAATCGTTTATGTATAAATGTTAATTAAGTTTCGTGAAAAAATAAAGATTTTTGAAATTACGTGGTACAATTTTTTCTTGCAACCTATAAAATGATTTATTATTCAAAAAGTTTTTATATCGATAATAATGCAGATTTGTCCGCAATTTTCCCGAATTGAGAGATAACATAAAATAAAAGTAATATATTCATTACTAGCTGTGCTCGCAACTTTATTCGCGTGGAAATAGCGCAAAATCGATACAGCTATTAATGTACCTCTGCTCACTCCGAAAGGATGAACTGTGGGGATATATTATTATTATCATATTTTTAAAAACAAAAATTTTCACACCTTGGTATGACAGCCTGATAGCGCAGTTTGTAGTGACTGTACTTACGATTCTAAGGTCCTGGGTTCGAGTCGCGGTAGTGGGAAACTTTTCTTTGATGTGCAGATGAGTTTGTCACGAGTCTTGACTGTATATATGTATTTAAGTATTTATAGCTTTGCCTAGTACTCATAGTACAAGCGCAAGCTTAATTTGGGACTAGGTCAATGTATGTAATTGTTAATAAATATTATTATAGTATGACTTCTTGTGTATAAACGATAGGTACATAGATAACCGGATAAAAAAGACCCTAATTGGTCAAACTGTTTCTGATAATTGCGCGCAAAATCACTTTCTTTTTTTATTTTATATATTTAGTGGACTTTGCGCACCAAAACGTAGACAAACGTTTTAACAATTATTGTTTTGGGTTCTATGTCATTAAGAACGGCCCCTAATAAGACCTTTTTCTCATTTGTTTTCTATTTGCACATAGCGATCAGTTACAATTTTATTAAAAGAATAATATTAAGAATTAAATAAAATTAACACTAAACGTTAAAGGCACTTTCCACAGTACATTGTTGAAATTCACAGCTAAATCAATCTAACCGTTTCTGGGATTAGCGGGCACAATTGCGTACAGAAATGTGTATTTTTTGCTAACCTACATCGAGCAAACAATTTTTTTTCTGTAAGACAGTGTATATAGAAGTCATAGAATAATTTTCCATATAGATAATATTGTAGGCGGCAAAGGAACGCATTTATTATGTGTCGACGACGATTTTGTTAAAAGGATGGAAGTGAAATATTCAAACGGTAATGTCTTATAAACGGGTTAAAAATAGTGTCCGACCGAAAGTTCGGTTTCGGTTTCGGCCGAGTTTCGGCCAAAAATCAAGTTTCGGCGGCAGTTTCGGTTTCGGCCAAAATTGGCCGAAACTTTTGCCGAAACCGAAACTGATTTCGGTAGTTGTCGTACATGCTTGCCTAGCTTCGTTTCTCGCGGCAACGCTTTGACGGACGCTGGCGGCCCTGTTCAGGATTCGTGCGCCGTTCGCATTGCTTTTTTTTTTTCGAATTTACGCGTTTGACCGGGAAAGGTCTTCACAACTTAACCGGGCGGGTGGGCGAACACTGAGGGTGCTCAGCCGGCAATTTATGGGTTGGGTGGCAATGCAAGGGCACCCCTGTGGGTACGAACCTCGACTTGGACCGCCAGCCCTAACGGTGATCTACTAGCGTTTCGGAAGCGACTATCTTGAGAAGAAACGCCGAAAGAAACTCAAGGCTGCGTCGGAGTGTAACTGCGTTGTTTAGACGACAGTTGACGGATCTAATTCGCATTGCTCTATAGCAACACAACTTAGTCAGTGCGTTATCACCCGACGTAAACATTCTTTAGAGGTTATGCTTTGATGGAACTGATTACATGTAAGTTTTTGTTTCATTTTTTTACTTGACCACGTTGACTTTTATACTTGACCACGTGAGTTTCGGTTTCGGTTTCGGCCGAAACTGAAGCCACGGCCGAAATTTCGGTTTCGGTTTCGGCCGGAAAACCAGTTTCGGTCGGACTCTAGTTAAAAGTATGTTGCCTTTAAGAATATTTAATTTGAGGGTTTTACAAACGTATAAGTCGGTAGTGTCTCAATGCTGTGTCTTTTTTAATGTTTTGGTTGTTATTGAATCTCGTGCCTGTCGCGATCACCTACTCAAATCACATACTTCAAATTATACCTTAAGTTGTTTGCTCGTCTTGGTCTTGTTTTTGGCAACACGAAATTACTGTAGGTGTGGTGTAGGATAATGATAAACATTCGTATATATTACATCTTCGTTCTTACGAGTAAACCTCGGCGAGGCTACCGATGACTTTATACAAATGCAAAATATGTTATTGAAATAGGACTTTTATAAATAATTTTTATTGTGTTCCGTTGAGTTCGTCTTTTATCAAGATGAACTGCAAGGAAAACTTAAACAGTGTTTTGATAAGTAATTTAAAATATCCATTTGAACTTTGACTTGCAAACGTTACAAATGATAGCAACACGTTCCCAAGTTATCTATCTTAAATGTGTTCTTGGATGATATATTAAGGAGCATTCGCAGTACCATTGTCAGCCGAGTAGGTCGATCGTATTTCATATTAATTTTATTTAAAATGTTTAAAGTTATTCGAGCCAAGGGTTTTAAGTTTACATCGACAAATTATTCTAATCGTATAATAAACAGTAAAAGACATCTAGTCACTGAGGGTACGAAAAGGGATGTGGTGTCTTCAGCTGATGTTATTATTATTGGTATGTTTTGAAATTAATCCTAATCTTTTAAACAGATGCATATATTTTGGTACTTAGCATGCTTTCAGTCATTTATCACAGTTCCATGTAAACTTTCTAGTCTTCGTTAAATGTTCAATCATTTTTTTTACCTCAACAGTTTTTATTTGGGACTAAGTTGTGGTTTTATAAATAATCCTCCCATATTTGAAAATATCGATATAGAAAAAGTATTAACTATATATCAAACCGTTTATAAAAATAGTTTTTTTAATGGTGCTATATTCAGCCTTATGTATATTATTAAAGTTATTATAAAACCTAATACGTTGTTAACTTTCTTGTCGATTCTCTTTTTATGAATAAAAAGTTCTGATATAAAATATTTATAAATATAAATGATCATACACCCGTTTTAAATCACTACCTAGTAGGACTTGTGCTGCTCAAAATAAATAATAGATACAACACCTAAGTAATTTGAGCACGTTAATTGGAATTTATACATAGAATTTGGGGATATAAAATTATAGGAGGTGGCATTGCCGGTTGTAATACCCTGTACCAACTGACAAAGAGAGGTGTAAACGCCGTTCTACTAGAAAGAGCTAAGATGACGAGCGGTACTACTTGGCACACTGGTGGTAAGTTTAAAACTTAAGTTAAAACATAATAGGTTTAATTTAACAACTCTGTTGACGTCAGTGACAAAGGATAAATCTTTGTTACTTGTATTATGTTGATTACAATTTTAAGAATTTATTTTCAGTAAGACAAAATGTAAATGCATTTATTTTGATAAATTTTTAATTGATATCGAATTCTCTGATATATTCATAATTCATAATAAAAAAGGAATATGGATTGAAAACGATAATATAACTACTCATATCCGCCTCTTGGGACTGATAAGTGGTTTTGCGGCATGAATTTATGCCAATCGCTTAAATATTTTGAAATATATTCTACTCAATTATAATGTAGACTAAGGCAATTGACCATTTGGTGTAAGTAGTTTCGTTCATTCTAGTAGCTATAAGATACATCAAGGGCGTTTGAATCGGGGCCTGTCGCTGGTTAATTCAGTGTAATCGATTCAAATTGTATTAGGTAATGTAGGGGCATATTGTGTTTTGTAAGTACCAACAATCAACGTGAAATATGAACATAAGTAGTTTACAGAATATGCTAGACATAAATAAATATGAAATGTATTCGACTATATTAATTTACTTAGATTAATTTATTTATTAACTATATTAATTTACTTAAATTAAAAATACAGTGTAAACTCCACGTAACGTCACTCGATTTAACGACAAACTCCCTAAAGAGTCGATATCACTCGGCTTTGGTTGGTTTAGCTTGTTTCCCATACAATGATACACTCTATATAGCATTACACTCACTCTCAATAACGACGGCAATTTAATAATTTTAAGTTGCCAAAATTTGTAAAAACTGCGCAGCTGTGTACATACGTTCTTTTGTCCCTTTATTATCCTAGTCCGTAATAAACTGGACTGTCGACATTACACATACCGAACTTTCTGAAATCCGTTCTTTTGTTTACAAATTGGGATTGCTTGCACAGACAAAGAAATTTTGGATTCGGTGAGAAACCCGAGTATTAAGAACAAGGAGATGAATAAGATGAGACGGATGAGCCTGAGCCTTTGGGCCTTTACGTAATTACTAACACTAGTCTGAAATAAACTTGTTCTAATACAGACTTTTCTTCTCTCCATTTAACGACAACTCTCTATAACGTCAAAATATGCACAGTCCCTTGAGGGTCGTTATATAGAGTTTCCACTGTAATCAATCATGTACAGGTACTGATGTTTAGGCAATCACATAAAGTACTGTAGATTCACGCTGCGAATATATTGCAAAGAAATTAATTGGAACCAGGAATGTAAATATAATTTTAGGTTTAGTATGGTCTCTTCGGCCCAGTGATTTGGAAGTGAACTTATTAAGAGATTCGAGGACTGTATATAACAAGTTAGAAGAGGAGATCGGAGATCATGCCGGGTGGACAAACAATGGTGGCATGTTTATCTCACGGAGTGAGGTAATTGATATTATACAAGAATATCATTATGATGCAGTTAGTTTTTAACAAGAAGAAATTTTGTTATTCCACTTAAAAGAAATAATTTAATTTGTACAATTTCATATAACATTAGGCTAGAAACATTTTAATTAGATAATTTTCCTAAATTAAGTTGACATTTTTTGGCCATTGCGCTCTAGTTTAGGCCTCAAGCAAATTGAGTTTCAAGAAATCAATTCCTGCATATTCCATTCTTATAATTTAAAACAATATTTAAATCATTTTGCAGATCCGCACACAAGAATATTTGCGGCTGCACACGCTAGGCAAAGCTATGGGTATATCTAGCGATATTCTAGATCCACATGAAGCCCAGAAACTATTTCCGCTCTTGGATCCTTCGGTTTTCAAGATGGCATTACATGTGTCAGAAGATGGTACCATTGATCCCACCACAACCTGTAACGCTCTTATCAAAGTAGCAAAACAAAATGGCGGCAAGGTTTGTTAATAATACGCCTATCATTACGCCGATTCCCTATTGGAATAGGCAGGAAGAATAGATCGCTACTTCTTCCTATATTTACTTCAGTATCACCTTAATATTTACCAATCCATATATGCACTTGCGTTAATTTTGCGTTTTCTTGATTTTTTACCATATATGACTATGACGTCGAAGCGAGTCACAACGATGGTCTTTTCACCCATGTACTGTGGTCACGATTTGCGGAGTATAGACGCTTTACCAGGACACAGTTGCTTATTTAGCACCACCCTGAGATACAAATAGAATATCAAGGATTAAATTTACATACGCGAGTATAACAGGTATTTTTTTAGCATCATAGTTTGAAGTGGTAAGGTAACATCTCTATGGCAGTAGCCTTTCGCGTTTCGGTATCAGCTTGTGTACATACGGACTTCAGTCATCTATATACCTAAAGATCTTCTATCGTGTTATATGTTAACCGGCATAACGTTGACGAATGTTATTAGATGATCTTTCGATTCTTAATAGCCGCCGCCGTTCTTTGCTTTAAATGTATTTATAATTAGGGGCGGTTCAGTTATCTTGCCGGGCCCATAAAAAAAGAATTGCCGTTATAAAATAATAGATTCACCTCTATGGCATATGCAAAGGCTTCTGTTATGTAGATATTTTATTCACCAAAAAAAAAATATTCCGTAATTTATAGCACACTTAGTAGCCACTAAAAATAATCTTATTAACTACTGTGTAACTTATAGTAGACACCCCAAGCAATTTTATTAATTATTATGTAATTTATAGCAGCCGCCAAAAACAATCTTATTAATTATTTTGTAAATGTTTACTAATCACTACTATCTTATTAATTATTGTGTAAATTTATAATAACCACCACAATCTTATTAATTATTATGTAATTTATAGCAGCCGCCATAAACAATCTTATTAATTATTGTATAATTTATAGCAGCTGCCAAAAACAACATTGTTAATTATGCAATTTTTAGCAGGCATAAAAACAATCTTACTATTTATTAAGTAATTTAATTCAGATACGTATTAATAGGTATTTACCGCTTTTTGGACATATACATACGTTATCGACGGTTTGTTTTTATTTCAAAGGTATATGAAGATTGTCCTGTACTTGATATACATTACTCACATAATGTATTGGGAAATAAGGAAGTAACTGGCGTTCACACTGACAGAGGAATTATAAAAACAAAGTGTGTTGTTAACTGCGGAGGTAAATATTGAAAGTTACGACTTTTTTTAATGGTAGATACATCTGTCTGTAACAATGCCATTTTGTATGTTATTTAAAAAAAATCTGTTGTAATCTGTAATATTTTTGATTAATAAATCAATATAATATTGTGCCAAAAGTTAAAGCCCGCATATTACACATACTTCAAAAAAACAAGCTAATCATAAAAAAAGGGTGATCTGGTAATTTTATTACATTAAAGAAATTTAAGTTTACATTTTTTCCACGGTTTGAAAATGTCTGTTATTCTCTTTGGCCAAATATCGTATGATAATTGTATTTGTAATAAACTTAACAGGAGCTTGGGGTCCACGCGTGGCCAGGTTCGCAGGTATACCTTCTCTTCCGGTAGTGCCTATCAAACACGCTTACGTTGTATGCGACGCGACACCTGAAGTTCGCAACTGTCCCAACATAAGAGACCACGATACAAACTTGTACATTAAAATCGGTGGAGAGAGTTGCCATGTCGGAGGCTATGAGCGTAACCCTCATATGTTAGATCAGGTATGTGGAATTTCTTTACCTTTATTCTTCTACTGGCTTAATAAAGAGTTGTGGTCGCCTAGCGGATAATAGACCGGTTTCAATGCGTGTCAACGCTGATGATCGTAGGTTCAAAACCCGGAACATATCTCTGGGTTTTTCCTGATTACGTACTGATTACGTATACACTTGCTCGCTGATGAAGGAAGAACATCGTAAAGAAACTCAAATAGCATCTAGTAGAAATATCATGTCTAAGAGCCCTAAGAACGCCAAACAGTTGCGTTACTTATTACGCTGGCCACGACGTATAAACACAAAGTGGATATAGCCACTAATGTATCTCTACTTACTCCAAAATGGATATATCATGACGATATATTATTATTTATTTTTAATAAAGGGACTATTCCACACCTGATCAAAAGTACAGTGTAGTCAAAAAACGAGAGGCCTTTGATAGACACGAACATTGAACATTGAACTAGTCACGGCACAAAAACCATGGCAGAAGGCCTCTAGGTAAATGCATAAATAGAAGTATTTAAGCGGATCCCGAAACGCGACAAATCGCTGCAAAAAGACCGTAATTAATTTCCTAAACCAGGAAAATTTAAAAGAACAGTTTAACTTATAATTGATAGCTTCCAGATAATCTTCAGTTTCATTTGTACGAATTAGATTGGGATATATTCGGTATACATATGTCAAGCGCCACCTCTTTATGTCCAAAACTGAGTACAGTTGGCATCAAGAGTACAGTTTGCGGACCAGAATCCTTCACACCTGATCATAAACCTGTACTTGGAGAAGATCCTAATGTGTTTGGTTGGTATCATTTTGAAACAAGTATAATTTTTAACCATCTTCAAAAAGAATCAACTTATGTAAATTCTTTTTTTATTTATTTTTTAATTCATATTCTTATTAAGTTAAAAAAAGGATAAGTTTAAAATGTAAACCAAATTTTTCATACCTAGGTATTCCAGAGGTGAGGAAAGAATTTACTTTGAAATTCAAATGTTTTTTTTTAATCGTTGTACAATTAAAAATTTATGTAAACTATTCCAAATTATGTAAATTTTAATCACAGGATTATACCATAATTGCGGTTATAATTCCGCGGGGATAATGTTTTCGGCTGGTTGTGCAATACAAATGGCCGAATGGATTGTCAGTGGAAGGTAAGATTCCTAGGCAATAAATAGTACATATTTAGTTTCCTGCTCACACAATCCTTATGTTATTGGTGGACCATGTAATCACTTGTTAAATACCAAAATACAGATTCTAGTGAAACAAATACATTTCAGACCTCACTATAACATGTTTACATTTGACATCCGCCGGTTCACGCCTGGACAGATGTCGCGTGCGCATTGGATGAGGGAAAGCAGCCATGAAGCCTATGCTAAAAATTACTGCATCGTATTCCCAAACGACGAGAATCTGGCCGGACGGGATGCAAGTCATGACGCTTTACACCAAGAATTAGTCGAGGACGGAGCTGTGATGCAAGCCAGGGCGGGGTGGGAGAGACCGGCCTTCTTTATCCCCGGTGAAAAAGTAAATACTGCTTTACACGCTTTATAATTAAGGAATTACTTAATTTATCGACATGAAATCTGCTTGCTCTGAGAGCCCAGACATTTTTGTGGTGTTAGGGCGATTGTCAAGTAAACACGGGTACAAGAGTGTAAAAAGGGTTATAGTGACTCGATTTGGCCTATCGCGTTTCGAAACCAGCCTGTTTATATCCACTAACTCATATACCTAGAGACCTTCCGTCATGGTATATGTAAGCCCACATGACGACGGAGACTATCAATGGATATTCGTCCTTTGAAAGTCGATTTCGTTTTTGGACTACACTGTACTTAGCATCAGGTGTTTTGTAGTCACATTGAGTCGAGCCAGTGTAAAAAAAATATGATGGCATTGCTTACGTGCTTTCTAGTCTAGGGTTATACGAGGACCTAGACAAAGTAATATTTGATAAACGATAACGATAGTATAAACTTTTATGGAATTGACATAAGCTTTAGGAATATAACTTCGTCACATTATGTCAATTTCATAGTTTTCACATTCTAACAGGGTTATCGTTTATCGAATGTTACAAGAGCTATGCCTCCAGTTTATAAAAGGTTTTGTAAAAGGTCCCCCAGGTCTGAAAAGGTCTATAATAATAGCGAAAAAAGGTTATTAGCTTCGTTTTGAATTGGATGACTTGACTTGACATTGATCGGTAACAGCGGATGAATATTGAACACATTCGATAGCATCGAGACTAGTGATGACAATGCCCGGGAATTTTCCCAAAGTGCCCAGTACTTCCGTGAACATTTCGTAAATTCCCGGGAATTTCCCGGGCATTTTCATCACTAATCGAGACTCAGAAACAGATAAGCTTTATTCGAATGTAATCAATTACTTACCGGCGTTGTCTAAAGATCGATTTAATATTATAAGTACGGAGATACGTGGTCGGCTCTAGCCGATTTGTCGATAATTGTTAACATTCTCTCAACTTTATTTGTGTACATAGGTATGAAAGTAATTGTTATTCACATACGGACGTCCGAATGATGTATTTGTCACATATTTTAAGATTAGATGATAAACCAATAAAGATGACCTCATAATTTCACCAGGATCACCAAGTTATAATATGAAATGCTTGGATTAGAGTGTCGTCATTAGTTATTTATATATTTCATTTCTTTTTGTACAAATTATAAATTAACTTAACAGATCAGCAAACATAATAAAGAATGCTTAATTTAGGTAAATGTGTAATTCTAGATTAGAGTCCAGCAATACGATTGGGGCGGTACACATGATTATCCGAGAAACATCGATCAACGGTATGAAAATATTGTCAAAGGAGATGCTACATTTGGGTTCTCTAAGCACCATGATATTGTGAGTAAAATATTACTCGAGATCCGATATATTTTTTTTGCTATTGATGATTTTGATTGATTATGTTGTTTTGCTATATAAGGTTTTGTAATATATTCTAAGATGTTCATTGAAATTAAGTGATGTCACAGACAATTTTGTTCACAATTAAATACTCTTAATCAACAACACATTTATTTGGATAAAGATTAATATTATTACGTTGATACAAATTTTAACAAATAATGCATTAATTTCGACTAAATTTTATTACTATAAATACGGTTCTAGTGACTTAATCTTAAAAGATAGACATATACTGTCGGATACATTTTTTTAGACCATTTCAAGAGGAATAATTCTTTCGTACACATATTTTTCGTATCTTGAACTGTTTTCGCAGCGCACGCAATGGAAGCCCTCAAGGATGAATAATTTTCCCCGTTTTTTTTTCACATTTTCCATTATTTCTTCGCTCCTAATAGTTGCATCGTGATGTTATATAGCCTAAAGCCTTCCTCGATAAATGGTATATTCAACACAAAAATAATTTTTCAATTCGAACCAGTAGTTCCTGAGATTAGCGCGTTCAAATAAACAAACAAACTCTTCAGCTTTATAATATTAGTATAGATTACAACAACAATAAATATAGAATTCAATGAGTAATAGTCATAATTATGACAATAGGTGTCGTTAGTTAAGATACACCTTATGAATGAAACAAAATATATTATTTTCATAACCTTTAAAAAATAATTATTTAATAATTACAAAGTTACATTTTCTTTTCATTTAATAGATCGGCCGGGAAGCCTTAGCATGCAGAAATGGCGCCGCTCTTTTCAATATGTCCTACTATGGAAAGTTTTATTTAACTGGACCGGATGCAGAACGCACGGCAAAATTAGCTTTTACTGCAAATTTAAGTAATAAAGATGATAGGTTTGTATCTAAAGTATTTATAAAATATTAGGTAGTGTTCCTTGTCTTGTTCTAATATGTATGTGGTTCTAGGGTTGTGTATTCCCTTATTTTGAATGAAAAAGGTGGAGTGGAAGCTGATGTTACTGTCAGTATTCTTGATGGTGGAAGTGGCCAATTACATGAACCAATTTTTAAGGTAAATTATAATTATATTTTTATATCAAATAACTTCAAGATTTATGTAACTATAGGTAAATGAGGTAAATACTTGCCTAAGGGCGGCTTGCGCTAACAAATTAAATCTAGTTTAGATATATATAAAATGCTATTTGGCGCTGATCTGTACTTATTTTCCTGCACTAAATCAAAATCTAGTTGTAACAACACTTAAACTGAAATCACCATTAAGATGGAATCAAACCAATTCAATTAATAAGCATTTTATACAAGCTTAAACTAGATTAATTCGATAGTGCAAGCCGCCCTTAATAATTTTAACGTTAGTTCTTAGCGAGGATTGAATTTGCTTTACTAATAGCTAAAACAGTTTAACGAAAATTTGCTTGTTATAAATTACATTGCAAATGATTTCTTCCGCTTTTAACAAATTTAGGTACATATTTTTGATCCTAATAGTTAATGTATGCTATTTGCCCTAAAAATACCTTTGATCTACATTTTACATATCATAAAATTCTATAATATTATTTTCTAAAATGTTTAATGATATTACGTTTATTATGTTTGTACAGCAAAGTCGCCCACAATGTAATTAATAAGATCTTTTAAATGCATAATGTATTCTTTGACTCATCTAACTATAGGAAATCGTAATTTAAACTTTTAATCATTCAGGGTCGAGGATACTACGTTGTAACAAGTGGATTTAGTGCAAATCACACATTAGCACATCTTCGTCGTATAATACAAACGTATAAACTCAGGGCCACTATTACCGACGTCACAAAACAACTTTGTATCCTCAGCATTCAAGGACCAAACAGGTTAATAATATTGTTATAAAAGTTTTTTAAATCAGTATTTGTAAGTGGCTTTTTTTCTGGGAGTGTTTAATAATACAAATTACAGAACTAAAATTGAATACTTTAATTCGATTTAGGTACACCAAGCAGATGTAAGTTTAATATTAAATTGTATATAAAAAACAAATATTTTGACTTTTAATATAATTCATATAAAAATTGTTTTCCAGTCAAGTTGCGTTTTAGATTTAATGTATTGAGTTATTCGAAAACATTCGTTCATAAATAAAAAAAACAGGCTAGAGTATCTGTAGTTGCTAAAAGTTTAAAATAAAAACATCTTGCGTATGAATATTGTTACTATTCTCTGTTAAAACGATCTAAGGGTAATTATTTAACAGTTGTATGTATTTCAGCCAAAGAATCCTCCAGCGCTACACAGACGCTGGTTTGTCTAATGATGCGTTTCCGATCAACACGCACCGCAGTATTCAGGTCTCTAAAGCTCCGTATACGCCGGAGAACAAAGTGTTCACATGCAGAGCTTTGCGAGTCGCTTGGGCTGGCGAGCTCGGGTGGGAGCTTCACGTGCCTTCATCCCAAGCCGTAGCTACCTACAGGGCGCTTACTAAGGCGAAGGAACTGAAAAATGCTGGTTGGAGAGCTTTGACGTCATTAAGTGCTGAAAAAGGTACCATTTGACCATAGCTCGAATAATCGTTGGCTTATTTAGTAAAAGCCAAGAATTGCCGAATGAAAAGTATTTTAGACGATAAAACTTCGACCATTTTTATTTTTGTTTTTTTTTTTATTGTATAAATTGCTTGTGTAGTATTATTTATATATTCCAAAGTACCAGAATTGACCGAACTCAGGTTTAGAAGATATATGGACTAAAGTCTACACATAATCTGCGCAATATTTGGCGTAAACTTAGGTGGGTTTGTTTGTGCGAAAAGAGAATACATTTAGTAAAATTTGAAGTGCTTATGCCTTCATACTTGATAAGGAAGTGGGTTCACTAAGGGCGGTTTGCATAAACAAATTCAATAATGGTTATGTTTGTGTAAAACGTAATTTATTTAAAGCGGCTTAATTCTGCTTCATTGGTGATTTTAAACTGAATAATGTTTCCATGTGAAACAAGTACCTAAGACATAAGGTACATAAGTACCTATTGTTTAACGCGAAACAGCATTTTAAACTAGATTAAATTTGTTGGTACAATCCGCCCTAAGGGTGAGATTTATAGATGCTTTTTTCGACTTTACTTAGCAAAGATTTCAAAAAACAAATTCGTTTTGACAAGAAACTTAATATATAAGTAGTAGGAACTTGAGTATAGCCATAGTATTCGCAGAGCCAAGTTCAATTTGACAAAATCTGCGACTTACCAAATCCTTTAACATTCATTGAGTAATATAAATTGTAATGTTTTAGTAAAATCTAAGCAAACTTAAAGTTGCATCTATAAATCTCAGCCTAAGTGTAACCTTTTTCGCACAAAATCCATTTGAAACGGGTAATTACTGTTTTGTTCAAGAAAAAAAATGTTTTTGTTTTACTAATCCACTTTGATATAAAAAAAGAACAGTTCATTTTCTGTCTAAATCCATACATTTAATATGTTATTGATGAATTTTTAAATTAGATAAATTACTTTCAAAAATCCCGAAATTTGATTATAACACTTTTTTCAGGGTTCATGACATGAAAACTAAACCTCATACAAATAAAAAAAATATACGAACACATTAGTACACTCTAGAAGTACAAACAAGTCAGATATGAACGAATTCCAGAACCTCACTGATTTTTCGTTGCCGCTTCACGTGAAATACCCCATTTTAATTTACGTACTTAAACGTAGTTCCATACCTATGTTTCAGGTTACCATTTATGGAATGCTGATGTTAGAACTGATGACAATCCGATCGAAGCAAATCTAGGGTTCACGTGTCGGAAGGACGGAGAATATATAGGTAACGAAAGTGTGAACAGAGCTATAGCTAATGGCGTCACTAAAAAATATGCTTACTTTACGCTTGAAGATAAGGTTAGTATATTATTATAACAAATTAAAACAATATTTATTTGTTAAATAATTTATTATTAATATATCACCACGCTATGTTCCTTTTCGAGTCAGCAGAGACACGATATTTATATTTTTACGATATTCTTCGCTTTACTGTAAACTAGCACTATAAATCCATTATTGTGTATGCTGTGGTGTCCTATAATAGTGTAGGCATTTGTGTGTTCTATTTTGTGTACAGTAGTTCTTTTTTTTCTTACTCAAGGTCACCTAAGTTGTGTACCCAATTATGTATAATAAAATAAAACAATACATTGGTGGCGTGAGCAGAAATTACATGGCGGTATCAACTTTGCGTTTCCATGTTTTCACCACATAATTTATGATTGAATACAATATTTCACAGTAGGTTTTTTGCGTCATAATATAAAATATTTCAACTTAAATCAGTGCAAAATATTACGTAAAAATATGCCATTAGGTTTCCCGCCAAATTTCATACCGCCATGAATGTCGGTTTAACCTTACTCCCCATTTTCTGTTCCTTTCTTCTCTCCTCGCTCTCTTTTACTCTTCCGTCTCCAACTTTTAGAGTTTATCGCAAAGACAGAAGCGGCAGGGGACTTTTTTTAAAATATGTAGTAATAATTTGTTTACACACACCCAGTCTAATTGCTAACAAATTAACCGCTCTAAAATTTGCATGCATATAAATATTTGATTTCCTTATTCATAGATTGCCATTTTCGGTCAAGAAGCAATATACAGGAATGGCGAGCCTGTTGGATATCTTCGAAGGGGGGAGTACGCATATTTCCTTGATAAACCAATAGGAATCGGTTACGTTACCAACAAAGGATCTATTGTTACCAAAGACTATTTGAAAGATGGAGAATACGAAATTGAAGTTATGGGTAAGAAGTACAAAGCAAAGTTTCATTTTAAATCACCATTTGATCCCCACGGGCAAAGGTTGCTAGGAAACTATGGTGATCAAGGCTTGGACGAAAATACACATGAACCACACGCTGGGCAAAATGAGAGAGCCGGTGGCAGCGAATGAATTTATATATTGATCTCAAAATCTAATTTTTTTTGATTTGATAGTCCGGAAAATTATTAGAAAATTGCAAAAAAGTAATTAGAATTTATAAAGAAAAATATATAAATCGAATTGGGCTTCTGTAAGCAAAGCATTTTGTTAAGGTTGGTTTGACTGTTTGAATGTGTAAGACAATACAAAATTAAAACATTTTTATAAGTTATTGTTTTTATTTTAGATTAAATCTAACTTAATATATAAATAAAACAAAATGAGCATGCAATGTAAAGAAATAATACGTGAACATATTACAATGTAACTATTTTATCAAAATTTCAGTGTTATAATGCTTCTTTATTTTAATGACCAACATTGCCACTGCTTATTTGTAATTTGTTAATAGAAATAAGCGCTAGGCAAATACGAAACATTAAAATAAGAGAATCACAGATGAACAATTTTATAATCAAGTTAACAATCAAATCACCTAGACCAGGGGTCGGCAACCTGCGGCCCTTTGGATGAGAAGCTGCGGCTCTTTAGTAGTGATGTCGGCCGAAGCGCCGAATATTCGGCCGCCGAATATTCCTGGAAGTAGCGTGTTTAGTGAGAGGTTATTTTCTGAGGCTGGTAACATTTACGATGAAAAACGTAATCACTTGCTACCAAAAAAATGCTGAAAAGCTTGTTTTTATCCATCACAACTTACCACTGATCAATTTTAATTGCTAAAGTGTTGTAATTTGGAAATAAATACATAATTTTGAGTAATATAACGTGTCCTTTTTACATGATTTGGTATTCGGTATTCGGCCGAATAGTACGTATTATTCGGCCGAATACCGAATAGCAAAAAAAGTGGCCGAATAGGCCCAATACCGAATAGTTGCCGAATATTCGTGGCATCTCTACTCTTTAGTTTTATACGCATTATTATTTATTTTATAAAAAACGAAAAACTTAAAACTCGTTTAAAATCAATGAATAAATAGTTTCGTTTTTTTTTGTTATCAAAAAACTTTATTTAAGGAAGTATTAAAGAAAGTAGTACTGTTATTGGCAAGAAATGTTTTTGAAGCTCTTTAAAAATTTTGAAATTTTGTAAATTGCAATTTTTGACTCTCCCGACTCAAAAGGTTGCCAACCCCTTTTTTTTTGTTATCCCGGAGGAACTCCCTACGGACCGTCAGGGGAAGTGGTGAGGGCCACTTCCCCCGGTGTGTCGGACCTGCCCCGACTAAAACCACCGGGGTGCCAGCACTGCCCTCTCTTCGCCTTCGCCGAGCCTGGGAATCCGAATACTTCCGGCGGCTCGACGGGCGTTGGCCTTTGGGCAGGCCTCCTCTCGTGGAGGGGGATTTAAACCCCTCGCCTCGTCTTTGCACTGGACGGGGACGCCCTCAACGTCACCCGCCCAGAGGTTGCCATCCCCTGACCTGGACGATTGGTCAATTGAGATATTGTTATTCTCCCTCTATATCGACTTGACGAAGCTGAAAAACGTAATTATTTTCTTGTTTTGATAAATCGACTGCATCTTCACGAATAGTGCTAGGGAGGTTGACTTTTCGAAATTTTATATTCCTCATTGTACCCCTAATAGCCCTGTGAAATTTCAGATCAACATATTAAACTGTTTTTCTTTTCCGATTGATCAAAGCAAATACAAAGTATCGTTTATAAATCCTATCATTATATTATCGCAATATATCATTTTGGGGAACATTTGTACAAGAATTATGTTTTTTCACGACCTCTCGTAATCGCGCAACAAATCACAAATTGATCAATCGTTGATTCCATTCAAATGATTGACCGAATCTTTCTCACATGGTGGCTTAAGCTGCATTCATTCAAGCTAATTGCGATCTAAACATTTTCAAAGAGATTCGTCCAATTCCAAACACATGCCTATTTATTCGCCAATGTTGATAAAAACTTTAAGCCGGAGAGGAGGAATCTCTTCTGCTTTCTCGTTGAATAGTTATTGTTTTCTTAATGTGGCGGTCGGCTGGATGTTTTATTCATGTCTGGAGCTTATGATGTGGGCTTGAGTACCAATTGAATGTTCGGCTAGCCGTGTGCGATGGGGATTCAATTATTTTTAAAAAGAGACGCTAGTTGAGTGATATGTCGTTCGAGCCTTTGAGTTTACCCGCCAATCTCCATACCAGTCTTATTAAACATTTATTTTGTGAACATGTAAGAAAACATGTAAAAAGTGTGTAACCAACAAGAAATTAATAAAAATGAGCAGATAAAAGTACATAGTAAACATAGCTTTGTCCTTGAAGATATGACAGTATCAAATTAAGGCTTACAAATTATAAAATATCTATTATATAACATTGTAAAGAAAAAACAAAGATAAATAAAATTATGAAGAAAACCGGCATGGCTAGCTTTAGGAACAAAAAAAATACATATATCAAACAAGGCTGTATGGCTCTGTTTCTTTGCCTGCTTTTTATCGAATTTAACAGTGATTGGCTGCAAAATCACAAGCCGGAGTGATTGCATCTCTTCTGCATTCTTGCTAAACAATTGTTGTTTTCTTGTTGTGGCGGTCGGCTAAGTGTTCAATTGTTATCGGAGCTTGTGTTGTAGGCTTGGGCAGCAATGAGATGCTCAGCTGACCAATGGAGAATCAATGGTTTTCTGGCGAGTCGGTAGCGGAGTGATGTGTCCCTTGGGTGGCTGAGGTTTTCCGCCATTCTACATAGGCTTCCTCGTCGTTTATATTGTGTGCAAACGTGTAGAAATGGTGTAACTAACGAAATTAAGATAAATATATAACTGAAACTACGACGGAGATATTGGAACAAGGTGGGAAGACAACAAAAATTTAATAAAACTTAGAAAGAGAAACCCTCAGATATGGCTGTATGACGTAAAAGCTTTTGCGTTTTCCACAAACGGGAGAATAAAACAAAAAAAAAACAATTTGACACTAGTTTTGTAATTATATTATTATTGTTCCAAGGAAGAAAAATACGGGTTTTTATTTTTCGAAACGTGTTTTGTTTTCTATAACTTATTTATTTGTAAAAAAAAGTTTGTACAACTAAGTATTAATTATTATAGAAACAACGTGGAAAAGCTATGTTGCGCCGTTTCATCTATTAGTCTGATTTACTAATCACGCAACGGAGTGTAACTCAAGCATTCTTTGAATATATTTTAATAAGTTAGATAAATATGTCTGTTACATTACACACAGACGTCGGTGATATTAAAATAGAATTATTTTGCGAGCAGTGCCCAAAAGCGTGTGAGAATTTTTTAGCTCTATGTGCAAGCGATTACTACAATGGTTGTTTATTTCACAGAAATATAAAGGTAAATTATTGATGTACTGAAATACAAGTACTTAAATAGTAGCAAATAATGTTTATTTCAAAAATATTAAGGATTTCTAAAGGTAATTCATTATTAATTCAGTTTAACCAATGTATTTCCTACCTAAAATACCTAATATATTTGTTACATCCCTCTAATACATAAAAGTTAAACTTTGTGAAATCATAGTAAGTAAATTCATGTAATTAGAAATAACTTATATAGCTTGCATTGTAATAAATTCCAAATATATTACTGGAAAGTTATTAAAAATAATTCTAAACAGTAATAGGTTATAGATCATTGACATTCATTACATCCTGTCATTATGTATCCTTTTGTTAATGAGTTCCTTTTTAGGGATTTATTGTGCAAACTGGAGATCCTACTGGCACAGGAAAAGGAGGAACATCAATATGGAATAAGAAATTTGAAGATGAATTTAAGGAAGAACTCAAGGTATATCCTAATTGGGTTGCAAGTATGCAAAATGTAAAGGTTGATTTGTAAAAAAAGATTTATTTTGTAAAGAATCAAACTATAATCCTGTTTACCTGTACAAACCATTTTTGCATCTGTTTATGTACATTATTTGAAGTGGTAGAGTTTTGTATGACTGGGTTATGATCATAGTACAGAAGTGCAGCCATAATGGTTTGCTTCAGCTATCATTGTACTATTTAACAAAGATTTTTATGAATGCTGTTTAACATTTGTGCAGTAGCCCTGCTTGTACATTGGGGTACATTACAAGAGCTTTTTGTAACTATTGGGAAAACTATCAATATTTATATACATAAAAAAAATTGATCTTTTGTATGCATATTAATTACATGTATAAAGGTCCATGTTTGACAGTATATGTGAGCAAGATTGACAGATATGTGAATGATTCCCATTCCTTGGCAGTTGTGGCCTTCCTTACTCTATATCATCAGGCATCAGGTGCACTATAAAGACTGTCACTGCAGTTTAAAAAAAACTCATACACCTGCACTAATTCTAAATATATAAAATATTGTATTCACTCTCTCTTTATTATGTTTAATTCCATTATCTTTTTCATTATGCCCAGTCTAAACCACTGATGCATGTCTTTTACTAACAAAATATAAATCAGCAAATGTACTATTACAGCACACTGTGAGAGGTATTGTCAGCATGGCAAACAATGGCCCAAATACTAATGGTAGTCAATTTTTCTTCACTTATGGAGAACAGCCTCATTTAGACTTGAAATATACAGTATTTGGAAGGTATTGTACCTAATTGTTATAATTACTTTTTTCTTTTTACATTAAGCTTGTTATTTAAACAAGTATATAATTAGTTACTAAAAGTTTTATATATACAATTGTACTTTTAACTAAAATTTATTATTAACTGAATTAGTTTTTTGTATTGTATGATTTAAAAAGTTGTATTTTATTCTTTTTCAGAATAATAGATGGATTTGAAGCACTTGATGACTTAGAGAAAATGACAGTAAACCCAAAAACGTTTAGACCCTTAACAGATGCAAGAATAACATCAGTCACAATACATGCAAATCCAATGGCAGGGTAACCAGAAAAAAAAAAAACATTTTAATACAGTGTATTTCAATACACAGCATTTAAAATGTGCACATTTAGGGTGAATAAATTATTTTGAACTGATATGGATGTTTTATTTATAAGACATAATTCTGCATGTTCTACAAAAGCTTCCAATAATACAAAATTACATGATGATTTTTCATATATTGCAATGTGACAGATATCAACTTTAGCTGATGCTATTGACATAATTCTGTAAATTAGATAACATTTATTATTTATTTATGAATAAACTTTTATTTTGAATGTATTTGCTATTTCAATTATTTAAAATTGCAGTTTCCACTGCATCTATATAGGTAACATTAAGAGAGCCCTCGGCTAGAATTAACAATATTCTCTAAGTAGATTTTAGTATTATGACAATTATATAAACCTAGTCTAGCCATGTTTCAACATAAACAGAAATATAAAAATAATATTAACATCAAGGTGGGTGTTAGGACTAGGAAAATTGTTAAATAAGATTTACTCTAACATTATTGTCCAGAAACACCTAAATAACGACAATATAACGATTGCTAACAATTGTAACAATAGTATAAAACATCTCACTAACACAGTCTTTAACTAACTGCAAAAGAATATGCACTTACTTTCTAAGTCTATAATATCTTTGGATAAAGGAAACAATAAATTAGAATGTAGGCTATTGATAATATCTATATTTATTTATAGATTATTAATAAGATTTTGTACATTATTTTAAATAGTGTTCATGATTTTTGTTTTAACTTTCTATTTAAACAATTAAAATATATTCTATATATTGCAGTCTTTATTTCATATTATTTTTTTTATTCTTGAACTATTAGCATAACAAAAGGTATTGTAAAATGTGAATAATAATAAAAATAATATGCATTAGTCAGAATATTAAATCTAAGTTTTACTTTTGAATACAAATTAAAATTATAAGTCACTATATGTGTGATAATTAGATAATAATACTTAAGTACCCTTTATATTAAGTACTATATTCCAACAAAAATTGTTTATGTTCTTTTCACTATTTAGGTGCTGATTGTATTATATATATACTAGTTTTAAAATAAACATATTTATTATAAATGAACACATACCTAACATAAATAAATATATGATCAGCAAGAGAATCTCAATTTTGCAGTTTCAATTAGCATTGTTTAAAGATATAATAAATATATGACACTAGGATGATTAGAAATTACCTTGACACTATGTTATATAATTTACTTGTATGTTTCCACAATCTATGTGATATTGAAATTGGAATGCTAATATAAAACAA
Source organism: Automeris io (assembly GCA_036320925.1). Classification (NCBI taxonomy): domain Eukaryota; kingdom Metazoa; phylum Arthropoda; class Insecta; order Lepidoptera; family Saturniidae; genus Automeris; species Automeris io. Next base: position 2,683,794 of record JAUDJH010000024.1, read on the forward strand.
ACTATTTTAGTACACATCATGTTTCTAAACTGTATAAATTGTCATCAGTTGTATATTCTGGCTCTTCCTCCTTTTTTATTTCAGTATCAGCTAACTTTTCATGGTAATTTTCAGAAAAGTGAGACTTTATGTGGGCAACTAAGTCTGCTTTTTTTTCAAATGTGACTCCACATTCAATACAAGGCATGTTCACAACCAAACATTCATGACTTTGTTCATGTTTATTGAGTTTGTCCTTCTTAGTGAACTTTTTATCACATTGGCTGCATGAAAAGGGCTTCATTCCTGTATGGAGAGCAGCATGACGATCAAGTTCTTTTTTACGGGCAAATTTTTTGAAACATATTTTACATTGAAAGCCTCTGGAACCCATATGGGCAATCGACACATGAGTCTTATAAGCATCCAAAGAGGAAAATCTCTTTGGACATTGATGACATTTAATATTTTTGGGTCTATTTTTATTTGATATAGCTTTCTTTGGTGGGGATGTAGGAATTTGTTTATTTGCAATGGCAGGATTCTTTTGCACTTTTGTAAAACTGCTTTCTCCAGATATATGGTCAGGTATTCTAGGTAATTCATAGTTAGAAGTTGCAGTATCTGTGTGCATTTGTATTGGAGAAGTTAGAATATTAGTAAAAGGGTTTACACTTACCACCATATCATGAGTTTCATCAGTTTTATCAAATGAAATAGATCTATCTAGACCAATACTTTCATGACGAGCTTCATGCTTCAACAATTTGTCTCTTCGTCGAAATGTTGCAGGACATCTTCTACATGTATATGGTTTGACACCAGAGTGAACTAAAACATGCCTTTGTAAATCAGCTTTTGCGACAAAACTTCTTGGGCATACAGGACAGACATGGGGTTTATGGCCAGCATGTATACGTAAGTGCTTACTTAAGTTTGTATTCCGTGAGAAACTTTTCAAACAAAAATGACATTGATATGGCCTTATACCAGTATGGACAATAGAATGCTTTCTTAAATCTGAACGTCGGCCAAAGCATTTATCACATTCAGGGCAATTGTATGGTTTATCATTTCCATGTACTTGTTTCGCATGTTGCACATATTGAGTTCTCTCAGGAAAAACTACACTGCATTCAACACATTTGTATGGTAAGTTAGGATTATGGTACATTTTTTCATGGTCTTTACATTTTTCTTGAGAAATAAATGCTTGATCACAAAACTGACACATAAAAACATTTTTAAAAAATGAATCCTGACTTGTTTCTTTTTCTGGAGTGTTACATCTCTCAATTGCATCTTGTTCAGCAGTCTCGATAGTATCAGATTCCTCTGACGAATCATAATCCAGGCTTGGGTCTACAACCATTACAACACTGTCTTCTACAATGAACTCTTCAGATTTAGACTTTTGAAGATCTGTACAGTTGTAACTGTATTCTGAAGGTTCAGGGGTTGTATGATCAACTACATTAAATTGTTTTATAATTTGTTTCAGTCTATTTTCACTATGAATACATTGGAGTTTGAACTTTGAACACTTTTCTACTTTAAAAAGGCATTTATAACATATTCTTCCAGGTAAGCCATCATTTGGATCAACCTGACAATGGAAATTGTAATTAATATAATTAAATTTATTTACTTATTTATATTCAATAATATTAAAGCGAATAGGAGTATACACTTACTCGCAGTTCCACACAATCAGCTATTTTAGAGGTTAGAGAGATATTAGCTTCGTCGTCGGGCGCAGCCCCAAATATCGATACACCTAACGAGCTCTTGTTCAAACATAGTCGACATAGGGCGTGGAAATTTGCTATAATGTAGGAATCTTCCATTTTGTGCACAGTCTTAAATAAAAAACTAAACAGTCTTCGCACTTTACTACTACAACAATATTACACAACTGACAATACATCGACTTTGTATTGTTTAAAAACAAATTTACGTGATGGTTAATTGTTTGAAAATTATTGACAACTAGGATTCTGAAACCGGTGAGTCGCGACTACGCAACCGTTCGATCAAATGGGACGATGGCCGCCAGGGCTACGCCAGCGGAATTTCAGTCTGCCTTCGCGACTACCTTGCCAGTAGCAAGATGATGTCCATCAATCATCTCACACAAATTAAACAATTTTGAAACGATTATTTAAATAAATGAAAATTGACAAAAATGTTTACAAGTTGAGATTTAAACGAATTTAAATATTTAAACCGCGCTCATTTCGCATAAAAAATATGCTTTTCTCTTTTGCGATACCATTATCATATAATTGGTTGCAAGTATATATGTTCGTCCAATCAATAATTTTCTATGCAGAGAGAACTATCTACAATGAAAACATACTGTATTGAGTGTTTCTATAATAAATTTACCATTAAAACAGTGTTGCAAAAGTGAAAACCATATATCGATAAAGTTACCTTAAAGCTTAAGAAATTATTTCTAAAATAATATAACAAGGAGATTATTTTGGCAAAATCTAGAGCGCAAGCTTAGACTTAGTACACAAAAATAGCTAGGTATTAGGGATGTAACGGAGGCAGTTTTATCGGAACCGAAGTCGGAGTCGGAGTTTTTAAATTTGATTTATCGGATTCGGAGTCGGAATCGGAGTCGGAGGCAATGTCAGTCACAAGTGACGGCAGAATAAAATAGTTTTATTAAGGGACAAATACAAACATTATTCAGTGAACCTTTTTAATTAGAAAGTGATCAATTTACAAATACACAGACAATAAAAATTGCTGTTTCTTATTAACATTTTCATAGTACTGTGAGAAAGCGATTACCTGAGCTACTGGTCGCGTAGTCCACGACATTTAAGCGCAAAGTGGATAAAACCACTATTGTATGTCTGCTCACATAGCGTGATAGCGTGAAGATATGTTATTTATTATATCTTAAATTTGATCCCATTTTAATATGGTGCAGGATTGATACATGTCTTCGAAAGTATAAGCCAGAACTTTTGAATTGACAACAGCATAATCCATTTCCCTCTACATCTCCCTCGTGTGAAGACAGATGTTGAGGATCGAGACTGTTTCCAAGCGTATATCAGGTTTTTTTTTTGATAGCCCGGGGGATATTGTTAACGGACCTCAGGTTTCTTGGTTTCAGCTTTTTGGTTGTCGGACTTGCACCGACTAAAACCCCCGGGGTCACACAGCGCTCTCGCTTGGATAAGTTGGGCGGCACGCTCCTTCAAGCGCCACAACACAACACAACACAACACAACACAACACAACACAACACAACACAACACAACACAACACAATACAACACAACACAACCTAAATTGGGCAAATAAAAGCTGTTGTTCACAAAGTGTTGGATATATTAGAAACCGTTATCCACCAGTGAACATTGTCAAGTGAACAAATTAAATCAAATTTGCTACAGGGTTGTTTTTGTGTTAATTTCTATTTTACTTAATTTAATGTAAATCTAAAATAAAAAAAACCTTTTAGTAATATAATAATTTAAATGTACATTTAGTTTTAAATTTAATAATTTAATCATATTTTTTTAATCTAAATTTTAAAAAATGTCTTCTACAAATTAAGTAGCACTGATTGTTTGATTAATTGTTATTATGTTTCAACAACATATAAAGTAAAATCCAAAGAATTGACTACATCAGTGGTGGTGACCTTCGATGAATACCTCCGATTAAAAAGTTTCGGAACCAAAGTCGGAACCGAAGGTGTAATAACGATCGGAAGTTCCGACTTATCGGAGTCGGAGTCGAAGCTCCGTAACATCCCTGCTAGGTATGATATTTAATAATGTGACTTAATACCTATACATCAAAATTATGAATATGTCTAGATCATCGATTCCTAAAGTAGTTTATATCGACTCTCTGGAGTTGACGTCGTCGACTTTTTTTTTTGAAATGACGCGCATTGATTGACCGGGAAAGGTTTTCACAACTAAAGCGGGCGGGTAGATGACGACGACCTGTCAAGGGACTACGTTTTTTTTTATAATTTATAGACGAACGCTTGACCTCAATCACAGCTGTGGAAGGCGAAAAAATAAAATTGGTCGAAAAATGGGGGGTTGATGAGAGGCGAACCGGGGTCCACGATAGTGGATGTCATTATATTGGTCATGCCTTTTATTTTGACTTGTCATGAATGGAATAATTTACTTGCATACATATGATTATTGTTTAATTTTTACTTAAAAAAGTAGCAAATAGATGGATTTTCACAAATTTTAACATATAATAAATATTACAAGCGAATTAGACTTATTTCATAGAATTGTAAGTTCCCAAAATATATGTGATTGCTGTATATTTTGAACTTGTAAAAACTTGTATATATATTATAATAATACTGGGCATCGTGTACACAATAGGACTTGAGCTTGATTAACTATTAATATTATAATATATCTAATATATTATATAATTAATCTTGACTTAATCAATTCATAGACTAATAAATAAGAATGTGAGAACAAATGCCCTTATTTATTTCCGGAATGTTGAAAATTGAACTACTATTTAATTTATAATATTTTCAAAAATACGTATTATTAGTTTGTATGTGTTCACAAATTAAAGTGAATCAATGGAATTTTGTTCGAGAGTACCAGAGGGAAACAAATACCCATTTTTTTTATTTGCTTTTAGCCTGCAGTTAAGAAAGTCACACTTATATGGTTCATTATATATCTGTATATATAAGTGTCTAGGTAATCTATATATAACTAGACACAAATTTGTGTGTCAAATTTATCTTTAGTAAAAGACAATGGATGTTGAAATTATTTAACGGTTACTAGTTAATGAATCCTATGCAAGCAAAGCAAGACATTAACAGCACCATGAACGCACTCAATGTATGTAATATGTAGAGGTCTATATATTACACTATGGAGCATTTTGGCGCCATAACAATAAAAATTATACATTGTTTATTCTACTCAAAATATCATAATATATTATAGTCTAAGTACCTACATTACATTACTCATAATTACATTAGATATATTTAGCTTTATACAGTACAATTTGTGACTCTTGTCGACTCGACGCAAACTTGACTCTTTTCATCGAAATATAGTCCTCTATCGCAAGTCAGCAGACGAGGGGATCCTGCTTGACAAGCTATGAATTGATTACAGCTATTTTGGTACCTGTAATTAAAACTTTAAATTAAGATAAAAGTAATAGATTTTTAACTATCTGTAATGTAATTTAAATAGCTAATAGGCACTTAACTGTTATATATTATGTTCCTCATTAAGCATTTATAAATTTGGTGAACGCCAGATAAATGTAACTCAAACATATTACTTTTATTGATAATGAACTTTTAGACATTACGGGAATTTACGGATAGTTCATTTTTTATATTATGATTGTTTATTATAAATACTGTAACAATTCTTATGCGCGAATTGACTTATTTTTAGTCACGGTTCAATGTTTCGACCTGGTCACACAGGCCATGATCACGAGCAGACTAAAGCGCTGAGGAATTTTCGTAGGGGAAAAGCTGATTTTATGTACTTGCTTTTGTTTTTGCTAATTTAAATAGTCACGACTCACGACACACTATACTCACAATAAGCAAAGCGTCATAAACGAGGTTCTAGTTTTAAAAACACTGGATTCCACGCCAACGATAACTCAAACCCATCACCTCGATTAAAACCTAAAGTTGTAATATTTATGATGAGAACAAAACGCGAAAGGTTAAGATTTTGAATTGGTTCTTTAAAAAACTTACTTGTACTTGAAAATGGAATCCGCTGGTACACCATCGCTCTGTTCGGGACATTTAAAACCTCTGAATACTGTAAAAATATAAAAAAAAATTATTTAAGTACCAATTTATGTTGTGAGATTCATAGCTAGTCTTAACGAATGCACAATATATTTATAATTCTAAATATCCTTGGTCTAGCATTACTTTAAACACCAAGATCCTATCACGGGTGCATCACAAGAGAGTATTCGAGTTAATAGCATGAAACAAAAGGTAGTCTTTTAGAACACCTAAAGAAAGTATTCTAATGCACTAAATTATCCGTCAGTTTAATGAATTCACGACCAGTAATGCAGGAATAAATCGCGCAACTACTATAACAATCGAGTAGTCAACTATAAAATTATTATTTGATCTAGTCACACCTAGATTGACAAAAGTTTCTTAAGTTTTAAAACGCTTTTAAAATCGAATGAACCATAAATTTGTATATGATTGATGACTCGTTAGTGTTAAAAGGGTTATTTAGTTTAAGGATCGTTTTTTATATGGATGTAAGAGTAACAATGGACTTAATAATAAGTAATTCTTATTATTAATTTTTAAACTGTCTTAAAAAAGTGACTACATTGCACCTTATACTACCAGGTATAGAGTACTTCAAGAAGGGAAACAACTGCGAAGGGAGAAAAATTCGTTGTCAGAAATCATCACTATGTTGCGCTTGAGGCAGCGCGCCGCCCCGGTGCCCATGGCCCAGGCGTTTATGGAGGAAGGCCCCTGGCAAAGGCTCTCCTCCTTCGTCCTGTCATAGGTGGGCGGCGGATCGGGTTATCGGGGCCGCCTATTGCCTCCCTGCCCCTCTCCGCCGCCTCTTTCTCCTCCATACTCGTCTCACAATAATTGAAGATTGCCTGCTACGCCCTGTCGCTGCCGACTATCGCGCAAACGAACGCCGGCAGCGACAAACCGCGCTACCGTCTCAACCAGTTATAGGTTAACATTTTATTTTGCCAAAACAGTCTGATTAAATATTGTTATTTCCTTAAAAGTAATTAAAGTTTTAAAATTGTACTGTACCGTACCCGATGCGAAAGTACAGTACAATCCAAAAACAAAGCACATTCATGAAGATACAGCCGCATTCCGATAGTCGCAGCTATCATGCTGACCTAGAGAAATATCTCTTTAAGCTTCGCCCTGTTACAATGTTACATTTTTCGCCAAAGGACCCACTATTACAGTGCGAAGAGAAAACGCTCGCCGTAAAACTGTTGCACAATCTAATGACCCGACAAAGGTGAAGGTGAGAGGTAGAGAACTTCTTGCATAGTAGAAGTATTAATGAGTTAAGTATGCATCTCTGGCATCCAGTATATTACGACTATCTGGCATTAATCTGGTTATGTAAACTTACCATTTAAATTGCAATTTGGCACATTAACCGGCCAGTCGCAACCCTTTAATTTTTCGTTAAAAACGAGACCATCTGGACAATTCATGATTGTTGCTACACCTTCTTGACACACTATGTATTTGCTGCAGTCTCCATTTTTCATAGGATAGTGACCATACCGTGTGGTACATTCAAATGTTGATAGCGAAGGTACTATAAAGAAGTTGATTATATCAAAAAGTATAAAATAATATAGTTCTTAATCTTCCTGTGTGTAAGTATAATTTTATTTCTAAAGTCGACGATTTTATTTGGATTCTGGGAGTCTCTGCCACTCTCTGCCATGTCGCCGTTGCTAGCAGCGATTGCTAGAATCCCAATCGTACTATAGCAATTTTTGTATTATAAAACGAAATTCTCCTTCGACAAACTTCAAATTGTATTATAATTCGAAGATATTTCATATGAAAAATTTACCATATTGATTTCATTTCTTTGCTATGGCGTATATAATGAAGTGATTTGATTACGTGAATTACGTTTTGACGTGTATAATGTGTGATCAAAGTGTTTATAATAATGGTCCGAATTGATGGAAGATATTGTTTGACTTCATTTTTACAGCAATGAAAGCGCTCGTGAGTTTTCAGTGATATCGTGGTGCTGCATACTAAAAACATCGTTTATGTTACAAATGTTTTAAAGATACTTAATTACAAGTATCTCTTGTTACATACGTGTAGCGTCCCCCATAGGACAAGTTCCTTCATATGCATAGACACACGGGTAATCAGGCCAGACAGTAGTATTTTTGAATATAAGGCCATTGGGGCATAATTTCATCTGAGCGATGTTATTCTGCAAGACAAATATTATTTATGAATTGTTTTCCAGTACTGCAATTCACTTATTTTGGAATTCTACCTTTTTAATATACTAAATGTCGGTAAAATGATAATTTAACTCTATGTCGTCCGGCGATACCCCAGAGGTGACGTGCGCAAACTTTTGGTAGTATCATGAAAGTAAGGGGAACAGGGTTGAGAACTTATGAGAACTAACGATGAGATTAGTAAAACTTAACAATTTATAATCTTCCGATAATGTCAAGGACGGCCGGCGACAAGTCAAGTGATCAGAATTAGCGTTGCCGGCGCCAAGCGAATCGTGCGGACGGAAAAGTGTTAATATATATGTTTATGATATAAATACGTACCTTGCACTCAATGTATGAATCACATTTGTTTGCGATGGCGCTGTAATGATTTGAACTGATACAAGCATAGTCCACTAGCGTCAGGACAGGTCTGGACGTTGTTACGGGTGTCCACGTTGTTGGTTGCTTAGTGGTCACCATTGTCCAATTTTCTGGCTGTTTCGTTGTAGTTGGCAATAGAGGCTTTATAGTTATTAATTGAGGAGTTGTTGTTGTCGGCTGTGGGGTGGTTGTTGTCGGTTGTGGCGTCGTTGTTGTTGATTGTGTAGTAGTAAATGTCCATTGTGGCGTTGTGATTGTTGGTAGTGGCAGTGGCGTTGTAGTTGTCGACGGTGTTATTATGATAGTAGATTGTGAATGAGTTGATGTCGGCTGTGGTGCTATTGTTATTGGATTGAGGACTGGAGAAAATTTGCCATCGTTTGTTGCGGGTGTCGATGGAAATGGTGTTGAATATATTCCTATGGTAGCTCGAGTGGGTCTCATAGTTTGAGAAACAATAGGTATGAAAGTTGGAGCGGACCCCAGTTGTGATTCAGGTAAAGGAGCTGCTTGGGGTTGTTGAGATATAGGAATTGATTGTTGTGGTAGTTGAATTTGAGGGGTGAAGGTTGATACTTGCGATTGTTGATGCGAAGAGACGATGGTTGACGTATCTGGTTGTTCTAGAGGGAGAACGACTGGCGTTTGTTGTTGAGGAGCAAAAGTTGATGTTTGTAATTGCTGTTGTTGAGAGATAGGAGCTGTTGTTTGTTGTAGGAAGATGAGGGTTGATGCTTGTGGTTGTTGTTGTTGAGAGATGGGGGCTGACGTTTGTTGTTGAGGGGCGAGGGTTGATGTTTGTGTTTGTTGTTGTTGAGAGATAGGTGCTGATGTTTGTTGTTGAGTGGCAAGTGTTGATGTTTGTGTTTGTTCTTGTTGAGAGATAGGAGCTGTTGTTTGTTGTAGAGAGATGAGGGTTGATGTTTGTTGCTGTTGAGACATTGATGGCGATGTTTGTTGTTGAGGGGCGAGGGTTGATGTTTGTATTTGTTCTTGTTGAGAGATAGGAGCTGTTGTTTGTTGTAGAGAGATGAGGGTTGATGTTTGTTGTTGTTGAGAGATAGGTGCTGATGTTTGTTGTTGAGGGGCGAGTGTTGATATTTGTGTTTGTTCTTGTTGAGAGATAGGTGCTGATGCTTGCTGTTGCGGGGTGAGGGTTGATATTTGTAGTTGTTGTTGAGTGACTGGAGCTAATGTTTGTTGTTGTTGAAGAACTGAGTCTGGCTGTATTATGATAATTGTTTGTGGTACAGTTTGATGCCACGAAAGAGGAGGAGGTGGAGGTGGTCTAGCAGTGGTTGCCAGTGATGGAAATTTATGATTACTAGGATAAACTATTATCACTTTCTCTATACTTCGTTCAGAGGAATTAGTTGCTGATATTGGGAGTGCGCGGTTAGAAGAGGGTACAAGAGATGCTGTAGCTAGATTCGAGTCTTTTGCTGTTTGTACATTGGTTTCACTAAATTGAGATGGTCGCGAGACGCTTGGTAGCACAGGCGGAGGTGGCAATCTTCCCTCACGATATGGTAAAGTGGGTCCGACGTTACTTTGTGAATTAGCTGAAATATAAACAGGTTTATATGAACTACAAGGATTTTTTCTATCCCGAGTTTTATGTTGAATTGATTTAAAGCCTGGTTCAATAACACTACTCGACTGATTATGAAAATTAGATGGTCCAGATTGATTAACAATGGATTTGTTTTGGCCATTTAATATAATATATATTAGGGCTGGATGTAATGATATGATGGATATAAAAACCAAAACGAGTATTAAACACATGTTACCTTACCATTGTGGATTAGTAGAAGTGCGAAACAAAATATATTTACAGGTAACATTGCAACTTCTTTTTCTCTTGCAAGGTTACCAATACACTACTGTAGCGGCAACGTGAACAAGATTTTAAAGCAATAATTAACAGTAATTCGTATTAATATTAATTTCGTATGTACTTAGTTAACTATTAATAAATTTGTATTTAATTACAATTTAAATTTACTACGGGGCTGTGGTTTACCACACAAATTCACCTTGTTTTAATACTGAGTTTTTAATTTATTGAAAAAGCTATTGGCTACTATCACGTAGATTATAAGTCTTAATTACTGTATCTATCTATTAATTATGTTTGTTATAAGTTTTATCAGTTTGTAGCTTAGCTCACATTTACAGTACTATAAGAATGTTAAGCAATTTTTTTAAAATTATTTTACATCTGAATCTGACCTTTCTTTTAAATTTCTGTCTTTTTATTCCGACATTATTTCTCGTCTGTAGAAACTGATAAGTGACTTTCGGATTTAGTGTGTCATGTTTTTCTTCTATTAATCTCCTAATGAGGCGTTAACCAAAATTAACTAGATCGTTATTATTACTTAGTTAATTATTATTTTCACAATTCCGACTGGCTCAGCTAAAAATATTTTAGTTTTAATTTTAATAACTGTCTTATGTTGTTTTACTTATACTATATTTTCTTAGATATTTTATTTTTCTTTTGTCAGTAAAGTATTTAAAACCAATAAACTCTTTTATGTAATAAAAAAATTAGTATCAAGGATTTGTGGATTAAGTTGATATCTATTTCAAATATAATTTAAAATAAAACAATTTGACTTTCATCAGGCTGGTCTTTCATTCAAACTCCTTTTTTTATTTTATTTGTATAATTCTCGTATATTCTAATGGGCCCGATCTACTCTAGTTTAAATATATAACTAAATGTTATTTTTTTTTAGTTAAAATAAGGTGCCTGAATGCAGAGTTACAAGGTTACAGTTTCACTAATGATGAAACACTCATAAAAACATTCATACGGTTTTTCTTCAGAATCAATTTACTTTCTTGGGGTACAAAGTAGCCTAGTGTTCAATCCAGAATATAAGTTTAGTTATCTTTATTATGTTAAATTTCATACCTTCAGTAGTCCCTTCAGCGTCAATAGTATACAGTACGAAAGAAATATAAATAAGTATTCCAAAAATGCAAATTTGGCGTGTATATCGATATCAAAATCTATTTAAATTAGATATTACAACGAACGAAAAAAAACTATTTAATTTAATTTTAGATCAGCTTATCTCAACCTTTAGGGAATCGCAAATCTCTTTCAGAAGGTGACAACAAAATGAAAATGTGGTAACTTTAAATTACGAAATCATGGGTATATGTTGATACACTGAATACCTTATGAATAAAAACTCCAACACTAAGAGTTTAGTTATAGTAATGCTTACATTTAGAGCTAGCTTAGCTTTTCCAACTTCTAGATTAAATAAGGTCTTAAATGGTGATAGATCTTTTTCCTACAAAAATATGGCATTTGATTTTTGATTGAGATTTTGAATAAAGCAGACTTATTTGAGTATTGCAAATGAAAGATGTTTATAGTGTCCGTGGATTTTACTAAGGTGGTTTGTATGTAGTTGCAGCGACATGGGCTCTCGAGCTGAAATTTAATCGGGCGTTTTCTTATATACGTCCTTAAGCTGTCCATAATTGGAATACTTAAGGAAAATCTGATCTAAATAGATTTAGTTTCTGCAGCGGACATCTCATATAGGTATAACATCACCATTATCCGTACACATACTTATTAATAAACTAATTACATATTATAAATCAGGAAATAATGATTACCTATAGAAATTTTGAATTAAAGCTGTCTTAAGATACATTGTTAACCAGCTACAACAAATTTATAATATATTGTAAAAATACCTATATTTAAGGGATCGTAAGAATGATTGAGCGAAAAGAAATAGTGTCTGCGTTATTGGAGTTATTACGTTTTTTTCTGCGAAAAGTTCGTTTAAGTAATTTTTATGCTTTATAAAAAAAGCTGTACATAATCCATTATTTGTTAATTTTAGATTATCGACATTTCAAATAAGCTTCAAATATTTTCGAATTAAACTCATGACACATTATCAATGATATTTTCAATGTATCCTTCTTTTTTAAATTAAAAATACAATTTTTCTTGATAAATACAGCTGATGATTTTAGTCTGCGGGTTTCTTTAAAAAAATCTGAATATAATTAGCTAGCCAACAAGGTACAATTTTATTCAATATCATTAAATAAGTCCAAGGAAGAGGTAGTGTTATTTTCGTAGAAAAATTTAAAAGGTCTCTTGACTTTGGTTAATAATGCAGTTTTTATTTTTACCGTTAATTTGTTACTTTGCTTAAGTGGATACTTTTTCATTTAAAAAATAAAAGTTCCAATAAAAACATTTCATGTGAAAATATAAAATAATAAAAACGTTCAATTTCGGGCTACATAGGCTATATAGATAGATACTTTTAGTTTTGTTAAAAATCTATTTTATTCCTATTTCAAATAATTATGTAATATTTTTTTTTAGGTATTTTGTAGGTATACTTAATGTTACCGATCAGAACTTAGTACCTTAAAATAGTACCTAACGTAGGTACCGTATTATACGTGGTATCTTTTGTTATATATGGTTTTTTTGATAGATAAAACTTTATATTTTCATTATAACATATAATATTTCTTTGATAAGTTCAAAATAATTAGTACATACAGAATAAAACCATACACATATAAAAAAAAAAACGTTTTATTGTTTATTTCTTAATAAAAAACCCAAGGAACCGTTACAAAAATGTCAAACTTATAGTTTATAGTCGCACTTAACGAGATCGGAGTTCACGCAGCTTCCCGAGGAGCTGTCGAACGCGTAACCGGCGTCGCAGGAGAGAAGTCGTACCCGACCCAGCTCACAAGAGAAAAAGTAGTAGCAACTACCTTCGTATCTGAAAATTTACAAATTATATATGGACGGCTTTTTATTTACATTTTTACGATTTTACTGAGCAACGTCTAAAACGAGCTTATTCCCTTTTCTTTAGAAACGTTTACATACTTTTAGCTTTAACAAATCATTTTTGAAGGTATATATAGCTAACTTAAATTCTACAATATTTACGCTTGGAGCACTCTGGTTTGAGTAGGCTAACTTTGATGTGAAGGTAGAAAAACAGTATAGGAATTGAATTATATTTTACAGCTCGAATTATAAATAAAAAAAAGAAACCATTTTGAAAAAGTTGCTGTCACTAAAGCTATAAAAATCTTTTGAGCAAGCCACTATGATAACGGCGGCTATCAACAGATATTATCCAATCTCTCGATAGCTATAAAAGGTTTTTTGATTACCAACGTATTCCTCCTTATTAATATAGGTTGCTGTACTCACATTAACGAGCTAGTATAAAAGCCTTCACAGCGATTCAGGATGTTCATACATGAATTTAATATGGAAATACAGCATTAAGAAAATTGTTGTGACAATTACCTGTAGTTCAGAACTACGTCTAGAGGCTTGCCGTCAGCATCGACTGGATGTGCTGGGCACTTAAAGCCAAAGAACTCTGAAAATAACATTAATTTAATATTGACAACATAACAACAACTACAATTGTCATAATGTATATAATATTTATAAGCCTAGGCTGGTCTAATATATGAATTTTCATTTTGAGCATCTAGTCTCACTTAACTTTGAAGTTCTCTCTATTTAGCCTAGATAGTCTACCTAAAGCTTGAGGACAAACATTAGAGCCACAACAATACTATAACCACAGTACAAAAACTAGCAATTTGACAACACCTTTGATCTCGTGAAAAATTCTACCGCTGTCTAGACAATGTCGCAATTGTTAGCCGCCACAATTAAACAAAATTTATTAATGTAGTTATTTATTCGTTTGAAATCAACATTATCATTCTGCTTATAAATTAACAGTTACCAAAAATTATGAATGAAATAAAATTTAGATGAAAGTTTATTTGTAAAATCATCTGTACCGGTAAATGATAGATGAGCATAAGTACTATTTATACGTCATTCATTTAGCAAAACGTCGTATGCACCATTATAATTGAAAACCAGATATAAAACCGTACTTAAAAAAATTGCAACAGCCCTAAAAGTTGTGTCCCAAGCTAACTAACGTGGCAATAATATGCTCCCTGTCTCACACTTACACCCTGCACGATTGCTCTATCGAGACGCTTTCCTTGAACAACTGTATGATTTTTTAGACTGTGCTATAACTGAAACACTATACATAGAGTATATAGAGTAGTGTTAATATAATTGATTTCTTACTACTCTTACTGCCGATTATTGCTCATGTCCGTAGATTTGACCTTGGATATTGTATAATTGCATATTTCTTTGACTTAGAGTTAGGTGTTCCAGGTCTGTGTGTTTGTGGATGTGAATTTAATGTTTGTAAACGCACCCACGACATAGGAGTAAATCCTAATGTGGAGGAACGCTTTTTTAAACAAAAAAAAACTGCTTTCTTGGTGTTACCAAAGAGCAGCAACGAGGCTATATGGTACATATATGCGCAGTTGAGTTGTTTTGGGAGTCGAAGCTGCTCGCGTCCGTAGGCTTTACCCTAGTTTCCCTACAAGTGACTCCTGGGTGGTGCTAAATGAGCAGCAGCGAGGTGGTAGGGCGCCGGTGCCCGTCTGGATCGCGACCACAGTACATGGGTGTAAAGCCCGTCATAGTGACCAGTTTGGGCTTGTCGCGTTTCGGGATCAGCTGGTGCATATCCAGTAGCTCATATACCTAGAGACCTTCAGTCGTGGTATATGTGGGCCGACATGACGATGTAGACTATCAATGGATTTTCATCCTTTGATAGACGCTTTCGTTGTTGGACTACACTGTAGTCACTATGTCGAGCCAGTGTAAAAAAAGTTGGATCACAATACTTTGGGTGCAAGGACCGTTTTAATGACTCCCTTTGGCCAGACACGTTTCCGGGTCAGCCTGTTTAAGATATTTTCTTTTATCTTTGAAAATTGGGAACACTATAATAATACTACTGATGTTGTACGCGTTTATAGACTAATACCAATCAAGTCTCCGATTGTTTGTGACGTCTTGTTATAAAAAAAACAACAACTCACGTTCAACGTTGCAAGATGGGACGAGATCCGGCCAGTCGCAGCGACTGGTGGCTGGGTTGAAAGCCAGTCCGACAGGGCACGTCATGTCGATGCCATGTCCAGCAACGCACATACGATAGTAAGCGCACTGGCTGGCAGTGGTGTTAGGATGTGGGAAGAAACCGTACTGGCGCGGACATTCAGCTGTGGGCTGGGCAGACTCTGTGCGTAGGAAGAAAAATTATAATTACCTAACATGTGACAGGAAAATATCAGATCGTTAACAAAAATATTAATTACCCATACCTTTCAAACGTAAATAATAAAAAAATTGTTGAAAAACTACATAGCAAAAGCTATTATGCCCAACATACACGAATAATAATTTAAATATTATTAATTGAAAATCGTAAGGTTCAAGGTTTTTGTTAGTGACCAAAATGTGCACTAATGTGCAGAAAGCTTTTGTTATAATATGGACAGTGTGTTATTAAAGCTCAAAATACTAATTACCAGTCTAAGGTCCACCGTGGAGTATTGAATCGGCCCTAAATACAAATTGCAAAGAGATTTGCGACGGGTTTGATATTATACTCATATATACTTTATATTTTTTTGGTTACCGAAATAAATTATACGTTTATACACACCGGACAGTTAAGAAATAAAAAACGAGGGAGTTGTGAAACAGTAAACGATCTAAATCAGCAATGTTTACCCAATAACTACTAGTAATACCTTCTTTTTTAAAATAGATAAGTTAGATAATACATTGTAACTTACTGACTACGCTTCCTGTACAAGGGACGTCTATTGGATATCCACAGGGGTATGCAGGCCAAATAGCGTCCTTATTGTAATTAAGACCATCCGGACAATTCATGTTGAATGCCTTATATTCCTAAAACATTTTGTTGTTGGTATATTGTGATAATATAAACATGGTAGTATTTTTTGGATAGATATGGACCTCAGTAGCGAATCCAGACTGGCTGGGGATTATTATCAAGAAGTCCATGCTCCCTTAATTTTTTTTTCTTAGGGTTTGTCTTGATAGAATCTACCCTAATCTGGGTCAAGGCCCGCCCAACAAAATTTTGTAGATCTGTCACTGATTTGTCTTGTTCATTTTATACCTATTTGCTCCGGCTCCATCCAATCCGGCCTCTAGGAGCCGGATGGATGGAAAATTCATCAAAGTGACTCGCTCTGCCTGTCTTAGTTTATAGGATAAGAGTATCGAATTACCTTATCTCTTCTCTTACTTCAAGATCGGCAGCACCCACCGTGCTGGCGATGCTGTGTTGCCATCAACACTGCTGGGTTCTTAGACAAAATAACATTCCTTTATCGATGGTACTTGAATAAATGTACAAAAGGTTTAGAATGGACATAAGCTTTCAAATTATCATATTGACATTTTATGTCATTCCCATATATTGGATATTTCTATTAGCGTTATCGATAAACTATGTTACTTTGTCTAGGGGCCCTGGTGTTGTATTTGGTTATGAGGGCCACCATTTTTTTTTATTTAACCGGTCGAAATCCCTTCGGACCGTCAGTGGAGTGGTGAGGGCCACTCTTTCAGTGCGTCGGACTTGCACCGACTAAAACTACCGGGGTACCAGCACTGCCTACTCTTCGCTTTCGCCAGGCCTGGAAATCCACATACTACCGAGATTATAGGGGACACTAGCCGCTAGTATCTAGTGGACTGTCAGTTTGTAAGCTACCAGATAAATACACAAAGATAATGGTTTATAAAAATATTTAAATACGTACAACACATTCGATGTAGGCATCGCAACTCGCATCTTTTTTGTAATATCCATTTCGAGATAAGCAGTCAGGACTCCTTACTTCTGAGACTAATTGTCCGGAGCCTGAATACAAAAATATTTTGCAATTTTCGTTACTAATGTTAACCTGCGAAGAACCTTCACACAATATTAAGAGGTATACAACTAGAAAATGCTTATTGTAACCACGATCGTGTACTTTTCCCCAAATTTATCTTGAGATTTCCATCTTACCTAGGCTTACTAGTATTTTGGTTCAATCTATTATATAGTTTTCGTCTTTGATTGTAGATTTAGAATTTTTTAGTCTACCTTATTTTTAATTGTGTTTTATTATACTAGCTCAACCAAATGGAATATACAGTATAGTCAAAGAACGGTAGCAACCGCTAAGAGACGACAATGAATAAAACAGTCATCAGTGTTATGCCAGCTCCGAAGACGATAGAAGTCTATTAGTTACAATATATAAACAACTGGACGAACATAAGTCGAATAAAATATAATGATTAGAATTTGGTTATACAATTAAATTTCAATTTATATCAATAAAAAAAATATCTTCAAACTTGTTGACTACTGTGACAAACACCCTGTATGTCGTTGATATGTCGTCACGCTATATTCCTTTTGGATTGTGCAGAAATACGTTAGTGGCTGTATCCACTTTGAGCTTATATGGCGAGTTCAAAGTGACGAATTGCACAGCTAATAGCCGTTCTCAGGGCACTTACACATGATATTTACTTGCATTAAGTATTTCGTTGTTTTTTTTTATAATTTAAGGAAGCTTTTTATTGGGTCTTGTAACAAGGTTGCTTAATCAAATAAATTATTGAAATACTTACATGAAGCCACGAATAGGGTTGCGATACAAACGAACAAGATCATTTTGATTGTTTAGTAGCCTTTACCTTGTGTGGTATCCAAATGATATTTAGTAGGTGAAAAAAATATAATTTATACTAAATAAAGTCATCAATTTCGAATAAACTAATTGTTTGTGATATTACGAGTATTTGATAGAAAGTTTGCGGTTGTTTGTAATTAAACACTGATATTTTTAGTATATATTTTTATAAAAAGTACAGCTATCTTTGTTGTTTACATTTGATAACAAACATTTTAGGTCATTAGAACCAGATTGGCCTACAAGTTTTCGTCAAAAGGACAACCATTTAAGTGAAATGGGATATTATACTATAATAAGGAATAATATTACAATGATGTAGTAATATGAATAATGAAATGTCTATTACGTGTGCGAAAATATGTATTATATTCCATTCTGACTAAAATAATATTATCTTAAAGTCATAACTCCAGCAACTTGGAGTCACAAAATTATCAGTTGGGCCATTCTGGTTCTAGGTGCTTGAGGCCTCACTTGAAGGGACTCTTGAAGGTATATAGGTATATTTAATGTTATAACAACTTATATATAACTTGCTAATAATAAAACATTATAATGATGTATTTGTCCCATTCTCAATAATGACATTTCCTGAACATAAGTATACAGAATTACGTCTATTTCATTAAATTGGCCGGTAACCATTATGGATAATTAGACTAGATAAAAATAAATCTACTTTAAAATTAAACATAGGTAAATTTAAATTTAAAGTGGGATTTAATTTTCAACATCATCTCTCTGAGCCCGTTTCTTTGCTTGAATTGCGCTGAATTCGAGTTCTTTAGCTAGTCGCTGTTGTTCTTCCTCTTTGGTCCTGGCAGCTCTGACTCTCAATTCCTCGGGACATTCTGATACTTGATCAGCTGAGACGCAAGTGGATGTGAGTTCATCGTAGGCATTGTCACCACCGCAGTATAAGAGACGAGGGTTTCCATCCACGCAGATGAAGTACTTTTGACAGTTCGTGTCTGACCTGTTTCAAATAAATTATGTATATTCAATTTTAACTAAAACGAATACGTTTTGAAAGACAGCGAATATGTGTTACATAGATTTATGGTATCACATAAATGAAATGGCACTAACGTAATGTCACGTCTGCTCATGTCACTTTAGTAAAGTAAGCCCCGCTAAATCCCTATCACACTAACAGCGCACCGAAGACGTAGCGTGACGTTTCGTTATAATTAATATATTATCAAGAAGTAAAATAATGAAATAGAAAGTTAATGTGTAAATATTTCACATTCTATTATATATATCTACTTAGTGTTCCATTGACACCTTAGCTAACTGGCTAAGCACATATCTGTTAGACTAGCTTAATTGATCACTTATGGTACTTGATAATTGAATCAATCAAAGTATAGTTTATATCAACTTATCAATATAACCCTACGAATAATTTATCAGAATCATCGCCCTGTATGATTCTACATGGGAAGCCTACAATACTGTATACGTCTATGCAACAAGGTAACTTGTAATCCAGAAGCCAATTTTTCGAAAGATAATTCGCGTTCTACAGACAAAATTAATCATTAATAGTTTTCAGGATAAATGGCTGCAAACAGACTGATTTAGCACCTGATAATAAGCGCTTATTACTGTTCACAGGCTTTGAACGGTTTTTTCGCTTATTTTGAAGAGTCTTGTGTCTTGTTCAAAGGAAATTAAAAACGTTTCTCCACGCTATATCCGTTTTACCTTCATGACTATATGTGTTTTCGTATTTAGAAAATCTACAAAGGTCTTTCACTGTTTATTTCCTAAGAGATACGCCTAGAGTGCGGTTTCGCAAAATATTATGTTCGTTTAGATCTAACTTGCTAACAGAAAACTGGCATATGTGTGTAATCCTAGCATTAATTAACATCGGTTATAATAACATGGAGTCTCTTGCTTTTTTATTTAGTATTAATTACCCTGCGACTCCGTCTAGAAATATAATTCCTACCTACTTTTGTTGACCGACAGATCTATTAATTATTTTTAGCAATAACTAGCAACCTGCATTTAATTATATTTAAATGAAACAAAATTTCAGCTTTATAGTTTAAACTAGTCTGCCCACAATTTCACCTGCGCTAGGTATGTTAAAATAAATTTCCCCATTTAACGCCCAGTTTCAGAAACAATTCTCAAATTTTAAATAGGTTTTAAACTCTAATTAATTTGTATGTAATTGATAGTTACATTAGCATTAAAACTGTCTTTAAATTTAGAACTTTTCTGAAACCAAAGGTTAGTCAATTAGATGAGTCCAATTAATTAGTAAAACTGCATAGTTTAATATGACGACAATACGATTATAAAAATAATTTTGCTTGACCTCTAGAATGTAGAACAACTACTACTATGGAGATATACTTGTATCTCTGTTTATATCCTATCGATTTTAATGAAAGTTATAATACCGTATGTGCGTATCATTTATTCGTACTCATTTTAATTAACCTACGACATAAATAAAGTTTCGTTAAGTACATTAATTAGCCTAGTCATATCTGTTCTTTAGCTTAATAAATCATGATTAAGCACCGTGCCGTATGTACTCAACCCTCGTTGCTCGTAGACTCAGTAAAGCCAGTGTTTCGGTCAACTTTTTGCTAAAACACAAACTCAATTTCGATTGGTCACTAATTAGAACTACGAAAGTTCTATCAAAACCGTTGAGTAATTCTTTGTGATAGTTAAACAAACGTTCAAATTGCGATATTATAATAGCTAAGAAGAATATAACGAGGTTACATAAGCAAGGTCGTTGCGCATCCGCTGACATTTGCATTTGTAAGTATCCCGTCACAACGACTGACCTGTCGGCAATTAGGTAACCAGTTCTCGGCATATACATTTATGTTAGGTTTATGATTATTGCTACCAGAATATCATACATCTGTTTTTTATATGCATTAAATAATAATTATATTTATAAATTATTAGGTATAAGTATACAGGAAGATAATTATAAGAAAGGGTTTCATAATTTTCAGAAGATCGCTATAACTGCCTTTTCATTCATATTGTGATCATAATTCCGGTAGAAACGGGCACCTTACATGAGACACAATCTTTATTCAAAATATAAAAATACTTTTTTATTACAAAATGAAAATTAATCAAAGAATACTTTGTTATTCTATATGAAATTATATTTACCTGTAAAATCTGTATCCAGCTGGTGGTCCTAATTCCTTTGAAATGGGTACATCTGGGCATTTGAAACCGAGGAAAGCTGAAATGGTTAATTAATGTATTATTATGACTTTTATCAATATTTATGACGTTAAGTGATTAGTATGATAATGAAGATATAAATCTAAGAATATGAATATAAATTACAGGTATATTCTAGATTCAATTGTTTAGATCAGTTAGATGCTAAAATAGGCCTATCGTTTAGGTTTTAACTTAATATACCTATATTAAAATTAGTTAGTGCTTAGGTATATACAGATTGGAGGTTTTAGTTTGTTTTCTTTAAGTTTTTTTACATTCTTTGCTTGCTTATTATTTATTAAGTAAATAATGCAGACCAATTCTTAGCTTTCAATACCTGGAACATTCTTATAAAGGTCAACACACTCACTCTTTTATTTTTATTCCCATATATTTTGTGGGTTTTTTATTGTTTCGATAAATAACTACACTGATAAGATAGAGTACAAATGATGGTGATAGTAATGCGAAAATCTATCGATACATCCTTTAATTTAAAAACAAGTATTCTTTGACCAAATAAACTTACCAGCAGCGTCACATTCTGGAACTTGGTCGGGCCAGTCACATTGGTAAGTTTCAGGACTGAAGGCGAGGCCTTCAGGGCATACAAAATCGTAACCGACTCCGTTGACGCAGTTTCTGAACCCGCTGCAGTTGCGAGAATCACCGATGCGGAAGTAACCGAACTGGTGAGGGCATTGATCGGTAGGTTGTGGTTCCTCTACAAACGAATTTAAGGTGATTAATGTATTTGATAATATTCAAAAGACCTGAATAATACATTTGAAGTAATATATAAGTTACATTATACACAGAATATTACATTCAATATTTTTTAACAATGTGTAGTCATATAGATTTAAACAAATATCTACTCAATAATAATTATTACATTTTCGAAGAAGCTTATTATCGTGTGTTTTGACAAAATTATTCTAATAAAACTTTTGTGTGTATTAATTTATCTCTTCACCCATTTGTCAAGTTCGAAGCGCCTTAGATTTTCTTGCGGCGACAAAGTAGCCTGTTCGTATTTAATCAGTAAGTATTAAGTATCTTTACTGTGTCCAAGATGGCATTTTATTATTAACATGGACAGGGCACAATAAGTCAAGAATAATATTATAACGTCATGCATGTAGGAATGTAGTTTCTAGCATTTGATATCATGAGACGTCGTCAATTAAGATCATAAAATATATCGACATAAAATTGTAGGAATATGTGTCACCAGTTAAACGGCATTATGTATTCACGTCGTGCATAACAAAGTTTCGAAATGACAAGCCAGTATAAAAATAACCAAGTTTAAAATCAGCGATGACACAGCAAAGGCTTTGGGAAGGGAAAACCGCATGATATCAGGGTAGATCTGTGATAAATGTGACAAAGTAATATGATTATTCTACTCACGCAGCGAGGAACGTTCCAGGCAGGTGACTTCGTTGGGATACTGGCACGGGTACACGTTGAAATTCACGTGTTGGTTGAACCGAAGGCCATCGGGACATAATTTCTCTTCAGCAGTTCCGTTCTGTTGATTTTTTAACTCTATATTAAAATGACGCTCTATATATGATTTATGGCTCTTCGTTATTTATTAAACAATGTGAACTATTATGAAAGTCTATATAGAGTTATGATTAAAGTTTTCCTAAAGATTACATTTCACTTTTTAGTTCATATAGCCACATAAGCGTGATCTTGAGTTTCTTAAATTATATATTTCATTCTTACTTTTGTGTTATAATTGGCCAATTATTAATAAGTTTTGCACGTTAGATTATTTGTTTTTTGTTTCCGGCCAGCGTGTTCGAATCCTTGCAGCAGTGTTTTTTTTCTGTGATGAACTGATTTGATTGCCGTGAATCATATATGTATATATATTGTGAGTTACAGTTTTTATGTAAAAAGCGATGAATTTATTTAAATTGTTATATTTAATAATTGCTGATTTTCCAAAGTTATCTTCTGTATTTAAGTTCAAGTGTAAATAATACCAACAAAATGAAAATAAATTTGAGTTAATATATTGATATTAATGTAAATTGTAATAATGTAAAATGATGTTAATGTTACAAAAGACATTCATGTAACAAGAAGTGATGCAAATATTATGCAAATGGTGATAAATAGTTAGGAAAACATTAGGTACATGGTTTCTCTGTGTAACATGCAATTTGACAAAGAATACACATAAAATGCTTGCATATGCGAAGCAAATCAACTTTCGATTTCGTTTGTTTCCTCTGAAATGCTAATAAGTTATTTGTCAAACATACTCCAGCAGACGTATGCATAATTTATGCAAAGCATGAAGATTTCAGCGAAGGCTATGTTATTAAAGTAGTCAGTCTATTATATTTAGCCTTCGCACTATTTTCATCAATTGTACGTTTAAAGTATGTCAAAAACGACAAGGATAATATATATTTTCCAACTTCTAGTGCGATTTCGTCTATGTTGATAATAACGGAATATCCAAGATGAACAGATTTAGTCTTAGTTACAAAAATACTCTTAAATTTTGAAATTTTACTTGACCTCCCAAGTATTTGAGAGTACACACTACAGAAAAACCAAATTGTATCTTTGGTTTTATCAAAACCAATTATGACTGAAAACATGGCTTACTGACAATTATTATACCATTTAAGTTTACATCTCTTTTATGGTCATTAGTTTAATATACATACTTAAATAAGATAAAAACATGCATGTAGATAATTTCTCGTGATGATCGTTTATCACAGAAAAAATTGCCGCACCGAGATTCGAACTCAGGACTTGAGTTGTGCAGACGATATGAACAAACCGTTAGGACAGTTGTTTTCATATTATACTAGCTGACCCGGCAAACATTGTTTTGCCATATAAGTTATTTCTAGGTAATTTCTAGTAGAAAAATAAAAACAAAAAATTTTGTACGAAAATTTAAAAAAAATGTTAAGGGTGAACAACCCTTATCGGTTAGGGGTATGCAAAGTAGATAGTAGCCGATTCTCAGACCTACTGAATATGTATATATAATTTGGTGAAAAACGGGAAAGCCGTTTCGGAGGAGTAAGGTAACTAATATTGTGACATGAGAATTTTATATACCTATATAAAGATTATGGATTATAAGGGTAATTTGGTACATGGAAATTCACATATAAAAAGAAAATTCCTGCTTTGATAACGGGTATATAGCTTTATTTTGAATATATCCGGCAAAGATTATTTTTATTAAAATAATCGAATATTGAGAAACGATGCCAAATATACTTAATAAAAGGTATTTTCTGAATTATCTATATTATTTATGACATTCGTACTTACGATGCACTCAATATATCGGTCACAGCTGCCACTGACAGGATAGCGTTCATTTAGTTCTCTGCATGCTCCCGCATAGCTGGCAGATGTTTGATATTGTCCTACTGGGCGACTGTCCTCCGCCGCAGAATCTATTACTTCAGATTCTCTTTGTCCACACGCTATTATAAAAAATTAAGCACAATAAATAACTTCATTAATTTCTATATACCGATATAATTTAAAGTGACACATTGCATTTTCAATTGGTTTAGAGAGCCTATGTTTATATTTTATCCTTTATCATATTTTTATATACTCAAAATTTTACAAAAATAATTTATTGAATACTTAAGTATTTGGAAACATTTTCCTAATTCATAATAGTGCTTAATTTGCAGCAATTTTGTTTAAGTCATTTATTTTTAACATTATATAATTTCAAATAGAAATAATAGTCCAAGTTTTATTGTTGATAATGATGTTACAAAGGTACATAAATATTAAAACATTTCTAAGTGAGATTTCTTGTAAAACATATCTTACTATCGAAATATGGTAAATTCTGATATTTACTTCGAGAGTAAGGTACTCTATGTTGTATATGTGGTTGCAAATATATAAAAATCCATAACCGAGATAAAAAAAATTACACTGGCAAGACATAGTGACTACAATGCATTTGATGGTAAGTACAGTGTATTGCAAAAAACGAAAGCGACCATCAAAGGACAAAAATCCATTGATAGTCTCCATCACCATGTCGGCTCACATATACCACGACTGAAGGTCTCTAGGTATATGAGTTACTGGATGTACACAAGCTGATCTCAAAACGCGATTAGCCAAAGCAAGTCACTATGACGGTCTTTACACCTGTGTACTGTGGTTATGACCCAGTTCGGGCAATCGCCCTACCACCAAACAATAAATATAATAATTATATATCAATATGTGATAATGGAATTAAATTAATAATTTAGAACAATATGTAATAATTAATACAATGAACTTTTTTAAAATTGTGTCTGGTCAAAGAGCACGTATTTTCCACACTCGACTAAATACTAAAACTAGATAGGTGGACATAAATTAATAATAAGGATAAGAATCGATTATTATACGGATTTAAAAACCTTGATGTCATCTAAACGTGAAGGTCGTTTCTAAAACTTGTATTTTTTTCTTATATATGATTAGTGATGTGAAGTTGATACCGCTTCACATACATTTTTCGACATTATTGAATAAATTGTTAGCAAAAAATTAAATATCACATCACTTTTAACCGATTGTGAAGTTTACAGAATCGACTTAAGTAGAAACTTGTAGCTACATCCTATAGATCGCTTAATAAAATTTTTAAATTTTCAGGTTTAGGTATAATATGAGCAGTATAAAATCGGATACATAATTATATTAATTCTTTCCTTTTTTTAATGATGTAAATATCAAAATCTTATGAAACATGATTAATTCATTATTTCGCTATTTTTAGCAGTCTTAAAATATAAATTTACTAGAATTACATATGGGTTGATTCCGTTTATGTAACCGGCGTTCGAAGAAAGAATCAGTAGATCAAAGGACATGTGAGTAACCGATACCCCCACGTTTCATTTGCTACAAAACTATAGTGACACGGTAAAGTTTCTTCTAACAAAACAGTGGTCCATAACTATCATAGATTACAAGTATTTTCCTTCTTTGAGTTTGCGTACAATGAACAACTTTTGATCCTTATCGAGGATCATAATTTTGTATTTATAATATTTATTCCTATAAAATTATATAATATTTGATGTTATTACAAATTACTAAACTATTGTATTAAGTTAGTAAATTCAAGTTGGGAATTGAAGGCAAAATGAAATGTTAAGTGAAAAAAAATGTTGTAATGTTGTTGCGCAATAAATATAATCGATTTACCTCCTTATTGTTTGTAATTTATCCTATTATTACTTACGATTATATTAATTACTTACGCTTTACGCTATCCATTATTGTTTTTGAATTGATTAAGGGGGTCGTCTAGTGTGTCAGATAAAAAACGATGTTTTTTATAAATCACATCTAAAACATGTATACAATAAACGGGTAAAAGGATTTTTCGAAATTTGTAGCCATTGAAAAGTTACAGCCGCGTATCTCCGACTATATAATTACTTCAAAAAATTCACAAAGATTGTTGAATTGTTGATGAAAATGATATACGATTTATAAATAACATTATTTAAATGGTGTGAAAAAAAACACCTCATAAGCCCCTATGAAAAACGGCCTTCACACTAGACGACCTACATAATATCTAAGCCGTCATATCACATAAAAAAATCTATACATAGTTTCGCTATGGTATTCATTAGTAACCAGTAAATATGGAGAAGGAAAATTAATAAACTGCCTAGTTCTGGTTAAAATAAAAAAATATTACATTTTAGTTTTCAACTAAATTGACATGAAAATTTTAAATACTGGCAAGAAAGTGACTACAACAACACATCTGATGAAATGTACCTACCATGTAGCCAATGAATTGTAGCGACTGTCAAGGGATGAGAATCAATTGATTTTCGTCGTAGCCATGCCGTTTTGCGTATACCACGACGAAGGTAATTCACTACGTGTATGATCAATTTGAAATACACAAAGTGATTCTAAAACGCGACAAGTCCCAGCAAGCCACTATGAAGCTCTTTGCACTTGTGTACTATGGTCACAACCCAATTCGGCTTACCATCTTTAAACTTGAAATAAAATTGTATTGAAATACAATAGCTTTACAATATATAGGCTTATTCTGTTTTTGAAGTGAAATAGAAAATGTTAATTTGATGAACTAAAATTAAATTTTGTTCTTATTATAATCCGGAAAACGTTTATTCATTCAACTTGGAATGATATCCAAGAATCTGCTTGAGAATGTAATTGTTATTTTATAAACGTTTGATGTTTCAGTGTTCCATTTATTTTTCGTTATTGTTTAGCATAATTTATTACGGTGTTGTGTCCGTATTGTTGATTAATTTGCAATTTTTAGTCATTATATGATTTTGATTTTCAATGAAATTTTTTAATAATGATAGTTGAAGATTTAATATTCTGAAACATTTAAAAGTGAAATAAATATTTTGTAAATTAATTCACCAATTGCTACATACCCAAAGCGCAGAAGCACGCGAAAATCAAAAACGTCCTTTTCATTTCGGCTTGTCTGTGGATACTGGCGTTCGTACGAGCTTTACACGGACATTGAGTGGCTATCGGTTAGGTAGAGAGATCCGACCTTGGGGACAGACCGCTTTACGAAACCTGGGTCTCATCTGCCCGCGCCTTCTCGCAGTTACGTCACCAGAGGTCATGCAATTCCAACTAGGGTTGCCAGAAGGCCCTTTACTCAAACGAGGGGTCTTGCAGGAAAAAGTAGGAAAATAGTTTCATACATATTTTCTGGACACAGTTGAAATGTGGCATGTGTGTAAATGTTAAAAAATAAATTATTTACATAAACTATATCAATCTCCGGTATTGTAAATTATTTGTACCAATTATTTTTTTCAATAAATAAATGTATTTTAAAATACTGCTTTTAGTAAAAATTGGTACAAAATAATTAATTGTTTTGATAATTGGTTCCGGTGTTGAAACGCAATATGGATAAACAGGGACGGACGTAATCTGTAATTAGGATATAGTAATTTTCGATATGTACGTTACAAATTCCAGTTTTTTCAGAGGTATGGCAACCCTTTCCAACAAGAATTTGACCCGAGCTAATAGGAAACCTCAAAGACGGTTGTATTTGCAGTATTATCTAACTTATATTAAACTTTCTAGTTCTGTGTCTTGATAGAATTACGTATATTATCTTTGAAAATAAGCAATATATTTTTATTGCATAAACGCTGTAAAAATCCCTTTTATATTTTAAAATCTTACAGAATACGTATCCAAATTTATTCAAAAAATCTAATTATATGCCCTAATTATATAATATACTAAGTATATGATAACTGTACACCGCAAGATTGATTTTATTAAACTGAATAGTCCGTCATATTGCAATAGAATTATGATTCTTTGTTACTTATTTGATAACATTCAGCATTCATTATATATTATTACAATTACACTTTGGCTTTGAAGCCATGAAAAATCCACAATTCATTAAAAGTTTCTTCTGTTTTATTTCAGATATAATTTATGATTGATGATTATTTGGACGTTGATTTTATGAAAATCGAACTTAACATACTTGATTAAGCGTTTGCATTTGAATTTGCCGAAAGATGTATTTCGAACGCAGAACACTACTACTCCTAGCGGATTTGGAAAGAAGGTGTATGCCGAAAGGTGTTATTTCCATGTAAAAATATTAAAAGACTAGCTGATCCGGCAAACGTTGTTTTGCTATATAAGTTATTGTAATATCTTCTAAGATATTCATTGAAATTAAGTGATGTCAAAGACAATTTTGTTCACAATTAAGTACTCTTAATCAACAACACATTTATTTGGATAAAAATTAATATTATTACGTTGATACAACTCTTAACATATAATGCATTAATTTCGACCAAATTTGATTACCATAAAAACAGTTCTAGTGAGTTAATCTTAATAGATAGACATATACTGTCGCGGACATTTTTTTAGATCATTTCAAGAGAAATAATTCTTTCCTACATATATTTTTGGTATCTTGAACCGTTTTCACAGCGCACGCAATGGAAGCCCTCAAGGATGAATCATTTTCCCCGTTTTTTTACATTTTCCATTATTTCTTCGCTCCTAATAGTTGCATCGTAATGTTATATAGCCTAAAGCCTTCCTCGATAAATGGTCTATTCAACCCAAAAAGAATTTTACAATTCGAACGAGTAGTTTCAGAGATTAACGCGTTCAAACAAACAAACAAACAAACTCTTCAGCTTTATAATATTAGTATAGATGCTCTAATTCGTACACATCCATTAATAAATTTTAATCAGTTTGAAATATAACGCATTGATGTAGGTTAATTGAAACAGTTGTAGTGAGAAACGAAGATAAAAGTTTAATATTTGACTTTGTTTTGGTGTTCGCATTTCTACTTTTTTAAATATGTTCTTTAGATGCCGAACCTTGACGCTGATCATAACAGAAGCAATCATCGTTATAAATTATCCATGTAACAATTTAATTTGGAAACAAAGTTACCTCTCCGTTGCCTATCTTGGTATATTTAATAAGTAAGTTATATGAAACGTATTATAACGTACTACACGTATTATACTTTTCTTATAGAAGCTTCATTTATTTCCACTTAAACTAACTTAACTTATTTTATTTTTTTTAAATCCACTTTATTGTTTAGTAGTAAAAAAAAATTATGATATCAAAATGGTGGGCGTATTAAGGATTGCTAATTTACTTTATAGGACAATCACTCGTGAAGTGGTCTTATTATGGCAGTTGTGTGTACTCACAACGTATTATTGTTGACTGCATAAAATGTATTCGATTAGTACCAAATGTTAACTTAGCCCTCTGTTATATAACTACAATGAATTAAGGAGTTTTTAAACCGTATTTTTATGATAGTCTTCATCTTTACATAGCTGCAATATTTCAAAGTCTAAAAGTTATAGAAAAAATGTTTTTTTAAGATCTCTATTGATTCTAATACCCGATAATCATATTAAATCTTTGTTTAAACGCTTATATGACAACTTTATTCTGCACTCTTCTTATAAAATACAAGATATGCATAATTCACCGGTATATGACAGGTAACACACTATTTTAAATGAATTAAAAAATCAGCCTTTTTGCTGTTACGTTATACGAGTATACCATGATATTGTTTCTTGAGTATTTTAAACTGAATCGCTTGTTAGTTAATAATGCCTGTGACTAAACTTATAACAACTTGTCAAAATATGAAATGCCAGTTCTTTTCTTTCTTCTGACTCTAATATGGGCACTGGATAAATATATTATATGGGTGAGAAATTAATGTATTCAGTTTGAAGTTACAAATTCAAATAAAAAAAAATTAATAAATGTAATTTGAAATAAATATCCGGTACATAAGTAATTGCAATCGTTTATTTTGTGGTTGTCGACATTTCAATGAATCAGCCTATGAGTATAGAGGTCGTCATGACTTCTGACCTGTTCTAGAGTTTTACACCATCGAATATTATAAATACATACGAAGTTCCTATATAATTCACGTTTAACCTTTAATGAATATTTAATACGTGAGAGCATCTTCTATGTCTATTAAATGTCAAGGATATTTTGTTAATCTATAATTAATACAAGAATTAAGGACCACTAACTCTGTGAAACTAGCAGCGTGGAAATTTGCGTATAAAAAATTAGTATTAGGATTGGGTCAATGCGGATATAAACTCAATTAGTATTTTGCATATGTTCATTATAATGTCAATTCCAATGTGGATGGTATCAAAATGTAAGATTTTAAATTATTTAAATATCAGTCAATCATTAAAATCTAAATTAGGTCCAATCATTAAAATATAATATGGGTCACAAGGCAATGTGATATGAATATACAGGTTAAGCAAATTAGATTTAGAAGAATCTATCGATTAGTTGCCAAATTCTATTTACTAGAGTCTAGACACATAAATATATACCCGAAGTAAAAAATCAATACAGAATCGATTTAAAATAGAAGCCTTTTTTTGCGTGAGATCCATCTTAAATTATATTTTATAGTATAAAACTTATAGTATATATTGGAATAAGCCGGTAACCGGTTTTTGGACAGCAATATGGATTCCATCAGGTGTGGGGTATGGTCGAGTTTTGTTAGATAATTGAATTAAGTTAGTAATACTATTTTGATATTATGAAGAATACCATTTAAGTTTACTTTTCTTGTGTATGATAACTATAATTACGAAAAGATCAAGTTATTTTTCTCATTTTATTCGACCAATTTTGATAATATTTATAATAAGTAATATTAATTTGAATATGTCCTAATTTTAATCATACTTTATTAAAAATAATGATTTCTGTTACATATGAGTCCAGCTCAAATCTCATGTAATTAATACCAAGTGCTATCCAATCAACTATGACCCTTTTTCTTGGTTATCCGGGGAAAATCCTACATAGGATCATCAGGGCCGCGGTGAGCGCAGCGACCCCGGTGTGTCAGACTCCTACTGACTAAAACCCCCGCCGGGGTGTCCCTCTTATCGCTCTACTCAAGCCTGAAAAACGAAATTCGTCTAGTCGCCCGGGGAACGAATAGCCTCATTCAAGCTTCGTTTCTGTGAAGATGGGTGTACGGAGCCCACGGATCCAAATTTTTCTCACGAACAGCACGCCGGACACTACGCACCATATCCCTCTCCTCCGGGCAGTAGACTCCCTCAAGCCTACTGACTAAAGTCTAAGTCTAGCCTGGTTACAAGTTGTTACTATGGTAGGATGTCGCGCTCATTATGGGGGAGCGCCGAATGGCCAGGGTAGATGTTCTTTTCTTAGCCCTTTCGGCGCCCTCCTAATCAACTATGATCCAATATATCTCGTATTTAAGGTAGAAGACTATATTTTTAGATATGCGAAAGACTCGTCCGTATCATTCAGTAGTTTTATAGTTTGAAAATATTATTTTATTATTACGAAGGAAACCTAAGGTAGGGTAGTTAGTGAATATACTAAGAAATCGAGTTGCATCTCCATTTCTGTTTTAACTGATTTAAATGAAATTTATTATAATTTTGTGACTTTAAATAGATCCTTGACATTATTAATGTCGTATTATTATGTCTCATAGATAGATATAGAGACCAGGCAGTTAGTACCTATTTAAAAAACTTAATATAGAATAATTATCATGGATTATTTTTATGTCCGCTTTACCCTTTAAAAAACTGTTAAATTATATTATTTAATAGTTATAATGTTCCTTAAGTGAAGCGGATGGTGAATTTTTTGTGTTAAAGCTCTATATGCATCATAGATTCGTTCTAAATAATTGGTATAATTAATCTGGATGATTTCGTTTGATATAATTACTACAAATAAAAAAATCAAGGCAAGGTTAACAATGTTTTATTTGAACTATTAAGTTATTTGATAAGATTCGTTTCCTTTATGTATTGATTGAATATAAACCCATTTATTTTTAGAACTTATTTTAATTTACATGTTTATTTTTTAAGTAAAATAATACGTACGATATATATTTACATTAAAATTCTGGTTTACGCCACCCTGAATATTTTAAAATCGCGGTAAATTATCCTTTTTAGGCTGATTCGTATTGATTGGCTTAAATTTGCACTTAGTGGGGTAATTGTATAAGCCAATGCGTATGTAAGCCCATTGCGCTTCTCTAAACAATGAAAACGAACAAGTAGTTTTAAGCAGAAATGACTTGAAAATATTTCTTCACCCTTAATTTCGTCATTTGTCGACCGATTTGGATATTTTTTTAGGCGAAAGGTACATTATAAAATTACATCCATTTTCGTATGGTGCAAATCTGATGAAAACCTTCGGAAATATAGGCGATAACTTTATATTATTCAATGAATGTCAAGGGATTTGGTAAGCTACCGATTTTGTCAACATGGACTTGGCTCTGCGAATACTATGGCTATACTCAAGTTCCTATTATATATTCAGTTTTTTTGTCAAAATGAAGTTATATTTGAGTAATTTGCTAAGCAAAGTCAAAATAACGTTTATAAATCTCAGCCTAAATAGGCCGATGTGTAGCGGTGTTGATAGTCACGTTTATTACAACAGTAGTGATTATATTTTCCTAAATTTCAAACTCATCAAAGCCACGCTTAGCACAATAGCGATTTACCGCTTCAAACCTTCTGAATATGGGTAAAATCTGGGTGTATATCTGGTATATGCTGGTCACGTAAGCACCAGCACAGTCTATTTAGATCGATTTTCTTATCTCATCGAGTCGCGGCCGCTAGGCGATTTGTATTCACATGGACAAAGCATTATGTTCGTCTGGAATTTTAAAGTTACATTTAAGATTATTCGTTAGATTATATCTGATTGGATTGTATAATGTACAGTGTTTGCGCCTTTATATATGTTATGTACATGGATTCCATTAATTTTCCTATGACCAAATTACCATTTACTTCATAGATTAATGTCTTGACAGTTTTTATTCACACTCATTTATTTTTACAAAAATCTCAATATTTTCCATAATTTTAATTTTTAAAATGATCCTTTCCTATAGTTTACGCATATGCTTGGAAACGTATATAAATAAAAAATCCAAATTCACAAACTCGGATCATGATCTCCCGAATAACTTTCCAGTAGGCTGTGTAGAGTTACATGAACCCAGAAACTGCAACGTAGAAGTTGAATTGCACAGCCACATTCAATCGTGTTATGAAATCTTCATAATTAAATCTGCTTATAATAGAATAAAATTTTAAAGTATATGTATGTTTTATGTAGGTCCTTGGAATTAAAACAAATTAATATTTATTATAAATATTCGTTGCATTATTTCCGTGTTTCTCATAATCAATTATTTTACGTAATTAAGGTTTTAAGCCTTTGTATGATTGCTTATTATGAATGACCTCGGAATAAGATTTTAACAATGCATCTTTTCATAATAAATATATTTTGATATCCTCTTTTTACTGTTTTATGCAATCTATATATTATTTTACACAATATTTATTGATATAATAAGTGTATAGGTTACCTTTGTTTAAATGTACACTGCATTACTAAAAATACAACTATCCATTTTGACGTAGACAGAAAACTATTTTTTATTTATTATTTAAAACTATAACTGAATTTATTTATAAACTGTTATATGAGGGATTATCTACACATATGTAAGAGGAGCGGTGTGGGGATAATTCGATTAATATTGCCAAATAGGTTTTCACAGTGCAATAGTAATGGATCATTATAATTTATTTTATTTCTATTTATTACGCTGACGGTTAGGTACTGGTTAGGACGACGAAAGACGTTCAAGGGTAAATTAATATGAATGGATCAAATCCGAGACAGTCTTAACAAAAAAATATAATATGCGAAGAAAAAAAGAGTAGCGGCGCACCATCATACGACGGGCGATATCCCAAGGGTATGCTTGACCCTCAGCATTGAGAAGCATGACGCGAGGAGGAACAGAATGCTACTTAAAACTAATATAATTATAATATATATATTTTTATATTTATTTGAAACATTTTTTCCTGTTTATATCTAAATACAATATTAATCCTTTATTACGTTCAAACCGAGATTCAAGTAGGCATAAACTAGAAAACAATAATTCTACTCCTTAGGAGTCTAAGCAAAATAAAAGTCAAACAGAAAACTAAGCAGAGCAAAACAAACCGCCCGAATATAATACAAAACGTTTTTGTGATATCGACATACTGTACTGTCCATTTGCCTTTGTTCATGCCCTTTAGACGAATGGTGAGAAGCAAAATGTTAGCTTGAATTCTATTTTGTTTTTTTTTCTTTCCTGTATTTCTTTTTATATATTAACTGCTATATATATACATATATATATTTGTGGAATCTTTGCTGGCTTATGTGTCATTTTTTTGTATAATTTTTAACGTTTCTATGTTGTGGTATGTTTCCCTATAAAAAAGATAAAATAAAAAAATGAGAATAGAAACAACCTGATTCAGAATAACCTCCGCATACACCTACGCTTACGTATAATAAGTTCGCACGCTTTCAGGATTTTAATAGACATCCCGAATAGTTATCATCTTGCTGGAGCTGGAGTAGACTATAGGTCTAAAGATGAATGCGGAATATTCAGTATTCGTGTATTGGTTTCTTTTACACTGGCTTGATATAGTAACTACAGTGCACCTAATGGTAAGTGCAGTGTAGTCCTAAAACGAAAGCGACCATCAAAGGATGAAAATTCATTGATAGTGTCCGTCGTCATGTCAGCCCACATATAGCACGACTAAATGTCTCTAGGTATATGAGTTACTGGATATACATCAACTGATCTTGAAACGCGACAGGCCAATGCGAGTTACTATGACGGTCTTTAATAATGTTGGTCTTTATTAATTAATTATCTGCTATTTATTTATGTCTATATGCATTTTTAATATATGTATTTTAAAAAGGGCACTTTAGTTTTATTGCATTTTCTTTATGTGGTTGATATATTCTACTTTTTACAAAAGATCATTTGATAGAGTTAATTTTGTATTTAATAGGACCGTAAACACCTAGAATTAAGCTATTACTGCTCCACATATATATTATAAGAATATGAAAACCTTTTGTTACAAAATAAGACACTAAAATATTACTATGATTTTCAAAAATGTCAACTGCTATTAAGTCTTAGTAATAAAACTAATGAATTTGTTATATATTTATTAATTTACATTCTTTTTTTTTACTAATTTGTAACAACTTTTAACACATTACTTTCATAGGATAACATCCATATATGACTTTGATTGTAGTTTTGTCAGCGCCTTACGGTTTGTAATATCCATATTTTGTATCTGTTTACTGCACATAAATACATAAAAGGCGCCATTAAAAATAAGAAACTTGAAATAATAAAACTGTTATTAAGTTTCGATGATATGTAATCATCAAATAAAATATCTGAATTCTAAATGTTGCAACGGAGGTGACAAGCATCTGGTCGCCTTTGCTTTTGCACTAGAGATGGGCAAAATGTATTCCACTTAATAATTAACGATTATAAAATGTAATCATGTCTAAATTCCTTCAAAACATTAAGGAGTCATAAATGTGTATGCAATTGAGGATTCCGTAGTGTTTAAAACATAGATGAGCAAAATGATGTCATATTAATGATGAAAACCGCAAAATGTAATCTTAATAGTTTTTTATTAATCTGGTTAAATTTTGTCCATTTGTGTTTGGCACTACACACATATGTCCATTTTGAAAAATGATATGTGGGTTTCCTGACGAGCTATGAATAAAGTATTATTTGAATTTAGTCCTAATGACTATAATTATTATTTATAGCGACAATGTAGAGTATAAGAGCGATGGTCCTGTTGTCTCGTACCCAGTACCGTTCATTCCATAGATGCATGAAAGCATTGCATGCCCTGATGATAAATAATTGTGGAATAAATTGCTTAAAGTTAAACAAAAAAAGAACCATTTATATATGTTCTATATTCACACCATGTATCTTTTCTATGAAAGCAATATAATATTAACTATCATAGTATATTATTCAAATTAATTACGTGAATTCTGCCTACCCTATCCAAATATCCTATGCACGTCACTGCTCTCGTACCTACTACTGCATATTGTAAGAGTATGGCACGCGTGACACCTCCCTTTTAATTTTTATTTTACACTTGTTTGAAACGATCAAGGCGAATAGTTCGGTATTGAATTAGTCAGTCAACTGTTCTTAATTTATGGTGGTACGGCGATTGCCCGAACTGGATCGTGAACACAGTGCACAAGTGTAAAGACCGTCATAACGACTCGTTTTACCTTGGGCGTTTCGGAATCCGCTTTTATATATCCAGTTGCTCATATACCTAGAGACCTTCAGTTGTGGTATATGTGGGTCGACATGACGACGGAGACTGTCAACTGATTTTCATCCTTTGATGGTCGCTTTCGATTTTGGACTTACTGTACTTGCCATCAGGTGCACTGCAATCAATTTGTCGAGCCAGTGTAGAAAAAAAAAATTGATGCGTTTACGCTCTGAGGGGCAGTTACTCTCTGACGTAGCCTCCAGACTTATCCGGTGTATTTTCCCAAGGTATTCACTTCCGAAACGCTAGTAGATGCCCTTAAATTCTTTCACTGGTTGGCCTTCCAAGCCCAGTTTCCTGCTCCTAGAGGTGCCCTTGTGATGCGACACAAACTATAAATCTCGCTGGTGGAATACTTGTAAATTGAACTAAGATTTTTTCTTTAATTCGATTTCTTTTATTTAGAGGGGAAACATACTAGGTGTATAACTAATCATAGTCAAAAATATATAAAAATAAATGTAAAAGTGATAAAGGCAGATGTACAAATAAAATTAAGTCCAGAATGAGATTTCTTTTATTTCAATATCAGCCCGATTACATAATTACTTATTTGTAGATTCATACGCAATAGTTTAATAAAAAACGGTAAAATTCGAGGAATAATTATTACACATCGTTCAATACATTTTATTTGTAAATGATCACATTCTTTTATGTTACACTTACGGACTAATAGGCACTTTACAGCCTCAGTGAAAGCTCACCACATGCGTGTACCATAACCAAAACCCATAGCAAACTTAACTAATGTTTAATTAAAAAGAAAACCTAGCAAACTGAGAATAGAAGGTATAGGAAAGGAATATAAATTTATAGTAACTCTTTTATAAATTATTATAACTATTTACAATAATCTAATTGACGTAGGTATTAAAATAATTAACTAATAATTGAACGAAAGGCTCTTATAATGAAAATATTTTTACGATCCTCATAAAAAGTTCTATAAATGCGTTTTTATTTCAGATCTTATATTCATTATTATAGTAAGCAAATACGCCTCACTTACACGACAAAAATATTTTCAAAACAATAAAATACTACATACCTAAACAAAATATAAATAACGTAGTTTCGATATAATAAAATATAGAAAATAACTTAAATTAATTTAAAATTAATATATTGAACGTGGTGAGCTTAAGCACTACAAAAACACAGCGATACTATATCATCTAATACCACAATAAGGCCAAACTTTTTTTACATTTATTCTAAGTAGGCTACATTAAATTCAAGACACGATGTTCTTTTACAGGCTATAAGTAGGAATAAAGCATTATTTATTATATAAATAATACATACTAACACTAGAGAAGAATGGATTAAATAGTACAGATAATAAATTTACTAATTTTGTTTACAAATTGCATATAAAAGTTTTAAGCCTATTAACATAATTATGTAAATTGTAGAATATATTTAAACATTCAAAAATAGAAATATCTTATTTTAGGGACATGTTTTATGCACATAATATACGCCACATACATTGTAATTTTTCTGAACGACTGACATAAGAATTTAAAGAAATATTTTAAGTGTTTAAATTTTTTTTCCAAGTTATTAAAGAATTCCCTTCGTATGACCAATTTATCTTTGAAAATTATCTGAGAGATTTAAATTGTGGCAATTTATATCTGTTTAAGACGTTTGGCGTATCCGAAAATAACTGAACCTTTTTCGTTGTATATACGTACGCATACATATACGTTAGAGTGCCGTTTAGAAAGGAATTATCGTTGTCATTACTTATCTCATATACATTTTAGTGCTCGCGTATAAAATTTTTAGATTCGTCGCCAGCTGCCAAGGCGCGCCCAGTCACTGACCCCAAATGGTAAGCTCCGTGGAGCGGCGGTGCGTCAATCGCGAAAAAAAAAATTTCTCATTAAAAGATACAAATTATAATGTGACGAACATATGTCCTTTATTAAAAAAATCCCTTACATCTCGAATTTAGAAAACTTATACACATACTAACTTACCTATTTACAATAGAAATCAATAATATGTATAGACTGAAATTCTGTAGGCAATGATAAGCTTAGGAACATCTTATATAAACGAACAAACTAACGAAAATTGGAAATAATAATAACGATTTAATAGAAATTAATCCATCAATATTTATACCCGATTTTTTTTTTATAATAGCGAATAGAAAAAAACCACATATAAAACTATTATAAGATAATTGGTAATTGGACAGGATTTAATGATATTATAGTTATATTATTAAAGATGAATATAATATAACCGACACCATTTTGTGTAATAAAGTACTTAAATACGTAAGTCAAGTACTATCTCACACCAAACATAGAAATGTAAATATTTCATGTCGTTGTTAACAGAGATGAAAATGATTTACATTTATATATGTTTATTTAAAGATAACTAAAATTATGGTTTTACATATATTTCCAGAACTTACTGTAGTAGACTAAATTAGATAAAAAATAGTCGATCAAATTTTACTATTAGTGAGATATTTTAAAGCGTAAGGGAAGATTACACGGTGCAGCAACAAAGTTATATGATTCATTACTGCACAGTATTACCCATTATTGTTTGTATGAAACTATTACAGATATATGAGAATGTGATGACACCAGAGCTAGAGTCACCCAATAAAAATTTTGAGAAACACAATTTGTTGTATAAAAGTGTTTTTAAAACTTAGTCACTTCCGAAACGCTGGTAGATCACCCGTAGGGTTAGTACTTTTTGGCTGGCGGTCCAAGTCGAGGTTTGTACCCACAGGGGTGCCCTTGCAATGCCACCCAACCCAAAAACTCGCTGGCTGAGCACCTTCTGTGCTAAAGCCCGGTTGAACTGTAAATGCCTTTCCCGGCAACCAGTAATTAGACCGCTTCAAAAAAAAAAAAATTGTTATAGCATTACAATTTGATGCACTATTATTACATCAGCATCGTCCCGTTAACTAGGGTCACTATTATGTTATTGGTAATATTTGGGTCACCCTGGTTCTGGTGATTTGAGTTATGCCGCACTATGCAGCAACAAACTGGACAAATGAACAATTACTTTGCGACTCGTTCACCTCGATTTGTGACTTGAAGGGTTGTCTCACTAAATTCAGTTGCCGAATCGTGGGTTTTACACTAATTATAAAAATGATTATAGCCCTCGTCATACAACAGCGAACCGAAAGCGTGGCGAACCATATTCATTTTGTGATGTACAGTTTCGTATGAAACATGTCTGTTTCGAACATACGTACATATGTATAAAATGCTATAGCGATTCCAAAGTGAACCGGTTCGCTTTTCTGTTTGATGTTTCATACGATTTTTTTTACACTGGCTAGACATAGTGACTACAGTGCACTTAATGGTAAGTATAGTGTAGTCCAAAAACTAAAGCGACCATCAAAAGATGAAAATCCATTGATAGTCTCCGTCGTCATGCCGGCCCACATATACCACGACTGAAGGTCTCTAGGTATATGAGTTACTGGATATATACAAGCTGATCCCGAAACGTGACAGGCCAAAGCGAGTCACTATGATACTGTTATCTAAGTGAAAACGTCACGCCTCGTTTTCTGTTCGCTATTGTGTGGCGAAAGCAAGGATTAGTCAAAACTACTAAGGCTCAATACAGACTTTAATTAATAATACCTAGCAGTAAAATATTCTAAAAAATATATATACCTAAGCAAGAATCGATCACATTTGAATGAAACAAGCGAAGAGACTTATTTTTTTCTTGCCATAATCCATCACAGATATCGTAAATAGAATAATGATATGTTTTTATTCAAGCTACAGTTGCGTCTGTAAAGGTTTAACAAAGGTCAGGCGGATAATTGCACCCTGTAGCATGGTCAATTAATAGTTTATCGTTTTAATATTTTAATAATATTGAAAGATTTATACAATCTATGTCGTCACAGTGCACATCCGTTTCTTGTGCCAAAAAGTTTCTTCAGCTCAGGCATTATAACATTTTTCACGAAGCTCGATTGTCGACCGGCTATGGCATCTCTTTTGGCATTTTTGTGATAATGTTTAATCCCTGGCTTGTGGATGAGGAAGGCGTTATTCAAAATCATGAAGTCGTAATCTTTGACGCACAGAATATAGCCCTGAAACAAAATTTTAATTATTTGTATCCTGCCACTCTTTTTATGTTACTAAATTTATGAATTAGTGAGGAATGTGAGAGATATAGTACTGAGGTTTTTTTGATAAGCTATGTATAGGTACCTGCGTCATTTTATCTTTCTTGCCTTCCCAGCTTAGTCGTTCATCGTAATACGGGTCCTGATGCGTGCCAATAAATATTGGCTCCCAGTGCACGAATTTGCCGTGCCGTTTGCC
Source organism: Automeris io (assembly GCA_036320925.1). NCBI lineage: Eukaryota > Metazoa > Arthropoda > Insecta > Lepidoptera > Saturniidae > Automeris > Automeris io. The sequence goes on from JAUDJH010000024.1 coordinate 2,725,275, forward strand.
GACATGAAAAACATCCATTTCTGCAATAAAATTCACATTTTAAAATCAGCAGTCGGTGTAAATTAACCGATAAGATCTAATAATAATATAAAGTATTTCTGGTAAAAACTGTTTGTGTGGATGCAAAATTTTTGCCCGTTCGCATATTAGTGTAATACGCCAGAGATATTTGGTTTAGGTACGTTGGGTAAGTCGCGGCCATTGAACCATAATACGCAATTAGAATGCCCCATGCGACGGCCATGCCATGCTACAGACGGCATAAATAGCTTACGGCACTAACAGCACAAAGATTAATTGTCCCTGCATCACAGCTCCAGTTAGCATTGACAAACTTACGTCGACTGTTCAACAATATGCAAATATCTTGATAAATTAGTTGTGACGTTTCGATGCAGTGATAAAGCTGAAAGGTATAATTTAGCCACGCCTTGTCACCGTCATCATCTAATTAACTAGAAAGGTCGCGAAATGTACCATTATTATATACAACTGGCACTTAATTGCTTACCTGGTGCTATTTTAGTACCTGGATAATAGTAATTATTAGTGCTATTTTTTATCCTGACACGCCATGATGAGCACATCACACCTAATGGTAAGCATACTGTAATACTATAGTAATAAGTATTGTTGAATCATAATGTAGGAAAAATTCTTCGGAATTTAACATCCGATTGTAGGCGTATTGTAACTTATTATATGAGAAGAACGTGGGCGAAGCCACTGCATCTGGGTCGACAGCATTTTGGCAAATAAAATAACATTATTAATTAACATGCATACAGAGGAACTGTTTCTGAAGTCACATTTACATTTGATTTAATCTAATTAACTACAAATTCGCGGGCCTAGTAACAAGAATTCGAACCGTGTTTTTTATCTTTTTCGGCAAACATATTGACGGCTAATCTTATGGTAAGTGGTTAGCGAAGTCTATGGACAACTATAATACAAAGAGTGTTATTCCGTTGCCGGCTAAGAAGGACGCTATTCACTGACTTCTTGAAGAACTCAGTTTCATAGCCCGCACAACATAAACGGCCATATTATGTGCTTAAAGTTTTTAGTAAAAGCCTCATAAATCTTAAGTGTAGTGAATTATTAATCTACATAATTCTATTAGGCAAAATAGATTATATAAAAATACGTACGGTTAGTTTCTAGCGCAGTCATCCATTGCACACCTTGCGGAATATTATGACAATTTGGGCATACAAATTTGTGGAATGGTATCGCAGTCTTATTTAATAACATACTTTGAAGTTCCCTTTTTGTTGATGGCACCTGTAATATAAACAGTGATTATAGCTTAGTTATTATTTATAAACAAAGAATACCGTTACCGCAAGATTGTCGTCAACTTACTTGAACTTTGGCATCAACTTCGAAGATACTTATTGGAAATACTCTGGGTTTAGTTGACGTGTTTAGAGGTTTCGCATTTCTAGCAATCATATTGAGGAATCTGGGCACTAAATTCGGACTAGGATATAATTCTATATCGGATGGCAATATGAAGTGTGTTAAAGCAGCATCTCTGGCGATGTTCCTTGCAACATTCACAGGATACAATAAGCTTTTCTCCTTCATGTATGTCGTCGAAGAGTTGACTACGTAAGGAGGCTTCAAAGTACAGTTGTACGGAGTTTCCAGAAGTTTATCAGCATCTGGAATCTGAAAAGGCCATTATTGTTATTCTATTAATTTTAAAATTTATTAGATAATAGTCAAATAACTCGGTTCGTAATTTTATGCAGGATTCACACATTTTAAGACGAAAAAAAAAACAGTTATTAGGTGTGACATAAATTAACACAGTAAAATCAGATAAGTGATAGCAGTCTGTTTTAACGAATCAATCTAACTAAATTAAATGTTTCATAAGACGGTAATAAAAATTTGTACCGGAACCAGAAAATTATAAACCAATTTTAAAGTTATCATAAACAAGCATCTAAGCAGCTATTTGGTACAATGTTGATCATCGTCTGATATTAGCATTCTCATATGTGTTATTAGCTTCATTAAGTACGTCGGTGAGTAATTTAAACGTAAACACTTTCGAGTATTAAGGTTTTTGGAGCACGCTTACTGTTATCGTCGAATCCGTTGAAGCTTACGTGGGATTAAAAAAAGTCCATCAAGAATTAGATGCCCCAAATTTTAATATCACCTGTCTATTACACATTTACTACGTGAGCCAATTAATAGACAAAGTATTTTCTTCTACCGACACTTAAAAGGGCATGCCGCATTCAATCACGCCATCACGTTGGTAGAATTTAAGAGCAGCCTTAATATTTATCGTCACTTGTAAAATATGATGGTATACCTGGGGGCCTAGACAATGTAACATTCGATAAACGATAATGTGATAACATGATATCCCAAAAACTCGTGTCAATTCCATACATTTTTACTTTACACTCATGTTATTGCTTATCGAATGTTACTTTTTCTAGAGCGCAGGAAACATGAACATCTTTTGGTTTGCCATTAGATTTAGCCTTCAATTTGCGTTTTCAACCACTTCAGGTCTGTTACTTTTGTTTATACTTAGAGCATAGAAAAAGTAACATACGATCAGCGATAACGCTAGTAGAAAAATAAAAAAGTATTGAAGAGACAAAGTATTGACGTAATATTTCAAAAGCAATCCCATACATTATGATTTTTTTTTTCAAGCGTTATCGCTGGTCCAGTGTTGCATTTCGACTAAACATTAACTTTGAGACACTTAGTTAAATGAATAAGTTTATAGATGATGGATTAAGTGTTTTAATATAATTAGGTACAAACCTTCGATGGAATATGTTTATTGGAGAAAAATATGTGAAAAGTAACGAATTGTCGGATGAGATCATTTCCGAGACAATCCCGAAGGTATCTGATGCTATCAACGGTGGGTGCCATATCTTTGCCAGGTGCGTGTATTGCCAGGCTGACCGGTGCCATCCATCTGCGGAAGAATGCAATAAATTAAATGGAAGGTTATATCCATTATGTGCAACTTGAACAATTATTGCAATCAGTCAGTGCCTGCGTTAGCGTAAAAATGTTGTTCATTTTTTGCCTTAAAGGTATGCGCCGCGTATAAAAACCTTTCAATAGATTATAAACCATTTTTTATTATACACATTAATGAATATATATTGAATTACTTTTTAATTTGTGCTATTTATTTTTCTTTTTTTTTATATGCATATTAATATATCAATGTTTTTCATTTTGGGTTCTGAATATTCATTTATATAATAACCATTAGCATATTAGCACAATAGATATTTAGCACACACTCTGTATAGATATATATCCCAATAATTACATTCACATATATACACATGTATAGTACTTTTTTCTAAAATTTTAACTGAACCCAATATCAAATTTAATTTTTTTTTTTAATTTTATAGTATATTATACCTTTTCGAGTTAACAATGTATTAGTAGATATAAAGTGAATTTATAACAAATATGAAATGTATTACGATATTGATTACTACAATTATACTCACAATAAAAAGGCTACTCTTATATGAACCGGGTATATGGTAACATTTTCTTAGATAATGTTTTATGAGGACATATAGAAGGTCTTGACATCTTCAATGATTTCGATACGCAAATAAAACGTGAAGCATTGGAAAGGGCGATAATTACATTTAATCAATACGTTGCTACCTGCCGTCTCCAGAGGAGCAGGTTGCGTGACAAACGACATTTACGCCTCTGTACCTCGCTACAGGTTGCTAACATGCCAACATAACTGCTGCCGACACCTAAATATTCTGACTTAATGTGTTTACATAAAACCTACTGAAAGATACCTACTCTGTGACCTAAAAAGTCGTTTTAATGGGATAGACTTCACGAACGTGGACTACATGTTTCACTATACCAGCTGCACGTCTGAACAGCTATATATAATTACTTTTAGACAAAGAGTATGATAAAAGAAAATTATAATATTACAAAAGCTTATGAGAACATAAGAAATGGCTCCAACCAGAACTTTAGTTTATGAAATTTTAACAAATAAACAATTAATTACTGCGACACTCAGGTTTTTCCCGAACTGGGTCATGAACATAGTACACAAGTGTAAAAAGACCGTCACAGTGACTCGCTTTGGCTTGGGATCCGCTTGTATATATCCAGTAACTCATATACCTAGAGACCTTCAGTCATGGTATATGTGGGCCGGCATGACGACAGAAACTATCAGTGGATTTTCATCCTTTGATGGTCGCTTTCGTTTTTGGATTACACTGTACTTACCGTCGGGTGCACTGTAGTCACTATGTCAAGCCAGTGTAAAAAAAAGTTAGATAAGTTGCTTTTTCATAATTTTTTTTGTATGGTATCAACAATTCTTTTTTTTTAATTTTTGGTGTAATCAAAATGAAAAGGAAGTATCATTAGGATTTCTTTAATTGATAATGTTGTTCTAACTTCATATAAAAACAGGAAAATGTGTGCAGTTTGAACGGATAAAACCTTTTTTCAACATATTTAATTCTTGTAGTATATATGATTACTTAAATCAGCAAGCAGCATTAACATATTGTCGTGTTTCCCTTGATTTAAATAAAGCGTTGTTCTTATCAACGTGAGGCAGGATCGCAGACCGTGAATTGCGACCGCAAAAAGCCATTTCTTTGACAATAAAAGACGTTATTAATGGTGTCAGTGCCGCCGCAAAAAGCGACTACGGTGCCTGCCACCGGTTTTCAGGTCACGAAATTCACAGCTAACATTTCACTATGTAATTTCGGATTTTTAATTGAACTTTAATAGCCGTTATTGTTTTGTTCAAGTGTTTTCAAAAGGAAAATTATATAGGTTCTGGTACATAAAACGTGCATTATAGTTTGTCCTTTTTATTAGCTATTAAACCCGGCCTGACTTTGCTCAAATGCGATTTAAAAACTGGTGGATTCACAACACACTTTCAACCCCTATTTACTCGTACCACTCTTAGGGATAAAATATTTAAAAAAATCCACACTTAATAGATGACTATGTAACAAAGTCCAAATTTCATGTTTCTATCCTCAATAGTTTAGGCTTTACGGTGATAAGTCAATGGGGAAAATTATTTTTATATATACGTATTTAGCTATAATATAGCTTATATGTGAATCTAAATATAATCTGACAATAACATTCTGAGTCAATATAGATCAAAATAAATTATGTACCTGCAATATTTTTATAATTCTTTTTTCGAATAATCATTACAAAATCATTGTGTGATCTTTTTTGTAAAGGCGCCTTTTATTCTTTTACGTTATTCCGACATTAACATTAACATAAATACATACAATATGGACTATAATTGTTTGTATATATTGAAAATAAAATATCTCTTTAACTATCATAGTTAAGCCAGCGGCTTCGATCTCCAAGATCACTCGTTTAGTATGAGAATAGTCTAAGTATTGGTGAAAAAAATTGTTGAAATCGGATGAATCAAAAACAAACAAACGAACATGATCTCTATTTAATATCTAGAAGAAACACTTAAAGAGTAGGTACTTATGGATTTGATATTTAAAGAAAGTTCAATGGGACAATCGTTCTATTTAGTATGTAACATTGTAAGGCGTTATTGTCACGTAACAACAAAGGTTAAATTACACAATTACTCAAAATGTCAGTAAGACTGTCGCGATCTGAAGTAATCCTAGATGTACAGATAAGTGAATTCCGCACGAGAAGTGTCAAATACTTTGTATTACCGTCACTGAAACGCTTGCAGCTCACGAAATATTTGAGAATTTCACATTCTTTTATTATTACGGACATTGTTCAACATTTTCGTACGCAATGGATGATAAACTAAAAGCAATATTAATATGTAAAGAGTACTAGTGTCATCTTATGGTCCGGCAACTAGTTTCTAATGTACATATAATAGGCATTTCGGCGCGATCGGCCTGTTTAATACATCCAGACGTGCTTACAGAATTTTCTCGTATCTATTTAGATACGCGAAATTTTACACAGTAAATAAACTTTTTGGCGCGCAGCTATACACGGCAATACATACGCACACAGACACAGGTACACGCGTAAGCATATCTCTACGCAAAATCCTACATACATACGTGCAATACATACGAGTACTTACAAGCATAGATGGGCAAAATGTAATCAGATTAATGAAAAACTATTTCGATTACATTTTACGTTTTTCATCATTAATATGACTGCATTTTGTTCATCTACTCGTATGTTTAACCACTATAAAATCCTCAATTGCATACACATTTGACTTCTTAATGTTTTGAAGGGATTCAAACATGATTAGAGAGCAACAAAATTAAAATTACGCTTACGTTTTGTAATTGATAATCATAAATCCAATTACATTTTGTCCATCTCTCCTTTAAGGTCGGAGTTTTTTTTAATCAAAAGAATACCTTGTTTTTTGTTTAATTGAAGCTTAATTTTTAAATAAGAAAAATCATTTTGGCTAATGTTTTGTTCAATATGTGTTAGTTTAAGATGTTTTGTAACAAGCTGTGATTTTTAATTAATAAAATAAATAAATAATTATTTTTAGATATTTACAATACTGAGACAATATAATTAATTATGTATTTAATATGTATAGGTCAAATGTATGTTACATTTTTTTAAAACAATATGTTTAGAGTTTATTGTTATCTCGTTTCCTCCAAATTATTCTAATGCCTGAAAATCATTTACATTTTTAGCTTACAAAATGTAAGTAAAAGTATTTCAAAATTTGCATTTTTAATTAATGAATTTTTACGACTATGTCACATAACTTTCGCGTGTGTTACGTAAATATTAATAATGATACATTTATTTTCATCTTTTTTAAATTATACGTAGTAAATGTAATTTATTTGTACTTTTGTGTTTCGCTTATACATACGTTTAGTTACCCTCTTGTTGAGCATTTGCCAAAAGGGGTGTTCAGTCTGAAGGGTTAGCACTTTGCCCTCCCCGCACTGTTCTCTAACCGTGCCTCGTTCACAGTACATTGTCTAGTCTAATTATTTCACTTATTTGACTGAGAATTGGCTGTAAACTGGGTTTATTTTCCTAGTATAGTAATTCGTTTGAGAATATTTGTCTATGAGTTGGACCTCCTATAGCACATCATCACAAGAGCGTTTACTTGTCCTATACTAATGTCTATTACTTTGATTGTCTTCACTGATGCGTATTACTGTGCCAAATAAATACTGATTAAACATCAATTGTAAATATCTCGCACGCGCATGAATTGAAAAGCGTAGTGTGATATTTGAATAATTATGGTACTCTTATGAAAGAACTGCGATGTGTCCATGGTTCGCTAATGAAGTCATTAGCAGACAACTTATAGCGGTAGCACACAGACTCAGGTCAGGTTACATTCCATCATGCAAATTTATATATCTGATAAAGCTTGTAGAGTCACCGAACTGCAGCTCATGTGACAAAGTAAATGACGTACAACATTTGCTGACGGTCAAAGATTGCTTTTATGCATGCTGTCGATGCCACTATCTTTCAAATCAATCATTCTACGTATCTCTTTGTTCCATAAGCAACACGCAAGCGTTACTCTGTATGTAGAATGAGTGTAAGTGAGATCAAAATATGCATACAATTAAAACGTTTTATATAAATTGGCACATCCCAGATGTTGCGATATGCGGATCTCAGTATAGGCAAAACAGGCTAAATGTCCTTGATGTAAAACCCACGAGAATAATCAGACAATAGTTATCGCCTGTAAACCACAAACTTTTTGTAGTATAATTTAAAATTTTACATAATATAATAAATTTATTTCCTCATCCCTTTACTATGTTTAATTATTACTAAGGATATTTTTCTAATCACATCAATACGTAACCTCAAAAGACATTAATTAAGCACGATATGATGATATAACTAAATATTAGCAATAAAAAACTGTTTGCAAAAAATATTTTTCAATATTAATATAGGAGCATGAATTGTGAATAGATATAGAATTTGATTTGAGATCATAATATAATTATTAACTTTAACATAGAAATCTAAGAAAACTGTATTGAAATTACACCACACCTCGGCCTCATTGGTAAAAACCACAGGAAATATAAGTTCATACGAGCGTAACATGATTGGTAGTTGCTTGTAGGCCTGCTTGCAGTAAACCCTTTTTTACTTCCGCAGTACTTATTACTGCCTTACAAATTCTTAGAAGCATATTTTTTTTTTCAATTAAAAACTCGAATAATTTTAAAAACATACTGATTGTATAGATTATTGAAGTTTAATCAAAGATTGATAACAATAGTCACTTGTGTAACTGTAAGTAATACATACGCTACCTAAAACAACTTAAGGCCGGCTTGCACTAGTAAATTGAATCTAGTTTAGACTTACATAAAGTGTTATTTAGCGCTGAAATGTTCTTATTGTCTTGCACAGAATCAAAATCCAATTGTAACAACTCTTAAACTGAAACCATAATAAAGATTGAATGAAACCGCTTCATAGATTAGCGTTTTAAACAGGCTTAAACTAGATTTAAATTGTTAGTGCAAGCCGCCCTTAAAATATTTCATGGTAAGTTATATATTATAAATAAATACATATTATGTATATCATTATATACTTATTTGTGTTTATATTTAAATATATACGAACAATGGATTTTTTTTTTATATTTTATGTGTTGCGGGTAGCCGGGCAGGGTGATGAGTTAGTATTAAGCGTGAAAGATATTTGAACAAATATTTTTTTTATTAAATTGTATTAATAATCTAATAAAACAAAATAATAAAGTATGGTACTTAAAAATCAAAAATATAAACCATAATCAACATCTCCCTCGATGTAAACCATAGGAAAAATAAGACTAAGAAATACATTTTCTGTTGGAGTATTCGTATGCGGTGCAAAGGAACCTCTGGTCTGGCGTAGAGCACACAGTCTGTATACAGTTCGTTATTGCTTTTTGTTGTTTCGACGGGGGACGAAGGTGTACTAAATGAAATTATAGGTACGCCTCACATGCTGGATCAATATTAAAGTGGTTTTTACTTCCACTGAATTCTAACGCTACGTTTTACAGTTTGCATCAATATGATTTCATAAGATTGATTTCGTTTAATAATATCGTTGTTATACAATAGTATATATATATATATTAATTAGTAATAACTAAAGACTAAAAAAACACTGTCTTGTTTATGAGCATTTCTTGTACATTCTAAATCACAGAATTTATTGTAGAATATCGTTATAAGTATACGTATGTTTTTAGAAAATCGCTTTTTATTACATTATATAAATATAAGGAATACATAGCAGTAAACTTTCGACCTTCAGCGATGACTATGTTAATGTTATTTTAATTAATTTCATTGCTTATCGCCAGCAGTATATTCGATAATTGTAATATTTGTTTATATTAGTTTGCTCCACCAATGTGCTGCAACCTAATATTTACACGTCGAATTTCGCAGTCAATAAATGAATTAAAGGTCATATAGTTGGTGTTATGTTACCTTAAAATATGATTAGACTATTTGTTAGTTTCTTAGTGCCATTGAGGTATTATGACTGTATCTCACCATGAGGGCCACGCTTTTTTGTTAATTATAATTAATAAATCATTGTTGCAGTACATGAGTAAAATATATTTTATATCATTATAGTTAAGTAAATAGACATCCTTAATACCACCAGCCCAAAAGGAAATGTCGTGTCAATTTTTATTGTAAGAATTAGTACGAATACGGTAAAAAAATATTAGTTAACTAAATTGTAGGCAAGCTTTTTATTTCTAAATAATTAATTGATGAAAACTGAATAAAATCGCATAATTAATACGTTATGAAATACTGTTGTCATAATAATAGTAATCATTGTACAAATCGAGTAATATTGTTGTGAAGGAATGTGAACTAAATATTTCATGTATAAAGTTTGTGTGTGGTGTTGTTGTACTTATTATATTATAATATTTATGTGTTGTGTTTGTGTATGTATTGTTTTATATTATTTTAGTGTTGTATTTGGTATATTATTTGTTATATATGTAAACGTATGTGTAAGTGTGAATTATGTACAAATGCGTTCTAATTTTGTTTAGTTTTTTACATAAGTATGCATAGTTGAATTGAATTTTAAATGATTAAATAATCATATTTCTGTAAGAATTTAAAATATTGAGACACGTTGTTCTAACATTATATAAATATTTACGATGCTCATTTATCATTAAACTTACAAATGGCGTATATTTCCTGCAATCATAAAGCAGACTAATATGTACATAAGATATTATCGTCCGTAAGCGACTCCATTGCGCCAAAAACGTCATGACATTGAAACCATTTTACTTTCTACGAGACTGTAACAAATTTGAAATGGAATTGATAATAATTTTAACGTTCCGCGTTCAGATTTACGTGTTTTTATAGTATTAATCACTTTCATTCGGGTCGTTTATGGAGATCAGGTCAATAAACTGCCGAGTAATACATAGCATGTATATTATAATAGAAACTGGAGCGAGAGTAAGTTTATTTTAAGAAAATCTAAAAGCCTCTAACGAATATTGGTTAGAATTAAAAATAATGCGATGTATTTCCACAGTTCATAAAAAGTGATTCTTTTTAAAGTTAAAGAGTTTATATAACTACTTATATAAGCCTAAATAATAGATATGAATTCAGTGACAAGAGTAATGTTATGTATAAATTTGTAATAAAAACGAGAAGCTTAAAAGTAAAATAGTACACAAGACCTACTGTAATGGAGGCTCGAAGAGAGTTATTATTTTTGTTTCCTTCTGCTTTATAATCAAATCAAGGTAACCCAAGACATATAATAAATTACGTACAATAAGGACAACTTGCTCTGTGTAAGACAAAGTATCATTTTTTTTATATATATGCATTCAAATTCAGCAATGCATTTTTCACTATAACGAGTATAAATAATCAGGTCTAACAAGTTATATTGTCAATTCGGTGTTTCATTTCTTGTTCATTTGTCCTTATCTAAATCATTCATTACATTTATCCATCATGTATTAATGAGCAATAGTTTATAATTTAAATACACTCTACATGCTGAGTTTTTTATGATATAAAAAAGGATTATTTGTGTAAACTGCTTTTTGTTCGTAATTATCCGTAATTTGTATTGAAAAATCCTAAACAATGCTTTTGTACATAGGTACTTGAAAATGGTCACACTACTAATTGAAATAGGGCTATAAAGAAGACTAAATATTTTGACAGTAGACAGTCTATATGTATGTGTAAAATCGTTCTATGCAGTAATGCAAAACAGCACAAAGTACAAACAAATCAGCTGCTAAAATTATATGTATCTGTATCATACAACAATATTAAAAATAACAAGCTTTTAACAATACAATAAGTTTAATATAATAAATTGATGTATTGGCTTACAAAATAATTGAAACTAATTTAATTGAAACCAAAAAAAAAGGCTAAAAAGAGTAATGTTCAAGAAAAATTGTGGATAATAGTGCCAACTAATGAGTATTGTTTTGAACTAGAATGCTATGAAAAAAATAAATGGATGTCAATTTTTATAAGATAATTTTACTGTTCAGCTTGTCTCTTACATTTGCGTATAAATATCATCACCTAGAGCTTTTTTGGCCTGGTGGAAATACTCATCGCCCGTGAGGACATAGGCCTCGGTGTGTTGGACTTTTACCGACTAAAACCACAGGGATGTTCTTCCTACTCATCTGTCGGGCCTAGAGTACGACCACGCCAATTTCCTTAGCACCCAGCACAGTCCGGCTTCATATAGGCCTCTGCTAATCTAATCATGTTTGTCAAAGGCCAACTCTCGCTCACCTCTGTGTCAATGTCATTGGAGCTGTGCGGGAACACAATCATCACCTTTTTTTTTGTTAACCCGGTGGAAATCCCTACGGACCGTCAGGGGAAGTGGTGAGGGCCACTTCCCCCGGTGTGTCGGACCTGCCCTAACTAAAACCACCGGGGTGCCAGCACTGCCCTCTCTTCGCCTTCGCTGAGCCTGGGAATCCGAATACTTCCGACGGCTAGGCGGGACACAATCATCACCTAGGCTTGTTGCATATCGAAATTAGCGTGTGTTTCTTTTCAAGGTCGGTAACGTGATGACAATAATAGCGGTGCTCTCCTTGATTATAAGCAACAGTAGTCACTTTGTATTAGATGGGTTGTCAGACATTTTGATATGTAAAAAATAACAATTCATCGCAATATGTAAAGCTATGCTGTAATTGCCGCATAATGCGGTGTTATCTTTATAATTTATTTTAATTATACTATAAGGCATGCAATGTATAAAATGCTATTGAATATATAACTATTTAATTTATAAAGTAATTACAAAACCAGACAAATGCCGTTTTTAAACGTTTTCATGTAGCATTCCGTGTTCACAAGTAAACGACCATTAAAAAATACTTACCTCAAGGACCTGTACAGTGTCCATGTTCATAGTGAGTTAATTTTTGTATTCAACAATTTATTCAATTTGTTCTGTACATTGATTTTGAAGATTACATTTAAATGGAAATAATCAGTGTTAATGATTGTTTTCTTGAAGAATAAGTAGTAGGGATTCACAGGTTCTGGCTCACCGCCTTTGGCTCTCTCATCGGTTCTAGCTCACTGATCACGGCGGCAACCCTAAAAAAAAAAAAAAAAAAAAAAAAAAAAAAAAAAAAAAAAAAAGGTTTTCAGGGTCGCTGAATCTAATGCAAGTATTTAAAATTGCGTAGCTTTAACCGTTTCAGAGATAGCATAACATTAACTAGCCTATAATAATACAAAAGCAATGGGGTACAATTAACAATGGATCATCCGAGCAAGGGTCGTCTATTGTTCGGCTCGAACGCTATTGTTGTGTTACGGTAGGGGGTTTCAGGTACTTTTTCTATGTATAATAAAAAGCCGTCTACATTCCTTCATTAGTCATATTCATCTATTTTAAAACAGTAATTAAACAAATTCCATAATAACATATCATTGTACATGGTATCGATGTCAAATTGATTAATAAAGTAATTCATTGTACAGTTGTGCAACTTGTAGTACAAATACATTAAACAGTATTGACCACATACTGAAGTCCAATTGTTTTGCAATATTTTTTTATTGAAACTCCATCGGTGGCTATTTCTCTTTAAGAATGCATAGTGATATCCAGAAGGTGGTCGTCCATAGGAGTCGAAAAATTCACCAAAACCATTTTTGTCTATATGTAGTGCAACCCAATGTGATCCAGGTTTTGTATCGGGGTCCAAATTACTAATTAAATAAGTAGGAGTTTCCATGTATATCGGTAATCTATTTGCAGCATACACATTATACCGCAAACTTGGATGTATTTCGTTCAAATATTTCTGTAGTTCTATTGTATTCATATTTATTTAAAAATACAACTTTCCAACCCCAGAGATCGCAAACATGTGTGCGATTGTAATTACAGTAACTTATTATATATCGAAAGGGTGATTATTAAAAATAATACAAAGTAAGTTCATTTTAATTAATTTATTCAAAAATGTACACACAAAGAGATACATACAAATATTACAAAGTTAATATTTTTACAATATATATATATATTCAACTATTATAATCGACGGATACATTGCGGTTTTTATCTATCTCAATAACATTATCAAATTCGGCGTAAACAATACAGTTAATAGTTTGTACAAGCGTTGACTCAAATCGAACTTCTAATCTTACAGTGCCATGTCTTATAAGATTCCAATGACCTGAAGAGTTGGCTGATAAATCCGGAGTTAAATCAAAAGCTAACAAACAGTAACCGTTCGAATATTGTTCTCTCGAAATTCCATTCCCTTCATTTAAAAAATGTATACCCGTACCCGAAAATAATGTATGATAAGCCGTGGTGAAAATATGGTTTTCAAACGAAGGTTGTAAAGCTTTCGAAGGTATTTGTTGACCATCAATATATAAACAAAATGTGTTAATGTTGTAATTTTCGAAATTAAATGGATTTTTAGTGAGATTACCGTTAAATGCCCCGTTATCAACAAACCCAATAATACATCTTTTTGGGACTTGCCCCAAAAAAATGTTGTCAAGTGTTTTGCCTTGAATCCCAGATGGTATAGTTAAAACTTTCACTTCAGCTCGAGTGACGGGATATTTTGCTGTAGAAAAAGCCAATGCTTTTTGATGTGCAAGTAAAACAGTTGGATTGATTCGTGCTTTACGAACGATAAGTGTTGCATCTGTAATGCATACTTTAAACTTTGAATCATTTGAAGGGGCCATTAAGTTAAATGTTTCTCTAGAGCGAACTAATTTAACTGACATTTCTACACCATTGATCAAGAACTTTTCTTGGTTAAATATATCGCCATGTAAGTGTCCAATCATTTCAATTTCTTGACTTTCAGAAGCTAATTTTTGTCTTTTAACAAATCCTCCATTTTCCTCGCCGGTTTCATTCATTTTGTTGGCTGTATCTTCATACCAAAGGCCACACGTAAGATGAGATTCTTTAGCTGGTTTAGCATAATTCAACAAAGTTTCCATGTAGGCACGATACGCATATGTATTATTTGGAGGTGATATAAGTTTTTGATTTAAATAGACATCAAGTTGACTGAAGATTGAATGCAACCAATTATTAACCGGAGCCACTACCGTTGAGGCAGCTACCTTAGAGGAATCTTGATGCAATATCCTGGCTTTTATATGAATCAAAGTATGAGACAGATCTATATAATCTTCACCAGTTCCTGGTACTTGAAATTCGAGGGGCCCATCATCAGCTAGAGATGATATAGGTTTATAATGTATCCATATTCCATTTTCTATACTAGTTTGTGTTGAGGGTAATGCAAATAAATCTAACTCTGATTTAATGCACTCACATGATTTGTTATGTAGAAATGACATTTTATGAAAATATGTCTTTGATTTTAGTATGACTTGACTTTGATTTTTTGATACCTTTCACCTTGACATTCGGTGCTGAAATGAGAGAATTCAAACGGTTCCTCTTTTTTATATATCCTGAACCGGACATGTTAATTCGATTAATTTTATCTTGAGCTTTTTTGTGTAAATTTGAGCTGGCCTCTTTCAATCTAGTTCTTATTGAATCTTCCATGGGGCGTGCATTAACCATATCCGATAATAGACCCACACCGGCATTTAAAGCCTCTTTACCCACTACTTTAGCACCACTAGAGAGCAATGGTAAAACAGATCTAAATAAGCCTCCTAAAAAACTACCAATTCCATGTCCACGCTGATACGGTGCTCCTCGATAAATCACACCAATACCGTGACCAGCTTGATGTGAATAATAGTGCTCATAAGGACAAATTTCATTATATTCTTTGGAATACATTATAGTTTCATAAAGTGGAGTTTAATACACAATGTCCCAAACTGGAATGGTATTTTTTGTCCTGTGCCTGATCTTATATTTATTTCAATCGTGTCAAACTCCCTGCGCATAACAGGTATGTAGTGAGGTGGTGAGAAAACATGCATTTTATTAGCTCCATATATGTATTTTGAAGGGTCTAGTGGTATTATTCTTAATAATTGTGTCATCACATCCCCAACAATTTGCGGTTCAATAATATCACTATAAACAAATAACTGGGATGGTAGCCCTAGATGTAAATTCGCTGAACATTTTCCAAAACCACCCCTGTGTGCTAAGTTTCTAGTTGGTTCAAATCCTAGTTGAAGACTTAAGCTAGGTGCTAACGTAACTGATCTTATTGATTCATCCATTACAGTTACAGATACAAACTTTGAAATTTCATCATATCGAAATATAACTTTATCATCAATGCTGTTTAATGCTGTTAAAATTTGATTAATATCATCATAGTTGGTGGCTGGTATATAATGTTTGTAGTATATTAGTGAAGGTTTATCCTCATGGGGCATTACAGCCCATTTTGTTATATAAACAATATTTTCATGTTCCTGAACTGTAAACATCGTGCATGGATATTGAAATTCAACGACACCAACAGACCATCTACCTTCAAGTATAATAGGTTTCGGTAATTTGGTTGAAAACTGGGTTGTCGTATTTTCTGGGAAGTATTCCATGGAGCTATTACTCAACAATGTTAAATAAAAACTTTCCTTCATCATATTTTCTTTAAACTAGAAGCCAATATCCAACTATTAAATTTATCCGGATAACCTTTCCACTTGACCAACACTTGCTTTCTGTTACCGGAATAGCGGGAACCGATAATTTTATCTATTTTATAACTTGAAGTAGGATCATAAGATATTTTTTGTAACTCTTTCTCATAAAAAGTTCCTGTTATTGGTTCATTTTGTAAATCTTTTAATGTGTATACTACCCACGGTGATCTATCTATTATAGAAGATATAATAAAAATTTCATCACTCCAATTGGATTCATATCCCTTTTGAAAGATATGTTTGTGTTTGGTGATTCTTACATAGTCACCAATATGAAATTTTGGAAGTGGAATATTTGTAGGTTGACTAACTTTTTCTCTGTCATACAAATTATTCCAAACAGTCATTATATTATCAAAATTTACATCGCAAGGACACATCTTAATACTAGAATGATAGCTATGGTTATATGCGTATATTAAGTTCTGTAGGATATCTATATACCTATGGGTATTTTTGTGAGTGAAATAACGCCACATTCTCATTTTTAGTGTCCTTTGGAATCTTTCTACAATGCTGGCTTTAATATCAGGGTTATTTGTTGTATAATAATTTATATTTTTACTCTTTAAATAACCCTTTACATCTTTTGAAAGGAATTCACTTCCTTTATCAGATTGTATATGTGTTGGTGTGGTATTAGCTTCACTAAAAATACTATCAAAACATGATTTAACTGTTTCAGAATTTTTATTTTTCATAGGTCTAGCATAAGCATATTTAGTAAACACATCAATAACACAAAGTATATAATTAAATCCGTCATTATGTGTAGAATAAGATCTCATATCACTTAAGTCTACCTGCCAAAGTTCATTTAGGTTGGACAAAATATATTTGTTTCGAGGAAATTTCCTATGTACTGGTTTATGCAACGTGTATGTTTCTTGTAACCGTAGCCACTTTTTAACGTCTTCCTTAGTCATTTTACCTTTCATAGCTTTCGACAATTTTTCAATACTACTGTAACCAGCAGGATGTGATGGATCATAATAAATCTTAGTTATCTCTAGTATGGGGTCCATTTTTCCCAACTATTTTTTTTTCTTATAGGTTTTTTTATCTTTTCTAGATTGTTTTTTTTATCATTAAACTCTTCATCTGTAGATACTTGGTCAATATCCTTTAATTGAAGCCGGTGTATGTATTCACTTCTAGCTGGATTCCCAACGTAAGTCAACGGTACTTTAATATCCTTCAATGCTGTTGCAAACTTTTCCCAACCTATTGGATCACTTTTTTTTAACGGTCTAATTGCATCATTTAACAAATCTACTATATTACTTCCAAGAATTTTTTCGTTATCTATAATGACTGTACCATCATCATTCCAATGAATTTTATTTGTACTTAGAGTTAGCAATTCCAATAAAGACCCACCTTTCTTTACATAGGTTTTTGGTATTAAACTAAGAATTTGATCTTTCGTGTAAGGAAGTTTTTCATAAGATATAGTACTCTCCTGATTTTTATCTTCAGTGTTTGGTGGCAGAGCTGTAACTAAACTCTTGTCGTCGGTATAATTACTTTTATTAGATGTATTTACTTTTACTTCTGGAGTGGTAGTATCAATACTTTTAGTTATTATTGGTATTTCATGAGGTTGACGGTCTTCTCCAGTAAAGTGTAAATATCTTTGTAAAATTTGTAGATATAGAATACATTTTTTCCTATCATCCATATTACTATTCAAAATATTTTTCATCTCAGCATCTAATCTAGAAGTGGGTCTATCAGGAACTTGGTTGTATTTTAGTTTGTCCATCAAACTTGGTTCAATGAGCAACATTTTCTTAGCTTGCTCCATTTTTATTACATAAAATAATTAACTAAGCCACTCAAAATTGAACCCAATATTATTGGTAGAAATGCACCACCTTTTTGAATAATAATATTTTTTCTTATTTTATTAGAACTTTTATGTAACAATTTCCGCAGTATAGATTTATATCGTTTAAGTTTTTTTTTCTCTTTTTCTGGTAGTTCCACTTTACCTTGGAGGACGTTATGTATACATTCACAAATACAGTTAATTTCCTTTTCGTCACACGATTGTAAAAGAGCTTTCTTATATTTAGGTTTAAGCTTATGTAGTGCTCTCAGTAAGTCTTTATGCGTGTTTAGACTTCGCGGCATTATGTGTAAATGACAGGAATTTGTTGATTCTTGCTATATTTAAAGCCTTTGGTGGGGACATAAACAACGCAATGTACATCTGGAGGAAATATTTTTGTTTTAATTCGACACATTTCATCAGTGTTTTGTTTAAGATCTATCATTAAATACCCATGTGCTTCCATAGTTGCATTACGATAGGCATCTTCAAGAAATTTTGGATTTTCTGGTGATACTTGGCGTGCTAAGTATCGTATTTGAGTTTTATCTCGGGGATTTTTAAAATAAACAATATAATTTGAATTTAAAGAAATGTCTCTTTGTCCTTTACCTTGGTGAAATAAATTTTGTGTGATGTAAAATACACTTAAGTTTCTATGGTGGCTTCCTTTGGTAAAAATATCAACAATGCGACCATCAGACTCTCTCATAAGATCATCAATTATTACAAGGTTTGCATTCTTCCCATCAAACATATTAAGATCTGGTATACCTTGATGATAATTTACATTTGGCAAGTTATATAATGGTTGCATTTCATCAAAGCACCAAGTAATTTGTGTAAACTCCCTACTACATATGTCATTAATATATTTAATGAAGTTTGTAACAAAATTTGATTTTCCACAGCCACTTGGACCTGCAACTATTGCAGTAAATGGATGAATAAAGTGAAACATCACGTTGCATGTGTGTAAATGCTTGAGAGTTACAGAGAGAAATAAAACATTTCGTTCAATTGTTGGTTTATATATTCACTTACTACATGCATATTAAAAAATAAACATAAGAAAAAGTATTTACAAATATTAACTATTTATTGACAATAATAATTGAATAAAAGATACATCTTAAGACTAGTATACAAATACAGCAGTGTACAGCAACATATTTACAAATATTATATTCATAAACTAATCGAAATACATACATATTTTAGTTAACATTAAGGTACTTAATTAGAACATTGAATAGAAATATATATTAACAAAGAAATATTTACATACAGATTTTTCTATAATCTATTTTAATTTGTAATGACCCCACGCCAGTGTATCCATATTATTGGGTAGAATATAACGCTTTGTGTCGTTATAAGACAAACATCTTTTGTTTATTTGCTGGGTGAAAATTGTGTGTTTAATTGATTTGAATCTGTACATGTTGCAAAATTGGATATTTTTAGTGAAGAGACAAGTCTTATAATTTTCCATGGTCATTTTTTTTGTAACACATTTATTAACACCCTTTGCTTTTGCTGTCAATTTATTTTCGACGTCAAATGCATACATTTTAGATCTTAGACCTACAAACTCTTTTAAAATTTTTCCATTATTTTCATCTTTGAAAAATCCTAGTTTCTTTTTATTGATTTTTGGATAACCATATGTATTATCTGATGGATAATCGGATGTATCAAATCGATAAACGAGGTCGGTTTTAATATCATTGTAAAAGTTGTCTGTAAAAATCTGATATATTAAACTATCTGTGTCAGTATACAATAATTTTAATTTATTATAAAACTTCCTCATCATGTAGTTGTAGTGAAAGTCATACATAAGAGTTTTTGAAATATCCAATATACAAAATCCTAAATAAATGGGTTTATTATGAACCAACTTTGTTTTTCGCAATTGTACTGCAACTAAGTTTTCTGCAAAAATCGATAAACTGTGAAATTCCGGTTTTGCAATCAAATCTTGTACACCTAGAGTTTTACCGTTATTTTCCCAATGCGTTAACAATTTCACATTAACCCTTTTTTCAATGTTTTCCATAGTTTTCCCAAACACGGAATTATTCATTAATTTATAAAAATCCTTTTCAAAATCCGAGACTGCCTCTATTCTACGTTTTGTATTTAAATCAATGTATTTTTGCAGCCATGAGCTCTGTCTAAATTTTAGTATTCTATGAACTTTTGTTATTTTCATTCCCATATTCAGACACTGTTTAAGATTTCTATAATGAATTTTATATCTGATCTTATTATAAAGATTTGGTATTAATTTGGTTTCTTTAGAATCACTACTTATACATATTTTCTCAGGGCAAAGTGGAAAATCAGAGTGTAAATCGTGAAGTTCAACTGGGTACTCTAAATCTACTTCTAAAATAAAACCGAATTCAGACGTGTCGGGTATATCAAAACTTGTATTTGGACTGACCCATTCAAATCCTCCTTCAGGTAAATATTGAGACATAGCCCAACCGTAAAGGTTATTTGCATCGAAATAAGCAAGATATGATGTAGGTTTATTTTCATCATAATTATCTAAAAATTTATTATTAGCTTTAGCATAACGATTGCTGCATTGTGATACTCCCCCTCTAATACCTGCCTTGATGAAAGCAATTTTATCAAAGTCTGTTAATAATTCTAACTCTATTTTTGTATATTTTAACATAGCATCCCAGCTCAAGCCCGGTGCTGTATAATAATGAGCAGGATCTAATCCATAAGTTGTTATACAAATATTTCTAAAGTTTTCGAATACATCAGTTAACAATATAACATCTGTTTTCAGATATAAGTTAGAGTAATCCAGCATATTTTGACAACCAAAATGTTGCCAAACATTCTGTGCATGATTATAATCATCATTAGATACATTTGAATCAGTTAATGAACTGTAAAATTGATTTTTAGTGGGAATAGATGTTAATTTTAAACAGTCGTATGATGTTATAAATTCATAAGGATAAATACCTTTTCTCCTAACATACCTGAAATCTTCATTTCTTGGAAAACTATTTTTTAAAGTAATAAATTGTTCATCGTTGAGATTTTTAGCTAATTGCTCAAGACTACATGGTAAAAATTTTAGGGAATCAAGAAATCTTAAATTCAAAATTTGGCTATTTATTATTAATGTTTTAGAAAAAGATATGTATCTTTCTTTGTTTTGGGGAATGACATCCACATCACCCTCTACAAAGTTTAATGCATGAACAATGAAATGTGCATCATAGTGGCTGAGATTATGTAGGAATACTGGAACATGACGTGGTATCCTAAATTTGCTTATACAAACATCGTGTGCAACACCTCTAAAATTACCTGTATACCAATCAAAATATGAAATCTTTTTATCATCAGAAAATTCTATTTCACATATACAACAGAGTTTAGAATTCGCAATTTCCTTTTCATTTTCTGCAGTCAATGGTTTGGGGCATTTTTGAAAACTATTTTTCTTACTTATTATTTTTAAATCATCATATAAACGATTCATAAATATTTATTTGGATCGTTAGAACACGTTTTTATTGGATTTAAAAAGGCTTCAAAATCTGCATATATAACGAAGGGTATCTTTAACTTTTTATGAAAATTTTCAAATTTTAATTGAGTATTTGACACTAGTTGTCCAAACCAATTTTTATATCTTTTATCTATATTTGGTAGTTCTACAGTAATATGTGAACAATCATATTGTTGATGGTTATTCAACCTTTCCTTTGTGGGGAAATGCAATAAACATCCATCGCATATATAAACCACATGATTTTGATTTGAAATTTGTTTACTGACCAATCTTGATAAGTTTTTAATATAACAATAGTGGTAAGTCCTTTCTCTATTTATGAGTAATAAATTAATGTGACTATTTCTACGACATTTTGTTAAATATAGTGGACCCACTACACTATGCCTTTTCATTTCTTTATTAAATTCTAAACCGAATACATTGATACTAATATTATTTAATTTTTCAACTTTTGATATATCATTTAATTTAACGGGAAAAGATACACCATTAAATTTTAGTTTATTTACATGCATGCTATAGGACGATACTCGATTTGCGTTCTTACTCACTGGATATAATGCCGAAAGTAATGCCCATTGAAAACATAAATTGTCAGAGTTTTTTACGTTTATCACAGCTTTTTTATTACTAATATCTTTAGGTAAATCAATATATGACGTACCACGTAGCGGATTAAATTTATTAATATTCATGTCTAAGCAATTAATTTGTTTAAGACTCCACCCACTGTCTTTTTGTTCAAAAGCACTTATTTTATTTGTTATAGCATCACATAATGAAGAAAAGAAAATATTTAAGTCATCACCTCGAAAAATTATATAATTACATGTTTGAAAATCAAATGAATTTAGAATATCTTTAGTTTGTTGTATAAAATCTGCGTGTAGTATAAAATTTACTTTAAAAGCAGTATGTTTCTGCATAGATTCTTCAATCAAAAATAGCACATCATCTTTTATAGAACTTAAAAACAATTCCGGCGTTTCAAAATCTAACATAGATGATAAATCAGATTTATTTTTAATTTTATATGTAATTATTCTATTTCCAAAGGCTGTTTCAGCAATTGATACATTTTTAAGAGATGTGTGAGAAGTTAAAACATTATTATTATGAATTTTGCTTTTCAAATGATTGGTAAAGTATTTTCTAGTTATCAAAATTTTACACGTGTTACATTGCACCTTGTCGACATCGAGGTCTGCTGATATCCCGATCGATGATAATGAAGTTGATGGCCTATCTTCATATCTAGTCTTTTTCTTATTATTGTCATCATCCTTCGTACTACAAAGTTTCTTAGACCCCATCCCGATTTGATATGATTGTTTTGATTGTCTAAAACAAAGAAGAAACATATTTATAGAAGAAGAACAAAACAATTCTGTAAATTTTGAGATAATTTAAGAAGGCATACTCACGCTATGTTTTCCTCAACTACTGCACAAATATTGTACAATTCTTCATCATATGTGGAGTCTTTCAATCCACTCTCTGGAACTATTCCCCACAAATTATACATTCCATATTAGATTTGCGTTGAAGAAAGGTACAGATATAATTTTAGATTATGTTTCAATAAAATGGAAATATATGACACGAACTTATTTAAAGAAAGTACTAATAAAAATTTGTATTTACAAAAATAGTTTTTTTATATTCTAGCTATAAAATACACATGATTATTATATTCAGAAACTATAAGTAAATAATATATACACGAATATTAATTGAATGGAATGCGTTTATTACTTATTACTAAAGTGAGATTTTTTACAATTTTCAGTCTTAGAAATTTCTTTAGTTATTTCGTAAACAATGTTTCTAACGTTTGCAGAATTTTTGTGTTTATCATTTGTGTAATATTTAACTCTAAAATCTGCGTGCTTCCAATGTTCTGTGGAGGGTATTTTTGCAATCTTTTTCATGTCATATATTTCTATTTTAATAAGTTTACTTGAGCTGGAACCATCATCAACGTTTGTTGATAAACAGACGGTATTACCTTCTTCATCGATTCGAGATACAGTGGATGAAAGTTTTTTTCGTTTTATTATAGGACCTTCAAAGAATTCATCTAAATTCTTGGTAATAATATTTTGCTCCCTCTTTTTCTTTAGTTTTGATTGTAAATTACTAAGTAAATCCTGACTACCTTCATCCGATAGAGGATAGTAGTAATTTTTAAAAGTATTTTCTTCATCAATAATTTCCAGTGAGTTCTGTAAAAATATTTTATAAATTTAAATCTGAATTGACGGATGTTCGTAGTGTAGCGATGGTTTTTTAGTGTATATAAGTGTGGTATAAAGTAATAACAAAATTACTTACATTCATTGTTGTATGAATCTATGTCACTAATACTTTGTAAATTAAATTTATACTTGTATTTCACTTCACTTAGAAATACACGAAATATAACAAACTAAATGTTCACTATAGAAATGACAGTTTCACAATGTAACTTAAACAGTTCCAACCCTATATATATAGAAAATATCGCTCCTACACCATGACTCATGGGTCCAATGCACAAAAGGTTTGTGATAATGAATTCCGGCTTCGATATGAACAAAAGATATGAACAAAAGATATGAATAGGTTTATAACATTTTGTAAGGTGTCTTTGTTAGTCATCTTTCCATTAACTATTGTTAAAAATATTTTGACTCATTGTTTAGAAATTTTTGAAATACTTTGGAACTTTTTTCTGTTATCAGACAATGAAACAAGTTGTAACATGAAACTGTTAGAAATGTTTGAGTCATAACTAACAAATTTTGGAATGCATTCGTCAAAACGATAAGAACATATGACGATTATATAGATCTGTCTCATACTTTGATTCATATAAAAGCCAGGATATTGCATCAAGATTCCTCTAAGGTAGCTGCCTCAACGGTAGTGGCTCCGGTTAATAATTGGTTGCATTCAATCTTCAGTCAACTTGATGTCTATTTAAATCAAAAACTTATATCACCTCCAAATAATACATATGCGTATCGTGCCTACATGGAAACTTTGTTGAATTATGCTAAACCAGCTAAAGAATCTCATCTTACGTGTGGCCTTTGGTATGAAGATACAGCCAACAAAATGAATGAAACCGGCGAGGAAAATGGAGGATTTGTTAAAAGACAAAAATTAGCTTCTGAAAGTCAAGAAATTGAAATGATTGGACACTTACATGGCGATATATTTAACCAAGAAAAGTTCTTGATCAATGGTGTAGAAATGTCAGTTAAATTAGTTCGCTCTAGAGAAACATTTAACTTAATGGCCCCTTCAAGTGATTCAAAGTTTAAAGTATGCATTACAGATGCAACACTTATCGTTCGTAAAGCACGAATCAATCCAACTGTTTTACTTGCACATCAAAAAGCATTGGCTTTTTCTACAGCAAAATATCCCGTCACTCGAGCTGAAGTGAAAGTTTTAACTATACCATCTGGGATTCAAGGCAAAACACTTGACAACATTTTTTTGGGGCAAGTCCCAAAAAGATGTATTATTGGGTTTGTTGATAACGGGGCATTTAACGGTAATCTCACTAAAAATCCATTTAATTTCGAAAATTACAACATTAACACATTTTGTTTATATATTGATGGTCAACAAATACCTTCGAAAGCTTTACAACCTTCGTTTGAAAACCATATTTTCACCACGGCTTATCATACATTATTTTCGGGTACGGGTATACATTTTTTAAATGAAGGGAATGGAATTTCGAGAGAACAATATTCGAACGGTTACTGTTTGTTAGCTTTTGATTTAACTCCGGATTTATCAGCCAACTCTTCAGGTCATTGGAATCTTATAAGACATGGCACTGTAAGATTAGAAGTTCGATTTGAGTCAACGCTTGTACAAACTATTAACTGTATTGTTTACGCCGAATTTGATAATGTTATTGAGATAGATAAAAACCGCAATGTATCCGTCGATTATAATAGTTGAATATATATATATATTGTAAAAATATTAACTTTGTAATATTTGTATGTATCTCTTTGTGTGTACATTTTTGAATAAATTAATTAAAATGAACTTACTTTGTATTATTTTTAATAATCACCCTTTCGATATATAATAAGTTACTGTAATTACAATCGCACACATGTTTGCGATCTCTGGGGTTGGAAAGTTGTATTTTTAAATAAATATGAATACAATAGAACTACAGAAATATTTGAACGAAATACATCCAAGTTTGCGGTATAATGTGTATGCTGCAAATAGATTACCGATATACATGGAAACTCCTACTTATTTAATTAGTAATTTGGACCCCGATACAAAACCTGGATCACATTGGGTTGCACTACATATAGACAAAAATGGTTTTGGTGAATTTTTCGACTCCTATGGACGACCACCTTCTGGATATCACTATGCATTCTTAAAGAGAAATAGCCACCGATGGAGTTTCAATAAAAAAATATTGCAAAACAATTGGACTTCAGTATGTGGTCAATACTGTTTAATGTATTTGTACTACAAGTTGCACAACTGTACAATGAATTACTTTATTAATCAATTTGACATCGATACCATGTACAATGATATGTTATTATGGAATTTGTTTAATTACTGTTTTAAAATAGATGAATATGACTAATGAAGGAATGTAGACGGCTTTTTATTATACATAGAAAAAGTACCTGAAACCCCCTACCGTAACACAACAATAGCGTTCGAGCCGAACAATAGACGACCCTTGCTCGGATGATCCATTGTTAATTGTACCCCATTGCTTTTGTATTATTATAGGCTAGTTAATGTTATGCTATCTCTGAAACGGTTAAAGCTACGCAATTTTAAATACTTGCATTAGATTCAGCGACCCTGAAAACCTTTTTTTTTTTTTTTTTTTTTTTTTTTTTTTTTTTTTTTTTTTTAGGGTTGCCGCCGTGATCAGTGAGCTAGAACCGATGAGAGAGCCAAAGGCGGTGAGCCAGAACCTGTGAATCCCTACTACTAGAATATCGTACATCAATCGGGCCACGATATCATAATTAAGACCTTGTATGTGTGTATAAAATATTAAAAATAATATGTCCGAAGGCCTTAAAAATATATCAACTGAAATATCAATTTTGCTAAATTATACAAACATGAACTAATCTTTTTATTTCATAATCTTCTTATGTATAAAAATGAATCGCTAAATGTCTTGATAAGCGCGAAACTCGAGAACAGCTGAACCGATTTGGCTGATTTCTTTTTTGTTGTATTTGTTGAAGACCGGGGATGGTTGTTACGGAGAGAAAAATAAAAAAAATGTCTGAAAAAGTCTAAAAACACCACTTTTCTATATTCTCATACAAAAAATTCATTATAAGTCATTTTGAACTTTAATACCACACCATAAAGTTTAAATGTCAGTGGACGGGTTCCGGGAAGGCAAAACAATTATTGAGTGACGTATAAATATTAATGTCAATATTTGTCAATTTTTATACATATAGCATTAAGGCCAGGTTCCTTCAAACAATTTTCAAAAAAAAGCCGACAGGCCAATAGCTATTAACATTAAAAAAAAACAATGTGACTTTGTTTTAGAGAAATAGGGCAGAACAAGGTCTGCCGGGACAGCTAGTATTAAAATAAATATTTAATATTTATTTGCAAATGGTGTTTAAAAATGTGGAATAGTGTGCAATTATGAAATGTTACATATTCTGTGGTACAATATTATGAAATAAATAAATAGTAATATACATGCAAAGATAAATAATGATTGTTTTGTAGAAGAGATTCGTACGTCAATCGAGCCACGAAATCGTAATTAGCATCTTATATGTGTGTATAAAATATATAAAATAATATGTCCGAGAAACTTAAAAATAAACCAACAGAAATATCAATTTTGCTAAATTATACAAATATGAACAAATCTATTTATTT
The DNA here is from genome assembly GCA_036320925.1 of Automeris io. NCBI lineage: Eukaryota > Metazoa > Arthropoda > Insecta > Lepidoptera > Saturniidae > Automeris > Automeris io. The sequence continues at coordinate 2,752,807 of JAUDJH010000024.1, forward strand.
CATAATATTAAAATAAATATTTATTTGCAAATGGTGTATAAAAATGTTCAATAGTGCGCAATTATGACACATTACGTATTCTGTGGTACAATATTATGAAATAGTAAATAAATAAATAAATACATGAAAACATACATACATATTATAGTACAAATTGATTTCATAATAATTAAAAATTATGTAAAATTTATGAAAGATAATGTCTTCTTATTGCGAAATGTTTAACTGTTTTCTGTATTATATATTGAGGTCTTCGATAATATAAAATTAATCAAGACCATTTGTATATACAGAATAATTGATAACTAATACATAGGTCAGTGTATAGAGAAATAATAGGTACCTATCAACAATAATGCATTAGTAATATTAGTAATGTAATACTGTTAACATGATGGATCGTCTAAAACGGATTGCTAGTGATGGATGAAGTTTCCCCCGTTTCCGATAGTTCTCGGGCTTGTCGAATTCCCAATGGAATTGGCGTGACGCACCCGCGTTTTCGAGGGCTCTAATACAGATCGGCACTTATTGATTTTCTTAATTATGACTGAAGTTTGCGTATTTTCCTACTAAAAGTTGGCAAACAAGTTGCCAGTTAACCTAATGAAACATGTACAACTACCATTGCAGTGTTCCCGTGTTGTTGTGTTCAAATACTAAATGAGTTGGTATTGTGTTGGCGACCTCTAAAAGTAAAGGGACTTGAAAATATAGGGGCTGATCTGGAGACGCGACTGGCTGAGGCAAGTCACTGTGATGAGTTTTATACTCATTTAGTGCTCTAAATCTAGCTCTAATATCTAGTCCGCAGAGGTCTTACAACCACAATATTGCTTGTTTAGCACCATCCGGAGTTCACGTGTCAACTTCCAAAAGCTTCCCATTAATATTTAGTTACTATATCTTCTAGCTATATTGTCTACTGAGAACCCAAGACTATTTTATATTAAACTAGCTGTCCCGGCAGACCTTGTTCTGCCCTATATCTCTAAAACAAAGTCACATTGTATTTTTTAAAGTTAATAACTTCCCCGTCAGATTTCATCCTGCCAAAACCTATTGGCCTGTCGGCTGTTTTTTGAAAATTGTTTGAAGGAACCTGGCCTTAATGCTATATGTATAAAAATTGACAAATATTGACATTAATATTTATACGTCACTCAATTGTTTTGCCTTCCCGGAACCCGACCACTAACACTTGAACTTTATGGTGTGGTATTAAAGTTCAAAATGACTTTTAAATATTATTACGATTTTTTTTGTATGAGAATACTGAAAGGTGTTATTTTTAGACAGTTGCAGGGAATTTTATAACTATTTTTTTGGGAACTATAGCTTTTAATAATCTAATTTAATGTTGTTATATATTGTGCAAATAGGTTTTATATATACAACAATTAGTTAATTTACGATGACAATGTAGAATCAAAATCGGCTATTGCAAGGCTTAAAGAAACAGTCACGATGTCCTTGGTACTCATTACTATTATGTAATAAAATTTAACCGTTACACAAATAACTATGAACATTGAAGTACACAATGAGTACTTTCCTACTAAAATTGATTTATATAGCTGCTTAAATTCCCGTCGGGCATTCTTGTCAAGACGTGACCATTAAACTTCATGACGTTATGTGGACACACGGTCGCAATTAGCTATGGAATTCTGACAAACCATAAATTTAATTCCATGTTGAGGCTCGACCTACATGTGAGACCGCAGTCGCTATGCGGATAACAGTACAGAGATGGTGATGCCGTAATGGGAGAGAACACAGCTCATCTGGGCTGACCGCAAGGTCTCACGCGAGCACGCCGGCTAGCCTGGCCTTTTACACACACCTGTTTGCTAATGCACCCGCAATATTCATGAATGTCGACCGAGAAGTAGTATAGGGCTGGACTGAGCTTAGATATGGAATAGAGTTGTTATATAAAAAAAAAATGTCCGTAACAGGAACTATCAGATATATGAAATGATTTAGTAGAAATTTACGATTAATTTAATAGGCTCATCGGGTACCATAATGAAATTCAGAGGTATATAGGCTAAACTGCGATCCAGTGCTATGCTCTTAAAAACAACTTAGCTAAGTCCGATTTATTAACACGTAACCACATTCGTAATAAATTAGATAATTTTAGATTTCGTCATAATTATTCTACAACCATCTGAACATAGGATATTAACACGTCGAGCGCGGTGTCGGTCAATATTGACCTACAATAAACTTTCCGTGTGCGTCAGTATCTAAGTATTTTCAAAGTGTACTTTGCCTGCAATGATTCGTTTCTAAGTGATCAGTCTCGAATGGAAGTCCCAATAAAGTATGTAGATCTAATTTATTGCATGTTCGCAAGTTTGAATATTCCCGATTGCTCGTTCGTTGCCGGCTAAACGGAAAATACAGATATATAAATACGGGCTCAACGTGTTAAGTACTTGTCTATAATATTCTTTTGTGTAAATAATTGAAAGAAAATACCCTCTATATTCATAACCAGACTTATCTGAAACCATTCGTAAAAGTATCCATATCCGGAATTGAATTTGGAATTCGCTGTTTTGTATATCCGTATCGATATCCGATATCTCTTAGGTACAACCCCAGTAATGCAGACTGATACCTTTTTTGTATAATAACCGTAAAAGTGTGAGAATGCATTTCGATCGAACTTTTAAATAACTTGAAGCCATTATAACTGTGATTTTTATTTTTAATTTTACCCGTAATAAAGATTGGAATTTTTAACGTTGCTCGCCATTTGTTTATTTATATACGTTATTTGTTTATATTCGTTTATAAACTCAGTCCTTGTCGCACTTAGCATTTATCTCGGTTTTTGGATTGCACTCCGTTTTCTTCCATCACGTACAGTATAGTCACTATACTGAGTCATAATAAAAAAAAACTTATTTAATAATAATAATATATCGTCACGGGATGAGTAGAGATACATTAGAGGTTGTATCTACTTTGAGCTTATATGTCAACGTTCCAACGGGCCCAAAGTGACCAGTACCGCAGCTGATCGCCGTTCTTAGAGCACTTACACATGACTTTTCTATTAATTGTCATGCAGGTTTCCTCATGACATTTGCCTTCACTGGTGACCATTAGCTAACTTATTTCATTTAACTGTAAAATAATTAGGTATATTCTAATAGCCCATTCATAGGTGTCTTCTCACGGCGCACGTAGTAATTATTATACGTGCAACTTGCAAAGCTCGTTTATAGTCGTATCTAACCTGTAAGGCCGTAGCCGTGAGACGGTTGTAGTTTGTGGCAGCGGTGCGACCGACAACCGATTCCAAAATGTACAACTGTGCTTAGGAAGATTTTTTCAGACACCCGTTTCCTGAGGGAGAATCATGAGGTCCCGAGGAGTTGGCGAGCTGGTGATCGCGATAACTGAAACTTTGGGCAGCCCGTGCCACTGTTGCGGATCTATCAAAGTGACGTACACCTAGCAAACTTTACGGCCCGCCCAGAGGCGCGTACTAGCACATGAAATTGTCTTTTTTTTTTTACTTGGGGAAAATCCTCATTGGACCGTCCCGGCAGCATGCAGGGGGTGGCGCTGCCAAGGTGTGCCGGACTTGTACCGGCTAAAAACCCCAAGGTGACTACTTTTGCATATAGACTGGGACGTGAAATTGTCTTACCGCAACATGGCTCGTTGTTACATTTTACTGAAAGGCATCTTTATATATAAATACTAAATTATAACACTAATAATATTAAACTTAAAAAAGAAATTACTCTTATCACATTGTTACTCGATATTATTTGAGTGGCAGAAGTTATCTCACATAACAGGAATTTACAAAATATTAACTCATAATTTAACATGGAAGTGAAATCATCTGACTAACCTTGAATTAATTTATACGCATAATAAATTAAAATGAAACTTTAGAGATATCCTTCTTCGTACTTTACATGTGACTGGTTAACAAATAACATGTGAAATTGTGCCTCAGGATTTTTTTAAATAATGATATACTTATTTAATTAATTTATTGTTTACCGAAATTATTAGCATTCTACTGTATTGTAAATACAATTTAAAAGTTAATACAATAATTATAAATCACCACGAATCAAAACAAGCAAATGTGCCATATTCTGAGATAAAAATGTGGGTTGAAGTATGCCAAACAGCTAAAACATTTTTATTGCTTCTTCAATAAATTAGAGAAGAGATGCAATTAAACCTTAAATGGATTTCATTTAAAAGCGTACCCTGTTTCTAGATCAATTGCGTTTATTTTCGGTTATAGCTTCATAGATATGCCCATTATTTTTATTCAAAGTAGCTTGCGTAACTGCTTTTTCATATAGTGCGGTTGAAATAATCATATTTCAATTTCGTACTCCTCACCGCGTTGTTCGACATTGTTCAATATCGATGATTACGCGTATATCTTCTAAGTTATACAATTGTGGATAGTTCCTTATAAAAGCAACTGCAAACTTATTACCTATTAGGTGGGGATGCTTGGTTTTAGAAAGCACTTTTATGAAACAAAACTACAGTGAAAATTTCAAAATATTTGCAATAAGTAATGATCATTAGCATGAGTAAAACATTTTTTTAGATTTTATTTTTCTTTTTAGGAACTTTATTATAATGGTATTAATCCCGGGATTGAGCTTGTTTTGAGGCAACGGTAGCCACTTTCCATCAGCTGGTGTATCAGTATGTTAGTCATTTTTTTGTATAAAAATACGATTAAAAAATATAAATGCTTAAAGTTCCTACAATTATCTTATCTATGTAAAAAAACTTTTTTATAAATATTATACGCAACGAAGAGTAACTTTGTCTATTCGAATTGTGTCTATAAATTAATCAATGATGTAACAGAGAACGGTTTAATTTGAGCCTTTTGTTGTTTAAATTCGATCATCTTTAATTCAATAATTTGGAAAAAAAAAACATAACGGATATATCTGTTATTCAAATTATTTTTAAAGAAATACAAACCGATTAATACCGTAACCGGTATAGTTGTTATATCTCGTTATGTTATATGCAGTCCGATGCAAGCCACATTATTTTTATATTATTCAAAAGCATGGATATTGATGTCAATGACCTCCCAGTAGCCTTAGTCACAACATTTAAGGTGAGCCTTGAGTTTCGTAGCCCTGTTATGACAATTGTAAGTTGTGCTCGTGGGTGTATCTGGTAACTACGAAGAGAAAGGATGATTTATCAAGATCTCGTAGAATGCTTCTAGTACATAATAGTATCTACCGACTAATCGGTAAGCTGCATACATGTTGTGAAATAATTGTTTATATTCCTTTCACTTAAAAACAACTGAACCTGTTAATATCAGTATTACATATTTTAGGGTAACTTGTCTTTAAATATTCCAACGAAACCTTGGGTTTCTTTCGGCGCTTCGTCACAAGGCCTTCGCTTTTGTAACGTTACTAGATCACCATAGCTTCATTTCCTAGTAGAGATCCGTATTCACAGGAGTGCCCTTACGATGCCACCCAACCCATAAACTCGCTGGCTGAGCACCCGAACTGCTCGCTCTTCTCGCTCAGCGAAGTTGTAAAGGCCTTACCAGGCCAACAACATAATGGTCAAGTATTATACAAGTAATTAATACAGTGCCCGATACATATGTATTTCTGTAAAATGTATATATTTCGTAGTATAATTATTGCTTACTATAAAATGATTTAAAAGGTCCTACAAATATGAAACGAAATGCATTTATTTCGCCACAAAGTAACTAAACTAAAAATTTAAATATAGTAACACAAACAACATAAAGAAAAGAAGAAAATACAAAAACATATAACCATAGCAAAATGTGCCCACCGTCAGCTTAAAGCCACAGAGGAAATCTGCAACGCTGGTTGTCGTGAGGGGCCCCAATATGCTAATTTAAATATAGCTATATTTTCATTTCACAGGCATATTCATTCTCTAATATAGTTTTAATAATAATATATCGTCCCACTATATCCCTTTCGGAGTGGGCAGAGATAAATTAGTGATTGTATCCACTATGTCGTGCCCAATCTGACCAGTAGCGCAGTTCATCGCCATTCTCAGGATACTGACACATGACATTTGTATTTGATGCCATGCGGGTTTCCTTTACTGGGTTACGGGTAGCTTAAAAAACTTACGATTATGTACAAAATTGCATTCGTGTTCCAAATATTCAATACCAATATCAAAAGTAGCATTTTCATTCTATTAAGAAATAATATTATGGGACAGCTAATGAAACAACTAAAGTTACCAAGCAGTTCCATTCTAGAAAAATGTCAATAAATAGCCAATTATAATATTATTTTTCTCTGTAATATCTTCAATTTTGAACACATACAAATGCTATTGTAGCAACCCTATTTGCAGTCATGAGTTATGTCGTGATGAAAATTATAGAGAATTGTACAGATGATAATTCGATGGAAAGTCCGGCAAAATTGTACCCACAAATGCGCAGTTCTCTAGTTTCAAAGCAACGGACGGATATCTATACCATTGCGAAAACACAACATTGTAAGATGCTAAGTGCAGAGATTGCATGATGTTATAGTAGTTTAGTAATTAAACAGTGAGTCGAAATAATTACTTTTATATGCAACGAAATAAATATCCCGTAGGATTTAAATGCTAACTAAGAACTGCTTGTAGGAAGAATTTTAATACCTCCAAGCAATTGTTTTATTTTTTGTTTGTGACTCAACACAGTGATTATAGCGCATCTGATGAAAAGTATAATGTTAGCCACGAGAACAGCAATGACTACCAAAGGACGATAATCTATTGACAGTTGTAGTTGATATGCCGGCTCTCATATACAACGATTGAAGAGCTATAGGCCATAGATGGGCAAAATGTAATCGGATTAATGAAAAACAATATATAATAACAATATGACTGCATTTTGCTCATCTCTGTTTTAACCACTACGGAATCCTCAATTGCATACACATTTATGACTCCTTAATGTTTTGAAGAGATTTAATAATGATTACAGAGCAACAAATTTAAAATTGTAACTACGTTTTGTAATCGTTCATTAGATTACATTTTGTCCATCTCAACTCTAGGTATATTAACAACTATAGGTATACCAACTGATCCTGTAACGTGACAGATCGGTGAGAGTTACTATATAATGGATTCATTGATTGATTATCGAATAAATACATTTTCGAAGAGATAGCTACTTCGAAAAGATTAGCATAATAATGTAATGCCTATATAGATGCACTTATAGTTGTTTACATTATTTTTGCGAAAGAACGTAATCCCGAGAAAAAAGTAAAAGATGCAAATAAATATTTTATTTCTAAAATGCAACTTGCGCTGACGTAGACGCGTGATAGGTACCAATAAACGAGTAAACCTTATTTTAATAACAATGTATATTATCCTGCCTTCTTTTAAGCGATGATGGTCTACATTTTGCAGCGTAATTTTCGTAATACTTTCTGTTCCCGACATAAATTCCACAGCGCGTCAATCTGCTCATGACTAAGGCCTCTGTAATCGGGTGGAAACGTCCAACCATAGTTAAAAGTAAATTAATTCGCGCATAAGATTTGCCAAAGTATTTATAACGAGGACAAAACGCGAAAGTTTAACATATGTTGATAACAGAACTTGTATTTATGTAGGAGTATAACTTTTTACACACTTGGCGACATGAGCGGATTTGCTTAGATATTAACATAAGCTTCGTTTCTTATCTATTCTCTTTCGATTGATGATGTTGCAAAAACTTTGTAGACTAATAACTTATGTCTGACAAAAAGGGTTTGGTTTACTATAGTGCTACTAACTTTTTGAAATTATTGTAGTTAGTATAAATTGCGCCTGCCCCTTTAGACAAAGAAACAGTCGTTTATCGATAACGCTATAAAGACAAGTGTAAATTTATGAAATTGAAATAACGTGTTAGCGTGATATTTTGTCAGTTGAAAGTGTTTGTCAATTCCAAACGTTTTGCACTTGCTACTATTGTAATCGTTTATTGGCTGTTACTTTGTCAAAGACTCCCAGATATCAGTTTCCTATCACGTTACCACGATAATTCATTATTAAAGCAAAGCACTTTTCATTTTGTTAATGATATTTGTATTGTACAAAAGTGTTTGCTTTCTTGAAGCTCTTTAAGGTAATTGTAAACTAGACTTCTAAATACATAATGTGAATATATAATGATGGAAAGCTTTTTACGTAAAATGAAATTGTTTATCTAACAAAGTCAATAAAAAGTGAGTATTGTGTAAGAATAGTTCCAATATACGTAGAGTTGATGCAATATTTTTATTTCATCTTTGTAGGGAGCTAACCGGTTGTGATCGTGATTTGAATTGTGACGGATACTGGACATTGCTCTATACATTAGAAAAATATCACAACACATACAATTTAATACTACAAAATATATATTATTAAATAAATTAACAGTTGTCGATAATAGCACAGTATAATTTCCTTGTCATATATCCATTACATTAGTTTTCATGTAGGACGGCATTTATGGCATATCCTCTTTCTGATATATTTTATTGAAATCATAGGTTAGCTTAGGTAAAAAGATACTCATTCTAAAGCCAGTTTACTGAATGTTAAGTGAATTTGCTCGTGATAGTTGATATTAAAAATTCTACAAAATGTTTCTATCGTGAAAGCTTAAAATAGAAACAAAAAATACGTCAATTTAACTAAATAAGCCGATCATATGCTGAAAAAAAAATGAAATAAAATAACTGTTCAGCTGATTTGACTGAAACACATTCTACTCATAATAAAAGTTTAACTAAACGTTGTGTGCACACAGAAGATGTATGAGAAAAACAATTATTAGGGGCCTTTCCTAATACCAAAGAACCCAATACGATGATTGTTAGAATGTTTATCTGTGAGTTCGTGCGCGATAATATTAGATACAGCTTACCCAATTTGAATGCGGTTGTCCTTCCGGTTATCACGCCATTTATCAGATTTTTTTTTAAGGATTTAAAATATCCAAAAACAGAGTACACAAAAGCGCCTACTATACTCTGGAATTTTTATATTATTATAATATACCATCACACTATGTCTTTTTCGGGGTCTGCAGAACTACATTAAGGATTGTATTCACTTTGTGCTTATACAATGTACATATATCATGCCCAACGTGGTTAGTAAGGCAGCTGATTGTCGTTTTCTCAGTTTTTAAAATAAAACGTAATATATCGTTATTCTTTCAATAAAAATATATATTTCTTTACACTAAAATTGTAGTGCTATATATTATATGCTATATATTCGATATACTATAATGAAATAGTAGCGGAGTCATGTCTATATATCGTCGGGTGAAAGGCCATTTGTTTTAAGCGACATTTTTTGGTGATATAGTAATATAGTAATATATATATATTAATATATATATATTAATATATTAATATATATATATATATATATATATATATATATTAATATATTAATATATATATATATATATATATATATATATATATATATATATATATATATTAATATATATATATTACTATATTACTATATCACCAAAAAATGTCGCTTAAAACAAATAGCCTTTCACCCCTCGATATTATTTTGTAAAACTGTAACACAAGTAATCTAATGACATCTATTGTTAAGTTTTGTATGTCTATAGCAGGGATGTTACGGAGCTCGACTCCGATAAGTCGGAACTTCCGATCGTTATTACACCTTCGGTTCCGAAACTTTTTAATCGGAGGTATTCATCGGAGGTCACCAACACTGTTGTAGTCAATTCATTTGATTTTACTTTATATGTTGTTGAAACATAATATCAATTAATCAAACAATCAGTGCTACTTAATTTGTAGAAGACATTTTTTAAAATTTAGATTAAAAAAATATGATTAAATTATTAAATTTAAAACTAAATGTACATTTAAATTTATTACTAAATGGTTTTTTTTTATTTTACATTTACATTAAATTAAGTAAAATAGAAATTAACACAAAAACAACCCTGCAGCAAATTTGATTTAATTTGTTCACTGGACAATGTTCACTGGAGGATAACGGTTTCTGATATATCCAACACTTTGTGAACAACAGCTTTTATTTGCCCAAGTTAGGTTGTGTTGTGTCTGGTTGGGTTCTGTTGGGTTGTGTTGGGTTAACGCCGATCAGCCCTGAGAATTTGGCGCGTTCAGCTGGATGAGGTGCGGTGCATGCGCCAGCGCATGGTCAGTGCCATTCTGCCGAACCTCGAAGCCTGGCTCAGTAGTCGATATCACGTCACCTACTACCTGACACAGGTACTTACGGGACACGGATGTTTCCCTGAGTACTTGTGCAGGTTTGGACGAGAAGTAACGACCCAGTGCTACCACTGCTGTTCGGACCTGGATTCCGCTCAACATACGCTCGCACATTGCCCGGCGTGGGGCAATGAGCGGCGGGACCTGGTCCGAAGGATCGGACACGACCTCTCCCTGCCAGCAGTGGTGTCGGCAATGCTGGCAGGGTATGACAACTGGAGGACCGTGGTCTCCTTCTGTGAAGATGTCATGTCCCAGAAGGAGGGTGCAGAGCGAGAACGGCAGAAGGCAGAGACACCAGGGTGCCGGCAACCGCCCTGGCACATCAGTCCCAGCCGACCGGTCGATCCACGACCAGTTGGCTGATGTCTTTGGGGACGTGGCTGCTCAGGGTGGGGGCCCTGAGCAACTGGTTTAGCGGCCCTCGAGAAGTTGGCAGGGCATTGTGGCGTGCACTGCCTAAATACAACGAGCAGTACCGGGGAGCGTATCATCTTCCCCCGAGTTTGTGCCCATCGGGCGCGGCGCGACGGGGCTGTGGCGAATTGATTACAGGACCCACAGTCCCCGCCAATGCGCAGAAGTAGTCACCTTGGGGTTTTCAGTCGGTATAAGTCTGACACACCTCGGTCGCGCAACCCCCCTGTGCCGCTGAGACGGTCCTATGAGGATTTTCCCCAAGTAATAAAAAAAAGGGTTGTGCTGGGTTTGCGGCGATTTTATTACAGGACCCGCAGTCCCCACTAATTCGCAGAAGTAGTCACCTTGGGGTTTTTAGCTGGGTTGTGTTGGGTTGTGTTGTGTTGTATTGTGTTGTGTTGTGTGTTGTGTTGTTTTGTGTTGTGTTGTGTTGTGTTGTGTTGTGTGTTGTGTTGTGTTGGGTTCTGTTGGGTTCTGTTGACCCAACTTGATATACGCCGGCGATGCGCTTGAGGGAGCGTGCCGCCCAACTTATCCAGGCGAGAGCGCTGTGTGACCCCGGGGGTTTTAGTAGGTGCAAGTCCGACAACCAAAAAGCTCCCTGAGGTCCGTCAACAATATCCTCCGGGCTATCAAAAAAAAACCTGATATACGCTTGGAAACAGTCTCGATCCTCAACATCTGTCTACACACGAGGGAGATGTAGAGGGAAATGGATTATGCTGTTGTCAATTCAAAAGTTCTGGCTTATACTTTCGAATATATGTATCAATCCTGCACCATATTAAAATGGGATCAAATTTAAGATATAATAAATAACATATCTTCACGCTATCACGCTATGTGAGCCGACATACAATAGTGGTTTTATCCACTTTGCGCTTAAATGTCGTGGACTACGCGACCAGTAGCTCAGGTAATCGCTTTCTCACAGTACTATGAAAATGTTAATAAGAAACAGCAATTTTTATTGTCTGTGTATTTGTAAATTTATCACTTTCTAATTAATAAGGTTCACTGAATAATATTTTTATTTGTCCCTTAATAAAACTATTTTATTCTGCCGTCACTTGTGACTGACATTGCCTCCGACTCCGATTCCGTCTCCGAATCCGACTCCGATAAATCAAATTTAAAAACTCCGACTCCGACTTCGGTTCCGATAAAACTGCCTCCGTTACATCCCTAGTCTATAGTACTAATTGAGTTCTATACTTAATTGTTGTAATTTATATAAGAGCTTGAAATCGTTATTATCATAATACAAGTACGACTTCCTCACAAACGAAGTCGCGAACACAGCTGGTTCATAATAAAATCCGAAAGATAATTTAAAATGACCTTATTTATACAAAACGACAATCTAAACACTAGCCAGTATAAGTTAGATACTTATGTAGTGAATAAAAAAACGTTGTTTTTGCTACATCGTTAGATCTTGCAGTCTGCAATTTATTCCAATAGCGTTTTATTAAACATCCGTGAAAGCAAACAGCACAGTTTTTAATTTATTCTGGTAATTTAAAGACGTATCTTACGAGTCGTGACTACATTTTCACGGAGTTTCAAGATATTTTGGTGCGTTGCGTGTTTTCGGAATGCTTTAATTGTGAACATCCGGCTATCGTATTTCCAACAGATTTTCGACACAAATAGAGATTTTGCTGTTTTTTTTTTTTATTTTTATTTATATCGAGAATAAATGATAAAACTAAATAATAAAATAGTAACTCATAATGATAATATTTTTTTACTTTCAATTCAGATTTCAGAAGCGGATGTGTGAGTTTTTTCGACTTTACTTAATTTTCCAATTACTTAAGTACCTACATATTAAATATATGTATATATATATATTGTCTCTTTTTTTTACTTGTGGAAAATCCTCATAGGACCGTCTCAGCCGCACAGGGGGGTTGCGCGACCGAGGTGTGTCGGACTTGTACCGTCTAAAAACCCCAAGGTGAGTACTTCTGCGCATTGGCGGGGACTGCGGGTCCTGTAATCAATTCTTCACAGGTATATAATGTCTCTTAAACTATCCGTTAATGGCGTTGATCAAAATGGTGTTGAAAAAAGCAAATTCAAAAAACTCACCTTAGGCCTCAGTCATTAATGCGAATTAGCTTTATATTTACTATTTTTCTTTAGTAGTTAATATAATATAGTGGTTATTTCATACAATGGAAAAATAACGTGTGAAAATATTTTTATTTACTAATTCAGTCCACCAGAACCAGAGTGGCCCAGATAATGTCGTCAAGGTGATTGTGATACAAGTTAAATAGACTATATTGAGCTTATATTAATGGATACAAATTGTAATGCTAAAACAATATGAATAGTCGATTATTAAGATTATTAAGATATATTTGAAAGCAATACACAGCGCCCTGTAATTTTCATTTGGACCATTCAAGACCAGATGGCCTGGCCTCAATTAATTCAAAATAACTTCAAAGTAGTTTTAATATTGATAGAAAATTTTGCCGTTTTCGTGGACATGACGTTGGTTAGAATGTCGAAAGCCATGTTGAGCCAGCATGATGTATGATTTTAAAAACTAAACCAAGGTCGTATTATAATGACGATATTTAATAACAGATTGTTACTCAGAGATAAGTGATTCGTTCGGTGAGTGGTCGCCTGTTCCTGCGATACGGGCAATTGACACTCCAGAAATGTAACAATTTGTGAACAATAAAACCAAACATTTCCTTTGTATGTTTATTATGGTCACTTTATGATAATACAGTTTCAAGTTACAGTTTTAGTTTTAATTGTCCTCAACTTATCCTAAATAACTCTAATTATGATCTATAAGCCACGGACAAGGTGACCTTTCCTTCAAGTCACAGCTCACAACTGAATCAAATCAGTCACACGCTTATACTGGTTCAGTTACAGTTGTGATTTGACTAAAGAAATTCACAGATGAATAAGCAGAAATATACACTTTCGTATTTGTGAGATATGTAGTTGTTAACACAGTGAAACTTATTTAGTTCGACACTCGACACGAATACGCTTGTTTTCAATTTTCAAAGTGGATAAGTAATATAGTGTATATTAACAACATTTGTTACTCTTATTTTTTTTGTACCACGGGGGAAAATTCTACATAGGATCATCAGAACCACTCTGAAGGTAGCGATAATGGTGAGTTAGACTCCTACTGACTAAAAACCCCCAGGTTGACTTTTTAATCGCTCCACTCGAGGTTACGAATACGAATTCGTCCAGAAGCACGAGGAGTGAACAGCCTGGTTAAGGTTTCCTCGCTGGGACCGGGTTGGTTGTAAAGGACCTGTTCCTCCGAAATCTTTGCAGGCGGCGCGCTAGACACTGCACACCGCCTCCCTCTCATTCGGGCAGCAGACCTCCCCAAGTCTACTGTCTGGCTAACATTTGTTATCTAGTTCTTGTTTGGTAGACGTACTTTGTCTTTGTGTTGTTTATGTGTTACAGTATTACATTTTTAAAACAGTTTAGTAATTTTGGAGTAGTAGTAAATATATTAATGCTCTTTAAGCTTCATTTTTGTATTATTTTAGTCATATTGTTTATTACGTTGGCTAAAACGTAAAATTTTGAAAACTTCGAAGTGCGATAGAGTCCTTAAGATAATATATTATTTCAATTTTTTTATCTTTTTCTTAACCCGTGTAAAATTACACAAAGCTGGATGGATACCTATTGTGATAGTGTGGCTCGAAAACAAAATCATACATTGACGGGTCAGTCTACTGAGTGACCAGCTTCTGTAATACGGATCGTGAGATCAATAACTATACGAAATAAAAATTTACTTGACCTATAGGTAACTGTTTCGGGTCTGAGTGTCTGTGCATGTGAATATCTTGTAATCGTATCCATAACAGGTGAATCAAGGCTACTGTCTGACAATAAAAAAGAAATATATGAAAATTTAACTTAAAATTAATAATTTTCCTTTAACTTTCGTCATGACAGTAGATTAAATCTTGAAAGTAGTTTTATAGCGCCTACGATGGTCAGGCCCCGGCATTGCCAGGTGAAGGTCTTCGTAATGGATGCTACGTTAAGTACAAGTACGCACGTGGTACGAATAAAATTATAAAGCCGCTAACACATTGCAGTGCAAACAATATACGAATGCTATGCACACTTGCAATAACGTATGAATATAGCAATTTATCCACATAAGACTTATTAAGATATAGTTTAAGTTGTTAATAAAGAACTCTCAGTCAAGCGCAGTAGACTAACAGTGAATCTTCATTTTAATATATTTTATATATTCATATCGTGCGCAGCTATGGTTTAATGGAACAATCGATTAATACAATCATCAACAAGTAATTCTATCGATATTCGTAACAATGACAGACATTTTATAAATCTATAAATCCACTAACCTTGTTTAAAGGTGTCTCTTTTTTTAAGATTGGGATTATTAAAATTTCATCTTTTATAGATTTAGGCTGAGATTTATAGACGACACTTTGACATCACATAGCAAAGTGCTCAGAAAATAAATTGTTCTTTAACAGAAAACTGAATATATAATAGAGACTTGAGTATAGCGTAAGTATTCGCAGAGCCAACACCAATTTTACAAAATCTGTGACTTATCATATCCTTCAATATTCATTCAGTAATGTACATTGTAACGTCTGAGTGAATTCTACGCAAAGTCAAAGAAGCGTCTGTAAGTCTCAGTCTTAGGTCTTAACCTAAGAACAAATGTATACTTAATAAATAATGTTTTTTAATGTTTTGATGTCATACGATAGAGCGGGCCCTTAATTCGATAATGGTAATTAGAATACGAAGTACAACGTTAACACTTAACGGACGGGCCGAATCTGCTCTGTCTTTCCTAGGAGGCTGATAGTGCTAACTAATGGCACCAAGAAAAAATCTGTAAAATAAAAACTAACGCAATGTACCTAAAATTTAAGCAAAAACGTAGATCGTCTAAGGAAGCCAGAATGGAAAAACGTAAATCTACGGGGGCCGTCAGTTAAGTGTTAAAATTAGGAGACACAATACTATAACCTTCTTAACACATTTTAGTTTAGTTTTACACAACTGTATTATGAAACTTTGCTATGTTATTCAATCTAATAATTCTCATTAGAGTCAAACGCGCAATACAGTATTGCAATATAAGACAATGGCTCCGTGAATTGTTATCAGATCGAGTTCAGGCTGGAACTCAATAGAAATGCAACTGTTACTTTATATCCATACATGTATAGATATGAAGCAAATTAAATTTAAAAATTATCAACCTTAACATAAATCTATAGCGATATGTACGTAATTCCTATCAGCTAAGACAAACCGTCCAGCTTGTGTATCATTCATTATTAAAGAAAAGATAATTTACTTAAAAATTCAAGCAATGATTACGATTTAAATGCAATAGCATTAAAAATAGGTCTATATATAGGATTATAATTTAAGTCCAGTAGTTGTGAAATATAATTATAAATTGTTTTTTTTTTTTAATTATTAGCAGTTATTTCCATGGTAGAAATTAAAATTAAATATACGTTATCGGATAAATAACCCATGATTTCAATTATATTTTTAATGAGCATTCTAAACTGCACGTTTTATTTAATTGCATGGATGTTTATGATCTCAACAACATATTTTAATTATTTGAAATTTAAATAAGTAATTTAAAATACACATTGCCTATGTTTTTATTATTATGAACGTCATTATGCGTGACCTCAATCTCACCTGACAAAAACTGTAGATGAAGCGGATGACGAAGAGCGCTCGTCTAACAAATACCGATTCACTCTTTTTAACGGACTTCATTGTGTTTTTATTTCTTATGTTTTCCATAAAATACATTCATAGTGTAAGAGCTTAATAAGTGTTATTAAAAATTCAAAAGTATTGTTAACATAACAGACGTCTATCATTCTCTATTATAGCCCAAGGTCTAGACTTTTCTTTATTAATTTATAATGCTTCCAATGCCGTAATTCTTTCGTATAGAAAATGTAGACTTGTAATATACATGCTGGAATATTTATCTACCGGTTGATACAAGGTAGGTAACGACTTTCAGACGATATGATCGATATCAAAGTTTATTTCAATAGAAGTCAAGTACGCGTATTTTTTAAAAGTGTAGAGATGCTCACAGCAGTACTGCTGAAAATAATTTCTATACAACTCTATTTGCCCTAGATTACCTAATTTGAGAATTCCTAAAAGTTGTAAAAATCCAGTAAATTTTCGACCTTATTTGATTTAAGTATCAAAGAAATTATTGAAATATTATGTATACATTTCAATAGCGCATAATAATTCCAATATTTATTGTAGCGATTTTGTACACAAATCTAGTTAAGTTTTATTTCCGTGAGAGGGATGCGGTGCACGATGTCTAGCGCACCACCTGGGAGAGGTTTTGGAGGGGTGAGCTTTACTCCCACCCCTCTTAGAGAGGTAGCTTCAACAAGGCTTCTTGTTTTCTGGGCGTCTGGATGAATTTGGTTTACCAGGCCCGGGTGGAGCAATCAGAGGGACACCCCGGGGGTTTTTAGTCAGTGGAGTTTGACACACCGGGGTCACTGTCCTCACAGCGATCCTGATGGTCCTATGCAGGATTTTCCACCGGGATAAAAAAAAATATATTTCCCTAAGACATGGTTTATATCCTCCATATATATTTAAGTTTCTAGGTACTTGTAGCTAATTATTGCAAAAAATTATAAGCATTTATGACGTCATATCAGTGTCTGAAAGCTGCCACGACTGAGCGTGTTCCAATGAATATTCATGAAAATACATCATTGTTAATAACCGTGAAGGACGTAACATTTTTTACACCTTAAGTTGTATAGACTTGTTTTTTTATCAGATTTTGTTTTAATTTACATCAACAAAGTCCATTTAACATAAGAACCAGAATTATGTCTATAATTATTCATGTATTATTACGATAAAACTACACGTTCCTAAGAAACCACATGGAGGCATATAGACATTGGGAGTTTGAAATTTGTGTGTTGTGTGTGTGTGTATGAGCAGCAGTTACCTATCTTATTGCTATCTATCGATCGCCTTCAGAATGAGTGACTTGTAGTGATACATATTTGGCCAAAACGATCGCATTTCTCGATTATTTGTAGAAACACAAAGAACAATAACTTCCAAAAAGAAAAATATAAAAGTAAACGAAAAATACGAGAGTATTGGTCAAACATTTGTCAATGTCGATTACTCACTCTGAGGACAATTAATTCATAATCATGGAATTAAGAAATACTTGAAAAGATAACCTCATAAAAAACGCGCATTTTTTTTAAATAAAATACGAGGGTATTCTTCCAATGTATGTATACATTGTAACTTAATGCCTATACAAAATTTACTAAAATTATCAATATTAAAAGAAGAGTACACATCAATAACCAATCTGATTATAAAAGAACGACCTAACAATTTATGTACACTGGAGTGCAAGACATCATTTCTGCTACCAAAATACAACAGTGTATATGGCAGGATAGTAAATAGCATAAATACATGTTACCTAAATTAATTATAATAGTTTGCCTCACGACATGCATGACGTATGCCTCTACGCCTCTAAGCTCACTAAAAACTTCAGTAAAATATAACAACATTATATGATTGCTTTAAGCTAATCATATCAATTTTATTAATTAGGTAATTTACGCTTATAAAATTGTTTGCTCCGAATTCACTGGCTGCTCGTAAGCCTGACATAGCTTCGCAGTCTTTAAATTGTGATTTTACTCCTTGTAATTTAGAACTAATAAATTTAAAAAAAAAAAACATATTTTCTATGTTTTTGCGAGCTCATTGATCATTTTGTTCTATAGTATGCAGTATTTTTCAACTCTTTAGCATTCCTTGTTACAATACAAAGCAGAAATGGCATGATGTAATTAAAATTAGACAGATCACGATGTGTCAACTCACTACAGATCGTTGAAATGTATAGCTGTTATATTTAAGAACACTTCATTGGTTTGAATTTTGACGCGTGTTAGTGTTTTTTATAGTCCATGATTAAATGCTCGTAATAGCGGAGACACACGATGCATAGCGGCGGCATTTCGGTCCTGGAGCGCTGTCGCTCCGTCGTTTAACATACAAATATTCGACTCCGACTCCGATAAGTCGGAACTTCCGATTGTTATTACACATCCGGTTCCGACTTCGGTTCCGAAACTTTTTAATCGGAGGTATTCATCGGAGGTCACCACCACTGTTGTAGTCAATTCATTTGATTTCATTTTATATGTTGTTGAAACATAATATCAATTAATCAAACAATCAGTGCTACTTAATTCGTAGAAGACATTTTTAAAAATTTAGATTAAAAAATATGATTAAAATTATTATATTTAAAACTAAATGAACATTTAAATTTATTAGTAAAAGGTATTTTTATTTTACATTCACATTAAATTAAGTAAAATACAAATTAACACAAAAACAACCCTGGAGCAAATTTGATTTAATTTGTTCACTGTTAATGGGAAAATGTTAATAAGAAACACAGCAATTTTTATTGTCTGTGTATTTGTAAATTTATCACTTTCTAATTAAAAAGGTTCACTGAATAATGTTTTTATTTGTGCCTTAATAAAACTATTTTATTCTGCCGTCACTTGTGACTGACATTGCCTCCGATTCCGACTTCGGTTCCGACTCCGATAAATCAAATTTAAAAAACTCCGACTCCGACTTCGGTTCCGATAAAACTGCCTCCGTTACATCCATAGTGTGCACACAGTGCGATGGGCGTTGCATCGATGCGTACCGGACTTGCACTTATTAAGGCGAGGAGTAGGGGAAGTGAGCACGTTGTGGTGACGGAGTGGTATAGTCTTTTCCGATGCATTTTTATGCAGCGCAACAATACATCGTGTGTCCTCCAATGCGATAAATCTTTGCATTCCGGCGTCGCACCAATGCACCGCCGCAACGCAATGTGTGTGCCGGCTCTAGTAAGGCAGACCTTCCGTAATCTGACCATTGTCTAATCCGGTGCGTCTTGTAATTCGATATAAGAATTACTTTACATAGTAGAAATATATATCGTAATTTCATTACGGAAAATCATTATATAACTTATTTTTATAATCAGTGTCCAACACAGTTATAATTACCTGGAACTTTTATTTAAAACGTTTCGAACTAGGCAAAAAGGGTATCAGACAGTAGACTTGAGGAAGAATTTGAGTTTTTCCAGTGAGGAAAAGAAATCGTGAGGAAGCCCACTTGCCAAGTAATAGAAATGTCATAATGTAAGTGCCCTGAGAAAGACAATCCGCTGCGTTACCGGTTACGTTGGGCATGACATATAAGCGCAAAGTGGGTACAGCCTCTGATGTTTCTCTACTCAGTTCGAAAAGGATACAGCGTGAAGATATGTGATTTTTATGATTTACCTCATTTGTTAACGTGCCAATGAAACAAAGGCTTTACAAGTGTACAGTGCAACATCGTTCTGAGAACGATTTCGTTATGGAAGCTGACGATATACATTGTGCGTTGAACTTCGTGTGTGGTACGAGGACGGAGTGCGTCGCTTACCTCGCAAACTCATTCGATTGTTACCACTAACACAATACTCCATTCCCATAAGTTTGATGTGAATGTTACGATTATATTATCGATCAATCATTGCTAACCAATGTTAAAAGGTTCACTTAGGAAAATAAAGAAATATTAAGTCTGTACCGACTTGCCTATTAGTTGATTAGTCGGTTGAAAGTGACCAACTTGAAGTCCAATAATTCGGCAAGCGTATCAAGGTTTCGAGGATATTCGGCAATATCTGCCACATTTAGTTTCACGCGCAAGTTACATCTACCGCATGTGAAACTATCGAAATATGTTTTGTTTACTTCGCTGTCTTTATTTTTTAATTTTACACTGGTCAGAGCGGTGGTTTGGCACAACTGTGAGAATTATTACCCTGTTATATTAGATTTAAAAAATCAAGGCTTAATTTAATATAATTCCTATTATATACATTTTCCTGAGAAATACATACAAAGTAAAAAGCCAGATATCGGCCAGGCTTTACCGAGTTGTTAGAACATCACTAATATTAAGTAATTAGGTAGCTGTTGTAGGTTTTTTATTACATGCCCTGCTTATGAATATTCGCAAGCATGTAGACACCAAACATAAAGAATGTATACTTTTTAATATGAGGCTATCATAGCCAAAGTGGCCTAAATAAAAATTTTAGGCTTGAACAGTTTCCTGCAGAAAGATGCACTTAAAAATAACATAAAGCCAGATTGACTATGCATTGCTTGTTCTATAACAGGTTTTGCCATTCATATTATTTTATAAATTGTAATTTTTATACGTTATTTTGTTCAGGAGATGTAATATTTTCATCACTGTAATGATTTTAAAGTTGAATTGTAAATGACTGAATTATAAGATCCTATACAAATAAAATATTAGAAATCTTGCTTTAGCAATTGTAATTGTACAAAATTATTTGACCTTACATTAATGAAACACACAATAATTATGTTTCGTCACAATAACATTTATTTTGTATTGGATAGATATGCATGTGTAATGTGTTATTGGGCAACCGATGTATTCACTAAAGTAAATTGAATTGAACCATTAGCATCCATATTTTATTTTATTTTTTGTAAGCACTTGTATTAAAACAAGTTATAAAAAGTAGGTAAAACCTTCCTTTGTTTCGAAATATCATAACATTTTCTTTTTTGTTAAGAACCAAGTAGAACATCGAGTTTTCATAACAACACATCTGTTGTAACTAACGAAGATCTAGTAATATTTATGTAAAAACGTGAGCATTTAACATGTTATGTAATTATTTAAACTGCTATTAGCAATATGAGTCAACATATACTATAATTCAAATAACTTTCTAATACGCAGACAAATATCATAATGATCGCGTTAAATTTAAGCTATACTTTACGTTATCGATGCTGCTCAAAAAAACCTGATAATGAACCGATTAAACTGCTTTTTCCTGTGGTATACCGTAGCCTAAAAATCGATGAACGTAGATAAAAAGCATTCAAAGTACCCACCGAATAGATTGTTATAAAATTAAATACAAATAATATTAAAAAGAGCATGAATTGAAGCGTAAGATAATGTGACATTAACAAAGATTGTTTATTATCATGCATGGCTGTTATTTTGGAATTCTTCAGTTGCTAATTAACGAGCAATAACAACGGAATGTAATATAACAAGTAAACAAATTTAAAACAAAACAACACTAAAAACTTATGCGAACATGCACAGATTAAAGTTATTGTATAGTATTTACGGGATTCGTCTAGACGGATTTAAATTATTTTTACTCCTGCGATGTTATGATTGGTGGGACGAAACAAGGGCTACCTGCCACCCCTCTAGTTTGCGAAAGCGGAACCTACGTAATGTGTATTAAAACTTCGATCTGATGTTTTTAGAGCTAGTGAGATACGGTCTGAATGAGACTATTACACCGATAGTCTTTGTTAACATTGTTATTCGGCGTAATACAAACATATCTTTGTCTAAATACAACAATAGATCAAAAGTATTGTTTCAACGTTTGTTTTTCCAGGCAACCTCAATAAGTTGATGTAATAAGTAGTATACAAGCGAAAATAGATTTTCCTTCTTAGAAACTTCAGTCGATCATTATTTATAAGAAATCAATCAAATGCATCAACGTTAAAAGACATTCAAAGAAGACGAGGTACTTAAATAGCACGCACTTATCTCACGCACTATTCATGATGTCAATGAGCCAATAGGAAATACTTATAATAAATACTAGAATCAACCTATTTCCATAAAAAGCCAGGATGTCTTGACCAGATCATAGTTATTCACTGCATGTTTTCAACTACCACACCTAAAGCATGTTCTGTGGCATATGTTAATTTCATTAGATTTGTAAATCGCCACCTCATAAGCAATGAGTTACGGATCATGGGAAGGAACTGATGATTAGATGTACATAACATCACCATCACATTATCTTCTACTAGATTCACTCAGGAACAAATGATTAAAATAAATATAAATATCTTAAAAGTAGAAAAAAAAGTATGATAATTCTCGTGGATATATAAAGTATATATTTAAAAAAACGAAACAAAGTACGAGGTATACGAGAATAATAATTAATTGATTTTATCTGTAATTTGTATGATGTATCAATAAAGTACCGTAGTCATTGTTTTTTTTTTTACATTGTCTCGACATAGTGACTACAATGCACCTGATGGTAAGTACAGTGTAGTCTAAAAACGAAAGCAACCATCAAAGAATGAAAATCAATTAATAGTCTCCGTCGTCATGTCAGCCCACATATACCACGACTGAAGGTCTCTAGGTTTATGAGATAGTGGATATACACAAGCTCATCCCGAAACGCGACAGGCTAAAGCGAGTCACTATGACGGTCTTTACACTTGTGTCCTGTGTTCATGACCCAGTTCGGGCAAACGCCCTACCACCATAAAACGTTAGTTTTTGAAGTGTATAAGAGTAATGTGATATGTGACCCAAATTCTCAGGTTGAATGATAGTGACGAATAAAAGTCCAATCCAAAGTAAAAAAACCTAGCGAATAATTATAGAACAAAATCCAAATTTACAAAACTTATTAAGTAGACAAAGCGATCGTGTGCGGAAGATGTAAGGGTGAGGTAATAATGAACTTTGAAGATACCATAAGCTTATAATACCATTGATTTATAGTAGGGTAAATAATACTGGAAGCTAGCGGTTGCATAAAGGCATTGATGTATCTGCATTGTACGAGAAACGAAAGGTTAGCTGGATGTGGAAAATGTTCATCATGTTATTGTATATAATCACTAGTTGTAGTTCGCAACTTCACTTGCATTTATGACATGCAGTAAAAGAAATTTTTATATCTCTACAAATAACAACCTTTATCCATTTATATCTCCTAATGAAGGCCTTATGGCCAGATTTCCTTACTGTAGTGCGCCTTTCATTTTTTTTTTGATAGCCCGGGGGATATCCCTAACAGATCTCAAGGGGCGGTGAGGGCTGCCCCCCCCCCCCCCGGTGTGTCGGACTTGCAGCGACTAATACCCCCGGGATGTTCCTCCTTCCCGTCTGACCGGGGCCAGAGGTACAGTGACATCCTTTACACCGACCCTCGGCAACGTCTGGACTTTTGTAAGGCCGCATCTCTGCACTGAGGGGAGTGGCGTAAGGAGCCACCCCTCCCACACCTCAATATCTTGGAGCGGTGTGCAGAAATTCGTCACACACGTAATGCGCCTTTTATTCCTTAACCTCTTGCAACCCAATTTAAAAGTAGGTACAAAGAAAGAAAGCCCACTGTCCTAATATGAGAACATAACTAATATAGCCCCTAATGCCCATACGAAACACTTTTTGTATCTTTGTAATTATTACGAATTAAGTTTTCATATTTTGAGGGTACTTTACTATAGATGACATGCTAGACATGCTAGATAAATAAAAAAACACTATAATATTTTGTTCTTTATTTAGTACGTTGGGTCATAAAACTGATAATTGTGCACAATTTGGCGTGCAATACAAACATTTTACAGGACCGTAAATATTATATTCTAGTATTAGGACGGTGGGTCTTGGTCCTTAAGTAGCTGTGATTTTGCTGGGCGTTTAGTACTATATGATTTTGTCCTAGAACTATCACATTGGACCTCAGTAGGTTAATATATTATTGTAAATAATAAAATTGATATGGGAACGAACGTACATATAAACTTCAACACAGTATTTCACCCTCTTAGGAGTTTAATTTTCCAAATTACTTTCGTATATCTTATCAAAACGAACCCCAAAACGAACTTTCGAGTCTGTGATTCTTATAGCTTCCGAAATTTTGTGACTCTCTAATTATAATCCTTTTTCTATTCCATTTTATAAAACAAATATTGATAAAAAATCCCCTTTTAATAAAATGTTCTCTAGTTGTATTAGACTTATATTAGTACAGTCAAAACCGTTTATGGCGACATCGTTCAGAACAACATACCGGTTATATTGAGCCCGAATAAAGGTCCCGGCAAAAAAAATAGGTTTCGTATATCGAAAACATCGCCGGCTGTTACGGCTATCGGTTTTTACGACTCAATATGAGACGTCCCTTCAATGTCGTTATAACAGATTTTGACTAATTGTAAATATTTTGACATTTTCCACCGGTCCTTACCCTCAGCCAAACATAACATTTTGTACTGCCTAGATATATAACACGTATTTCGCTTTTTTATTTTACTAATTTTTCTATTTATATTTATCTTAGTGTTATTAGTTTTGCATCTGTGTTCACTATTTAAGGACACATTTTGTATTATTATTGCTTTAAGTTTTTATTGGCCTTTTGTATTTACTTGTACGATGTCCGTTTTGGAACCAAATAAAAAATTCCAAGTCAGCCAGTGCGTTAATGTCTTTTGTATTATATTTTATAAATAAAGGAAGTATTCCTTTAGGGAAGTATATCATTTAGTTTTATTTAGATATATTATATTAATTTTAATAAGAACAAGTTTCATAATTATATCAAAGTCATGGCAAATAATATTGAGAAAATTGGCTATTTGCATTAAGCGTCATTTTATGAAAACATTAACATTTACATATATACAATATCTATCAGTGAAAAACACTGATTCCCAAATATGTAAAACTCAATATCACCAAAAAATGTCGCAAAATGCAAATAGCTTTACACCTCTAGACTTATTATCAAAATGTAAGCACTTAGTGGTTAATAAAATTACAGGTTCTCATAGTTACTTTTATGTGGATTTCGTTGTTGATTTAAATGAGTTTTCCTTAAAAAATACTACAACCATAACATGACATTCGTATGTCCGAATAATACTATAAACAATGAGACCTCGTCTGCTAAATCAGGGTCGAAGGTTTTTGTTTACTCTTGTCCATAAAATAAATAAGATGTATGGACATTTTAAAACTTAACTACTGAGATATAGTATAATTTAATATACCAAACACTATATATGCCGATTTATTTAATAGAACAGTATAATTTACCATTCAAGTTCTAGGGTTTTTAATTGCAAACTAAAAACAACTCGTGAGAAACTATTTTAAAGCGGACATTCTCCACAAAGTACATATATTATTTATAAGTACAAAAGGTTAACCAACATAAATTCAGTTTTAAAAATAGCGAACCAAGTTATCAAGGTAACAGTCGAAAGTTGTCCATTCACCGGTTAAATTCTCTTCAGATTTTGTGCAATTAATTATCTTTTTTTTTTTTAATTTTAGATACAATCAAATTATTATTGTTTTTTTGGGAAAATTTGATCTTTTCTTAGATTTAACTCTTATTTAATGATAATGATGATAATTAATTATTAAATACCATTAAATATATTAATATTTAAAGATTCCAGTATGATATTTTTTATGCGATTTTTAAGCTACAAAAAAAATACATGAATTGTACCAATTAGAATCGTCGACATGTTTAATTAGTACTAGATATAATACAATACGTACTTAAAAGAGAAGTAATAAATGGTAATTGCTGAGAATTTGTTTATCAAACTACTTTAATTCAGGATTTTTTTTTAATCTATAATTTGGTTAGGGCTTTAATCACACATGCGATTACGCCAGCCCAATTTAGGATAATACCTACTGTAATTAATGCTTAGTCAAGCTAGAGGTAACATAAGAACAAGTTCTTTTTACAAGAAAGTGTTCGTGAAATTGTTACCTTTGATTAAAATGATAGAAAATATATTTAATTATAAATTTTTCAAATTTATAGAGAACAACAATACAAGAAATACTTTATTAAGAAAGTGTTATATTTTATTAGATAATCACTTTCAAAATATATAAAATTTGATTACATAACTTCTTTCAAGGTTCATAACTTGAGTACTAAGCTTAATAGAAAAAAAAATAGAAAGACATTCATATACCCTAGAAGTACAAACATATCAAATAAGAAAGAATTCCAGAACCTCATTTTTTTTTTTTTGCTGGCTGCTCACATGAAATGATCCATACATTATTCTTTAAACAGTTTAAACTGAATATGTATTCTGCTTTTAGTAGCTTATTTAATTTGTGCTTATATTTTTTCGCTTTTCAGTTGTTATGTTCACACACAGTTTATCCACTAGTTTTAACGAGGTCCTAATTATTTAGCACAAGTACTAATAATGTCTGAATTAATTGATACGAAATAAAGTATATTTGCCTGGCCTAAATTAAATGACGAGTTCACAGAACTTTGGTGGCATTTAATTATGATACCTAGTCTATTGTGAACAGAGATGGCGACGAAGAAGATGATTTTATTTAGATTTAAATTTTATTGCTAAATCGGTTATGCAAATTTTTTTATCCTAGAACCGTTGTGGGCAAACGTTTTTAATGGGAAGCCACAAAGTTTAAGAAATTCTAGAGGAGGGCTGGAATTATATAAAAAAAATTGTGTTAAAGCTTTTAATCACAATATTATAAAAACATTACACTTGTGTGTAATGCTGTAATTATTATTCTATTAAGTAGAATCTACTTTATACTTCTCGACCGTCAAAACGCAATTATAGAGGGCCATATTATCCATGTCGATGGACCCTCGGCGGGCCGGAGTTGGCCTGCGGGCCATACCTTGCCCATCACTGTCCTATACTAAATGATTTCACAAACTCTTTTTGTTCACTATGTGGGGTATTAAGGCTACATTTGACTTTAAATATGAATATGAAATCTTGGCAAAGGCTTGGCAAATTTTGATAAACATACAAATTGTGGGGATGTTTGTAGCATACTAATCAGCATGTTTGATAAGAAATAATAGTAATACTCGTATATAATTCGATTTTTTTTATGTAGCCCGTGATTGCTAGCGTTTCCATCTTTTTTTGTTTCCTTGTTTAGTTTTTGATTATAACTCATTAATGTTAAAATAAAAATGCGACCAATAAGCAATTATAATAGGTAGCTTATTAAACTGTTAATTTTCTAATAAAAGGTATATTTGGCTCTTAATGAAGATAATGTTTGGCACTAAAGACAAAAAAATATAGAGCAGAATACATATTTATATTTTATATAAATATTTATATTTTAGACATTGGCAACCCTATGTGCACCCTAATTATACTTCGATTGTTAAAGGTAATTGGTATTTAAATAAAGTAATGATAAGTATGTAAATTAAGTAACATACCTCTCAACAAGCGGCAGCACATTATCAAGAAACTCGAAGCCAGCATGTGTGGTATACGTAATAGTCTCATGACATTGGACTATCCCATGATCACCACGTACATAGTTTTTTAGCACCCAGAACTCTCCACGTTGAATGGTTTTTGGGATGAATTGCCTCTCAGTACATTGCACTAAGCTACGCAGACGAGCCAATGTTATATCGGATAACGCATTCTCATCAACTATCTCCAGAGTTTCATTAGTCAAGTCTGCTTCAGATGGAACTGCACTTATCTTCTTCTCTAGCTCTGTTATCGAAGCTGTACTTGAAGCTGTTTTGTTAGTTGTTGGCATCGTGGAAGTAGTTTTTTGGGAGGTAGATTCTTCAAAATTTCTTATACTAGATTCAATTGGTTTCATTTCTGTTTCGTTCCTAACGTCTTCTCGGTTAAAGTATCGCAGTTCAGCGCTTCTTTCAGATCCGTCCAGGGTCATCGGAACCCATTCAACTCCTGGCGCGTTGTTACCAGAGAGATGCATGGCCGCATATAGTAACACTGCAATATTGATCACGATGCTCACCCTAAAAACCAGGTTACGACGGTTCCCCATCATTTTTGCTAAGTTTAGTCACGTGTGCTTTATAAATTATTAGTTTATTTGCTATAACGTCTTTCTTCGTCCTCTAGGACGCAGTTTCCTGTAGGGTTCTGTTCGTGTCAGCATCACAATTTATTCTGTCATCAGCAGGCGTGTGGAGGTGGGCGCCGAAATGGCGCCACGTTGTAGATCTGCCCCTGAAATTGAAAAATATATTTAAATAAATATTTTTTAGCTCCTGTTTTGAACCTATATATACTGTTAGTTTACAGCTGCACCGGACGACGGAAGTGAGATGCTTGATTCAATTTGCGGATATTGTGGGAATTAACGCGTGTTGCCCCGCCTCTAGAAGGGTCAGAATTCGCTCACTCTACCTAAGATAAAGTGGTCGAGTTTCGAGATTAGTTTTAATATATTTTTTCAATTTAGCTTACATACTACCGTACTGTAGATCATCTGACTAAATAAGACTCATTTCTTTGTACTGATCTATTATGATCAAAGATGCAAAGACAAAGATTTGACGCAAACTGATATTTGGGTCATAAAGCTACAGTAAGAATATGATAGTTTTAATTTTTATCATCACATGTGCAGATAAATAATTTGGTAACATTATAAATTTTTGTTCTAACAACTAGTAGCAGAAGCACTGTTTAAGTAAAATGAGACATAAATTAATTAATGTTGTTGGTTGTATTTGGTCGAAACGTTTATCAACTTAAAATAATATCACGTGGTCTGCTAAAGGAAATTGTTTATAAAACAGTGCTATAAAATAGTAATTAAAAATATAATTTAGAGCTAAACGTAGCAAAACCGTAAAATATATTTAATTTACCTAAAGCTCCAAATAGAATATTATCATATTCGTTACTTATTACTTTAAAAGAATGAAGTACTTCAGTTTTACATTAATTCGATAATAACCAAATACATGTTTTTCTTTAATATAAATTAACGATTTCAATCAATTATAATAATAACAAATTAATGTTATAACTGAAAGTTCGAAGCCCAATATATAAAGAATTTATTTAGTAATACTGTTGTTAAAATTCCCCGAAATCAGGCCATATGAAACAAGAAGGACGATTGAGTCATAATACGGATAAAATGATTAACGCGGGAACTTAATTTAGATATATTTAAATTTAGTTAGATTATTAACTACAGCTGTTATCGCCACTGTAAAACATCTCGCCCGGTTTAGTTGTGGAAGCCTTTCCCGGTCGTCAACACTCGTCGTACAAAAAAAAGCCTCTGTGTAACTCTTGAAATATTCCGCGTATATTTTTAAAAAGTAATGGGTCAAATAAAAGAAATAGAAGTAATTTAAAGGTACAAACATAACTTCTCAATCTTATAAGCATGAGTGATGCTAAGTTTCCAAAAAAGTTGGTAGGTGTATCAATATTTCTATAATTGTACTTGCGTTTATTAAGCATTCAGTTTATTACCATCTTTTAGCTTTCGTTAATTTTTTTTTTTTCATATTTTTCGGCTAACGTCGGAGATAAAATAGCTGATCGACAGAAGTCAGCGGAATCCAGGTTGGAAAACAATGTTTTAGATCGTAGAGATAAGATTTAGGAATAACGTTATATAGTTTATATATTTCACTAAAAAAAGATAGAGCCACAATAATTATTTGATTAATTAAATTAATGACTTCAGTTAAAACTCAGCCGTTCTAAAAATATCTCGAATTAAAAAAATATAAACAAAAAAGCCATCTCCAGAATATTTATACATAGAAAAAGGCTATATCTAGGAAATACAAATTAGCAGGCGAAAGAGCTTTTTTTTAAACTGAGCTTTAATTAACGAGTTATGTTCTGATTAGAGTATATCGATGCACGATCCTCATTATTTAGATAGTATCTGTGCCGGCTGTGGGATAAATTAATCTTATCTGTTTTGATTCGTATTCCCTTGTGTTGTTAGAACACGCAACGTTGTTGCAAGTTTTATAGTACACAGAAATTTAGAAATATATAAATAAACCAGATTGAACTATTATTAATTCTTTACAGTACCCTTGAAAGTTTTGGAAAGAGTATACGAGCAATTTTATCTTATCGCATATAAATAAATTTAAATAACATATAAGAAAAATTTATCAAATAATTAGTATCTAAAATTGGTCTCATAGTTTTAATGTAATTGTAACTATGTTTATAGAAATATGTATTCTTTATTCAATATCAAGAAATAATTACATACAGAATTACATATGGTTAGAAATTTCATTAAAAATATGAATAATTATTTTAATTAAGATATAAAAGTGGATTTATTTGTACTTTTGATTGTATTAGTTATTAATTATTGATATGACAAGTTTCATTGTACTGAGGAATATTTTAGTGGGCTTTAAATTATTAACTAGATACTCCTGATTATTGCTTTAAAACAAGTATCCGCAACCTTTTTGTCACCTTAAAAATAAAACCGTATGCTGCAAGCACGCAATACACATTTAATTGGTGTTAAAGATTATATCTAATAGTGGATTATAATTAGTACACATCAAGACATTCCTGGCGTCTCTGAGGCGCCGCTTCGACAGTGTAATAGTCAGATCCAGTGACAGGATTATATTTTTACGCTCTTTTAATTTAGCAATGAAATGAGAACGCTCATAAATTTTCATGGCTCAGTGAAGAATAAATAGAGTTGAACCATGATGCAATTTACGTGATGTTACTTTATACGCTATTACGTTTCCTTATTGTTTTAAATATCCAAATCCGTTAAGGTCATGAGGAATTAATGCGCGTGAAATGTTTCCTTCCTATTTTTGTTTTATAGTTACACATGTGATTTAAATTATGTTCATTTTGATGATTATTAACAAGAGGAAAAAAGTAAAGTAAAAAAACAAGTAAAGTGTATATAAAATTGCGGTATGAGCACCAGACCGGAGATTTACTTTTAATTTTTTAATCTGTTGAATTTAATATCAGTCATACTCTGGAGTCAACAGTTGTTATTTTAAGAGTACTGGGTTAGTTTATCGTAACAATTATCATAATCATAATTAGATCAAGGGCCGGATACAAAAATATATGATCCCGAAATATATATAAAAACGAAAATATACTAGTATAGTAGCATATAATCAAGCTAAATCCCTTGCAGGGTGTTAGTGGCTGTATCTACTTTGAGCTTATATGTCGTGCCCAACGTGATCAGTTGCGTAGCAGATCTATCTGAACAATTTCTTTCCTTTTTGTTTAATGATCTGATGTCGCAGATTGAGGATTGTTACAATAAAAAAAAATGCTAAATAACGACGTTTAATTTAAGCTTAATAGCAAACATAACTAAAACAGCTAATGTCATCAATGATTTGCGTCCTCAACGACCTTGACTTTCTGAGGGAGGGCATCGGTCAACTGTGACTCGCTTAATGGCCGAGTAATGGTTATTTTATTGTCGGTTCCTACTTGATATTTACAATAATATATCGTATTTAGTTTAACTAAAAAGCCGTGAAAATCATTTATTGCTTTTTGTAATACTTTAAATTCATCGTTAACTCATCATGTTGTAAAAAGTGTTTTTGATATCTTAAATTAAATATTATAGGCCCATATTTATGAATTTCTCAAGTTTTTGCTAAATAAGATAATGGATAGAATATTAATGCATTTTTGTGTTTATATTTTAAATAAGTTAGTTTTAGTATTGTATTAAAATAGTGAATTAAAAGTTATAAATCAATGTTCTCTAAAAATCACCACTAAAAGTTACAAGAAATTAATAAAATCAAAACTATTTTTATGACCTCACAAGTTCATGTTAATTGTGTTTATAAAGGCGGAGTTCATATCTATACTAATATTATAAAGCTGAAGAGTTTGTTTGTTTGTTTGTTTGTTTGAACGCGCTAATCTCAGGAACTACTGGTTCGAATTGAAAAATTCTTTTTGAGTTGAATAGATCATTTATCGAGGAAGGCTTTAGGCTATATAACATCACGATGCGATTATTAGGAGCGAAGAAATAATGGAAAATGTGAAAAAAACGGGCAAAATTATTCATCCTTGAGGGCTTCCATTGCGTGCGCTGCAAAAACGGTTCAAGATACAAAAAATATATGTAAGAAAGAATTATTCCTCTTGAAATGATCTAAAAAAATGTCCGCGACAGTATATGTCTATCTTTTAAGATTAAGTCACTAGAACCGTTTTTATGGTAAACAAATTTGGTCGAAATTAATGCATTATTTGTTAAGAGTTGTATCAACGTAATAATATTAATCTTTATCCAAATAAATGTGTTGTTGATTAAGAGTATTTAATTGTGAACAAAATTGTCTTTGACATCACTTAATTTCAATGAACATCTTAGAAGATATTACAAAACCTTACATAGCAAAACAACGTTTGCCGGATCAGCTAGTACTACATAACTTGAGCACTAATATTATTATAATATAATTTATATTACAAAAACAAAAAAAAACTAATTCAAAGTTTATATTTTTGAGATTATTATATTATTGTAAAATTGTAATGGCCATTTATTGCTTGAATTAAAGATTATATTGCTTACATTTTTATAGTGGACCACATTACTACATATGACACACATACATCACATGACATGATAATCATTAATTGCAGATAGCATTTTTCTGATGTGAAGGTATTCTAAATATTTTAATTAGAATGTAAGCTGACGGATTTGTGCTGAGTGTAGAGGCGCTGTTATACTGCTACTTCAGGAAAATGTTCACAAAACTGTTAATTTTTTTTTCTTATATATCATATTCACGAGATAATGTCTTTATATTAGTAGACGAGTATAAGTTGATTCATCTAAATATCTATAAGCCAACAATACGTCGTCAGTACATGAAGTATTGCGTGTAGACCGACTATTGCATTATTGGTATTCAATTAATTAATGTGTTTTGTGCTATACTCGTTTTCCTCTTGAGTTGTCTAAGAAAGAAAGAAAAATAAAGACACGTTGTCTAAAGACGTTTGGGCGAAAAATACCTAGAAAAATTCAACGTTTTGATAGAACTTACGAATGTTTTTCTCGGAGCTACGAGATGAAGTTCTTCAAAAAATGTAATGCAAAATATTCTTCAAGGTCAGTAAGATGATGATAATGATTCTAGGAGCCTAAACGAATAATATTTAATAAACGATAGCGCTCTTAGAAAAGTGTAAAATTTTATGGAATTTAAATACAAAAGCTTAAATAATAAATCACTTCAAAATATCACGTTGAGACACTTTATGCCAATTTGATAAATTGCACTTTTCCACTACCGTTATTGATAGACGATAGTTACTTTGTCTAGGAAGGCTGGTGTTACAGGTTTTCATAGGCGACATTAAACAATTGCTAATAGGTAAACTTTTAGATTGTTTGCAACTTTTGGCATAAAAAAGGTAAAATAAATCGCGTAAATTCGCCTTAACCGGCTTTACATTGTCATGCCTGGTCAGTAAAATGGATCGTAAATATTGGACGAGAATTTGCCTACAGTGAATTTAACTATTCAGTTTAACGGATTATATGCGGTCACACTGGATATTCAACAAAGTAAAGTCATGTAAATAGAGGTAAATGCCTGTAATTGGCATGTAGCCGCATCAATACTAACGTGGAATGCATTCTAAGTCTTTAAGTCTGTGATGTTTGAGTAAGTCATTGTGAAGCTTTAGATGCTAAAACATACCATAAGTCTTTAAGATATTTTAAATTCTGTAAGTTACTATAATGTAAGTTAACTAAACCCTTTATTATTTGAAATAACAAAATTGAAAAGACAATTTTGCAGTGTTATAATTTATAATAATACAATCCGGGAAAGAATATTTATAGTTAAATGAAATCTAAATGATTAAAAATTAAGTTAAATTAAATTATTTATTAGGAAAACAATTAGAAAGCAGCACATTAAAGCCAGCTGACACCCAAACTAGACTACCTGGATTAGGACTACCTGTATCTTAGGTGTCAGCACATTTCACACAATATGCAGTTTATATCCGTTGCGTAGTTCCAATCTTTTTTTTTTTTTACACTGGCTCGACATAGTGACTACAGAGTACCTGATGGTAAGTACAATGTAGTTCAAAAACGAAAGCGACTATCAAAGGAAGAAAATCCATTGATAGTCTACATCGTCATGTCGGCCCACATATACCACGACTGAAGGTCTCTAGGTATATGAGCTACTGGATATGCACAAGCTGATCCCGAAACGCGACAAGCCGATACTGGTCACTATAACGGGCTTTACATCCATGCACCGTGGTCGCGATCCAGACGGGCACCGGCGCCCTACCACCTCGCTGCTGCTCGTTTAGCACCACCCAGGAGTCTCGTGTAGGGAAACTAGGGTAAGGCCTAATAGGGTAATTCCAAATAATATATGTATACGTATTTAGATTATAGTCAGCAAAAGAAATCAAAAGTGGAAATAACACTATAATTATAGTCTTGTTAAATTTTAAAATATTACCTTATAGTAAAGTGACTGCAGTCGATTTTCCAAATTTAACTTGCTTTATTACGTGATAAAAATATTTTTATAATACTTCTGAAGAAAAACATGTGCCGGAACTTATAATTATAATATAAGTTATACTCGTATATATAACAAAGATATACGTTAACATGAATCCTATAATATTGTGCCCGATTTCGTACATTTTGAATGCAGTTATTGCTGCTCTCCCACGTCTTATTATTCCTTTGACATAAATGTACTTGATGAATAGAGACATTACTTCTGACTGAAGCTGCAACATCGAATTAAGCATTTAGTTGAAGATAAGATCACGTCGGCCGGGATTGTGTCTCGCAAGTGGCCAGATAATGAGAGCAGCGCTCACTCAATGAAACAAGGCCAACTCGCGGACCGTTCAAATCACTAAGCAAAAACGTTGTTAACTGGAAATTACGCCTTTGCAAATTTATATATCATGTTGTCAAACAGTTTTAGTAAAATTAGCTATACATATCATACACACATATACATTCATATATACAGATGTACTACTGATCGTTCAGAAATGTTGTTGTCACGCCCTCTCCGCTAGGTGGCATTGGTTTCTAGCGTGTTAAATTTGATAAAGCTGCATTGCTGTGGGTCCTGAACTAGGACACAATGCTTTAATCCGATATTGCTTCATAATGAGCCATTATAAGTTAAGTAAATATAAGTCTTTTTGGGTACATATTCGGCATTAAAATTTAATACTTCTATTAGACTATATGTCGACCTGTTCGTTACTGGGTGCTAATTTCTACACAATATTTTTTACTCCGTAGTGAGTATCGGTCTAACATGCCACTAGTGTATACACTGCGGCAGAGGACGGCGTGGGAAGAGCGTCGCTTGACGGTATGATGATACCGTATAGTCAGAGATGGGCAAAATGTAATCTGATTAATGATTAACGATTAAAAAATGTAGTCGTAATTTTAATTTTCTTGCTGTGTAATCATGATTAAATCCATTTAAAACATTAAGAAATCGTAAATGTGTATTTAATTAGGGATTCTGTAGTGT
This sequence comes from Automeris io, assembly GCA_036320925.1. Classification (NCBI taxonomy): domain Eukaryota; kingdom Metazoa; phylum Arthropoda; class Insecta; order Lepidoptera; family Saturniidae; genus Automeris; species Automeris io. The sequence continues at coordinate 2,788,933 of JAUDJH010000024.1, forward strand.
TTAAGATATAGATGAGTAAAATGCAGTCATCTTAATGGAAAAAAACGTAAATTGTAATAGTATTTTTTTTTAATCTGATTACATTTTGCCCATCTATGCGTGTAGTTGAATGAACATACTGGTGTGGTGGAAACACACCATTATACTTATTTCCAATAAAAAAACATTGTTTCATGATAGATTAATGTATAATATAGATTGATTACATCGGTAATATTGTTACTTGTTATAGAATTACATAACTTTAAATTTTTGATAGTATATAGTTTGATAAAAAAAAAGCTTTTATTGACTACGAACGACCGTGAACCATTTACGAAATTGTATGAATAAAAATGTACATAAACACTTCTTCTTAAATTCAAAACATATTTTTTGCTCATTAACTACACCTACATATAAAATCTAAACAAAAAAACGCCCAATTTCCTTACGGAGAATCAAGTGTGGATATAATTAATCTACACTAACGGTTCAAAACAGTGCGGTTATAGTGACAACGCTTATATTCAAAACACAGTTGTCGGCGACCTTCAGAGGAGAAAGTGTTTTTACTTCGGCAGATTATAATAGGTTCCCATTGAAGTTACTAGACAGAAAGGCGTGGAAAGCATTGCAAACAGCCGTCTCGGGGAATACAATGGTGAATGTACTGAATACGATGTTCACGCGTCTTCCTGATTAACGTACGTCTATGGTGAACAATTGGACCTTGTCTAATAATATGTGACCTAAATATTTTAGTACAATAGATCTTTCGTAATTTATACTGGTTTTATTTTGGTATGTCGAATATGCCCCATCAAAGTCTGCGATCACAATAGTACTCCGGATCAACTCGAAAGATAATAAGCAATAGCAAGTACACATTCCTTCCAAAAGTTTTAAGAAGAATATTTACTGTTTTCAGTTTGCACGTTCTTGAGGAGCAGAAAATATAAAGAAGGAAATAAAAGAAACGATACTCTTCTATCAACGATTTATTCGTCGACATTTAACAAAGATATATGGTTAGAGTTTTCACAATTTAATTACAAGTCATCCGCTCCCAGGGAGTCTGGATGAATTTGGTTTCTCAGGCTCGGGTGGAGCGATTAGGGGGAAACCCCGGGGGCTTTTATTCAGTAGGAATCTAGCACACCGGGTTTTTTTTGTAACCCGGGGGAACATCCTGCATAGGACCATCAGGGACGCTGTGAGGGCAGCGACTCCGGTGTGTCAAATTCCTAGTGACTAAAAACCCCCGAGGTGTCTCTCTAATCGCTCCACCCAGGCCTGGGAAACCAAATTCATCCAAACGCGCAGGGAGCAAAAAGCCTTGGTGAGGCTACCTCTCTGGGAGGGGTAGGAGTAAAAAGCCCACCCCTTCAAAACCTCTCTCTCAGGCGGCGCGCCGGACACTGCGCATTGCCTCCCTCTCATCCGAACACCAGACTCGTATACAGTAGTTATTATAATATTAATCAAAGCAAATTATATTGTTCGAATGACTAGTTAAGGGTATTATCACTTTATAAACTACCACATATGTATAATTTAAAAGACAATTTAGGTGTTTCATTTTTTATATAGTCCATTTTTGTTCCTCACATCTATTTTGTTTTTCATTTCCAACGACACATCAGAGCAGAAATTAGAAAAATAATATAGATCAGTGGAAAAAAGTTATCATTTGAGTCAACATTCAACACAAACAAGGAACAAGTCAGGAGGAAAATGAGATAAATCTAATTCTTGTATTGATGTTACCTTATAACGAATAAATTGTAATATAAAATGAAAGTATTTAAAATGTATTAAAAACTGGGTGTGTTCCATACATATTATATTTAAAAAATCTATTTTTCGAATAAATATTTTTATTATATCTCTTTAATTTAAGGCTGATTTTGAGGAACTAGAGCACCAGATAGAAGGTCTTTAAATAGTATTTGGATCAAAATATTTATTCACTCAGGCAATGTGCGATACTAAATTTAAGAATTACATAATCACATGTAACATTGGCTAGACAGTAAAACACGAAAAGTAGGCTACGTTGGTTTACATTTCACTGTTTGCTAAACATATTCTCTGTATTTAGTACATATTATATTTTATATTTATTTATATAAATCGCGCATCAGCCACGAATTAACTATTTTTATTTACTTATTTAGACGATTTTTTTAACTAATTAGCCCGCATATTGAGTTAGAAACTGTCGTAGGTAATTTCAACATCGAATTTTTATTTAATTAAAGTGTAATACTGATTTGTTTTTATATACGTGCAAAGCTATACAATTATAATACATAGAAGAAGGTACATGTTTATTCAAGGCAAGACAAGACACGTAGAGTTAGCATGTGGCCTCTAGTGTTGCTATCTACGGTACACAAATCTACCAACAATTCATATGAAATGTTTCGCTATCTTGAGATCCCGTGCCAACTCAACTAGAGAATGCTCGCAATATTTTGTTTACTCATCAATTGTTTAATAATCACTGTACTTAACCAACGACATGTGAAGTAACTAAAGATCATCCATGAACTAAATCTCCGTCGAAACATACATCCGTTCACTTCCATCCTTTGTAAAGAATGAGGTATTGTCCGTTTTTCCGGCCTTTGACTAGCAAGTTGGCTAGTCCGGCGGTCAGGTCGACACAGTATGGCAACCAGCAGACAGGCGGCCCGCTTCATTAACAGGAAGGAGTTAGCGTGGTCTGCATACGCAATAATCGAGCCAACTACGACGAAATGGGAGCCACGGCGAGTCACGATATGCTAATAAGATGGCTAGATTTAATGCATTGTGAGAAATAAAGAGCAAACAAAATGTATTTATGGATCAGAAGTAGAACTAACTAATGTTTCTGCAGTCAATACATTCAGTGTAAGAGGTTATGAAGAACAAATTACGTATCATCTTTGTTTTAATATGATTTATTGGTTCAAATGTGAGATTTTATAATATCAATACGTTCTTTATTCTCTCATTATCAATGAATATATCTTTCAATAGGCAGCCATTAATATTTTCAATTTTTTTGCATTTTTCTTTAGGAACGACATTAATTTTGTCCTTGTTATGAAACATAGAATTAACCAGCCTTTTCTTTTGTATCCTTTAAACAGAAGCGATGCTAGGAAATTGCAAATTATTATTTCTAATATATAAATTCCACTTATACGATTTATATCTTCTTTCTACTTGATTCCACAAGGCAAAGATGCTGTAAACTACGTCAATATCAGCTTAGTAAACGTAAAACTCTATTAACTTGCAGTGAGTACCCGGAAAATATCTTTAGATTCCTGGTAGCCGTTTCTTATGTTACAAATCGGCTCTAATATAAATATTTTTTCATAAATTGTTTATTATACGACTCTTACGAGAGTTGCTCTTTGATTAATACGGGTAATTTCGAGTACACGCCCATAAAAGCGATTGTCATACGATTTAGAAACAAAATGCCAGTCTTGTAGATTGGGTATCGTAATGTGAATCATTTTGCCGCTAGCGGTCACTTATATTAAGTTTCGACAGCTTATTGTATTATGCTACTGATAATCTATATTATAATATCTATATTATATAAACTAATGGCAGCTTGCACTAACAAATCAAATTTGGTTCAAGCTTGTATAAAATATTATTGCATTTAATTGAAGCGGTTTAATTCGAGCTCAGTGTTGATTTAAATTTAACAATTGTAAAAACGGAATAATGTTTCCGTGCCAGACAATAGGTACTCGTAAGTACGATTTGTCACTAAATAGCGTTTTAAATGAGTTTAAACTAGATTTATTTTTCTGGTGTAAGCCATTCTAAATAATGAATTTTAATAGCTAAACTAAAGGAATTTAAATCATGAATTCTCAGAAACGGGCTTATATGTTGAGTTTAAAGTACTAAACAATTTTTAATATCAAATGCATCTAAAATAAATTTTAGAACGTTTTGAGTACATTTTCAGCCCATCTTCAATTTATCCTTATAACTTAAGACATAGGAACTTCCTTAATTCCAAGAGCAACTGATTTCCTTGAAAAAATGTATTGTTTTATTGCATTGAGAAGCTCCAAGGTCTCTCGACCGCAACTAAACGTGAACCACCTTAACGTTTAATTCAGAGTACAGATTCAATTTATAAAACGAATTTGCAACAAATTGTTATCTCTCACCACAACCGCGTCTGTAGATTTTGCTCTGATTTTTAGAAGGTATAAGAACCTTACGTGGTGGCATCGAAGTTGAAACTATTTGTGATTGATCAGATTCATATTGTTTAGTATATTCGTAATGTTAGTTGTGCTTTACATTTTGTTTGGAATTAATAGCCTGAGTCCGGGTTTTACAAAAATAATTTTGTTAAATCTTTTGGGTAATAAATAGATCAAAAGAAGATTGTTTAGCGAAAAGTCTGAAATTAACAGCACAAAATTGGATTACCATAGAATTTTGATCCAATCCTACGCAATCACATGCTGATATTGCGTTCTGATGTGCTACTATGGTAGACTATTGTAAGAAAGTTTAAAGTTTATCATGAAACAAAGGCAAAGTCAAATTAAATCTCCAAATAATCTGTAAGTATTTAATTAATGCATCTATACATCAATATTATTATATTATGAGCTATTTTAAACTGAAAATATTGATTAGCGTGTTAAATAAATACTATTTTTTTTTCTTAAGAACGTATCCTCCTTTTCCTTTACATATATATAAAGCATACCGAGAAGTAATCATTATGAGTACGTGTAATAGTTGATGATAGCACGTGACTAATTTTATGCGCCAATTTATAACGTGTTGCGATCGCGCAGTGAGTCTATCATTATCCTGCAATATCCTCATTATATCTTCGGCGTCTTGCACATATTAAATGGTAACTTTTATTTTTAAATATTAGGGAGTAGAGAAAATAATAAGCTTTCATAGTTCAATTATATACGCCGTGGTTATAAAGAGCAAAAGATGCATGTTGTCAACGCTTCTAGATATTCGCATATATCCATCATCATCTTCATCAGCTTATACTTTTTTTTGTGTCCTGAGAGAAAATCCTGCATAGATCCTTCAGGATCGCTGTGAGGGTGGCGACCTCTGTGTGTCAGACTCTTACTGACTAAAAACCCCCGGGGTGTGCCTCTGATTACTCCACCCGAGCCTGGGAAACCAAATTCGTCCAGAAGCCCAAGGAATAAAAGACCTTGTTGAGGCTACCTCTCTGGGAGTGGTAGGAGTAAAAGCCCACCCCTCCAAAACCTTTCTCTCAGGTGGTCAGGCGCCGAACACCGTGCACCGCCTCCCTCATATCCGTCAGCAGACTCCCTCAAGTCTTCTACCCGGCTTCATCAGCTTATACGGAGTATGTGAATGTCTTGTCACCATTCAGGCAAAAATATTTGCTTCGAGTTCGTTCCCAGCTTTTGTCTTATATTTTTCTTTATTTATGGTCTATCAACAGTACCATTGCATTTACCATTAACAATAAAAACGCGTGCACCAGCTAAATGTCGATAGTGGATACTAATAATATATAGCCACAGCATAACTCAAAATCATTGATTAACAATATTAAGTTTACAAAAATTAAATACAAAAAATCAATAAGAAAATAAATAGTTATCACATATATAATTATCTTGTTTTATGTAAAAAAGTACTGCGTACCTGATTGTAGGCGGTCACCGCTATCTACAAATAACTTCAACACAAGAGATGTCATCATTATGATAAAGAAAAAGAAATGTTAATTAAATTTAAAAAAAAGCAAGCTTTATACAGGACTTAAGCAAAAAAAACGTACAATAAAAAGTTGTAATTTGTAGTAATGATACATAACGTACCATCATTATAATGAATTTTAAATTAAATACATATTCTGATGACACTGAGGAGCATTAAAGATTCGCTAAGTTTTTCTTGTACACTGGTCGCTGACCCGTCAGATTGTTGGTGTCCAACAACCTTGTTTCCTTAGCTTAATCAGTGTTCAAGTGACTCACTGCATCGAAGGTCATCGGCCCGTGCGTTTTGAAGCGAAGCCACGGCAAATTAATGGTTCTTTAAGGAAGTTCCAAGAACCGCAACAGCTTACAAAAAGGTACACTACGCATCACACCATCGTTGAGACGTCACGAGTCCCAACACAGTAATTAGCACGCCATACTATACGCAACCGCAGGTTTTCTTTATTCGTTCTTTATCAATATTTTATTCGATTATTACATTTCTGTTTTCCCCAAGCTTCTTAGCATATCTTTTTTTTACACTGGCTCGACATAGTGACTGCAGAATACCTGATGGTAAGTACAGTGTAGTCCAAATACGAAAGCAACCATCAAAGAATGAAAATCCATTGATAGTCTCCGTCGTCATATCTGCCCACATATATTACGACTGACTCTAGGTATATGACTTACTGGTTATATATAAGCTGATCCCTAAACGCGAAAGGCCAGAGCGAGTGACTATGACGGTCTTTACAGTTGTGTGCTGTGGTCATGACCCAGTAGGGGGAATCGGCCTACCACCAAAAATATCAACAAAAAAATTGTAAAATATCGTTATTTAGTTAGACTGTTTGCCTACTGAGATTGTGCATATTATATATGCATAGTTTAAAACCAACGCATAGTGTATGCGTATGTAGTCATCTAGACACACGAACCAATTAGCAAAACAAAGAATTAGTACATATTTAGAAACCAAACAGTCGTGCCAAAAGTTAGCCTACAAAATATTAAGTAAATAAAACAACAAAATTTCATCGATTTGTAAGAAGTTGACTCGTCGTTATTTCCTGATTTTAATTAAAATATGTCGTTTCTGTGACATATTTATATAAAGAAATACTATAGAGTAAAATAAAAACCAAAATAAGACAAGATGAGCATACAAACCATAGAAACTATGTTGCTTTACTTTGATCTGTACGTTTTATACCAGATTATTTTTCCATGTCCGAGTATTTCTTAATTCTGTATTGCTAAACTATGATTAGTTAAATTCACATGTAAAATCTGTGATGTTATTCAGGTATTAAATGCTAGATCATATATTCTGAGACAGAGATACATATTTTTGAAGTCCTATTTAAATTTTGCAATAATAATCAAATTATTGATTTATGTGATTGCCACAGATCGCATATGAACGTTTTCCTACGCTGACATTGTGTCGAGATTAATAAAACAGTATTAACAAGGTGGTTACATAAAATTGAATGCACTGGCCTTATTTAAGCGGCTTGCAGTCAAGGACAATAAAATTATGAACTAACAGGGCAGCGAGATAAATGTAGTGATTGTGATCATTTAAACTGTTTTCGCTGTGAAGTCGGTTAAGTGGCTTCCGTTTTGTACCACTAAAATACCTTTTTTATATCATTAATCACATTTGTTGTGATATCATAGTTATCTTGAACGAACAGACATTTTACACTTAATATTAATAAAAAAGAACTAATGGATTTATCCAATCTAGGCTACACCTATAAAGGCACGCATGGGGTTTTATATCTTTACATATCTTACTAATATTATATTATAAATGCGAAAGTATGTGAATATATTTGTTACTCTTTCACGATAAAACTACTGGACAGATTTGCATAAAACTTTTACAGTAATATAGATTATACATCGGAATAACGTATAGGCTAGAATTTGTAATGATTTTATGTCATTTTGGTCGTAATATAACGATACATGTCAATTAGGTCGGAAAAAATCTGGCCTCTGAGAGCTATCTTGGCGTACACTGCCTAAACCATTGGAGTTACACAATGATGATGTATCGTAGGATTGTTTGTCTTGAATAGTTCTAAAAGTCCGCGACAGTATCTACCTTTTATGTGGAAGACACTATGACCAAAATTGTATATAATAAAGAAGATATTCACTAGAAATAATTTATATGGCAGAACAACGTTTGCCGGGTTAGCTAGTATAAAATAAAGTCAATTCCGCTGTCTATTAGCTTAGATCTTTTAAAGTATTCAACGGATTTTAATGTAGTTTTCAGCAATAGATTGAGTGATTTATGACGATAGTGGATTTCTTTCACTGGTGAAGATTTGGTTCCTATATCTGTACTTAATCTGGAAAAACCCAAAGGTGCATCCTTGGATTTGAATATATGATCATTCGATTTCCACCCATGGATTCCGGTTTCTTATCAACTAGGCCACTACAACTAATGCACAGCAAGAAAAATGCTTTTAAATAAATATTCTAAGACCTGATTGATAGCATTTCTTTTTTTACCGTTATACACATTTTGGTATTCATATTGTTATAGCATTGTAATTTCTTTGCATTATTTTTAGATCATAATAGTATGTTTAATTTGGGTCACTATAATTTTAACGATATCTCTTGGGCCACTCTGGTTCTGGCGGTCTCATATGATAATGGTAATGTAGTGACATACTAAAACACATTATTATGTTATCGAATAATGACGTAAAAAATAAACGTAGTATATTTAATTTTGCCATATTGTTCGCTAAAGATGATCAGCACTCATTTTAAATCTTACACGTGGATAGTATAAGACAATTACCTTCATCCGACTGGAATTAGAGGTACTATGAGATCTTTATTTATTGACCATCAAGGGAGGCTTTATTAAAAGCGCAATATCAACGGTTTTACACGGCCGAATTCATTGGACCAATAGCTCTAATCAGATGTCTATAAAACAAATTGATTGTTCGACGTTATAGCGTCGATTCAAGGTAATTTCGGGTATAAAGTTTGTGGTCAAGCATGCATGGAAGGTAAATGTTTTTTGCAGATGTTTGTTTATTCGGACAATGTTTATTTATTACCATTATATTATACGAGTAGTGCAAAGATATTTTTTACATGCTTTGTTATTTATTACTGACCAATATATTTCCACGTTATAAATTATCGTCGTACTTGTCGTGTTTTCTACATTCTTTCATTTTGTAAGGTAAGACTTAGACGAACTTTGTGAGCCTGTGAAGTCATTGATGAATTATTTTTCAAAAGTAGTCGTTTGCAGTAACCTGAGACCTCGCGTAATTATTACATTTTAACGATACGGAATAGGATTTTTCGCAATTATATCTGGAATACACCTTAACAGAGTCATTTGTTATAACTCCATAAAGGACAGATATTTCTAAAAACTTTTTATTAATTGTTGTCTACATAAAAAAAAAACATCTACTATACTACATTTAAATTTCTGGTACCAATAGTCCAAGCCCATTGATAAAATAAACACTAAATTTCTTCTTTCTTAAATACAATTATTTTTTAGATTTGGTGATTATCTGCGATCGAAGCGGGGTTTCTTGGACAACTCGGAACCTCTAATAAACATATAAATAGACGAACCAAGTACCTAAGCTCCGAGTTAAATCAGAGGACATACTTTTCTTTGTCAATTAAATATGTAGATAAAGATCAAAACCTGATAAATAAATCGATGAAGAGAGAAAATAATGATATAGCCGATTTCTTTTTGTTTCTGTATATTTTGTAATCATTTTTTTTTTAAATAGTTAACAAAGTCGTTGAAGATGATAATCGTTGTCTTTATTTTTTCTTAAAAGATTTATATGTATAAATTATAGAAGTTACAAAAATAAATATATAAAGATGTTACATATATTACAGCACTAAATGGAATAAACATACAAGAAAAACTGATACTGAGAATAGTAAACGTGTTAGTTATAGAGACACTTATAAGAATAAACAATAATATACTCACTCCATTATGTAATAATGTTTAACGTGCGTGTTCTAAAAAAAACAACGATCTAGTGTAAAAATTGTAAATTACAACGTGAGTTCATCGTTGAACAAATAGCAATTCTATAGCGTTTGTGAGTAAAGAACTTATACCTACGTCATACGTGTATTGCCAAAAATTGTTCCAAAGCATCCGAATATAAGCAAAGTTTCGTAAACAACCTTCTTGGCGCCTCTCCAAGTGTTCCTTGCGATACTTTACTATGATAAAATTGTAATTTGTCGTTTCCTTTGATTTGTATGTTCCTCTAGGCATCAACATAGTTCTAGTAAATCGATTCATTGCTGAGGATCGGAGCTACAACTGAACCTCACCCTAATACTCACAATTGTAAATTTCAAAGATCAAATAAAATGGTTATTGCTTCTTTATATACTTACATTTATTGTAGGTACACGTATTCAGTGTTAATTTTTTTTCTTATTCGACGCGTGTTGACGACCGTGAAAGGTCTTCACAACTAAACCGGGCGGATCAGTGGTAAAATTTTACGAAAAAAAGTATCTATATATACATGTATAAAAATACTTTAATTTGGGCAGTTAAGTTTAATTGTACCTTTTAAATATAATACTGCATTATACCAGAATGCTGATTAGTAAAATACAATCCAGATCCAACGGTTGTCACAAAAAAAAGCAAGAATCTAACGACAAAATTACTATAAACAAATAGTTTCATCTTTAATTGTAGATGGTACACGAATAAACATGCATTTGTATATATGGCATTTAATATTATGCATTTATACCATTATATTTACTTAACGACATTAACTTTTAAATTTTATGAATCCGCAGCTAAGTTACTAGCCAGCTTATGACATTTCTATTGGAAATCACAAGTATAAATAGTTAAGGCTGTAAGTGCCGTATCGAGCGCTATTTATTGACGCATTAGATCGAATGGGTCCGCACGCCCTTGTAGGCGTATCCTTAATACGGAATGTTATTGTCTATTGAATTGTATAATGTCGTAAGCAGATACAATGTCTTTCAGAATGTCTGCGTAACATTTTACCTGCTACGTGAGGAAATTATAGGTCCTTTGACCCAGTTAGGGTGGAAGAGAGTAGGTAAGTCAATCTGGAATCCATGTATGTATTCTACACACTGCCTGATAGAGAGCCTGAGGATGAAGCTCTATACTGGGTCGTAACAGAATTATGGGTTACCAGGCCCGATTTGCAACGAGTTGAGGAACATCCCGTGTGATTTTAGCCAGTGGTCTGGCACGCCACACTGGAGTCAGATCGTATCCACAATTGAGAAGGCCTATCCCAAGTAGACGAACCTGAATCAGGTATTTTTTTTTTAATTCTATAATTTGGTTAGGGCTTTAATCACACATGTGATTACGCCAGCCCTGTTTAGCTAAAAGAAGTTCACTAAAATAAAGATACATAAATAATAACACTACACTAAATTATTCTGCTAAAATTTTTAACAGCAACAATTATGATCTTGGCTTTGTTATATCGTATATACTGATTGAAAAGAAGAGAAATAACTTTCATTGACTCTTTAAGATGTATCTTCCCTTGTTTTTTATTGCATGAGATAAATGCGACCCAATAAGAGACGGAAAGCGATGTAAAAATCTCAGATGTATCGTAAATACATGTACATAACGCTAAATATAAAGCATTCATGAAACTTGAATATACTACTATTTTTGTTTTTTACTCTTGGGAAGTCCATTCCGCTGAATTAGCGGTTAAATTACTAAATTACATGGTACAAGACTGAATGACAATGTAATAAAAAATCCCAGAAAAGTCATAAGGTCTTTTGACCTGCCCAAGGTCCCGTGACGTCTAGTCACCGCGACATGGTCTGTTGCGCACGATGAAGGCGCTTTAGCTTTTATCCTGCCTACATTAATATAAAATGTTAACTGGTATGTCGGTACTGTACTGTTATTTGGAGGTTTCTGAACCTGTATTTTTTTACTTCTATTTGACGATTTCTTTTTTTGTTAGGGTAGTACGCGAGCACTAGTTCTTTTATATTTTTTAGTGGACACTGGATATTTATAACATATATTTTTATATACATATTTTATATTAGCAACTGCAATAACTTACTTTATTATTATTGACATCGAAGAACAAATCTCTAATAATGTTGATCAATCTACACTTACAATATTTAACGTGAACGTTTTCTTAGGAAAAACTGGAAATGTAGGAATTAAAATTTTCACGATGGAAAGTAATATTAGTATTTAAAAGTATAGTAGATACTCATCGCAATTTTAATTTAAAAATTAAGGTATTTTTTATGACACTCTATTATTTACAATTTTTCATTACTACTATTTAACCTGATAATATAAAATAAATAGTTTCACAGACAATTCGTTGATAAGAAAACATCTTCCTTCAAGGTTTTGTGAGTTGAGTTACATTATGCTTAGCTATTATAAAACATGGCCGAATAAATATCTACATGGAATATGTAACAAATTAAAATTTCATATTGGTGTGCAATAGGTATTTTATGTTTTATTTGGATATAGTCAAATTAAATTCTATGTTGTAACGCATATGAGCAATCAGAGCAATTAAAAAATAAAAACCTATGTAATAGATATATAATCGCCCACATAACTGCTCTAATATAAAAAATACCCCTTCTCGAGCTATTTATGTCTGAATAAATCACGAGAATTATTTTACAAGATTTAGTTATAGCATGCCGGACCCTCGAGGAGTGTGTGTTTATGCCCATTAGTGTAATTTCTATATATTCATTTCGATGAGCTGATTCTAGCTATGGAGAGCGTTTAAATGTAATGTTGATGGCGAAGATGTAAGCACCTAGTTGCGTGTGGCTAACATAGACAATCTTCTTAGAAAAGGTTCGCCTGCTAAGCGAACATGCCCTCCAAGTATTTGTAAATGATAGCCCCTGTTGAACGGGATTTTAAAATATTATTTCTTCTTCATTGAACTGTTGTATAATTTGTTTAAAGGAACAGAAAGGTTTAAAAAAAAAAACAAAAAGAACCAATTATTTAAATTCAATCCGCGTTTATTAGAAAGAAAATAAATATTACCCAACTGAATAGTTGTCATGTGCGGTAAAGCGTCGTAGTTTCAAATCCCGGCACGCACTTCTGGATTTTTCTAGATTAGGATTTAGGACCTATAGCTTATCGATGAGGGAAAGCATCGTCTAATAGAAATATCACGCGTAAGTGCTCTTAGAACGGAGATCAGCTGAGCTATTGGTCACGCTGGCGCAAAATGGATACAGCCACTAATGTATCTCTGCTTACCCCCGAAAGGGATATAGCATGACGATATCTAAAATTAATAGTTATTAATCATTGCGTGCTCGAACCTACATTTTATTTAATTACGCGTTTAAGCCTAATCGGTTCTATAATTAGCATATTTTGAAAATAAAAATCGTTAATAGTGTTTTATATTGCTTGCTCGTAATTTGCGTATTAATATACGATTTCCCCTTAACCAATATTATGACAAGTGGGGAATAAATATTTTTTACCGTAATAAATTCCACTAAGAACTTTGTTCTCCAGGTGAATGACGCACGTTACAACTTACAACGGGCTGAAAGGTATGCGTGAATCACAACCACTTTTTTACCTTTCTGTGGCGGGAATTTCCCACGACTTCCTAGCGACGGGGATCGATTGCAAGTTAGTAGTAAAACTTATTTAATGAGTGTAATTCTGTTCTTGAATTAATTCAACTATAACTACGTAAGTTCCTCTGATATTATGAATTTGCTTTTTTGGCGAACTATATCTAGTTCACAACCATGTTTTTTACCACAAAAGTCTACATATGACCGCTGTGTGACGCTCAACAAGCAACAGTTTAGTAATTCTTTTTCAAACTGGACAAGTATGTCTAAGTAAATAACTAAATTACCTCACCATTGTTACATTGTTACACATAGTAAACCAAAGCATTGTGTCCCGATTCAAATCCCATCGCAAATCATATTTTAATGGTTCTGGTGCACGTAGAAACTACCGCCATCTAGCAAAGAGGGCCTATCAACAAAAATACTTATAAACTGGATAACGATCTCAGTAGGTGGGTAAAACTAAAAAGTCTATTGTAGTGACTGGATTCAATCGTTTGTTTCGGGCACTTTATATCCAGTATTTTATGACTTTTCGTCCCGGTACGTGTAAGCAAGTAAAGTACAATCGTCATTAGTTTAACTAATTAAAGATCAAAGTTATTAAAGTATAACTTAATTCTGCTTTAAAATTACTAGAAGTCTGAACAAAAGGCCTCATACAAATGCGACTAAAAAGGAAGGCGTTTCTTTTCGCAATGCCGTTCGATATCTCTGTTACACAGGACGTCAAATGATAAATTATTGTCGTATATATATAACAATATACACTGATACGCTTATTTTATGTTATAAAGTATAGTAGTAAATATTTATATGTATATTATAATAGAATCATATCTTTTTTATTTAGAATAAACTATGGACCAGGTACGTAGTAAAAAAGTTGATGGAAGTCTGAATCTGTCTGAAAGTTCACACTCGACTAAAATTTGAACTATGACAATGTCATTTTCAAAGAGAAAGAGCCACAGTTTTATAAGACAATATTATCGTATCTCTTGTAATTTATAGGATGTCCTCATACTGTTCTCGTTAAAGAGCACTCCATATAAATAAAGACGTAGTGGTCAACTGGTCCATAGCCATTGTTATACCAAACGACTGTTAAGGTATTTCACGTAAAGGGTATTCATTATGGGAACGTGTGTGGCCTTTGCGGTCCCGGATAATCGTTTGCGAGGAACCGCTTTGCAATAAAATTCGCAATTTAAAGACAACTCGGTGACTTTTAGTGTAGCGTACGTTTCCCTATTCTGTTGATAATAAATGACATTTTGTGATAATGAGCTATTGTTTCCTGAAAAAGCATTTTTTTTATTCATTCAAATTAAAATGGATAATGAAGTGATAAGTCATAATTCATTCGATCATTGATACATTTCCTATGAAGTGTTGGTCTCTACTAAATGGTACCAGCAAGAAATTTAATGACTTTTAATTTTCATTACCAACATTAGACGTTACAAAATAATTTCCAAACCATTTTGTAAAAGCTTTTTGATAAATGCTTCTACTTACATTTAAAAATTAAGTCAACTTTTCCTAGCATTAATAAAGTGATAAGTGATAATTCATTCGATCATTGATACATTTCCTATGAAGTGTGGGCCTCTACTAAATGGTACCAGCAAGAAATTTAATGACTTTTAATTTTCATTACTAACATTAGACGTTAAAAAATATTTTCGATACATTTTGATAAAGGCTTTTTGATAAATGCACAAATGCAATGATTCAGCCTCCATTTACAAATTAAGTTAGCTTTTCCTAGCCTGCCTTTGGAGCTTATTTCTTAGTAGCAGGTTTATAGGATTCTATGCTAATATAGTGCCTATTTGGTTTAAATGAGCTCTGTATTTACGCCTGCCAAGAATCAGTAAGTCGATCACACGGTGGTGCTCAGCACGAACAGTAGAAGGCAATAATGAATGTAATGCAGCTCCTATAAATTCATCGAATGGGTACAGAATGTCTAAATTAGAAGTTTTCAGTATAAATAAAGAAAATTAATGTCAGTCCACAAATTTTACTCTTTTATGTTATGTTATTTCTACCCAGTCAACGCCGGGTCACGACAGCTAATTATGTAGTTATATAAGCAAGCTTAGAAATATTTGGGATACAAACGAAAAATGTAAGATCGAAAACAAATTGGTAGTACTAAAGGAGCTAATCATTTGTGGTTACTAATTCAAACAATTTTCAGAGTACAATACTATTCTGTAGAGTCATTAACATTATTAACTGACCTATTCATTGATAGAGACCGCGATTGTCTATTTTGGACAAAATAAATAATAACAAAGAATTTTGTTAACATTCCTTTAATGTAAAATTCAAAAATTAGAGATTTGTAGTTAATATATCGATTTTGAAGTCATCCTTTGGATATTGGTGGATACTTGCAGTCTACATGATGATTGCAAATTACTCTTATGCTCAACGTATTCTAGTTTGTCATTCTCCTAGTTAGCTATGAATTGTTATGATTTAATAATCGTCATTATTTACACAGTCAAATTTATACAGTCAACACGATGACGTGTTGTAAAATTTTATTTTCCTAAGTGTATAGGCGAATCAGGTCCTCCGACAATATGAGCGAGGATTTGTGACATGCGGTCAGTATGTGGATGTGAAAAGCCGAATACCGGGCTCAATGTCGGTTATTAGTAAAAGATCTATCTCCAGGAGTTAAGTAAAGCAGATTGAGGTTGATGTATCTATTACTATTGGATTTTATTCAAGAAGAATTGAGACTACAGGTCACAAAATTTATTACGTAGTTGATACCGTTATGGCTAAGATTCAACGCTTTGATCATTACATAAAATGGAGTAAAACCGGTGTTTGATTGAAATTCAACACTGGTAGTTGAAGTGCATATTGCGCACGTAATTTATTTATCAAGAAATGTATGCACGTACGTTACGTATTTTAGCATTTCTTACATTACTTACAAAAATGTTTAGGTCTTTAACTCAGAATATGTAATAATGTTTTATTATGATTTCATGAATCCTGATAAATTTATATCTATCTACATGTCTTTGGAAGATGGAGAATAATAGTACAAATTCTACACATTTATTCACAATATACCAAAGCTTTGTCCTCTGAATTGTTTTTTGTCTACGCTTATTCACACCTTATTTTAGAAGCATGACTTGCATTGGTTTTCGTTAATTCCGTTAATGGTAAATTGTAAATGGTAAATTGTAAATGGTTTTTTTAAAATAATGAATGACTTTGAAATAGCAATGATATAAAAATGAAGAAAACATCAATAACCGATCTGGTGTCTATAATAGGTAAAGGTGTACCCGAGTTACCAGTCACTAACAATGCTAACAATAATCATAACACAAGATGAGTATTTTATGTAAACAAAATATTTAAGCCTTGCACATGTGGTTAAAAGAATGTGATATCTATTTGACAATAATTGTCCCGGTACTCGTTTCATTAATCGGCTGATCGCAAAGATTTTCGGTTACCATCCTAAAGGTAAGTATATATATATATATATATACACATCCTATAGGTACCTCACTTGTTTGTTAAAGGATCAAAGATCACCGACAAAACTTGGTATCACTCGATTCGGTCACTTTGGTATGTCAGTTCAATGAACATCTGCGGCGCGCTTTGTAAGTTTCTCACTTTAAGCTCTTGATTACCGCTACCGCACTGCCTTTGGCCCTAAAAGTTGCTCCCGAAGGTAAAAATTAATAAGCAATGTATTTAATAAAAATATATTATTTTATGGGTTTAAGTTATTCCTTTATTTATAAAATGTTATATGAATGATAATTGAAAACCTAAAATTAACGTCAGTATGACGAGAACTTAAAAATCTCATGCATCTAAACTTTTATTACCGTATAGACCGTCAAATGCCAAGTTGAATATATAAAATATATTATTTGTCACACTTCAGTTAAATTCTCTTGTCCCCCATTTTATTTATTCCTATATTTTTAAAGGCTATTCTCATTAGTATTTGAGCTATATACAATAGAGTATAAGAAATTTATAGGTATTTCAAAAATTTAATAAAACTTTTAATTGTATATCTAAATCGTAACGTAAACACCAATACATAATTAAAAGTAAATTTTACGTGAATAAGACGCGTTAAATTATTTAATATGTAAGTATCTTCTAAAATTACTGAAGTGTAGAATTGTCATAGGATTGTTATGTTGATGATTAATTACTCTTACATCATTTTTTTTTTGACAGAGTGGATGTTTTAAGTAATGGTTTTCCCATATTTTTATTCTAAGCATTGTAGTTGTAGTTTGAGATATTTATGTTGCATGCTTTTATAATTTAATATTTCGTACTAAATTTGTTGTTCATTTCGTATCATCAGAAGTACGAGAGACAAAATTGTATGAAAAAACAATATATATTATAAATCTTGTGATGCATTGACATTTCGGCAAGAATGCCAAAAGTATTAAGCACGGATATAAGCTTGTCTAAGTGCCAACATTGCTTACTGTACATATTGCTTACAGCTGCAAAAACAATGCCGCGCATTCCATTGGCCTTCTTTAAAACAAGTAAGCGTGTGTGAAGTCTGCTCGTGCGCCGTGCGGTACTAAAGGCTCTAAAATAAGTTATGGCTAATTCCCTGCTTCGTCCAGTGGCGTGGAATGCTGGCGCATTGTTTAGTTATCTGAACAACCCTGCCCGAGCACCTCTAAATGCCTGGCGTCCGGCACGCACAAGCGCTTAGAATGACCCTTTATCGTTGCCTACAGACCATCAATACATTACGTTAGTGATGAGTTTTTCTGTACTCAGAGCCGGTTTATTCTGAGCTATTACTGGATAAGAATATTAAGTTACATTTAATATTTCTTATACCATAGATGTTAAACAGGCTCAGTCTCCTTGTATTGCAAGATATGTTGATATTGTAAACACATCAACAAAGTCTAAGACTCAGCCCGTAAATTAAAACGTTTTCATATAAACTGCTCGAATTTATGTGTGTACTGGTGGCTTATATATTTAAAAAATAATTAAATACGTGAAAGTAGTGTTCCAGGTTCAAATTTTATAAAACTTATGGTCACGAATTTGCGTAAAATTTCGGTACAATATTACTGCAAGTATTGTAACGGTTTCAAAATTTCATTTTTTTTTTATTAACGGAGAATATGTAAATACTATTGAAAAAAATTATTTTAATCAAAGAAGATTTGCGGTGTTTGCATATTAGTGCGTCGCCATTTGACTAGAGAAGAAATGTTACTTGCTGTGGGTCTGCTCGAAGCTGAACGTTCACCGCGTGAAATTGTCACAGCCATTAATTCCAAACTATCGGTTATCCGAAAATTATGGGAACGTTATCGGATCACTGGAAACACGGCTGAACACCATCATGGAAGATATCATGCAAGAACTCAGTGACAAGACTATTTTTTTATGAAAGTGCTTCCAACTACGGCTCGACAACTCGTAGAAAGGCTTCGGTTTGAATACTAGGTGGTTATGAGCCCCCGAACTGCGGGGAGGAGGTCGCACGAGAGCGCAATTCTTGTAGGCCGCTGCGGGTCCAAATTCTTCGTTCTGAGAATAAAGCACAACAGTTACAGTGGGAACTGGTTCACTAACAATCGTCTGATTATTAGCGGGCTCGTTTCCTGTTTTCTGATGAACCAAGATACGGTTTTCATCCTGATTTAAGAAAGATCGCGTTTGTTGAGCTACGGGAAATCGTGAACAGCCACATGAGGATTATCTCAACCATAATTTGGGCTGGAATTCACGTTGACAGAACTGGCCCATTTTGATTCGGTGTAATTGAAGTTAGCAATTTCAGTTATTCTTAACAACTCCAGTCTATAAGTCATTGAGGCGTTATACATGAATTCACACAAAAACAATGTAGTTTTTTATAACTATAAACACAGTACACCTATGTACACAGTAAACTTTGTTCAGAACTTAATAATCTTTAGTAATAGTGTGTAATATATTCACATAATACTAAGAAAACGTAGACTGTAAAACGAAGAAACATAAAATTTATGACAGGTTTCTGCATTACTTTACAATGAGGTTAATAGAATCTTGTGGTCACATGTACAGTTAGAAATAAATAGAAAATATGAACTAGTAACATTATACGCCTATAGAAAATGTATTTAAGGTCTGTATATTGTAAAGATGATAAAATATATCAAGTTAAAGTAGACGTAATGTAAGTACGTATCTATACTCGGATCATAATACTAACATCACCTCTCTTAGTGCCCGCGCTGAGGAGTAAATCAAGCGGATAGCGCTTCGATAGTGTTTAATAATCACGAACAGTTTCCACACACTCACAAAACATTATATCGTAATGTGAGGAGTTTATTACGAGATTACAATACAATGATTCCATAATTGAAAGCTGTTTTGTTTTTACTGATGCTATTATTTATTAACACAATTTTGTTATTGACAAGTTTAGTAAATCCAGAGGTACATGTAGATATTAATCAGATCAATTCACAAAAAAAGAAAACGTGGCTATGTATCCAGACAATAAACTAAGTAATAAAGCTTAAAAATATTTGTTATTTGCAGGATAAGAAAGAGAGAAAATGTATTCAATATTACAAAAGTATAAACAATCAATAATAAGCCTTGCCTCGTGGATTATTATACAATTTGTTGCAGGAAACAGTGATTTTCTATAAATTCGACATTATGTAATAACATCTAAGTACAATAATTTACACAGAATAAGTAATATCAATGATGTATATTTAAATTTTAGATGTCAGCATGCTCAATCATTAGATTAAAATTACGAATGCAATTGTCTGTATATTTTTTACCAAAATTAAATATTAACGATAAATATAAGTTGTCATATATCTAATAATATAGCAGAACGGGAATGTTAAAAGGTTAATTATGTTATCATGTTATCAGTGAGGGAATTCTAACGCGAACTATATTTTTTACAGCAAATAAATATGAGAATAAACAACAAGAAAGTATTCGATGATACAAATTCGCACATTCATAATAAAAACCATCCGTGTGTGAAACACCACTCGTCTATGTTTTTTCTCATTGCTTACTCTTGTTTGTACGAAGGGTTCGGGATCGTCTCCAGTATAAAAAGATCTTCAACCATTGCCATTACGAATTTATTAAAAAGACGTACTTTTCATATGGAAAGGTCTAGTCTATATGGTCGTGTCAGTTGACTGAGTTTATGAATAGATCCCGTTCTTTGTCCATGCCAGGCTAATAAGTGTAGCGAATGCTAGACAATTGTGCAAATTGTTTCGCTTGAGTATACACTGATGACATTAATAAAGTAGATACGAATCGACTTGGGAATGTAATGGACTTCTGTTGTGTATCATAGCTTATTAACCACCAAGCGGAAAGAGGTAAACATACGCATGAGAAAAATTGCCTATTGTCTAGTAAAATGACACATTTCTTTACATTATTTATGATTTACATTAGGAATATAATTGATGTTGTTAAGATTATTAATTCGGCATGTATTATAATTTTTTAAATTATATTAGCCCCTTATGAGAGTTATATAGTTTTTTTTTTTAATTAATAATAATTTATTTTAGCAATTAAAAAAAAACATCTGAACGAACATGCTGTGTTAGTTTAAAGCGATTGCGAGAATGATTCAACTGTTTTCTACTTGAATTTAATAATTTCGTATGCATTTAAACTAAGTGAATATGGCTGGCGTGTGGCGTAACGTTTGCGCCCTGTGTACCGGTCTATTGATTTAACCAGGGCTAGAGGGGCGTAATTCACCCGTGACACCGCTTTAGACACGTAATAATACGTATCCAGACAGGATTTTAATATTTTTACCAGTTATTTCCATTGATTTAATTTGCGTCTTGACTCCCGAGCTACTTTTAAATAGAAATTATAAGCTCATATTATCTTTTTGCCCAAGTAAATCTTGATGATTATGACGATAAATTACATCTGCGGTCTTAGATTATCATTTAACTAAAGTAATACCAGTTTAACGTGATGAGCATTTAAATCAGCAGTTTATAATCGCATCAATATCTATTTCTGTCAACTGTTTCACTGTAATTTTATTAGATCTAATCTAAACCTGACTATAATATAATTCCCTTAAAGCTATAATTGTAATACGAGTATTTTTTAGCTTGCGGTTACAAATTGTAGTTGCAGTAGCAAATGCATGTTTATTATTAGTTCAAATTACGTTAACAACCTTCGACACTCAATTTTAGTAAAAAGAAACGTTTTTAAAACTTTTTCCAGTTATTCATATTTACGCTAATGACGCGCGGTAAGGACTATATTCGCAACAACTTTCAGTTATTTCTGATGTTTAATTTAATAAATTAGTTTTTTATGCACTTGGCCAGTGCAAAATGAACTCACGTATTTTGAATTTTTTCAAAGAATTAAAAGCGGGTAATTTATTCCGGTTTGTTTTTACTTTCACACAAAACAATTGCCGCCGCTTACCAAGAATTGCATTTTCACATAATTACCTAATAATGATTAACATTAAGAATGTATTTATCTTACACTCTTATGATTAAGATAGTGCATGTCAACGTATAAGAATTAACCGTTAGTAAGTATTTTATTAAATTAATTTACTTAAAATAAAATTGTAAATAAACAAAGACTAAATGTAAATGTAACTCAGTTTATACGGAATATTTTGCAGTATGCAGCTAGTTTTTGTATCATTATGAGATAGAAAAATTAACTAATCATATCGACTTATTTTTGTCGCTGTAAGTGGATCTAATTACAATAGTAAATTAAATTTCCGTAGCAAATACTAAGTATTACGAAACACAATTGAAATTTGAGTCTCACTCGTGACGCCTCGGCGTTAGTTTGCCGCATGGTTGTTTTCCTTAACAAGACTCGTAGGAAACTTCAATCAATGGTCGAAAACAAAGAATCCTTTTTCATTAGCATCTTGTTAGAAGAACAGGAAACGACGCCTCTAACTCGTACAAACGCACGATTGTAGTGATTTTTTGTTTTCATTCCAAATATTTCTGTTTTAACCACATGAACATTGAAGTATATAAATCTTTATATTAGCAAAAAACTAATATCTCTTAAATGCTATATAAGCAGAGATGGGCAAAATGTAATCTGATTAATGATGAAAGATTACAAAATGTAGTCGTAATTTTAATTTTTTCATTAATCTGATTACATTTTGCCCATCTATATATATAAGTATATAGTATTGTAGATTATTTATGAATTCCTACTAGAAAGTTTGCAAAAAATGTATCAACTAGGTTTTTTTTTTTTTTTTTTTTTAATGAGCATGTTATAACTATTTTCCCTACAAACATATAGTTTTTAACCATGCTTACTATTAGATATTATTATCAAGAATAATTAAACATTTTAGACCCATGTAGTTATCTACCGTCTGCAGCAGCGCAAAAGATAGAAAGCGGGAACTCGACAATTCGCAGATGTTATGTGATTGGACACGTCCTACTCCTAAAGTCTAGACATTCTAGACAAACCGCTATGTGTATTTCATATTTTAATATTCTAAAGCTTTTAGGGTAAGAATAGATACAACCATAAGTGCAACTTGCATCTATTTTACGAATGTACATCGTGTTCTAATCGGCAAACTTTCTTAACCAGTGTGGTCTTTCCTTTTTTAGCTGTTGGTAAATCTAAATATTTCAAATATACTGACATTTTTTGCATGATATACAAGTCTCGCTAAATTACTACACATGTGTTAATTTACATAATTGGATTTTTACAAGAAATGACATTATTGTACTGATGATATATGAAATAAATATTACACAAACACCACCGGCGTCGCCGGCGGCGCCGACGACGACGATTAAGGATAGGTCCGTCAATTGTTGTTTAAATAACGCAGTTTCACTCCGACGCAGCCTTGAGTTTCTTTCGGCGTTTCTTCTCAAGGTAGTCGCTTCCGAAACGCTGGTAGATCACCGTTGGGTTCGTTTTTCAACTGGCCGGCCGCCCAAGTCGAGGTCCGTACCCACAGGGGTGCCCTTGCGTAGCCGCCCAACCCATAAATTTCGCTGGCTGAGCGCCCTCTGCGTTCGCCCACCAAGCCCGGTTTTGTTGTGAAGGTCTTTCCCAGGCCACCAACGTAGGACACGCCGAAAAAAAAAAAAAAAAAAAAAAAATTACACAAACATTATACATATTGAAAGCTTATTTTATTTTTATATCTGTCGTAACCTTTGAATTGTGTCATGTTTACAATTGACTGAATGATTTCTTTAATTGTGTATTTATTTTGAATTATCAAAAGTTACAAATGCCAATCTTTTATATATATATATATATATATAATATTTTAATCTTGCAAATGTCCCATGAAATATGAAGTACATGTGCACCATATTAAGCATTAAAATAATAATATTATACTAAACCGTGCTTTTCAGTGTTTTTATATTCTGCAATTTGTTTGTTATAAAATCATTATGATTACAATGCAGCACTATATTGTATGCATTTATGAATGACGTAAAAACATATCAATGGTTTTTACGCATATGTATAATGTATTATATTGATTGGGAACGTTGAATATCCTAAATATAATTCTGGTTTGTAACTCGCTGTCTTGGCAGTTATCCAAATAAATATATTTAGTAAATAACTAAAAAGCTCAACTTATATGAAGTTATCGTCGAAGTACAAATTGTATGTACCCACCTAATTTGAATGCTTATTACTGATTGGTAGTATCGGGTAGTTTTTAATGTAGATACTAAAAGTAATATACTGAAGTAGTATGGTAGTATATAATGGACCGACCGTAATAGCTCAATAAAATAAATTACTAGTATACTGTACTGCATTTCTTGTTTCAAAAATTATACTCTATAATTCAAAAGTTGTCTAGAGGAAATCGCTTATTGATAAATCTGCTAACTACGTACCCATATTCTATATTCATGAATATATTCATATATGATTTTAAACATGAATGTACTTTTCTCGTCTAGATTAAAAAGCTTTTATATCGTATTTTTGTTTATTTGATGTACAAGTGAAAATTAGATCTTACATATTACATTAGCTAAAACTGGTAGACATGTATAATGATTACATACTGTCGATTTCGCTTTCACTGAGTTCTCGTAATTCTAACCATTAAAGCTGTAGCAAAAGTGTCAATTTCATTGGTATGTAGATTAACCTTGCTAAAATATTATAATATCAACACACATAGACGATGAATTTTGTCAAGAATACTATGTTTCTTAAGGGATTTAAAGACGTGAATCATTTTGTAACATCAAAATAAACTTACCGGAGAGTTATGTTTATTTTTTCACCTACAGATGTTCCAAACCCGCATTTGAGTTGCGAGTATGCACGCAACCTATCCGTTACACGGCTTTCGAAGGAGCACACCAAAAATACACGGAATATCAGTCCTTTACACACCTATATGTTCAAAGTTGCGTGGTGGCAAGTTTTAACGCACTTGACATGTGGAGCAACACAAGCTTCTCGGGCGGTGGCACGCGATGGACTAGTGCGCGGTCGCCATATTCCTTCGTCCGGATTGCAAACGAACAGTCTGGCAACCACGTCGCGTCGCGCCCGCTAGGGACCACGAAAGGGCTCCAAATAGGGCTGCCAACCCTTCGGCTTCTATTAATTTGAAAAGAAGCTAAGTGCTAGCCACGGGTTGACTTCGTGTGGGCGTTTATCCTAACATTAGATAATAGGGATTTAGAAAATTTTACAATATTTGGAAGCCGCTTGTTCTCTGCTTACGATGCAAATCCAAAAATTATCTCTATTTTTATATAAAAAAACAATGTTTACATCGTTCTTTGTGAACCCGTTGATAATAGCCGTCAAGTTCTTGACTTAAACTACGAAGATTGTGTCTGCCTCGTCGCGCTTATTCTTCTGCCTGCGTTGACGGCTTCGAAATAGATATGACTTTACTGCGTGCTGCGAAAAATGATCAAGTGCGCGCATCTCTCATATCTTTTCTGCGACTACTTCGCGAGATATTTTCTTAGACAAACGATCTTTACTTTCAAGTCAGCCCAAGCAGTAACAGTGAATTTCAGTGTTTGACTGATTAAAATACTTCTTTCTCAACTTTTTCCTTAAAATGAACTTATGAATATACACGTAAAACTATTTATTAATTTATTAACATAGTGAGAGTTAGATAAGGTGACATTCAGTAAAACACGCCAGGTGACTGTGGCAGACAAATTTACTATGCAGTATTAATTGGACTTCTTCTTAGCCTTACAATTCTGCAGAAGTGGTTGTGGTCCAGGATTATCTTCTTAGTTGGTTGTCCGCTTCTCGCTATTAAAGACACTACGTGTGCTTTCTATAGACCTCATGGAGGACTTAATTAGGTGTATTCACCGTGCTGGTGATCGCCCGCGAGAACGTAGAACCTTCAATCCTTCATGCACCATCAAACGCTCTACAGAGCTTCCGTTGCCGATGAGATATCCAAATATCTAGGATTCGTTATTACCACAATCGACGAATACTTTTTGTGATGCAAAGCTTTTTCAGAATTTTAACGTATAAATTTATGTGAAACTGCAAATAGTGCGTGATAATTGCAATCATATGACGAAATTATTCTGGTAGAAATATATATAATAATTATAAATAGTGCCGGCTACTGTTGTGCTTTATATCATCACCATTTACCACTGCCGCCTGCTGTCTGACGCGTTGTCCTTAATGTCCCCTTTAAAGATAAATTATAATCAACAGAAATAATAGAATTGAAAGAAACCTCACAAAAATACGATTTAAAAAACGTATCTGACTCCAGCTTAACGACATAAGTTGTATTGTAATAATTAAATAATTAAATCGTTAAATAAAAAAATAATGTTTCTATTAAGTAATATCTAAAAAAAAGTAATATCAATTTTACCAAAAGATCTCTGTATGCCTTTTTGAAGATGATAACCCTAGCTTTACTGCCACTGCGTTTTTTGTCTGAGCTAAGATTAGCGTCAAGCTGGTGGCCCTTATTGAAAAGAACTTTAATATCGTCCTGTGGGATGATGAATAAAGATTACGATCCAGTTCTTACTGCAAATGTTTTAAAACTCTGGTGATTAATTCCGCACTGGTACCAGGAAATTTGATAATTGTATGGCAAACCACTTGGCTGTTTTTCTTTAGAAATAAAATAAAAATACTCGATAGGTAGCTTTAACTTTTCGATATCCAAGACATGATCGACAGGTGCCGTGTACAGATAGGGTCATCTAATGGTAGGGCGTTGGGTGCGTCGAATTCGATTAGGATACCTAGGCATTTAGTGTGCGTGAATACTAGTTCACTTGGTGTCTTCTGCTGTCCTACCAGTGTATCAATGTACAATATACACGTAGTCTACCCTAAAACCTAATCTAGTTTGGCTCTCAGTCAACGAAGAGCTCAAATAAGATTTTAGCGTTAATATATCATCATGCTGTAGTCGTTTCGGGGTAAGCACAGGTGATTTTCAATTTTCAGACAAATGACGTATTGGTGTAAGGATAATTTTTTATAAATAAAATTTTGTTCGTAGTGTACTGAAACTCCTCGTTCCTATTTTGTTATCAACGTATTCATGAAGTTAATCAACTTATACGCAGGGGAAAATTGACACTATATTTCACGATATTTATTTAAAAAAACATGTAATTTACTAACTTTTGCATCGCAATATATCAAATGTAAGGTACAATATGATTTGAAACGGTCAAAAAAGTTGGTTAAATACATGTGATTGACGTTTTTGTGAATACCTTGCAATATAATGCTTATTTCAGAAACCCTCGAAAAAAGATGATTTACTATGCGAACACTTTATCACAAATATTCGTGCTGGGGTCTCAGTTATTCATATTCAGACCCAATAGAGTCAATAGTATATTTAAATTAATCAGCTGGTGAGAACGATACATCTGCCAGGCCATATAAACCATATAAGGTTTATTCTAGTGCTCCTCACGCAGCTGTGCTTCTCCGACGCAGCCTTGAGTTTCTTTCTGCATTTCTTCTCAAGATAGTCGCTTACTAAACGCTAGTAGATCAGCGTTAGGTACATTTTCACCGGCTGGCGGCCCAATTCGAGGTCCGTACCCACAGGGATGCCCTTGCTTTGCCATCCAACCCATAATTTACTGGCTGAGCACTTTCAGTGCTCGCCCACTCAAGTCCGGTGTAGTTGTAAAGGCCTTCCCCGGTCATCAACGAACGACATGTAGTAAAAAAGGCCCCCAGAATTTTAAGGATTATATTGAGGCCTTTGTTAAGTATATACTTATTTATATACTATTGAAGAGGCTTCTTACTCACTGAACAACTATATTTAAATCGATCGGTCACCGATACGAAAGAAGAAGATTAGCTTGTATGAAGAGTGCCATTAAAATGTCGTCATGTGGCGCTCGCTGACGCACTTGGTTTCTACTATGGTAGGAACAGCCAATGTAAAATTAGTTAAATTATAACATACGTAATAGTCGAAATAATGTGACTAAGTCATATTTGAAAGCTAAGGTGTCAATTCCGTAGGTTTAGTATTTTCTACTAGCGCTATTGGTTTATCGATTTTACTTTGTACCATGGGTCTGCCCTCTGGTATGATGCAGTTCCTTTGCGGTGCCAGAATAAAAGTAAAACATTTTGATGAAAATTAATAAATTTCTTAGATAATTATCAATTATTCACTATCTCATCAAAAAATGCTTAGTGAGTAGTTAATAAAATTGTCCAAAATAATTGATAATCGAAACCAAAGTAATCCAAGTGACTTCGTCAAAATGATAGTCAAATCAAATTAGATGGGTTATTCTTGTCTAATATCTAATAACAATGCAGAAAAATTGCGTTATTATAGTTAATATAAATGGTAAAACCAATTGTATTATAATTGTAGAAAACAATGTGTTACATCAATCATTATTAAAAACAAACATTTTTCTGCACTCTAACACAGACAGTCCTATAAGCATAATGACAAATAGTTGTTTAAAAGATAATAGTGCCTAGCACTGTTCCCTGTTCAGGAAATTGTGCAATACGTTTTCTATTAGATACATCATAACTTCCTAGTAACAGCTAACATCTCCCGGAAGTCTAGTAGACCTGGTCCCCCCTCATGAACGGTTATTTATAATTCAATGAACCATCCTGCGTGTTCTAGAACAAATATCTCAAATTCAAAGCTGCGACCTAAATTAAAGTAAATCGTATTCAGAGGGCTGCAAGTAGACAAACAAAAATACATAGTTTAATGAGTAACTAGCTGCGCGACAGAGCTGGGCTTCGATGGCAACATTTGTAATTTAAAACGAGCTAATTTTATAAATATAAATTTGATTCCTTGAAAACGGCTCTAACCATACTTATCTAAATCGATCAGATAACAATGTAAATCAGAGCCAACTGTTTTTGAATAGCTTACATAGTATATATTTATTAAATAGCAGCGCTTTTGTACTCAATAACAGATGGCATTACATAAGATATAAATTACGAAGTCGTTAGTCGTTAGAACAAACTAACTCCCAGTTTCAACCTGAAACAATCCAAGCGTTTTTTTAAATTTATAAACCACTTTTAAACAATAATCAATCTTCAGGACACATTAGTGTTTAAAAGCATCTTAAAATTTAAGGAGTGTTTTTGAGAGCCTGGGCCCCGCCAAAAGTTTTGTCACTTAAGCTGCACGGTTTGGCTGAGATTTATATGCGCTACTTTGACTTTGCTTAAGAAATAAGTTCATTTTTAATTTAAAAAAAAACTTGAGTATAGCCTGAGTATTTACAGAGCCACGTCCAAGTTGAGAAAATCTGTAATTTACTATACAATTTGACATTAATTAAATAAAATAGTTTATAATGTTGAAGCAAAGTCGAAGCGAAGTTCAAATAACGTCTATAAATCTCAGTTTTAGTCACAGATAGCGAAACAAAAATTTTAGAAGTGGATAATTAAAATGAGCTTTTGATTTCTGTTTCACAGATAAAATGTTTATTTTATTGTTGTGTATGTTCGAGAACAGTACGAGTATTACAACAAATAATTATTCTACTAAATAAGTTTTAATTACGACTCGTATTATATTACTGCTCACAGCAGATATTATTGTACGTTATGTGTAAATCTATGTACATATGTAGACAGCTCGTAGTGTACTCGTGACTTTGGAAGGACATTTGGAATAATACGCTATGCTAAAAACTATTTACTTACATTATTATCTTTATTTATTGTTTCATTTTAAAATATACATATATATGTAAAAAATGGCATATATTAAAAGTTTTAAAACATGTAGACCTACGGGGTTGAGGCCCAAGGGTAGTGCAGTAGCGTTCATTCCATAGATGGATGCAAGCATTGCATGCCCTTATGATAAATAAGTCTGGAATAAATTGCTTAAGTTAAACAAAAAATGGGATCATTTATATTCATTTCTATTTTATATTCACGCCATCTATCTTTCCTGTAAGCCATATAATATTTACTGTCACAATATAATATAAAAATTAACTACGCAAATTCTGCATACTCTGCCTAAATACCCTATGCACGTCACTGGTGTAGAGCTACCGGTAGTTAGGAATTCAGAGTGAGGAACCTCTTTCTTATTAATGTGTGCCATATCGAGTAATATTGCCTTCTGTATCCGGCCCTTGATCCAACAACGAAGCGGGAGCCTATCATCGAGGCTTTTTACGACCAGTCCATTAGTCGATATTAATATCGGGATAATTATCGCTGAATCGACATCCTACGTGCTGATAATCTCGTGTGCGAAGTCTAAACATTTTAAAAGATTTTACTTTTCCGTTTTCACGAGATTCTCATCATGTGGTATGGTGTATCAACGAGTATTGCTCGGTGCACTGACCGCTCTGCTACCGCAATGTAAGGTCTATTAACAAAAATAGTCCTATCAGTGATAATAGATCGATCCCAGTACAGCATTGCACGACCATTTTCATGAACTGGCTGAGGTAGATACTGGTATTTATATATTATTATGGATTGAAATCATTATTAAAAAGTAATTCCTCATAATTATTTAAATAGCCAATTTCTTCATTCCTTCATTAGCTGATGATAATAAATAGTTTTTAATCCAGTTAATAAACAAAGTTCTCGATATAGCCCTTCGTATTAGCAAGCTGAAGTGGCAGTGGACAGGCCGTATATGCCGAAGAACCGATGGTCGTTGGAGCAGGCGGGTTGTTGAGTGGAGACCGTGGATCGGCAGACGTAGCGTGGGGCGCGCTCTGGCAAGGTGGAGCAACGACCTGCGAAAGGTGGCCGGAAAGAATTGGATAAGAAAAGCCGAAGACCGGGCTCAATGGCATTTGTTAACAGAGACCTATGTCCAGCAGTGGACTAGGACAAGCTGTTGATGATGATGAATCCCGTTATTAAATAGAATACATTACTTCGTCCGATATTATCAAAGAATAATCGAATGATATTCAAAAATATTGTTTTTAGCATAAACTGTCTTTTAACTTTTTCACAATATCCGTAATTCATTTATATTAATTAATATAAGTAACTAATATAAATAACAAAAAAAATTTTTTTTTTTTGTTAACCCGGTGGAAATCCCTTCGGACCGTCAGGGGAGTGGTGAGGGCCCATCCCCCGGTGTGTCGGAGTTGCACCGACTAAAACCCCCGGGGTGCCAGCACTGACTACTCTTCGCCTTCGCCGGGCCTGGGTGTCCGTATACTTCCCACGGACCCGGCAAGCGACTGACCTTGGCAGGCCTCCTCTCTGGGAGGAGGTCAGTTGTTACCCCCTCTCTATGAGGCGTCATGTGGGCACACACACGACGCCTTGTCCTCTCTGCCGGATGGCGGACGCTCTCAACGTCCACCGCCTGACCTGTGTCAGGAGGGGAGCGCGCCTTACAGTTGGTCCTGTACGAATTGCTCTCTCCTTCAAATGAAATAGTTTAATAACAAATATGTACAACAAAAATAGTGAAATATAAATGATATGTCCACCACAGGCTTATGAATATTGATAAAAATATTTAATCAATCCAGGAAAACTGCAAATTAAAGCTACGAATGTATTTTACTATATTTTTTGCATTATTTTACACGTCATACAATATATATATATACGCTTATGTACACAGCTATTAAGGTATCTCTGCGAACCCTGAAAGGGATTATAACGTGTAGATTAATTATTTTATCGGCTATTTATATCTATGTATTTCATGCTCTCTTTAACATTTTAATTCCTAAATCTGGCACTGTCTATGAACAGATAAATACATGAGGCTTAAATTACCAAATAACAAAATAATTAAAAGAAGAATGCTTAATTTTGAATCCTTTATCAGGGGCTATTTATATGACATCTTTAACAAATGATTTGGCAAGCGAACGAGTTAAAATCACGAATAATGTAAACAGTGTGCATTATGCGTTTGTATTTATTTACAAGGTAAATCCTATTTTCAACGAGTGTTACACATATGAATCACTTTGATTATGGTTTCAAGGATAACAATATTGCACTTTATTTTTAGTTCCCTTATATCAGAACGTCGTGTCCTTTTTACGACTAATTCTTTGATCACAATTCAAGGCTATATTATTAACTAGCTGTGTCCGTGACTTCGTCCGCGTGGAATAGTTATTTTGGGCATTTTTGTTAGTTATTTATTTTAAAATTGTAATATCTTCTAAGATGTTCATTGAAATTAAGTGATGTCAAAGACAATTTTGTTCACAATTAAATACTCTTAATCAACAACACATTTATTTGGATAAATGTTAATATTATTACGTTGATACAACTCTTAACAAATAATGCATCAATTTCGACCAAATTTGATTACCATATAAACGGTTCTAGTGAGTTAATCTTAAAAATAGACATATACTATCCCGGACATTTTTTTAGATCATTTCAAGAGGAATAATTCTTTCATACATATATTTTTGGTATTTTGAACCGTTTTCGCAGCGCACGCAATGGAAGCCCTCAAGGATGAATAATTTTCCCCGTTTTTTCACATTTTCCATTATTTCTTCGCTCCTAATAGTTGCATCGTGATGTTATATAGCCTAAAGCCTTCCTCGATAAATGGTCTATTCACCACAAAAAGAATTTTTCGATTCAAACCAGTAGTTCCTGAGATTAGCGCGTTCAAACAAACAAACAAACAAACTCTTCAGCTTTATAATATTAGTATAGATTTTAATATATCTAGTAACTCATTCATAATTTTAATTTTTATGCACTATGCATGGACTGTGCAGTTGTCGCTATCTACTTAAGAACCGATGCTAACACTGCTAACAGTAGTTTATCGTTAGCCGTGGCTGACGTGTAGGTTTGTATGGTCCCGAATTAAAACCTCCAGAATAAAATAATATAAAACGGATAATAATATATTTGTATCAACCAGAATCACAGACCATTCAGAAGGTAGACGTTCAATATGACACAAATTTTCTGGGAACACATCAAGCGAATACAACTGATGTAATGCCACTTTTACTCGTGTTCACTCCAGTTACCAACCACTTATTATTGGCTTATGGATAATTAGATTACTCAGCAAATAGTGGTCTACCAATATAACTAACCTGGCAATAGTTTGGTTTGCTTGTCATAATCTTCGACATTAGATACATTTTGATTGAATACTATACGAGTACGACATCTAGTGTAGACTATTCAAATTACGACAAAAATACACGATAAATAATATCGAAATCTTTGTGGGATAATGATTGTCGTTTAATTATTCTTAATAGCATCCATTCACAAAACTAATGACTCAATGAAGAAAAAAGGAGGATAAAGTTAAAGCAGTGGTTAAAAAATTAATACGTATTGCCGATGATTAATTCAACAGCGAGTTGTCTACCTGTGAGTATGTTTTCCTACTATGATTCATATATAATAGGCCATTTGTCCACAGTCTATATAATGACAATGTGATGTATATATTTTTTCCAATTCAACTTACAAAAGTTCTATGCACTTCTCAATAAATTGAATCAATAAATGTTACAATGAATTCTGTTGACACTGATTTATACACGTAATATGTTATATGTTTATGCTTATTATGTATATTATTCACACAGACGGTTAAGTCAGAATAATGTTCACTCAAATTCTGAACTTTTGTTATAATTATACGATGACAGGTACATACTTTCATTTTGTGTTCAGCCGTTTTGCCTTAGTGAAAAAATAAAAAAGAGACAAAAAATGATAGCTGATTGAATTTTCTAAGGCCTATTTCTGACTTATGTACAATCTGGTCAGTTATGGTCTGAATTTTTTCTTCATAGTGATTCTTTTATGTGGTACAAAAGTTCGTCGTAAGTACGCAATTGAATTCTAAAGTACCTATTTTCGAAACTTTTTCCTCGTCAACATACGCCTTCCTCTATATGAACGATTATAAAGTTCCTTGTTGTCAAAGTAGAAAAAGCTGATACAACAAAAATTTATAGATTTCTGATGTAAATATTTGATTGAATTTCAATAAGTCGATCAAAAATATTACACTTGCAAGAAGTTTAACAAAAAATATAAAACAAAAAGTGGTCATTAAATTTTAATATTGATTGATATCATAATTTCCAACTGATATACCTATATACTTATTTTATATTGCGTTATTAACCCTTTTTGTATACAACACTTTTATTTAAGTAATCTAAACATGGAAAATAAGCATATATATCACCAACATTAAATAATCCCGTAAAAATACACATTTTGGTAACAATTACTAATTATTTTTTTAAAACTATCTTGAAGTCTACTTACTAGGGTTTTAGCTATAAACTTCATGATGACATCATCATTGTATCATTGCAAGGATGTTTCAACGATAGCACAAGGATAGATGATGTAATGTAACATGGACCCCGAGTCTTCTTCGTCACGACTTTGCAAGAATCGTGTTAGTATGATAATTGCCAGTTTTTTTATTGTACAATATACGTGGAGAATTTAAGAAGCTTACATCATTATCAAAACACGTAAAAACTTTTTGTCGATTCAAACGAATGTTTCTGACGATTACTTGGAAAATATGTTTGGATATAAATATCAGTAACAAAGCTAATAGGTATAACAATGTATAAAATTGCATTTCATGAATTTACTGGAAAACATTAAGCCCGTTTCCTGCTGGGGTGAATAGAAATAATCAACAATACTTCAGTATTTTTATACTCATTTAGTAATCATATTAACATCCTTATTCTTCGTACGTTAATTTGTGCGCGCTCACTAATATCTTCTATGTTAAAACCAATAAATCAGTCTGAAAGGTGCTGATCACTCATCTGAGCAAGCACTCTACGCACCTCTTTACAATCCGCTTGCATAATCTTACTTCAGTTTATAGTAAGCCGAGATCATATTTCCTCTGAATTAAACGTATGCTACCATCAGGTATTGTGCAGTCACTGAGTCGAGTTAGAATAAACCAAATAAATAAATAAAAACTTATTTTTATATTTTATATACTTACTCATATAGGCTTCAGTACAGTAGGTATAAGTTATAACAATGTCATCATTTCAGAAATTAGTATATTAATTTTAAGATCCGCTGTGAAATAGCCATATCGAAAAAAAACTTTCAACAAACGTGTTGGCGTACATTGGGGTTCTAGTGTAAAAATCTAATTTGGAGTTAGTGCATTTCTTGCTCAAATATCATATCCATCCTTATAAATACATGGACAGGATAAATTCTTAGTAAACCATCAAAGGCTTAGGAAAATTATTCTAAAAAATATCTTGGAGATTATTGTGATTGGGACCGATGACTATCTGTGACGTTATAAAACCAATCCGACACAGTTAATAACTTGACTACGTCCATGAATAACTGTAATGTAGACGTTTGATGAATTATGCTTTTACGATGCAAATTTGAGATCGGATTTATTAATATTATGATCCGAGTGCTTCAACCCAAAAAAATTAAAAACAAGGTTACTTAGATAGGTATACTTGAAATTAACATAATTTATACCTGCTTGGATTTGTGACTTTATACTTTATATTTTGCATACCCAACAATTGGATAGATACATGAAATATAACTACGAAATTAGACAAAGTACTAAGTAATTTTCTCAATTAATTATTGGCTAGCAGTGGAAAATAAATAGTATTTTGAACATGGAGAATAAGTTCACGTACATACATATATATCGGAACACGGCTATAATTATACACATCGAATAATACAAGCAGTTACACTGACCTATTTATTTTACAGTTACAAACTAATGTTAAGCGGTACAAGTTAAATAACTTCAATTCACAATTAAATAACGTTATTTATTCGTTCATTGTTGAAATAACTGGCAGTCATCCTCTTCATATCGCAGAGTGCAGACGGAACCTCGGTGTCGTGCTCGGACCCAATCTAATCACAGGTTGAAGCAAAAAATGTCGTTACTACCAACACCCACACTTGAAACGAATGCACGTGAATTAAGTGAGATCACGTCTTGGTTTTGCTTTAAGAATTCCGCCTAATATTCCTGTTTGTATGAAAAAAGTTCTTTTGAGTAACCAGAAGGGATATTATATGTACTTGTATATATATAGCACGAAGCAGCAATACCGGTTTTTCCGGAAAATACAATCTTTTGCTCCATTAAAATCAAATGGCAAAAAGCGATGATTATGACATTAATTTCCCTTAAATCTGTCCAATTATACTAAAAAAATATTATAGATTCTTGAATGTTAAAAAACTGATAAAGTGGATAAGGCATAATAAAGTAGAAAGTTTATTATAGAGCAATAGAGCGCAACAAGTAGAGCAGAAATAATACATACGCTTAGAGCACGTCTTAGGCTTAGATTTATAGACTTTACTTACCATATTTCTCAAAAAAACAAATTCGTTTTGATAAAAAAAAACCGAGTATATAATAAGAACTTGAGTATAGCCATAGTATTTGTAGAGCCAAGTCCATGTTGACGAAATCAGTGAGTTTTCAAATTCTTTGACATTCATTGTGTAATATTAATTGTAATGTTTTTGTAAAGTCTAAGCAAACTTAAAGTTATTTTTAAAAATCTGAGCCTTAGAACCTTATATATTTTTACCTTATCTGTGCAATAATTACCCAATTACCCAAGTGGGAAATTAGAGAATAGTTGTAAAAAATATTGAGACTTCTCTAGTCCGAGTTAATTTTTACTCTAGCATTGAATGAATGACTATACATGTATAACATAAAAATTAAATGACATATTGCTTTTATATATCCCTATCCTATAAACGAAAGCTTAACATAATTGAAAAAATATACTATTGAATGCTTTGGCACAAGAAAATAATTACTCGCAGAAACTGAGAAACGCAAACCAATAAAATTCAGCACTTCGCAGTTTGTTAGGTAATGAAGGGACCTCTAAAACTACTACATCATATTGAATAGTAATTGAGATATTGTAAAAAAACGTGTCCAGTTAGGTGCTGATGCCATCGAACCTGTGATCGGGGACAAGAAGCAAAAACTACACTCGACGACAGAAAGTGTACAAGCACTCAATATTGGGGTTACGGTCAGAATGGTGTAATTATTGGCATATTCACCATTCCATTGCCATTACGTGAGGGAATTAACAAAAAATCTGATGTGATAAACCAGATAAAAAAGTATTAACTTCTATACTGGAATTACAATTCGGTTACGGTAATAGCAAGTTACAGACAGGGATGGGCAAATTGTAATCTGATTAATGATCAACGATTACAAAATGTTGTCGTAATTTTATTTTTCTTGCTCTGTAATCATGATTAAATCCATTTAAAACATTAAGAAATCATAAATATGTTTGCAATCTGAGATTCTGTAGTGTTAAATACATAGAGGAGCAAAATGCAGTCATATTAATGGTAAAAAACGTAAAATGTAATCGTAATAATTTTTATTAATCTGATTACATTTTGCCCATCTATGGTTACAGAACGTTCTCACTGCAATATTCGTTCATATATTTTATTACTTTTCATGATCATCCGTCCACCCTAGTGCACTACTGAACGAAGGCCTCTCTTAATAAGCGCCATTGAGCCCGTTTTTCGGCTATTATCATCCAATGCGTAAAGGCCACCTTCCGCAGGTAGTCGTTCTACTTTCCCGGGAGCGCCCCACGCTACGTTTGCCATTTCGCAGACTTCACTCTAGAACGCGCCTGCTCCAACGATAATCAATTCTTTGCCATACGTGGCCTGTGAGCTGCTTCTTCAGCTTGCTAATACGGAGAGCTAGGTCAATAACTTTGGTTCTGTGTCTGTAATAGACAGACATTATAGAGCCCTATTTTTTTCTTTGGTAACCCGGGGGATATCCCTAACGGACCTTCGGAGGCAGCGAGGGCCGCCCCCCGGTGTGTTGGCCTTGCACCGACCAAAACCCCGGGGTGTTCCTTCTCCCGCCTGCCCAGAGCCCAGGAAGTTTTAGCTTTTTTTGTATCCCGGGGGAAAATTCTGCATAGGGACCATGAGAGACGATATGAGGACAGCGAGTCGGGTGTGTCAGACTCCTAATTAGCTTAGTTAACCTAGATTGTCTATAAAATGTTATTTCCTCTGCTATTAAAGATATCGTTTTCAGTTTTAATGAAAATCATATTTATAATTTTTATATTAATTCGAGAATTTGTGTAAAATTATTATCTAAATAACGTAAACGTTCTCAAGAGCCTGAGGATTTCTGGAAGTGTTGTGGTGTAATAATTAAATAAAAAATACATTTAAATACAAGATAATATTGGTACTACAAAAATATATCAAAGGTTAGAAAGAAAATATAGGTACTTGGACACAAGCCGCACAAATAAGTTCCTTGTATGGAGGATGTTTATTCGCAGTAATAGATGCAAATAATCTGGAAATGATGATGATTACAAGTCAATATAGCATAAATACGCATTAAAGAACACAATCATAATAATTTATTGTGTAATCGTTGATGGTGGATTACATTATTGCGAAACTATTTATCGCAAGTAGATAACCTTCATGTTTTGCTGTGACAGTATTCGCAACTTTCACAAAAAAATAATAATTTACTGTAGCACGCGTGTGTTCGAGCGGAGCTTCTAGGGGACTGACGTGACGCGCAGCTAACGTACCGACCCGCGCTCCTGCGCAACCCTCACGTGATCCCGGTCGATAAATAAGAAAGGGAAGTCCCTAACGCTATTTCAGTCGACCAATCAAAGTTCATTATCAGAAGGGGAATTCCGCAAAACACAAAGTCCAGGCCCTCAACGTAATCCAACGGCCGCAACCGTCGCCTATGACCTATGTTCATCCTACAATACGCAAATAACAGCATACAATGGTGCAAGCTATTTTGCTAAATTTTATGTGTATAAGTATATTTTGTTGGTCGACACATATCTCGATATATGACGTGACGTTGTTTAGACTAGTTAAAACAACTTTAAACTCCTAGATATTCATGGAAAACCAAATATGAATAATATAAAACGCTTATGAGAGCCCTAAGGTCACCACAAAGGTAGAAAAGTAATATTAAAATAAGATTATGAAGTAATACTTAACGTCTTTATGTTAGTAGGGAGATTACGCGCATTGAGTTATGATTACAGTACACGAGTGTAAAGACCGACATAGTGACTCGCTTTGACCTTGCTTTTCGAGTTTAGCTTGTGTATGTCCAGTAAACCTCATAAACGTAGAGATTGTCAGTCGCGGTATATGTGGGTCGACATGAGAACAGAGATCATCAGTGGATTTCCGTCCTTTGATTGTTGATCATTGTTTGTACACAGTACTTACCATCAGGTGCACTGCAGTCAATTTATCGAGCCAGTGTAAAAAAAAATAACGAGTACAGTTATGACTTACTTTTGAAAGAGGACGAGATTTTTTTTAAAAAGTAATGCAACCAAGCTAACACTGTAGCTAATAATGTTCGTTCACTTTAGCCCGCTAGTCTGTAACTGTAACGCGAAAGTTGCCATCACTGCATTGCCAAACTAACAACCTATGCTACGACGCAAGTCTACTGAAAATGGTGAATATACAAGAACTGAACAGTTGAAACACGAAAGGCCGAATGGAGTCATTAAGACTGAGATTTATAAACGTTACTTTGACTTTACTTAGCAAAGTGCTCAGAAATTAAATTTGATTTGACAAAAAACTGAATATATAATAGAACTTGAGTGTAGCGTAAGCATTCGCAGAGCCAAGTCCAATTTGACAAATTCAGTCACAATATCCTTTGACAGTAGTTGTAATATTTGAATAAAGACTAAGCAAAGCTAAAGTAGTGTCTGTAAATCTCAGTCTAATACTTGCTTTATGGTGCATATCTAGTAAATGTTTCGTATTTCATAAGATTACTATTCAACTCTTTTTCTCATGAATTTACAAATGTTTTGCTTGCGTACGCAAAACATTTCGAGAAACATAAAAACAATCTTAAATAGACGACAAAGAAAAAGACATAAATATTAGATATTTGCTATAAACACTCCATTACACTATATGCACCCATGTACTCAGGTATCGATCCAGTCGCCTGTGGCACTTTCAGATTCAAATGCAGTCCGCATAACTTCAATCTAGATTACAAGTAGGATATCGTGGATTCAAATTATATATAACTAGCTGTCCCGGCAGACCTTGTTCTGCCCTATTTCTCTAAAACAAAGTCACATTGTTTTTTTTAATTTTAATAGCTTCCCCGTCAGATTTTTTTGAAAATTGTTTGAAGGAACCTGGCCTTAATGCTATATGTATAAAAATTGACAAATATTGACATTATTAATATTTATACGTCACTCAATTGTTTTGCCTTCCCGGAACCCGTCCACTAACATTTAAACTTTATGATATGGTGTTAAAGTTCAAATTGACTTTTAAATATTATTACGAATTTTTTGTATGAGAATATAGAAAAGTGTTGTTTTTAGACTTTTTCAGACAATTTTTTTTAATTTCTCTCTCCGTAATAACCTTCCCCAGACTTCATCAAACACAACAAAAAATAAATCAGCCAAATCGGTTCAGCCGTTCTCGAGTTTCGCGCTTATCAAGACATTTAGCGATTAATTTTTATATATAAGAAGATACGTAAATACTTAGGCCGGCTTGCACCAACAAATTAAATCTAGCTTTAACATGTATAAAACACTATTTAGCATTAAATTATACTTATTGGCTTACTCTGAAACATCAAATTTTAATAACTCAAATTTAAATCACCATTGAAGTCGAATTAAATAATGTTTTATACAAGTCTAAACTAGATATAACTTGTTGTTGCAAGTCGCCCTTAGCCCTTAACTTGGCAGAATGTTCTTTCTTTCAATATCAAAATAATATTCATACCGTTTAACCCTTATGGTCCAAGGATGTCTAATAGAAACTAACCGTGCGTTAAAAATCTGAGAAATTACCTAAATATTCATATAAAAATATTACATTATGCTCTAAAAACTTATGGCAATAGGTTTTGTAAATTCTGATGTATCTCCACTGATACACTATCAAGTAAAGGGTTAATATTAGGTCCTTACATATGAAATTGGCGTTTTGTATGGGAGGAACAAAAAGTCGAATATTTTTTAATATAATATATTTAATTATTCAAAGTATGAACCATTATTTTCTATGCACTTTTGCCATCTCATAGGTAGTTCATTGATCCCTTTACTAAAAAAACCAGTCGGACGGGAATCAATAAAATCTTTGAAGGCGATTTGGACTGCCCCATCGGAGTTGAATTTTTTCCTTTGCAAGAAGTTATCCAAATTTCGAAAAAAATGGTAATCTGTTGGAGCAAGGTCCGGGGAGTACGGAGGATGTCTTAGACTTTCCAATTGAAGCTCTTCTAATTTAGTAGCCGTCTGTTGCGCAGTGTGTGGTCTAGCGTTGTCGTGAAGCAGCAGTGGCGTGGAGCGATTGACCAGCCTAGGTTGTTTAGCCGCTAGCTTTTCCATCATGGTTTGCAATTGCTGACAATAGACATCAGCCGTAATATTCTGGCCAGATTTGAGAAAACTGTAATGAACAATACCGGCACTAGTCCACCAAACGCTTACAAGTAACTTTTTTGGGGTTAATTTTCGCTTGGGGCAGGATTTGACTGGCTGGCCAGGATCCAACCATTGCGCTGAGCGCTTCCGATTATCGTAAAGAACCCATTTTTCATCACAGGTAATGATTCGGTTTAAAATACCTTCATTATTGTGCCGGTTTAGTAATGTAACGCAGCAGTCGACGCGCGTTTGCCGGTTTGCTTCAGTCAATTCGTGAGGTACCCACCTTTCAAGCTTTTTAATCTTCCCAATTTGCTTCAAGTGAATTAAAACAATTTTATCACTAACATCGCAGCCTGCAGCTAACTCGGACGTGGTTTGCGATGGATCCGCTTCCACAATAGCCTTCAACTCTTCATTATCAACTTGAGTCTCAGGCCGTCCACGGGGCTTGTTCTGCAGGTCGAAATTTCCAGAACGAAAACGTTGGAACCAAAAACGAACTGTGTTTTCTTTTGCAACACGACCGCCATACACATCATTCACCCTTCGAGTTGTTTCCGCAGCACTAGTGCCACGGCGGAACTCGTACTCGTAAATAATGCGATATTTTAAGTTTTCCATTTTGTAAAATGAGTGACGCAAACAGAAAAAAACAGAAGAAAAAACAAATGAATGACGATCATCGAAGCACAAATACATGAGTCTATAGCTGTACAAATTTGAATTTTGAATTCCTTACCAAAGAGGAGAAATTTGTGATTAAAGTGGCCAGTACGAAAAACGCCAATTTCATATGTAAGGACCTAATATATCATTTATTTATGAACATATAAAGTAAAATATTAACAATAGGCAAAAAGTGCTATAGAGACTACAAACACATATTTTTTATTTACAATTCAAATTCGAGTTTCGGACTTGTTCTAGTCCTTGAAACAAAAATTCACTTATTATATTTATGTTGAAAGCATTGTACTAAGTGGTCTGAATGCACAACACTGTTGCTTTAGCTTGTAAATTATGGGCATAGTTAAGTTGATTTATAGTACTACCTTGATACTCTTAGAAAATACAGCTAGCAATAGATTTATCTATGCTGTAAACTATTTTAAAATATAAGTCTTGTTTGATTACATTCCACCACATTTTTTTAAAACAAAGAACATTTTTCACTAATTAATACCTATTGCAAGATTGGTACAGTAAGTTACAGAAATACAGTTCATGTATTAACTACATGAACTTTATTTTGTTACAATCAATTCTTTGGCTGAGATCTATAGCCGCAACTTTAAGTTTGCTTATATTATACATATTTATATTAGGTCCTTACATATGAAATTGGCGTTTTTCGTACTGGCCACTTTAATCACAAATTTCTCCTCTTTGGTAAGGAATTCCAAATTCAAATTTGTACAGCTATAGACTCATGTATTTGTGCTTCGATGATCGTCATTCATTTGTTTTTTTCTTCTGTTTTTTTCTGTTTGCGTCACTCATTTTACAAAATGGAAAACTTAAAATATCGTATTATTTACGAGTACGAGTTCCGCCGTGGCACTAGTGCTGCGGAAACAACTCGAAGGGTGAATGATGTGTATGGCGGTCGTGTTGCAAAAGAAAACACAGTTCGTTTTTGGTTCCAACGTTTTCGTTCTGGAAATTTCGACCTGCAGAACAAGCCCCGTGGACGGCCTGAGACTCAAGTTGATAATGAAGAGTTGAAGGGTATTGTGGAAGCGGATCCATCGCAAACCACGTCCGAGTTAGCTGCAGGCTGCGATGTTAGTGATAAAACTGTTTTAATTCACTTGAAGCAAATTGGGAAGATTAAAAAGCTTGAAAGGTGGGTACCTCACGAATTGACTGAAGCAAACCGGCAAACGCGCGTCGACTGCTGATATGATTCGATTACATATGAAATTGGCGTTTTGTATGGGAGGAACAAAAAGTCGAATATTTTT
Organism: Automeris io; assembly: GCA_036320925.1. NCBI lineage: Eukaryota > Metazoa > Arthropoda > Insecta > Lepidoptera > Saturniidae > Automeris > Automeris io. Next base: position 2,832,409 of record JAUDJH010000024.1, read on the forward strand.
TAATATAATATATTTAATTAATCAAAGTATGAACCATTATTTTCTATGCACTTTTGCCATCTCATAGGTAGTTCATTGATCCCTTTACTAAAAAAACCAGTCGGACGGGAATCAATAAAATCTTTGAAGGCGATTTGGACTGCCCCATCGGAGTTGAATTTTTTCCCTTGCAAGAAGTTATCCAAATTTCGAAAAAAATGGTAATCTGTTGGAGCAAGGTCCGGGGAGTACGGAGGATGTCTTAGACTTTCCAATTGAAGCTCTTCTAATTTAGTAGCCGTCTGTTGCGCAGTGTGTGGTCTAGCGTTGTCGTGAAGCAGCAGTGGCGTGGAGCGATTGACCAGCCTAGGTTGTTTAGCCGCTAGCTTTTCCATCATGGTTTGCAATTGCTGACAATAGACATCAGCCGTAATAGTCTGGCCAGATTTGAGAAAACTGTAATGAACAATACCGGCACTAGTCCACCAAACGCTTACAAGTAACTTTTTTGGGGTTAATTTTCGCTTGGGGCAGGATTTGGCTGGCTGGCCAGGATCCAACCATTCCGCTGAGGGCTTCCGATTATCGTAAAGAACCCATTTTTCATCACAGGTAATGATTCGGTTTAAAATACCTTCATTATTGTGCCGGTTTAGTAATGTAACGCAGCAGTCGACGCGCGTTTGCCGGTTTGCTTCAGTCAATTCGTGAGGTACCCACCTTTCAAGCTTTTTAATCTTCCCAATTTGCTTCAAGTGAATTAAAACAGTTTTATCACTAACATCGCAGCCTGCAGCTAACTCGGACGTGGTTTGCGATGGATCCGCTTCCACAATAGCCTTCAACTCTTCATTATCAACTTGAGTCTCAGGCCGTCCACGGGGCTTGTTCTGCAGGTCGAAATTTCCAGAACGAAAACGTTGGAACCAAAAACGAACTGTGTTTTCTTTTGCAACACGACTGCCATACACATCATTCACCCTTCGAGTTGTTTCCGCAGCACTAGTGCCACGGCGGAACTCGTACTCGTAAATAATGCGATATTTTAAGTTTTCCATTTTGTAAAATGAGTGACGCAAACAGAAAAAAACAGAAGAAAAAAACAAATGAATGACAATCATCGAAGCACAAATACATGAGTCTATAGCTGTACAAATTTAAATTTGGAATTCCTTACCAAAGAGGAGAAATTTGTGATTAAAGTGGCCAGTACGAAAAACGCCAATTTCATATGTAAGGACCTAATATTACAAATACATGACGCAGTAATTCTCTTTATGTAAATGTAATTGTTTTAGTGAAAATGCTTTACAAAATATATTATTTTCTAGCCAGAATATACTCCAAAGCAGTAGAGAAGGAAACAGTAAAATATATTTAATCTTTAGCTATAGCTTATAGGTTAATGTAAATAAATACAACAAGATTTATTTTAATTTGTGAATTGTTCTATGTGTTTAAAGGACACCTTGGGATTGATTATATTCGAATAGATTCAAGTTTCAATCGTAACAAACTTATTATCGTTATAAAGTCTTGGTTAACTCAAAGATCAATACTCTGCGTTGCGTCCTGTGAAATAGATGAGAACAACACACTTCTTGGCTTTACATTTGAAAAAGGCATTGTAAAATAAGTTATTACTTATTATATAACTGATTAGCTACACAAGTCAAACAAGTCACGGTTGTATCAGCCTGATCTTTGTTCACAATGCCATTCAGCCATTGTTTACGAGATGAATACACATTGTACCATTCACACTTCCACACTAACGTCGTGTTAGGACACAAGCCTAATATGACACTAAATGTGTTAACCAAAATATACTGGAAATAAAAAATAGTGAAGCTGGCGGTCGTTGTATAAGAGTTCCGTAAACGATTTTTAGGTATAATATATTCAGTCTCTTAAGATATTTTGTGGTCATACGTTTTCATAGTTTTTTTTATTTGTTGCTAAGTTTAAAAGAAAACCTAAGAAGAAAATATTTACTAATTGGAACAGTTATGATTAAACTTTTGACTTGAATCTCTTGTGATGGATTAAAAAGTTTTGAATCTAGACATAGACACACTATTAACATATCACTTGCACAAAGCACTGAAAGTGAAAAACATAAACAAATCTGATTATGACAAACATCGCTTCATTCAGTTAAGGTACCTTAGAAATTTGTCTATTGTATTATAATAATAATAATCATCTTTATTAAGTAACAATGACCCAATTTGTTAGTATGGTACTATAACTAAATATTATTATGCCTTATTACAATTGGCTGTAAATAGAAGTATTTATATAAGGGCGGTCTAGCCTGCCAGCTATCATAGCCAGTACGGTTTTACGGCTGGGCCGCACTTTACTCAGCAGACTGCAATGACGCAATGCAGAAGCGAAGTAGCCGCAACAACGTTCGGAATGCATTATTATATTGATTGAGCTCTTTGAGTATAGTTCTCCCACAAGGTGCACATGTAAAAAGATGTACAGTATGCCTAAAAAGTGTTATTTTTACTACTTTGGAGCAACTTGCAAGCATATGAGGGAACATGTTCGCTCTCACGGACAGTGCCCTGCGCTCACGTTCAATATCAACGTCATCCTTCAGGCTTTCGGTAACCAAGTGACCTAAGTACTTAAATTTCTTAACTCTGTTTAATTCAGCTCCATATAAAGCAATAGGAGGTACATATGTACATTCAAAGGACACTTTGTACCAGCTTTAAACACCATGCACTCCCTTTTTTTGTATTGTATTGGTTATCATGCTTAATTTGTATTTAAATACTATTATGCGTCTTTTTGACGCATGAATTAAAAATACATTTCTTGACTTTATTATAATTTAGCCATGAAGTCATCAAATTATCTTTTACGCCTAAAATAACTATACATTAAAATTCCTTTGAGCTTATGCTCATTATTTCAACTTCTCTGTATGAAAAAACTGCAAAGTTTGTATAACGTAATGAAAGACCCCTAAAATATGGATGTCGTAACATTTAGGGGCACACTAAAATTATTTTAGTTGCATCAGTGACGGTCGGTGAAGCGAAAGTGCTATGCTCAGAAGGTACTCGAGTTGTGACAGAACAATTAGAGCTTAAGATTGTGAAGTGACTTATGATGAATGATGAAACACTACAACTGTTCTGCTATTCTTTAAACATCACGAAATGCTGCTTTCATCAGTATTTTTTATTCTAGCTCAATGAAGTGGCTGCACTTCATACTTACTTTACTAACTCAATTTTATATAACAACAAGCCGTTGTTACATTATTTAAAGGAAGCAGATAAGATTTTTTTCCTTTTATACTTTTTAAGGGTATGGGTATAAACATATATTATGTAATACAACTGGTAGCTTTAGGTCAGCACATAATAATACTGTTCATAATAATGTTCTTGAAAATGATTATCAATAATACACAAATATTTACAAATAATGAAAACATGAATTTTAATTTGTTATTACATTTTAACTATGGTTTATAGGTTCTAGATTTATAATTTATCACTATTCTTGTTCTTTAAAACTTCATTTGATTAAGTATAATCATAAAATTATCAACATTTTAAACAGTATTTACAAACAAGTAAAATCGAATAAGAACGGTTGCCGTAATTTTTTTTTTAATTCAAATAATTAAATATTGAAGTCGAAATAAATTCTTAAATGAACGTGTAATTGGCAAAGGTATTATGAAATTATACCCTTGCTCTCCTTTTATGTTTAATAAAACATAAATAGCATATGAAAGGTAATAATTATTTCGTATAAACGTAAACGTAGGTATATATGCATTAATTAAAAGTAGGTATGTATGAAAGTAACAAATATTATTGACCGAATGAAGCGAGGTTTTTTTTACACTGGTTCGACATAATAGCTACAGAATACCTGATGGTAAGTACAGTGTAGTCCAAAAACGAAAGCGCCCATCAAAGAATAAAAATACATTGATAGTCTCCGTCGTCATGTCGGCACACATATACCACGACTGAAGCTATCTAGATATATGTATGAGTTACTGTATATACACAAGCTGTAATTTTTTTTTAAGTGCTATAGATTAAAAGAAGAAAAGGAACCTTTATGGAACGGCTTTGTTATCTGTTTATCAAGACCCGAAGCTTTTCTCAGGAACGCGTGCAATTGTCGAGTAGAAATTAATATCAAATACTTAGTCCCTTGTAGGTCTGTTAGTGCGAAACCTTCTATACGCAAAACCAATTTGTAACTGGCCAGTTTTTTTTTAATTTCATTATTCCATAATATTTGGTTATTTATTTAGTTCAGTAACATTTTACTTTAAGATGCCATTTCCGAAGTGATATAGACAAGTTTCCGTAATATCCTTTTTCTATGTCATTATAAATTTATAATGAAGCTAGGTCTCCGTTAGCCACAAACGGATAGTTATTATATATGAATGAAAATTAAATTAATATTCTAGTTATAGACCATATAGATAGTCTAGTAATATTAAAACAGGGCTCAGTACTTCTTCATACAGCGAACAGTCATTATGACTCATTAACTAAAGCAAAATAATACTATAAGATATTAACCATATATTAAATAACTAGTTATTAGACAAGTACACCGCTATAAAATTAACAAAATCACATTAATAGCTAGCTGCGTTTATAGGTCTATAACTTTTCATTTATAATAAGAAATGAGAAGAAAATCAGTATATCCGATTTTTTTATTAATATTATTTTAAATCCGCCTGTTGTACACATTCTCTGATTTGTGGGTCGGAATGAGGTTGGGTCGGAAAAACCTGAATGTCGCTTTATGTTTGAAACAAAAAAAAATCGGTAATCAACCAATTTTGATGTTTGCATAAACATATATGAAGATAATATCATCAACAAAGATATATAAAGCCATTAATAGTCCTGCCTGTTCCTGGTAGACCGTATAGTTTATCAGCAAACAAGAAGGCAATAAAACAGCCCGATAAGGTAACTGAATTTGCCGTAAATCTTGGTTGTAAACACAACGTTGATGAATTTATACGCGCGTACTAATAACTAAATTACCTAAAGATTCCAAGTTGAGTTAGTTTATAACTTTTAAAGTGGATGTTACAGGAAATTGCAATCGCTGTAGACTTTAGCATGGTCTGTAACGTTAGTTATGTATTTTATGACGTTCCTGGTAATAAAATAAATGAAAAATAACGTTATAAATTTTACTGGGCAACCAAAGAATCTCTAACTAACTATAACTCTAACTGCTATACATATAGGGTTTTCTTTTATGTCTGGACAAAATAACACAACGAATAACGCTAGTAAAAAGTAATTATTAAAATTATTGCTCCTTTTCTTAATAATAACGTCATTAATTTATTATTTTCTATCACTATTATATCAACTGTGATTAATTCCGAAGAGTTATTTTTAACCATAATTAAAATAAAGCCCAAAATTATAACATCAGGAGTCAACATTAAACACTTATTTATAAGTGTTATATAAAATATATTCTTAGACATGAAGGCGCACAATATTAATTTTATCTCTTTCGCACGAATATTTTGCCATACTGTCCTCTTTGTCTTAGCTGCGTGATTTTGAACAGGAATTATGAATTCTAGTAACTGGTGGTTACGTGATTTATTTGATCTCTGTTGAATTACCGTTGATTGTTGAAGTATTCCATGCCTATTAAACAGTCCAAAAATGTATGAGATTGTCTTAAAATATGGAGATGTCACTTGGTCTACATTATATAAATGCCATTTATCGTGAAACTTTCTAATATTGCTGATAAAATATTTCTTTATCCAGGCCTCCTAATGATTTATGAAACACTTTGGGTCAGGGTATATATCCTAATAGCTCTATAAGCAATATAAAATCGATATATATGGGTAAATATTACAAGAAGAAACCGAATATGTGGATTGTATTTGCGTGTAAGAGCAGTAAAAACCTTATTTATATTTTTTTACGCTCAAAGGGCTTTCAAATACCTTTATCTCCTTATATACAAATATCTTATATACTATACTCAATATCAGTAGTGTAGTCACCATGCCGAAATTAATTAAAAAAGTTGTATTGTTTGCAACTTGCATTAAACCAGTGAAGAATCCAAATTAATTAGTTATTATTGATTATCTGGGTATTATTCTCTTCACATTGTATTCCTAATAACGATTATCTTTGTAAGTAGTAACACTGTAATTATATGAAGAATATTTAACATCCCCCTGCACAATCATAAAACGGTTGGCTATAACCCTATCGAGCCTACTACGGCTTACTTCGAGCCTTTTAGTTTTATGAGCGCAATCAATTTCTACTATTAAAACTTGTCTTAATAATTTTGCGGTTTAAAATTTTCCTCATTAATTTTTAATGCGTTCTACCGGTAAACTAATTTTAAAAGAACTAACTAAACTTTAATAAATATATAACATAAAAGTTCAAAAACATAGTAATACCTATTATAAGTTCGGATTAATTTAATTAAGTACTTTTAAGCTGCTGATTACAGGTTTTTTACAATGAACCCCACGGCAAGAACCGTGAACTTGTTTTGCACTGACAATTAAAAACAATTGTAAAAATTGCAAAAAGACATCATAATATTAAGATAATTGTAGTTACAATATTATTGAAAAGCCGTGGTGGCTGCCGGCAGAATATAATAGCACTCCCCTCTTCTTGCTGAGGTGTCGTAAAAGGCGATTAAGGTACCTCTTTAACACCGCAATTCAACCAGGTGTTTAGAAAAGGACAACTCGACCAAACCTGCATCCCGCTCCCTCCCGTTCGTACTGGTTCTTCATTCCATCGGGCCCGAGGGAGCTCGGACGAGAGAGTGCTTTTCTGGCAACGCGTCCAGTTACGCACTTAAATATCTCCTGCGCAATTGACTGTTTCCGAAAACTGGGCCTTGATTTTCTTAATCGGCGTTGAAACAGTCGCCGTGGCCGAATCCGGCAAGGACATCATCATCATCATTATTGAAAAGCGTACTTATTATTTTTTTTATATATATTAAATAATATATAAAAGCCAAAGTGGGTTTGCATAATTTAAAATTTCAAATCGACCATTTAAAAATAGATGTCACTGCCGAGTACTACTAAATTGACATATAGAGTAAGGAAGAAGGGACAAATTTAATAGAAAATAAAATTAGATTGTTATTACATTATTGCAGTGTAATAAAAAGTGGATTTTAAAACGTCTTAATCTAATAGAACTTATGACATTGGTTTTCTATCGTGTTTGGTAAACATCAAATAAATTAAAAATCGTATAAACAAATTTTCTGTAAACTTGCACTCGATCTAAATGGCTTGAACTATACCATTTACTATAGAGTTAAAATTTGCACTGTTTTAGCCATGACATAGTTCCCTTTATAAGTAGGTCAAATCAGGCACGGTTATGTCTATTAATATTATAAGAATAAACTAATCGAAGAAGCGAGGACATGAGTAAATAGTAATGAATTGAAAATAATAGTCAAAAAAATAATTATTAAAATTTTTATTTAGAAGTGATTATAATTACACCGCTCCTGACGTGCTATTTTCTAAAAACAAAAAACGATTTAACACTTTAATAGAAAGTATAATTTCACATGTCTATTCTTACTAACGTAGATTAAATACGAACGTTCAAAGATATTCCCAATTTTTTTTAACATTGCCGACTTTAAATGCTTAAGCTTACTGAATAATATCTACCATTTAATAAACGAAAACTCGTTCTCAGAAATTACTAATATAAAATGAATGGATCTACCCGAGTCAATTTATTTTATCCAACACTGTAAGGGCTATAGTTATAAGGGAATTTCTTACTCTCAATACAAATTCAATTTTTCTTATTTAAGCAAATTTTAAGAATATGATCTTGCATAAGGATGGAAATTGTTATCCATGAGTTCATTTTCTCGAAATCATAAAGAAAATAGAAAAATGGTATAGTAATAAAACAAATAAAAACTTATATACAATTTGCATTATCGCTACACTATAAAGTTTGTTAATAATTATCGATCAAAATCTTATAATAACGAAACGGGCTTACCAAACATCTCTGCTTTAATAATTATTCTTATGAGAACGTTTTTCAGTGGAATCAAATTCACAGTCTCGCACGACATAAAGCGTGGACTGAATTTAATCTACAACTTCTGAACGGTACGTCCGATATAAGCAAATGCTTGCGAATGTTTTGCATTTGAGGTAATAGTACAATTAGGGTTGTCAAATGTACAAACATTTAGTATCATTTCAGTTTATGAAAAATAGGTACGCTTAGATTATTTGCCTTAGTTAAAATGACAATAATTTCATGAGATAATTTGTTCGTAGCTCCATTTTTAGATCACCTCTTTTTTTATCAATCAAGCAGTCCGATTCAAATTGCAATATGACAAATATATGCTTACTACCGAACCAGTTTCGTTTTGACCTTTTGATCTAGATATAATATTTTGATTAGTTCCGCTGCATACGCTCACCTCCGCATTGTGAAATATCGCTATTGATAATGTTTAATTAATTTCATATTTTATACTGGCTTATTAGACTGGTTACATTATACTCTATTATTACAGGAATAACTGTGACTACGAAAAAAAATAGAATTCACTAGTATTGATATTAAATTAGACCTATAAATATCATCTTTTGTATAGTGTATAAAGTCTAATATCGTCAATGGTATAATAGTATACCTACCTATCCGGACAGTAGAATTGAGGGAATCTGCTGCCCGGATGAAAGGGAGGCGGTGCACGGTATCCGGCGCATCGCCTGGGAGAGAAGTTTTGGAGGGGCGGGCTTTACTCCTTCCCCCATAGAGAGGTAGCCTCAACAAGGGTTCTTGTTCCCTGGGAGTCTGGATGAATTTGGTTTCCCAGGCCCGGGTGGAGCAATCAGAGGGACACCGCGGGGGTTTTTAATCAGAAGGAGTCTGACATACCGGGGTCACTGCCCTCACAGCGTCCCTGATGATCCTATGCAGGATTTTCCCTGGGATACAAAAAAAAAGTATACCTACCTATACTCGATACCATAGTTAACATGTCAACTTATATAACATACGCAATATACAAAAGTAATTTGGACATTATCATAGTTATCACACAGAAACTAAAATACCAATTTTGATGGGAAATTCGACGTGTTAAATAAATGTTTCATCTTTATCATAGATATAATATTTAAAAAATACACATACAAACAATATAAAACTTTCTGGAAACAAATATAGTTTCCGATGAAAATATTAAAAAATGGTACTCGAACATTTGGTAACCCCAAATGTATTTAGAGACGAGTTACTGATACTGACTATAGTTTATGTAACTCGCTAGTATTTGAAGTGCGAATGAACTTTCCTTAATATTCTGACCTGAAAGACTCCTGTCAACACGCCTAACTAAACAGTATTAATATTTTAGGTTATATGAGTGTTTAATCTGTCTAAACGCATTTGAGGTCATTGACATAATCAACTACTTGCAAACATTGTAAGTGACGCCAAATAATTTCTCGACCAACTAAACTGGTCTATGCTTGAGAATTTTTCTGCAAAATAACGGTGTTGCGTCTAGTAAATTTACGTTTATCTTCATTACGCCTCATCTCATCCATGACTAGAATGATAAATTACGGACAATAAGTAAGTATCAAGATCGTTAAAGCTGGTAAACCGTTTTACTTCCTCGAAAAATTCACATGAACTCAATAACGACCTTACATAAACAAATAACTTTTTAAGTGGACAGTAAGCAACGCATAAATATTTAATTACATCCTTACTGGAGAATGCACACTTGGAATTTTTTTTATCAAAATATACTAAAATGTTTAAATGAGTACGTGAAATAATAAATATAAAAAGCAAAATGCTTAAAAATAGTTATTCTCAACAAATTAACTCTTAACACCTGGTCGACCTGAGCTTCATTGCTTACAACAGAATAAACAATATGACTCTAACATGGTAATAAAAATGATAAGACTTATAATAATACATACACTCAGACGTTGGAAATAGTATAAAAACTTGTATAACAAAAATATTATCGCTTTAGTTGATATTAATATTAATACAAGATCATGAAATTGATTCGGTAAATTATTCTGAACTTGACTCTCTTGGAGATGTATGTAGTTCTAAACTTAGAGGATACTGTACGTGTTATACTGAAATATATACTTAATTATATGTAATTTTTAAGTTTTATTTTTACCAAATTGCGCTATAAAGATTTAGAGGAATTTTTTTAATACATATATAATATTGTAACTGGACGTTGACTATATATAGAAGATTTATGAGGAAAATTATTATATTATCGGGGACTTTACTTAAAATATAATATTCGTTTTATTTTATTCGGCTTATAAATAAAAAAGTTATTTTAATTTAAAGGCTCATGTAACTCATTTATTGAATAAAAAATGCTTATAAAATTACTGATCAGTTGTTTTATCTGAAACTACTTAACTAATATGTATTTAGGAAATTTGTTATGCTACATTGGGTAAATTATACCTGGGTGAAGGTAGACTTGGTCCTCTACTCGTCCATAAAACGGAACGAAAGCAATAAATACTCAAGAATAAAAATGTCGTCGACCTCAGCATTTCATCAAAAAATCAAATTTAATTGCTTAGAAGCTTAAATACAGAAATAAGAAAAAAGAGGATATAATTTATCGACAATATGCGAAAACACGACCCTTGGTAATTCGAACTGATTTACAAAGTTGCATTTAAATTACCATGAATATCCCGTCTGAGTGCCGATGACCTCAATTAGGGTTGTCACAGTGATGCATAAGCTCCAATAAGTTTTTTTAAACATAATTTTTAGATATCTTACGATCTTTGTTCATGCTTCCAGGAAACGTGTATATTAAATTATTATATGATGTATATATACCGAATAGTGTAATCGTTATGCAGATATTTAAACCAGCAGGAAGTAAATTTTAAAATTGATTTACTTATTATCTTGTAGATGAGGTTGGCCTCATAGGGATCAAATGGAACAGATGATATTAAAAAATATAAAATAATTAACTAAAAATAATAATAATAAAAATTAATTAATTAAAATATTTGGCGGCCTGATAGCGCAGTTTGTAGCGACCCTACTTACGATATTCGGGTCCTGGGTTCGAGTCCCGGTAGTGGCAAACTTTTCTGTGATGAGCATATGAGTTTCTCACGAGTCATGGTTGTATATATTTATTTAATTATGTATATCTTTGTCTAGTACCCATAGTACAAGCGCAAGCTTAATTTGGGACCAGGTCAATATGTGTAATCTTCTTTATAATATAAAAATGAATCGTTAAATGTGTATAAGCGCGAAACTCGAGAACGGCTGAACCGATTTGGCTGATTTCTTTTTTGTTGTGTTTGTTGAAGTCTGGGGAAGGTTATTACGGAGAGAAAAATTTTAAAAATTGACGGAATGAGTCTAAAAACAACACTTTTCTATATTCTCATACAAAAAAGTCAATTAATAATAATATTTAAAAGTCAATTTGAACTTTAACACCATACCGTAAAGTTCAAGTGTTAGTGGACGGGTTCCGGGAAGGCAAAACAATTGAGTGACGTATAAATATTAATGTCAGTATTTGTCAATTTTTATACATATAGCATTAAGGCCAGGTTCCTTCAAACAATTTTCAAAAAACAGCCGACAGGCCAATAGGTTTTGGCAGAATAAAATCTGACGGGGAAGCTATTAATATTAAAAAAACAATGTGACTTTGTTTTAGAGAAATAGGACAGAACAAAGTCTGCCGGGACAGCTAGTTGTTAATGAATATTATTATTATAATGAACTAAATTTTTAGCTAAATCTACTATGTAATCTTTAATTATACTGGCAAGAACAACTTAAATAAAACTAAATAATACACTTCGGTCAAAGTCACTTCAATTGACGTTTCGTATAATGGTGATGATACTGTTTAGATGATTTTTATTGAACATTAATCAAATTATTGTATTTTAAAAAGGAAGAATTACGTGCAGCGGTTATAAATGGCGAGAGCTGCGAGAATAGCTCTTGATCTAGCACTTGGTATGAAATTTTTACCTCAAAGAAACTGTAGCAAAACAAAGGGATTTACAGTTAACTCTTTAATACTTGTATAACATATGAAAACGTGATTCAGTATAGTAAACAGTTGATAAATAGTTTAAATAAGCCCGCGTTTGTTTTGTATTTACAGTTTCTCTGAGAACGGTGCGTCCGGTTGTCTCAAAAGTATGGGCTGCTACCAAAAACAAAATCATAACAACTCCTGCTAAGCCACTAGTGGCTAATCCCGTAGTAGTACAGTTTGAATTGTTATTAGATCGAATTCTTGGCTTGCTGGTATTGAAAATGACAGATTTTCGTGATCATCAGTTGGCTGCAGAATTAAAATATCTCGAAAAAGAGATACAAAAAGTGAAAAAGAGAATGGAATGTAGCAGCAAGTGTGGGAATGATTCATAAATTATCTGATATATTAAAAGTAACTTAATGTATCTATAATTCAATTTATTTGTAAACTATACTTTATATCGTCACTACCAAACGCATACGGAATAATTTCAATAAACATTATTCATATTTTAGCAACAAGTCAAGAATTGACCCCGAAAGTGGCTATTGCATGGAGATATGCTAAAACTGAAATGGCACCACCAATGACCATAAGTTTTTTGCATGGACCAACTGGTCAGAAAATAGAAGAAATAGCTTCGAATGTATCCCAATCTATAATAACAGGCTTAGGTAATAAAATACGAGAAATCGAACAGGAAAAAGAGCGTGTGAAACAGGAAAAAGAAGCCGCTATTAGGGCTGCATTAGAAAAAGCTAAAGAAGAAGAAAAAAGAAAGGCAGATGAGAAGAAAAAAGAGGCCGTAAAATTAGCGAAGGAAGCAAAGTTGGCAAAAGAAGCAAAACAAGCCGAAAAGGCCAAGGAAGTGACTCCTCCTAAAAAGACAGAATCAATTAAGAAGGAACCAAAAAAGGAACCCAAACCTAAAGCAAAATAAAGGTTTATACGAATATATAATACAACCATAATGATATGCTTACTCAAACTAAACTTACATTTTCTTTTCAAGACAATAAAATTTTGGCAAAGTAATAATCACAATTTTTTAACCAATATGTGTCTAGGTTAGAATCAATTTAACAGATAAAATATAAGTTATTGTACAAAGATTTAATAGTATTATGTGTTATGGTGTTATATAAATACAAAAATAAATTAAACAATATTACAATAATAAATACTGTCTTTATACTTTTAATTGGATTGAAAAATATTTAAAGCTCTTGTAACATGTATTGCAATTATATGTTATCATATTATAAATGTATGATAACTTCAAAAGTTTAAGAAAATTTACATATTCCCGCTGAATTTTTAATTATTCCTAAATAAGAAATGTTATTGTATATGCTTTGATATAAAATAGTAGACATAAGTAGTACATACATATTGCAAATATTTATAGATAAAACTAAAAGCGCCTAAATAAATCGAGACTAGAAAAAGGTAATTATTGCTAAAATAATTGAAGTGGGTCTATAAGCTAGTAAACATACTACTGTAATATTTTAATGATTGTAGAAAATTTAAAATGTATATTTTGGAATGCACTGGTCAGTGATATATTGATTAAAACGCACTCTGGTTATTTTTTATCAATGGTTTTAATTACTATTATCTATATAAATATATTATATCCGAACCTGTGTCATGCCATAAAAATAGACAACTCCCAGTCGGACTCTTTTCTAATGTGGCAATACGTTAATAAAAAAGAGCAAATTAAAAAGATATACTCACAGAAAAGTAATTACTGCAGGAACATAAAGTTAAAGTTAAAATGACATAGACATATGAAAAATGTCAATATATTTTATTTATTATTCAGTTGTTATTAATCTTGTACGCAATTACAGTGATCTCTTATAATCATCGTTGTTTTTGAATAGTAACGGGAATTTTTAGTATGGCTACAGGCGCAAGTGCTGTTAAACTAACCGGTAATTATTTCCATTGGGTTCATATTTTATCTACGATCACAGACGATCACATACAGTAAAGGCCAAAGGTTTTAGCCACCTTTTTAATCGTACTCTTACTTTAAACATATGTTATCATAAATATATGACGCTAGCAAAATCAGAGTAACTCAAGTACCTAAGCGAATTCTAAGGCTGAAATTTAATATCTAAAGATGTTTCTTTGATTTTGTTTACACTTTGTTAAGAAAGTAAAATTCCTCTTTGACAAAAAACTAAATATTAGGAAGAAATAATAGGAAGTCGAGCCACCGATTTCGTCAACATGGACTTGAGTCTACGAATATTATGGCTATACTCAAGCTCCTATTATATATTCGGTTTTTTGTCGAAGCGAATTTATTTTTTGAGAACTTTGCTACGCAAAGTCGAAGTAGCGTCCAAAAATTTTGCCTAAAAATATAATTTATTCGAAGAAGGTAGAAAACATGAATGGCTTTATAGTTTTACTGATGTGGCAAGTAAGTTGCCTGTATTGTAAGCATTAGTATAATTTTTTAAATTAATCATTATATTGAAAAAATACCAATCTATAATATTATTATATACCTGATTTTTATGATTCTTTATTTCAGGCAGACTGAGATTGGCTCGTGAAATAACGGAAGTATACGGTCAATCCGTTTTTAGAAAAAGAAATAAAATTATTGATTTGTTAAAAGGTTAATATTGATATTAAAAAATTTAATCATAGGACATTTGTTATATCCAAAGTTTAATATGAAGGTATAGAAACCAGATTTGAATTAAATGAATAAATTATTAAGACTGAAGAAAGTTAGTATAACAAAAATTCAAGAGTGTACTTTTATTTAATTTAACACATTTTACATTCTCACGTTTACGGTCTACAACTGTTTGGACATGCATAAAACGAATTATCACTCTTTGCACAGATCTTAACTTCTACACCCCGCATTTGAAATTTGCGACAGAAGAATTTTTTAGCATATTATGATATCTAACTAATCAGTTAAAATATCACACTCGTTCACAACAAATATAAGATATTTCTTTCCATACAGATAAAGCAGTCGAAGCAAAAAATTCAGAAATTATGCGCAAGATACGTTCTCTTAAGGGGTATTACACTTTGGAAATGGCACCACCTACAAGTGCTCAAGAGTTGGCGGTACGTTTTATTACATTATACACATAAAAATAAAAAAATAAGAACAGAATATTGTGTGACGTTATCGCTGTGAATTCAAGTGGCCACAAGCACAAATTCCACATACACGAATAAATGCGCAGGTCTAGACCTTTTACCTGTAAGGCGTAAACCGTTCGTCCGCATAAAACGAATTCGCAGCTCGCCTCCACCACAGCTGGCTTTTCGAAGCAAGCGAAGAATACTCAGTAGTCTTAGTCAAAAGGTGTCTTATAGATTCTTTCCTTCATTCTTCTGGCGATCAGAAAGCCCTATGAAGGATTATTTCCTAGCTAAAAAAGTGTAAACAGCGTAAAAATATTTGTTCCGTGTAGAAATAAGACCCGTGAACCGTAACGTAGAATCTAATCGTTTAGTCACAAAGCCACGCAAATAGAATCTTTAAGAGTATATAAAGAATAATGATGAGGACGAAACAAGAGAGTATAATCACTAACATAGCTAGACCAATCCTATTTAGGAATTAGCCCATATGAACCTATATCTTTTTAAATCTTTTTAAATTTTTAAAAATTTATTTAAATCTCTGACACGATAGCAACACAAATACACTCGGTTGTAAGGGGTTGTAGCCACTTACTATCAAGCAGGAACTTGAGTGTTTGCCACCTTTTGGTATTACAAAATTAAAATTGAGTTTTTGTCGGCAGCAACTGAAAGAAGATATAAACTTGGTAAAAGAATTCATGAAGAGTAATTGCTTTAAACATTTAACTGTGCAGCAAGCTTGGCTTCTCTTCTTGGTGGGGACTGAAGTCTATTTGTGGTTCTATCTTGGCGAAACGATTGGGAAAATGCATATCGTTGGATATAAAGTCGATTAATAGTTATCGAAATTGTATGTAGACAATTAAAATTAAAGAAATTTATTCATACATACGGAGTTTTTATAATATCTTCACTAACGCTATTTTGCAAACGCAGAATGAAATTTAATTAATGTAAGCAGCAAAAGGATTAAGGCTGACTAAACTTTACTAAAATATTGCAATTTATATTACTCAATGAATGTTAAAGGATTTGGTAAGTCATCGATTTTGTAAACATGGACTTGACTCTGCAAATATTATGGCTATATTCAGTTCCTATTATATATTCAGTTTTTTGTCAAAACGAATTTATATTTTGAGAACTTTGCTAAACAATCTCTCTATAAATCGCAGCCTTACACTTTGTGAGAAATACCCCTTCGTCTATGACATTATACGAGTATCAATACAAATTTGCATTCGGTGCGACACTTCGTACGACGGTTCGTTCGTGAGGTTCAGAGTAAGACTTGCATGTACTCAGTTTTATTATTTAGGCAGACTAAATTCTAATCAATTAGCTTAGTCCCAGATCTTATAGATCTTAATTATATTTCATCACCATCACTTTCGGCCATTGCTAGGCTTCTCTAATAAGTGCTATGAAGCCCCGTCTTCGGCTTTTTTTTGTAGAATTATTGAGGACCCCTTTTGCAAGTCATCGCTTAAGTCATACGAAAATCCCCGTAAACCTAGCATTAGGTAATTATTAATAATAGGTGCCTAATATCACAGCCATAAGGCTACTAATGTATCTCTGCTCACCCCGTAAGTGACTACCGTGTTAATATATTATTATTACTGATATCAATAAATATTAGTAATAGTAAATTATGTTTGTGCAAGCTGTATCTTCAAGGCAATTTGAAGGTTGTGGGCTGCAGAGTAAACCATTAAAAGTCGGATGAGCTGTCCATTCCGGAAATAATTAATCAATGGCTGTATAACTAAGCTATGTAAGTAGGTATTGAATGGAGAAATATTATGGAACTTCGTGTAAAGTATTGGCATCATTTACCTCTTAATTATTCTTAGGAGTAAGGTCATTGAAGGGAACTTGTAAGACGTTATTTGAATATAGACATAGGGCCAAAATGAAATGAACCATAGTTAAATAAAAAATAATAATAATAATAATAAATTTTTATTAAATTATAAAATTATATACTGTAGATTTGTGAATGAATAAAATAAATAAATAAATTGATTATTTATCGTCATCATCTACTCACTTTAGCCTACTAATATTCATAGGTCTTATATTTATCAATATTCCAATATATTTTTATAACAGTTTGGGAATAAGTATTTAATTACATTTTAGATATGGACATAATAATAATAATATTTAGATTGTTATTAATAACAATGAAAAAATACATATAACACATACTTAAACAAATAGTTAAGTTCCGAAAATGTAAATTGAACTTTGTTCGAAAGAGTTGAAATCAATTTCGCGCACGATAAAATTTACTTTCATTCATGATCAAAACAGTTCCAAAATTGACTACTGCACTATCACAAAACAAGACTTATCTGTAGTCCATTATATAATCACACTTAAAAAAGGAAAGCATTCATTTTTTTTAGTTAATTAATTACATCATTTTTTTTATGAAATCAATTAAAAGAAAGAATTAAAACTCGACTTAAAAGTCGATAAGAGAGGTACAGACGGTAAAAATTTATTGTAATTTCCACAGAAAACTGCTTATTTAATCTTAAAACAGTATAGTTCAAGAACAGCAACTACTCTCCACAGATGAGTAATCCATTGGCTGTTACCGCTATCAGCTTATTCTGCAGGTAGCACAACATTTATAATCAAAGGGTAAAACTCGTGGTCGCAAGAAGACTTTATTTACAGTTTTTTTAATATAGGTACCACGGTTATAATACCTGTTAAGTACCTACTAAGCTATTGTTTAACATGATTTTGATTGAAATAAAATCGTTTATAGTAATTAATATTGTTATTTTTTTACCATAGAAACCATAGTTCTACAATATTATGAAATGCCTTATTGCCTACTGATCACTGAATTTCCTGTTATTAATTAGCTTTGCTTAGGTAAGTACATAAGTAGTTAGCTCAGGTAGCCAGATTGTGAACTAACGGGCTAAAACGGCATACATACTTTTCATTTATCGCGTAGGCACGCTCCGTAATAGTTGTGTTTAGCAATAGGCATACAAATTATGGAATACGAACATACATTTCGTATTGATAAGTAAATAAGTTTTTAATTTAAAAAATATATATATTAATTATCTTTTACTTTTTGTACTTTGTCAGAATAATTATTAAGTTCTGTGTCGCAATTAAAAAAAAGATTGAACAATATTTTGACAAATTAAACGTCAGTTGTTCAAAATGGCGAAGCAGGTGCATTGCGGTGTTTCCGCGGAAACTCAAACTGAAAAATTATGATTTAAATACAGACAAACTCTTTGAAATATGATAGTGATTGTGGCTTCGTAGTACTCTTGTTAAAAATATTTTCCACTCTTAAAACATAACCGCTCTCTTGAAATTTGTTGGAACGTGATGTTGCGGCGAGTAAATTTTTATTCAATATGTTTCGCCTTTGGTTTAAGTGTTCTTCTTATTCTTGCTGGAAGTCGATATACAGATAACGTAAATTACCGTCCAACGTCAGAAAGCCGCAAACACATAAGGAATTTTTTAAAGGTAGAAGATGAAGAGAATACTTCGCTGCAGTCTTTTCCAACAAATTCTTACGATGGTTCGCCGAACATTGAAAAGTTACTGGACAGAACTCGTTCACAAATAAAATCGGGGCTTAGAAATTATAACTTTACTTTTTCTGGCGTTGAAAAACTGGAAGATTTGCTCATAGAGTCAGGTGGCCGACCTCTTAGAAATTTAATAATATCTACATGGAGATCAGGAACAACGTTCCTTGGTGAAGTGCTGAATGCGATGCCAGGTAACTTTTATCATTATGAACCTCTTTTAAAATATGAAATTATTCAAATAAGAGGCCCTCCACATGCAGACAAAGCTTTGAGCACAGTCAAGAATATGCTCAAATGTAAATATGATGGAATGGAAGATTATTTTGAGTATGGAAGAAGCCATTTGCATCAATTTAGCCACAATACAAGATTATGGGACCAGTGTAAACATAAAAAAGAACTTTGTTTTGATTCTAATTTCACTGGAAGATTTTGTAAGCTATTTCCTTTTCAAAGTATGAAGGTTGTGAGACTCCGGCTACGTCTGATCCAGGAAATATTGAATGATAAAGAGTGAGTCATTTAAAATTAGTTACATAAAATTTCTTAGAAGTATATGACCTTGCATATGTTCAGTACTTAGTGCAATATTGAAAAGTTTATTTAAGTGAAAGTAGGTTATGTCTAAAGTCAGCCTTAGGTCAGTACATATATTGTGGTACTTTGCTCTGTAGTTATTAAGTTATTGTATGAATGGATATTGAGACATGTTCACTTTAGTTATAAACATCTGAAATAAAGTACCTTCTATAAAGAGATAGATTTTATACACTACTACTACAATTTTCATAGATTCGACAAAGAGATTACAGTGCACCTGATGGTAAGTACAGTGTAGTCTAGAAACGAAAGTGACCATAATACGATGAAAATCCATTGATAGTCTCCATTATCAAGTTGGCCCAAATATATAATGACTGAAAGTCTCTAGGTATTTGAGCTACTGGATATTTGCAAGCTGATCCTGAAACAACATGACAAATGGAATCATTAAGATGGTCTTCACACTTGTGTACTATGATTATGACTAAGATTGGGCAGTCGCGATTACTACCAAAAAAAATGACATAGATTACACAATAATGCCTAAAATTTATGTATTTATTGTTGTGTAGTATTGTGAAATGTAAAACTTTCTTTGTTAGTTATTACTAAATTCCAAAATCAATACCTATAATAAATCCATTTCTCTGCCATCTATATAAAATTATCCAGATGAAAAATTATTTAATAGCTTTTCATTTTTATTACAGAATAATTTTACTTGCATAATGTAGGTTAATAGTAATGCAGCAGAGTCATTAATCAATATAAACATAAAATAATTGTTCATGTATTTGACAGAAATACACATAATATTATACTTTTGATACAATTTTGACTAATCCCTGTTTTGTTGAATTTATATAAGAAACAATAAATAGCATCTATATTCTCATTTATAAAAAGATTTAGAGAGGATGCACAAAACCTACTATCAATACATAAATTGAAGCGGTTGCTTTTAGACAAAAGTTACTACACTGTAGATGATTATCTAAAGGATAAATTATACTGCACACATGATTATAAAGAATATATATATATATATAAAAGGGTTATGGTGCCCTACTAATATAAATAGTAATATTAATATTGAAGCCCTCTTGCCTATATAAATGCCATGCCCAACAGGGTCCATAGTTATAACTAACAAAAAACAAAAACATCTCTGTATACACTTTAGAGTACATTAAATAATTTGAATTTGATTTCAGCTTAATATAATTATTATCATCATAAAAGTACTACTTCCATATGAAGTAAGTTGTGGGAGCAGCTAGTTTATAATAATAACATATTGTCATGCTATATCCCTTTCAGGATGAGCAGAGGAATATATGTGGCTATGTCCACTAATGGCAAAATATATTGAAAATATTACTTTTATAGTATCAAGCTTAGACCCTTATATTCAATTACTCCTAAAGTCATTAATATGTGGTTATCATATAATGTACATCTTAGGTAATAGGAGTTTCATGGGATTAATATAATTTGGTTAATTTAATTTATACTGGATGAAACACGAAAGCAGTATGCTAATGGAAGTAGCAGCACTTTACATGGCTAACAGCAAGCAAAACAACTGATTTGTATGGAGCTATCAACATCATCAGCCCCCACTAGTCCACTGCTATACATAGGCCTCTCATATCAAGCGCAATTGAGCCCGACCATCAGGTCTTTTAATACAATCCTTACTAGCTACCTTCTGCAAGTCATAGCTCCATTTTGCTAGAGAGTGCCCTACACTATGTTTGTTGAACAGCGATCTTCACTCAACTAGCCTGTTCCAACAATCATCATTCTTTCTCCATATATGGCCTGCAACTACTGCTGATATGCCCTTTCAAACTAACAATCTGTAGGTTTATTTAATGTCCATATAAAAATAGAAAAAATGGCCTCAATTGATACCTTACCATAAATAAATATTATTTTTTATACTTACGGCATTTATGTAGTTATAAGAAAATGTAAATAAGTATTTGAAGTTGCAGCTTTGTTTTTAAAATAGAGAAGAAAAACTAACTACTATAAAATTTACCATTAGTAGATTAAATAAATAAGCACTAAGGATGTACTGCATCTTTGGAATACATTCCATACAAATTTATACAAGCCATTAATTTTGCTTGCTATCTAGCAACGCTGGTGCTACTGCTGCTGCTTCATCAACATACTACTAAAAACTAGTTTAAACATGAAAGTGTTCAAAAGTTTTTATGTCATTGACACATTAAGTATTTCATACCTACAGGCTCAACGTGAAGGTTGTGCTTTTGATGCGTGATCCACGAGGAGTGATGCAGTCAAGACAGCACCGTAACTTCTGCCAGCCTTCACCAGACTGCTGGAAACCAGAGCTTCTCTGTGCTGATATGATCAGTGATTATGTAGCGGCTAGTCGTTTACTAAAGCAATACCCAGAAAAGCTGATGTAAGTTCTTTTTTTAATTTTGAAAGATGACAAACAAGTTGAAACGTCTCTTGATAGAATTTGGCTACCACTGCTAACATTTAATTAAGTACAACAACAGACGTTTTGCTATCTTGACTGACAACCTAAATGAACAGAAAAAGGAGCTGGGGGCCAAAACAATTTTTTTTCTGTTTCATAATACATGATATATTTAAACTTTAAGGACGGCTTAACTCATCCTAAACCAGTGTCACGCAAAATATGGTGAACCTAAACACTGATTTGTGGAAACAAACTCACTTGGACCTGAAGAAGGAAGCTTTCAAATTTTTACTTTTACATGTTATGATAATACTATACAATTGTCCTTTTCTACTAGCGTTATAAACAAACGTTACTTTGTTTAGTACACACCAATGGAGATCCTGAAACACGACTGGCTAAGTGATTGATCTACTTTGATGTGGTTGTCATTTGTGTTTCTATATACACCTGAATGTTCAAATGGTTATCTACCTGAACATTCATGGATACAAAAGTATCCAATAGACGAGAACAAAGACTATATAGTAATATAAAATATAAAAAAAGATTTCCTGGAAGTTAAAATAAACCTTAACCCCTTGCCTTAGGATTAAATCTCGAAGAATAGTACGCGTGCAGACAATTCAATTTAGCTGGAATATAAAAAAGACCACGTGCAACAATAATAATAATAATTTTATTTTTATTAGCTTAAAGAAATTCATATGAAAAAAATATATATACTGCGGGTGACGCCCGTCAAATTCGAATTTAGTAATTTAGTGTAGTAATGTAGCGAGGCCCGTCATTTACACTCAAGGGGTGAAATTCTTTTTTTTTTAATTATTCTGACTTTACACACTGACTGCACATCTTACTTGATGGAAAGCACAGTGCAATCCAAAAACGAGTACGACTATCGAGAGACAAGAACATGCTGATAGTCGCCGTGATAATGCCGGCCTACGAAAATATCTCTTCACACTTCGTTTAAAGAACCTATCATATCATCCATCCGACCCATCATGATAAGACGAAAAGAACACGTTTGCCAGAAGAGCGTTCGACAATCCAATAACACGACAAAGTTAAGAGTTAGATAATTTCTTATTTCTAGCTGAAATAGAAGCCACCGTTACAATGTGGCTTCGTAACCCAGCATGTGTGATTCTATTATGAAAGGGAGCTAGAGAAATGAGGCTATACAACTCTTCAGAGCACTTGCCATCATACAAACGATCAAAAATGCTCAACGAAATCAAGTTTTAAATGAATTACAGTGTAAATTGTTTAATTGGTAGTATACAACTTTCCAAAGTTCATATTCATCATAAGTGCTTTTTAAACCGTCGTATATTTTGGCATAAGTAATGTCCCTGGACAATATCTGTTTATAAGAGTAGAGGAAGAACATAGTCATAAAAAAAAATCTAGTTTTAGTGATTATTCACGGTATATATCTACAACTTCACTAAGAATGTGTAAAGTATTGTGTGCCGTATATTTTTTAAACATAAATAAATTTCCCGTAAGACTGTATCTTTATTTAGTTCAAGATCGCGTGTTTGCCACTGAGTTCGTTTACGCTATGGCGGTTATGCATCCGTATTTCCAGTTAAATTGTAATTAATACAAATGGTGCGTGAAAAGCATCGATGTGTTGAAGGTATATTAAAATAACGTTGAGTTGAGAAACTTATTGACATTAGAACATCAAATTAAATAGTCCATATATTGCCCAAGCGTTATAACGACATACAGACCTTATGAACCGAATCTACGAATCAGATAATATGCAGCCGCAGCTGGACTTAAAATATTTTAACTGGAAAAACGAATGCCCGATTTCCAAATCATTCTAAATCGGAATGTGTAGATGCCGCTTAATAAATTGTACCATATTCACATGTTGATTTATTTTACTTCACACTTTTGTGCTTTTTTTCTGTTTGTGCTTATATTAATTCATGTTCTTACATTATTAAGATGTTTGTTACAGGGTGCTTCGTTACGAGGAACTAGCGCTAAATCCAAATAGCACAACACAAACATTGTTGAAATTCCTAAGGTTGGGCTATGCTCAGCCGATCGATGAGTTCCTACACTCTCACACAAACATGGAAGTTGCAGGTGTGAGTTCTACATACAGGGTGTCCCGAGATGTGCCTTTCAGGTGGAAAAATGTTCTCGACTTTAACTACGTTGATGAGATTCAGGTACGTTTGTATTCATCAGGACCTTGTATTTAGTTGTAAGGAATGTTCACATGATTAATTGGGATTAGAAAGTAAAACCTTGTCAAAATAAACCTCTTTTGTTTGTCACGTTCTTTGAGCATATAAACTTGTATACTTAGAAGGTATTTTGTACACGTATTTGCTGGCTGGCATGTTTACTAACTGAAAATTTATATCATTCCCTTCGTCTGTTTTCGCCTTTGATTTAGTTTTATTCCTTTTGCTTACGTTGATATTCACATTAATTTATTTTATGTTTCAACAAAAAACTTGTACTTGTCACATGGTTTATTCACTATTAGCCCGGTCAATTTAGACATACAAGGTTACAAAAATTCCGACTAGGCTGAATATTGGTAGGATTGTTCAATACACTATAATAAAGGAAATGTGAAAAGTCCTCATCGATCCGGCACGTGCAAAACAATTTACTCGGAGTCAGTCATAAAAACGGCTTTTTCGCGATTTTCAGCAAAACGGTACGTTTTACCATAAAATTAGCTCAGACAAAAATTGTAGATCAGATAATTATCTATAAAAAAATGTCTAAATACTTTTTTCCTAAGAGCCACCGTTTTTGAGATATAACGATTCAAAAAGTTGAAAGAGCTGTAATCGTCATAATATGCACGTTTCCACGCCACCTTTGAGGTAGTGTGTGCGTTAGTGCTTAGTGCGTTTTTTTTAATGTGGTTTCCCTGGTATGCCTATTCCACTGATCTTTTATGATTCTGCTTAATTTGAAACTATTGAATAACAGTAGATATTGACAAGGGTTGAAATTGATGAAAGGGGTGTAAATAAAAAAAAAAAATAAGAAAGTTTATCCATCTGAATCTAAATTATCATTAACTTCTGCTTTCTCTTGTTCTTCTTCTTCTTGTTTATCTTCTCCATTCTGGGTGTTAATAAATTGTGCCAATAATGACACATTGCATCTTTCTTCGTCAGCATCAAATGAATCTTCAATTGTTGGCAATTCAACATTGGAGCATGACCGGCCTTGACAGTTTGTACATGCTACAGAACAAAACAGTCCATTTTTTTTTTGCAACCACATTTAGCACTACATACCTTTTTACAGTTGCAAAAAATGGTGTTAAGTAGTTTTTCTGGTGCAGGTGGAAGTAAAGTTTAAACTGGCTCTAATGAATTGTCGACCAACTTCCAACCCCAGTCTTTTGGGGTCTAAATGATTACCAAGCCGCACTAGAACTTGGTAATATACCCGAAAAAGATGTTGATGAGCAGCCGCTGAGGTTGGAGGAAGACATTTTATATGTGTAAGTTACACCGACCGATAGAACGATATTTTTGCTTGTATTACGGCTTCAGTGATGTATATACGTGGTGTACTTATGCATAATAGACGATTACAACTCTTTTAACTTTTTGAATCGTTATATCTCAAAAACGGTGGCTCTTAGGAAAAAAGTATTCAGACATTTTATAGATAATTCTCTGATCTACAATTTTTGTCTGAGCTTACCGTTTTGCTGAAAATCGCGAGAAACCCCGTTTTTGTGACCTTTGACCCCGAGTAAATTTTTTGCACGTGCCGGATCGATGAGGACTTTTCACATTTCCTTTATAATAGTGTATTGAACAATCCTACCAATATTCAGCCTAGTCGGAATTTTTGTAACCTCACCCCTATTTTTGTCTAATTTGACCGGACTATATGCTATAATTTGCGTCTAGTAATTGACTTAATATCTGGAGTTTTAGATTGCCTAATCAAGGTCTTAAATGTATCACTCTAAGAAGTTAGAAAGTAACCGGTCTGGATTAGTCAAACTTAAAATCGTTAAATAATAATATGCTGTTACATAAATAAGCTGTACCTTGTTTTATTCTAGTCGTAAATAACTATCCAATTAAACTAATTTCAAAATTATTTATTTACGAGAAAAGTACAATTTTTAGTATCTTTTAATACCTTCCTGTTCTAATTGATGAATTATTTGATTTTGATTCGAACAAATGATTTGACTTAAGTACAGATTAACAGGATTGGCGAAAAACAAAGAACGCCTGGGCTGAAGAAGGTTCCGTAGCGTTGCCCTCTCTTATTATAGATATTAGTTTTGTGATACGTAAAACATTCATAAATTCCAAAATAGTTACAGATTTACAAAGATAGATTTAAAAGCGTCACATTTTATTTTTACACGTCTGAATATCCGAAACAATCTTTAGTCGTGTTTTGAATCGTGCTGAACGAAGCTAATCAGAATTAGGCTACATTAAAAGCAAAGCTGACTTAAGTTATTTGCCTAGAAAGTACATAAATATCTATATACCACAATGTGTATAGAAACTTTTTATTATTTGCGTTCCTGTGAAATATGACAATTGAATGTCTGGCAAGCTATTAAATTACGCAACCGATGTATTTTTTACGCATTTATCGCATCCGAGGATAAAACAGTTGTTACAAAAATTTCCCAGAATAGATAGTTATTTCTGCAGCTTTGGATACGATAAACATTTTTGCTATAAAGCTCTCTTTCTCAAATAACTCGGTGATTACGTTAACATCATATGAAAGAAGTTTAAAGTCTACCGATAGCTCGTTCTTGTATAATAATTCGCAGTCCTAATTAGTATTTATAGATTACAACTTGTTTTTGTTCAATACTTACTGAACTATGCTTTGTAAACGTTTTAAAATGCTAACAAGAATATTCGTATTACAACTCAGCAATATGATTGGTTGGGACTCGTACATGATAGCACTGCTAATTTATTTCTATTCATTTATCGCAAGGCCAGTATAATTTGAGTTAATTGGCATGACGTTAATCATTACCAGTCATCTGTTTGTTATTATTATTATCATAATTTTAAATGAAATCATTATTATTATTTTTCTTAAACATAATTATGTGGTTTAACGTTGTTAAGTTTTTGTTGATAACTTTACACGCTAACAATAGATGTTTGTGTTGCTGGGGCTTATAAAAATCACTAAACAAACTAGTTACTTAAACATCCAATAACATATAAGTCTTTTAAATCAGAACTGCACCGTTATCATACGAAGCTGAAATATTTACTTTGCATAAATAATCTATGTAATTAATACACGAGCGTATTTTTAATCTTAATATATATAAATCTCCTGTCACGTTGTTTGTCCGCGATGGACTCCTAAACTACTAAACCGATTTTAATGAAATTTACACACCACGTGAAGTTTGATCTAATTTAAAAGATAGGGTAGTTTTCATCTCAATTCATAGTCGCAATATTATTTTATTGCAAATTATTTGTTTATTATTTAGCAGTCATAATTTACAGTTAGCTCCAACCGATTCTAAAAGATGGCGCTATCCGTTGACTGTATTGAGTAATTATTCAAAAACCAGTGACAGCAAAGCGTGGCTGATCTGCTATAATTTATATGGCAGAACAACGTTTGCCGAGTTAGCTAGTTTATGATATAATGTACACTAACTGTATCACCTTTCAGAGCGTCTTAGCTTAGCAAACATCTTGCGCAGCTGAGATGCTCTGTAGACTCACACATACATTGTTGAATTAGCATTTACATAGTGTGATTATGGGACTGACATGGTCAGCCTGATCCAAAGTCCCCAAAAAAAACAGAGAATAAAAAAAACTGTATCACCTGATGTGAAATTATTTCTCTCCACATTGATTAATACAACCGTTTGTATGTATATCTATGTAGATATACAGTCAAATCTGTTATAACGACATCGAAGGGACTACTCATATTTAGTCGTAAGAACCAGTGATGTTTTCGAGATACGAAGTTCTACTCTTTTTGCTGGGACCTTTGTATGGCTCAATATAACCGGTATGTTGTTCTAAAAAATGCCGCCAAAAACGGTTTTGACTGTATTTTCAATATGGTGAATCTTTTTTAAACAACGTAGCAATTGATATCTTCTCATATCTACGTAGCTGTAATACTAAATGATGTTATTTGACAAAAAAAATCAAATACAACTATTCCGTATTGCTTCGAGATCTGGAACCAGCAGCGCTATTAATCACTTTGGGTATAACTTCAACTATACCGGATACAGCCACTCCGGGCAGTAGACTTGAGGGAGTCTGCTGCCCGGATGAGAGGGAGGCGGTGCACAATGATCGGCGCGCCGCCTGAGAGAGGTTTCAAAGGGGTGGGCTCTTTACTCCTAACCCTCTCAGAGAGGTAGCCTCAACAAGGCTTCTCGCTCCCCAGACGTCTGGATGAATTTGGTTTCCCAGGCTTGGGTGCAGCGGTTATAGAACTACCTTGAGAAGAAACGCCGAAAGAAATTCAAGGCTGCGTCGGAGTGAAACTGATCACTGAATAATATCTTCCAGATGGCGTGCAAGGAGGCTATGGATTTGTGGGGTTATCGTATTGCGCACAACGCATCGCACATGACTAGTAAAAATTTTTTTCCAATAAAACCGTATACAATTGAACAGTGATTGTCAAACGATTTGGAACCATTTAATGTCTTTCTATTGAATGACTGATCACTGACAAATGCATTTACACTTTGTAAGTATATATTTCAAACTTTATATTTCCCTAAGGAAATTATTTATACCGACTGATGACTTGAAAACAGGTCACTGTGATATGTTGGTTATTGTTAGCATAAAAACAATAATTTCGTCTGGATGAGTTTGGTTTCTCAGGCCCGGGTGGAGCGATTAGAGTGACACCCCGGGGGTTTTTAGTCAGTAGAAGTCTGACACACCGGAGTCGCTGCCGTCACAGCGGCCCTGATGGTCCTATGCAGGATTATTTCCCGAGACAGCAAAAAAAAAAAAACAATAATTTTCATTACGGACTGTACTGAGAGAGCCTTTACATTTTTTGTATTAATATATTTTAGGTTTCTTGTGTCTAAAAATTATAAACACGATCATATAATATTTTTTACTATCTCCTTACCGTTGTTTTATACTTATATTATTAGACTAGTCATACAGATAAACAAACAAACATTAACACAATTTTTATTTTATAAATAAAAACTAAACGTAAAAAAAAAGATTTCGGACCGTAGCTTAGTTTCTTTTATATATTGTCTCGATAAAGTGACTACATCGCACTTGACAGAAAGCACAGGCTACTTCAAGAATAAATACGACTACCACGGGACGAGATTCCATTGACAGTAGTTGTCATTGACCTATATATATCTCGACAGACAACTTCCAGATTAGGAACAACTGGACATCAGTGGCGTGCATCTCATAGAAACATAACAATGCATTATCTTCTAAAACATGGGCGTTTAATAAATAAACTGACTCGCAAATTAATCTAATTTGGATTTTGAGACTCACAATCTGGTAATTACCAAATTTTAAGTCAATATGTTTATTAAATGTCCAAGAATAACAAGGTTATGCTTTTATGGGGTGCACTCCACTGCTGGACATGTACAAGTTATCCCGAAACGTGACAAGCCGAAGCGAGTCACTATGATACCTATAATTCCTCTTGAAATAGCCACACGCTAGTCATACTTTTCTTCTAAAGTAAAGATTTTTTTTTATAATTATCAAGCGGACGTTTGATTTCAATCACACCAGGGGCCTAATTCTCTATGACAATTTAGCGATTCCTTGCTTTGATATCACGTCAATTTCGTAAAAAGTTACGGCATTTGCAAAAATCGTATTCTCCATGATACTTTGTTGAAATGAATCAGATTCGTTACCGTAATATGATGTAGACAAGACACGATGTTAACGTGGTTTTCGAATGGTAAGATTTAAGTGTGAAATCTAAATTGTCATACAGAATTAGGACCCTGGTGGAAGGTGAAGATGACTCCGACGATGATCCGTGTCTGCCCAACAAATGCCTATTCACTCTTCTCTTAAACACTTCCAAGTCGTACGACCGTGGTAATATGGTCGCTGAAAGCAAATTCCACATTGAATTTTATATTTATTTTGCTTTTCTTTATTTTAAATATAATTAAATTTTGAACAGCGAAGAAGAAATTTCATTAAAAAAAATTAAATAGTATTGTAGCACAGATGTGCGCTAGCGCATCGACCATGCGATGTTGAATCGATCAATCAGAAGGCGCGTCCCGTACATCACCCGATCTTCAACGAAATCTAACGGCTGCGACCGTTGCTTATGAACTAAGTACGTCCTACAGTATGACTTTGATAGTCTCCACACCATTCATATCTCCTCTAAAATATAGGAAAGTAGGTTCTTCATTATAAGATTTTATTATTTCAGTTTTAACGAATATCTTTTGTCTGTTTCAGTACAATACAGTTCCATGGAATATTTTTTCGGCTGTTTCCTTCTATATACCAAATAAATTTATCTTCCGAGACGTAATTAAGAATACTCATTAGGTAAGAGCGATTATTGACAATCATTTAAAATTAATAAGCCATACCATCACGATGGTCCTAATGTAAAAGAAATTTAATGTCTTCTTTTATGACTAAACAAAAATAATGCCCAATATCATTATAATTTATTACATAGCATTGAAAAAGTTGATATAGTGTACAAAATTGTGAAAAAATAAGTTTAATTTTTTTATTGACAATTTTGTATTTAAAAAACTATCGAATTATAAAAAATAGGATTCAAATTTAAAAATGCTTTAAAATTGAAATGACAATTTTGACAAAATATATATTTTGGTTATTTTGAATTTTTTTCCTTTACATTTTTTATCAATAGATACTTTTACATATCTAATCATAATCACGGCTAATAGTGAAAAAAAAACCTGTAATAACTTTACAAATTCGCATATCATGTTTACATATTTATGAGTGTTTATTAATTATAAGTAATATATTACTTTATAATTAAGTTATAATCATTAAAATTCGATATGAATTTCAAAGAGAGTTACGTTTACAGATAATAAAATATGAACTTATTCTTTGTGGGTAATAATAATATATGTATTATTTTAATAATATTAGCTGTGGCATTTTGTTTCGAGACTTTTAAGACTGAAAGCATTTCCATTCCTTATATTCTTCCATTGTAAAAACATATATTCAACATAACACAAAACAATGGTAATAGTTCAGAATTATTCAAATTGAAAATATGCCTAGGTTTTCCACTTCTTGCATTCTAATTTTGTCGAGTGTACCTACAATGTACTGTCTGTCACCTATCCAGATTTTCATACACACATTTGAGAGATAAAGGAAAATTATTTCGTGTCTCATTCGACAGATACGAAAGGTATTCTAATTTCTTAAAAAGATTAAGGTTATAATTATTCTCGGAACTAATAACTAATAGTAGATTTTATAAAATACTCAGAATAATTGGACTGATCGTTTCTCAGAATAATTGGACTGATCGTTTCTTAACATTTTAAATTCGGGTTGTGCGCTGCGTGACTCATTATATCAAATCGTAAAAGATGGACCATTAAATTTTCTTAGATAGATGACGTAATTGCTTTAACGAATTTTACAAAAATCGATACGATTTGCGGTCAAGTGGTTAAGCAAGTATTGCCTGAACACGTTAATCGATTAATTTAGTGTTAGCACTCACGGAATTGACCTATTGTTGATGCTTCCATCATGTTTAGACACGAATAGTTTAGATGTATGCGATATATTTGTAATTGTAAATCAAAGTTTGTAATAAAAATTTATTAGGTTAACATAAGACCATTTATTAGTATTTTATCCAGTTTGCTCTTTATTAATTTTGTAAGCTAGCTATGTGAATGTACAGTGAATATAAACAAAACAAAGAAGTATTACCAACGCCAGAAAAATATTAATTGCCCCTTAAGTAGTTTTACAACTCGACCTTGCAGGAACTATCATGACGGACAAGGCAAAGTAAACTGTTTTTCCTTTTGTTTTATTGTTTGTCCTCCTATGTTTTATTTACATTCACTAATGATATATAAAAATGGGAAAGTTTTAAACACTGATTGCGAGTTTTATGCCATTGAAAATAATTTTAAAGTTAACACAATATACATAACATAGTTTTAGAAGATAGAAACACTAATATCAAAGCTGCATATCTCGATAATAATATAGGCTAGAGTTTACGCAAATAGTTTCTGTATTAAATTCAAATAAGGTAAAAGCACTAATGCCCGACACTTTAAGGACGACATAAATTTTATTATTTATCATAAAAAGATATTTACGTATATTTTATTACTACTGTAATATGTTAAATATAAGTTTTTTATATAAAAATTTTATTGACAATATATTTTAAACTTATATTTATATTTTTCTAAACTTTGTCATAGAAACCAATAGAGGACAGCACCAACACTAACAATAAACATTCTATTTCACTAATAGTACACATACCTTTATTTCACTTTAAAGTATGTTTAATTAAGATAAATCAGCAGTGAAATAATATCAAGTTATTATTATCGAAGTTGGTAAGGTGATTGTCTGAACTGAATTGTGACCACAATACATCGCAAAAACCGTCATGATGGCGTCTGGTTTCGGTCTGTCACATCTGTATCAGCTTCTGTACGTTCATTGGTTCATATACGTACAAAATTGCTTCGAAATTGAATTCGAGTTTCTTCGGACATGCGTTAAAGTTGCGCCATATATTATGCGTCATTGTGATATGTTTAACAAACGTTTTTGTGGCGTCGTTATTTTGTCTTGTTCATTTAGCAGCTCTACAAGAATGAAGAGAAAAAAAGTCAGATTAATTTTTTTGTTGTATTTCTTTTTCTTTATATAATTACTTGGTTTTTTCTTACTGCTTTATGTCTCTTAGCTTGATTTTTATTTTGTAGAATTGTTGTTTTCTGAAGTATATTTTTTATTATTTCGCTTCTAGTTTATATCGCTGTGTTTTCCTGAAAATATAAAAAATAAATATATCTTTAAGAGTTGTGTCAAAGTTGTATCAGAGTGTGTTGTGTGTCTGTTTTTTGAGTGTAAATGTCATCTATTCGTAGATAAATATACGTGAGTGCTACTGCCCAAGTTGCTGGCTGAGAATTTTAATGTCACAATAGTTGATGACACCTGTGTCGGCTTTTACTAAGGTGTATTTTAAATCAATATTAATTTCACTAATTATTCTTAGTTTAAATGTTTTTGTTGTATTTGAATTTAAAATTAATCAATAGAAATTATTCTTAGTAGAAAACGGTTTTTCTAAAAGTGTCATCTTTTACTTCACTGTCTAGCATTAGTGCTTTTACCACATGTAAATTTTAAACAAAAGTTTATATGGCAATGGTTTGGACTGTGTACGTGATATCCGTCCATGCGATAAAATATTATTCACAATACTATATAACATTTACTATACTATCTTTTCCATAAACAGTACAGGTAAATGTATAAAGTACACAATAAAGAGAAACAATAATTTGATATATTACATAAATTTACTAGTCATTACGCATTAGGTAGTAATTAAAATGATTAGGTATTCGGTAAATAGTGATTTGCATAAAATGTACGGAAATTTTTCAATGTGCATCATATATGTTATGACCCATTTTTTTGTAACCCGGTGAAAATCCTTAACGGACCTTCAGGGGACGGTGACGGCCGCCCCCCGGTGTGTTGGCCTTGCACCGACCAAAACCCCCGGGGTGTTCCTTCTCTCGTCTGCCGAATGCCAAGGGCAAGGCTGAGCCATCATCCTCGGCACCCGGATATATGTTATGACTCTAAGATGTTGGATTTTCTCACTGGTCGACAATTTAAATGTCTAATTCAAACAAACAAAAGTTCAAAATCAAATTCCTATACAAATTAAATTTTTGTGTATTGTCTCATCATACATGCTGTAAGGATGATCTGGCGTATAAGTCTCTTTTAGACGTTCATATTTGACACTTTATTTGTGCGATAACAACAACAAACAAACAACAATTATCTATATCTCTTTCGTTCAAACAAAATCGTTACGCAATTTATTTCATGTAAGTCGTGCTACGGCCACTGAATTTATGGAATCAATGCCAATTTTAATTCTCATCGACTTTTCTCCTTCTCTCATTATTATATTTAACTTTGTATTCTTTGTAATTTTGTTACTGAAATAAAGAGTAAAATTCTATATGGGTTAACGTATAAAGTTGCAGTCGAAATCATTTTGCAATTAAGCAACGAAAATCTTTAAGCTCAAATTAAGAACTTTGCAATATTATTCGTGAATATAAGAATTGATATAAGTGTAAATGGTATCAAGAGAACAGAGAATATTTAAATGTGTATACGTCATTGCATTAGCAATTCGATTGCGTTTACTGTGCGGAACAAATAATTATATAAATAACGAATTTTCACCTCGAGTCGTGTATAGGATGACAAACTTTGAACAAAATTAGTAGAGAATTTCTAATGTCGCCTTGATAAATGTACTTAGAATTAGTTTCTTCGGATAATGTATGAATTTTAAGTCGAGAGCGTAGCATTGCCATTAAAAACCTGTTGTCAAAGGGTAAAAACTTTACAGCATGTATTCATGCAATGCCTTTTACATTTAAATTAGGCGTAATGCGTCTAGCGGACAAAAGCTACAGGAAACGGTTGGTTAATGTATTGTACTCTAGTCTTACTAAAATAAAACTGATAATAATCAAATACAGATATTTCCGAGAGTGTATGTATATAACATAATTAGGAAAATGCATTCTTTGTAGTGAAAATTAAGTGCAATTGATAATAATTCAGGGAGTGATTACAATAAAATTATTTTAAGCTACTTATATATACTTAAATAACGTATTTGGTTTTGAAGTTTCGGTATTAAATTCTGTAAATGTTATACTGCTATAATGCTACCCCGCGCTGTACGGTGCTATGGTGGTAATTAATATAGCTAGTACCGAAGAAGTGATAACAAAAGCCTGTATGTCCATACTAAGTAAAATGTGGAAGAGCAAATTACCTACAAAAATGAATAAATAAATCATTCTACATAATACTCTGGCTCTTCTTAACAATAATGAACGCAATATGGAGAATTTTATTAGTTTATTTTCAATAAAATATCATTTTGAATAGGGATAAAAATTATGACATTCTTCTATGACTCCGATTGTTTGTTTCGTCTGTGTATAACCGAATTAACATTTTGCTTGCCTGATCATCTTCGCATAGGCCTAAAATAAATCTAGAATTAGCATTAATATTAATTAGTCTAGCTTTTGATCTTAAATACTGTCTTTAGTGAAAAGAAATTGAACATAATCTGGAAAGCAACATATCACGCACAATAAGGAGACATTAAAGCAATAAGATTTGGTTGTTCAAACAGTTTTTGATTGTATCATGACAATATAGTTATAAGATAACGATTGATATTTGTAAATATCATCGAATATACAACGATTAAAAAGGACATTAAGTATTTTGTATTATGTATTTTAAATGTTTTTATTTGCCTCTTTGCGGTTAACACGTTCGCTACCGGCGTTTAAGAAAAAAATCTTGAACCACAGCCCATGGATTCTTTTCTTATAATATGACTTTAAATGGCATTGAATTTTTTAATATTATATTTATATAAAACGCAATTATATCCAGAGCAAGATCAGTCTGAGTCCGTTATGTTCTTTTGCAGGCCATTACAACTGTTTCGGAGAATAATAAGTGTAAGAATTTCTAATAAACTAAAAATGTAAACACGCCGCTCATTTGCGGCGGCGGGCTCAAATGCATGAACTGAGACGACGCATATATGCGGCGCTGGTGGCGAATGTGTTAAACAAATTGAGTACCTACATAATCTCAATCTGATACTGATATTAAATAATCTGATATAGTTTTTAAATACATTATATAAAATGTATTTCATAACAAATTTCATGTGGGCATATTGCTTACTTAAAAGGCTAGGGCATCAATAGATTTTAACTTATTTGTAAAACGCCAAGCATGTTAAGGGCAGTGAACAAACTGTGTTATATATGTACAATATACTTAAATATAGTACATTAAGTCGTGATCACAATGGTGTTCGCAAGAACCTGCAAAGTTGCCTGTAGGTAAGATGAAAGTACTCATCTCATCGGTTTCAATAAGTTATCTATATTTTCTTCCTGGACTTGTGAAAAGGGATATATTTGTTGCTATAAAGTAAACGTCTGGTAGAGGATAGATAGGATATTGGAAACGGCTATTAGTAATGACTAAAGGCGTTCAGGGTCTTTTAAGTAAATTGACACGTTTTTGACGTTCGCCAATTTCGAAGTTTTTTACCAACGCGGAGCGCAAAGCCGCTCGATAAAGCTTTCGAAGTCAATACATTATCAATTATAGTTAAGTGAAAATGCTTCCGTATAGATCTGACAATATAATAATATTCATTTATGCCTTACTTGTAGTGAGATAGATAAAATGCATATTGCATGTAACTATTAATAGGTAATAATATACATTCATAATTATAGTTTTTGAACGTTGAATGCAACGGGGTTAATTGGTGACTAGCTCTAAACTTTGCGTTAATGATCGCAATGTCATACTGACAATCGAAACATCGGGCAAGCTTTATAAAACTTGCGTGGCATTCAAAGTGTTAAACGAACTGTTGGCCAGAACCCAGTAATTTTTTTGTCATATCATTAGCATATCGTAAGGTATATACACTATTACAAATATTTATTCATAATATTTGCTTAAATTGTAAGACTACATATTGACAATTAGCATGATAAGTTTTAATGTGTATTTTATTTTGTAACCTTTGGTTGTTGTTGGGTGTGATTTATTTGAAAGTATTACGTAATAAAATATTATATTATAAAGGGATTATTTTTATACATTTTTTTTAATATTGCATTAATGGGTAGGGTTGTGGCAATAAAATTTTTAAAATAAAAATAATTTGGTTTCAAGAACGTACATAATCAAGATTGTAAGCAATAATTATAGTAGGTACGTAACTGCATGAGAGCTCATACTTTGTTAAATGAAAGCGGTAGAATTTAAGGGTAGCCTTACTAGGTTAAGAATAATGAATGATTGATGATGTTGAAGTTTTACTATGTAGTGTAACAGCACGGCCGGCGTTATTATTGCAAATATTGTATTATCCTTTTTTATTTGGAGTTAATAAAAATACAGTAAACAAATAGTTTGGTGTTTATTTTACTCCTTTAT
This sequence comes from Automeris io, assembly GCA_036320925.1. Taxonomy (NCBI): domain Eukaryota; kingdom Metazoa; phylum Arthropoda; class Insecta; order Lepidoptera; family Saturniidae; genus Automeris; species Automeris io. The sequence continues at coordinate 2,869,581 of JAUDJH010000024.1, forward strand.
CGTATTCAGTTTCGATTGATGTTCATTAATACTGCAAGTTACAAAGCAAGTCAAAGGCTCGACAAAGTTACTACAGTGCACCTGATGATAAGTATAGTGTAGTCCAACAACGAAAGTGACTGTCAAAAGACGAAAATCCATTGATGATCGTCGTCATGTCGGCCCACATATACCGCGACTGAATGTGTCTACGTATATGAGTTACTGGATATACAAGCTGATCCCGAAACGCGACAACACTAAGCGAGTCACTATGACAGTCTTTATACTCGTGTACTGTGATCATGAATAGTGATGAAAATGCCCGGGAATTTTCCCAAAGTGCCCAAAACTTGCTTGGGAATATTCCCGGGAATTTACGAAATGTTCGCGGAAGTGCTGGGCACTTTGGGAAAATTCCCGGGAATTTTCATCACTAATCATGACCCAATTTGGGAAATCGCTCTACCACCATAAGAAACCTCAAAATGGATTGTGTTGTAACAGACTTATCAGAACACCTAGATAAAATAACATTCTTTTATCGATAACTTTTATAGAAAAGTACAAAAAGCATGAGATTAACAAGCTTTGTGAGTATCACGTTGAGATGATATACCAATTTCATACATTTGAACTAGCGTTATCAATAAACGAATGTCTAGGGGCCCGTACATGTGTTTATTGCTTATCCCTTGTACTATATAAGGGTAGCCTATATATTAACCCACAACAATTGCAATATTTCGAGTTAATTCATAAAGAGGTTTTAGCAATAAACTTGAACAAAAAAAACTAGACAGGCTTCCTGTTAAAAAGCTGGCAGATAATAATCAGATTTTTAAAAATAATTTAAGTATTCAGTTTTGTCCTTGTAACGATTATTTTAAACTGTTGGTAGTGTCTATAGACGCTATTACACCTGTACAAACGAATTAAAACTCTATTTTAGTTCAGTGACACTGCAAACGTAGCACAGGTGTATTTGCTAGCACCACTGAAATGGAGATGACGCAGGTAAGTGCATCATATGTCCTTGATTTTTCAGCTGTAAGGAATAATACACAAATATTATTGTTCTAGAACAGTGGCGGCTTTAATAGTAATTTTGTAGTGAACTTCTAATCATTATCATTTATCGCATTGATATACAAAAAACTGACTACCATACATTACCTAACCTACCATATTAATAATTGAGATGGAAGGGCGATTGCTCGAACTGGGTCGTAACCACAGTACACCTGTATAAAGACCGTCATAGTGACTCGCTTCGGTCTTTTCCGTTTCGGTATCCGATTATGTACGTCCAATTGTTTATACAGTATGATTTTACAGACTAGGGAGATATTTCAGAATACAATAATTTCTACCTGCTTATAACTAATAAAAATGTAAATAACAATATTCCCTAACAAATCATATGGAAACAGTAATGAACAAATGAGAATCAATTCGTAAAAAGTTTGGACACCGCAGCGCGTGTGGTGCACGATTGAATGGCATGTAGATAAAATTCCTTTTACGTAATTTTAGGTAAACAGGTAATTGACTCGTTACCCTTTCATACTTATCCTGGCTTAGGAGAGACAAAGTACCTACTTAATAATTAATTGTTATTTATTCTATCACGTGTAATTGCCCCTTAATATGATGACTATACATTACTTTATTTTAATGGATATATTAAAATATCACTATTTCTACATATTTGGAATTAGAATCGAATGCTGAATATACTCCTTGAATATCTCCCTCGTCTATAAAATCAGCTTGTATAGGTACCTAAGATCTTCATTCGTGGTGTTTGCGGGATTTGATGGTTTTTAAACAAAAACTAGTTGTAAATATTTTACCGGGTCGTATGTGTGAATTAACTTACTTTTAATTAATGCTCGACTTTTAGACCTGTTTACACAGACCATGGTCATAAGCAGACTGACGTGCCGCGGAGCTTTCGTCGGGAGCAGAATGTTGCTCCCTGAACTCTCTTTTGTTCTTGACAACATAATTTGAATAGTCACGACACACTATACTCACAGTATCAGCATTTTTACAAGGCGACATAACACGAGTTCCTAGTTTTTTAATCACTGGTTTCCACGACAATGATAACTTAAACTAATCATCCCGATTAAAAGTTTTATGCTCCTAATCTCGATGGCTTCTCGAGTCATTCTTGTATAATAGAAACGATCTCTGGCGAGGATTTTTGGCTTATACAGCTCAATCCAGCGACTGATTCTCTCATTGAGCAGATGATCCGTTACTACTGGTATATGCACATGCTGGTTTTTGACTGCAGGTATGTTTTTCTTGACCGGCTCTGAAATAAATCTCTTTGTTTGGCCTATATAATAAGAACCATAACTGCAGTCAATCCTGTAAAGGCCAGGATTCTGATAACTAAAAGTTAATTCACACATTGGACAAGGACCTAATAAAATTTTTATAATAAGTATAAAACCCGAAAGCTTAAAATGTTTTATTCAAAAACTAGTTTAACAAATCTGCCCGCCTGGAGAAAAGTTATTACTGTTGCGTATAATCAAGTGCTGTACAATTATTGCTATCTTTATACCTTCTTTTTTTATTCTTACTTGGAGTACCACACCAAACCTGATGGTAAATATGGTACAGTCCAAAACAACGACTACTACCATCAATCAAAGCAAAGAAAAATCTATTGACAGTCGGAATTGAAAGGGCTGAAGAAGAACGTTAAAGAAAGAGAATAAAAAAGGATGTTTGAAATGAATGTTTCATTGACCTACGGCTGATTAAAAAGATGAGGTCGAGGCAAGCCCCTGGTCGATCTTTGCATTCTGTACTTGTCGCGATCTGGGCTAATACTGTTGTTCTACTATTTTCTACATCAGGCGGTCACGATTCATATATAGTAGAGTCCGACCGAAACTGGTTTTCCGGCCGAAACCGAAACCGAATATTCGGCCGTGGCTTCAGTTTCGGCCGAAACCGAAACCGAAACTCACGTGGTCAAGTATAAAAGTCAACGTGGTCAAGTAAAAGAAATGAAACAAAAACTTACATGTAACCAGTTCCATCAAAACATAACCTCTAATGAATGTTTACGTCGGGTGATAACGCACTGACTAAGTTGTATTGCTATAGAGAAATGCGAATTAGATCCGTCAAATGTCGTCTAAACGACGCAGTTACACTCCGACGCAGCCTTGAGTTTCTTTCGGCGTTTCTTCTCAAGGTAGTCGCTTCCGAAACGCTAGTAGATCACCGTTAGGTTTCGTATTTTTGGCTGGCGGTCCAAGTCGAGGTTCGCACCCACAGGGGTGCCCTTGCATTGCCACCCAACCCATAAATTGCCGGCTGAGCACCCTCAGTGTTCACCCACCCGCCCGGTTAAGTTGTGAAGACCTTTCCCGGTCAACAAACAGGCGTAAACTCGAAAAAAAAAAGCAATGCGAACGGCGCACGAATCCCGAACAGGGCCGCCAGCGCCCGCCAAAGCGTTGGCGCAAGAATCGAAGTTAGGCAAGCATGTACGACAACAACCGAAATTAGTTTCGGTTTCTGCAATAGTTTCGGCCAATTTTGGCCGAAACCGAAACTGCCGCCGAAACTTGATTTTTGGCCGAAACTCGGCCGAAACCGAAACCGAAACCGAACTTTCGGTCGGACACTAATATATAGGTTATGAAAAAAATCTAATGGATGTAAGCAGTACTAATTAACACTTAAAGTTTTCAAATATACGATTTTTTAAGTATCTTCTTATTTATACTTCACCATACAAAGTATTTATTAAACTATAATAGACACCTACATGGTTTTACAGAACTTATTTGACAGTAATATAATTATATTGCTCTTTTTAATCTGATTCACACGAGTCTATTTACATTTTTCTTATGACTCTCCTCATATGGATTGAATTTTAATTTTTCTACACTTATTTTTTCGTATTGTTATCTACAATTTTCCTTATAAGAAACCTTGGGAGCTTAAGAAATATCTTATAATTTTATATTATGTAACTGTACCTATACATTATAAGTATTTGTAAATAATTAATATAAAAGTAACTCTGCACATATTAAATGCAAATTCAAAAGAAAATAGATACTCAATGATACATTATGTAGGTATGAGTACAAGACGCAACGGGTAGCAGATATGGGCGAGCCTGTTTCCCGGTTTAGAGGGACACTGCGCGCTGCTTAAAAGAGGTTCCGGAGAGGAGGGTCCTTTACACTCGCCTCTCCCTGCGAGAAAGCCTTAACAAGGTTATTCGCTCCCCGGGCTTCTGGACGAATTCGGATTCCAAGGCTCGGGTGGAGCGATTAGGACACCCTGGCAGGGGTTTTAGTCAATAGGAATAGTTTAGTTTAGACACATCGGGATCGCTGCTCTTACACCGACCCTGATGATCCTATGCAGGATTTTCCCCCGGGTTACTAAAAAAAGGTACAAGAAGCAAACTTAAAAACCTTCAATTAATAATTGTACAATTATTTAAAATATTTAGGTGTGGTGTCTATATTACACATTACAACTTGTACTTAGTACTACGCGATCGTAATAACTGATTTATTATGACAATATCCCACCTGATGATAAGTATACCGGAATCCAAAGCACACTTGCGGCTTTCGAGAACAAGAAACCTATTTATGATCTCAACGAGGATGCCGGCCTATACAAATACGTCTTCATGCTCCATTTAAATGACTCAATATCATAGGACGACGGGAACACGGCTTTTATTATAAATATAGAAATAAAACGATAACAAAGACACTTATTTAATATGTTTTGACTAGAAGTGCAAAGGTAGCCACTAACAGTACGCATACGAGAAGTGTCATGAGTGACAACGAAACCATATTCTGCATTATCCCTGATAGATCAGGCGCACCATTCTTTACATATTGTTCATTGAAGAGAGTCACAGATTCGTATTCTGAAAACATTGATAAAAACTTGATTAATAAACTTTTTTCTTTTTTTTTTTAATATTAGGTCAGCAAAATAGCTCCAGTGTACTTGATCGTAAGGGCAGTTGAAAAATAGCGGTGACTGCTGTCATCATGCTAGCCTAAGTACATACTATGACCCAGCTTAAGTCTCTATAATATTCTTAGGTGACTTTTTTGAGTAAAATAAATTATCAGCTAAGTCATGTAGAATAATTTTTGGTATGAAAATATAACGCTTTTGAAAATAATTTTTATAATATAATCATTGATTTAAATTATTTTCTAAATAAAATAATTGAAAAATATAATTAAATTTTCTTATAATAAATTAACTAATTAAAAAAAAAGGATTATCCCCAATTGCAGTAGTCTATTAGGTAACATAATTTCCAAATAATGGTCAGCGATAAAACATATAAACAAACTTTGTTCTCTATAGAGGTTATGAGCTAAAAATGTATCTAATTAAAATGTTTTGTTGTTAGAAAAAGAAAACCTCTGTAATCAACTGTTCGATTCTTGCTGAAGCCTATTTTTACGTCAGTTGTGCCTGGTCTTGATACACAATCATTCTCTGGGCGTCTGGATGAATTTGGCTTCCCAGGCCCAGATGGAGCAATCAGAAGAACACCCCGGAGGTTTTCAGTCAGTAGGAGTCTGACACACCGGGGTCACTGCCCTCACAGCGTCCCTGATGGTCCCATGCAAGATTTTCCCTCGGGATAAATAAAAAATCATATCATATCATATCAATCATAGTTACCTATAAATTGATTATAAAAATTATCAAACGAAGCGCAACGTTCTGAAGTAGTGTCCTTGGAATAATATTATTCTAAGAGAATCGTCGTTACTAAGAAATAAGGCATGTCTTAGCCTCGTTCTAAATACAACACTAAATTATTTATTACCTTTATTTCATGAGATTATAACTAAATTTCATTCAATGGAAATGGGTTATAAGAACGCACCCCAGCTATTATGATAGTGACGATAGTAATACTATATAATGATTCTTACCTTCAATTACGATTGCCAACACAAAAAGAGCTGCAGTGCCCGAATCCATTATTCATGAAAACAAATCCTTGCGACAAAATTTTTGCAAATGCCAATCGAATGCACAGAGAGTCATGATTTTTGTTATCTTTTTAAGTGCCTTTTATTACGGCGGTCGTTGAGTTCTTATCGATTAAAACTAGTTAGCATTGATCTGTCTATTTCTAACATTAATTGCTTTATATGTCTGTTTATAAAACTAAATTTCTACAGTGTAATAAAAAAACGTTCGCTTTTAAACAAGATGTCTTTTTCGTATACGGTACTGTACTCTATTACTGTTTGGTTTTCTATTTAGTTTCACGTCTAACTATAAATAGGTACTACTTATATACCCATACTGTAGCAAGTGAATTTTATTAAAATGTATTGTGTACCTAGGTACCACTACCTATACATATATCTACTATTTTTCCTATTACCAACAGATATAGATATCTCATTAGTAAGTACTATATGTACACTCATCAGTACCTACGTTTAAGAAATACTAAGGAAGCCAGTGAAGCTAAAAAAAAATATATGAGTTAAACATCTCCATGTGTCAATGTGTGTGAAGATAAAATCTTCTGATAAAAGTCGAATAAATGCGAGCAGAATCAATATTCCCATGACATATCAGTAGCACAAATAGTTACTAACTAGTGGTCGTTCATAACATTTTAATGTTCAGTCACGAACATATATAATGTTGAGATTTTTTAACAGTAAATTTTGCAATTTATATATGAAGGAATACAACATATTGTAAAAAATAATACTAAATGTAATGCTAAAAAAATGTCTCTGTTTATGCCGTAGGTATAATTTGATATTATGTTATTTAATTTTAATACTGATACCGGAAGAGAATATAAAATAGCAAGTTATATTTCTAGTTTAATACTTTTAATTATTACAGCCCAAATATATATATATCCTTATGAGACCTTTAGGTTGACGATAGAATAAGTCTACAAAAGTATTATACAGGTGATTTTATAGACGAGGGAGATATTTCAGAATACAATAATTTGTACCTTCTTGCAACTAATAAAAATGATAATAACTATATTCCCTAACAAATCATAAAGAAACATTGATCCGTAAAAAGTTTGGACACCGCAGCGCATGACTTATGATTGAATGGTAAGCAGATAAAATTCCTTTTACGTGATTTTAGATAAATAGGTAACTGACTTGCTTCCCTTTAGTAATTTATCCTATCTTAGGGGAGACAATATAGCTACTTAATAATTAATTATTATTTATTCTCTCATGTGTGTCATTGTCCCTAAATATGTTGACCATAAATTACTTTGTTTTAATGGAAATATTAAGATATCACTATTCCTGTATATTTGGAATTAGAATCGAATGCTGAATATCCTCCTTGAATATCTCCCTTGTCTATAAAATCAGCCTGTATATCCTAAATGAGACCTTTAGGTTGACGATAGAATAAGGTTACAAAAGTATTAAATAGTCATTACCAGTATATAGGATGAATATATCAGTTAAAATCCCCTAAACATCTATTTATATAAAATATCGTACAAATATCATAAACTTGATAAATTTGTCTACATATCTATAATACATGTCATCCATCTAACGTAATGTAGTTGTAATCATTCCTTTCGTTCGAATAATAACATAACTTTAAGCCCACTGCACTTGTGTCCGTCTCTATTGTCCGCAGCCAAAGTAGTATGGTTGCTCAACGACTGATTCTTTCCATCGATACACACAACCCATTTATCATTTTCAGTTCATTACTCGTTTCGATACGCTTTACTACTTCCGTTAGCGGTCGAACACAACAAGGGATATAAGGGATATACATATCCGTACCTGGTATAAATAAACCAGATTATTTTGGATTCCGTCTTTTTCCACAAATACATACTTTAGATATATCTAGAAAGTCCCATTGCAAAGTTGAATTTACATCTTTTTTTATTTTCGAAAGGACCTTCCGTTGTTGACCGGAAACGGCCTCTACAACTTCACCGAGCTTGAGTGGGCGAGCATTTAAGGTGCTCAGCCAGAGATTTATGGGTTGGGTGGCATCGCAAGGGCACCCCTGTGAGTACGGACCTCGACTTGGGTGACCAGCCAATAAAAAAGATTCTAACGATGATCTACTAGCGTCTCAGAAGCGACTACCTTGAGAAGAAATGCCGAAAGAAACTCAAGGCTAAAAGAAACTCAAGGCTGACTTTACATCCTATAATCATTATATGGTTATATTTTAGGTAGATAGTATTCTCTTAAATAATAAAATTAAAATACTTTTTATAAAATGTTCGATATTCCATTAAAAAACACATTCCAATGTAACCCAACAAACAAAATCAGTGAAAGGAAAAACCTCTTCTAATTCTCATGTTTAAATTCTGAATATTTATTAACATATTATATTAAGATAAATAAGTTTTTTTTATGAGTATAATGATAAATTAACGTCGGGAAGTCAATATATGTTTCGTACAAATAAGATCAGTACCTTACTATAATACTTAATAATTATGCGGGACATGCTTCATATAAACAAGTGACCATTGTTATTTTCATAATGGATCCCACCAGGTTCTTTATATCTTTCTTTTTTTAAGGTGTGATGTTAGCCTGCAGGCCACAGTATAGATAAATAATATCATAATATGATCATTGGTCCTTCCACAAAGCGGTGAGTATGTTGGGGCAATGTGTTGGACAATATAATCGTGCGTTTATATTATTTCTGTCGATATAGTCAATTTTAACCCGTGAGTAGCTTTGTGAAACAGGTAATAGAAAAATGAGATGTCCACACAATTGTATCAATTTTATGGAAAACTCTCTAAATATCTATTATTTACGTGCTTGAACGTTATGAGTCATAATAAGCAGACTTCATCATAATATTGTGCAAAACATTGTAGTAAATATTACAATGTTAATATGTTTTTCATTATATACTCATAAAGAGGACGGGTGTGTTCAGCGATGCCGCCGGATGTGTTGCGATAATTGAAGATGTAATCTTCTATTACAGGCGCTGTGTCAGGTTCGATTAATATTATTCCTGAAATGAAAACATAGTAACAAAATTTTTAATATATATTTTTCTGTGATAAACAAATTTAGTGGTCATTCTTTATAAGTATAATATGTTGTATATCTTCATTGGGAAATCAGTATGTGTAAGTATTTAAAAAAACGATCAGGGATATACAAAGTTATATAGATCTAGGCTTTCCAAACTTAATTTAACTTTGACGCCCTAGGGAAGTTGTCATATTTTTGCGACGCCCTGGCCTTCTAGCCATACATTTACCTACTAGTTGTAGTTCTAGCCTAATAGCAATTTGTCAGAAAACCTCCAAATAGCATCTTAATTTTTTATTAAAAAATAAAGAACAAAACATAAAAACAAAAATGAAAGCAAACAAAAGGATAAATATCAAGCACGCCCCTTTTTTATCTCTTTTCGTTTGGTATTAATGAGAAGGATGTGTTTGGTTTTCTGAGCATAGTTTCTCAAAACGAGGCTCAAGTTTCGAAATTGCAACTCCCATATATATCTCTAAATATATATTCGATCTGTCCTTGTTCAGATATCAACGATGCAGACAGCCAACCTATTTTGTTAGATAGCCTCATGACGCCCCTGGGATAATACCGCGGCGCCCCAGGGCGTCACGACGCACGGTTTGGAAAGCCCTGGTATAGATAATAGATACGATAATATTCATCTCAATTAAAGATGGCAGCATTTAATGTTCAGTAAAATTATTAAGTGCCGATGGTTATGAATTCATTATCATCGCTTCTGGAACAGAGTCATTGTTTTCTAACGCTATCTCTGACAACATTCTATATTTTTGTAATTAATGGGGGGACCGACAAGCTAATATAAAACCGAACTTGTTCACTGCAAGTCTAGTCATTATGTCACCACTTTTTTACCGAATCGTCTGTTGATCGGAGCGTTTTCGCGGTATTGTGAGAATAATAAATACTAATTTCGAACTGCAAGGATAATTGATCATGCAAATAGCAGTGATTGTGGTTATAAATTAAAAGTGACAATTACGAGTGACGTTCTTATACTCTTTGACCGATAACTTATAAACTCAAGCTACATTGTATTAAGCACCGATGTAACATCGATTATAATATCGAGATAAAGGGCTCGACGTTTAACGGAATGCAAATACAGCAAAATAAGTTTAGGAATATCGAAAACAAATAATTAAATCGTGGTGCTACGCTATGAAGCGTTAATTACGGACCTACGATTCTCACCAAGTCACAAAAGCAGTCACCTTAAGTTTTTATTTGATAAAAGTCCAACTCATTTCGACATCTACTCCCATGTGCGCTAGAAACAATTCGAATAATAAATTTTTCCGAATAAAAAGTCTTATTACATACTTACTTTCTGCCCAAAGAGTAAGAACCACTGTTACTCCAATACAAATAATTACACCCATTATATTCAAAACTATCAATAAATATACACGTTTGTTACTGCCCTCACTGAAAAATAAACATAAAATTAGAAACTTGTCAGACCGCAATAATTCCTAATTTGCTTACTATTTTCATAATGACTTTTTTGAACGGTCATTATATTCATGTGCGGAATTTATGTACATAACCGGTGATATTTGGGATGTATAGGGTAGTTTGAAGGTTGTTGCTCCTCGCCACCATATGTTTTATGTTATATACCCTACACGCGAACCCTGGATGTTGTTAAACGAACAGCGATGAGGAGATAGTGCGTGTTTTTTTTTACACTGGCTCGACAATGTGACTACAATGCACCTGATAGACCGTCATAGTGACTCGCTTTAGCCTGTCGTGTTTCGGGATCAGCTTGTGTTGTGTGGCCAGGAACTCATTTAACTAGAGACCTTCAGTCGTGTTATATATATATATATATGTGGGCCAACGTGACGACGGAGACTATCAACGGATTTTCATCCTTTGATGATCGCTTTCGTTTTTAGACTATAGTCTACTGCAGTATACTGCACTTACCATCAACTGTACTGTAGTCACTATGTCGTATATTGTATCATTCCGTTAGTGCAAAGTCCAGTCTAACCCTAACTCAAGAACATTAGGAAATATATTTCATTTTGTAAATCTTTGTTGCGAATTGACCCTTACCTCGTCAATATGGCCTCCATTGAAAGTTTTATTATTTTCCATCAATTATTTTTAATTAAAGCAACTAAATAAAGTCCCTGTTAGCAATGGAAAATGGATTAAGTACTTATAATAATTAAAAATGAGCTCTTAAATATGTTACTAAATGACATTGTTGATCTAAAGTATTTTAATTTTTATTAAAATGTAAACAAGGCACAGAATATATTTAGTCCACTTGTTATCCAAAAAGTATTTATTATTAATAAATTCTAATTATTTCTTTCTATTTGTATCCTATACATGCTACGATATATACAAATGTACCGGGAAATTTGGAAATGTTTGGAAATATTATTAGTCCGGTGATTTTAGCTTTTTTAAACTCCAATCTGCGGAAATCTGTTTGAGATTTATAGCCGCATCTTTAAGTTTGCTTATATTTACGAAACATTACAATTGATATTACTCAATGAATGTCAAAGGATTTGGTAAGTGATTCTGACAACATTGACTTTGCTCTAAGAATACTATGGCTATACTCAAGGTACTCTTATATATTCAGGTTTTTTGTCAAAACGAATTTCTATTTTCAGAACTTTGCTGAGCCAGATCAAAATAGCGTCTATAAATGTTATCATTAGTGAGCTGAATTTTGGAATTCAACTTTATTATTAAAGTTTTTTAATGATAATTTGAAAAATCGTCAATTTGAATATCGTGTCGGCTAGAAAAGTTGTTAAAGGTCAAACGTCACAAAAAGCAGTTTTTTGCCAATATTTCGCGTCCTATTTCTCAGAGGCTAATAAAAGTTTTTAGAAATTGCTCGTTGCCCGACTATCTGTGAAAATATCTGGTGTATTTTTCTATATGTTTAAACGTTTTTGAAATAGAAATATATCTGGACTAGGAATTTTTCTGCAGATAAAAACACTGAATTAATTAATGTACTATATTCAATATTTACACGTATTCTGTCGATATTGCTTTAATATACTCCTATGTTATTTATCTCATCGGAAATACGATATTTTTAAAATATGTAATGTCAAAAACCTAGACACAAAATAAAAAACAAGTGAAAAGTAATAAAATTCGCACAGATTCGCACCAGTCACCCAAAAATATTATAATATTAATTATTTACATGGTTCGAATTAACAATATATGCCTAAATAAGCCGTAGCCGTAGCCGTAGCCGTGCTAGTAAGCCGTGGTGGCTGCCGGCAGAATAGAATAGCACCCCCCCTCTTCTTGCTGAGGTGTCGTAAAAGGCGACTAAGGTATCTCTTTAACACCGCAATTCATCCAGGTGTTCAGAGAAGGAAAACTCGACCAAACCTGCATCCTGCTCCCTCCCGATCGTACTGGTTCTCCATTCCATCGGGCCCGAGGGAGTTCGGACGAGAGAGTGCTTCTCTGGCTGCGCGTCCAGTTATGCACTTAAATATCTCCTGCGCAATTGACTGTTTCCGAAAAGTGGCCCTCAATTTTCTTAATCGGCATTGAAACAGTCGCCGTGGCCGAAACCGGCTAAGATATCATCATCATCATCATATGCCTAAATTATAGATAAGTTCACTATCTCGCTAAAACATGTTTAAATGATTATATATGCTGACCTTTTTTCTAACAGTTTCATAATTTTCCACATCTGCAATCTCATGAATACTTATTAGATTGATTTGGATTTATGTAATAATTATTCTTACTTAGTACCTGTAGGCTAAACCAGCTAAACCTGTTTATTTTGTGGTCAATATAGTCAGTCATGATTTATACACATGAACCGAGAACTCACACAACCATAAAATTAAAATTTAAAAGTCCCCACGACTCTATTATGAATCTATCTATGATGAATCTAGGTATTTAGTGATATCATGCCAAGGAACTAATGCACGATAATTCTTCTGGATATAAGCGAAGAGCTTGATTGCTGATTCCAGATAACGCTACAGGTCTAATCAGGTTCAAATGGGTAACTCGACTTCTAGGTGCACCTATACACATAATGCTACAGCTTCAGGTCCAAGTACGCAAATTATTGTAATATTATTGAAATTATAGGATAATAAATTCTGAAACGAGTAAATTAGTAAAAATGTTGACATTCCTTCAACAAATAGAAAAGATCTGTTCATCATCATTCGGCTGATTAAATGTTTTTAACCACAGCTAAAACACTCGTCAATTTTTTTTAACACTGAATTCGGATTCCCAGGGTCGGCGAAGGCGAAGAGAGGGCAGTGCTGGCACCCCAGTGGTTTTAGTCGGGGCAGGTCCGACACACCGGAGGAAGTGGCCCTCACCACTTCCCCTGACGGTCCGTAGGGATTTCCACCGGGATAACAAAAAAAAAAATCGTCATAGTTGCTACTATCCACCTAGTGGTAAGTACAGTGTAGTCCAAAAACAAAAGCGACCATCAAAGGATGTAAATCCATTGATATTCTCTGTCGTCATGCCGGCTCACATATACTACGACTGAAGGTCTCTAGGTATAAGAGTTACTGGATATACACAAGCTGATCTCGAAACGCGACAGCCGAAAACGAATCACTATGACAGTATTTACACTTGTATACTGCGGTCACGACACAGTTCGGGCAATCGCCCTACCACCAAATCACCTTTTAAGCAAATAAATAAACCGAATCAATTTACCTTTTAGGAGCTACGATGCCACAAACATACATAAAATACTCAGTTACTGATACTTAATACTCGTTTTTGAGTTAGCCGGCAGTGAGTAGATTGTCGAACTTTGATTTAAAAATGCAAGCAAAGGCAGTTTGTGAATATACATATTTTATAATGTGTCATGGAATTTCAAAATGTAGTTTTACACAAATCTAAAGTGTTAATACGAAAATTGTATCAATCTGTATAATTTACAAGGATTACCTACGGTTAAAGAATTCAAAGTTTTAAAATATTTCCTATGAATATTATGTATATCACAAGAGTACGTATGAAATTAATTAAAAGTTGAACCGAAGCAAGGTTATATTAAAATAAAAAACAAGCATTATATTGGTGAGGTAATAATATTTTTATAACGCGTGTCGGCGTGATATAATACACGTAGTTACTTGTTTCATAGAACAAATTGGTATCTACATTTTTTATTCTCTGCCCAAGGGTATGATTGGCTTACTATTTATGAGTATTTGTAATTGAATTTAAATATAGTATTCTTTTTATATATTGTAGTAATTTTGTTTATAATGCTATCCATATCATTGATTTATTGCTAACTATATTTACACTATTAAACGCGCTTAAATCTCCGTAGAAGCTGCAAATACAAAATAATCCTTAATTTTTTTATTTTGCTGTACTGGATTAACAAAATTACAACCGTTTACCTGACGAAAAGTAAAGTACAGTGCAAAAACAGCTATGATAGCCAAGGGATGAGATGCCGTCAACAGCCACGCCATCGTAATACCAGACCACATATAGCACGACTGAAGAATACGGTCCCAAGTATTTGAACTACCGAACGTATATAAGCAGACAATTGCCCAATTACCCATAAATTTGATTTAATGATTGATTTGTCATAATTTGGTGTAACGTTAAAATAAAATAATTTGAAATAGAAATTTATTCGCTTCTCCATCTTGATCGTTCTGCGATAGTTGTCATTGCAAACCAGAGAGAGTAAGTGGAATAAATTACTCAGTAACTCAGTATTAAAAAATATACATATATATAACTATTTAGATCATAAAAAAGAAAACAATACATAAAAACAGGGTTCATCAAATTAATTATAAAATAAAGGAACAAATTCTTTAACATAAAACAAGCAGTGCGTTGTCGCGCTTATCTGCACTCATTAATATACATATAGTGCATAAATATAGATATAAATATACTAATCCGAATCAGATAATGACGGATGATGAATAGAAATCGGGTGACGGATGAAGTCCGTATCCTACCGGATTCGTATCGAACACACTAACGCTGTTCGTTACCGATCTTACTAGCTGAATGTACTGTTTTAATTCGACTTAGATAGGGTTATTTCCTTATTACTAGTGTAGACGAAGTCGCGGGCAGATATTAGTTATCATATGAAACGATTTGGCTTTAAGATTAAACACTAAGTCGTATCTTGCGTTTCCAAACTTAGACACAATTTGTAATTAAATTGTAAAGCACAAGTACCTATTTATTTGTCGCTTGTATAAATGTTTATTATATCAACTCTATATAAGGAGCTACAGTCACTTGATAAGGACCATGATCTGTGTTATAATAATACGCAGTAAGCGTTCATTAAACAATGATCGATTAATAAGCAATTAACAATTTCAATAATTATCTTATACTATAATTCTTTGTACAACAACAAGCAAAATAAATTCTGAATCATAAATCCAAATGATACAAACGAATACAGGAGTTTTGGAAATGATTAAAAGAATGTTTACTATAATTGTTGTATAACTGGTTTTACTACTTGTCTAGTTAAAAACACTAAAGTGAACCGTAAAGATAATGCTATTTACGTACAAGCCAGGGTTGTCCCTGACCCAGGTTTTTTTTAAATACGAGTGGAGACTATTGTTCGTTCTGATATTACTTATTTTTTTTCTATTATTACACTTGCTCGTAAGGAGTAAATATATCGATGCGCATCAAGTACAATAATGTTGTTATAGCACTAGTGCGTAATTTGGATAATTACAACCTTAAAAGCGATGTAATAATAGCACAGTATAGTTTGTGATATAGTTTGTAAAATGCTTTATACAAGCAAGTTTAAGGAAAAGGGTAACACGTGATTTTAGAAAATAAATAAATTAGCACAGGTGCACTTGAATCATAATATAGTCTTTTAAATAAAGGTTTTTTGACTGATTCCTAATAAATTTCGTTAGACTGTAGCTTACTGGTTATCGTTCAAAACTACGGAATTTGTCTATCTTGCGTAGACTTTGCTTTTCGTCTTTAACAAAAACGTAATATATAAAAAGAACTTTAACATAGCTTAAATATTCACAGAGTTGGCTCTAACAAAAAGCTTCTCTAAAAGTTAACGATTTTCTCACCTAGGAGCCAAACGTTATCGTTAAAAACAAAATCGTTAATTTACCATATACTTAAATATTAATTAAATAATATAATTTGTAATATTTGAGCAATTTGTAGCGTCTATAAATCTCAGCCTAAGACGCGTTTCCAGTGGTCGTGTCACAACTTGAATATCAGAATTTAATTCTACAGATATTTAAAATAATACGAATAATTAGGTGATGCTTATATTCACACAACCCTAGCGTTATTAACATTACTAGTGTAATGACGCCTGTACAGGTTCACCAAGTGCCAAACACACCCGGCGCAATTATTGTGCTACTACTGAATTGATACAAATCGAGTGCTCATGTGCTCTTTACATGTAAACAAAATCAGATTTAGAACAATACTAACAACAGACGAATTATGTCAATTTATTTATATTCCATATTTTACCCGTAAGCAATTATCAGTTTCTGTTGACAACTATGATTTGTACAGCGAAAGCGACACAGCTCCATAATGATATGAATATAGTCTTGAGGAGTGATCATAAGATTTCATAAGCAACGTTGGTACTCGCTTTCATTCATCTAACAAGACGAGTAACTACTGGAATGATATGACCTGAGGAAATTGAGGACATCCAGGACCGCATCGGAGACAATCTCTCGCTGCCAGCGGTGGTGAAAGCCATGGTCGGCAGCGAAGAGGTATGGCAAGAAGTGGCATCCTTCTGCGAGGTTCTGCAGAAGGAGGCCGCTGAAAAGGTCAGAGACCGAATATCTCCTCTGGCCGTTCGGCGGCCAAGACACCGTCGCCGGAGGGATGCGTTCGCCCAAAGCGAGCGCGACATACCCCGGTGACAATAGCTGGGCAGTAGACTTGAGAGAGTTTTCTGTCCGGATGAGAGGGAAGTGGTGCGCAGTGTCCGGCGCACCGCCTGAGCGTGAGATTTTACAGGGGTGGGTTCTATACTCCTATCTCTCCCAGAGAGGTAGCATCAACAAGGCTTTTCGCTCCCTATGCGTCTGGGTGAATTTGGTTTCCCAGGCCCGGGTCGAGGAATTAGAGGGAAATCTCGAGGGTTTATAGTCAGTAGAAGTCAGACACACCGGGATCGTTGCCCTCACAGCAGCCCTGATGGTATAGGACCAAAAAATTTACCCCGGTTTCAAAATAAAAAAAGAATGATATGACTATACGAGTCTCACTCAGTCAACTTGAGCCAACGTGTACAGCCAGCATAGCGTACAAGCGTTGTTGTAAACCATATCAGGTAGGATTGGTATGCGTTGGTAGACTTGGTCGCACTCGGTCGCCTCGCGGTCGTCTTGTGGTGGGGCTGCATTCGAGTCGCGTTCCGTACGACAGAACAACTTGCGCGTGCGCAGCTTACTTGTTTACAAACAACTTATACTACGAGCAACATTTATTTATAACCAGCTTAACGTAGAGGTGAGAGCTATTTTATTGATAATAACCGATACGGCTTAGCAATTTAATAATTTTATAGTTAACATGGCACGGCGTAAATAATTAACTCGACAATCATTTTTATAACGCACTTAAAATAGTTCACGTTTAAATATTTATATCCTTACTTGGTTTAACGAAATATCTTCACCATATTTAATGTTGTAGTTCAACTCACTAACCAATAACGTCTGTCCATAAACCTGTTCAACTGTCTCTTCACGGTTCACTTGAAAGGCTGGACATCATAAGAGAGAGTGAATACATTAAAGTAATAATCGGAGCAAATATTTACGGTGGTAATATTGAAATCTCGCGGTTTAATAATTTTAATTGATCTGTTTGGTATAATAGATCCAGTATCGACATCAGAAATGTATTTACAAGTTTTCTAGATTTTTGCATTGCGCTGCATTTTGAATCTTTGCGTAATAATATTTGATATTATTTCAAACACAATGGTGTGTAACAATAATTATTATATTACTCGTGCAACCTCGAAATATTATAAGGAAGACACAGTACAATTACAGAATTTAAAGATCTAATAACGTATTTAATTTACCGAAAATTCCGGTCATAAATCTTCCGCATTAAAAAACAATCGAAAAAAACACATTACAAAATACCGCATTTAAAAAAACGAGGATACATATTTAACCAGTGTACAGGTATACTAAATTATAAACCTTCGATTTGTATTACTTACTATGTAACTTTAAATAACAATTAACAGTATTTTAATAGCTCAAGATTAACTTGAGACGGAATTTTAACAAAATCTGTAAAACCCCGCATAAATATTCTACAAGTCTGACTGTTGTAAAGCGAAGGCTAAAGTAAGCGTTGTTGTTATTGAGGGAACTGGGAAGTTACCACGATACGTGTTAATAATTTATCTGCGGTAAGCCCAACTCAATCATTTTCAGTTATTTATATGGATCATTCCAGCTTGTGGGGAATTTTGTACTTTGTTGATAATATTTATAGCAAGACAACTCGGTACATATGATATTAAAACAACCGTTGCTCTTATAAATCATCTTGCATTTAACCCCTTGATAGTAAGTTACTGACATTTCATGTCCTTGTTTCTGCACCTACGATTAATATGATATATAAAAATATTCGCGTGTAATAATTGTCTACAATTTAAGCTCTATTGCCTTATCGCAGCCGCTGGATATAAATAACTTTAGATGTAATTATTATCTAATTTGAATACGTATTGTTTTTATTTGAGTTTTGATTTGCTTACTCATTCATAATGCGAACAAAAAAAGGAGTTTTTTCACATTCCTATAGTTTGGAAATTTAAGAAGCGTCAATAACCATTCAACGATATACCAAATTATCCGACTCATATCTACTTTTCGCTTTGTCTCATTAAAGTAAGATGTACGCACATTTTTTATTTATTGTAGACTTTCTTCTCTTATATAACCCAAATAACTTCGTGTGAATCTGTTAATATAAATAATAAACTAAATTAGTTTACCAAGAATGTTAAAGACTATGGGCAGCTTGCACTAACGAATTAATCTAGCTTAAACTTTGTATAAAACGCTTATTAATTTCTTGTTTGATTCCATCTTAATGATGATTTAAGTTTAAGAGTTGTTATAACTAGATTTTGTTTAGTGCAAGACAATAAGTACAGATCAGCGCTAAATAGCATTTTATATAACTCTAAACTAGATTTAATTTGTTATATAGTGCAAGCCGCCCTAAATGTAATATCAGAAAAAACTTAGCTTTCAATTATTTTTATAAATTTACTGATGTTTTGCAAATACTTATACTTTAGTAATAATTTATGATTTGCGATTTGCACATGCTGCATATGACGTTTAGTAAATCGTTGATGGTAAACATTTGATTTACGTCATACAAGCTGAACCCACAAAATATTACAATAAAACTTAATTACTATGTACAAAATGCTTACTAAATTTAAATAAAAAAGATTTATTTATTTACAAATTATATTTATTCTAACAACACCCAGCTTAAAGTTTTAAAATTAGTTGTATCATTTACTATATTTGCTTATGCAAATTCCAATCCCTGTCCTTGAAAAATATAGCACAATAAAAAATCTATCAACACAAACGACTACCAGTTTTTGTTTAAGGCACCTCACCTTTTACTATGTAGGCGTAATTTTCATAGATATTATTATAACGAAATATAATTATATAGTTTATAATATGGTGAGTGATCTGTTGAGATTTCCACCTTTAAGCCAGAAGTTTGATAAGACATTCCAATAAACTGTAAAAGTCAGATATCGTTCTAATTTTATTCGATTTCCATAGTATAGTTAGTATTGAAGGTTATAAAAAAAATGTATTTATAGAGTGTCAATAATGGCTTGGCTTAGTGGTTGCTTCATCAAATGGCCTCCTGTATTAATTAATCTTATTCTTCCTTGATTATTCCACAACAGTACCACGCGGGTTAGATTACGAAGGTGCAATTTTATTATAACTTCCACCAAACACGCACAAATAAGTTTTCTCATATGTTAACCTGCAGACGCGGGTCCTTATATGGAGACGGTCAATTAGGTGTGTAGTGGGACGCTCCTGGCAAGGGGGACTTACGAACAGTATCCGGCAACAACCAGATGAGAAGAGTTGAACACCAGACTCGACGGTGCTTACTAGGAAAGGCAACCCGTCCAGTCTAGAAGTTGACTATAGTGGGCTGATTGTAATAATGATATATAAAAAGATAGAAATATAATAATTTGTCCTGTCGCGTTTCGGGATCAGCTTGCGTATATCTAGTAACTCATATACCTAGAGACCTTCAGTCGTGGTATATGTGGGATGACATGACGACGACGGCTATCAGCGGATTTGCATTCTTTGTCGCTTTCGTTTTTAGAATACACTGTACTTACCATCAGGTGCACCGCAGTCACTTTGGCGAGCTAGTGTATCAAAAAATGTAAGCTACACAAGTATTAAAAAAAAAGAACTTTGTCCAAAGTACGCTTGTCTCTACTGCTTCAGGTGCAAGATAAATTCCACATATAGAAATATTTAGACTCTGAACAACTGCGTGCTGGCCATAGAAATATAATTTGTTTCGTATTGGAAGCAAACAAAAAACGCAAAAAGCGATTGCTCAGTCATTGTGCTAATCGAGTTTACAATGAGTTTAAATTGTTACATTAAGTTCGTCTTACTCTAAAATGGTATATGATGAAATGGTAATGAATGGTATATGAAATGGTAGACCATATCTGATGGAGCATGGTGTAGTCCAAGAAACAGCTGCGACTAAGCTAAACACATGTCAATAGTTACAACTATCATACCGACATACACAGTTAAACAAATAATCCTTCATACTTTCTTGAAGGCCACAATATCACAGAACGATAGGAATACGTTCGCCAGAAGACTATTTGACTAACTCGGCAAATGCAAAAATGAGAAAACTCCTCAATTATTATCGAAATACAACAATATTTTAGTTTCATTTCTATGATTTTTTTTTATCCCAGGGGAAAATCTTGCGTAGGACCATCAGGGACGCTGTGAGAGCAGTGACCCCGGTGTGTCTGACTACTACTGACTAAAACTCCCGGGGTGTCCCTCTGATTGCTCCACCTAGGCCTGGGAAGCCAAATTCATCCAGACGCCCAGAGAACAAGAAACAAGGCTTGAGGCTACCACTCTGGGAGGGGAAGAAGTAAAGCCCACCCCTCCAAAAACCTCTCTCCCAGGCGATGCGCCGGACACCGTGCACCGCTTCCCTCTCATCCAGGCAGCAGACTCCCTCAAGTCTGTTGCCCGGCTATTTCTATGATATTTAGTTTATCCCGTAGTTTTATAATAAGATCGTGTATATTTTACCTTCCTATAACCATTTTCTCATATTAAAAAATATATATTTTGTAATTTTTATAGTACATATATATATAAAGTGAACTAAGTATCTCATGCCATTATCCGATTTCCGAATAAAAACAAGAAATATTATATACGTTTTTAAGTAAATGACCTTCGAGAATTCGGGTTGTCCTTTATTAAGTACAAATGTAAAGGTTCGGTAAAATTAATTCTAAAAACCGTACGCTTATGACTTACTCTTTCTGTTACCTTTAGATCTGTTAATTTCCAAAAGAGCTTAGAAGAATGTACAAAATAAGTAAATAAA
Organism: Automeris io; assembly: GCA_036320925.1. Taxonomy (NCBI): domain Eukaryota; kingdom Metazoa; phylum Arthropoda; class Insecta; order Lepidoptera; family Saturniidae; genus Automeris; species Automeris io. The sequence continues at coordinate 2,891,384 of JAUDJH010000024.1, forward strand.
TATGTATAAGTGGAGACAAATTCGTATATATGGCAACTGTACACGTGGACATCATTAACAAGATCATGTTAACAAAACTATATCGTTATATCAGTTGACCTCAATAAGGGTGAAACTGGTAAATCTGAGATGCTCCTAAACGAGCCCGAGCTTATCGTAACTTGCGTTGTGTATACAAAGGAAATAGGCTTAATTATAATACATATAAGTATGGATATATCTTCGTAGTGCTATTTTGTCTGAGGTTAGAATCTAGGAATTCTTTGTCAATATTTGAAAAAGTGTCGCTAATATATTCTTACAGCGCGCTATGCCATTACAATCAGATATGGGCAAAATGTAATCTGATTAATGATTAACGATTACAAAATGTAGTCGTAATTTTAATTTTGTTGCTCTGTAATCATGATTAAATTCCTTCAAAACATTCATAAATGTGTATGCAATTGAGGATTTCGTGGTGTTTAAAACATAGATGAGCAAAATGCAATCATATCAATGGTAAAAAACATAAAATGTAATCGTAATCATTTTTATTAATCTGATTACATGTTGCCCGTCTATGATCCCTAGACGGTCGCTGCCGTTTTTGGACTACACTCTACTGTAGACGTCTACGCGCCCTCTTTTGTCTACTACTGTCTACTGCATGGTAGACTACTTACTAGTAGACTACCTACTAGTAGTAGATCAGATAATAGGTAATAATAAGATAATGTCTATAAGACATTTATGGAAAAATGTAATCGTAATCGTTTTTCGTTAATCTGATTACATTTTACCCATCTATGATTACAATTAATTGCCAGTTACAGGTACTTTAATGAAATTAAAATCTTATATTATAATATTATGTTTAACAATTTTGACGAAAAAATAAATCAACAAAACCCGACATTGCATTGCAATGCATTTAAGTACTTACTAACGATAAAATGTTATAAAACATACATGTCATACGATTGACACATATTTAGGTATTTCTTGGAAACTATCGTCAGTTATTATTATTACATAATTAAATGTTTTTTCTTTTCGTGTCGGTTCTGTTATGAGTTGTTGTGAGTTTTATATACGTCCACTGTATATATGTATATTTAATTATGTATATCTTTGTCTAATACTCATAGTATACGGAGAAAGCTTAGTTTGGAGTAGGTATGTAGTTGTGGGGGCGTTGCGTGCTTAGTATATACTTTATATTTCATAAAGGTTGGAAAATGTTTAATATATCTAAAAAAAAGTTCTATTATACTCTTTTCTATTATAGTCTTTACTGATGATCACTTATGAATTTTATTTAAAAAATATCTTTAAATCGGTTTTAAATTTAAAATAAAAGGAAATATACTCGTATTGGCAATAAATTAAATATTCGCGCGTGTTTCCCAAACTTGTAGTAATTAATTATGTCGAGTTAAAAATGTCGGAAACAAAGAGTGGACAAAAATTCCGAACAATAAATAAATTTTAATTGACCTTTCAACTATTTTCTCATTCACCACGTCATTGAACCGCGACATAAATTTTGTTGAAGTTGTGTTTGTTCCAATAAAAATAATATAATTATTATCATTGATTATATTATTATTAATAAATAATTATATATGAGTTGAGCAGCGATATGTTACTGACTGTATCTGTGACCGCTGTGCCGGATTATGTTAAGTGAAGTGATACTAAGACACCACCCTGGACATTGCGCGGCCAAAGCACCGTCGTAGGAGGGACGCGTCTGAGTGCGACCAGCGGAACATCCCTCCATGACACTATCTGGGCAGTAGACTTAAGGGAGTCTGATGCACAGATGAGAGGGAGGCGACGCGCAGTTTCCGGCGCACCTCTCGTGATATAGGTTAGGAGGGGTGGGCTCTTTACACTCAACCCCTCCAGAGATGAAGTCTAAACAGGCCGTTCGCTTCCCGGAGATCTGAAAGAATTTGGATTCTCAGGCCCGGGTGGAGTGATTGGAAGGACACCCCGGGGTTTTTAGTCAATAGGAGTTTAACACACCGGGGTCGCTGCCCTTACAGAAACCCTGATGGTCATATGCAGGATTTTCCGTAGGATTACAAAAAAAGTGGTACTGTGTGTGTCGTCTGTGTCCAACAGATCGCGACCACAGTACAATGGTGCAAAGACCGTCATAGTGACTCACCAGTGTATGCCCACCTTGTATTTCTCTTCTTCTCCACTGTCGAAATCATGATGGCTATACTTTTATCATGCCTCCGATTATAGTTGACCGAAGCCTCTTTCCAACAAGTGGGTTCTAAGCGTTTACCTTCTTTAGCATAATGAAATATTAGATAGGTAGGCCAACAGTTTTGGGTTACTACGGAGTTACGATTGTTTTATGTAGATCCACTCACGACAGTTAAATTAAATTTACATTTGAACCCGTTAAATGCTGAAGAGTTTCCTTAATCACAATACTAACCTATTGGTAACTCAAGTAGGGACGAGAATAATACGGGATAGTAAATACGAATTACCAACGAGATTGTTTGAATGACTGGTGAGACAAGATTGTGAGATCAAATAAACCGCAAGGTAAACCTCGACGGCGTAATTATAGTGCCACATGAGACCGTCTACTGGTATATTTTAACATATATAGAGTAGGATAAATACCGTTCATTGAGTCATTTAAGCAAAAATCAACAAAATTAACCGTTGATTTTAGCTTAATATAAAAACAGTTTCATATTATTATAACTAATAATTTACAAAATTGAACCTAGTTCAAAAACACTCCTTATATTTAATAGACTAGTTTCAAAAAAACTCCTTAAATTTCATTCTTAACATTTATAAAAAAGTAAGGGTTTTTTTTTTAATTTGACACGTTCGCTACCGGCGTATAGAAAAAAATCTTGAACCACAGCCCATGGAGACACTGTTTCGGAGAAACACTGTTTTAACAACTGTTGGACAACTGGAGAAAAATAAGTGAAAGAATTTGTAATAAACTGAAAAAGTAAACACGCCGCTCATTTAGGGCACCGAGAGCGAACGTGTTAAGGAGCGTTTCTAAAACTTGGTGTGAATCTGTTTCTAAAATCCTGGATTGAAGCTTTGTTCTTTAAAAATATTGCTTTCAACATAATTGTCTTAATATGCGTGTAATAGTAGTTTTTCGTATTTTGGCATTCAACATTAAACAACCTCGCAGGATGTTGCAAGCGACGTGTACCCATAGTTCCCCTTAAATACTATACATCGGCACAGTAAGTTTGAGATTTATAATCGATACTTTAACATTGCAAATTATATTATTTACTATCAAAGTACATAGTAAAATACCGATTTTTTGGTCTTAGCTCTGCGAATACTTATGTAATACACAAGTTCCTATTATACATTTTGTTTTTTCAAAGACGAACTTATTTCCTGAGCAAATTCTAAGCAAGGTCATAGTAGCGTCTATAAATCTTAGTCAGTCTTGTTGCGATCAAACTCGCCATAAATTATGAACTTATTTCCAACATCTCTTACATCATCGCTGTTATTAAAATTACAATTGTTAGGGAGATTTGTATCTGACTTGGCAGAGTTTTTATTTAGAAGAATACTTCTTTTGGCTTAGACTACAGTCGTATATATTTGTTTTAAAAAAAATCAACCAAAAAATAATCGGAATCACATAGTCACAACTGCTTCATAATAGGTAATGAACTTTATAAATTCATCTACACTAATATTATAAAGCTGAAGAGTTTGTTTGTTTGTTTGTTTGAACGCGCTAGTCTCAGGAACTACTGGTTCGAATTGAAAAATTCTTTTTGAGTGGAATAGACCATTTATCGAGGAAGGCTTTAGGCTATATAACATCACGATGCAATTATTAGAAGCGAAGAAATAATAGAAAATGTGAAAAAAACGGGCAAAATTATTCATCCTTGAGGGCTTCCATTGCGTGCGCTGCAAAAACGGTTCAAGATACCAAAAATATATATATGAAAGAATTATTCCTCTTGAAATGATCTAAAAAAATGTCTACGACAGTATATGTCTATCTCTTAAGATTAAGCCACTAGAACCGTTTTTATGGTAAACAAATTTGGTCGAAATTAATGCATTATTTGTTAAGAGTTGTATCAACGTAATAATATTAATCTTTATCCAAATAAATGTGTTGTTGATTAAGAGTATTTAATTGTGAACAAAATTGTCTTTGACATCACTTAATTTCAATGAACATCTTAGAAGATATTACAAAACCTTACATAGCAAAACAACGTTTGCCGGATCAGCTATAGTGTCTTGATAACCGCGAAACTCGAGAACGGCTGAACCGATTTGACTGATTTCTTTTTTGTTGTGTTTGTTGATGTCTGGGGAAGGTTATAACAGAGAGAATATTTTAAAAAAATATCTGAAAAAGTCTAAAAACAACACTTTTCTATATACTCATACAAAAGATTTGTTATAAGTCAATTTGAACTTTAACACCATAGCATAAAGTTTAAATGTTAGTGGACGGGTTCCGGGAAGGCAAAACAATTATTGAGTGACGTATAAATATTAATGTCAATATTTGTCAATTTTTATACATATAGCATTAAGGCCAGGTTCCTTCAAACAATTTTCAAAAAACAGCCGACAGGCCAATAGCTATTAACATTAAAAAAAACAATGTGACTTTGTTTTAGAGAAATAGGGCAGAACAAGGTCTGCCGGGACAGCTAGTTTGTTATAAGGCAAAAGCAGGGTGTGATGTCCAATCGCTTCGCTTGATGTTCACTTGTCAAAATCTTTTAGTTTAAATTAATTTGAAAATGTAGCTAGTGCTAACCGATTGTACTTCTAAATTCAAGGCCTACTGGTCTCTAGGGAAATATACATTATTTATTCGTTTACTAACTCGTTAATACATAGATGCTTGAGGAATGTTACTTTTTTATTTAAGGGGGTCGTCTAGTGTGAAGGCCGTTTTCATATATCATTTTCATCAATATTTCAACAATCTTTGTGAATTTTTTGAAGTCATTATATCGAATATAGTCGGAGATACACCACCCAACACATATATAAAAAGTGGTGCTGCACTGCTGCCATGATTTCAGCTGTTCTGTGAACCAAACATAATTTCAATCGTGAAATTTGAGGTTCCAAGTTGTTCTAAAATTAAGTTTGAATTCCAAAAAATGGTTTATTTGTACGGTTTAGAAAAAAAAACGATTTTTCGTACTTTTTCGGGGTCTGGATGGCTGATAAAAATAAAACTAACGAAGCAATCTTAATTATTCTAGTTCAACTTGTAGTAATATGTGTACTGATGATGCTGTATAAATTTGAACAGAATTGATCAAATAGTTTTTGAGATATCATGGCAGCAGTTTGATAAAATCGTGTTTCGAGAAAAACGCGTTTAACTTTAAATTATAGTAAGGGCCCTGCGCGCCCCGTATACTCGCTCTGGTTTACGGCTGTAACTTTTCTACAGCTTCAAATTTTGTAAAATCCTTTTACTAATGTATTGTATATATGTTTTAGATGTGATTTATGAAATAAAAAAAAAAAACGATTTTCTTTCATCTGACACAGTAGACCCCCTTATACTAAGTAATTAGACTATACCTGAGGGTAATAGTTCAGAACTCGATCAAAGCTAACACCATCACTACAGATGTGACAAATGTAAATAATTATTGTATCTGGAGGTAAATCCCGTAATCAGTAATAATATTACTCAACATTTTTTTAAATAAATAGTATTGTATTATTAATGTGAGTGGAGATATATTAAACAACGGTTTGTTTTAAAATAAATCTTTAATTTAATATCTAAAGGGCTCGTGTTTTTATAAATAGATTATATAATGTAGACCAGGGGTGTTCAAACGGTCAACACGAGACTTTTTTGAGTCGATCTCGGAAATTCGTGGCCGGTATCGGTCTATTTACAATTTTCGTTTGATGACTACCAGACCCGCATTTGAGTTTATTCACAGTGTAGTCCGGGTGTCCCTTGTCAGTTTTTTACTGTCGGAATAACCCTCTGCTAGCGGCGAAAAGCAACTTCTTTAATTAACTATAACTTCATTAAGTAAAAAGCAATAAAGACGTATTATTAGATATGTTTTTTTTACTAATTTTTAGAGCAATGTCCAACAATCAATTTGTAACCTACCTACACTATGATTAGCACTAGGAACACGCCAACATCCTCAATCACATATATATGCGGCATCTACGTACACGTCTATAGATTCGATCGCTTATAACCTAATAATCTTAGGGTAGATTCCTATCATTTAAAGTCTAAGCTTGATGTAGACGATAAGCGTTATTATGAAGATTTTCGGAAAAACGGCGTCAGAGTGCTGCTGTTACTACTGCTTCATCGATATACCACCTTTAGATACGCTCTAACTTATCAAACTATTTTATAGCCTATTTCATAAATAAAGATAGCCACTCAGTATAAAAATACATAATTATTAATAACAGACACTATGTTAATAACAACTTAGTGGAATACATAGTAATATGAGAGAGCTAGAATCAAAGTACTCAAAGTGAAAAATTTGTGCTTCAACAATTTGCTCCAGAAAAATGTTCTTAAAAAAAAAATAGATTTAAAAATTGATTGATGCAACATTATTTTTCCGCAAGTGTAATCATTTCTATTATTATTATTGATACAACATTGCAATTTTTATACATTATTATTAGTCCAGAATAGCACATTTAATTTGGGTCCGCTATTGCTTTGACAATATCGGTTGGGCCACTCTGGTTGTGATCATATATTCTGATATCCTCGCGGCTTATTTTTAAATTAACTTTCGTTTTAGTTAGTTTAGTTTACTTTCGTTGAGTCTTTATTCAAACAAATTTTCAGAATTGCGTGTTAATTGTTTATTTTTTATCGTTGTAATAAGAACGTTTAGTTCCAGTGGCTCATATACCTAGAGACGTTCAGTCTAGGTATGTGTGGGCCCACATGACAATGTAGACTGGCAATGGATTTACATCCTTTGATAATCGCTTTCGTTTTTGGACTACACTATACTTACCATCAGGTACTCTGTAGTCACTATGTCGAGCCAGTGTAAAAAAAAAATTTTTTGTTATTTCAAGCCATTTTTTTCTCAAAGTATATAATAATATAGATAAGGATTAATTAATTATGATGAAATTGACATTTCGACATTGAATACTCTTAGCAATAACACGGGTGCATCTTGCCTCTCAACCTGCTAACCTAAGCAACTATAAAACGTTATAGCCATTATAATGTGGAACACAGATAAGATTGTCGTGATGTCAGCTAAGAAACTAATATCTGTTAGATAATGTTTTATTCGATAAGTTATTATTGTAGACACTCGTCGGTTATCGTGGTGCTATAACTTTATTTCCTAAGTTTATATACAAAAAATAACGTCATTGTATACATTTGTTAACATAAATAAACAATTGTGTTTGCTTTATTAGTATATTATTGAATATATTAATATTGAATAATGTGTACTTAAAGATGGAAATAGTAGTATTTGTTAAAAGAATCTGGAAAAAGATATATGGACGTTATAAGTATTTCAAAGTAAACAAAAGCAAAAAATATGACAAGGTACATTATATTATTTCATTGTATTGCTTTTTTGACTACTATTCATGAATTCATTCTAAAATTCCATGTATATTCAGTAATATATATTAAATATGTTTAATAATTACGAGTATTACTGTTATCCACTTATTTACAGTGTATTTGCGCTAATTACATACAAATTAACATTTCTGGTTTTAAAAATGTCAATGTATTTTAAATGTTAGGTAATGTAGAATATTTTATTTCTAAATGTAAAATAAATATCAAAGTCATGTGTTTATATTTCTATTAATTGTCATAGTGAATTGGCATAGAATCTATCGTTGAACTCTCTTCGGTTTGTCGTGTTTAGAGGTCCACTAGGTTTTCATACATAGAAGAGACCTGAAGTCGCGATTAATGTCGGTATGATAATTCAGACTATCGTTGGACTCTCTTCCTTTGTCCATAGCCACCGTTTTTGTACTGCGTTTACTATCAGATTTTACCGTGAAACTATTATATAATGAATATATTTAAAAATATTCTAATACTTTTAAATATTTCAATATTCATTTCAGTTTAATAAATTCGAAGCTATGACGTCAATTATTGTTGAAACAAAGGATTTGGAAAAAGAGTTCTCACCGACAATGTGGTCCGAGAGATTCCCGACACCAGAGGACGTTATAAAAAATCACATTCAATTTTGCATGAGAGGTTAGTATTATTTCTTTGGATATTGACGAGCAAGATATTTTTAAAATCATGATATATTTTTGTCTATAAATATATTATGAATTTATGTATATATATTTGTTCTAAATATTTTTAAAAAGTGGCCTGTGGTGGTCAAGTGAATAAGGAATCGGTATCCATGAGCGTCATCCTTGATAGACGTAGGTTCGAATCCCGGTACGTTACTCTGGGTTTTCTAGTTTAAATACGGATTTAGGCACCAAATGCTCACTGGTTAAGGAAAACGTGTTTAGGAAACCCGCATGGTATCTAATATCTGTCATGTATAGGTGCCCTGAGAACACAGATCAGCTGCGCGACTAGCCACGTTAGGCACGACATATAAATGCAAAGTGGATACAGCCAATAATATCGGCGTTTCTTCTCAAGGTAGTCACTTCCGAAACGCTGGTAGATCACTCGTAGGGTTAGTACTTTATTTGGCTGGCGGTCTAAGTCGAGGTTCGTACCCACAGGGGTGCCCTTGCATTGCCACCCAACCCAAAAATTTCGCTGGCTGAGCACCTTCTGTGCTCGCCCCCTAAGCCCGGTTGAACTGAAAATGCCTTTCCCGGCAATCAGTAGTTAGTCCACATCAAAAAAAAAAAACAGCCAATAATAAACCTCTACTCATCCTGAAAGGGATATACTTGACGATATATTATTATTATTTTAAAAAAAGTTAGAGAAAAAGCCGAATGACCGTGACTTAATTTACATTAAAAATATGAAATACCCTTGTTCAAGTGGAATAAATATCGTCGGGTGAAAGGCTATTTGGTTTAAGCGACATCTTTTGGTGATATAGTAATATATATATATATATATATATATATATATATATTTGGGATCAGCGTTTTATACCGATAGCCTTTCACCCGACGATATGTATTTTAGACAGTAAGGACGTATACTCACTGCATATGATTCTAATCCGGGAAAAAGCGTTCCGATGTAACCGTATAACTATTTGTATGGTAACTTACACACTATATTCCTTATCCGATTTCTATTAATTTTGGAGGCTTAAATTGAAAAACATAATCAAAATTTTCGATCACGCGTCCCAAAAGATTGAAAACTTTGTACGTGATGCATGTACATTAAAATTATTAAAAACTTCCAACTAGTCGATGATCCTATGCATGTTTTCAAAAAACTCCATGTTGTAATTAAATATTTTCAATTCATCCCGTCACGATTTTATAATAAGTAACTAGTTTCAGATATATTTTTAATTTCAGAAAGTGAATTGACGACAAATAAAATACCACATAAGCTAGAGATTGAATACGGACCAACACCTGGACAAAAATTGGATATTCTTGGAACAGATTTACCTGATAGTAAGTTACATTTTAAGCATCCGAAGACATTTAAACTAGATATTGTTGTAAAACTGTATTCATTACAATGACAGAAAAATATTTTATTATGTAATAATGTACGGGCTATTAAATAACAAATACTAGACAATTTTCGATATCAATTAGTACCTAATTCAAATAATCTATTATAATAATAATAGTTTAAGAAACATAAATTAGAAAGAGACACGTAAACCGGGCAGTAGACCTAAAAGAGTCTGCTGGTCTACTGCCCGGCGCAGTGTCCGGCGCACCGCCCGTGTTTGAAGGTTTGGATGCATGGGCTCTTTACACCCACCCCTCCCAGAGAGGAAGCCTGAATAAGGCTCTGTGGGCGATTGGACAAATTTGATATCCTAGGCTTGGGTGGAGTAATTAGAGGGACACCCCGTGAGTTTTTAGTCAGTAGGAGTCTGACACATCGGGGTCGCTGCCTTCACGCCACCCTGATGGACCCATGCAGTATATCCCCCGGGATAAAAAAAGAAAGAGACACGTAACGCAGTCTTAAAAACTAAATTGTTTTTGAGATATTCTATGACTATAAGTTTATAAGACATTCATTATTCATAGCTAGAAGAAATGAATTAATAAATAGGGTATTTGCATTGTGCATCCTGTAATAATAATATTAAGTTAAGAATAACTTATTTACAGTCATGTACTTGTATAGATGAAAGTATATTTTTAAGATAAAATAAAAAAGCGTTATAATATCAACAAGCATTAAAATTCCCGGCCGGTTTAGTTGTGGACGCCTTTCCCTGTTGTCAAAACTTCATACTCCAAAAAAAAACATTAAAATGCAACAATTATTGTATCAAGGGACTTTTCTTGAAATATATTTTATCTCTGACAATATTATAAAATCGTTTGTTATAACTGACAGTTTTCCCTTTTATTTTTATTTTTACTTGGGGAAATCCTCATAGGACAGTCCCGGTCGCACAAGGGGTTTGGAGCCGGGGTGTGCCGGTCTTTTACCAGCAAAAACCCCAAGGTGACCACTTCTGCGAATTAGTGGGCACTGCGGGTCCTATAATCAATTCGCCGAAGCGACAGTTTTCCGGCTCTCAGTCATCCTTTTTATAGAAACGCTAACCGTCCATAAAACTAGAAAATAATCCCTTTTACTACACTAGTGAATTTGTCAACATGTGTCTCAATATTTGGGCTTTTTATCCATTCTCTCACGTACCTCTTTTACGATCTAGTCTGACACATGCACCCTACCTCCTCCTAAAGTAAGCTCCTGCTCTCTGTCTTGCCTCACTTTTCCTTGCCTACCCGGAGAGGGGCTTAGTATAATGTCATTAATTATTTATAATTCCCTTGTTTCTGTTTGACATATCAGACATTACTCGAGAAAATACAAGAAAGAAATTAAAGATAAAACAGTAATACAAAATGTGTATTTTAAAATAGTGAACACACCAAGCAAACGAATAAGTACTAACAAGTAACTAACAAAAATAAAAACTTATAAGTAACTAACAACAATAAAGTAAGTAGAGAACAGAGTAAAAATTGAAAACAAACTTTATATGTTGTTTAACTAAGTAAATAACAATATATTTAATGATGCTCATAGATGGACACAATGTAATCTAATTAATGGGTAATGAATGTAATGATTACAAAATGTAGTCGTAATCTTAATTTTGTTGCTCTATAATAATGATTAAATCCCTTCAAAACATTAAGCAGTCATAAATGTCTATGCAATTGAGAATTCCGTAGTATTTAAAACATAGATGAGCAAATTACTGTCATATTAATGATGAAAAACGCAAAATGTATTCGTTTTTCATTAATCTGATTACATTTTGCCCATCCATGCTTGTAACTAGGTTGGCAACTGTAGATACTATGTATGCGTACTAGTGAAAGACACATTTATACGTCTATGAAAACCATCGATAGGTTTTTAGAACCTCCAGCGATAAAAACAGGTTGAATCACTACTACGGCACGCAATAAAATAAATAAAATTAAAATAAATCGTAGAAATAAATCAACACTTAGTACATATAAAAGTCCTTAAAATAAAAGCAATATATTTTTTGTAATTAGAAAATAACTTAAATACGTGTTTATCTACCATACCAATGTACCTTCGACGTTAATTACAAAATAAATTACGTTCGTTTTCGTGTTTGAAATTACAAACAGGTGATACCGCGAAATAGGTTAATATGAAAACGGTATGTCGTATTTACATTTCCTTTTGATGGCTGTTTGAAGTTCACGTCGCTGGAGCGCACTGGTGCTATTTTTAAGTGTTCGACAAATTTGCATGAAACATTCTTGCTTTACGTGGATTGTGAAAAGAAATACATACATATATATATATATGTATTTGGGACAAGATAATGTTAACGGTTTTTTTTTATCAAAGTCTGTTATAATACGATTTTACCTTTTTATTATTTACTTACACGCATTCCTTACCGTATTTGTCACACACAACGCAGACACATACATCATACGCATGTACAAGCACACACAACGCATTAAACTCATGCAAAAAAATTATAGAATATAAATAATGTGGAAAAAGTAGTGTCAAAGTATCTTCAAAGCCGACACATTAAAAATTTTCTAATACTAGTTTTGAAATTTTTATTTTTTTACACTGGCTCGACGTAGTAACTACAATGTACCTAATGGTAAGCGCAATGTAGCCCAAAAACGAAAGCGACTATCAAAGGATGAAAATCCATTGATAGTCTACATCGTCATGTCGGCCCACATATACCGCGGCTGAAGGTCTCTAGGTATATGAGTACTGGATATAGACAAGCTGATTCCGAAACGCGACAGACCAAGGCGAGTCACTATGACGGTCTTTACACTTATGTACTGTACTCATGACTCAATTCGGGCAATCGCCCTACCACCAAGACCTAAATTTGTCTAATAGACCAATAATAATTACCATACGCCGGCCTAACATAAAAAAAAATCTTTTTTCCAGGTGCTCCAATACTCGTGTATATCCACGGCGGATATTGGCAAGATTTGTCGCGTGAAATATCTCGGTACCCTGCCATGCCGCTCTATCACTCTAAAATTAAGACTATCGTTTTGGGCTACGACCTCTGCCCAACGGTCACGCTCGCAGAGATTATACTACAAATACAGGAAGGTGCAAGATTTGTTTTTGAATACGCAGATAAAATGGGATCAAGGTACATGAAAACGGTGTTAAAATAGAACTCGGTTCAGTGCTTGGCTCTTTTGCATATATACTTTTATTAGCAAATGGGAATTTAGCAAAAAAAATTAGCAATAGCCTCAACCCTACGTCTGACCGGATCCAATTCTGTAAGAGTAAATCGTCATTCAATGTCTGAACTGTGGAATAAATACATACATGTTGAGAAAATATGTTATACTACATCAGAACAATAATGTGACTGACTAGAACAACCTTATATACTTTCTTCTCTAAAGTATTTATTGTAATTGTTTTATATAACAACGGAATAAATAATACAGGTACTCATATTTACTTCTGGAGCAAAGTATATGAAAGTACGTAGTATGTACATAGTAATCCCCTTATAGCACGGTACTCTTATAACGCGTTTTCATATTACGCGATTTCAGTCTCTCATATAACACGGGTATTTCCTCATATAACGCGAAGATTTCCGTCGTTATTTTTCTGTACTGTGATATTTATAATTTGTACAGTTCATAATTCATTCAGATAGCTCTGACAGCGAATAAACATGTAATAAAACTGTATTTTGGAATTATGTAATTTGTTTGAAATTAACTGATTTTTTAGTTACATATGCATAAGTTTTTTATTTAAAAAGTTGTTAATTTGATTTTAATAAAACGAACATATTTTGTTTATAACATAGATTTTTCTTAGTATTCAATTTAAACCCCCTTTAACGACAAAAGTTAAGCGTAAATCATTTGTACATAACGCGTTATACGGGGTAATACAAGCGCGTTATACGACAATACTACAACGCGTTTTCCTATAACGCGGAGCCAATCTACCGCGTAATAGGGGGGGGGGGGGGGGGGATTACTGTATTTCAAATCAAAACACAATTTAGACTACAGTTATATTTTTGACTAGCTGATCCGGCAAACGTTGTTTTGCTATATAAGTTATTGTAATATCTTCTAAGATGTTCATTGAAATTAAGTGATGTCAAAGACAATTTTGTTCACAATTAAATACTCTTAATCAAGAACACATTTATTTGGATAAGGATTAATATTATTACGTTGATACAACTCTTAACAAATAATGCATTAATTTCGACCAAATTTGATTACCATAAAAACGGTTCTAGTGAATTCATCTTAAAAGATAGACATATACTGTTGCGGACATTTTTTTTTAGATCATTTTAAGAGGAACAACTCTGTCATACATATATTTTTGGTATCTTGAACCGTTTTCGCAGCGCACGCAATGGAAGCACTTAAGGATGAATAATTTTACCCGTTTTTTTCACATTTTTCATTATTTCTTCGCTCCTAATAGTTGCATCGCGATGTTATATAGCCTAAAGCCTTCCTCGATAAATAGTCTATTCAACACAAAAATAATTTTTAAATTCGAACCAGTAGTTCCTGAGATTAGCGCGTTCAAACAAACAAACAAACGAACAAACAAACAAACTCTTCAGCTTTATAATATTGGTAAAGATAATACTGAAACTGCACATTATTTTACAGAGGAGTGTACTTTGCTGGCCATTGCACTGGTGCCCATTTAGTCGCAAAGTTATTCGCCAACGCTGACTTCCTGGACAGTACGCCAGGATCACATCTATTACAAGGAGCCTTCCTTCTCTCAGGAGTGTACGACTTACGGGATCTTGTGCATACAAAATTCAACAAACGCATTCAGTTGCCTCATGAGTGGACAGTTCCACTTTCACCGCAATTTGACAGATTCACACATCTCGTGACGAGGAGAGTGCGAATCTACGTGCTCGCAGGACAAAACGAAAGTCCGACCTTCAAAAAGCAATCCAGAGATATTTACGAACTTTTACATAACACCTGTTTAATGCAAAACATATATTTAGAGATTAAGGACAATATGGACCATTTTGAAATGGTTGAATGCTTTGTGAATAATGATAACTACTTGAAGAATTTACTGATACACGATGTTCGTAAACATTTGTAAATTTGGTATAACATAATGCAACTTTTTTAAATTGTTCATGTAGGATTCAAACTACCGCTATTATTGTACGAAATAAACCAAATAATTTGTAAAGTCTACGTTGAAATATATGTACCACGGCGAAATATGAATTAAGAAATTAGATTTAAAAACAAACTTCTAATACAAATATTTTTTTAATTGCGCACTTCAAAATGTCTGGTACCTAACTACAAGTTAAAAAATATTACTAGTATATAACCTAAAAAATTAACATTCATTAATTAATGATGGGAAAAGCGAAAATTTTATTTGATTCAGCTTTTTCACGACCTAAAACCATTTACTATTAGACTATTGCAGGCGTAACATCACTTTTCTTGTTTATAAACTAAATCGTCTTTTAAGACAATTTTTTTAATTTTTCACACGGAAAGTGACGCATATAAAATTCTTGTAACATGTACGTAATGTTGATAATAATATTGAAGAAGTAGGTAAGTAAACCAAATCAATATAATTATATATTTAATGGAAATATTTTACAACGCCTGCTTTAGGCATGCAGGTCTACTAATATCTTTTATTTGTAGTATTATTTTCATCTTATGCCGACTACACACACAACAATATATCGCAGCAATTTCAGACTACAGATAAATTGAACGTTCCTACTGTCTCCACACGCCTCCGATATCGGTGTCAATCGTCAGTCCTCCGTAGAAGCTCAAGCGGAAAACATGTCATCCAAGATAGAAAATGATTTGCATTAGGCCTTGTTATGTATTTAAAAAAGCTTGCACAGATAAATCGCTACGATATATCGTTACATGTGTAGCCGGCTTACTTTGTTATTTTGAACCATTTATAGTATGGAAATAAAATTGAAATAATACTTCTTTAAGAAATTATAACATGTCCGCAGTTGTATTTTTGTTATAAATATATTATTAATAACACTGATGTTACAGAATTAGATACGCTTGGCATGATTAAGCATTAAGATCTCGTTTTAGTTATATTTTTTTAATAAATATTTTGATATTTTTTAAGGTGAATTTGATGCTGATGTTGTACAATACGCTGTATAAAATAAATAACACTGTGAACAGTGTTTATAATTATAAATAGATACAGCTTATTACAATATTTTTACAATAAATATATTAAAACATATACCTATGTCGTTTTAATTAATCTCTGTCTATAAAAAACGTTCCCATCTACTTCCTCTCAACGTTTTTTTTTTATAACTAAAGTTACAAATCCAGCTAATTCGAACCAGAAAATACTTTAAAAGAATCAGTGACTATGATAAATTGAGCTATCGAAAGATGTAGTTAGTTATGAAATCTTCAGCAAGCTTTGATTAGAGCGACTTTTAAGGTGCACCCTTAGAATCGAAGAGCTCTTACTTTTCAGTCGTGCTTTATACCTTTCCTTTAAGATTTACGTCTTTTAGAAATTACTTCGATCCCCATTATTTGGATTTACGAGTCGCGGCCTCTACCTAATTTCTGAGTAAATTCCTTCCTTCTTTACATCCTTAGTATAATCAAAATTACTATCATTTGGAATGTACTTAGAAACTGTATAGTACATTTTTTTTTAAATTAATTAAATTGAGTTACAAAGGAAAATAATACTTTTTTGTCTATAACTAGTCAGAGGTAAAAAAAATTCTATTAAAATAGCATTAAAACCTCATATTTTTTCTAAAGAAAATTTAAATACATTGAATCTTATTAGTATATAATTAACAGGATTTTATTAATTATAAATGTAGCAATAACAATTCGCAACTAATCCTTTAATTGTTTAAAATACAGGATAAATTCACAAACTTGGCAGTATCAATTCCTTTACTGCACACTTGAGGCTTATTTGAGTACACGAATCACCAGATAATATAGACTATATATAATGGTTAAGATATACTATTTATATCTACTATATAACGCATTCAGAATGTTAAAATTACAAATACATACAGATAATATATTTTAAAAGAATTAAATCTGCGCCTTAACCAAATTACATAGGAAGGCTTAATTGATAGACATTGCTAATACGCTGTGGTTGGGTAAATGGTATGTGAAGATTTAGTGTTCGCTGTACATTTAAATTGAAAATTATGATTGTTACTAGTCAAGTATATTATTCACATATCAGAATTTGTATTTCGGTCACGGTCAAAGCTATCAAAATTTTGGGCTAAGCCAAAATAATGTAGTGTTATGATTTGTGTCTCTGGGACTAAATCATGCGTAATAATAAGCGATACTGAGTGTGTTGTAAGTAGTCACAAGTTTCCAGTTCATCACGATTCATGTGTTCTTGTTGCCGTCAGTTTAAAAGTTACAGTTTTCGCTCATTATAAACTATATGTAAGTTTTCGTAAATATTTTGAACCGTTATTTTAATAAAGTTGCAAGTAAGCTACCTATTTAATTTAATAAATACTAAGTATTATTTATTTCACAGAGAATAAAAACGTTTTCTCTGAGACAAACAACTTGTTTGCAAAAAAATCTATTATACACTCGGCAAACAGTCTTGATATGCAGGGTCGACGTACGATGTTATTCGATATTTGATTAGAATTACAAAAAATATATTACATTAATGCGTAGACATCAATAATTATTTTACTATCTATTGTTTGCTATATGTATTATACTCATACGTCCAGTTAAAATAGTAATAAATGTGTATCGACAAGTCATAGGTTAAAAGATAAAATAACGTTAAATACAAATAGGTTAATGTTTATTTAAAATAACCAAATATATTCTAAAGCAATAAATTCCATAAATAAAGGTACTATTTTTAGTTGAGTAAAGAAACACGAATAGTATCTAAGTTCGAAAGTATAACAATGGCCTATATAATTCGACGTACATTTTACAGTAGAAAACACTCCCACATAGATAATTAGCTACATACTCCAGAATACAATTTGACCAAAAATAAATATTTCGCAATTTATTCAGAAGTATGTACAAAGTAACCAAGTTTTTGGTCTAATCAATTTTATCCGTCATGCATGTGTACCTTCATAGATAAATCATTATTTTTTAATTACTTAAGTATTATCATAAAATCTAAATAAAATAACTAATGTAAGTAAAATAACAATTATTCTTAAAAAAGTGTTTGGTATTTTAATGTGATGTTCGGTATTATAAACGCAGTTAATAAATAGAGATTAAATTGCTTTACAGTTTATCGTCGCATAAGATTGTTACAGATAACTGAAAAGCATGTCAACAGATATGATAGACCTCGATAGACTGTACTCTCCTAGCAAATGGTCGCTACGATATCCTACAGCCGAAGAACTTTTGCTTAACCACGTGAAAACTGTTACAGAGGGTATAATATTATACTACTAGTACTAAAGAATTTATGATGTGTAATATTTAGTATGTAATAGTTTGTGTCTTCTTGTCTCAGCAGTGCAGTTTCCGACGAAACCTTAAGTTTCTTGCGGCATTTCTTCTCAAGATAGTGACTCCCTGATGGTCGCTTAAATCGAAGAGACTCCAGAAGTGTCCTTGCGTTGCGTGTTGCCACGAAAACCCATAAATTCATTGTCTTGGTACCCCAAGCGCGCTCTTATCTTGCCCAGTGAGCTGTAAAAGCTCTTCTAACGCAACAAAGTAGTACTTCGGATAGAAAACAAAAATGATTCAACGTCATTCCACCGAAAACTATATCGTTATTGTTAATCCGAATATCAAACATCTAAAGAAGTAAATATTAATTGTAAAAATAACATTCATTTACCTCAAACATTTTGATATATGTATTTATAACACCAACACTTACTGATTACCATGTTTTTAGCTAGTAAAGCTGCTGTCAAGAACATTCCACATGAATTAGATATTAAGTATGGACCAACAACCAGACAAAAAATAGACATATTCGGAACAGACTTGCCAAACGGTAACATATATATATATATATATTTTAATCTGATATACGTGATAATCTTATGAAAACATATTCAAGATTTCAGGTTTTAGTGTTAAGTACTTAGGAATTTCAAAATAATCGGAATTTTATGCATTGAATAAGGAAAATATTGTTTGTTGTATGTAAAAAATATTGAAAATGAACACAAAAAATGGTGCAACCAATAGGTAATCTTTTATAGGAAGTCTCATTTTACTGCTAGCAAGAGTACCTTTGGTTTAAATTTATATCTGCATGTATCATTTCCGAGAGTGTGTTTCGAAGCGCGACATAAAAATGGCGATCGTAAAAGTAAACAATAAGAACTGAATGTCATCGTGTCACTCGGCGTGACATTATATTTAACCCGTATCAAACTAATCGCTTATTTATCGAACTTTGGCAAGTCCTTGATATCGTATTGCAATTTTAACGCAAAGCCCCGGCAAACGAATTATAATCGAATACGTTGTTATCGATATGTGACATATCGAATACAATGTTAGTTTTAAGCTATTATTTTATGTGAAGTATGATACACACAATAAAGATTTCATAAATGCTATTCAATAGAAGAATATATTTACAAAACAATTTCCACTACGACAAATATGTTATCCCCAAGTTGTCATGAATAATTAATCGGTAAACATTAAGAAAGTAAATATTTAGTGTTTACGTAGTAAATGGCTATAACAACGAATTTACAAAATACTCATGCATACAACTATAAATGTTTACATTTAAATATTATAAATAAGTAAAACAAAACGAGTATTATTCGTCGCCCTTTTGAGGAGCATAACTAACGCCAAGCAATGTCAAATCGAAATTTGGAAAAGCGCTTAACTCTTTAACCCAACAATGAAATATAAATACAAGTTATTTTCGGATCCATGAAAGATCATTTCATTACATTTACTTGTTCCAAAGGATTAGTGAGTGCTATTCATCGTTACGTCTATCAATAATACTTATATTAATACAACAGATTGATGCAACCTATTGACAAACAATACGACAATATAACACTGTTGAACCCAATTCAAAAATAATATAAAATTTGTCATTAAGAGTTTGAGATTAATATGCAAATTCAACCCAGATTAGGTTTCCAATTAAAACAAAAAGTGACGACAAAAATTTACCTAAATATTATTTGGGTATTAAAAAAAACGTTTCAAGTAGGTTTTAACCTTGCGTTATGAATGCGGTACATTACACCAACCCTGAACATCTGTGTACAGCCAATACCAATATATATTCCATATCTGTATCGGCCCTACAATTCGTAATTCACAGCCGAACACCGAACTGCGTCCGTTAAAGTGCGACAAAATATAAGGAGCACTTGAAATGAAATACAGTATGAGAGTAATTTAATCAATATCGTTCAATAGATACGGTGCTATACTATGTAATAAATATGTTTTTAGTCTTTGATAAGGTAAATAGTGTATAACTCTTCCTAAAGTGTGGGCAATATTTTAACCACAAACGAAAGTAATGAATATACACGAAATAGATAATAAATATTTCATTTAATAATTACCTCATATTTACGTAAAGTTAAGACCTTTCGCCGGGCGCTGAGGAAGCTAGCACAGCCTTGACCTTGGCCCCGGCAGACGGGAGAAGGAGCACCACACGGGGGTTTTAGTCGGTGCAAGTCCGACACACCGGGGGGTGGCAGTCACCGTCCTCTGACGACCCATAACGGGTTTACCCCGGGTTGCCAAAAAATAATGTTAAATGTTAAAACCCCGAAATGTATGTTAATTAGATTTAAATTCAGGGCTTATGTCAACAGTCAAACATGACGAGAAATCGTCATACACAGCAATTGTTACGACTTTCAGATGCACCAATATTCGTCTACATCCACGGTGGTTACTGGCAAGAGTTATCTAAAGAGCAATCACGGTATCCAGCACAATCGCTATATCGCTCCCAGATCAAGACTATTGTGGTTGGTTACGAACTATGCCCATTTGTCACTCTACCAGATATTGTGAATCAGATTGAAGAAGCAGTCAAACTTATTTTTGAGTACGCTCAGAAGAATATGTCGAGGTTAGTATCGTGGTCTACTCGAATTATTATTAAAATAAAACTACATTTTAAGGTAATGATTGTATAGCTTTTTTTATATTCATGATACACGCACTTTGAGAAGAACAAATGCATTAATTATGATAGTAGTTCCACTCCGATGTCAGCTTGAGTTTCTTTCAACGTGTCTTCTCAAGGTAGTCGCTTCCGAAAAGCTAGATCACCGTTAGGTTCTTTTTCTGGCTGGCCGCCCAAGTCGAGCCCACAGGCCCGTCCCCTTGTGTTGCCACCCAAGTCATAACTCTCTGGCTGAGCACATTTAATGCTCGCCTCCCTTCGCACGGTAAAGTTTTAAAGCCCTTTTCCGGCCAACAGCCATTTGTACTATAGAAAAAAAGTAGTTCTATTTACACTGCGCTTATGCGTCGTGCCCAATGTGTTCAGAAGTGCAGCTAACTGTCGAACCATGCTTCGCTAATTGAAAGCATTAAATGATCAAAATATATAATCTCATTTTTTAATTACAGAGGAATATACTTCGCTGGTCATTCTGCAGGTGCTCATCTCTTAGCGATGGTATTCTCCGATTCTCGGTTATTAGCTGTCACTCCCAACCTCAATCTCCTACGAGGAATATTCTTCATATCAGGAATATACGATTTACAAGATCTAGTTAAAACGACTGTGAATAATGCCGTAAAGCTGCCGCAAGATTTAGCTGTACCATTTTCACCACTGCTAAAGAGTTACCAAATTCTTGGTAGTACAAAAGTACGCATTTATATTATAGCAGGCGAAAATGATAGCCCTGTGTTCAAAAAACAATCTGCGGACTTCTATAATCATCTCAAAAAAAAATATTTACCTGATTTTACATACATGGATATTAAGGATAATTATGACCATTTCGATATTGTAGAGACACTGTCGGATGAGAATAATTACCTGAAAGAATTGTTATTAGAAGATTTACGGAATCATT
Organism: Automeris io; assembly: GCA_036320925.1. Classification (NCBI taxonomy): domain Eukaryota; kingdom Metazoa; phylum Arthropoda; class Insecta; order Lepidoptera; family Saturniidae; genus Automeris; species Automeris io. The sequence goes on from JAUDJH010000024.1 coordinate 2,913,175, forward strand.
TATTACAAGAATAAAAGCTTCCAAACGGAGTAAATATATGGTTTCTACTAATTAATACAGGTAAAGCAGAGTCTACATACATATATTTTTTTAAATATAATAATCATGTCCGTATCACCGTATCATTCGTCATATCTCATCAAACTCCGTATCTAATTGTAGATACTTCTAATTTATTCAGTATTAGAGCTGTGGTTTTTTCCAAACTAAAACCATTAGACATCGTGTTGGATACCATCCGTATGTGGTGGATGTTCATTATATAAAAAAAAAAATTCCGCACGAAAAGATTCGCTTCTACATTCATCATGCGAACAGCCAAGGAGTGGAATATGTTTCCAGAGGCCATATTTCCGCGATCTTAAGACCTGGGAGTCTTTAAGAGAAGAACGAATAGGCATTTGCTAGGCGAATGCGTTTCATCATCGAACTCATCTTCACCTTCCACCAGGTGTGATTGTGGTCAAGGGTTCGTCTATAAATAATTAAAAAAAATCATATCGTATATATGTATATTATCCTTTGATGCTTGAATAGAAACAAACTCTATATGGATCGGGCAGTTCCGTATCATTGCAGTAAATACTGTGTCATGATAACAAATGATCTATATAGATTACGATGAATGAAATTATTAACACAAACAAGTATTATGTGAACCCGGCTTTTGACCTGTTTAGGGTATTCGAAGCTAAACGCAGATGTTTTGCGCAAGTATATTTATTTCCAGGACGACAGTTTAATATTGTGCCAAAATCCGAAAACAGGTTCTTTCTTAGCCTCAGGACTAGGTAATAAATCGCCTAAAGATACAGGCCTGTATAGCAAATATATATTTTTTTCTAGAGATTTTTACCTTTGTAGTATATCATTCCTATTGTATTCAATACGTATATACAATAATTGCAATATGAGAGACTCGTTGATACGTCTTTTATTTAAAATATATATAATATATGTACCTACTGATATAAAATTATATATATATTACATTACATTAGTGCAGTAAGTAAGTAACTTAGTAAGATAATTACAATGTATAATTACCCACCTCAATAGGGATATAGTGTGACGATATATTATTATTATCTGCTGTAATTATGTTGTTATCATATCTGTTGTTTTCTTGGACTTCTAAGTCCAGTGGCGTGTATCTCTTAAAAGTGTAAAAAAGCATTGACTTCTACGTTGAATATATTGATTTTAAATCCTGTAATTACCAAAATAGGAGTCCCAGAATATAAATTGGAACAAATTTTAACCCCTTGAGCGGAAATGACGGGTCTCGCCCGTCAAGATTTTCTCTACTAAATTTCAATTTGACGAGCATCGCCTGCAGTATATATTTTTTCTTATGAATTACTTTAAAATCTTTTTATTAATATGTTAAATAAAAACAAAAATATTTAAGTTTTATTTTATGTTAATTCCACTCATAGAATTGCGCTAAATTTAATTGTCTGCACACGTACTATTTTTCGAGATTTAATCGTTAGGCAAGAGTTAATATATGTTTAACTTAACTATTCTTTCTGCTTCTATGGGATGCACGCGCCTGCATACGTCGTATTCAACAATGTAGTGATGATCAACGCATATGATCGCAATTTTTAAGGTACTCTAAAATTACACTTACCATTTTAAGAAGAAGTTAAGTAATTATTATGTATTACAAATTATAAGTGCAGTATATACTTTATTTGAAAAGTAATGTATTATTCTAGACATGCTCGCAGACAGAAATTAATGTCTAATAAAGTAAGTGTTCGACAAATTTGCATGAAACATTCTTGCTTTACGTGGATTGTGAAAAGAAATACATACATGTATATATATGTATTTGGGACAAGATAATGTAAACTGTTTTTTTTATCAAATTCAGTTATAATACGATTTTACCTTTTTATTATTTACTTACACGCATTCCTTACCGTATTTGTCACACACAACGCACACACATACATCATACGCATGTACAAGCACACACAACGCATTAAACTCATGCAAAATAATTGTAGAAAATAAATATTGTGGAAAAAGTAGTGTGTAGAAACTAGTTTTGAAATTTTTATTTTATTACACTGGCTCTACATAGTAACTACAATGTACCTAATGGTAAGCGCAATGTAGTCCAAAAACGAAAGTGACTATCAAAGGATGAAAATCCATTGATAGTCTACATCGTCATGTCGGCCCACATATACCGCAACTGAAGGTCTCTAGGTATATAAGTACTCGATATACACAAGCTGATACCGAAACGCGACAGACGAAGGCGAGTCACTATGACGGTCTTTACACTTGTGTACTGTAGTCATGACTCAGTTCGGGCAATCGCCTTACCACCAAGACCTAAATTTGTGTAATAGACCAATAATAATTACCATACGCCGGCCTAACATAAAAAAAAATCTTTTTTCCTGGTGCTCCAATACTCGTGTATATCCACGGCGGATATTGGCAAGATTTGTCGCGTGAAATATCTCGGTACCCTGCCATGCCGCTCTATCACTCTAAAATTAAGACTATCGTTTTGGGCTACGACCTCTGCCCAACGGTCACGCTCGCAGAGATTATACTACAAATACAGGAAGGTGCAAGATTTGTTTTTGAATACGCAGATAAAATGGGATCAAGGTACATGAAAACGGTGTTAAAATAGAACTCGGTTCAGTGCTTGGCTCCTTTGCATATATACTTTTATTAGCAAATGGGAATTAAGCAAAAAAAATTAGCAATAGCCTCAACCACGTCTGACCGGATCCAATTCTGTAAGAGTAAATCGTCATTCAATGTCTGAACTGTGGAATAAATACATACATGTTGAGAAAATATGTTATACTATATCAGAACAATAATGTGACTGACTAGAACAACCTTATATACTTTCTTCTCTAAAGTATTTATTGTAATTGTTTTATATAACAACGGAATAAATAATACAGGTACTCATATTTACTTCTGGAGCAAAGTATATGAAAGTACGTAGTATGTACATAGTAATCCCCTTATAGCACGGTACTCTTATAACGCGTTTTCATATTACGCGATTTCAGTCTCTCATATAACACGGGTATTTCCTCATATAACGCGAAGATTTCCGTCGTTATATTTCTGTGCTGTGATATTTATAATTTGTACAGTTCATAATTCATTCAGATAGCTCTGACAGCGAATAAACATGTAATAAAACTGTATTTTGGAATTATGTAATTTGTTTGAAATTAACTGTTTTTTTAGTTACAAATGCATAAGTTTTTTATTTAAAAAGTTGTTAATTTGATTTTAATAAAACGAACATATTTTGTTCATAACATAGATTTTTCTTAGTATTCAATTTAAACCCCCTTTAACGAGAAAAGTTAAGCGTGAATCATTTGTACATAACGCGTTATACAGGGTAATACAAGCGCGTTATACGACAATACTACAACGCGTTTTCCTATAACGCGGAGCCGCCAATCTACCGCGTAATAGGGGGGGATTACTGTATTTCAAATCAAAACACAATTTAGACTACAGTTATATTTTTGATAATACTGAAACTGCACATTATTTTACAGAGGAGTGTACTTTGCTGGCCATTGCACTGGTGCCCATTTAGTCGCAAAGTTATTCGCCAAAGCTGACTTCCTGGACAGTACGCTAGGATCACATCTATTACAAGGAGCCTTCCTTCTCTCAGGAGTGTACGACTTACGGGATCTTGTGCATACAAAATTCAACAAACGCATTCAGTTGACTCATGAGTGGACAGTTCCACTTTCACCGCAATTTGACAGATTCACACATCTCGTGACGAGGAGAGTGCGAATCTACGTGCTCGCAGGACAAAACGAAAGTCCGACCTTCAAAAAGCAATCCAGAGATATTTACGAACTTTTACATAACACCTGTTTAATGCAAAACATATATTTAGAGATTAAGGACAATATGGACCATTTTGAAATGGTTGAATGCTTTGTGAATAATGATAACTACTTGAAGAATTTACTGATACACGATGTTCGTAAACATTTGTAAATTCGGTATAAAATATTTGTAACTTTTTTAAATTGTTCATGTAGGATTCAAACTACCGCTATTATTGTTCTAAATAAACCAAATAATTTGTAAAGTCTACGTTGAAATATGTGTACCAAGGCGAAATATGAATTAAGAAATTAGATTTTAAAACAAACTTCTAATACAAATATTTTTTTAATTGCGCACTTCAAAATGTCTGGTACCTAACTACAAGTTAAAAAATATTACGAGTATATAACCAAAAAAATTAACATTAATTAATGAATGATGGGAAAAAGCGAAAATTTTATTTGATTTCGCTTTTTCACCACCTAAAACCATTTACTATTAGTCTATTGCAGGCGTAACATCACTTTTCTTGTTTATAAACTAAATTGTCTCCTAAGACATTTTTTTTAAATTTTTGCACGGAAACTACTATTACTTTGTTACTTCGAACCATTTATAGTATGGAAATAAAATTAAAATAATACTTCTTTAAGAAATTATAACATGTTAGCAGTTGTATTTTTGTTATAAATATATTATTAATAACACTGATGTTACAGAATTAGATACGCTTGGCATGATTAAGCATTAAGATCTCGTTTTAGTTATATTTTTTAATAAATATTTTGATATTTTTTAAGGTGAATTTGATGCTGATGTTGTACAATACGCTATATAAAATAAATAACACTGTGAACAGTGTTTATAATTATAAATAGATACAGCTTATTACAATATTTTTACAATAAATATATTAAAACATATACCTATGTCGTTTTAATTAATCTCTGTCTATAAAAAACGTTTCCATCTACTTCCTCTCAACGTTTTCTTTTATAACTGAAGTTACAAATCCAGCTAAATCGAACCTGAAAATACTTTAAAAGAATCAGTGACTATGATAAATTGAGCTATCGAAAGATGTAGTTAGTTATGAAATCTTCAGCAAGCTTTGATTAGAGTGACTTTTAAGGTGCACGCTTAGAATCAAAGAGTTCTTACTTTTCAGTCGTGCTTTTATACCTTTCCTTTAAGATTTATGTCTTTCAGAAATTACTTCGGTCCCCATTATTTGGATTTACGAGTCGCGGCCTCTACCTAATTTCTGAGTAAATTCCTTCCTTCTTTACATCCTTAGTATAATCAAAATTATTATCATTAATTTGGAATGTATTTGGAAACTGTATAGTACATTTTTTTTAAATTAATTAATTAAATTGAGTTGCAAAGGAAAATAATACTTTTTTGTCTATAACTAGTCAGAGGTAAAAATATTTCTATTAAAACAGCATTAAAGCCTCATATTTTTTCTATAGATAATTTAAATACATTGAATCTTATTAGTATATAATTAACAGGATTTTATTAATTATAAATGTAGCTATAACAATTCGCAACTAATCCTTTAATTGTTTAAAATACAGGATAAATTCACAAACTTGGCAGTTTCAATTCCTTTACGTATCACGTACACGAATCACCAGATAATATAGACTATATATAATGGTTAAGATATACTATTTATATCTACTATATAACGCATTCAGAATGTATAATTACAAATACATACAGATAATATATTTTAAAAGAATTAAATCTGCGCCTTAACCAAATTACATAGGAAGGCTTAATTGATAGACATTGCTAATACGCTGTGGCTGGGTAAATGGTATGTGAAGATTTACTGTTTTGCTGTACATTTAAATTGAAAATTATGATTGTTACTGATCAAGTATATTATTCACATATTAGAATTTGTATTTCGGTCACGGTCAAAGCTATCAAAATTTTGGGCTAAGCCAAAATAATGTAGTATTATGATTTGTATCTCTGGGACTAAATCATGCGTAATAATAAGCGATATTGAGTGTGTTGTAAGTAGTCACAAGTTTCCAGTTCATCACGATTCATGTGTTCTTGTTGCCGTCAGTTTAAAAGTTACAGTTTTCGCTCATTATAAACTATATGTAAGTTTTCGTAAATATTTTGAACCGTTATTTTAATAAAGTTGCAAGTAAGCTACCTATTTAATTTAATAAATACTAAGTATTATTTATTTCACAGAGAATAAAAACGTTTTCTCTGAGACAAACAACTTGTTTGCAAGAAAATCTATTATAGACTCGGCAAACAGTCTTGATATGCAGGGTCGACGTACGATGTTATTCGATATTTGATTAGAATTACAAAAAATATATTACATTAATGCGTAGACATCAATAATTATTTTACTATCTATTGTTTGCTATATGTATTATACTCATACGTCCAGTTAAAATAGTAATAAATGTGTATCGACAAGTCATAGGTTAAAAGATAAAATAACGTTAAATACAAATAGGTTAATATTTATTTAAAATAACCAAATATATTCTAAAGCAATAAATTCCATAAATAAAGGTACTATTTTCAGTTGAGTAAAGAAACACGAATAGTATCTAAGTTCGAAAGTATAACAATGGCCTATATAATTCGACGTACATTTTACAGTAGAAAACACTCCCACATAGATAATTAGCTACATACTCCAGAATATAATTTGACCAAAAATAAATATTTCGCAATTTATTCAGTAGTATGTACAAAGTAACCAAGTTTTTGGTCTAATCAATTTTATCCGTCATGCATGTGTACCTTCATAGATAAATCATTATTTTTTAATTACATAAGTATTATCATAAAATCTAAATAAAATAACTAATGTAAGTAAAATAACAATTATTCTTAAAAAAGTGTTTGGTATTTTAATGTGATGTTCGGTATTATAAACGCAGTTAATAAATAGAGATTAAATTGCTTTACAGTTTATCGTCGCATAAGATTGTTACAGATAACTGAAAAGCATGTCAACAGATATGATAGACCTCGATAGACTGTACTCTCCTAGCAAATGGTCGCTACGATATCCTACAGCCGAAGAACTCTTGTTTAACCACGTGAAAACTGTTACAGACGGTATAATATTATACTACTAGTACTAAACAATTTATGATATGTAATATTTAGCATGTAATAGTTTGTGTCTTCTTGTCTCAGCAGTGCAGTTTTCGACGTAACCTTAAGTTTCTTGCGGCATTTCTTCTCAAGATAGTGACTCCCTGATGGTCGCTTAAATCGAAGAGACTCCAGAAGTGCCTTTGCGTTGCGTGTTGCCACGAAAACCCATAAATTCATTGTCTTGGTACCCCAAGCGCGCTCTCATCTTGCCCAGTGAGCTGCAAAGGTTCTTCTAACGCAACAAAGTAGTACTTCGGAAAGAAAACAAAAATGATTCAATGTCATTCCACCGAAAACTATAACGTTATTGTTAATCCGAATATCAAACATCTAAAGAAGTAAATATTAATTGTAAAAATAACATTCATTTACCTCAAACATTTTGATATATGTATTTATAACACCAACACTTACTATTTACCATGTTTTTAGCTAGTAAAGCTGCTGTCAAGAACATTCCACATGAATTAGATATTCAGTATGGACCAACAACCAGACAAAAAATAGACATTTTCGGAACAGACCTGCCAAACGGTAACATATATATTTTTTTTAATTTGATATACTCGATAATCTTATGAAAACATATTCAAGATTTCAGGTTTTAGTGTTAAGTACTTAGGAATTTCAAAATAATCGGAATTTTATGCATTGAATAAGGAAAATATTGTTTGTTGTATTTAAAAAATATTGAAAATGAACACAAAAAAATGGTGCAACCAATAGGTAATCTTTTATAGGAAGTCTCATTTTACTGCTAGCAAGAGTACCTTTGGTTTAAATTTATATCTGCATGTATCATTTCCGAGAGTGTGTTTCGAAGCGCGACATAAAAATGGCGATCGTAAAAGTAAACAATAAGAACTGAATGTCATCGTGTCACTCGGCGTGACATTATATTTAACCCGTATCAAACTAATCGCTTATTTATCGAACTTTGGCAAGTCCTCGATATCGTATTGCAATTTTAACGCAAAGCCCCGGCAAACGAATTATAATCGAATACATTGTTATCGATATGTGACATATCGAATACAATGTTAGTTTTAAGTTATTATTTTATGTGAAGTATGATATACACAATAAATATTTCATAAATGCTATTCAATAGAAGAATATATTTACAAAACAATTTACACTACGACAGATATGTTATCCCTAAGTTGTCATGAATAATTAATTGATATACATTAAAGAAAGTAAATATTTATTGTTTACGTAGTAAATGGCTATAGCAACGAATTTACAAAATACTTATGCATACAACTATAAATGTTTACATTTAAATATTATAAATAAGTAAAATAAAACGAGTATTATTCGTAGCCCGTTTGAGGAGCATAACTAACGGCAAGCAATGTCAAATCGAAGTTTGGAAAAGCGCTTAACACTTTAACCCAACAATGAAATATAAATACAAGTTATTTTCCGATGCATGAAAGATAATTTCATTACATTTTTTTGTTTCAAAGGATTAGTTAGTGCTATTCATCGTTACGTCTAACAATAATACTTATATTAATACAACAGATTGATGCAACCTATTGACAAACAATACGGCAATATAAGACTGTTGAACCCAATTCAAAAATAATATAAAATTTGTCATTAAGAGTTTGAGATTAATATGCAAATTCAACCCAGATTAGGTTTCCAATTAAAACAAAACGTGACGACAAAAATTTACCTAAATATTTTTTGGGTATTAAAAAAACGTTTCAAGTAGGTTTTAACCTTGCGTTATGAATGCGGTACAATACACCAACCCTGAACATCTTTGTACAGCCGAACACCGAACTGCGTCCGTCAAAGCGCGACAAAATATAGGAGTACTTGAAGTAAAATACAGTATGAGAGTAGTTTAATCAATTTCGTTCAATAGATACGGTGCTATACTATGTAATAAATATGTTGTTAGTCTTTGATAAGGTAAATAGTATATATCTCTTCCAAAAGTGTGGGCAATATTTTAACCATAAACGAAAGTAATGAATATACACGGCATAGATATTAAATATTTCATTTAATACTTACCTCATATTTACGTAATGTTAAGACCTTTCGCCGGGCGCTGCGGAAGCTGGCACAGCCTTGCCCTTGGCCCCGGCAGACGGGAGAAGGAGCACCCTGGGGGTTTTAGTCGGTGCAAGTCCGACACACCGGGGGTGGCCCTCACTGTCCTCTGACGACCCATAACCAAAAAAGAATGTTAAATGTTAAAACCCCGAAATGTATGATAATTCGATTTAAATTCAGGGCTTGTGTCAATAGTCAAAAATGACGAGAAATCGTCATACACAGCAATTGTTACGACTTTCAGATGCACCAATATTCGTCTACATCCACGGTGGTTACTGGCAAAAACTATCTAAGGAGCAATCACGCTATCCAGCACAATCGCTATATCGCTCCCAGATCAAGACTATTGTGGTTGGTTACGAACTATGCCCATTTGTCACTCTACCAGATATTGTGAATCAGATTGAAGAAGCAGTCAAACTTATTTTTGAGTACGCTCAGAAGAATATGTCGAGGTTAGTATCGTGGTCTACTCGTATTATTATTAAAATAAAACTACATTTTAAGGTAATGATTGTATAGCTTTTTTTATATTCATGATACACGCACTTTGAGAAGAAAAAATGCATTAATTATGATAGTAGTTCCACTCCGATGTCAGCTTGAGTTTCTTTCAACGTGTCTTCTCAAGGTAGTCGCTTCCGAAAAGCTAGATCACCGTTAGGTTCTTTTTCTGGCTGGCCGCCCAAGTCGAGCCCACAGGCCCGTCCCCTTGTGTTGCCACCCAAGTCATAACTCTCTGGCTGAGCACATTTAATGCTCGCCTCCCTTCGCACGGTAAAGTTTTAAAGCCCTTTTCCGGCCAACAGCCATTTGTACTATAGAAAAAAAGTAGTTCTATTTACACTGCGCTTATGCATCGTACCCAATGTGTTCACAAGTGCAGCTAACTGTCGAACCATGCTTCGCTAATTGAAAGCATTAAATAATCAAAATATATTAGGTCCTTACATATGAAATTGGCGTTTTTCGTACTGGCCACTTTAATCACAAATTTCTCCTCTTTGGTAAGGAATTCCAAATTCAAATTTGTACAGCTATAGACTCGTGTATTTGTGCTTCGATGATCGTCATTCATTTGTTTTTTTCTTCTGTTTTTTTCTGTTTGCGTCACTAATTTTACAAAATGGAAAACTTAAAATATCGCATTATTTACGAGTACGAGTTCCGCCGTGGCACTAGTGCTGCGGAAACAACTCGAAGGGTGAATGATGTGTATGGCGGTCGTGTTGCAAAAGAAAACACAGTTCGTTTTTGGTTCCAACGTTTTCGTTCTGGAAATTTCGACCTGCAGAACAAGCCCCGTGGACGGCCTGAGACTCAAGTTGATAATGAAGAGTTGAAGGCTATTGTGGAAGCGGATCCATCGCAAACCACGTCCGAGTTAGCTGCAGGCTGCGATGTTAGTGATAAAACTGTTTTAATTCACTTGAAACAAATTGGGAAGATTAAAAAGCTTGAAAGGTGGGTACCTCACGAATTGACTGAAGCAAACCGTCAAACGCGCGTCGACTGCTGCGTTACATTACTAAACCGGCACAATAATGAAGGTATTTTAAACCGAATCATTACCTGTGATGAAAAATGGGTTCTTTACGATAATCGGAAGCGCTCAGCGCAATGGTTGGATCCTGGCCAGCCAGCCAAATCCTGCCCCAAGCGAAAATTAACCCCAAAAAAGTTACTTGTAAGCGTTTGGTGGACTAGTGCCGGTATTGTTCATTACAGTTTTCTCAAATCTGGCTAGACTATTACGGCTGATGTCTATTGTCAGCAATTGCAAACCATGATGGAAAAGCTAGCGGCTAAACAACCTAGGCTGGTCAATCGCTCCACGCCACTGCTGCTTCACGACAACGCTAGACCACACACTGCGCAACAGACGGCTACTAAATTAGAAGAGCTTCAATTGGAAAGTCTAAGACATCCTCCGTACTCCCCGGACCTTGCTCCAACAGATTACCATTTTTTTCGAAATTTGGATAACTTCTTGCAAGGGAAAAAATTCAACTCCGATGGGGCAGTCCAAATCGCCTTCAAAGATTTTATTGATTCCCGTCCGACTGGTTTTTTTAGTAAAGGGATCAATGAACTACCTATGAGATGGCAAAAGTCCATAGAAAATAATGGTTCATACTTTGATTAATTAAATATATTATATTAAAAAATATTCGACTTTTTGTTCCTCCCATACAAAACGCCAATTTCATATGTAAGGACCTAATATAATCTCATTTTTTAATTACAGAGGAATATACTTCGCTGGTCATTGTGCAGGTGCTCATCTCTTAGCGATGGTATTCTCCGATTCTCGGTTGTTACCTGTCACTCCCAACCTCAATCTCCTACGAGGAATATTCTTCATATCAGGAGTATACGATATACAAGATCTAGTTAAAACGACTGTGAATAATGCCGTAAAGCTGCCGCAAGATTTAGCTGTACCATTTTCACCACTGCTAAAGAGTTACCAAATTCTTGGTAGTACAAAAGTACGCATTTATATTATATTAGGCGAAAATGAAAGCCCTGTGTTTAAAAAGCAATCTGAGGACTTCTATAATCATCTCAAAAAAAAATATTTACCTGATTTTACATACATGGATATTAAGGATAATTATGACCATTTCGATATTGTAGAGACACTGTCGGATGAGAATAATTACCTGAAAGAATTGTTATTAGAAGATTTACGGAATCATTTATTACAAGAATAAAAGCTTCCAAACGGAGTAAATATATGGCTTTTACTAATTAATACAGGTAAAGCAGAGTCTACATACATATAATTTTTTAAATATAATAATCATGTCCGTATCACCGTATCATTCGTCATATCTCATCAAACTCCGTATCTAGTTGTAGATACTTCTAATTTATACAGTATTAGAGCTGTGGTTTTTTCCAAACTAAAACCATTAGACATCGTGTTGGATACCATCCGTATGTGGTGGATGTTCATTATATAAAAAAAAAAATTCCGCACCAAAAGATTCGCTTCTACATTCATCATGCGAACAGCCAAGGAGTGGAATATGCTTCCAGAGGCCATATTTCCGCGATCTTAAGACCTGGGAGTCTTTAAGAGAAGAATGAATAGGCATTGGCTAGGCGAACGCGTTTCATCATCGAACTCATCTTCACCTTCCACCAGGTGTGATTGAGGTCAAGCGTTCGTCTATGAATAATAAAAAAAATCATATCATATACATATTCTCCTTTGATGCTTGAATAGAAACAAACTCTATATGGTTCGGGCAGTTCCGTATCATTGCGGTAAATACTGTATCATGATAAGAAATGATCTATAATAGATTACGATGAATGAAATTATTAACACAAACAAGTATTATGTGAACCCAGCTTTTGACCCGTTTAGGGTATCCGAAACTAAACGCAGATGTTTTGCGCAAGTATATTTATTTCCAGGACGACAGTTTAATATTGTGCCAAAATCCGAAAACAGGTTATTTCTTAGCCTCAGGACTAGGTAATAAATCGCCTAAAGATACAGGCGTGTATAGTAAATATATTTTTTTTTCTAAAGATTTTTACCTCTGTAGTATATCATTCCTATTGTATACAATACGTATATACAATAATTGCAATATGAGAGACTCGTTGATACGTCTTTTATTTAAAATATATATATTATATGTACCTACTGATATAAAATTATATATATTACATTACATTAGTGCAGTAAGTAAGTAACTTAGTAAGATAATTACAATGTAAGGGGTGTCTCAGAATGTTTTTCGTTTTTGAATTGACCAATACGCGCCGATCGCTGGTAGCAGGGGGAGGGGAGTGGTCTCAAACGCTTGGCCGGCTTGTTAAGTTTAGTAGCCATGAATCGTTTCACGGGACCGCAGCGCGCGTTTTGCGTGCGAGCGTTTTATAAAAACAACGATTCCTACACTATTGTTCGTCGTCTCTACAGGACACATTTTAATTTAACAAGCTTAAAACATGTGCCAAGTGCCAATTTAATTAAACATTGGGTGTGCAAGTTTGAAGAGACTGGGAATACAATGCCGGACAAATCATCTGGGCGCAAAAGGACATCAAGGGCGAGCACGAACGTCGACCGCGTTCGCCAGTCTGTTATGGACGACCCACGACAGTCGTTGAGATTGCGCGCAGCTTCGCTGAATTTGAACAAATCTACGGTTTATCGCATTATTTCGAAAGATTTGCATTTTCACCCATATAAAATTGTTATTGTTCAAGAAATGAAGCCTGATGATCCTGATAAACGAGTCGAATTCTGCAGGACAATGAAAAACCGTTTTAGGAGATTCAATAACATCTGGTTCTCCGACGAATCGAATTTTCACATCAACGGTCACATGAATAAACAAAATTGCAGATACTGGGCTACCGAGAATCCGCTAGAACTGCATCAGAAGCCCTTGTACTCACCAAAAGTGGTTGTTTGGGCTGCCATATCAAGTCAAGGAATTATTGGTCCTTATTTTTTTGAGAATAACCGAGGTCGAACTCATACCGTTAATTCTGATCGATATTGCCATATGATCCGGACTTTTTTGGCTACAGAAATGCAAAACCAGTCTGGCTACAACCGCAACACCTTTTTCCAGCAAGATGGGGCCACTTCTCATGTAACAAATGACTCATTAGCTGCTCTTCACGATTTATTCCCCGGAAGAGTGATAAGCCGCCGAGGAGACATAAACTGGCCACCGAGGAGTCCTGATTTAACGCCTGCTGATTTTTTCTTATGGGGCTACCTAAAAAGTAAAGTTTACAATCCATTGCCACCAAACCTGAACGTTTTGAAGCAAAGAATCACTGAAGAAATCAACGCTATTCCAAGAGCAATGCTCCAGCGAGTGATTGAAAATTTTAGCTCCAGGCTAAATGAGTGTGAACAAGTAAATGGTGAACATTTGCAAACGGTTGTTTTTCATAAATAAACTTCAAGATCTGCTCTTTAATTTAACAATAAATAAAACAAGTTTTAATGGATAATGTTGTTTTTTATTTAACATCAAAAAATGAAAAACATTCTGAGACACCCTTTATATTTACCCACCTCAATAGGGATATAGTGTGACGATATATTATTATTTATTTATTTATTTTAAAGGGAAACATACAGCAATATAAAAATGATAACAATTTACACAAAAAATGTTACATAAGCCAGCAAAGTTTCCACAAAAATTAGTACAAAAATAAAAATCAAGCTAATAAATAACCATAAAAGAAAATCAATCAAATATACATACATATATATGTTAAAAATAAATAGTACATTTATATAAAAAAAAGTACATTATAGAACAAAATTGAACTTAGGCTAATATTTTCTCTCTCACCATTCGTTTAAAGGGCCCAAAGGCATAGGACAGTATATCGCAAAAACATTTATTATATAGATCACAGGCACGAAAAACAAAAGTATTATTAACATAGTTTGATCTTAAGAATGGCACCATAAACAGCGAAAAGTCTCTTGCATTGGAATGCGGACACCTGAAACCTATTTGACTAAGCAAATAGGACGAGTCCACGAGACCGTTAACAATTTTAAATAAAAAAAGTTAATCCCTCTCGATTGTACGATGACATAACGCAGGAATTAAGCTACAAGGAAGGTTGTGTAAATCAGATTTATATTTTAAATGTTTTAGGAACTTGTTTTGTATGCTCTCGAGAAGATTGATGTATTTTTTATATTGAGGGTTCCAAATAGTAGAGGCGTATTCGAGTAACGAGCGAACCAAAGCGTTATATAGAAGGATATAAGTGTTAGGGTTCTTAAAATCTTTAGTCATCCTTAGGATAAAGCCAAGCATTCTAAACGCCTTTGTAGTGACAGTGTTAATATGGTAATTAAAGGATAATTTACTATCAAGATACACACCCAGGTCCCGCACCTCTGTCACACGGTTGAGTATATTGTTATTAAGGTGATAATTATATATTATAGGGTCATTCTTTCTCGTGACAGAAATAACATTACATTTCATAGCATTAATAAATATTAAATTATTATCGCAATAAGAGCAGAGGGTATCAAGATCTTTCTGAAGTGCAAAACAATCGTAGCCCGATTTAACAATTCTGAAAATTTTCTTATCATCAGCATATAAAAGAATATTAGAATTAACAAATGAAGGAACAATATCATTAATAAATAAATTAAACAAGAGAGGACAAAGATGCGAGCCCTGGGGGACACCTGACGTGACAGGAACAAATGAAGATCAAAAGGCCTTATATGTTACTGCCTGACTTCGATCCCGAAGGTATGAGGTCAACCAGCGAAGCAAGTCGCCGTGTATGCCAAATCTAGCTTCCTGATAAGTAGCGAGTGGGATATTTTGTCAAAAGCCTTAGAGTAGTCCGTATAGACTACATCAACCTGAAAGCCAGAGTTCATTGCAATAGCTAGTCGATGGACAAATTCACATAAATTAGATTCAGTAGACTTTCCATTAATAAAACCATGCTGTTCATCGATGATTACAGGCCTAATCACTGGAAATATGTTATCGTATATAATTTTTTCGAACAATTTAGCAATAGTACATAATTTAGATATTGGTCTATAATTAATAATATTATGTCTATCACCAGACTTATACACAGGTACAAAAAGGGATCTCTTCCAATTAACGGGAATAACACCGGAACTAAAAGACATATTAAAGAGAATAGAGACAGGGTAAGCTAAATGCATATGACAAGATTTAAGAAATAAGGGGGGAAGGCCATCGGGTCCACACCCTTTATTAGGATCTAATCTTTTAAGATATTTCAGTACAACATCTGGCGTAAAATTAACTGAATGTAAGGATATCTGATTATTAAGGAGATAAGGTCTCATGACATAATTATCCATAGATTGGCGATGGATGTTATCATTAACAAAGGCGGACTGGAAGCACGAGTTAAATAAGTCACAAATAACCTTACCGTCAGAAGAAGATTGATCACCAAAAAATACATAATCTGGTAAATCGTTAGAGGATTTTTTAGATTTTACTAAAGACTAAAAAGTGTTTACTATTGGACTTAATTTTAGATTCACACTGAATGATAAATCTTACATAACACTGCAGTTGAAGGCACTTCTGACGTTCTCTAAGTATACAGAAAGTATCATAATCACTAACACGTCCATATTTTTCCATTTTCTATGATACTTTAGTTTTTCGGAAATCATTTTTATTAAGGGCTTGGAAAACCAAATGGGGTGACGAGATTGTTCCTTAAAAGATTTAACTGGAACATGAATATTAATAATATTGCTAAGCGTGTTATAGAAAACTCGCACGGCCTCTGATACATCGAGATTTGAAAAAAGGCTATCTCAGTCGACAGCCGAGAGCTCATTATTAATCATGTCGTAATTAGCAACACTGAATAATCTAACGTCACGAGAGATAGGTTTAACATTACGAATATTAGATATTTTTAAGATAATTTCAAGTGATGGATGATGGGAGTCCTCCATAGCTAACGGGAACTTACATTTACCAACAATAGTCAAATGATTCACAAACACTAAATCAAGATACCTGCCACTTAGATTACATATCGTGTTATATTGTTTCAAATCACAGAAATTTATAAAATTATAAGTGAATCATTACTAGAGAAATTGTCCAAATTACTATGGAAACCCACAGAGCTCCAGATAGCGCCAGGTATGTTGAAATCGCCCGTGATCAAAAATGTATCATCAGGGTGACGTATCATGTCTACAGAAACTTCATCAAAGAAATCACTAAGAACTTGTTGTTGTGATCGACAATGTGGGAAATAACAGAAACAAAGATGTAACAACTTATGAATCGTTAAATTTACTAAAACTCTAATTGATACTTTTATCACTTCGGCAGCTGAATCAAGTATTGGCAAAGACATGGCTGAAATGACTGAAAATTTTCGATTTACAGCTACCAACACACCTCCACCTAATTTGTCCCCCCGATTAGCATAGTCACAGTCACACCTGTAAACATTATAGCGAGAGTCAAAAAATTCTGTGCTAAATATTCCATCAACCAACCATGTCTCACTCAAACACATTACATCAAAGTTACACTGTATTAAGTTACGGAAAAAAGAATTGCTCTTTGTTCGCAATCCTCGTACATTTTGATAATATATTAATAAATTATTATACATTATTAAACGATAAACAATCAATCTTACATGAAATAAAACTCAAAGGAAATATGATCAACATTAAAAAACTTAAGCATGGTCCATCAACACCATTAAAAAATAAATTGAATAAAAGCACAGATAGTAGGCAGATTATGCAGTTTTTCTGTAGAAATAAAATGTTAACGACTTCAATGCAAGAGACCAAGACCGTATCTTTAATATGTAATAAAACTTGTGGTGAGAATATGAAAAATATAAAAGTTAAAACAAAAAATACAATATAAGAAAACACAGACATAAACGAAAGAGAACTCCTATACAATTTTTTTTAAATCACTTTGCTTGTATATTCTCAAAACAGGACTAGTATTTGAATGACGGACCTTTATCGTGCAATGCTTAACCCAAACGAACGCATAATTTTTATCCTTGGCAAGCTTTTTAACAGATTGCAATAATGCCTTATTTGTGCTAGTAAGGTGGTCATTGAAATAGATAGAATTAGTAGAGGAAGTAATGCCGATGTCAGTTTGAGCTTTCTGACATATGCCAAAAAGTCGTCCTTCCTCCAACAAGCTAGGAAGGAATTATTATCTGTTGTAATTATGTTGTTATCATATCTGTTGTTTTCTTGGACTTCTAAGTCCAGTGGCGTGTATTTCTTAAAAGTATAAAAAAGCATTGACTTCTACATTGAATATATTGATTTTAAATCCTGTAATTACCAAAATAGGAGTACCAGAATCTACCATAAATAGGACTAAATTTTAACCCCTTGAGCGGAAATGACGGGTCTCGCCCGTCAAGGTTTTCTGTACTAAATTTGAATTTGACGAGCATCGCCCGCAGTATATATTTTTTCTTATGAATTACTTTAATATCTTTTTATTAATATATGAAATAAAAACAAAAATATTTAAGTTTTATTTTAAGTTAATTCCACTCATACAATTGCGCTAAATTTAATTGTCTGCACGCGTACTATTTTTCGAGATTTAATCGTTAGGCAAGGGTTAATATATGTATTAAACTATTTTTTCTGCTTCTATGGGATGCACGCCCCTGCATACGTCGTATTCAACAATGTAGTGATGATCAACGCATATGATCGCAATTTTTAAGGTACTCTAAAATTACACTTACCATTTTAAGAAGAAGTTAAGTAATTATTATGTATTACAAATTATAAGTGCAGTATATACTTTATTTGAAAAGCAATATATTATTCTAGACATGCTCGCAGGCAGAAGTTAATGTCTAATAAAGTAATTTAGAAACTCGTAGTAGTACTTAATATTTTTTAGTGCCAGTGTAATTCTTTTACGAGTTTTACATTAGCAAGAATGTATCATTAATCTCTGTAAGTAATTTCATCACTACAGTACACTTGATTGACGAGTCGAACAATATAAATAATTAAGGTGAAGTTAAAAACTGCGTAAAAAGTTGTGTTCGTTTGGGCGGGCGGCGTAGCGTACGTAGTACGGCAGACTGCCTTGCGCCTCCGCCTAGGCAACTCGCGACCTCGCATAATGCGAACCTTCGAAATGCGATCGTACACTTTACTTTATCACGAAACAATGTAAACAATCACATGCTACTTACAATACTGAGGCCGTAAAGCAATATTTCACCTGCTTAGTATTAAATTTTTGAGTAGTTTTAGAAGTATATAAAGTATTAATTATTGTAATCCCATTTTAACAATCTTTGTAGTTGTTGTAGTGCTTTTTGGCGATCGTTATATAGAAGGGTGAGTATTGTATATTATGCATTTATAGAATATGAATAGTAAATGAGTGCAGGTAAAATATTTATTAAAATTATGGACTTGATCCATTTATTTTTGTTTTATATAAAATAAATAAAAAACAAAATGTCGTCGTATTAATTTTCTACAACTTTTTATTAATTGACCAAAATTTTAGTTTTTTACTAAGCTAACAAAATATTTAAAATAATTAAATATAAAATAGATAGATATACTTAATTTTCAGTAGGCGTAATTAAAAATATTGTATTGTATTTTGGGAGAAATATATTTTTCAACACCTTCAAACATTAAAATGAAATAATTAAATGTAATTTTAATATTTTTATTCACCATCGCCAACAGAGTTTTATATTTTTTTAATAAATTAAATTTATATTGAAATGTTTTAAAATCCACCAATAACGTCCAGCTACTGCATATTTTTATCCAAAATGTTCTATAAAAGCGTTATTTAAATTAGAAGACATACGCTTGCTACTGAATGAAATGCAAGGTACCTAGGAATTTGATCTGGTTAATAGCTAGAAACGCGAACCATGTCAAGGTCCTCAGTACCACCGAATCCACTAAAACTCGTGGCAAAGCGATAAAACGAACCGATACAGTTGCAGCTACAAATGGGACGATATTATCAATAATTGATTAAGTTTTTTCCAAACTAGGTTAAACTGTTAACCTTGTCCACGAACAATAAACTTTTTACTACCGACTCTGTTAAATTACCCATTTACATTATGAATACAACCCGATAAAACTGTGTAACACCTTTCAAACGATATAAACTATCGGTTATATGGATAGTCATCATCGTTATGTCGCTTTACTAATATGATTGAGAAGGCGATTTAGTCGAAATCTTTATCAATAGTTTAAATCACAATGCTGTAACTAATTATGGTAATAAGATATTATTTATGAAAATAAGCTTTATAGCATAGATGGGCAAAATGTAATCAGATTAATAAAAATGATTAACGATTACATTTTACGTTTTTTACCATTAATATGACTGCATTTTGCTCATTTATGTTTTAAACACTACAAAATCCCAGATTGCATAGACATTTACGATTTCTTAATGTTTTAAATGGATTTAATCATGATAACAGAGCAAGAAAATGAAAATTACGACTAAATTTTGTAATCGTTCATCATTAATCAGATTACATTTTGCCCATCTGTGCTTTATAGCATGTAGACGCCGCCCGATACGTAATTGTCGCCCTAAGGGTCGTTAGGGTGTTACGAGACGTGCGGGGTAAGAGGATGCGCGCGCGCACGGCTCTAGCAAGCAGTCGACTACCGAGACCCAAGGCAGGAGTACGTGCGTGTACGTCGTAGTTCGGTGTGCCTTAAAGTGCAAATAAACTGTAAAACGCCAAATTCGTGTCTTCATAAAACCACACCCACGACCACCGGTCATAGCTTCTCGCTCCTATTATTGGTAACTAGGTACGGATGGGCCAAAAAAGCAACACGGTGTCACCTAAAACTTTATTCACTTCTCATCACAAGTACATTGGTTACGAATTAGGAAGTTCTAACTATAATACTGTAAACCATGACTCAGTGGCGTTAATTCTGTCGTAGTATTTTAGTGTTGATATTAATTGAAAATTAATTTTGAGCTCATAGTACGATTGCCCCAACTCGTTCGTGACCACAATATACTAGTGTAAAAACCGTCATAGTAATTCCTTTCAGTCTGTCGCGTTTCGGAATAAACTCATGTACGCCCAGTTGGTTATATATCTATACTTCATTTTACGTAGTCCATGATAAAAATCCTTTGAATGTAAATTACTATTTTTAGTACAAATAATTATAATAAATATTTATTGATTGATGTACTAAAAGACTATTAAAACATTAAAATAAAAATAAAATATTAAATAAATATTACACAAATAAACCATCCTTTTTTATGTCTGCCATGAGGGACTTGGTAAAATTAACAAAATTTTCTGTCCCAAAAATCTTGTGTCAGGGTACCTATATGTTGGTAAACATGTTGGCGGCGAGGTTCAATAAATTCTCGTCGCATGATAGTCGCTGCCGTTTTTAGACTACACTCTACATTTGCTCATGTACAGTGTACTTGTATGAAGAAAATTCGTCGAACCAATACTAAAAAAAAACAATTGAAAAATACTATTACTTCTACAGTTTACAGGTACATAAATGAAACTATATGTATTAATTTCGTACAGCTTGTACCTAATAATGTGAACAAACTTTGAACCATGATAAGACCGTCATGACTAATGCCTATAAAAGACCTAGCTAATAATAACGATTATCGTTATCAAATATAGCCCTCAAAACAATCTAATACAATGATTTGTATGTAAATAATTCTGTTTACGCAGAACAACATGTCACAACAATTTCAAATATGTACGGATAAATCACGCAATCCTACGTATTACTGAGAGATATTAGAATAGTTTGTAACTTTTACACTCTCAAATTCCTTTTATTTCACAGGTTTGCAATAAGCACTTTTCTTTATAAGGTCCAAAACAATTGTATTTTGACTGATGTCATTCATCGTTCTCATTATGCCCTCAGAACAACAATTTTATTGTAATCATTGTAAGAAAGTATCGACAACTATAAGGTGGTAAGCAATCCGACCAATCGTGTAAGTGGGTGGTGTTGTACATATATAGCTGAATACAATAGCAAAAATTTAATCATGTTAACACTGGAATTACCAGCGAATAACTTATACCTATTTAAACCTAACATGGTATTTTTATATGCTTTGAATATAATAATATGATATTTATTTCTTTCTTGTATCTGTAAAGAGAATATAAAAATATTAGATAAGAAAAAATTCTTAGATAAACACCAGTCAATTTAATTGGTCCGGTAAATCTAGTGTTGAAAAAGACTAAAGAAAGGAATGGAATATACATGCGCTAAACTGGAACCGCGTCAAACAAAGGCTAGTAGTCGCTACTGTGGTCTATGGTCTCTATCTAGTCAGACATTCATCCCTATCACGTCACGAATCTAGCCTAGATCTCATGTCATTCGATTGGTTCTGCAGTGAATACTTACCCATACATTGGCAGAATCAAATCTAATTTACTAATTTTGCACCCTTCTCTTTACTCCGTAATATAAGACGTTTCAGAAGTTTATTGGTTTCTCGCAAGAACTGGTCAAAGACTTTAAAAACTGCACTAGTGTTTAACAAGAGTTAAACAATGTTATCTCAAAACTCAAGCTCACGATTTAGTCAGTTAACTGCAAAATCCATCAGTAACAATGAAGACAATTTTAAAATTTTCTATAAGGTATTGATAATTACGTACATCAATTACAATTTTAATAACCATTGAAACCAGTAAACATATATATATATATATGTATTCCCATCAATAAAGTTCGTAGATAGAAAATTGCTATGCGGCTAGTAGCAATTTTATCGATTCATTTCACAAAGCAACTCACTATAAAGGAATATGTTATGGTACGTATGGGTATTTATGTATACAGAGGCAAAATCTATACCGTTTGGAATAACCAATCAAGTAAGCAATTTTTATTCGGGATCATATCGTAATACTAAAATATGATTTTGCACTTGTGAAATAACTTTTATTATTGATGCATATTGCGTATCTTATATCTTTGAAATAATTATTCTGAAATAATGACTTTATTCAATTCACATCATGGTATAAACATCAGCGGAATGTATATATATTTTTTTAATTATATTTTTGTTTATTTTAGTAATTTTATATTATATGTTTAACATATTATTCAGTTTTTTATAATCGAATCACGTTTAAATAAAATATATAATAATAATATCGTCGCTTGACCCCTTTCGAAATATATACATCGTGAGAAAACTTATAAAAATGTCATGTGTACTCCAAAGTACGACGGCAATCAACTGCGCTACCAGTCTCGTTGGCTGCAACATATAAACACAGAGTTTATACAGGCAATAAAATATTTTTTACCTATATGCGATCAACATACACAGTTAAAGGACAAGAACGAGAAAAATGAGGTCGCGTGAGCTCTTTAAACTTTTCGTGTCACGCGCTAGGCGTTCTTGCAAAACTTTTTACAAGCAGTATGTGTGTGTACTCGAAGTACTCAATCAAGCGAGTGTCAAAATGTAATTGAATTTGGAAGTACAAGGTGTTTGAAACGAGTAAATTATTTTGTACAAGTATAAGAAATAACTATAAAAATGCTGTAAATTTGAAATTACTTAAAGTTTTGGATCTCAATATTTTGTTTCAACTTTTATGGAATTGGAACAAGACGGTGTCGTAAATATAAAATGCAAAGTAACCAAAAATAGCAGAAACGAAACAAAGATTAAGGTATATAAACATATAGAGAAAACTAATACACCTGGGTTAAGTCCATCATAGTGACTAGCTTGGATCAATCGCGTAACAGGATCAGCCCGTCCACTTTTAATTGTTTGTATACCCAGAGGCTTTCTGTCGTAGTATATATGTGAGCATGACAACAACGATTTTCAATGGATTCTTTCACTTAGTTGTCGCAGCCTTTGTTGACCTTCCAACAAGTGCAGTGTAGTCATTTTAGGAGCTAATATAAAAAAAAACGAACGACAGTTAATATGAACAGCCTTTTCATTTACAAATATGTTTATTTTTTTCATGTCAAATTAGTATTTTAACGTTTGAAGGCAGTAAAAGCAACATATTTCACCAATATATGCATTTATTGTACGAAAACTTAGAATCAACAATAATAAACTCGATAAATAGCTAATACCAAGTGAATGTCCTATGCAAGGCATGCGGTTGATGGAGAACGTCACACTAATTCTCTCTCCTACCGTCCACCGCGGACGGTGCGCAAGCGATCCGAACAAACATTGCGCCATCCGCGAGACTGGGCCGGCAAAGTGCACGCTACAGTACCCATATTATACACATTTATTACATATACTGACTAGAGATGCCACGAATATTCGGCAACTATTCGGTATTCGGCCTATTCGGCCACTTTTTTTGCTATTCGGTATTCGGCCGAATAGTACGTACTATTCGGCCGAATACCGAATACCAAATCATGTAAAAAGACACGTTATATTACTCAAAATTATTTATTTATTTCCAAATTATAACACTTTAGTAATTAAAATTGATCAGTGGTAAGTTGTGATGGATAAAAACAAGCTTTTCAGCATTTTTTGGTAGCAAATGATTATTCTTTTCATCGTAAATGTTACCAGTCTCAAAAAGTAACCTCTCACTAAACACGCTACTTCCAGGAGAAGAAAGATAAACTTTAGCAAATTTCGAAATGTTTGGGTATTTTTTTTAGTTTGTATTGGGTATTGTATTGTCTTTGCTGGTCGCCAACGCAACGAGGAAAACAGGTTGCAACTTGTCTTAATCCAGCTAACGCGCCCCCGATAAGCATGTTTCCCATGCCGAATATTCGGCGGCCGAATATTCGGCGCTTCGGCCGACAGCGTTGCCAAATATTCGGTATTCGGCCAATTTACTATTCGTGGCATCACTAATACTGACAATCCAGGTACACAAAACCTGTCTATTGTACCTTTATTTAAATATATTTGGATTTACTACGCTTTAGAAATGTCTGCCTTAATTGCGTTCCTTTTCTAAAGTATAACTTGTAACTAAGTATAAGTTGACCTTTTTAGCAATAACGCAATAGCCAATCTTTCACGGTGACTTGCTTTGTAGTTTGCCGCCAACAGAACTGCCATGCAGACCCTTTGAGTTAGAGCCTGTGAGAAGAGAATCTCTGCAAGATAGGTCCGCAAGATACGTTTCGGGCTAACAACGAGTCCACACTTAACTTTATAAAAAGTACCATCAAATACAACATCAATTCCGAACGATATAATAACGCCCAAAATAATTTTATCAATGAATATACAATTTATTCATTAATTATTTTTATAAGAATTTTTTTTTTATTATACAATTTCATCATTTGCAGTATACTCTGTAAATAGTAGTTTTCTAATAATTTCTTTTAACAGAAAAGTAATTTTTGAAGAGTCCGCAGTTTTCTATAAATATGAGCTTAGGTAAGTATGCAATTTGATGAAGCGACGCTACGCTTGATTAACTACCACCTAAGTAGGCTGTGCTACGCTTTAAGAGCCTGATATGCTTATAATTTTCATAAAGTTTATTTTACAATCAAATTTAAATACTAGTTACTGGTTAGTGGCAAATGGAGATCTCGTAACATTATTCAATTGTACAAAACTGTAATTGTACTGCCTCCTTCTCATCCGAGCAGCAGACTCCTTCAAGTCTACTGCCCGGCTGTTATTTCATACTGCTGTAACAGACAACATATGCATTTGATCAAGTTAAATATTTTATTGTAATTATTAGTAATATGTACTTTAAACAAAAAAAACTAAAATAAGAATTGGATTTCTTATTCATTATATGCGGAGTCTAATTTAAAAATCCGCTATAACATATTTTTTTCAAATCCCATAAATTTATAAAAACTTATAATTAATCTTTGACTTAACAATCACATTTTTATAAGGTATTTAAATTATTATTCTAGAAGGAAAAATCAAAAAAATAATCATATATAATATTTGCTTTAATAAAAATATTTCAAATTACTATTAGGTCTATAATAACATATAGTAATTTATAATATATATAATATATAGTAATCTATATAGTAATTTAGTACGAAAAATCGTTTTAGCGAGTTTTGAAATTAGACTCCTCATATATTAAACCTTCTATTTTATGTAATAAAATCAATCGTAGAGATAAATTCAACATGAACTATAAATTTTTACAGGCACTATGATCATAAAACCTACTTTAATACCGTAGATCAAATAATCTCTAGCTCTGGAATATATAAAAGTTAAACGAATCGTCAAAAGGCGAAATGTCAGTGGCACGCGCTCATCAACTGGGTAAATGAGTTCTTAGGTAAGAACCTGAGAAATTCATAAAGAATACCTTCTCCGGTAATTACCGACTAATGACCGTCCATAAATCAAGCTTGATTCTATTCATCCAATCTTTTAGATAGTTAAAATAACTTCCGTATGATTTGAATTATGTGCACCTGGAAATAAATACCTTTATACTATGATTTATTAGACCCCAGCCTTATATTCCCTGCCATGAATTACTTTGATTTAAATAGGGAAGTTGAATTTGTACTAGTCGCGGTGAGCCAACGACAATGCTTGATAGGGTCATGCCCACGTCACTGAAGGTCCAGAATCAAATCTCAGTTGTATTAATTTTATTTTGTCTCAAGTAAACTTATTTGTTTGAATCATGGATGTCTATGTATTCAAGTGTATGTATTTTAGATTTAAAATTATAGGTCCAGCCTCATTGGATCTGTCGAAAAAATATCCTCATATATTATTTAAATACACACATAAATAATCTGCTCATCACGGAAAAATTTACTGCCACGAACTCTCGAACCCTGGACCTTATCATCGCAAATAGGGTCACTACAAACTACGCTAACAGGGAATTTCAAGCCTATATCAGGGTGTCAGGCCTTTAACAATTTTAATGTATGCCGCATGGACGTAGAATGCGCTTCAATTGTCCCTTTACCAAAAATTAGGGGTAAGAACTATTAATTACGCACACAATTGACGGTCGCGCGTCCCACGCACCTCTGAGATATACGACGCATGACAATGCCTCTGACGCTGACCTCCCATTTATTTGACGATTACGTTGTAATTAAACATTCCCTGGAGTAATTACTTACATGCCTCCTGGTGGGATTTATGAGGAATCCTTTGCATTTATTCTTATCAATACGGGACCCTCCGTATGTGCTATATAAAAATGTGTAATTATTTTATCCTCTATTATGATGAGAATTTGCTCTCACCTACGATAACAATAACCCATAACAATAACTTACTTTTCTATGATGAATAAGTTAGTTCTCGTGAGTCAGAGATATATATTTAAGTATCTATATCTTTATCTAGTATCCATAGTACAAGCGCAAGCTTACTTTGGGTCTAAGTCAATGTGTGCTATTGTCCACAAATATATATTATTACTATTATAACTCATAACCATTATCTTTTATTTATTCAATCTTATTATTTATAAACCGAAATTTTAAATATTGACAAAAGACCATTATTATATTTTGTTAAATACTAAAAATAATATAGATACTATATTTACAGACACGCAGACGGCCTACTAAAAGAATGTTTAGTATGAAATGTATGTATGTATGTTTAGTTTGAGCATGTGTGTTTAGTTTGAAATTATACTTTTTCTATGTATTGTGTTTAATACGTCTTAATAATTTTATTGCCAAATCATATTTTAGCTTTTAAATTACGTTTAATAAAATAGTTAAAAGTATATGGTGTCTGTTTTTAAGAAATGTTGTAGTTATCAGTAATTATATATTTTTTCAAAATTTTATTTATTCCTTTAAATTACAAGAATAATAAATCACAATATAAAGACTACGAAGCCATATGTCAGCTTATGAGCAGCCACTGAGTTCGAGCAAACAATTTTACAGGAAAAGACATCTTGACTAATAAAATTGATACAATTAGCTTAAGTCAATCGTACAGCATTGTTATAATATATAATTATTTTAGTGAAGGATTTAGGGGCGTGGAGGCATACGTCCTACATGTCGCGAGACAAACTATTCATTAATTTAGGTTACATATATATTTTCTCTCATGCCATATATATTATTGAATTTCGGTAGCAGAATATGACAATGATGAGGTAAAGTCTATTGTTAATATTTTACTTGTGTACTTGATTACATTTGAAATATTTGCTATAGTATTGTTGATAGCCCATAAATAAATAAATAAGACAAGGCATGTCTTTATAGAGATATTTATATTAGTATAAAATATATATTTCTTTGTAAAATAATATATTTATTTGTATTATAGCCATGTTTTATATTATAATATCATATATGAGCAATACCGGATTAATAATAATTTTATCCAATATGTAGGTCGCTATAGAGTAGTTGAATTTGCTTTCATATTTCATTGTAAAAACATTAATATTTAAAATCAGTTATGGTTACCTGAAGATATCGGTTTTACAAAATGCATTGTTACTACTTTTACAAAATGCATTGTTATTGTTTTTACAGCGAATTGTTTAAATTAAAACGTTGTTATTTGATACTACCTAATTATTTTTAATTGTAACGGTATTTAAGGTATCTCTTTAACACCGCAATTCAACCTGGTGTTCAGAGAAGGACAACTCGACCAAACCTGTATCCCGCTCCCTCCCGATCGTACTGGTTCTCCATTCCATCGGGCCTGATGAAGTACGGAGGAGAGAGTGCTTTTCTGGCTGCGCGTCCAATTATGCACTTAAATATCTCCTGCGCAATTGACTGTTTCCGAAAACTGGAACTCGATTTTCTTAATCGGTGTTGAAACAGTCGCCATAGCCGAATCTGGCTAGGACATCATCATCATCATCATCAATTGTAGCGGAAATTTTATCAGTTTCCAGTTATACAATACTTTCTATGCAAATAACTTAGTTTTATTAGTGCTATGCAGTTAATCGTCTTTGTTTAAAACAACATTATGAATAGAAATGTATATATTTATGTAGAAATGTGTATATTTGGGAATCGAAGCTGCTCGCGTCCGTAGGCTTTACCCTAGTTTCCCTACACGTGACTCCTGATGCTAAACGAGCAGCCGCAATGTGGTAGGGCGTTGGTGCCCGTCTGGATCGCGACCACAATACATGGGTGTAAAGCCCGTCATAGTGACCAGTTGCGGCTTGTCGCGTTTCGGGATCAGCTTGTGCATATCCAGTAGCTCATATACCTAGAGACCTTCAGTCGTGGTATATGTGGGCCGCCATGACGATGTAGACTATCAATGGATTTTCATCCTTTGATAGTCGCTTTCGTATTTGGACTACACTGTACTTACCATCAGGTACTCTGTAGTCACTATGTCGAGCCAGTATAAAAAAAAAAAAACTTTGGAACGCTTAAGGCAAATTGCTACACAATTAAATCGCTAAAATATATCACGTCAAGATAACCTCTATTAAATATTTTATCTATTTCTTTGCATTCCATAGACTTGCAATTAGTAGATTATTATTATTATTGCTCTGTGGCTTTAAGCTGATGGAGGGCCCATTTTCGCCATGTTTGTATGTTTTTGTATTTTCTTTTGTTTCTGTATACTGTTTATGTTACTGTATTTAAATTATTCGTTTTTTGTAAGTTATAGCGAAATAAATACATTTCATTTCATTTATTACTTGAAGGTCAATCTGAGCACAGTATAATAGCTTACTATTATTAAGTATACTATGACGATGCAAATAATATTGGATTTAATTGAAATCGAATCCAATTTCGCAGACTGAATTAAAGATTTGGTCCGACCGGTCCCCCGTCTCATTGGTAATGAAATCATTCTCGATAAGTAGGTACATCGATCCTTACTTCTTCAATAAATTTAATATAATCCTATATATTTTTAATGATATGTCTACTTGTAATTTTGTGCTTTATAAACCTTTCTTTCTTCCTTTTTTTTTGTGCTTTTTAAAAAGTCCCTTTGATATTTTTTTAGCTACTAAATAAAATTAGAAATCCAATCAAACTGGAGCCCTTTTAAAAAAATTAAAATAATCCTATACCTATATTAATCAAAAACGCATTATTTTTCACACAACCACAAAAATTATAAACTTTGTATCCATTAGTAAAAAATGTTTACATATGTTTGCATAATTCGATATAAATATTAGGTCCTTACATATGAAATTGGCGTTTTTCGTACTGGCCACTTTAATCACAAATTTCTCCTCTTTGGTAAGGAATTCCAAATTCAAATTTGTACAGCTATAGACTCATGTATTTGTGCTTCGATGATCGTCATTCATTTGTTTTTTTCTTCTGTTTTTTTCTGTTTGCGTCACTCATTTTACAAAATGGAAAACTTAAAATATCGCATTATTTACGAGTACGAGTTCCGCCGTGGCACTAGTGCTGCGGAAACAACTCGAAGGGTGAATGATGTGTATGGCGGTCGTGTTGCAAAAGAAAACACAGTTCGTTTTTGGTTCCAACGTTTTCGTTCTGGAAATTTCGACCTGCAGAACAAGCCCCGTGGACGGCCTGAGACTCAAGTTGATAATGAAGAGTTGAAGGCTATTGTGGAAGCGAATCCATCGCAAACCACGTCCGAGTTAGCTGCAGGCTGCGATGTTAGTGATAAAACTGTTTTAATTCACTTGAAGCAAATTGGGAAGATTAAAAAGCTTGAAAGGTGGGTACCTCACGAATTGACTGAAGCAAACCGGCAAACGCGCGTCGACTGCTGTGTTACATTACTAAACCGGCACAATAATGAAGGTATTTTAAACCGAATCATTACCTGTGATGAAAAATGGGTTCTTTACGATAATCGGAAGCGCTCAGCGCAATGGTTGGATCCTGGCCAGCCAGCCAAATCCTGCCCCAAGCGAAAATTAACCCCAAAAAAGTTACTTGTAAGCGTTTGGTGGACTAGTGCCGGTATTGTTCATTACAGTTTTCTCAAATCTGGCCAGACTATTACGGCTGATGTCTATTGTCAGCAATTGCAAACCATGATGGAAAAGCTAGCGGCTAAACAACCTAGGCTGGTCAATCGCTCCACGCCACTGCTGCTTCACGACAACGCTAGACCACACACTGCGCAACAGACGGCTACTAAATTAGAAGAGCTTCAATTGGAAAGTCTAAGACATCCTCCGTACTCCCCGGACCTTGCTCCAACAGATTACCATTTTTTTCGAAATTTGGATAACTTCTTGCAAGGGAAAAAATTCAACTCCGATGGGGCAGTCCAAATCGCCTTCAAAGATTTTATTGATTCCCGTCCGACTGGTTTTTTTAGTAAAGGGATCAATGAACTACCTATGAGATGGCAAAAGTGCATAGAAAATAATGGTTCATACTTTGATTAATTAAATATATTATATTAAAAAATATTCGACTTTTTGTTCCTCCCATACAAAACGCCAATTTCATATGTAAGGACCTAATATAACGGAAATCATAAAGTCACTGTTGTTTTTTAATACATATTAGGTTGAAATTCCATCCACTTAGTCATAAAATATGCTTTCAAATAACAGTATCTGTGGTCATAAACAAACTACATTTTCTGATGAAATTTGCAAGTATCTTATTTAGTGGAGATTGCATTTAAATCCATTTGCGAGTTGCCTCGGATCTAGATGGCAGAGATACTTTATGATTGTTAAGCAGGTCATATAAAGAGGCAACTTCATAAAATAAACAGGATTGCTCTTTATTTTAGCTATAAAATTCCATTATTGTTTGTTTATTTAAAAAGCTAACATCGTATCATAAAGTAAATGACAATTTATTCTAAAAAAAAAAGTAACGAGAATTTAGAAATAATGAATAATTTTCGTAATTATTGTCAGAATTAAGTCCGGTGGGATAAAAAATTAAGAATATTTTAGAATGGGCTATGTAGCTAAAATCGAAACAACTATAAAACAAAGGAAAGAAAATTATTGTTTTTTATTAGATAAACGTTATGCCGAATTCCGTATAAATTCCTGTGTGCATTTTAATTAAAATTACTTTTGTTAATATTAAGCAACAGATCCTGCTCTACAATATAAACATATGAAATAATGTTTCCCGAATCTAACCCGTATAACCCAACAAAACATTCGCGTCCGACCCTCTACAATCTCAAAATTTAAAGTTGGTTATTTCCATGTAATTAGGAAAAGCAATATATACTCAATACAATATTAACAATCACAGGGCGTTCTTGATTCCTACAATAGTTACTAAAAATATATTTTCTTTTATTTTCTCTCGCCTAGTTGATTGCACTGGACTTTATAATATGTATTACGTTATATGACAAAAATCGATCGGTAAATTGTAGTAGCCACGCTGCTCTAAATATATAATAAAAGCAAGCCTCTATGTACATTGCAATTTAGATCCTATGCTTACCCAAAAGAGTTGTTAATTCTGAAGAAGGAAATTAGAAACATATTAGTAAGCCTAAATAAAATATCACTTTGCATTGTAGGAACAATATTTAAACTAAAACTATTAAACTATGAGTACAAAAATACTAAGTCGATACCGCCTATATTAAGAAAAACAAAGATTAGAAACTGTATAGAAGTTTTTGGCATACGTACCTACTAAAATCACACAGTTAAAAACGGACGTTTAAAATCATAGTTGATAAAAAATATATAGTTGCTTGACAAAGTGGCTATAGTACACCAGATAAAAAATATAGTGTAGTCCAGGAACTGTAGCGAACTACCAATAGACGAGCATTACGCTAGGCGTTCCGCGCACATCGATTTGGTGGGTTTCTTCATTTCCTCTGATTATATTCAATCAAATGGCATGGACTTAACAATCGCCATCGTCAAGCTGGCGAACATTGCCTTTATGCCATAATAGAAAGATTCTAGCTTAAATTATTCAAGTTAAAAGTTTAAAGGTTCTAAATAAAAACAATCACGAAAAACGACATGACGAAATGAGTATGGACTACTTACTATGCTCGTAAAAGACCCAGGATGCGCTTTCGCGCATCATTTCGCGCGTCAGACATTTACTTTAAAATTCGTCCTGAACTTTAAGTAAAAATTTCAACTAGCACTTTAATGAGCTACGAACCGTGATAAGTGGCCGCAACTTGCCCGTGCCATCTAGAGATTAAAGGTTTTTATGAGAACATAAATGACTCTTCACTTCAAATGTAAGGCTAATAGGCATGTCGATATTGAAAGGTCGAGTTTGGGTCGGATGTCTCTCCGAACCCGATACCTATCAAATCACTTATTCTTATAAAGGTTTTAATTTATGAGAAAAAAATGCATACAACTTCGTGCGGCTGAGTCATGACTCATGTGTGGATAATTCGCAAGTAAAACAAAACTACCTCGAGGAACTTTGTATCAATGAATGTCCTGTTAACTTCTAGTTAAGCCTACTCCCACTTACGCTCTTCCTCCCTACTCTAGCCTTTTCATTGTACCAATGAACTTAATATAAAGACCTTAATTTGTATCCCTCACTTAAAGGAGACTCTTACCAGTATTTTGCTACATCAAAAAACTTCAGGTTGTATTTCCAATAAAACCTTCCAGCTCTTTAATGCTATAAGGCTAGATAGAGAGCTCTAGATGCTAGAGCCGGGACACACGATGTGTTGCGGCGGCGTGGCGACTCCGAAGCTCTGTCGCTTCGTCATTTTGCATGCAAATATCCATGTTGCGAACACTGTGTGTTGCAGCGCCGCACCTCATGCGTACTAGGCTTGGCCTGGGATACGAGGCGGAAAAGATGAACGCGTTACGATGACGCAGCAGTATAGTCTTTTTTGCAATACACTTTTAGTGATGCTCAGGAGCCTTCTGCGCCAATTTCTCGACAATGAGAATTAGGCCCGAGCATCCAGAAGACTTAGCCCAGTTACCGCGGTGAAGAGAGACAGTTTGGCATGACTCCTTCGCGGCCAATTTCAACACGTCACGAGGAGCGTCGTCGCCCCGAGCCCGGCCCGTTGCTACACAAAGTTACTACAGTGCACCTGATGATAAGTACAGTGTAGTCCAAAAACGAAAGCGACCATCAAAGGACGAAATCCATTGATAGTCTCCGTTATCATGTCGGCCTACACATACCACGGCTGAAGGTCTCTAGGTATATGAGTTACTGGATATACACAAGCTTACCCCGAAACGCGACAGGCCAAAGCGAGTCACTATGACGGTCTTTACCATTATGTACTGTGGTCATGACTAGCGATGAAAATGCCCGGGAATTATGCCAAAGTGCCCAAAACTTACTTGGGAATATTCCCGGGAATTTTCATCACTACTCATGACCCAGTTCGGGCAATCGTCCTACCACCATACAAACTAACTAATTTAGATATTACACTACTAGGTACTAATACCGTCATTATTTTATCACTGTACTTAATCACTGTAAATTGAATTTAATCAACCGTGACAATAACTCCTACAATATTGTGTAAATTTTCATAGTACCGGTATTTAAATTAATAGTTACCCATTTCTCGTTTATTATTAGCTCATCTTTTTCAGACAATATCTGTTCCATTTACTGATAGGTGCCTCTAATTTAGGTTCAAATGTTGTTTACGGAGCTGTTACATAAATTGTTTATTTTTCTTCAAGTAAATCTTGACTAATAGTCCTTCCGTTGATACCCAGACTATAATGAAAAAATAAGAACAAGCAAATGTTCCAACAAAAATTCCGAATAATATTATTTAAGTTTGATTATTGAAAGGAGTAAAAATATATATGGTATTGTAAATTCCACCAGCTGTGGAATTTCGCGTTGAGCAACACGGCAAATACATTTTTATATAACAGCATAATTACGTTTTGTGACTCGCACGTCCACTAATTACGTTAGATATGATAAAATGCTTTTAAAAACTGGTATATTACAATTGCTACATCAATTCTGTTTATTGTTTTAAACGTTCGTTTATTTTTTTAAACTGACATTATTCACGTTCTCTGAAGAGATACAGCAAAACTCTCCGAAGTAATTACCGTCATGCACTACACAAGTCAAATGTAATCATAAATATAAATCTTTTCGTACCTTTAAGTTAGCTGCACTATCTAA
This sequence comes from Automeris io, assembly GCA_036320925.1. Classification (NCBI taxonomy): domain Eukaryota; kingdom Metazoa; phylum Arthropoda; class Insecta; order Lepidoptera; family Saturniidae; genus Automeris; species Automeris io. Next base: position 2,947,913 of record JAUDJH010000024.1, read on the forward strand.
TTCTTAACGAGAGCAATGTCATCATTACAATTACATACTATAGTTTAAGTCAACAAATACATAAACAGAAATTTATATACTCTAATTTTAAGCTTACCATATATCCTTTAAAAAAGTAACTCTATAATAAGTTTTCTCTGAATGCCACCTCCTCGTGTTACTTTCCTCAATGCTCCATCCATGCTCAAAGTCCATGTTTCTACTTCAGGTGAAAATCGAAAAACAAGTGTGTTAAGAGTTCTCAAGGTTTAAAGTAAAATCATTTTAAAGGTTCCATGTATATGTATATACATACGGTCTTTATAAAGGTTGTTCTTTTGAAATAAATCTATTTTGAACGTACAATTCAAAATTCCTTTATAGGTTTGTTTGAGGTTTTCCGTGTAGAGTTTACGGCAGTTGTATTCAAGTCAAACATTATGAATGGGTCTGTTGAAAAAACGTTACTTGAATTTATACAAATGTATTACGATTACGATTAACGAATGCCCCGGAATGAATAACAAAACCCATATAATTTAATATATTTCTACGGATTATTTTAGGAGTGTAAGTTAATTTAACGCGCTTCAAAAACGGTGCTTATATTCTGGATTTACTTTAAAAACATAGATATGTAGGACTTTATTTAACTTTACATTATTTGTGGTATTTTAATTGGATTATAATCAGTTCCTATACCTAAATATCAATTTATTAAATTTCTATATGCTTACAGCTGGTACAAGGACGTTAACTATACGATTTACAAATAAGATTAAAAGAAAAACGTAACAAATTCTTCTTTTTGATACGAAAGTATACTCGTTTGAACTTATTTATTAAAAATAATTGAACAAATTCTGTCCTATAACCTCTTAAATGTATCATGACACGTAACACGCAACCCTGTACGTATGTATAATAAACTGTAATAGCTAAACAGTAGCCGTAGACATGCTATAAGGGTACGTAATGATTTTTTTTTACACTGGCTCGACATAGTGACTACAGACTACCTGATGGTAAGTACAGTGTAGTCCAAAAACGAAAACGACTATCAAAGGATGAAAATCCATTGATAGTCTACATCGTCATGTCGGCCCACATATATCACGACTGAAGGTCTCTAGGTATATGAGCTACTGGATATACACAAGCTGATCCCGAAACGCGACAAGCCGAAACTGGTCACTATGACGGCCTTTACACCCATTTAATATGGTCGCGATCCAGACGGGCACCGACGCCCTACCACCTCGCTGCTGCTCGTTTAGCACCACCCAGGAGTCACGTGTAGGGAAACTAGGGTAAAGCCTACGGACCCGAGCAGCTTCGACACCCAAAATCTAAACAAAAAACTAAACTAAAGATTTAATTCCTACTAAAATCAATTGAAACGCCTATATTATAAAGAACTTCAGTGAAACAGGATCTAGAGGCTTACAAAATCTACTTTAAAATTGAATTAAATGCCCTGTAAAAGGGTGACTGAATGTTCGTTGAACTTAGTTGATGTAATATCTATTTATATTTTCAATGCTCTGTCAGTCTTGATTAAATATTTACTATTGCGTTTCTATTATGGTTACTAAATAAACAAATATTTAAGCTTACTGCAATAAAATAGTTTGAAATGCGATAATATTAAAGAAAGCTTTAATTATAGTATTCGTCAAGCGTGAAATTTATCTGTATTACCACATTTGAGCTTCGGTATTATTGATTCAACTAAAGTAAAAGTTGCTTTATAAACAAAAATCAAACAATCATAGCATCAACAAATAACTATAACCACTATAGATAAATATTATTACTACTACTATATATCATACAATTTGCGCAAAACTGTTCGATAACCCTCATATTCCTTTATTCATACGAGTATTGTAAATTAGAGAATACCAGAGATAAATCTTTTAGAATTCCAGAAAAAGTTAGACACTTACATTAACTATCGGTTTGTAAGTGCAAGTTTTTTTTATGTGTATAATATATAATTGCGTTGTCTTTAGATAAAAAAAAATCATTAACAATAACATTGTTGATTTTTATGCCCTTAAGGTATTTAACATGACATAGCACCTCGCTCGAACATAGAATATTAATCGAGAATTATTTGAGATTCGGGTCACCAGATTGTATGACACAGTCAGTAATTATTATGGAAATACTGTATCCACGAACCCTGAAAAGCCTTATGATATGAAGCCGAAAGTATTTTCATGTCATTTTTCACAATACACATATTGGAGCAGTACATTAAAACAAAATCTCATCGCGTTTATATTTTGCGCTAAACGTCAACCCATGTCAAAGCTACAATAGATTTGGCACAGACTTTATAATCTACTTGTAATTATATCTTGCAAAATGTAAATGTAGAAAGGGCCTGTACCGATAATAGTACGTATCGATAATAAAATACGTGTAAAGACATAAATAGAAAGTATGTATATAAAAGTATATAACGTAGCCACATATTAACGCATTCTAACTCTCGTCGTAAGAAAAATAAATATAGTTTTCGTCGCTACATCCTGTTTTACTAAGGGCGGTAATGATTATAGCTATTCATTGAACTCAATCCTGTCACGTCTCAAGTTCGGATAATTAGAGAAGCTATTAGGGGAATAGTTGTTCAGAGTATATTGTTCATAATTTGTTCACTATTTGATGTACTCTTATTTTTGACGATATTTTATTATATTATAACATTTTTTTCTTATTGGTATTTGTTTTTATCGTGGTAGTTATAAGTATTTTTGTTAATCACTTGAGTATCCCAATACTCTATCTGATTTATTTTAATAATATAATACATGTAAAGATTCGCTTCTACATTCATCATGCGAACAGCTAAAGAGTGGAATATGCTTGCAGCGGCCATATTTCCGCGATCTTATGACCTAGGACTCTTTAAGAGAAGAGTAAATAGATGTTGGGCGGACGCGGCTCATCATTAAACTCACCTTAACCTTCCACCAGGTGTGATTGAGGTCAAGCTTTCGCCTATAAATAATAATTAAAAAATGTACATTTATAGTATATTATGGTACAAGTGTGCTAAGTTTACAGAAATTACATTACAGATTTGATTTCCTTATGGTTCTTGCTTTACGGCTCACACATAATTTTAACTCATCTGAAATGTCTGAAAAGCACCTTATTAATAGATTAGGATGTTATATATGTAAACCAGTTATTCGAATGATTTTTTTACACTGGCTTAACATACTGACTACAATGCACCTGATGGTAAGTACAGTGTAGTCCAAAAACGAAAGCGACCATCAAAGAATGAAAATCATAGACTCCATCATTATGTCCGTCAACATATACCACGACTGAAGATCTCTAGGTATACGAGTTACTGGATATACACAAGCTGATCCCGAAACGTGACAGGCCAAAGCGAGTCACTATGACTGTCTTTACACCTGGAAACTGTGGTCAAGACCAAGTTCAGGCAATCGCCCTACCACCATACAACAATTTTCCAATTGACACAATATTACGTTCACTTGTAGGTTTATTGTTGCTGTAAAAATAATTCGTCATATCACGTATATTTTTTTCGGAAACGGCCTTAATCGATAGCAGACATTTAGGTTGTGTATGAGCTCACTCATATTTGTGGATACCACCATAAACTAGATATATGCCAACAAGCTGCTGTCATCGTACAAAGAAAGTTATTATATTTTCTTAAAAACACTAACGATCAAAGTAAAGTTACAAGCAAATCAAATATGAATCACACTTATATCTACGTAAAATCTTTCTCGGAAGTTAAAAGATGGTAAAAATACTAAAAATAATTTCGAAATATTCGTAATTTAAAATCATAAAAATTAACGAATCTTTTGCCTTATTCATTTCTTTAATTCGCCTTTTGAATAATATTAAATGATAGCAAAGTTACTCCCAAATCACTAAAGGCTCGTTAATATAACGCTGTTGAAGTATATTTCTATTTTCATTTAAAAATTAAGATTGTCATTTAGTCGAAACTCCTTGAGACGACTACATTTCATCAATGACGTAGACCAATGTCGCTATGTGACTTATGTTAAACTTTATATTCAACAAATTTATTTGATTTTTTTACTAAAATTTTTATAAACTTAAAAGTTACAGTGCAGGTTGAGAGCATGTAAGTAGACCTCTGTGAGAAAGAGTTGGAATTAATTTCATGTCCCTTATACAGACGTACAAACCCAAATTTAACTACAGCGAAAATACACCAAAGAGCTCAACTTACCTGGCCACTCGCTATACTAACTATGGTATTTTAAAATCATATTGTATTACCGTTTTCGACAACAAAGAGTTAATTACCAATTAAACGAAATTCTACAATATCTAAAATGTATTATTGTATATTTTTAGTAATACAAAAAAAAAACGGTGGCTGTTTTATGTATTGTGTAGTGTTATATATTTTATATTTGATCAAAACTTGTATATAGGGTCACCACTGTCTACTCGGGATGTGATTCAATAAAGCGAATGGGTGCTTTTGTCGCTACCACTTTAATAAAATTTTGGCAGTGTAAATGATCGTGTGTAATAAAACGATATCGTGTGTCAATTCTCTACCAACGCCATCTTTTGAAAAACATACAACTATAACCCACTCTCAATTTAACAATTTTCATTATTTAACACGTTGATCGGACAATGGAATCGAGTAGAATCACCTGAAGTATCTAGCTAAGAAATACAGTCAAATTCGGTTATAACGACATCGAAGGGACTACTCAAATTTAGTCGTAACAACCGATAGTCGCAACAGCCGGTGATGTTATCGAGATACGAAGTCCTGTTTTTTGTCGGGACCTTTTTTGACCTTTTGGGTCAATATAACCGGTACGTTGTTCTAAACGATGTCGCCATAAACGGTTTTGACTGTACATAGAATCGCGTAGATTTCCATACACTTATGTACATACAACACCGCACATACCACGTACCATCTGCAACAACAACAAAAGCAGAATTTCTTTCTATTTATCAGAATGTCACCATTCTATTACTTCACCATTTCCTTACTGTCTTCATTGTATTACTAGTAAGTAAAATTAAGAGATATTTCAAAACCCACCAAAACATATTTTTTTCAAATCCCAAATAGTTATAAAAACTTATAATTAATCTTTGACTTAACAATCACATTCTTATAAAGTATTTAAATTATTATTGTAAAGCGAAAAAGCAAAAAAAAAATCATATATAATATTTGCTTTGATAAAAACATTTCAAATTACTATTAGGACTATTAAGTAATTTTGTACGAAAAATCGTTGCAGCGGGTTTTGAAATTAGACACCTCATTTGTTCGTGGTGGATGTCTATAATAATAATGGCGATGTAATTAAATCATTCTGCGGCAACTGATATTATAATTCAGGATAATTATTAAATCTAAGATGTAAATAAACTCCACCGCTCTCTTAAAATAAATACAATTTCAAATCAGTCATAAGATACGATTCCCATAAAACACGAAGTGCTAACTTCGCACAATCTTGATATGAATGACTCAACCGTACTAAAATAAATTGAATAGGTACCCATAGTCATTAATATGATAGGACTCAGCTAAACGTAAGAATTCTTCTCTAAAATAGAATTATTTTAAAGGTTAATTATAATGAAAAAATATCATTATTAATCTACGGTAATATATCTATTATATTTATATGTTCATTTTCAATCTTTTTTTAAATAAAATTTGTTAACAATATATCAAAATAACGATACTTTTAGAATGATTTGCGCACCACATTTTAACGATCGGTTAACGAATCACTTATGAATCAATTTAGACTACATCTAATTGTAAATTGAATGGAGAAGACCTTTCAATTATTCTGTTAATTGTAAATCAAGGACAAAGATGGGTATAAGATATTTCTGGACGACTATTGTTCTAAAATTGTCTTACAGCTTGTTTTAAGTCTTTCCATTTTATAATCTCAGACGTATCACTGACGCTGTTAAGAGATATACATAATTAGAAAACCTATTAAAGAAAAAATAATCAAGTAATTTTAATATATTCTTAGTACATCTATGTAGCGGTTTCAAATACTTATCTTTATTTATGTATAAACTTTAATTCCCTAATTCCCTAGATGTTTATATATTTCTCTATACGATTATATTAATAAATAATACGAATAGTAGTTGTATATTTCAGGAATAAAAGGTCTTAATTTTAACTTTATTATTACAGTCAAATATAATAATTATAATTATAATTTACAGTGATATTCAAAGATAAATTATACCAGTAATAAATAAATCAACAAGTCATATAATAAATACGTCAACAAGTCTAATTAGGTTGATATTAAATATGAACTTTGAAACAATTTCTACATAATACCACAGTATGCACGTTTATATCTCTGCACCTACATACATATTACCAAATGTTACCAAATGGTACCAAAAGTTACCAAATGTTGGCTTTAATCCAAGCTCATAATACCTACGAAGTTCCTAAAAGATGGCAGAAATCTACAAGAAAAACATACAATATCTGTTTTTATGCATATCACAGTTTATTATAATTAAAATACTATACATAAACACATTAGCGAAGTCAAATTGGGCATAAAAAGTGTGTCTGAGTCTTGGGCTGAGATTTATAGACGCAGCCTTAAGTTTGCTAAGACTTTGCTAAAACATTACAAATTATATTACTCAATGAATGTCAAAGGGTTTGGTAAGTGACCGATTTTGTCAACATGGACTTGGCTCTATGAATACTATGGCTATACTCAAGTTCCTATTATGTATTCAGTTGTTTGTCAAAACAAATTTATCTTTTGAGAACTTTGCTGAGCAAAGTCGAAATAGCCTCTATAAATCTCAACCTAAATGATTGAGTAGACCTGATTCAATAAAGTACATTTAAGTGGATTTTAAACACTATCGAGTTACGAATCCTGAAAGGATTCGGATAAGCGTCCTCAAACCAGAACTATATGTATACATTAAGGAATATAAGTACGTACCTACATTATTGGTTTAACAAAAAAATGAAAGGATCAAATAATTGTTATTTCAGCATGTATTTCTGGACTTCTAAACTCAAAGATCGCACAAATAAAAACTATAATATACGATTTTTTGTTAATACACTCTGTGGGAATAATTTTGGGCAAAAATGGCCCCACTGTATATAAAAAACCCTTTAATAATATTTCGAAGTCTTTCTATCTAGCATTTTTGAATTTTTTCGACTATCACATTTATACATATTACATATACATTCAGTCCACGAATTTAACTTCGATCTTTTATTCTAATAAAGTTAATCTTCAATCGCACAATATTTTCTCAACGAATATAGTGAGAGTGAACACACAATGATTGATGACGTGTCAACCGATCACAATGACAGACATTCTTAGATTGCTTGAGATGACGATAAAGGAACACTCACTAGGGAAATTGGTCGTATGTTGCAATTTAACCACGACATGGAATGTAGCCTTTTTATTTTCTTTAATCTATTTCCTTTATGCTGTCGCTATTAACGGTTTCAGGCTAAATTTCATTAATGTGTGTTTCTAATAATGATTTGATTATAGCGCATATTAATTTTAAAAAAGTGTATAATAGTGCCAAGAGTAAACTGCAAATGTTACCCAGTAGTGAATTATAGGTCTATTAATGTCTGTTTGACGTGGGTGAAATTGATTCTCTTCCTTCGCAAAGAATCCAACTTACATACCTTAAATTCTTATCTCCTGGTATATGAGAAACAATGAAGGCACATTTCTCTTCATGAAAGCCGTATTTTCTTTATAAAAATGATTTAATCTATGCATGCATATAATACTCTGCGCTATCGAATGCTCGCTGTAGAAAAATAATAAAATAAAGCTAAAAATAAATACAATTAAATTACTGTGTCCTCAACTTAAAAGTGCTTACGTATAAAAAAATTTTAATCCATTTATCAGCGACATTTATACTAGCTTATAGCTTTAACAGTTTGCATATGCTGTCAGCTGTATAAGACAAACTTCATGGCAGTCGAGAGATTACCAGCTTTACAACACTACTTGTTTTAAGTACTCTGTTTAGCGAACTGGAAGTAACTTTGTTCATTCCGCGATAAGTATGTCAAATAGGTGGAGAAAAATATTCTTATTTTAAAGAGTTTATAAGCTGATAGCTTCAAAATATTAGCCGGTAAGAATCAACGAATCAAAAACAATTGTTAGTAATCTAGACCGGATACAGTTGAAACGATTTGACTCATATCCTTTACAGTATTGCTATTTTTAATGTAAACAATAATTATAATTTGTTAAATGAAAAAGCAACTTTTTAACTATGAATACAAAATGTTATTTCAATTCCTGTTGTGCTATTTTTTCAAAACATTTTTTTTATATTCCTACTCGGAACAATGACCGCACCAAGACTGATTTTAAGCGCGTTCCAGTCCAAAAAACGACAACGACTGCAACAGTTAAGAAAACCCCATCAGTAGACACAGCGATCATGTCGACCTGCTTGTGACATAGGTATATAGCCAAGACAAGTTACTGTGCACTCTTCACGCATCCACAGCTAACACGAAGGCTGAGATAGACGTTTCTTTGACTTTACTCAATGAGTATCGAAGAATATGATAAGTCACAGATTTTGTAAAATTGTTGTTGGCTCTGCAAATACTTTAGTTTCTAATATATATACAGTTTTTTGTCAAAGACCAATTTATTTTCTGAGCACTTTGCTTAGCGATATGAAAGTACCGTCTATAAATCTTAGCCTAATTCGATCAAATGTGTAAAGATTAAAAAAAGTGTAATGTTTCAGCTGTACCTACAAAAAAAAATTTCAAACGTATTTAAATTAAGTAATTAAATCTATAATATCTACTCAATAATTACAAATATTAATTATACCACGGTTATGAGCTACGTTTATCTACTTCATTACAGCCCGCGTCAAATATTAAATATACAATATATCTCTTCCAATCCGTACAGTTGAATTAATTTCTGGGATGAACAGATTATAATTATGGAAGAGAAAATTTATTTGAACTCAAATATCAAGCAATATTCTAACAGACATTACACTATCATAAATTAATATTAACCCCAACGTTCAGTATAATCACTGCCTAACGACAGCTTCGTTATATATTTTTATTTTCATTGTAATTAACTTCAATTAAGTCTTTAATATGTCTATAAATTTTTGTTAACTTGGTAGGTTGTTATTCTTCCATTAATAATAATTTTATAGGCATTCTAATGAAACCTAAATTATAAAAAGCTAACTTTCCGTAACATACAGTTTTTTTAAACATTATATTTTTTTATTGAATTACATTAAATATTAAACATGATCTAATTATTCTAAAATTAACTCGCGCAAACATACTTTAAAAATACATCAAAGGCTTAAATTTTTTATTAATAACTTTATTTACAGTAATAAATAAATGTAAGAGTAAAGTTTTAATATATACTCTTTTTTTTCGTACATAATAATAGTGTATTTCGGGTTTTTGAAGAAGCTCCCTATATTATGTACTATAGATACACTATTATTTTTCGAAAAAAATTCTAAGCATGCCGCTTCTAAGTGAAACTCTTACGCTAAAATGTCGGCTATCGACGTACTCTCTTATACATATATATATATATATACACTCGAGGTAATGTACAAAACAAAAGGTTGGCATTCTTGTCGTTTTCAGCATGTACGCTTACAAAAGAAATGCTCCTAACATACAGAAATGTAAAACCACGAATACTCCCTTATATTCGCCATGAACACGATTTACGATAGAAACAAAAAGTACTTGTAATATTCTGACTATTTTGAGCAAAATCAGTTAGTAATTAATGACTATAATATTAAAGTTTAACCATTGGTACGACTCACGTCTGAATATTTCAAATACTTTCAATGAGAAATATAAATAATTTGGAAAATAAATATGGCTTATAATAGTTGATTTTTCTTTACTAGATTGATATTAAATACTAAATCGAATTGTATCTAATTTTTTAAAATCACGATAAGATTGTTTCATCCGGGATTTTATGATATAAGTTTTATAATAGATGTCAATAACGTACAACCATACTGTAATATTTTACTCACTTACGTTATAAGACTGAGAATCAGACAATATAAAATTTATAGAAGATATAACTATGAAGTATGTATTATGTCTAAGGTACTCACTGCACGGACCATATGGCTAAATTATTCTCATGGAAAATGATAAAATGGTTGAGTAGTCAATAAAGTTAGGATCTCACGCGTGAATACGTACAATGCAAGAGAGGGCAGAGTTCATATTACGAGTACTGAACTAAAACCAATTTTATATGATACCTCACTTGGTAATAAATATCTGATCTTAGTTAATAATTCTAAGTAGAAATTTTTTAATGTAAGTTAAACAACCACGTGATTTGAAAAATATTTTATTATACATTAGATCACAGTCTTTTAGGCATTTTTATGATATATGCAGATTATAGCCATTGCTTTAGATACTATTACATGTCAGGCTGCTAGTAAAATTATTCCAATAAGTTCCTTTTTAACACTTGGTACGTACTTGGAACAGCTACGCATTCTTGGAAATAATAGGTCGTCTACCAATTGACTAGAAGGGTGTCCGCTGCGTCATCCATTTCATTATAAGAGTCATGTTTGGGACTTTAGGGTACGTTAAATTGTATGTAATCTATTCAACAAAGCTTTTACGATTAAAGTATTGTTGTATAGATACAAAAAAATATATTTAAAATAAAAAATTCGTGTTAAGATCGTTTGTTACATTTTTTTGAATCAGTCATTAAGTAACTTTTTCTGCTTTTAGTTATATAGTAAGTAGTGCATTACTATGAAAAAGATGTGATTATAAATAAAAGGATTAAGAAACTCTGGTATTCGATTCCAATCCATTATTCACTTTTTTACTCTACTATCAAATCGTTTTCTGAATCATGAATTAATTAAAACAAAAAAGTTAATTTATTCAATCAACACAAACTGTAACAAGTTCCCTATGGGAATATAAATGTCATGCGTCATATTTTGATGAAGGGAAAATTACCTGTCTGCTCCAGGACATTAAATACAAACATCCTAAATAAATCTAATAACAAATGAATATTAATGTCAAAATACATAGCCATAACTTTAAAATCATTATCTGGACGCAGCTTATTTGTAAAATACTTTCTCCTGCGTCTTGATCTGCGTTCATATTCAGCAACAATTTTTAATGGAGAACGAACATAGGCTTTCGCAGTCTGGATTTCATATAACTTTAAAAAATACCAAAAATAAATAATAAAAAATACCCTAGTGCACATCGTATACGCCATGAAAAAGATTTAATATTATCGAAAGAACCATACTACCCTTTGTGTACCGAAATAGGCTGTGGATATAAGTTATAGGAAGTTACATTCAGCTTTCGACTTTAATTTTCCTTTTTCCCTTACCGAAATCGCTATATCCCATCTTAATAGGCACCTTTGTGAGATTGTCCGTTATGCAAAATATCTGAATTTTACGTCAAAAAATATTTTACACTCATAGATCAAATTCCTAAAGCCATGATAATAAGGTATCTTTGAAATTTAAATTCTATAGCATATAGACGTAACCCGATACGCAGTTGTCGCCATAAGGGTCGTTAGGGTGCTACGAGACGTGCGGGGTAAGAGGATGCGCGCGCGCACGGGACGCTTGGAAGTTAGTCGACTACCGAGATCCAAGGCGGGAGTACGTGCGTGTACGTCGCAGTTCAGTGTGCCTTAAAGTGCAAATAAACTGTAAAACGCCAAATTCGTGTCTTCCTAAAACCACACCCACGACCACCGGTCATAATTCCTAATATTCATTTATTGCATTTAAATATATGTCAACCTAAGGTCTTATATACTGTAAAAAGTAATTAATGAAATAAGTTACAAAGCTCCTAATTTATAAGACGTATCTTTAATTAAGAATCCCCGGTGATCCAAAGTGGAGCAATCGAGCAGCTGAGCTTTAAAAGCTTAGTAATTTCACAGTAGAAATGGTGTGTAAAATCTTTATTCATCATTAAAATTTATTGTAGTAATCAATAAAAATTACCAAAGATATATATATATAGTTATTATTACAAGTTAAAAAATCATAAACTGTTTTGATGACGATTTACAGTGAGATTGTCGTGAGTAACTTTTTCATTTATTTTTAATCACGTATTTTAATTATTATTATTTTTTTACACTGGCCTGACAGTGACTACAATGCACCTGAGTACAGTGTAGTCCAAAAACGAAAGCGACCATCAAAGGATGAAAATCCATTGATAATCTCCGTCGTCATGTCACCCACATATACTACGACTGAAGGTCTATAGGTGTATAAGTTACTGAATATACACAAGCTGATATTCTTAATACACAGATTAACCCATTTCCATAGTTAATTAAACTATCAAAATATAGGAATGAATACTTTGATCATAATACTTAATGACTAGTGTCATTGATTTCTCAAATTACAACAAAAATGACCTAATATTTTATTAGTGTTTTTAAAACTGCGCCACCACGGTACAAAAATAAAAACATGCATATTGGATATGAATTAAAATATTATTAAGTGTATCAATACTCCAAATATTATAACAGTAATAAATAATGTATATGTGATTTCTTTTCAAATCTAATTCAAGAATAATATTTTTACTACATCCCTCGTAAATTATTCGTGTATACAAACATGTAAAATTCCTAAACAGAATTAGCTGTTCCGAAAACGTCGCAATTTATTCAAATTATTTGCATCAACACGCAAGGAAACATGAAATACAAATAAGTAATCAAAGAACTCAATAAATATCTCATTTTTTGTGTAAATCTACTGTTGTATATATAATATATTTGTACATAACGCTACAAATAATTTATGATTTGTTCTATAGAACGAAAAGAGATATTAAAAATAACTAATAAGACATCTAGTTTTTTCTCTATCCACTATAATTTTTCAATAAACAGATTTTTTAAATTTGTCCGATCCTCGACATGAGCGGCCGGCCAGTGAAACGAACCCTAATGGTGATCTACCAGCGTTTCGGAAGCGACTACCTTGAAAAGAAGCGTCGAAAGAAACTCAAGGCTGCGTCGTGGTCTCATGATAATGTATTTTATATTTTTTTTTACATTCATCATTGAACTCTCATCGGATTGGATAACGTAGTAGCATATCGTTGCATTCAACATTGTGGTAGTATAAAATCGGCTTGCGTAGAATTTTGTTAGTAAAGAGTATCAGACTATACTTCCTTACGCTGCACAATAGTACCGATGACCACCGATACCATACATCAGGACTTGCCTTTTCAGCAGCATTGACGACACTGACATCGTTGATCTCTGCCCACGCAAAAATTTAGGTCTTCAATCGTTACTCTGGTCACTGCCTTTGCGTTACCTATGTTCCTACTAAACTTCACCAGCTACACACTTCGGTTCACTGGAGCGTAAGATTCTCAGCTCCACACGGAAGATACGTCAGAAAGGAATTGCCCACTTGAAGAATTGAAAATTGACTCTCCATTCATTTACTAGAATTATACCAGAAGCTTGGTTAATGATGACGCATACTTCTATGCCCCATTTTTTTTCATACTATTTACATATTTATATATTTAAAGAACTTTTTTTAAGTACAATATTTCAAGTGTTTACAATAGCTTAATTATTAATAACTTTCCTAAATAATATATACGTAACTCATGTGGCATTAAGCTGACGGAGAACGCATTCGCCATGTTTATATCTCTTGTGCTTTTTTTCTTTTCTGTATGTTGTTTGTGTTTTTGTATTTTTATTGAGACGAAATAAATGTATTTCATTTCATTTTCATTTCATCTGTAAACTTAAATTAGGTACTAGGTGCCGATAGAAACCGCCTAAGTAATTCTACACATCGATAAAAATTAAAATAAAACGGTATATCTTTCACTACTTTGATTTGTGCTTATACTTGAGCAAACAAAATGAAAACATATCACTTGGAAATTCTGCAATATACGCAGTTGAACACGACGTGACGTATTGAATTATATATTTTCGGTCTGAAACGAAGCTAATCGACAGTAAAATCAGGCAGAAAATGTAAAGCTTTTTCGCAGCACTTAGGTAATGTAGATATTTACTTGGGTTGTTCATACTTCGCGTATCTTATTTGTAAGGATTACCTGACGATAATTTTATACTTGATGGTAGATATTTATGAAAAAACCCGGAGCCTAGAAACAACTGTGAGTAGGCAATTAGTTCGTTAAGTAGGTACTTTAATAACTTAGCAGCGAAGGCTATAAATTAGAACCAATAAACACGTTATAGTTTCAGTGACGTGCAAAACTGCATTATCTTGTTACACTTAAACATTTAAATGAAACATATTTACTTCCAATATAATGTAATTTAAATCCTATGATACTGAATCTGTTAATTACCCGTCTCTATATGAATATATAAATTAAATGTCCAATAATACAAGGTCATGGTTTTATGGGATGCACGGCGCTGTGTAGTGTATTTACCTATGGGATGGTATGTTGATAAAGCAGCAGTAGCACACTACCGCAGTCGGTAACAAGCAAAACTACTAAAAATGTATGACATCGACGATGGTGGTACTTTAGACGACGTATGTATATATTTGTATGGAATGTATTCCGGCGAAGCAATAATGCTATCGGTAGCTCGGGCTTGCCGGCCAACATTGCTGTTTCGTCGGAATACACTCTATAGAAATATATATATATATATCTTTGATCAAATATATTTGACCTGATAAAAATCTGTCGTTTTCCTTGCAGCCAGCACAGTACCAGTGCCACTTCCTCTAGTGCCACTGCTGCTCCTTTCTACATACCACTCTTGTTATTATTTATGAATACTCTCGCTGTAAAAGATAATATTATTGATTCAATAAATATTTATAAAAATTTTGTAACCGTACAGAATCCCCACATAATACAGGGATTAGAAAGATATATTTCTTTAAAGTTACTTTTATTTGAGTAACTGCCATAATTATTGAAAACCTCTAACGTCTTTGTAGGTAATAAACACAACTAACTCTTTTTATAGCATGTAGACGCCGCCCGATACGTAATTGTCGCCCTAAGGGTCGTTAGGGTGTTACGAGACGTGCGGGGTAAGAGGATGCGCGCGCGCACGGGATGCTTGCCAGTCAGTCGACTACCGAGACGCAAGGCGAGAGTATGTGTGTGTGCGTCGCAGTTCGGTGTGCCTTAAAGTGCAAATAAACAGTAAAACGCCAAAATCCGTGTCTTTCTATAACCACACCCACGACCACCGGTCATATTTTTTAAAATACCACACGATTCATGATCTAAGTCGCAAACACTCGCCGGTCTTATAGAAATTAGGATTATCATTAAAAAAAGAAAATCTGAAGTATCTGAGAGTCGTTCAGTCAGAGAGTGAGTCCTAACTCAGTTTATTGTTGCTATATTTCATAGTTCATTTATATTATTGTTAATATAAACACTTTCATTAATTTAAAAGTAAGGTAATATGCGAACAAAGTCAGTTGCAGACGCTAGAGTAGAATATATTTCCGTATAAGTCAATGCCCCTTTATGTGTAAAGTATTTTCCGTGAATCTTGTTACTGAAGACACGCTTTTACAAGAATATTTTATGATACAAAGTGTTGATGTTATTATCGATTGCTTAACAACGAATATATCAATACCAAATATAATACCGTAAAAACGTTCGTAGCTTTTACTGAGTTTATGACAATGTTTTTTCTTGGAAAACGGGTAACTTATGTATTTATTTTAACAACACAAATCTTAATAGCAGTTTTTTTCATATTGTTATTTATCTCTCATCTAGGTAAAAAATTAAAAGTATGAGTTGGACTCACGCACAGATAGTTTCCTACAAATAAACTATGAATTTTGTGTGGATTACTGTAATTGAAAAATAAACCATATTTATGGATAAACTTAACCCTTTTAATACTGTAGGGACATATTGTCCAAGAGAACTGTTGGGACACATACGACCCACTCACCAATACTATTGGGACAATACTTCCCAATTATTATTTTGCAATAATTAATAATATGATCATTTATTTAAATATTTGTTTTTCCCATCAAACTAAATTAGCAATAAATATTTTGTGCTACATAAATTACATGAATTATTAAAATAAAAAAATCGTATTGAAAGGGTTAACTTTGCCGTTTGTAAACAACTGTTCTGATACAATAAGTCGATGCGCATTTACTCACTGTAAATACATTTATAAATAATAATATATGTGCTATCATGCTTTATTCCTTTCAGGGTTAGCAGAGATACATTAATAACTGTATCCACTTTGCGCTTAGATGTGCTCAAAGTAGCTAATAACGCAGCTGATCACCATAGAAATAAATTTATAATCTCCATAAATGTATTATTTGTAATGTAACCACAAATTTAGATTTTTCGAACTTTCTTATATACTTATGATGATTTTGCTTCT
Organism: Automeris io; assembly: GCA_036320925.1. NCBI lineage: Eukaryota > Metazoa > Arthropoda > Insecta > Lepidoptera > Saturniidae > Automeris > Automeris io. The sequence goes on from JAUDJH010000024.1 coordinate 2,964,475, forward strand.
TTCCAAATTTCATGATTCTGGTTAAATAGTAGATATCAATTGTGACCAATGATAATGGCCCTGTTGATTTTGATTCCCTTACGAACACGGCAAAAACAGACATACCTTTTTAATGTGTAGACTTAAAAGTTCAATTATTTCAGGCCCACAAAGGCCCGCATACATGGGTATTTGGTATTAATTTCAACTTGCATTCCTGAGAAAAAGAGTCTTGGCAGATAGAAAGATTAAAAACAAAGTGATCCTATAAAAGTTCCATTTTTCCTTTTGAGATACAAAATGATAAAAAAGGAGCGAAGGTGCCATGTTGCTTTAATTGACAATTTAGTAACATTTTTCTAATTCACTGTCTGTGCTATAACCCTTGACTTGCCAAATATTATATTACGACTGGTTGTAAGACATTTCATTTATTAAATTTTTTATTCCTTTTAAACAACAGAAACCGAAATTACTGTTTTAAAGAACCGAAGAAAACTTTCTCTTTCGTTCATAAACTTTTCATTCGATACCGAATATTAAAACATTATACAGCGACAGACATTTTTGAACTTATTTAAAATAATTAAACCAAATTAAATCAATATTCCTTTAGGCTTAGATATCACAAGTCAGATGTCACGATTTTATAATAACAACACTTGTTTTATCAATGGATACAGCAAATTCATTCAACATATTTATCCAATACTAGAACTTATTAGTCAAGATGATTGTTTGTGTAACTCACATAAGCTTTCAAAATATCATGTCGTCACGTTTTAACATTATCTCAAAAGTAAACTGTAGATATTAAACAACTGCACAGTGCACTAAATTCTGATGCATGTTGACATAATTAAAAACTCTCCGAGGGCCAGAGTAGTTCATGTGAAAAAATTTTGAGAGAACAAATTAAAGCAGAAATATGCTCCTGAAAAAAAATATCCCTCTGCCTTTATTTATGTAGCGTTACTTTTTCTAACAATATAATAGGTTTGTCATACACTGTTATAATATTGTAATTTTTATTTATTATTACTAGTCACTATTAATTTAAAGAAATTATTTGGACCACTCCGAATATATGAGGAGTCTAATTTCAAAAGCCACTATAACATATTTTTGTCAAATACCATAAATTTATAAAAACTTATAATTAATCTTTGACTTAAATCAATGACATTCTTATAAGGTATTTAAATTATTATTCTACAGTGATAAAGCAAAAAAAGAAAAAAAATCATATATAATATTTGCTTTGATAAAAACATTTCAAATTACTATTAGGACTATTAAGTAATTTTGTACATAAAATCATTTTAGCGGGTTTTGAAATTAGACGCCTCATATAGGCCTAACTAGCTATAGGATTGCGCGTTGCTAATCAGAACGCAACCTTTGTAACGTTATGAATTTTGCATCTATTGCGTTATGGATTGCTCGTCAAAACAACGTGTTTCGGAATATAAATACACCAAAAGCCACAAGATTATCTTCGAGTTTTCATTCTTAAGTAAAAGCAAGCCTTGAATAGCACAATGTTGACAAACAATTAAAGTTCTTTCAAAACCTTCCTTAGAAAGCATCCTAGGGCCATTAATAACCGTCCTCTTTTGTCATAATGAGGTAGAAGTCCATTAAAGTTAATGAAAATTCAACTGATGCCCTTTTGTTAAGTTAAACTATACGTGACACGCTATAATTAGTTTTGTTACAATATAAATATTTAATATAATCGTTAGGATAAATAACTAATTATTTTTCGATATAGATCAGATTACTTTGATATAATAAAAAACATAAAAGAATTGTATAGTTTAACATTATTATAAGCACCGTTTCACTAAACATTTCTATACAAAATATAAAAAAAAAATAGATCTGTGAATTTCTTATCAGGATTATCTTTAGAAAATTCACACCTACGAAATCTATCTACATTTTATTATTGTGATGCTTAATAAAATTTCAAACAAATAATACCATATAGAGAATTGCATATTTTTTTCTAAATATTCGTTTACCGTCAAATTTTCTAGCCCTTTTTTGGTAACCCTGGGGAAATCCCTAACTGACTTTCAGGAGGCAGTGAGGACCGCCCCCAGGTGTGTCATGCCCGTTTTCACCAACGACTCCTTAACCATTCCCTAACTAGGAGTCCTCTTGGCTTGGTATTCCCTAAATACAGCTCTTATTTTAAATTTTCACCACGCTAAGTGACACCTTAATAAGAAATCCCTAATTTATAGTGATGACCAAAACCGTATTTATATCGTTTCATTTTTTCAACGAAAATTTAATGATATCTTTCTACCTACTATTATAATATAATAATTAAAATTGCGTATTTTATTGAGTTTTGTAATCTTGCAAATATACATATGATTTTTGTGTTATTTAGTGGCTGTGAACATCTATTCTTTGACATGAAAAAAAGCTTCGTTCCGAATTACGAAGTATAAACTGTCAAAGTGAAAAGTGACTACAACCAGTAGTACCAACTTAAGGCTTATATAATTAAATTTAGGCTTTTTTGGTTAGTGAGTTTTTAGTGGTAAGATTTGTTGTTTTAAATAGAGATATGCCTGATTTTATACCCATTACGCCATTTGTAATACTCTTGATTATTATGATAAGTACATTTAAATCAACGTTTTACATTTCGTTGTACAATTGTTTTATGAATAATAAGTCTTTGATAATCTATAAATTCTTTTAAAAAACTATTTTATAATGAATGTATTATTATAATTTAGGTTCTATTAGAAAGCAAAAAATTATATATAAGTATATATGTAAAATAAAATATTTTTCGGGGGATTTTGTTTTACCGAGTTTGGCATTACTGCCACTGATGCCTCCTATATCAGCTATTGTCTGTAAATAACTCCCTGTGGCATAAAATCTAAGAGCACACTTTAATTGTTTCATGGGTGGCACTGATTTATTTCTGTAAGGGTGAAATTAATATTAATAACAGGCACTTAGTACAAAATAAAATATAACAAAAAAAAAGTGTTAAAAGTTTAACATAATGTATTCGTTATTCATATATGTAGCTATAATTATATTACCAAATTACTTACCTGTTAATATATGTTCAATTTTTTCTAATAAAAAGAGAGCACTGTTTTTGGTTAATCTGTATCTTGTAAAAAAATATTTGTCATCATATTTACTAAAGAAGTCTGGTCTTTTGCGATGTTTTCGCGGTCTAGATAAAAAACTACGACTGGTTAATAAATCTAAAGTTTCAATACTATCAATATTATCTATAAAATCACCTAATACTCCTTCCATTTTAAACGTCACTTTGTTAGGGGTTAGTTAAAGAATGAACAATTGATCTCGTAACTTATAAGGGATACCTAAGCGATTAGGTGTCACCTAAACGTCGGTGAAAACAAAATGATCACTAAGGGCCACCTAAAATGTCTTAAGTGGCTCTTAAAATTTAGGGAACGTTGGTGAAAACGGGCATCAGACTCCTACTTACTAAAAACCCCCTGAGTGTTTCTCTAATCGCTCCACCCGGGCCTGGGAAACCAAATTCATCCAGACGCCCGGGGAGCGAAAAGCTTTGTCGGGGCTCTCTCTGGTAGGGGTAAGAGTAAAGACCCCACTCCTCCAAAACCTCTCTCTCAGGCGGCGCGCCAGGTACTACGCACTGCCTCCCTCTCATCCGGGCAGCAGACTTCCTCAAGTCTACTGCCTGGCTTAATACAAGCTCTAAGGATACATCAATTATCTTTTTTTCAAAGAACTAGGATCCTGTATCTACTTTATATGACATTATATGTATATGAAATAATTTAGTAAATAATGTTTACTACAACCATACTTTGTAAAGATAGTTTTTTACTACGAATTTTATCGTAAACCTCTTGTTCTTATCCAGGTTTACGTGTAAGCAAGCTATCAAACTATGCGCCGCTTCAAATGAAACATTTTTTAGATCAAACCTATAAAATATAAATCTTCGCCAAAACTAGTCGTATCTTGAACACATGCTCTTCTTACGGTACGCATCGTGAAAAGGCACCTTCACAAAAACACTGAGCAGAGTCAATTGTGCAATAATCATTGTAAACTCGTTAAACAATGACGCACGACCTATTTTGCCTAACAACACTTCTATCAATTTGTTTGGAATTCGCTCTGATGTAGTTTGGAAGCCTACAGAATATGCAAACCATATTAATAGGAATATTCCCCTAGCTTGTCGAGGGTTAGCTTTGAGTACAGAGAGCTGATATAAACTTTACTTGAATATTAACTATTATCATAGCAATAATAATCCAGCATAATTACTTTCGTATGATATTTTGATTGGTCAATAGCCTCTGTAGCGCATCACTTCATCTACGGTGGTAATTATGAAACATCCCTATTAAATGAAATAATTAGACTCGTACATTTAGTACAAGGATTCCGTATTTAGTTAGTAACGCTATTGTATTGCTACGTAGGAAATCATTTCACATTATCTCTCTAATGTAGAACAGTTACTATAAGTCTATAAATACTATAAACTAACTATAAATCTATAAACACGTTATTTTCATTAAAATTTGTCAGGAATAAAGTTTCTTGTTATAAAGTCGGGATATAACTAAGTTTTTTCCAAATCAAATATGACTAAGCAAATATCAGTTAATTAATTGATGAATTGGTATTAAAACTTCGATAGTCCCATTATGATCAGTTTAGTGGTATTATAAGTAAACAGTTTTTTTTTTTAATTTTGTATTGAAACTATTTTACTCAAACTCACTAATAAAGAGTAGTACCTACTAAAGGGAAGTTAAGCGGTTTCTTTTTTCAGTTCAACCATATAAATATATAGTGTATGTGATTTTACGTTTAAATGAATACATATTCGCATTATACGCTGGTAAAGTTATATATCCTTATCTGCCCAACAATACGCACCAAAACATAGTCTAGGTTTTAAATTCCAAGCTATCTCTTAAGTGAAAATTTCGTAACGAACGATTCCGTAGTATCAGTATAATACCCGAACAAAAATACAAAGAGATAAGGTTTCTAAAATTGTTGCTTTGTTTTCGGAAACCTATAAACAGTTGGTCTCATTAAGGTTTTTTCAATATACAGAACAGGTATTTTGTTCTAAAATTTTGAAAATAATAGATGGGAATAATTTTTCTACGACATATTACGTTTCTTTGATATGTTTTATATTCTCTATTATACATAAAATTTTAATTTATGGGTATTTGTAAATTAAGTAGAAGTACAACTTAGTCCAGTTTTATATTGTGTTATGTGTAACATATTCTTATACCAAAATAATTTAAGGATTATTTGCATGTACATCTTTATTTATTCATTAGGACAGTTATGTTACATTTCTACCAATTTTATTGCAGATGCGTCGAACATTGGTTCCTGTATTATTACTTGTAGCGGTGGCGCTATCTTCAAGCACAATACTTCCATTGCTGTCCTCGAGCCAGTTAAAACTACAAGCACTGGGCGTAGAGGGCCAACAAAATGACAATACCTATAGTTATAGACACAATAAAAGAAATATACTCAAAAATATATTTTATAATATACCCGTTGACAGTCCTAATTATGATCAGCAAGAAATGGAAGAATCACAACTTAGTTATTCGAATGAGGACAATATTAGAACGGAGCACAATATAATAAAAAAGTATGATGATCGCAATGGAGAGAGATTCAATAAAGAGCAATGGCACAATTATCCGCGACAGTTGGATCGTCTTCACGAATATCGAAATGAATATCAAAATGATAAAATAAAAGAAGACGCTGAAGAAATGGACATCAACGACTACGGAACTGCTAATGAACAATATGAAACACTTGACGATCTAAAAAATAAATATAATTTAGATACAAGCGTGAACTCGGACAATGTTTACAATCTTGAAGTGGCTGATGCTTATCCTCTTTGGAATTTAAATTTAGACACAGCCACTAGAAATGATGATCTTAATACCCCAAAACCAGAATTAAGTCAAATAGGATTGGTAGAACAGAACAACCAATTTTTAAGAAATCGTGTTAATCGAATAGACGAAGCTCTTCATGACAATGACAATATGGGTGAGTACTTTAATGATAAGATTTAGAAAATGTTATATTACATTGTAATGATAATAATTGCAACCTTTATATACAGGTATTTATTTCTATAACTTTATATGTAGTGTATAATAGTATTGAGTTCTTATTTAACCCTTTTCTTGATAGTGTATCTGTGGAGATACATCAGAATTTACAAAACCTATTGCCATAAGTTTTAATTACTTAACTTAATAATTTTATATGAACATTTAGGTATATTCTCAGTTTTTGAACGCAAGGTTAGTTTCTATTAGACATCCTTGGAACATAAGTCTTAAACGGTATGAATATTATTTTTATATTGAAAGAAAGAACATTCTGCCAAGTTAAGGGTTAAACAAAAAATCCATTTTCGGATACTCCACATTGCCTCTTGTTCTTAGCATAATAGCATTCCTTGTTTGACAAAAAGAAAACTGAATTTATATTACATGCTATGGAAAAAATTGTAATATTATATATATATAAAATGGAACTGCTTACACAATTAACAGGTTCAAAAATTTAAAAAAAATGTACGGATATAGAAACTCAACATGTTGTTTTCAGGTGACATGGTAGATGAAAATAAAGTAGTATCGAAAAGGATTTTCTCGTTCTGGAGTCGAGTTCAAGGACTAAGTCACAAAGGACACGAAATTCTTCAACGCCGGCGTCATATGCACACCTTCTATGGTATGCCTCAAGGTGATGGAAGCCGGGCGCTTACAGCTGAGACTAGGGCAATACTGATGCGACCACCAGGCTCTCCTCTACGATGGGGTTGAAACAAATATGAATACCCTTAGTTTGGTACGATTTGTTTCTTTCGTTGAACTAATTCATTCAGAGCAAAAAGAAATCCATGTGACTAAACATAAATTCACATACATATATTGAGTATTCCAAACATTACGAAGTGTGTATAAACCAATACTTATATTGCATTATGAATGAACGCTTTTCGTGTATCTTCGCCAAATAATATTAATACATTCATGAATAACAAATGTAACAATGTTTTATATTAAAATGAATATATATATTTTAAATGTTTATTAAGCGTTATTTGACGTAAAGTATACAAAGTGCTATATTATATTAGGCAAAGATAATTTGATCAAGAAAGTACTCATATTAGCTTCCTCTGTCGAATAGACAATAATAACGTATATCGTTTTCAGCAAGTCAAAAGTGTAGGTACCGAAAAGACATGGTGCTCTTTTTGGTACATACACTATGACAATAGTAAAGTGGTGGAGGTTTCTTTCACATCTTTCACACTTTTTTCGCTAATTCCATCGTTGAAATTGACACGCCTTTACTATTAAAACGATTATAATAGTAATATTATTTGCAAATAATTATGTACTTCGTTTTCTAATATTATATTGAATAAAAGGTTTAGCAGCTTTAACAATTAGAACTTACAATTATTTTTGAATTATACAATAACAATTTCAATAGTCTCTATTACATTTTACAGTATTCCTCGAATAGGATTTAAAATAATTGCTTCATATTGTTTGAGTTCTTCAATTTTAAAACTATGTTATAAGGTATTGATATAAATTGAATTTAAAAATAATAAACAATATAATTTGGGGACAGATTTAGATCTACGCTAAATAATTAACATAGAAAAATATAATTTTAAATTCGTAGGTATATAATTGTGTAGATCTCATTTTTATTTCATAGATTTATGTAATTTCTTCCGTATTATCATATTATATTAAAACTAATACTTACATTGTATACATATATATGTAAATAAAAGCCATGTATAACTGCTTTAGTATTTTATTCCTTAATTTTTTATCTATTACCAAATACGGTAATCAGACGTTTATGAAAAGGAATTCTACGTCAATACATTATTTGTCTACAAACCATAGCTATAAAAACTGACTTCTTTTATTTTAAATCGACTAAACCCGGTTGAAATGTAAATGCCTTTCCCGGCAATCAATAGTTAGTCCACTTAAAAAAAAAAAAAATTAAATCCTTAACGAATACCTTTAAAATTTCCTTTACTTGCCAGATATTCCGGGGAAGACACCCGTATTATTACAATATGGTATTTGTGCCTGATTTCAATTGTGATTTTTAAATAGTGAGTAATCAAGTTTATAATTTTCTCTCTGCTTACACATTACAACGCTTCTACGACCATTTGCAACATTGTCATTTGTGAATGCGACAGTAAAAAGGAACTATTTAAATTTACCGCTACACATTCTAATCATTCTTCTGTAACGACATCTAGTTAAAATATATAGAAACTTTTACTTTTTTTTTTTCTAATAAGAATGAATAATTTCTATTTACTTTGTATGTATCAATAAATAATCGGCAAAAGTAAAATCTGCATAAAAAGCATCAAATAAAATATTTATGTTTAAATTTGGAAATATGTAAAATTGGAAAGATATGTAGATACGTTGACCTTGTACTGAACTTGTTTGTATCGGTATAAGAATAGTGATAAGTAAATGAATATATACTTTATCAATATTATATTTTTCTCAAATAAATACCTAACGAGTTATCAATTATAACTTCGGGAGCATCTTGAATATTTAATTGACTTAATGCTCTTGTATTAGGTATTGGAATAACAAATTGTTTTCTGTGTTCAAGCTTCAAACCAAAACCAGCATGTCGGTAAGTATTTTCCTTCAACTATGTCTGTGTTCAACTTTGGCTTTTCCCACTTCGTTTTTTGTAGATTTGGAAGAAGTGAAGATTGTGTTAACTATTTAAATAATTACACTTAAAATTGTTATTTTAAACAAGAAAAAGTCATTATCGTTTTCAAAACAATATTCTAACCTTAAAATCGCGTTTTCTGCCGGCAACTAACATTCAGTGATCTAATATTTTGGAAGTATACTCTTCGTAGCTGAATAAATGATGTAGGGGTTTCAAAAACTTATTCATATTAAAATGACATTTCTATAAGGTATAAGAATATAGTAACTTAGTTCTTTATTCTATGATACTAACAATATCTAGTTAGAATTTTTAGTCTGCCAGACTACGTTTCTCGTTCGGTGTTAATATAATATATACTTAGAATATATGTTAGAGATAGGCAAAATGTAATCTGATTAATGATTACGGATTATGAAATGTAGTCATACTTTTAATTTTGTTGCTCTGTAATCATGATGATCATGATTCCGTAGTAGTAAAACAGATGAGCAAAATACAGTCAATTTAATGATGTAAAACACAAAATGTAATATTAATCGTTTTTCATTAGTTTGATTACATTTTTCCCATCTATATATATAATAGTGAGAGGTTATTAAAACTCTTAATATTTATGTAGCCAAACACAGAGCTTGATACGTATTTACGCTGTATGCCCTGATGGCGTAGTTAAAAAAATGGCACTTGCGACGTAATATTTAAATACATAGTTAATATTGTAAGATGTTTAAGAAAAATCACAGTGGTCGCACATATGTCTACGTTGCAGGTTGTGAGTTCGATTCCCACACCGAATAAATATTTATACGGCCTACAGTTAGTGCTTATGAGTCTAGATATTTGTGGCACTCATGTTTATAAACAAAACTACCAAAAGAAATTATACCTCACTGGTGCAACATAAATAACAAAAACTGGATATGTTTACTGAAAATCCTTTTATCTATCTATATTAATTGTTTGTTATCAAGATTGAAAATCGTGTGATTCTTTACGGATATTGGCTTTCGTCATGCTCATGGCGGGTCCGAGCTACGCTCCATGCTAAACGCTTGATCTTCAAGGAGCATACGATAGACATCGTTAAAGAGCGTGCTCAGTGTACAGAGCAGTACAAAGCACTTAACCCTGCACAGAAAGTGCCTGTTTTAAATATCGGTAAGTGTTTTAATGAAGTATTCAGCTATAACCTTATTATTTATATCTTGTCGAGGCTGGTCGAGCATAGTCATCAAGAATGCACTACAGCCTCATTAAAATATTTGATTATAAAAAATTATATCTTATATTGTAAGTCTTTAATTTAGATTTGTATTATTAGTAAAAATATTTACGTACAATAACCATTTTTAGAGTATAGATCAGAAACGGTAAGTATTCAAAATATGTAAACTTAAATGAAAAAATACAACATAGTAATAATTTCACAATAAATTTTGTAATTATTTTATTTGGAAACTTGCCTACATATTGTGAGCTTCTATATATCTATATGATAACAAGTGAAATATCCCTTGTTGGCATGCGGAAAAATTTAGAATTATGTACATGAAGTCAACATTAGTAGTGTAGAATAAAATCTAAATATCTAAAAACAAGCAGGCATAAGTTTTCCATCAACTATTACACGATATACGCACTACGTTGCTTTGAAAAAAAAATTAAAGGTATTCTCAGGAAAAACAAATAAACTCTACAAAATATTTGATCGCAAAGTGTCACCTTTGCGAAATTATATTTCTGTTATGCGATAATATCGATCAAAGCAAATATCTCATCTGAAAAGTATATGTGAGGTTGTTATACCGACATCTTTTCTGAAACGCATGACTCAATAACCTGTTAATATACCAATATCTGTTCAATTTATCACCAGAAAAATCGAAATAATATATATTCTGGCTTCTACGTACGGAGGTATGTGATATTTGTTACACAAGGTAGAAAAATAGTTTAGCAAACTGTTTTATTTTCTAGGATAATTGCTGTAACTCTAATATTCTATATAAAAAGGGTTGTTACATTCGTTATAAATAATTTCAATAAAAATTAAGCTTTCAAAATTAACAGAAAATTTAAATTAAATAAACCTATTGAGTATCATTACGTACATTACATACATTAGTAATAATATCAACTGTAATCATAAGAACAAAGGTAAGTTATGGTTAGTAATTATTAGGTAATGGAAATATTAGGTAAGAATTTCCATGATACAAAGCGAACTAAGCGTTTTAAATTATTCTTCCACTGTATTTGATATAATCAATGCATTTTCATTAATTAATCGCTGATATCACTGAGCGGTCGTTGTGATGAGGGCCCGGCAGACTATCGCTTCATCTCAATGGCTCTTTGGATCCACCGAGAGTACTTTGTAAACTATGCTAATAACCACGTCATTAGCACTACTAAGTTCAGTTCACATCTACATTCATCCACACAATACTCGGATCTATAAATTACTAATCATTTTATGCCTTAATATTTATAAAATGGAAAGACCTCACTGTTTGATTAAACCAAAGTTATGAGACACTTGATTCTGTAAAATACTATTATCAACATATTTTAACGAAACTTCACTACACCCTTTATGATTGAGCAAGCTTCGTAAAGGTTACAGGATTTTTTTAACGATTTCTGAATGAATAAACTTTTGTTTCTGTAACTCTAAATTAACGAACAAACTGTGAACGAATTAAAACTATATTCGTAACAACTATTATATAATACATACCTATATAAATATTGCGGTGAATAAATAATTAAAACTTGAAACTGTTTGTGAAAATAACACTATTTAATCCTTGTGTAAGATCTACTAATAGACTAATGTCATTTTCATCTTCGATAATCCTTTACATGTATTTAACAAAGACATTAAGCCAACTTATCTGTGCAAAAGCCTTTACGATCGTGGCTATGAACATCAAGGGTTGTGTTAATAGCAACGACGACCCTCATAACGCTTTACCAACACGAGATGCCGATAAGAGAATATAGGTATGAAGCCTTGTTAACCGATTTACATAGCTATTTGAAGATGGATATTTAGATTTTTATATCACATGGTATCGGTAAAACGCTACGGACTAATCAATGGTGTCATTTCTTGTAATTTTTTTACTTTATTTAATCGTAATAATTTACATAAAGGTGACGTCAAATATGATTGAAAATTAAAGGCAACTATAGATTTTAAAAACTATAATCTATTTTTTCATTATTTTAATCTAGAAAACTGGTATAGACGGAGAGGATAACGATGGTCATCTAAAGATGAGTACCCATTGACAATCATTGCCGACCTAAGGTCCTAAAATTGGGTAACTGGAATGGCTGATTATAAAACGTGACAAACGACGATGATAGTAATTATGACGTGATAACGACGCTATATAGGCAATTGCTATAAGTAGATTAAAAAAGTTTTTTTTATATTTACCCGACATTGATCTCTTCACGCATAATCATTGTCACATATTAAACTGACCTAACTTGATATTTGGAACCTATGAAGAAGATTACAGATTCGAATACTTTCCACAACAAGCAAAACTATATAATTTAACTTCCTTGAAAACAAAATGGTTTAATTATAATTTTACTATAATATTGGTATTATTGATTACTATAATTGGTTGTTTTCTCCTACCAACAGACGGTAGAATTGCAATTCGTTTTCTAAGTAAGGCAACTATGAAATTATATTCCAAAAAGAGTTTGTACATTTTAATTATACTGAACGCTATATAAGACTGAAAGACAATAAGAAATAATTTGCGTGCAGTCTACGCAACGGACAATATAAATGGATCGGTCAATAACTTCACAAATACTTCTTTAATAAATTTGTCGCCACTTAACTCCACACATAGGAAAGCCACGCGTTTATTGAAAGCTATTTAGGTCATTGAATCTTTTGGGGTACATGACACACGACAATTATTGTCCTAATACTGTATGCTCATAAATTGTTAAACTGAAATTTATAGCGGCTAGACGATTTCGTAGATTGTAATAAATTATCAAAGCTTTAAGACCAATGCTGAGTTAAAAATATTACTAAAAAAATTGATAAAAAGTTTGTGAAATTAATCTTTTTCGTTATCGTTAAAGTAAATAATTGACAATATTGTCTAAGATCCATTTTTGTTTGATTAGCAATTATAATTGTTAGCTATTGTCAACTTATCATTTAAGTAAAAACTTTTAAATAACTGCTTTGATGCTAATGTAAAAATGTACGCATATTCTTATGTATTCTAAAAAAACGAAAAAATTTGTATGTTAAGGAAATATTTTTAACAAGTCTTAATCGTCATAAACTTAAATTGATCTAAATTTAAAATTATTATACTATTTTTGTGTAGAATCACCGTCGCATAAATAAATTAAAATTAAAAAAAAAGTCTTTAAATATGAAATTAAAATGTTTGGACCTAGGTTGAGATTCAAACTTATAGCTCTGTGCCTTGTATGCCTCATACGCTTACGGTACATCGATCAAAGCTTTATTTAACCCTAAAAGACGAAGTCAGTAAAAAAGAAAAATGCAAACTGTGAATTTTTATACACAACAATGTATCAAAGGCGTTTTCACACATTGGGTGATCTTTTGAGATAGTCATTCAAGTATTTTGTTGCTACAAAGAGGTTTCTTTACTAACAATTTAAATTTTTGACAAAAAATATCTAGACCAAAATTCCGAAATTTTTTGTAAGACAGGATACTGTATTTATATGAAACTATTTACGAGTTTTGATACAAAATATAATAATGTTAACTAAATTATAATTATTGTAAAATAAACATGAAATAAATTTTCATATTCTTTTGAATAGATGGCATTACTCTCGTGGAATCAATGGCAATCATTCAATATTTGGAAGAAACGCGTCCAGAACCGACATTGGTCCCAGCCACACCGTTACTGAGAGCTAAAATGCGAGAAATATGTGAGGTGAACATCAATTTTAAGTAACTAATTAATTCGTCAAAATAAAATCTTAAATAATTGTAGCAATAAAATGTTTTTACAAATAATCTTTTTATTATTAGCATTTTCAAATTCATAGTAAGAATCCATTAAGCTATAGGTAACACAGGATTGAAAAGCAGAATCTATCCAAAAAAAAACTGTTAAGAAACTTTGAAACATTTTAAATTTTATTTTCTTTATTTGAGACCTAAACCGTTTTGGGAATTTTCATCGCACAACATTAAGATAAACGTTATTCCACTGAGATCTTTTAGCTAATGCGTGCGCCTACCTGTTTTCAAGTATTACAGAATTTGTGCAAAAAATCGCTCGGTGAAAATTCGCTGTAAAGTCTACACCTAATAGATAGTCACTATTTTTAATGTGAAAAGGATTGATGAAGGATTGAACATGATGGTCTAGTAAACTTGTTAATGGACTGCCTAGTACTAACCCCCGTTTTATAAAGGACGTTTTGATAAAATTTTCAAGGTTTCAAGTTTTATTGAGATAGCAGCCATTAATAGTGTAATGTAAAAATCCGATCACGTTAGGAATCGTATAACTAGTTGTAGTGACCCCACTTTGCTCGAATAGAAATATATAATCATACATACTCGTATAAAAAGTAGCCAATATGTTACTCCAGATTATAGTATATTTGCATACTAAATCTCAATTAAATCTATTCTACTGCTTCGGCGCTATAAAATAATAAACGTACACACAACATTTCACCTTTATATTATTGTTGGTAATATTGAGTCCTGTGTAAATACGACGCACTTCGATCTGCTTATCGAGTGTAAAGTAATAATTGTTAAAAAAAATCCACATAAAACTCATCAGACGTGTTTGTTATATTATTTTATATACAACCCTAATAATGTATTTGTTAAGACCTTTAGAAAACAGAAAAGTCGGGTGATTAATTTTCATTATTTTGTATATTTAACGCAAAGATATTTATCTGCGAAGCTTCGAAATTAATTAACTATTCATCTGACTTCTAAATTTATCGCTAGATAAACGGACTCACAACTTCAGTCGTATTTAATCACTTTCTAAGATACTTACCTACATTCGAGTATTCTGTAAAAACTAATTGTATCTATTTCGTTGTTTGTTATTTAAATAACAATAATATCGTCTCACGCTATATCCCTATCGGAGAGATACATTGGCGGCTTCATCCACTTACCACTTACATGTCGTGTCCAACGTGACCTGTGGTCCAGCTGATCACCGATGTCAAATCACGTACAAATACATGTCTATTAGATGCCATGCGGGTTTCCTCCCGATGCTTTCCTTTACGCTTGAACATGTGGTGCTTAAATCCGTACGTAATGTAGAAAAACCCAGAGGTGATGCTGGGATTCGAACCAACGAACATTTGCTAGACCTCCTCAGCCATTTCGCTTTTAATTTATTAATTAAGAACTAATAACGTATGTTATAACTCTAAAATTCAAATATACACACTTTGTAATATAATTAATGATTATTTGTTTTTAATAAAGACTATAGTTAGTGGTATACAGCCACTCCAAAACTTCGGCCTAAAGCCTCACTTCCCAAATGAAGAAGAATATACACGGTTTACCAAATACTGGTCAGTGAGAGGACTTCAAACTCTTGAGGAATTACTGGCGAAGTCATCTGGAAAATACTGCGTTGGAAATCAACTGACTATGGCAGACATATGCCTAGTGCCGCAAATATATAACGCTGTAACCAGGTATTTTTTTTTTCATTCACTTTTATTTTGTTTAACTTTGTAGACATCTTGCGCAGCAGATTTTAAATGGCGTATATTGTAAATATTACAAACGCCAAGATAATAGGTAGCTGGCATCATGTTAATATTGAGCAAATGTAGGTATCTAATAAAAATATGGAAGTTTCATTTTTAATAATATTAGTATATCATCACGTAATATCCCTTTTGGGGTGAGCAGAAACATATTAGTCATCATACGCAACGTGATCAGTAGCGCAGGTGATTGCCATTCTGCAATTGATAATTTGATACTATGCTGGTTTCCTCACGATGTTTTCCTCCATAAATGAGCATTTGGAGACTCAATCTGTATTTAATATGGAAAACCACAGATGTATGTGCCGGGATTCAATCCTACCATTCGTGACGCAGCGCATTTAAGATTCATTTATATCTTTATATAACACAAATCGAAGTCACTAGTTATAATACTATCTGTCTATCCCCTTGTACCTTCTAAATTACACAATAGATCCTCATTCTGTTTTCACCATAATTTAGACAGCATATTCCAAATGTTTTATGTGTTTAATAAGTTTGTATGGAATATGAAAATAATAGATAAATAGCTTCTATGCGAAGCTGGACTAGTTCTGCTAGTGCATACATACATTATAAATGATAATACATACAGTGCGGTAAACAGTTATTCGGTTTTGATCACATTATTATAAATTTGAAAAATAATGATCCAAATAGGTTTTTATGTTTCATTTTGAAACACTAATAACAATGTGTCTTTATTTTAGATACAAGATTGACCTTGAAGAGTTTCCAACAATATCTAAAGTTTTTGAAAATTTGTTGAATGTAGAAATATTCCAGAAATCACACCCAGAAACTATAAAACCTAAAAAATAAAAGTTGCATTTATTATATTATAACAAGATTGTAACGACATATTCTTTTATCAAATAATTAATACATTTCAACATATTTTTTTGTCATGACATCTAGAATGTTCTATCTTTATTGAGTTAACCTATCGTCCGTGAAATCCCATTACAGGAACCTGAACCTAATTTTCTGTAAATATGACTCGAATTTTGTATAACTATTTTTTTACTAGTAGTTTTAACTATTAGTTTTATCAATAAAATATTTTTTTATATGATTTCTTACACTTGACTTTGAATTGCATTACAACTGTTGTATGAGAAATAATATATGGACTTTTTATCGTATCCTGTAATGGGCCGCGTCACTGACAAAAGGTTAACTTGTTTATACTATCCAACTATTGTACCTTATATTTGTTGATAAATAAATGAATCGCCTTTCTAAGACTTTAAGTTTTATTTACTCGAAACTATATACGTATGTTCCAAAATTATTAAAAGAATTTTACGAATTTGTGAATTGTGATTAAAAGTAATTATACAATAATATTATTAACTCCTGTAATTATTTCGCTATTGAGAAATAATGTAAATACAAAGAGTAAGGTGTCATCTACATCCATAAACATTTTCTAAAACAAAAATTCTATTTTAGAGCTGCAAATCTGTGGCTATGAAATATTCAAATTTCGCTTTTATTCAACTAGCATAATGAAACTTGAATGAGTTATTAAATTAACTTGGGATATTTGATTTATAGTTAAAGGTAAAACACCACTTAATACACTGAAATTGAATATAACTTAGAAATGTCGGCATTAGAGTCACATTGGTTTAAACTTCGTAGTCTATTCATTCATGTCTATTACCACATTATATTTTTTTATATAAGGCAAAATATGCAAGTTGTATAAATACAGTTAAAAAACATAATTTGCATCAAAAATTAAAGTTCTAAAATCATTATTGTATATCTACTTTTTGTGTGTGTTATAAGAAAGTTTATTTAATTTCTTCATTTTCGTTTCAATCACACTCGTCTTTACGGTTAACTAGCCATACTTTCCTAACCATCCCTAATCAACTTAAAAATGATTTAAAGCCGATTTTAGAATTATAAGATGAACTTCCAGCACAATAGTAGGAAGCATATTACTACTAGTATTAAATTTTCCCTGAACTGTGGAATCAAAAAATATATTATATACAAAATTCTTCAAGATTAGCAATATATTGTATCACGATTCAGTACTGGCATCATATAATAGAAATTTACTATTCGCTAATCCATCTCTCTAATTATTTCAATTACAATTTTCAAGCAGTTCAACCAACAACAACAGCAGCAGTTTAGCAGTTTTCTAAATAACAAATTTTTTGTTACAATAAAATAAAAATAAAATTACAAACAGTAGATACTTTCTCAAAGTAAAAGATTTAATGTAGAACTTCTGTAGCTAACACCCTTTTTCGACCCTTCAGCCTACTGAAGATAAAAGCGGCCCAGATAGCAACATGTATAACAAAAGGATGTATATGAAAATGTTGCTCAATGTGGTGAGTATCACATCGTAAACGTGTGAATAGGGAATCACGTATTTCGCAATATACACCCTTCCCCTAATGATATCTTTGGGTATGTCATGAATATATTGCATATTTCAGCGCCTTGGATTCTGCATTCATAGGGATTTTGTGAATAACTCTATAAAAGAATACGACGACCCAGGATCAAGTTTATACCAGCAACCAAGCAACAGTGAAAACCCAAATATAAAAATGATTTAGAAGATTACTAAAAACACGTAAATAAGTAAGTATACTAAGTCAGTCAAATTTTTATATAGGAACAAGCTACATTTGTATATATTAGGTCCTTACATATGAAATTGGCGTTTTTCGTACTGGGCACTTTAATCACAAATTTCTCCTCTTTGGTAAGGAATTCCAAATTCAAATTTGTACAGCTATAGACTCATGTATTTGTGCTTCGATGATCGTCATTCATTTGTTTTTTTCTTCTGTTTTTTTCTGTTTGCGTCACTCATTTTACAAAATGGAAAACTTAAAATATCGCATTATTTACGAGTACAAGTTCCGCCGTGGCACTAGTGCTGCGGAAACAACTCGAAGGGTGAATGATGTGTATGGCGGTCGTGTTGCAAAAGAAAACACAGTTCGTTTTTGGTTCCAACGTTTTCGTTCTGGAAATTTCGACCTGCAGAACAAGCCCCGTGGACGGCCTGAGACTCAAGTTGATAATGAAGAGTTGAAGGCTATTGTGGAAGCGGATCCATCGCAAACCACGTCCGAGTTAGCTGCAGGCTGCGATGTTAGTGATAAAACTGTTTTAATTCACTTGAAGCAAATTGGGAAGATTAAAAAGCTTGAAAGGTGGGTACCTCACGAATTGACTGAAGCAAACCGGCAAACGCGCGTCGACTGCTGCGTTACATTACTAAACCGGCACAATAATGAAGGTATTTTAAACCGAATCATTACCTGTGATGAAAAATGGGTTCTTTACGATAATCGGAAGCGCTCAGCGCAATGGTTGGATCCTGACCAGCCAGCCAAATCCTGCTCCAAGCGAAAATTAACCCCAAAAAAGTTACTTGTAAGCGTTTGGTGGACTAGTGCCGGTATTGTTCATTACAGTTTTCACAAATCTGGCCAAACTATTACGGCTGATTTCTATTGTCAGCAATTGCAAACCATGATGGAAAAGCTAGCGGCTAAACAACCTAGGCTGGTCAATCGCTCCACGCCACTGCTGCTTCACGACAACGCTAGACCACACACTGCGCAACAGACGGCTACTAAATTAGAAGAGCTTCAATTGGAAAGTCTAAGACATCCTCCGTACTCCCCGGACCTTGCTCCAACAGATTACCATTTTTTTCGAAATTTGAATAACTTCTTGCAAGGGAAAAAATTCAACTCCGATGGGGCAGTCCAAATCGCCTTCAAAGATTTTATTGATTCCCGTCCGACTGGTTTTTTTAGTAAAGGGATCAATGAACTACCTATGAGATGGCAAAAGTGCATAGAAAATAATGGTTCATACTTTGATTAATTAAATATATTATATTAAAAAATATTCGACTTTTTGTTCCTCCCATACAAAACGCCAATTTCATATGTAAGGACCTAATATTACAAACGATATCTTTTCAGGTATATGGATTGTTATTCATATTTGGGGTTTAAAGCCTAAGGATTCTGAAAAAGAGTTTGAAATTCGTATTCGATTCATAGAACTTATAAAATTAACTGGTACAATATATCCGTCTAAAATAAGAAATATTTGTGTAAATAGGAAATAGTTTCAGGATCGTATCGCAGTGTACGGCCAGTTGATAATATATATGTTTCAGATCTTTTTCGCGGTATATGTTGGTCAGTATGTCGACAGCAACTATCATTGGATTCTCATCCCTCGACGGTCGCTGCCGTTTTGTCTACTACTGTCTACTAGATAGTAGACTACTTACTAGTAGTAGACTAGATAGTAGTAATGTCTATTAGGTATTGATGGGAAAATGCAATCAAATTATTGATTAGCTGTTACAAAATATACCTAATCGTAACTTTAATTTCATTATTACGTAATTGCAATTAAAGCCCTTCTAAACATTAGTGAGTTATTCATTTTATGCAGTTGAGGATTTATTAGTGTTCCAAACACAGAGATCGTTTATCATCAACCTGATAACATTATACCTAGATAATTGCCTCATGGCATAGATACGCCATCAGGCACGGCTTAGCTTCTTTGTCGAGCCAGTATTAATAAAAACTATAATGTATAAACCTAATATATCAATGCCCAAGCACTATTCTTTTGAACTCTAAAACATTTACCAAAATGCAATGTTGCGATGTGCGAATATGTACTAAAATAATAAACAAATGTGAACAACTTTTAATGCTGCATGAGACACACTGCGTCAAGGCAGATAAGAGTCTGGGAAAAGTGTACCCTGTGGTGAAATAGTCGTAGTGAGAAATAAACATGAATAGAAAGTTATTTACGTCGCAATGAACACGTCCCCAAGAGATGCTTCATTCAAGGAAAGCTTTATTCAAGTTTTCCACATTACTTTCCAGTTTGTAACTAAATGCTTAGAGAACTTGGCAGCGCATTTTTTTTAACTGAATATAAAACATAAATGTAATTGTAAAATTATAATGTTTACATAATTCTATCCTCACGAATTGATACACCAAATTTAAAAATTACTGGATTTATTTTAAAGAATTCTTTTAAAACATATGATTTGCTACGGTCTGTGCTTTGAAAATTACATTTGATTCGCAACTTAAAGTTGCTACTTAAATGCCTTACAGTTTGGTAAAATGTAATGTGACCACTAGACGATGTGTCGAACACTATCCGTATGTGGTGGACGTGCCTGATATCCATACCAAGACATTCGCTTCTATATTCATCATGCGAACAGCTAAGGAGTAAAATATGGTTCAAGTGAGCATATTATCACGATCTTGTGACTTGGGGCCCTTTAAAAGAAGAGTTATTTGGAAGAAGAAGAAAAGACATTTGCTGGGGGACGCGGTACATGGTCGGACTCATCTTCACCTTCCATTAGATGACATTGAGGGAAACATTTGCCTGTAAATCTCTTAAAAAAAATTGAACCGAAATTGCATCTACAATCTTTAAAATTTATTCAATCTAATTTAAATCACATAAGTTTGAATTTTAAATCTACATGAAGTGACTATATGTGATTGTTATTTGGTTTAATACTTTATAAGATTATTTATTTCAATATAATCCAGCTTACTCAAAAAATGAGATTCATATTACTTTAGCTTTAGGTAGATTTAGCAAATCCGGACTATCGGTAATTAAGTATTACTAGTTGCATCGAGGCTGAAAATTCTCTTTATGTGAGAACTGTCATCGCAATACACGTTTCGTTTCCATTTGTGTCTCAATTAATAAACTGTTTTTATTTTGTACCATCTAATAAGTAGGAGTCTCATCTTTGTACGATACAGAACAATTCCCTGAAACGTATGGGTTATATTTGAAACCATTATACATTTAATTGCAACTAGTTATAAATCGTTAAATTACAACGTACCAGATATTTAGGTCAAATCTATCATCTACTTTAACAGCCTTTAACTTTATGTATAGTATATTTCGGTTATGCGCAATTGTAAACATAAACAGCAAACTGTGTATTCCTGTGTGAAATTAAATTTGATTTTTGCTTTGTATTCGTTTGCGGAAGCTTTGCTAGCTTATGTTTTTTTTTTGTGTACTCTTATTGTTTTTATATTATGTTGTATGTTTCCCTGAGAACATAAACAAATAAAAATAATAACAATCTGTTTAACTTATATTACAAAATCATTTAGAATTAAATTCTGTTATTTCCAGACATAAAAAATGAGTAGGATTGACTATTTAGAGAACACTACATAGCAGTAACTAATATTTTTTAGAAAAATCGTTTGTATATTTGTATGCACATACATATCTCAGAAACGATTAAGCGGATCTTGACCGAAGGTTTGCATTATTTTATAACATAGACTGTGCTTAGTCACGATTGAACAGAACCAATATTTTGAGCAACATATAAAGATATATAAAATTGGTCCATATAAATGAAGTCTTATTTATACATACAGTTTTTTCATTAGTAAAAATTTTATTACAATCGATTGGATAAAAATAAGAATATAGCTTGTCCTCCAGTTGTCATTATAAATACGTAGTCACAACTATCAAATTGGTCTAAGCTACGATTTCAGTATACGATACACAAAATAACATAATATTTGTGGACAATTGCACACATTGAAGTAGTCTTAAAGTCAGCTTGTGCTTGTGATTATGGGTACTAAAGGAAAATATACCTACTTAAATACATATATTCACATCCATGACTCGCGACAAACTGACCTATTGATCATAGAAAAGTTCGCTACAAGTGGGGCTCGAATCCTGAACCTTCAGCGTTGCGTTATCAAGCCGTATCAAATAAGCATACATATTTGACATAAATACATATTTTGTAAAGATTTTATTTACTGTGCTGATTTTACTGTCTCTATTATACAAACAGTAAGCAGACTTCGATTTACCACAAGTAAATATTTGTGGATGGTTCCCGAGAACACTACAAATCGTTTCATCTAGTTACGTTGAGTGTTTAGACGGTTGTCTCGACAAAACGGCCCAAATAGGATTTAATCGGTACAAACAACTCAGAAAAGGTAAACCTTTTGTAAAATTTTCGCGATAAAATTTAAATATTTCGTTTTATATTTATGTATGTTGAACAAATAAAATCCTGACATTGAAAAAGGTTTATTTTAATTACCTCAACATATTTTGTGTTATTATAAACATTTTATGATTTTTTAAATTAAAATTAATTAATTCAATATTTTCTAAATTTTACATTAATATTATACATTTTCTTATTAAATAATTGACACAGTAAAATATCTACATTTTATCTATAAATTTGAGTATACAAGTAAGATAATTACCTTCATTTGCTATTGATAAAACTCATGATTTTGTTATATCTACTTAGCCCCGGATTTAAAAATTTTTCGAGGCAGGGCAAAAAGTACTATCTGGCGAAGAACTTTTACATTTGTATCTCAATTATACAGATTAATCTAATCAAAAAATATTTACAGCACATTTTGTATCGATTTTGTGCTTAACAATTTATTAAAAACCGTTTATCGCATAAAAAGCAAAATATTTACAAAAAACGTTTGACCTTGCATAGTTTAAGACGTGGTAGTGATATCTTATGAGACGTTTGAGTTAACTTTTCAAACGTACAAAGCCTTGTTCAAATTAACAATTTATTTTTATTAAAAATTTGGCCTATTTGTTTTAGAAATGGAGTAGATAATTTCAGTGACACGCTCGTCTGCCCCTAGAATGTGACAACCAGGGGGCGGGTCCCGAATTAAAAGAAATCCGGGACTGTATCTACTTGGAGCTTTTCATCCTAACCAGTAGCACAGCAAATTTTTATTGGATATCAAAAATGATGATAATGAAAAACGTCATTTTTTACGCTGATTTGACGATTTTACAATATATTCAATGTAAATTATTTTAATAAACGTTTTCAAACCCTGAATACTCATTAATCTTCATTATTTTGACGCCGATGTATTACGAATGTTTAGCGAAGTGACATGTTAGAGCTCGCAGAGGCGTAGTCAGTATCGCCGTCAGCACCGCTGGCTCGCCAACATGTCCTTCTGGTCCCTCGAGGGCTGTATGGCGATGTCTGCGAAGTACCAGAATCTTTAACTCACCTTTCTCAACACTCGCGGTGCGGGATGGGACCAAATGTAAATACGCTGCCTCGTACATATTTACTTGGGCCGACATGGCACCACAAACCAAAGGACTACTATATCTTTTATTATTATTTTGTTTACTCTGCAAAGGAAACGCCGAAAGTAAGTAAACATTGTTTGTTTTATAGAAAAAGTTTATTTACAATATCGAGGAGCATGTCTACGCATTTATTTTTAGAGATTCGTGGCGAGTAATTAAAATGTTTTAAAGAGGTTTAAGCTTCAATGGAAAATATTAAATTCGAAATGTAATGTGATTGTGGTTAACAAATTTTGTATTTGATTAAATTAAATTGTTTGGTTATGAAAATAAAAGCCACCTAACTTTTTGTGGTACTTCTCACAATTATATTAAAATGATTCAAGGTTTAAAAGCAATAAGCAATATTTATTTACTGGAATATTTTCGAATAATGAGTTGACACAAGTCAATCTTCACTACCATCGAAGCGAGATTTTGTCCAAAATATAAATATAATATAATTCATTACCAAACTTTCGCGGTAAAACATTTATTTATTATTTAAAATTATTAACATCGATATAACAGTAAGATATAGATTTAGCTAAATCACAGGAGGTAGTGCTCACCGCATTATATATGGTATTATATACATTATAAATTTATTTATGGATTTTAACGAAAAAACAATACCACCTGGGTACTTTTTAATTGTATTATTAATTCAGTGCGATTGTTATCGTGCACATATTGTGGCACAGTAAGATAGTATAGTCCCAGAATATTAGGATTATAGTAGATATTGGCCATTTCAATCGACGTATTTCCAGTATTTACTTCCTCAAAATTCTTTCCGGTTCATCCGTCGACGTAAGTTTTCTACGAACTCTTCCTCTGAACCTTATATTATGCTTTCTTAGTCTAATATATTTAGGTTAAGAAAATTTTCAAATTCGACCTAGCAGTAAAAGACCTATCTGTATGATTATTTTTTCGAGAAAATGTAATAAAATATACTGCATTCATTTCTTGCCGATTCAAAATAACGACGGATATAAAACTACCGGAGTGATAGGGAATTTTACACAAGTACCACTACATTATATTGCATAATAGTGAACCAATGGTACAATTCGTAATGTGTTTGTAATATTGTACATACAAAGTTTATTGACAAGTTTCGATAGTGGATATTGTTATAAACGTAAAAAGATTCTTCATGATCTAGCAAAATGTTCGCACCTTCCTTAAATAAACTAACATCAAAAATCAAATGACTAAATTTCATGATTTTTCTAAGTATTAGCTTTTTTATAAATTATTATACTTATATAAAACATAATGGAAATCTATAAGGACAATTAAATAAATAATGTTTCAGATGAATTAGAACTTTTCGACGTTCTCTCGGTGGTGCGTGATGGAGTCCTCCCAGACGGCGTGACAAGGACTCTAGGCCGGTGCCAGTCACCGTCGACACCAATTGAAGATTATTCCGCTTTCACTCTTAATGAAAACGCAACTTTACATCAATTAGCCGCGGGAATGTTTTACAACACTTTCCCTGAAGACTTCTCTATTCTTACAGTAGTACGAATGCCAAAAGGTAACTAAATGAAACACACAAATTAACAATACACTGAAGTGGAACAGATGTGAGTGAGATAAACATATTTTTAATATTAACATATATTATTAGAAATATGTTTCCATGTTCTATATTTCTACAGCCATTAAAATATATTAACTATAACTATATACCTATTGTAATGAATTAGAAAAATTATCGTTTTAGCTCAGCTGGTATACGTATTGTATTGTATGGTCTGTTAGCAGACTATACAATAGATATTCGAATATAAATGAATTTTTCAACATAACCCTTCCACAGAGCTTATTAAGAGTAAAATTATCTATATATAACGTAGCCTGTAAAAGTCTGAGGCTGAGATATATAGACGCAATTTTAAGTTTGGATTAAACTTTACTAAAACATTACTATTTATATTACTCAACGGACGTCAAAGGATTTGGTAAGTCACCGATTTTGTCAACATGAACTTGGCTCTGCGAATACTATGACTATACTCAAGTCCTTATTATATATTCAGTTTTTTGTCAAAACTAATTTGTTTTTTGGCAACTTTGCTAAGAAAAGTGAAAAAAACGTCTATGAATTTCAGCCTGAGAATCTAGTTTATCAATAAGTCCACAGGTTACCCTTAATATGCTATATATTATTGAAGAATTTTATTCTATATTTGCCACAAATTACACTCTCGCTGAAATTAAATTCTGATGTGATTAAAACAGGAACAAATCAAAATCCAATTTTCGTATTATATTCCGACTCTGGTGACGAACAACTGCAATTAGTAGTGGGAGAGCTAATTGAACTGTACTACGAAGATACTAGAGGCGACCCAGCTGACCATGAATTGCTTACCTATCGCGTGAATGTAGCAGATGGAAGGCAAGTTCCTCCGCAATTTGTACTTAAATTTGCATAACGATAGTATTTAATCTACGCGTAGATAATCTCACTATTACACTTGACGTGAAATATTTATAAAAGTTTTTTAATTGAAACTGATTTAAGCAACCTATCCGTATTAAAATTATTTGTTAATCCCATCAAACTCTGCGTACAGCGACAGTTTCGTTAGCTCCCAATATATAATAACAATATGAACTAATAAGATTAACTATAATCTGGTTTTAATGCAAACAGATGGCATCGACTAGGCCTTAGTATTAAAGGAAATTCGGCAACTCTCCTCGTTGATTGCGAAATAAAGGAAACTCTAACATTAGATCGTAAGCCAGGAAGCACATTCAACCTTGCTGGAGTTATTGTGGTAGGCGTGCAATTTACACCTGATCAGTACTATGAAGTAAGTGTCTTTAGATATTTTGATAAACTTAAACCGTAATAATGTTCTAAAATCTTTTATTATTTTATAAATCTCAAATATATTATTCAAATATTTACTTAACTTAACGTAAATGGTCCAATAAAATCCTTTATTTTAACTTACTCCGTTTAGGGTACAGCATTTCGATTATTGATATTTTCGGAGTATAATCTAAATTGCAATAGCGTTTCTTAACCATTCAAACTAAAATTAAGATAGACGTTTTTCAATAACAACGCTAATATTTTTAGGGTGACATTGATTTGCTCTATTTTTCTAATAAACCTGACACTGCGTACGAGATGTGCTTTACTATTGCACCAGACTGTGGCGGCTCAGGATACGGTTCAATATCATCAAACAGATACCGAGAAAATGAGAGTGAATTTAATGCAAGTACGATCCACACTACGCAAAAACCTACAACTGCAACTATCTTGGAAGAACCTGACGATTTAAATATTGGAATAAATCGATTCCCAAATTTAAATCGTAATAATACTATATGGGCAAATCCTAGCAGAGCAATCACAACAGTTAAACCAAATTGGCAAATCGCAACGACTTCAAGTGGCATCGCTGAGCAATATCTAAGTTCAACTGATTCTGGTAAGATAAAGTTCTGTTAATACTGAATAACCTAAAGAATTCTTTTGGATTTTGAGTTGAATAAATATGTAAAAATTTTGTAGGTGAAGCACTTTCTTTAATATCATCAAAAGGATTATAAAGCGACGTTAGTTTAATTGTAATTAACATTTATAATGTTTTTTTTACCATTGGCTTCTACTGTTTTAAGCAATTTCGCCAATGTTACATGTAACGACAACACAGTAATTATAATTGTATGATAACTGTACAAATATGCGTTTCGAATACTAAACAAAATCGGATTATATCGAATCTTGGATTTTTATTTGCTCGAAACATCTTATTATGAATATCTTGTTTCCAAAAAAGGCATTCAATTAAATCTTAGTGCTAGAATATAACTTATTATCTATAAACATATCAACTGCATGTTTTAGACGAAAACAGTATATTCGGAAGATTCACCGACGACAATGAATTCATACAAACCACATCAGACACAGTCGGAACTACTTCACCAAAAAGCTTAGAATATATTACAAATAAGGTAAGTTTAAAGTAATACATAAAACTAAAGTCAAAGAAATTAAAAATGTAAATTTAAATAGTAAATAAAAACAAAACATATCACTCTATAACCCTTTGTTATGAGGAAAGATACCTGTGTGTAAATGCCTGTATTCAAATTAAATATTTCATGTGTAATATTTACATAAGAAATATAAAATATACACCATATCAAAATGTTTTTGATCTTATCCATGTCTGTAAGAAATTGAGGAATTCTGCTGATATCTGTATAGATGCGAAGATTGTTCTTAGGACTGTTTATTTCCCATTATGTGAATCCTTGACATCTTACTGTATTGCTGTTTGGGGTGAAGCACCTAAGAACACTTTACTGAAAATTGAGAGGACACAAAGAGTTGTCCCAAAAGTTATGTATAAAAGCCCAAAAGTTTTCCTACTGAACTGTATATTCTGATTGTCGGACAGTTCTTTGTTTCGAAACTTTTCTTACACAAACATAAAGTGGTCCTCATAGGTAAAAACAGTGAAAATAATCCACGTAGGATGAAATATGTTTATCCCATGCCTATAAATAAATCCAATTTGCAGAGAAACAATTTTGGTTTCTAAGTTCAAGGATCTACAACAAAGTTAACAATACATTGAATATTTTAAATCTATCTAATTATGAATGTAAGGTGAAGCAAAGGGATTGAATGTTGAATTTGGGATATAATGATACAGAGGAACTGTTGCGGGAATAATAGTATCTATATCATTATTGTAAATTGTATGATGAATGTAGAATATGCTTGTTTCTGATGCCTTGCCTGGGATTGTTAACAATGAGTTTGTTGTATTTATTATAGTATATATTTTTATGTCTGCTGAATAAATAGAACAGTGATATCTTTTGATATCTATTGTTCACTATATATATAATATATATATATATATATATATATATATATATATAATACATTAATTAAAGGCTAAGATTGGAGCTACGCAGCGCATATAAACTGTGCTTGTAACTTATTCTATGACATGTGTAATACTGACACCCAAGATACAGATAGTTCTAGTTTGGGTCTCAGCTGATTATAATGTACCGCTTTCTACTTCTGTAATAAATAATTTATTATTATTATTTATTTATTATCTAAGGACATCCCACGGTTTACACGAAAGGACAGTGAAGATGACGAAGTAAGCGTTTTTACTACAGAGGCCTCGTATACCTTTATGACTACCACGGAAGACTCGGATTGGCTAACACACCCACCAAACATTGAGGTAAATTCTACATTTACATTAGAAAGTACTAGAAATTTGTAATAGACATTGTATTTTATTTATGCCTGTTTTCATCTTTAGGGAAACGGAACGTCTTATGACTCATCTGAAACGTATTACGATTATGGAAGTTCAGGCACTTACTTGGGTCCTCGCGGGTATCCAGGCCCGCCTGGACCTCAAGGACCTAGAGGTCCTAAAGGTGAGCCGGGAAAATCAGGTTTAGAAGGACAGCAGGGTTTTCCTGGACCTCCAGGACATGTTTTCGTTGTACCAGTACGTATATTTTTTTACTATCATTGAGAATAACCCTTAACTTTATTTTGAGTATCATACCTAAAAGATATTTCCAAGATTGTTCTTTATAAGGTCTTATTCTTTTTTCTATTTTCAGTTACATCAATCTGGAACTGATAAAGGTCCCGATGCGCAATCAGAAGCTCTTCGACAAATGTTAACCCAACATATGGTAATGCTGTTAATACCCTGTAATATTCTTACACTTTTTATTACAAATATAAATAATTACCGAATCACATTGTTATTTTTCAGTCTGCAATGCGTGGGGCTGAAGGTCCGATGGGTCTTACTGGCCCACCAGGCTCAGAGGGTGTGACAGGTCCGGAGGGTCCTAAAGGTGATCAAGGGGATCTCGGTGAGCCTGTAAGTGAGATATACGTATGGTTTTATAAATAATCTATCTAAATTACTGTTAAACACATATTTATTATATCAATACATGAAAGACTTTGTACCTCTTCTTATAATAAGTACATTGTGTGGTTTTTCTCATTGTTCACAATTTGTCATATTTCACAGTTGATGTCTTAAACATAATAAAAAACAAAATTGTAATTAAGAAATGACAAAAGAACTTTAATCTTAAATATTTAATGAATTTTGGTCGAAATTTGACTAAAATAAGTGTCCACTAGAATTATATTGTTTTTGCAGGGTCCACCAGGGCCTAGAGGATTGCAAGGCCTAACAGGACGTCCAGGAAGACGAGGGCATGCTGGAAGAGAAGGAGAAAGAGGGGTAACAGGAGCCATTGGTGCTAAAGGCAGTCAGGGTTATCCAGGAACACCTGGTATGCCTGGGGACAAAGGAGAACGTGGAACTCCAGGACAGCAAGGAGAATCGGGAGCTCCAGGACAAGATGGACCAACGGGAGACGATGGACCACCTGGCCCTCCAGGTCACCCTGGAGATTTGGTAAGTAATAAATTATTCGCACTCGTCTACTTAATACAATTAAAAAACGTTAAACAATTAAAAAAATATATTTTTATTCGTACTTTTTTTTTATCTACTATTAGGATCAAAATTGATTCAAATCATCAATTTACAATTAACAACTGATTTGAATTTTAAAAAGTATTAATCGAGTATGAAAATTATTGTCATTTATATTATTACAGGGACCAAGAGGTTTCATGGGTCCTAGAGGTTTTCCCGGATTAGTTGGATACCCTGGAGTTCCCGGTATTGAAGGACCACAAGGCTTAAAAGGAGCCACCGGTCAACCTGGACCTTCTGGTTCACAAGGTCAAACTGGATCTACAGGCTCTCCAGGTTCCCCTGGTCCCCAAGGACCGACTGGTGCTACAGGAATTCAGGTCTGCTTCTGCATACAAACTAGAATTCTATTACTTAAAATTTAGTATATATTTAATGAAAATACTATTAACAGATACCTAATTTTTTTTTACCTTAATATTGTAGATACACACATAGTAGGTACTTAATAATTTGATTATTTATATTTGAAGATATTTAACAATAATAATATATCCTTATGCTATATCCCTTTCAGGGTGAATAGAGATATATTAGTGGCGGTAACCACTCTGCGCTAAAGATATTTAAGATTTATTTTTTCTTAAAGCTGATTGGAATAAAATGAAATAGTAGATTAATCTTTTTTCTAGAGCTAAATACAATGTGTAGCAATATTTTATAGGGTCCACAAGGTAAACCGGGCATCTCAGGACTACCTGGGCCTGAGGGTGTCCCAGGAACTCCTGGTAATGCTGGTCAACAAGGACCTCCAGGAGAAATAGGACCACAGGGTCCTCAAGTATGTAGAACCAATATATCTATTTAAAAAAAACAAATGTCTTTTATACCTTTAAAAATATGATCAATGTAACCACTATATTTTTATTTTAGGGAATGTTGGGTTTTCCGGGCGTACATGGGCTCAAAGGTGATGAAGGCCCTCGTGGTTTACCAGGGGATAAAGGTGACAAAGGAATGAGAGGTCAGGGTTTATTTTAATTTATCAAAAACATTGAATTGATATTCTAAGTTGGTAAATCTTCAAACTTCAACAAACTTGTACTACATGTATCTTAACATTAAATTATTTATTAAAGGTATTGAAGGTGAAAAGGGAGATATAGGTCCCAAGGGTGATAGAGGTCTACCAGGAGAGCCAGGTCCTCCAGGTAGTGAGGGACCGGAAGGACTAAAGGTAAAATGTATATCTGAATTTAAAGAGTGAAAACAACGTTTAAAATTATCTCTATGATTATAATATTCAGGGTTCAGAAGGACCTAGAGGTGAAACTGGATCTACAGGCTTAACTGGAGAAAAGGGTGCTACTGGGTTACCAGGACTCCAAGGCTATCCAGGTAGTCAAGGGGAAAAAGGAGACAAAGGCGCATCAGGACGCAGAGGACGGAGGGGAAATAAAGGAAATCAGGTAGTTCCAAAACAACTATAACTTATAATTTTTTAATTATTGTATTGTATAACGCTAAAAATACCAACTGTATTATTAAACAGGGTTTGGTGGGTACTCCAGGAGACCGCGGTGAAATGGGTCCGCGGGTAAGTTTTCTTTTTTTTACATATTTTACTTTAACAAAATTATAATCCACATTTCCATTCCGACTTTATAACTTTTATTAATATAGTCCCATTCACGTAACGACGAGTAATAAATATTTTGTTACTAGGGTTATAGGGGCCCTCGCGGCCGTCGAGGTTCAGATGGCGCTCCTGGACCTAAAGGCGACACTGGACAACCCGGAGCACCTGGTGCTATAGGGGAAAGAGGACCACAGGGGGTAGAAGGAGTTCGTGGTTTTCCAGGATCAATGGGTCCACCAGGAGCAGATGGAAAAGCAGGTTTGCCAGGACCTGTAGGAGAACGAGGTCCGACAGTACGTATCTTCTTTTGTTTTTCAAACTATTGAAAATAATATTTTTGTCCTATTTCTATGATGAATCATATGACAAGTTTATTTTCTAACTTGTATTTTGCATTGATTGCATTAGAGCGGTCAAATATATCAATTTATTTATAACCAATATTTATATCTCAGGGAAACTCGGGTGTATCTGGGCCTAATGGACCACCAGGCTTAACTGGTGCTCCAGGTCCCAACGGTGAACCAGGCCCACCCGGACCTGCAGGTAGTCCAGGCGTACCAGGTACACCTGGTGAGGCGGGTAATCCAGGCGAAGTTGGAAAAGAAGGTCCACCAGGTCCTCCAGGACTAGAAGGAAAACAAGGGTTTGTCGGCTCTCCTGGTATACAAGGGCCCCGGGGAGAACCTGGTTTACCAGGAACATCAGTAAGCAGCTTTTAAAATAATATATTGTTTTAAATTAATATAATTATATTTATACAAATTATCTGATACACAATATAACCAAAAAAAAACTCTTGATTATGTTTATAAGTTTACACATAGAAACAGCGCTCATTATTCAATGAAATGTTTTGTACTCAGGGCATTCCTGGAAATAAAGGAGATCTTGGACCACCAGGCCCCCCTGGAGTAAGAGGAGATAAAGGAGCGCCCGGTGAATCTGGTCATGAAGGTCTCCAAGGTCTACAAGGACGTGAAGGTCCAAGAGGGTTCCCAGGACCTGGTGGTCAGAAAGGAGAAATAGGAGAACCGGGTCCAATCGGTACAATATTTGCTCTTCTAATTTGTATCATAATCTATTATGACACGCAGATATATTTTATTTATGCTTAGAACATTTTCGCTTTTCCATAAAAAAAATTACATAGCGTAACATACTGTATTTTAAAATTAATTAGGTCCCATTGGCCGCGATGGTCTTCCTGGACCTAGAGGTTTATCAGGATCGTCAGGGCCTGTAGGACCTCCTGGTGAAGATGGCGATAAAGGTGAAGCTGGACCTCCTGGTGAAAAAGGATTTAAAGGATCGGCTGGAGAACCAGTAAGTCTCCATAATAGTGATTAAATTCAATTTATTGCCGTCCAAAACGGTTACAAATAGCAATTAGCTTTTTTGGCATAATTATTTTGTTTTCATACAAAATTATTTTTATTGTTTTACTTAAAACCAAATTGCAATTAATATAACCAAATTAAAATAATTACAATATATCCACAGGGTCCTGCAGGAGCACCAGGAATACAAGGCTTACGTGGAGAAACTGGCCCTGTTGGATTACCAGGAGATAAAGGGCCTCCAGGAGAACCAGGAGCGCTTGGATCTCCTGGAACAGACGGAGTACGTGGACCTTCCGGTCCTGCTGGTCCTATTGGCTATAAAGGTGAAAAAGGCAGCTCAGGTTTAAAAGGAGATATAGGAAACCCTGGAGCCACAGGTATACATTTTTTAAAACAATACAGAATTATTAACTTTATCTTTTATACATATTTCATAATGATGAATAACACTTCTGTTAATGAAATATAGTATAATGAAATAAATATAATCATTTCGATTACTTACAATTTTAAATATGTCTTTTAATTTAATCGAAGGCATTGATTCCCAAAGTGATATTAATCAATCTCAATGAATTAACAATGAATAGCCAGGTGTCCAATGTTAGCGAAAAAAAAAATTGAGCTTCGATGAGATACGAACAGTGATTCACAATATTGGTTCTCATTTAAGTACATATGTCATGACTTATTTTGGTTTTCCATGAATGGAAAATCTACTTACATAGATAACTGTTGTTTAGTTTTTACCTAGAAACGCAACAAATACCAATTTGCATATTTTTTAGTATAGAATTTTACTAGCGTATTAGTTTATGTACATCTATGTTTTATAGGTTCTACGGGACCAGCAGGCCCGGCAGGGACTCCAGGTCGCCGCGGTTCTAAAGGGATTCAGGGCGAACCAGGTCCTCGAGGTGCAGAAGGTCAAACTGGTGAAGTGGGAAGTGTAGGATTACCAGGTCTTCCTGGAATTCAAGGGCCGGAAGGAAAAATAGTAAGAACATAGATTTTTATTACAAACTGACGCCTCAATTTCTTATAATAATTATGGAGTAACATATTTAGATTTAAACAAACTCATAAACACCCTCCTTACATAAGATTTAATACTTCTTTTTTAATCATATTGACTTATATTTTTACTTTATTTATGTTTTTCTAGGGTCCCAGAGGTCTACCAGGGTCAAAAGGAGATGATGGGCCGCAAGGACTTCAAGGAGAACCTGGTCCAAAAGGTGCTACAGGGCCTGAAGGTATTAAGGGTGATAACGGGCCTGCAGGTTTTCCTGGGGAGCGAGGAGAGCCAGGACCACAAGGAATCAAAGGAGAGCCAGGATCCGACGGTCCAGAAGGCAGTACAGGACTTCCGGGTTCCCCAGGACCAGTAGGGCCTCCAGGAAAACCAGGCGAAACAGGAATGCCTGGAAGCCCGGTATGAATGAAAATTTCACAGTATGCACAAAATATTCTAGTAAATATTAATTTGGATTGAAATAAAATCAACTTTTCTACATACTTATAAAAAGGCTTACCATTATGTTGAAACTCGAAATCGGGATACGAGTCAGAACGCGGGTGAGTCAAATAGAAATACAAGGGGTACAACCAATTTTTTTCTTAATTATTTAACCATTCAAATATGTTCCCTTACTATTTAAAATAAAGGCAAATCATACACTCATTTGTGCAATTAATATTAAGTACACAATTTTAAGAATTCAAATTACAATTCAATCACGCGTGAACCTAATCAGTCGAGACCACATAAAATTTAATTGTGTACCACTGAAAATGGTCCAACCAATGGACCTACCATACGTCATACATGCAAATGAATACTTAAAATATGCAACATAATCGCTAAAAAATAACAAACTGCCCATTAACGCTAAAATCGCTGCCTTAAGCTGGGATAGAGAAAAATACAGATTTGGTTTTTTTCTAGTGATTTTAATGCGATTAATAATGTAAATATGTAATTATTTTCTTAAATATTTATCTACTTGCAAACCTTTTAGGGATCCGAAGGCCCTTCAGGGGTACAAGGTAATCCTGGTCTCAGGGGAGAGAAAGGTGATATAGGGGCAAAAGGACCCCCAGGGGAAATAGGCCCTGTGGGTTTACCTGGACAACTCGGCCCTGAAGGTCAACGTGGTATACGAGGACCTCCCGGACCAAGCGTAAGTGTCAATTATGTATGTTATGGAAATTGTGCCACATATCAATTTCATATCATATTTACTGTTGATTAAATATGAATATAAAATAATGTTACGAGCGCGGGGTATTAAAATGCCGGTTGTGACGGACAATCAATTTATTAATCGAGGGAGCACACACAAAATCAGCACGCAGTCGCAAAAACGGCTCGAAACGCAGCTGTCGAACGATCGCGATGTTAAATCGTCGAAGAGTCCAGAAACACGTCGATAAACGCTCTCGAAGATCCGTCGTCAAAAGTCCAGTCGCAGAAAGTTCTCGAAGTCCAGTATCCAAAAATCCAGTCGAAATAATCGCAGGTAGAAACACTATACAGTCGCAGTATGATCGCAAAAGTCCTTGAAGATCGCTTGTGGTATCGCACTGTGTCGCTGTCCAAATTAGAACTGTCCTGAGATCGCATCGAGCGCGTATTTATATCGGAACAGCCGCTTTCCAGCATTTTCGAGTAATAACTAGAATCTTATAGAGGTATTTGAACCTTATGTTTTTAGTTGTACATTACAGAATGGGTTTATCGACCTTTCGCGAACCGGAATTCCACGAATAGCGGCCGTCTCACCGATACACGCGTCACGAACTCGGGCGGCAAGATGAAACGATGCGCCCCCCTCCTATTTTTTTTGATGGTAAACAATTTTCTCGGATCCGGTTGCAAGTTATTTCATTCGAAGGAGTACGTCAAGACTATCTATGCGTTTTAAGATTATAGTCGTGCGATGCCTGGAAGCCTAGAAATCTAGGGCTAAAGTTTGGCCCTAGTTCCGTCGTAACAATAATATGCGGACAATTAATAAGCATTTTATAAACTATTTTTTGACATTACTCCGAGCGAGTAAACGTTTTTGTCTAAAAACATCTAGGGTCGATATTTGTTTTATTCACTTGTTTTAATTCGTCAATAATATTTTTTACAGGGAGAAGCTGGAACCCCAGGAACAATGGGGCCAGCTGGATCACCCGGTAAAGCAGGACCTCCAGGGGCACAAGGTGTTAGAGGTGACAAGGGAAACAGGGGCCCTAAGGGCCACATCGGTGATACAGGAGCGATAGGAATGAAAGGAGATCAAGGAGAAATTGGAAAACCAGGCGCACCCGGACCATCAGGACCTCCAGGATCTAAAGGCGACACTGTAAGAATGTAATTTTTATAAACACCATATTTTGATTATACAGATAAATAATTCTATTTTACCTTTTCAGGGACCCATAGGTGTTCAGGGACCAAAAGGGGCTATGGGACCGATAGGGATTCCGGGCCCAGAGGGTCCTACTGGCTTAAAAGGTCAACCTGGTCCAGAAGGGAGACCAGGATTACCCGGACCGCCAGGAGCTCCGGGGCCTCCAGGCCCTTCAGCAAATCCGCCTCAAATACCACAAGAGCTGCTTAATTCATACAGACGGCGCCGCAGCATTGATATTGACTCTTCTTTTGAATCAGTTACAGAGGATACATTTGGCGAAGGTTAATCTTTTTGTGTGCACATTTTAAAATGAATATGATAACAGTTTTGTAGGATATACAAATATATATATATATATAATATAATATATATATTTTGTATATTTGTACAGCTTGATTCAAACATGCCACCCAAAACAGAAGTCAACAGCTCAACCACAGTGACAATCATGTCGTTTTTTGATACAGTTAGACTAAAATATGAAATGTTTGCACAAGAATAGGTGTTAAGTATTCAATGTCAAAATATTTAAAGTTTTTGATCTGTACGATAAATTTTTCTTATTCTTACAGATGATGATGCATTTATGTGGAAATATGAAATTATGAACGGAGTTATGACTGCCCGCGCTGAATTAGAGTCGCATAAACGACCAGGTGGAACAAAAATTAATCCAGCACTATCGTGTAAAGATTTACGGACTTCGCATCCTAATATAACTGACGGTATTATTTTATTCATTCGCTTATTAGATTATGTTTTCAGCCGTCTTCGGCATGAGGCAATTGCGTAAGATACTAAACTTGGAAAACAAAGGAAGAATTTTTCAGCAAACAGCACTTGCATAAAAAATAAACCTTCCCCCAATAGCTCTTTGGTATATACCTAAGTTTAAAATTTTACCTCTCTTCTGCCCTTCAGGATATTACTGGATAGACGCCCGTGGAGGCAGTAGCGGACGACCGACTAAAGTTTATTGTAAAGGATACAACACATGCTTGTACCCAGATTTGAAAGAACAGGCAATATATACAAATGATAATCCTTCAAAAAAATTCTCACAAATTGACAATGGGTTCCGTGTATGTATTCGTTTATTTTGTTAAATAATCTTACACTTTAGTTATTTTCAGAGAAAATAAACATCTAAAAGTTTCTTGATACTTTTACAATCTATATATGCGTATTATTTTAGATGACCTATAATGCAGAAGGCACGGGCTTGATACAACTACGTTTTTTGAGACTCCTTTCAAATAGGGCAAGGCAAAATTTCACATACAACTGTATCAAAACAACATTACCAAGGTAAGCGATATAGGCACTGGTATGTGTCCCTAAGCTTTTTTTAAATTCATTGTTTATATCACAAAACAGCCTACGTATACGGTGATAATTCCAATTGAAATGACAACATATCCATATTGTTTTATGATATCATTGGTATTCCCTATATTATCACAGAAGACTTAATAATATATCCTATAGGATGGATACTCTCCACTTTTTCGTAACGCGCTCCGGATGGAATGTAAGAGTGCGTTCCGTTTTATCTGTTGTTTATTTTCGATAATGAAGTCATTGTAAGCTGTTATTATAAATTAATAACTCATTATTATTACTTTTTTAACATATAATCACAATTTATTGTTATTATTTAATAGATTAATTAGTTTCTTGTTTTTGCTAATAATAGTATTATTGGGTTTTTAATTTTACATTACTATGACATACTAATCTTTTCCAAAGAATACTTAGGTATACAAATTAATTTTCATAATGCGATTTACAAATTTAAAAAATGAAGGTTACATGTAATCAACTTTCTATGTTATCCGTCTGCATCCACCAAATCGTTTAACCATATTATGATTGGGTTTTACACAGAAAAATACACGCCTATAGGCTAAAGTATTATTTTTGGGTATGTTATAGAAGACATTGAATATTCCCATCCAAATTCGTTATTATCAATAAAACAAACAAATTTATTGTTAATAAATACTTGCGCCGATAATCCTGAAATTCACACAATGACGTAGTTGGTTTATGAACACGAAGTTTTAAAATGTTATACCTGGCCTGTGTAAATTTTGATTTCTCAATCCATACCTCCTCCTCCTCCCTCTGGTATTATGCTAAGGCTGAGATTTTTAGACACAACTTTAAGTTTGCTGAGATTTTACTGAAACATTATAATTTATATTTCTCAATGAATGTCAAAGGATTTCGTAAGTTACCGATTTTGTCAACATGGACTTGGCTCTGCGAATACTATGGCAATACTCAAGTTCCTATTATATATTCAGATTTTTGTTAAACCATTTTTTTAAGAACTTTATTAAGCAAATTTGAAATAGTGTCTATAAATCTCAGCCTGAAACTATAACAATATTTGGTGCGATGCCATCCAATTTATCATTTCAAATAAACATTCCTTTAGAGCACAATGTGCAATTTATGATAAAACTAATACGAGTTTATTTGAACCAATTTTACATCAAATCGAAAAATTAGTCAGGCATTATAAATCTGGCTAATAAGTCCACATTTAAAAACTCGTATAAATATGCACCCAATGTCTACCAATATTAGGTATAATATCTGTGACTAATAATATATTATTATTCCTTCCTTGTGGCCTTTCCATTGGTGACTAATATCTTATCGCATTCTTTCAGAAATGACATTGATGCAAATGAAGGTCATATTAAACTTTTTGGCTTCAATGGAGTTGAACTTAGAGAACCACAAATATTACTGAATAACTGCAAGGTAGGTGTACCTATAGTATTTCTACTCTGAACTATTTTGACGTATTATAGACACATTTTACTAGACTTTGAACTATTGTGTTTAATTTCCTAGAGGTACATATAAACAGAGATGGGCAAAGTGTAATCTGATTAATGATTAACGATTACAAAATGTAGTCGAAATTTTAATTTTTTGCTCTGTAATAATGATTAAATCTATTTAAAACATTAAGAAATCATAAACTTCTATGTAATCTGAGATTCTGTAGTCTTTAAAAGATAGATGAGCAAAATGCCACCAGTCATAATAATGGTAAAAAATGTAATCGTAATCATTTTTATTAATCTGATTATATTTTGCCCATCTATGCATATAAATGTACCTCTAGAATACAATGTACTAGAATAATCTAGTTACATTCGCTCCCTTTGATTACACATTAGTTGATCTAACAATATATCACCGTATACCTGTAAAACTTACAAATTGTACATCGTCGAATACTTCATTATCTGTATAAAAAATGTCCTGACTGACATCTCGTAAATCTAAACTACTGAAACTGGAACATGAAATTAGTACATACAGGGTGAACGATATGAAGTGTTACCAAATACACACTGGTCATATCTGACAAACTTCTCAGAACAGCGATGTCGCACTTGTTTTCTTGATAGTTCATAACCTTGTTCATAAGCTACCAGAAGCATTCGCATCTTATGACAGTGAAATAGAAAATATCCGAAATGAAATTCAAACGTAATAGTGTGATTGTGTTATATTTGTCAGGACAATGACAACCATCTATCGTTCGTGAGCTCAGTCACCTCAAAGCGAATAAAATGTTTCTGTATTGCACCATAAAACGTTATAATGATACTGGGACCATTGCCTAACGCTATGATGGTGGACCGAAAAAGACAGCAACGTCACCTGGAATGGTTCGGAAAATGAAGATGCGGTTCGAGCGAAATCGACGTCAATGTGGACGGCAAATAGCTAAAAAGTTGAAATTCAAAGACAGTTCTCGCCGCATGTTAAAAAATTAACTTAAAGTCAAGCCTTATGGGCTCCAGAAAGTACACGATCATACACCAAGGCAAAAAAAAGTTCGCCTCGAAAGAGTAAAACAGTTGTTGCGCTTGCACGAGAATGATCAATTTTCGAACACTGTGTTTTCTAATGAGATTTTTTTTCAATTGAGAAAGTAGTAAACACCCAAAACGATCATATTTACTTGACCGAACGTACATACGAGAATTTACGCCATCGAATGGCCACCTGAAGTGTTTTACCATCACAAGTAATGGTGTGATCAGCAGTGATCGCTAATGGACGCTCTCCAATCGTTTTTATCCAGCCTGGTGTCAAAATAATATGACTTATTATCAGAAAAATGTTTTGAAAGCTGCATTGGAGCCGTGGGCATGCAAACACTTCAATAGTAGGCCGTGGACATTTCAACAAGACTCTGCCCCGGCTCGCAAAGCTTGTTTGAATCAAGAATGCTTGGAAAATCGTGTTTCACGTTGAATTTCGTCCACGCAATGGCTTTTGAATTCCCCACGCATAAATCCGATGGACTTTTCCACCTGGTCCATTTTAGAGAGCAAGTTGAGGACTAAAAAATATACCAGTCTGGATGCGCTAAAGAAAGCTATTGGACGTGAATGGCACAATATACCGCAGGATCACGTTCGTGCAGTCCGCAACTCGTTTTTTGACCGTCTGAAGGTCAAAGTCATAGCAAAAGGTGGCCACATCGGGTTAAAGTAAATTGATTCTAAAATTTTAATAATATCCCTATATTTTTTTTTTCTTAGATTAATAAAAAAATTGTTACGACTATAAGATGGTAGCCTTTTTAAAAGGTAACACATCATATCGTTCACCCTGTAGAATTGGTTTTATGATGTAGGCAGTGGATTTTTGGATATTCCCTAAGTGAGTAAAAAGTTCGTTTGAAAATTCGCCAGTTTTGAGTGCAATGCCACTTGGGCGAAGTGGGCCGCGTCCTCAACTAGGTGTACAAATCTTCAAATGAATATAAGCTGCGGCATTAACATACAAAAACAAAACTTGCCATATTCTTTTTATCGTATCATTTAAGGAACCCATATAATTTCTTTTTTCCAGAATGGGTCAGGAGACATTATAATGGAGATCAAAACTTCGAGGACTGACAGACTACCTATCACCGACTTTCAGCTTCCTATTTCACAAGGCATACACCTATTTTCATTTAGCGTGGGGCCAATATGTTTTACATGACAGTAATAAATATTAATAGAGAGATAAATTATGCATTATGTATAAGAAAGGGTCTTTGTAAATATTGTAAATAAATAATGTGACGGCTAATTGTGATTCTTTTATTATTCTTTTAAGCAATAATTACAAAATTCTTTAAACGTAGTAACAGCACATCACTATACACATATGCGCATTATTCATAGTTTAATTAATTGAAATAGAAAATTAAATTATCTGTCCACAATAATATCTCGAGGGGTTAAAAACAAAAGCGCTACAGACCTATTTTTTCGTCGTTTAGTCTCTATTTACATCGCCTTCCAAATGATTTTATTATGATATAAACTACTTTCAGCACGTTCGATAATTTTGATGATAATAATAAATATAAATGCCTCCTTGTTCCTTCTTATATATTAAAAATATACAGTATATTTTGAAACCTCTGTCCGATC
Organism: Automeris io; assembly: GCA_036320925.1. Lineage (NCBI taxonomy): Eukaryota > Metazoa > Arthropoda > Insecta > Lepidoptera > Saturniidae > Automeris > Automeris io. The sequence goes on from JAUDJH010000024.1 coordinate 3,006,619, forward strand.
AGATAAAAGGATATTAGTTACACGATAACATTAAGAAAGAAAAACATCAGGAAATTATATTATTCGTGAACGAAAGTTATTCTCATATAAAATTTAAATATTTTACATGCGACCCATGCTTTGAGTACTTACAAAAGTTAGTTTAAAAACTTACTAGCAAGATACCTTCCCTTCCCTTTTTCAAGAACTACGCTCCCAGTGTTACCATGTCAGTTTTTACCTATTAATGTATTTTATTTTGATTTTTTTCCTCTTTAACTAAAAATGGATAATCTAAATAGAATTCAATATCAATAGCGAATATCGCCTTCACGGCTCGGACAGAGTTTATACAACATACTGTATGTAATCTTTATCTCGTTTCAAAATATACTTTTTACTGGCGGATGGTTGGTACAGTTCAGTCTAAGAACGGTCGCAACTGTTTACATCTAAGCATCCACTGGCAGGTGCCAACATAAAAATACCAAGACAGATAGTCTCAAAGCAATATGATTATGGAATAATTTTGTCAAAAGAGACACGTCTGTTTCTATACACATCACAAAAAAAAAAAATGAAAGTTAAAACTAGACATTACTAAAAATAATCAATATTTATATGAAAAATTCTACCCAATAAATTTCCCTACATTGCATGAAGCACTGCCTTTATTACAGATGTATCTTTAAAAATAGGTATTAAACGCAGAACGCTGATAAATAGTCTTAAATACGCATGATAATATGCCTGTTTTATTCAAATTAATACATATAATTATTAAATATGTTTATAAAACAATAAGATATATTCTTAAGTCCGAGGTTCATGATAGAGGAGGTAAGATTGATCTACATGTACAAATCAGCGACTTCTTTAACTAAAGTGTATGAAATCTGTATAATGCCAACCATGTTCCTATGTAGATATATGCAAAAGTTTTAGATTTAAGTTCATAACTCCTCCATTATGAACAAAGGGCTAACAAATTATATTATGGAAACTGAAATTAAAAAATACTTCAATATTATACTTCTCTTCACCGACTGTCAACAAATCCATATGTTATATAATAGTTAAATAAACCCAATTCAGGTTTTATTTAACAGTCCTCTTCCTTTGGTTCTTTGTCTTTATGTTTTCTGTGACAAGCTAAACATCTTTGCCAATTTCATCATTCGACGAAATGTTTTCATTAGTTTTCTTAATTTCTTCAAGATTTTTACCTGTTATCTTAAGTTGGGAAGTATCAGAATCTAAATGACTGATTTTTAAAAGATTATCAACTGGATTATTGTCGTCAGCATTTGTTTTATGCTTTACGTCTACGACAGCTATATCCAGACACTTTCCTTCATTTTCAATAGCATACTGATCTTTTACGTCTTCAACGGCTTTAACGCGAGGTGTTTCTTTATTTACAATATCATTCTGAACCTGTATGGAAGTTTCCATGGTTGAATTTGTAGTGTCTTCTAAATTTAAACAAATATCCGCTCCAATATTTAAATCATTATTAAGGTCATCTTCATCATCATCATCTGATGATGCAAGGAGAATATTTTCGATAGAAACATTATACTCATTATTGGTACTTGTATTCATGTTTTTTTCAATATGAATTTCAGTATCTTTATCATATACATTTGTGTTGGCTTTATCATTATTATTTGGTGTATCGTTACCTTTTTCTTTAGGTATTGTATCTTTATCTATGCTGTTCTCAGTCTCAGAGTAACTAGAATTTTCAATACTAATGACATCCTCATGACACGATTTTTTATCATCACTATTCGAATCTAGTGTGTCCGAAATAGCAATTGGGGTATCTGTATCGGAAGAGTCGACAGTTGAAGCATTAATTTCATTTTCTGAATGTAATTTTTGTAACAAATGTAATTCATCAATATCTGATTCAATTTTATTACTATCATCACTAACGGACTGAGCATTATCATCACAAATAGACATTTTTTCCTTTTCTTCTAACTCAGGATTAATGGTTTTTGCTTCAATAACTTGACTGATAATACCTTCAGTAATATTTGCATTATTTTTATTTTTGGTGGAACTGCTTTCATTGTCTTCTACATTCTGTTTAACATTAATGTCACTGTCCGGTTGCAGATCGCTTTGTTCTTTATTATTATCTAAATGTGTAGAGAGCTTATCAATTGGGTCAACAGACTGGGTGACTTCACATTTGCTCTCTTCTATAGATTTTTTAGATTTTTCATGAATAAGTCTTTTCAATCTCTCTTTTCTTTTTTCTGTTGTCTCCAAAGATGTAACATCAGCATTTGCATCTTCATCATCACTGTCGATTGGTGACTCTTCAGCTTCTTTGTCCTCAATTTCCTCTGCCTCTAATTTTAACTGATTTTGTCTGTCAGCATACCTGATAATAATTAATCAAAACATTTAAATATATTGTTGCTGTTGAAAATTTTAGCAGAATTATTTATGTATCTTTATTTTAGTGAACTTCTTTTAGCTAAACAGGGCTGGCGTAATCACATGTGTGATTAAAGCCCTAACCAAATTATAGATTAAAAGAAATAATTATTAAATGTATACATATTAGTCATACTTACTAAACTTATGCAATGTTCACATTACCAAATGATAGATTAAAAGAAATAATTATTAAATGTATACATATTAGTCATACTTACTAAACTTATGCAATGTTCACATTAACAATATAACAGTAACTATGTATTCGCTTACTTTTTAAATACATCTGTTTCTCTTTTAGTGGCCATTTGATAATTTTTATGCAATTGAATCTTTAACTCTTCATTGCTCTCTGCAGGATCAACATCAACAGATATCCTTGATGCTGCTATCCTCCATTCATTTTCTTGTCTACGTCTTTGTAATTTCTTTCCACATCTTGTGAATAAGTCTCTTGCTGAAAAAATAAATATAAAATATATTTGTAGTGCAATATAGACAAATCTATTATAATGTAAAAAATAATTCTCAACAACACAAATAATAGTATAAAAAAGCTCACAAATAGAAAATATATAAAATTATTTATATATACGTATATAAAAATATTGATTATTGACATTATATCAGATATAAATATATCTGAAATCAAACCAACTTTAAATTAAGAATAATAAAATGTAGGGATAACCAGGTGGGACATTATAGCCAATCTCAGTTAACACTTTCTCTGCCGCATGGGGCGTATGCGCCCCACGCTGAACTTTCCGTTCAAGCCATTTGGTATTATCATTGTAAAATGAAGAATTTTTAAAAAAATTCAATATGCAGTTGATTACGGGCATCTTAGTACTACTGCTGATGCCTTCATTTAATCGTGGGGCGTATACAACCTTTCCTTGATAATTATGATTTTTGCGGCATTTTATTTATTGTAAGGCATTCGCCAGAAACAAAATAATACAAGTGCAAAGCGTGGGGCGTAAGCGCCCCACGCAGCCTGAACGGAAAGTCTTCAAAAAACGGTCGGGCAGGGAATGTGTTAAATTATTAAAAATAATAACTTCTTTTCACCAATAAGACATTGTATGTTATATAAAAAATATATATCACATTTGCTTCACCTTCTTCCATTATATCAGCTTCATTCCATCCTAAGTTATCTTCTTTATTGGCATCTCTAACACAACGGAGTACATCATGAAAGTCAGGGAATGGTAGTGGTGTGCCCATTGGTACTTTTTTATTAATCCACTTTTCCAGTCGTTTTGCTGGTCCCTTAGGCTGTCCTGGTCGTGGATCTATTTGCACACGTGGTTCAGATGGCATCTTTGTATTTGTTAATTGACAAAACTTTGCATGAACACGTATTAATCTTTCCTTATACCTATTAAAGGATAAAATATAAAAATATTTTCACAATAAGTATGGTAATAGGACTCAACTCCCTGTTTTTGCAGTTTTAGTCATATTACCAATACAAGAAGCCCTGTTTAAATTATTAGATACATAGCAAAACTGTTTAATGCTAGTGGTAATAACCTACTACCTTGACTTTCTAAGAGTAACATGGTGACTTTTTAGAAGGCAACCTGTATTTCATCTTTCTAACGAAATTTAATTAAATATGTTGTAGACACTATACCTTTCTATTCCACTTCATTTATATTGACCCTATTTTATTATCCTTGATGTCTTATTATTCCTAACGTGAAAGTAGAAATGAAGATAGTAATTTCACTTTGACTTGGTGGAAAATACAAAAACAGACATTAGCAATATTATACAAACCATTGACAAAAAAATACAAAAATCAATATTTACCTTTCTGTTAACAAATATACAGAATCTTCTTCATCATCAAAATCAACTTCTTGTTCCTCAAGTTTTTGAATTGCTCTGTGCAATTTTTTAAGTGTCTTTTCTAATCTACGTATTTGTCTTTGCCGTTTTGAATCAAATTCACTTCCCTCTCCATACAAGTGCTTGTTTGATTCTGTAATAGTATACAGATATAGAAAATAACTTTTTACAATATAAATTTAACAAAGTAGGCTTTACTAACTTAATAAAAAAAATATATTCACAAAGTGCAACCTACCTGTAGTCCTCCTATACTTTAAACTAGTGAAATTATCAAGTCAACAAATTAAAATTTATTTTAATTCATCATAAGAATAAAATGAATAATTAATAGATTTATTATTACTATTAATTTTGCACTATATTAGTTGGATAATATTTCTTATGGCTCAATCAACACACCCCATTAAAGAAGCCTACAAATATATTTTTGAGGCTCATCAAAATACCATCATCAGTATTTCCCTGTTTTTTAAATACACATGCATTTAATATAATGCATATAAATTACTTAGAATAATTGTCATGAATGATAATTTAAATGAAATTAAAAAAAAAAAACATTGAATATATTTAGATTCAAAAACAGTAATCTCCAGTCATTTAATTTCTGGCCAAAGATAAATCTAATTAATCAGCTATTAGCAAAACCTTCAGCCAGCTGCTGGACAAATTTGGTTTCCCAGGCCTAGGTGGAGCAATCAGAGAGACACCCCTTGGGTTTTTAGTCAGCAAGATTCTGACATACTGGGGTCACTGCCCTCACGGCGTCCCAGATGGTCCTATGCAGGATTATCCCCCGGGATACAACAAAAAAAAAACCTTCAGCCAAATGTTATGGTTTTAAAATCATAAGAAATGTAGTTCCAAAATTAACTAAATGTGGTTAATACAAAGATTTTAAAAGCTTTTAAAGTAAGGGTTTATATGACTACATAGGTTCAGGTTCACATGGGCTCATTTTCTGCAACTCAGCATTAAAGTAGACCTATTTTGTATGAGTACATAACTAAAATTAAGGTATAATGTGTGCATTCATAATAGTTCATTAAATTCTGTTGTTGGCCAAAGTCAACAGTGGGTTTTTAATTGAAGATAGCTGAAGTGGAATCTTTGGTTGAACTAAAGGACAGGCTGGAACAGCAACTTTATACTGTATGAAGATGATGAATACACTGGCTGAATATTATAATGTAGCAGCTTTGGAAAATTACCTGTGTCTTTGCTTGTTTCAGGCTGAGCTTGTGATTTTGCAGATTTTCTTTTAAAATTCAATTCATCTACAATATCTTTTATGTATAAATACATTTTTTCAGGTCCAGCCTTCATTGCTAATATTTTACTTGAGACCATATCAATGAAGTCCTCTGATTCTGTATATTCTTTGGGTACTTGTCTATAGTATGCTTTAATTTTTTTCTCTACAATTATTTTCATATCATCTGAATTTTCCAGTTCAAAACATAAATTAATAAAACTCTGGTACACAGGATGAAACTCTGAATCATTGTTTTTTATTTCAGTTGTTGTTTTAATCTGAGCATTGTTAAAAACTGGTTTTAATGGACTTTTCTTTTTGGGTGTACTATTTTGTAGAGGTTCTTCATTTTTTAAGGGTGATTCTTCTATTTCAACAATAATAGGATCAACATGATTTTGTTGTTGCCCTAAATTTAAGGTTTCTGTGCCATTTTCATATCCTTCTAATGGATTCAATTGAACTTCTATTAGGTTATGAGATATATTATTCTTGTTCTCTGTCTTCGGATACATCAATTTTTTTTTACTATGAGGTCTTTTACTTGCAAAAGAGTTTTCTTCATCACTACCTTCTGATTGTTCTATCCTATCACATTCTGGTTTATTTGGACTGTCTTCGATTGTAATAGATAAGTCCACTTTTTCTTTGCATTTTTTTTTAACTTTAGTAGGTTTCACAGGGCTGTCTTCAATAGTAATCTCTATAAATTTAGATTTATCTGGCTCAATATTATTTTGCTCCTCTAATACTGTAGAGGCAGTTTGCTCTTCAGGCCTAATATACCACTGTGGTCCGGATGATGTTGGAACATTATCTTCCACAAGGTCTACAGTCTTTATTTCATCTTTATTTATTTTCATTTTTTTCCTTACATTAGTCACCATGTATGGTGTAATATGTTTAGAAGTAGACTTTGTTCTTTTAACAGTTATAGTCGGCGGTAAATTGCTAAGGCAACCAGCACCCTGTATTTTTATCATAGTCTTAGACATGTTACCAGGTTTCTTAGAGCTCATTGTTTGCATATGTGGCATTCTGGGACAAGGAGTATTTAGAAATGTACTATTTCCAATAGCAATGGGTCTGGGTGGTGGTTTCAGGGCTCGTTTAACTATTGTATTTTGTTTCCCTAGTGTTCTTATTTTAAGCAAATTTTGATTAAAATTTATATTTGGGTTTTTTGGTATTGTCACTACTTTCCCAATGATACCGTTGCATGAAGCGTTATTTTGTTTTGCTCGTTTAATTGTGACACCGGGCAGCTTGTTTGGAATATGGACCATTGCATTAGGTAGATGTTTACTCTAAAATAAATGATAAAATATGAATAAAAAGTATGATAAGTAAAAAAATATATACGAATAACTATGATAGTAATTTTACCTTTTTTGGAGTTGGCTCTTCATCATCGGAAGAACCCAATTCAATTACTTCACTTGCCATTTTGTATCACCAATATTTTATTAGTTACAAAGTTACATGTCACATAATTTTAATAAAATTAAATGTAACTTATTTCCTTATAGACCATTTACCACTTTCTTATTTGTCATTCAGATTCTTTAATATTATTTTTACTTTTCTAAACATTAAATATAACATGAAATGCCATCAAAGTTAAACTTCACAATGTTGCCCAATACCTACATGTCACAATTGCTTCCGATGTTGCTACATGCCAGTAAAGATGTGTCTCCAGCAGATATTTCTCATTCTCGTAAAAACATAAAGTACTAATACAAGGACGTCATAAAATTGTTGTTTTATTTCACTGTTAAATTACAATGTTACAATGAAAAATCACTACTGAGATCAATACTTTCAGTCAACAGGACCATCTCTTCAGACAGCAGATCAGTCCATGTTTACATTTTCAACTGATTAAGAAGCAATAATTGGCACATAATACTGCAGTAATATTTATTTTATCTTTTTCGCACAGATAATTTTATCACAGTGGATTATGGAGTGGTTTTCTGCAAATAATTAGAGAGATAGAAAGAAACATTAATTTGGCCCATATTACACAAAACAATACACCAAAGAAGAATAAATCAATTAAAACAGAAAACAGCAAAAACAAATACGTGATGTATTGCAGATGCACCATACAGATGCAGATGCAAATGCATGACTTGGGTTAGGATTTTGGTCTATACGATTGGTAACAGAATTTATAAATTCCAGTGATTACTAGACTACGTGATTTTATTTTATCACTATAAAACATTGCTGTTAAATAATATATGATGTGTGAATTATTCTATCTCTTGAAAAAAAAAAATTTGATCTAGCATTTTCCCAATTCTTGTTTGCCGACTGCTTACAAAATTTATTTTCAAATAGTAAATAATTACAGAAAAAAAAAATCGTGTAGAGCTTAAAATGACTACTAAATAATAAATATTATATAGAAAACATCAATTTGTAACCAATACATCTGAAATTTAACTGTTTTTGAAAACTTGCTTTACGCTACATGAATACCTTTGTTATCTCGCATTTCATGAATACTTAACTTTATTTGTTTGACGTAGCATAATCTGCCAATTAATTGAAGTTTTGTTGAAGAATACAAACTGTCAAAATAGATCGTGGTTTTCTAATAATTTCCATTTTATTGATTAGTTAGGACAATGATTAAACTTTTTTCATTAAAACAACAAAAAAAAGATGAAGAAGGATCAGCAAGAGCGGGAAGTTCACAAAAAAAGGCATCAGCAGCACAATTGCGAATTACAAAAGGTAAATTGGAGTACATTTGTTTTGGCTATTTATTTAAAACTTGTTTAGTTTGTGCTATCTATGCATACTGTAGATTATTTACAAATAGTTTAATAATTTAGTTTTAAATAATTATTCTTCCAGATACACTCTTTCGCTATTTATAAAACACAAAAAGTATATAAAGATAAAATAATCTATGACATACCTGTTCAACATACATGTTTATAAATATTTTAATATGTTCTCAGATTTAAATGAATTGAATCTTCCAAAGACGTGTAGTACAGAATTCTCAGATCCAGATGATTTACTCAATTTCAAATTAATTATATGCCCAGATGAAGGTTTTTATAGGGGAGGAAGATTTGTATTTAGTTTTAAGGTAAATATGCTTAATTATGGTCACATAAATAAAAGTTATTATCAAATCCTAAACCATACTTAATTTAGTAACTAATCAAATAACTTTTAAAAAGCTATTGGGCAATGGCAGTTTAAAAGTTATTTATGTATATTTCTTTATTGTAACATAATATGTAAAATATTTATGCATCAATAAATCTTATTATCTATATTTATGACTAATGTCACAGAGAGAATGAAATAAATTGCATGTAGTACAAAAAGAAGTTGAATTGGATTTGGAAATAGGAAAGGCACATCTTAAAAATTAACCCTGAAAGTATTTTTAATTTCACAAGAAATTTAATGAATTTAAAAAGATAAACACTAAAATTCCTTAAAACTTTGATAATTAAAGTTATTTTAATGTTCTTGTTTTTTTAAAGAAAGTAAAATATTTGTTTATTTTGAAATGTGATATTTACTTGTAAGGTAATCATAAACATCAGTATAATTATATATCAATGCAATGGAGTGTTTATGTGTTGGAATGTATTTTTAAATTTAGGAAAATACATTTATTTTACAGGTAGGACCAAATTATCCTCATGAGCCACCCAAAGTAAAATGTGAAACAGCAGTATACCATCCCAACATAGACCTGGAGGGTAATGTGTGTCTCAATATACTCAGGGAAGATTGGAAACCAGTGCTTACTGTCAACTCTATTGTATATGGTCTACAGTATTTATTCTTGGTAAATATAGCTCCTCAAAATTAAAAACATGAAACAATACTAAATTAACTGTTGATTTTATGGACTGTTTGAATATACTTCTCACTGCCTCATCGGGACAGTCATGTTCAAATCAGAAAACCATTATTGATATTGCAGGGTAGAACAATTAATATTGTACAATACTCATGTGTATGTTATACAGCCAGAATACTATTACACAATGATTTTACATATTGCTTTTGATATATTTGCTTTACCATTTTTACCAGCTCATAGTCAAATCAAGTGGGTGTTTGCTACAATAATAACATAAAGAGGAAAATTTCGGATATATGAAATAATCATAAAAAGTATCCATTGAATTTAAGAATCATTGCCGCCAAAAAAAATCCATTGTCTTTCAAAATTATTACACCAATATTTATAACAAATCTTTAGGTAGTACATAGGCTGCATATTTTCCTGTTCTCACAGGAAACATGAATCCCACAAGTAAAGCCACAGACACAGCTAGTAATGTTAAGTTATCACTTTCTTATATTAATCCAAGTTTTAGGATATACCTTACTAATTCAAATTTTAAGACTTTTTAGTATTTGTTATGTTGTGATGAGTGTTTTGTGAACCTAGAAAATGTGACATACCTATCTGTAATTACGTGAACCTAATTTAAGAAAATCTGATGGCCTCAGAGTTCACCTATCTATAATACTAATGTTCAGTTTCAGAAACTCTATCTAATTTTTAAAATGGTTTTATACACTAATGAGTCACCAATTGCAAACAAAATTTAAGGAGTGTTTTTGAATTGGCATAAAGGTCCTGGCTTTTTTATCTCAATAGCTTTTAATTATTTTGTGATGAGCAGTATTATTGTATTAAGCCATGGTTATTAGGTATTTAAGTATTTGTACCATTTTCTATTATATTATATTTATATCATGAGGAAAACCGCATGGCATCCGATAGAAACACCATGTGTAAATGCGCTGAGAATAGCTATCAACTGTATTACTGGTCACATTGGGCACTACATATAAGCGCAAAGTGGATACAACCACTAATGTATTTTGGCTCACCCTGGAAGGGATATAGCGCAACTATGTATTATTATTATTACCCATTAGTGCATATGGGTCTAGTTTAATGTAATACCATATTGTTGTTAGTGTGAGTTAGACATAACATGTTCAAGCACACAAGTGTAATAGTGTGCATGTGTGCACAGAAAACAATTTTTATTTGTAAATTGCACACTTGCCCATCAAATTATCTGCCCTGTGCCATAAAAATTATTATTACTTACTAGCTAATTTCACTACTTTTTATGAGATTAAGAATCTTAACAAGCATCACCCTCGCATCAACAATACTCATGTAACTCAGAGCCTAAATCTTAGCATGACTGCTACAAAAATACATAATTTTAAAGGCAGTTTATGATTAGATGATATCTGTGGAACGGCTTGTCCTCAAATATTTGTTAAATTAGTCAAGAAAATAATATAATCTCAAATGTTAATATATTGTGTATTTCCTTATACTCTTTAAATTCGGGGAAAGTGTTGACAGATTTTTTTTAAGCTTTTTATCTATCTCACATGTCCAAAGTTACTGGGGTCATGAGAATACTGAAGCATTTTCTGATGTCACCTTAGTGACGGTACTGAGAGGCAGTTATATCATGCTTAAAATTAATACAAGATATTTTAATACTGACAATTATGAATTAATATTTACCATATTTTTATGCTCAGGTTATTAATTTAAATGATAATATTGTCCTCAATATTAGCTACTGTTATAAAAATACAGATCTTTAATTCTAACTTACGATTACAATACATAAATCATTTTAAAACTAGCCTTTCTTCGCGATTTCGTCTGCATTAGCAATGAACTAATAAAACCATTTAAGTCAAATTAGAAGAATGTGCTTAGTTAGTTAAGCTATTTTAATATTACACTTGAAACTATTTAACTTAAACTTTCTTATGTAGAATGGCTACTACAGTAAGGTTTAGTTGGATCTCTGTTTCTATTCAATTGATTTTAATAAAACTTCAAACTTGTAATGGTCTAGAAACTATAAATGCATTCACGGTTCCATTAAACATTGTCGAGAATAATAGTCCGATATATGTATATTGCTCATGATATATCTCCAGTCCTGCCCAACCAATCGTGTGTGACTAAATATAGCATATGTTTTACGTTAGAAAATATGTAATAATATTGCAAAAGTCATGTCAATATCAGTTTAGTACAGTGGGCATAAAACATGACCAAAAGGCATAAAAAAAAACCGTTTAATTATTTTTCAAAAACATCTGAATAGTCGATCCCGCATAGTTTTTTTTTATATCTTAATAGGATTGACTGTAAACTCGAAGAATTATACAATAAAAATATATCTACACTGCAACTCATAAATATTTTTGAAAGTTGATCTTAGATTTTCTTAATCATGCTGTAAATAGGCTATAAACTTTATTATGTATGTATCAAGTATGTATAATATATAATTAAATAATCAATAGTCAATAAATACTACTTTTAACTTTACCAGGAACCAAATCCAGAAGATCCTTTGAATAAGGAAGCTGCGGATGAACTGCAAAGTAACAGAAGATTATTTGAACAGCATGTACAGAGAGCAATGCGAGGCGGCTATGTCGGTTCTTCTTACTTCGAAAGATGCCTTAAATGATCACAAACTACTCAAATGTAAATTAAACGAAATGAAACCAATATAAATAAAATAATCTCACATTTGTTAGGTTTTTTTATAAAAATATATCAAATACAGCATCAGGTAGCAAACTTTCATTTGATTATTATACCTTTTTTAGGTATGCTATTAACATAACATTTAAGTACAATGGTTTGAGTTTTGATGTCTATATAAAAAATAGATAAACAATTACAAAGCAGCACATTAAAGTCAGCTGATACCCAAACTAGGACTACCTGTATCTTGGAAGACTACCAAAAAAAGATAGCAAAGCAGCAGTAATATATGGATGGGACTACTACATCATTGCTAAATGGCGATAAGGAATCTTATGATATACGAAAAAAATTTAAACAAATTAGTATTTATGCACTGTCAGTCACACAGTTGATCAACTAATATGTGTCTGTCCTGCAATTCCACAATTTTTTTTTTATTATCTAGAAAATATTTGTTCAGGTCGTTTCATATTGGATTACATTTGGAATTGACATTACGCTCCTGGGAGATTATTCCACCCACAGGGATGTCATCCAACCCACAATTCTTGCTGGCTCAGCAAGTTAAGTGGGGTGAAGTTCTGAAGGCCAACAGCAATTTGTCACGTCGAAAATAAAAGATTATTCCATGCTCTGACTAGACAATGAATTATTTACAACAAATGTTTATTTATTAGAACTTTTACATATAATAATTTATTGTTAAAGGGTATTAATTCAGGTCGCTTCTATAGTTTTTATCTTCAGTATTCTAGATGTGATTACATGGGGTGCTAAACCTGCTCTTACAAGAATTTCTCGTCCCTTGATTGTCATTGCTGTTCGTAAAATACACTACTTTCGATTGGGTGCGCAACAATCATTTTGTCGAGCAAGTATAAAAAAAAATAAGGCCTATGAGGTGGCTTTATGCTGGCTGAGCCACTGCACTGCCACTGCATTAATTAGTCATAAGTACGAAAGATCTATTTCGTCTTTCGTACTTATGACTAATTAATGCAGTGGCTAAATGTATAGCAGTGATATAGTTAGACGTTTCTATCTGACTAGATCACGCCTACAGTACCGGTAAATTGAACCATGTTCGCCTATTTTTAGTTTTAACATAATTATTCCGTTTAAAGATTACGAACCAAAGATAATTTATTAACGAAATGGCTTGTTTCTAGCAATATTCTCATTTAGATTTTGTAATTAATGTCACACTATACTTTTATCAACTGTTTGAATCTATAAGGACGTCGATATTTTTGCATCAAACTTGTCTACTTACTTCTTTATTGTGAAAGGTTTTTGTTAATGATATATTAGCTGTAGTTTATAAAAAAATATACAGAATGATTTTATAAACTTGGGAGATATTTCAGGATACGATAATTTTTGTCTCTTTGTAACGAATAAAAATGTAAATAACTATATTCCTTAATCAATCATAAAGAATAATTATAGAACAAACGAGAGTTAGTCCCTAAAAAGTGTGGAAACCGTAGCGAGCGTGACTTACGCGGCGCGATTGGGCAGTTGGTAAATAAGTACATAAAACAGATATAGTTCCTTTCACGTAACTGTGGTAAACAGGCGTTGAATCGTTTTTCCCTTCGTACTTTATCTTGGCTTGGGACAGGCAATATACCTACTTAATAATTCATTATTATTCAATTAAAAAGTATTAATTGTAAATCATACAGCATTGATGTAAGAAAGAACTAGAATAATACTCGTAAGTACGTACTTTGGCGTATAAAAACGAAACCACATTATTTACAGTGACTTATATGTACATACTATTTATTTCTACACTAACCTAAAAATTGTTCGAAATGAGTGCGTCTATAGACCGAATTAAATAAAACGAATATTAATTATTATGTGACGTTTATCACAATACATTAATTAAAATTGCATCCGAATCGGTTAAGCCGTTTCTAAGATTTGTGCACGCTAACCCAAAGGTAAACACGAAAATCCTAACAATCGTTGTTTAGAGTTGTATTGCGTTAGTAAAGGCTGTGGATATATATATTTTTATATATCCTGCATTTTCAGACAGCAATCAAATGCATTTATATAGTATATCGAGATTGATTGACTTCACGACTTTGCTACGATTTTATAATAGTGATATACATAGACATATTTCGGTAGCTAAAACACGTTGAAAATAAGATAAGAAAGTCTGGGGTTCGAATCTTATTAAGTGCGTCTTATTATTTTTAAGTTATTAACTTAATTAATTAACTTGTACAGCAATTAATTTTCTTCTTCTAAAGGTATAAAAGAGCAAATCTTAATAGAAACACAGTATATATAGTGTGTTTACAATATTTCAAATATGCACGTTCTATTTCAAGTTGACCGCCCTAGGAGCTCTAGGGCTACCAACAATAATATTCAAACAGCCATAGACGGTTAACAAAATCAACAGTGTTTATCTTGGCTGTTTATCGCTGTAGCAAAATGCACATTTATATTATTTTCACTCAATATGTAGCTCTCTACAATTTATAATTTTTTTTATTAATCTTGTTAAATTTGACTTTATTAAATTGTTTTATTATATTTGTTTATATTATAACTATGTCGGTTAGTAATATTTTCTTTCTGCATTCATTTTATCAAGCGTAGACAGTTATATACTATATCTACATTGGGATTTGTCATTATAAATTAAATATATTACTAATATAATTATAAACAATGGCTTAAATTCGCTATATAAAAAACGCTATTGTTATTACAAAAATAATTTATTTTATAAGATTTATAACTATCATCTGTAATAACTAATTTAAAGCGCTATTTAGTAAATTAAAAACAAACTTTGTATTAACTTCCGTAAGCGTTTTTCCAAGTTACTAAATCCTTTTTTTGATAATATATCACTATCATAAGGAATATACAGATAGGAGATACAGATTCTTCATGGCTATCAACGTTAACTGTCAAACGAATATCTCAAACTTGAAAATGCAAACATCGCTGCGGCCAAAAACTAGTATAGTACTGGAGACACCGTGGCGAAGTGCGGAACGGAGCGCCCTGCGCCAGTGTTACTCTGAACGCCGAACGGTTTGCGCATTTGTAACAAAAAACAATCGCTTTCCTCACACGATAGCGTGATTCAAGCACAGCAGTTTCGACAATCCATTTGGTTGCGAAAGTCTGCGCGATGATATACAAGTGAGAGCCGACATCGGACGCCAGGGTAACGCTCATCGCGCGCGGTGAGCCAGTTTATTCAAGAGGGACATTCGAAACTCGCCAGCTGTGAGGGACGGGGGGCGCGCGACGCCGTCGAGTCGCACACGCGGGACCAACGTTAACAGTTACCACATAGTTACAACTTACTTCTGTGAGAAGAGCCACAGAAACCAATTTTTAATGTGTCAAGTCAGTATAGCTTATTGCAGCTACGTGAGAAAGGTGAGCGCTTCAAGTAGGAACTACAAGGTTATGCAAATGAGTTCTGAACGCTTTTATATCAGGGGTAATCAAAAGACCATTCACAACTTTAATAAACTTTAACATTTCTGTTACCGTACAGTATTCTTTAGTGCTTATCTATCGTTTTCTTACCTATAATAAAATTATCTTTCGGTATTGCGATCGCTAATTGCTAATTACTGTGGAAGTCGAGTGATAAAAAGTAGTTAGTGACTGAAAACGCGTGCCAGTGGAAATCAAAGCAAGTCCGGTGGATGACGACAATGGCTGCCCAGCAAGAGGAAACTCTGCTCTCGCGCTGCGAGGTTCCAATCATCGACCTTGCGCATATAGGTAAGCAAGTACTTTTATTATCGTCCATGTGCATTAGTAACTAAATACTTTAATTCTGACAGCGATAGCAAATTACACCGTATCTTTGTGTCCGTAAATATAAATTCGCGTTTCTAATCAATTATTAGTATTGTAGGTAATATTTTTCATCTTCTAGGAAATACTTATCACTTAGTATTAACTTACAACAGGTAAATGGTTTAACTATTTCATAATATCACTTTTTGTTGATAGCGTATTTAGAGACTTAAAGGAAGGTGTCCGTAATTCTTATTAAATATAGTCTCTGTAGTTCGGCATGGGATCTTTTTTCATATCGCCAGCCAGTCCGACAACTGAACATGAGAGCATTATATTTTGTTGTCATTAAACAATCCCGCTCTGCGAGGTCGTATACCGGATTTCGATTTTAAAAGGCATTCCGGACCGATCCTGAAAATTGAATAATGTAACGCAATCGGAATTCAATAATACTAGCTTTGTTGAAAAATCTGTTATCCCACTGTGACTTTATCTGAAATCGGAGGATCTGAATACAACTTTATATTTATCGCAATTCCTACATGGAATTATTTTTAAATTTAAATCGATCAATCTATACAAAAATGTACTTAAACCTAACACTTAATACACGCTGAGTACAAAACATAAACAAAGACCGGATTTGATTGTAGTGATGAGTAAGCGGGGAGCCTTAAATAAATACACTTAAGTATGTCACTTTATGAATCAACTGTACAAATCTGAAACTCTGTATTGACCAGGAATTTTTGTGACAGTGAGATTTACACACCTTTACGAAGATTTCGACACCTTCCGAGTTGGATATATATTATACGGTTGATAAATCAAAGCAAGGAAAAACAAACTATTGATATTATAAGTCAGACAGCATTGCTTTTTTATATAACTTCAACTCTAAAGTCAGACAAAAAGTCTACGTAAAGTGAGATCAGTGTCCGGACAACCCTGTATGACAACTCCTATACCTACACAACCACATACATGAATATTCCGATTCTACACACATAGATAACATTCGCAACTATATTTTCATGTTTTTATGTTTTTTATACTACAATAATAAATTTTATGCAATCGTTGTGTTCCAAAGGATACATACCTGTTGTATAATATTCTCAACCCTTTGTTCATTCTGTGATTATCCTCTAACTAGATAAGATCTAAATGAAATTTTGCCAATACTATTTTCTCAGTATTTCAAATTTATCGTAAAACTCATCATAAAGTCACATACTTGTGACTCATTCGCAGATTTTCGTCATGATTCATATATTAGGTACTATAGAAATAATTTCAGTTTTTTGTAATATATTAACCCGAAGGTGTTGTAATAAATTTATTTTAAACTCACAATCAATTGTCTTTCAGGTTCATATTTTAAAGTAAAATATGTTATATTTATTATTTATTACTCACGATTTAAAAATTGTCTAATATCACAACTAATGAATCATTAATCCATACTAAAGTTCTTAGAAGTAGTCCCAAATAGATTACAATAGTTACTGAACGTATAGAAAGAAGCCTGTTCTTACTAATTAGTCTCTCACAGTCTTAGCTTCCGAGCACTGACGCCACTGACCCACATAAGCGTACATTCATCATTTGTTTGACAGCATTTGAACAAAAAATTATAGGGTAATTACACTCTATGAGAACAGATGGTCTAAGGACAAGTTAATTTGTAAAATATTGACGTAACTGTCTATAAATTATTCGCGTCTGTATCTTTGGATATTACTATGAAATACGTTTACCTATATTAACAGTTGTGCCAAAATCATTACCTATAGGTGCTGTTATAAAGTTTTATGCAAGGACTGTGTTGAATTTTGTTAGACTAATAATATAATACTCATTCAAGACAGACATGAAATTTACTCAAATGATTTTGATTCTAATGTAGGCGTTTTTATTTTGAATAATGTGTAAATGTTTTGCATTTTCACAATTTTGTATTGCGCTTTGTTTAAGTTAATAGACATTAGAAACTCTTAAAATGTTTAAAATCCCGAGTACAATACGCAGAGTTAATTTGAATTCGTGTTGGTATGAATCGATTGTTCGAATCGAATATTATGCATACAATTTCACAGTATTGGTATAACTACGTCAGATATCACGTTTTTATGTACTGAATAAGACCAATGATGTCAATCGTTGGTTTCGTCAAGAAAATTTAATTTACAATCCATCAAAGGCAATGAATGCAGCTTCCGCGTGCAGAGAACACGCAAACTATGGCCTGGCCATTCGCGCATACGGCTGAAAAGCAAAGGTGTAATCAATTAAGTGTGGGTCGGTTATGTTTTTTATATATATAAAGGTGGTAAAAAAGCGAATAGCTAGCTAATGACAGGCAGCCAGTGTCGCAATAACACCTGTATAATACCCGACGTATTGCTATCGAATTTAAAGAAAATAAAGAGAAAAATGGAGCTGTGATGACATGGGCTAATCCCAAAATGCGAAGGGCCGAGACAAATATGTCGTTTTTGCACCCATTTACTATGGTTGCTATCCAGTCGGACTATGATTGTTTATTAATCTCACAGCAACTCGCTTAGTACTATCCAAAGTTCACGAATCAGCAAAAAACAAAGATATACCTTTAGGACAGGAGCAACGTCAGCCCATGCTAAAAATATCTCTATAAATAGCACAGACTGAATATAACTACATTATTATAATCTTTGTCAAACAATCGTAACAGCGGGTACGTTGATCCGTTTACAGTGTTGTCCGCGACACTCTCGTCATCAAAAAACCGTAATACGCCGCTATTTCCACGAAATATGTATAACTCGTTTATTTTACCATTTATCTTTCTGTAACGAACTAACTGCAAACGGTCCACAGTACGAACCCAGTTATTCGGTCAAAACGCTTTTATATTGACTTTGTATTGATATTAATATCACGATTTGCAAATAGTATTTTATGAATGACCAAATAGCGGGAATGCAAAAGATATTGAAATAAATATGTGCTAATATGAGTACGAAATAAACCTCTTTTATGTAAATAATGATTAACCTCCATATATCAAGCTTCAAAGTTCAAAATATTAAATAATATTTAGCTGTATTTCTGTCTGCATACTGCATCTAATCTTCTGCTTATGGATCTTTCCTAGTGCTTTCAAACATTTTTAAACTGTTACAATATTATCTCCTCGTCTTTCGATTTAAAAAGACTACAAGAAACTCTAAACGACATCTACTGTCGAGTATTGTTACTTATTAGTACTAACTGTGATTAAATATAGTTGTGTTGTAATGGTTTATGTAAGAAACAATCGATTGCATTTATACAAAGATTTCAACTTGAAATAAATATTATCGTAACAAAAGTACTATTTCCACGCGATCGTAGACGAGGGCACAGATATACTTAATAAATTAAACTAAATTTGATTTTCGTGTCAATAAGGATGCATTTTGAGGTCAGCGAAACAATGAAAGTAAAGGAATATTGCTGAAAATAATAGAAAAACTTAAAACAAAAAGGAAGATAAAACGCATGTGAAAAAGTTTGAAGTTAATAGGTAGGCATACAGGAAGAGAAAGTACTAAGAAATTAATTACTTTTAGTTCCGTATAGACAAGTGACAATAGTATTAACAAATAATTGCTATAACAGTTTTTATTACCCTAGTGTCAGATAATGATTGTATTAGGTGTGTAATTATTAATTAAAAATTATATGCAATTAACACCACTTTCCCGATTATAAGCGAATTATTCAATAAAATGGCCAAAAAAACATAGTGCTACAAAATATATGCGGAATTAAATTTATGCTAAACTACGTCTAGGCTATATAAAACAAGGTTTTACTGCTCGGACTTTTAACCGTTCGTGCATGTAATGTAGATTCCAGTGTTACAAATATGCGAAAAAACCGCAGGGTAGTAATTCGCAGTGCTAACTTTATTTGTATAACACATATCACAGAATATCGTTATAGGGACTAGAGCAGGACCGTAGTGAAACCCTATCTTCCTCCAAATTTGTATTACTTGGGCAGCCGCTGTTTCCTTTTATTTCTATTATCTACACAATAATTACTGACATAATATTGATTTTATAAAATTGTATTAGATTTCGCCGAATACGTGACGAACATGCCTTAAGGCCTACTTATTTGTCACCTATATCTACCACCATGCCAAACAAAGCCCTATCGTGCGTTTTCCAGCTTTCCTACCCTTATCCATGTGCAAATATCCTAAACGACTGCTAATATTCACCACTGCCTCGTTTATTTTGGTAGAACATAATACTGTAGGCTAGAAAATGCATTTACAACTTCACGGGGCGGGATAGTCGCAATATTTCTGTCAAACGCTCAAATGACGTATGATTCCATTGTGTGCCGCACCAGCAACTTACCATCTGTGTACACTAAATTCACCAATACCTCGCATGTACATACTTGTTTATCAATCGCTCGTCATCACGAACAAGGCGTATTTAATTCTTATTGTTCCATTCGAATTAAGTTAGAGTATATTACATTATTTATTAACAACAGCTTTAATACAACTTTAGAATGGTAAAAAACGCCACTTTCCCAGCTCAATCCAGATGCAATCAAGAATCCAGTTAACCCTAAGAAATACCTTTTTGATTTTTTTAACTAAGTACTTATGTGTATATTATGAATTAATTAAAATAAATACCGCTCCATTATTTTAGTTTAGACCATTAGAAAATTTTGTTTCACATGGTTAGATTGATTGTTTGCGTAAATACGTAAATAAATATCATTACACTACATGTGATCCTTGCAAAGTAAGGACAAATACCATACGAACATAATAAAAATCTCAATAAAGATTACAATAAATATCATAAAACCATACAAACACGTAAGGAGACTGCTTATATTCAATCAAAACTTGTGTACATTAAGGTCAGCTATCAATCAAATCAGTGCATCTGCAATTACTCATTAATTTGTTGGACGTGAAGTGCTGCATCAATACTATCGATACATGTTACTTTTCAATCTCGTTTATTGAAGAGACACGTGAAACTATAATCGGAACCTCGTAAAAGATTTCATACATTGCATTTCTCATATTAATCATCAGTTATTTTAAAATAACCATGTGAACTAATGTTATTAGCATCAATAGTCAAGAAATAAATGTGATTCAACTATGCTATTCCGTAGAACTCTTATTTACTCTCTAAATAAGTATTTAAATCACTGACGCTATCATTCTAAGCAAACTTGATTTTATCTTTTCTATGATTAAATCGTAATTTGAATGTTTGTGAAGGCTTCACGTTGAAGCTTCTTGAAGCTATTTAGATGGGGGACTTTCGTAGTTCCTATGTTTTCAAATATGAATATGTTTGTTTGTTCATGATGGGTTAAATATCACCAAAGACGTAGCTTAATTTTTTCTTAGTAGTCATTGTTATACACAGGGAAGGCCAAATAAAAAGATTATTAATAATATAAAAATGGTTTTACTGACATCAAGATCACGATATGGTATGAAATATTAAATCTTCTGATACAAAGTTGAGTTCTTAAGATAGAAACCATATTAAATATTTTCTAGTAATTATAACTTAAGAAAAGGAGAATGAATATGAGATTGAAGTGAGAAATTGATTCCTTCATTTATACGAATAGGTATACTAGAATAAATAGTGTAATATTTAACTAAAGAAACGTGCTTTGCGTTATCAATATACGAATACGCAGACGTTTCACAATTAACTGTTGTTGCGTTTGGCACGAATTTCGAAAAAACCTTTAAACCGATTATTATCTTTATTAATGTAGTCTCTTTAACGAAAATCGAACGGTATTAAATGGTTATGTAAACCATTCGCTACTTTTCGTTTCATTGTTAGCTCAGGTGGAATTCCTAATTCCTTTGTTTTAACTTTTACCTTTCAAGACTTTAGTGTTAACAGAGTAAGCTTGTAGGAGGCTCTCAGGAGTCGTCTATGTCACAGATTTGCTCACGAGTGATAGTAGACAAGATTTCTCCGTTAGAAAAACCGCTTGTCGAGTCATTGTGTCGAAATCTTATTAAATGCAATCCAATTAAAATTTAAAATACACGTAACTGTATTTTTGATTCACCGGTTAAGTTCGATGAATATAAAAATTGGGTAATACCCACATTCATTGTCAATTCACCGAACTGAAGGTTATTTACCTTTAATATTTGTCGTACTAGATTTCCTGGAAGACGCATTCAAGTTATTGTATGCCTGGTTACCTTGACGAGCTTACTTCTGAACTGAGTCTAACAATCATAAAAAAAAATAAAACGAATTGTATTTAAATACGTTGAACCCGGACTTCAAATTAAATTTTATTCCATGTAAAAACAATATTAAAATAACAGCCGTTTTAATTACAGTGAATTTAAATTTGCAATGCTTGGTCATGCTTAGATAAAACCTTTTCAATTTTAAACTACAGCCGTAGGTCTACTATTAGTTTATAAATTTTAGTTACATACATAAATATTTTATAACAGGTTATAGTTAAATGGTTGAATACAATAATGTATTGTTCAATAGACATTGAACTAGAAGTTTAACAATAGTTATAATAATTTATCTATTTTTAATTGTTGCTTTCTACTTAAGGAATATGAGGATAATAAATTGAACAACAATTTGTCTCCATAAATACACAATTTTGTACTTAGCACCGAACTAACTTAATGCAATCGGTGACCGGTTGCTCTAACTAGATTTCACTTTCTATCCTTGTCGGGCTTGTCACCTTGCCATTTACATGGTTGTCGGTATTAGATAAAAAAAAAATACCTATACAAAGATCTATTTCATTTGTAAAATTAGATTTTTATACATAATTTTCAAATAAGCGTCATACCTAAAGACTCTATAGATATTCACGAACTAATACATAATCATAATTTTTCTTTATCCCATAATTTGTTGTGCTAATAAATATATTCAATGTGCCTTCTTAGAAATTGGAAGAGCCTTGTTTGCATAATAATAACGAAATTGTCAAGCTTTTGTTATGAATTCATACATGTATAAATAAGCCGCGGCAGTTCATTTGACACGGGTCCGCGTTTCATGCAAATAACTGTTGTAATTTCGTGTTTCAACTTAAATAATTACTTGCCGCAAGCGCATCGATGAAGAAAAACTTCGGTAGGAAATATTTAATACATAATTATAAACCTATGTTTACTACATACTTAAATACTTTTAAATAGCATACGACTTATAATAAGCGCAAACTTGATAAAATAGTTAACATTTGCCACTAACGTACCTGTGTTCCTATTTTGTTAATGGCTCTTGGCAGCCTTTGTGTTTTGATTTACGTCGTGTTTCAGGTAACTTTTTTTTTTGTAACCCGGGGGTATCCCGTTATGGGCCGTCAGGGGGATGTGAAGGCCGCCCCCCCAGTGTGTCGGACTCGCACCAACTAAAACCCCCGGAGTATTCCTTCCCCCGTCTGCCGGGATCACAGGGCAAAGCTGTGCCAGCTTCTTCAGCACCCGGCGACGTCTAGCCTAATGGAAGGCCAATACACTGTTTTAAGTTACTTATCCACTTGACGAAAGAAATTAAAGATTAGGATTCCCGAGAGCCATAAATAAAGTAGAAGTAAGACTAAAGTATTACCATTAAATAACCCGAGAGGAATAAAGAAATGAAGAAAGGAAATAAGTAAGAAGCAACGATAACATAAAATATTATAATAATTTATAATTTATCGATTCCCCTTTCACTAAAAAAGTAATTTCCTTATTAATAGATACAGGTATTGTTATATAAAGAACAGAATTGCTCAAAAGATTGAGAAGGATTTTCAATGTCGTCGGCAATAATGCACTTTCCAATGCGTTATTTATAGTTAACGGATTGCAAGATTCGAAGTGGGACGAACCAGTTTAAATGTCAATCATTAAATTTTCGGTTCTAAATGGTAGACAAAAGTAAGCAAGACTAATAGATACAAACTAATCATGTTAATTTAAGCTGCCATCATAATATTAACGGAGATAGTAAATTGACATCAGATTGCGGTTTGTCATTTATACAACGTTTAATATTTAAAGCTATACGTATACCTTCGCCTGTGTAAAATATGTGTACAAAATAGAATGTAAAAGCTAAATATTTGTTGTAAGTCAGTACGAATTAATTTGTAGTTGGTTGGGAAATACAATATTGTTAGGATCAGAAGTTATTTTACTCAAAAAAATAAATAAATGTCAGGATCAAAAGCCATTTTACTAAAAATAAACAAATAACAAATATACGTCGCGATTTAAACTAAACACGATTTAACATTTACTTAGATAACCAAAACAACAACTATCAGAGATTCGACACAATAATGCAATCCTCACGTAATTTAACAAGAGCTCCGCTCCGCACAGAGCCTCAAACAGAATCCCCCGGCCGACGAGCCTGCATGGGCTTATAAACGGTTTCTATATTAGGTGTATAGAAACGGTTTATTTTGTTCCTATTTTTCAATCTATCTAATAATATATATCTATACTTATATTTTTGCATCAAAATATAAGTATAGATTAATTCAATCAAGCCGAGTGCCTTGCTATCGAAAAGGCTTATCGCAAATTCGATAAGCCGATAACAACTTGGATTTGCGACCGATAATATGAAAACAAACATCCAGATAAATTGACGATACCTCAATAATGATTAAATGCGTTCCCATAAATATACCTACTGTTAAGTATGTAGCATAGATATTTTGATGACTCGGTTAAGTTTCAAAGTTCAAACTGAATTCATAGTAAGTAAACGTGCTGATAAACAAATACAATAAACGCTTCTTTTAACAACATTTAACTGTGCAACTAATCCTATAACTATAAAACTGATCTAACACAACTGCCAGATTAATTCAAATGAATCCTCACACAGAATAACAATACCTTTTTTTGGTAACCTGGAATAAATCCCTAAATGGACCTCAGGGGGCTAGATGAGGGCTGTCCCCGGTTTGTCGGACTTGCACTGACTAAAACCCGCGGGGTGTTCCTTCTCCCGCCTGCCGAGTGCCAAGGGCAAGGCTGGGCCATCTTCCTCGGCATTCGGCGACGTCTGGCCTTGTTCAGGCCTCGCCTAGAATAACAATACCTATAGTGTGATGATAGTGTATTTAAATTAAGAAATCTATTTCGTTTTTGCGTGATAGTGCAAGATATAATTGCTTAATTTTAGTGACGGTTTCTGGCAAATAAAAAACCAAAGGTAATTTCCTCCAGGAAATCAGGAAAAAGAGTTTGAATGCAGCGTAGTTATTAACATTACTGTTAGTACTTCTGTAATTATTCGTCAGACTAGTTTACATAACGAATGTAATGTTAAGCAACAGCAGTTATCATTGTTGAAGTTCCTATATTGCAAATTGTTATATGGTAGTTATGTCATGCGTGTTCTTATGCAGTTTAGGTATCACTTCAAAATAATAATAACCATTTCATTGCATAAATGTTTGTCCTGCTATCTGGAAATAGAAATCTAGATATTGCAAGAAAACCAATCATTTTATTTTGTTGAGAAATCATTACATATCCATATGATGATAACAATTTTATTTATAAACATCTCGTGATAACAGTGTACTCCACTGAGGTAGAGAACAGTGTGCAAATTAGCCAATAGGGTTTTTTATTTCGTTCTTCTTTGTTCCGGCTAGCTCCGAGTTTAAGCAGCCCTTCGGTAGTGTCCACCCCAAGCCTGTTGGCATGGTGGAGTTTAAAAACGACATCAACTATCAACTCGAAAGATACATAACGTATCAAACTAAAGGACAGTCTATCGGTAGTCGCAGCGATCATGCATGCTCAAATATATCTTCAAGCTTTGTTTAAAGGACCCATATCATAGGACAGTGGGAACACGCTCACCGGGAGAACCTTATTCCACAGCCCAACTCTACGGCAAAAGTAACAGTTACAGAACTTCTTAGTCCTAGCCAGGATGTAACTTATGTTACCGTATAGGTATGACTCCGTCAAACCACTCGGAAGGGTAGGTATATTATGAAAGAGAGAGGGTGGAACAAGGTTGAATACCTCTTCAGAAATCTCGCTGTGCAGATGGTAGAAATCACTTAGTGTACATTAATACAACTAGTAGATAGCTATTACAATAATATAAAAGGAAAGTAGTAATATCGTGTGCGAAAAGTCAGATAAATTTAGAAGGAATTAATACATTGTGTATTTAAACGTAAACAATAAAAAGTGTATATAATTGTGAAGATCTATAATAATATTTGTGTTCGTTATCTTTACAATCTCAGATGGCAATATTCTGCCTATAAAGATGCGGTATATTGCAGCTTAAGTTGCCAATTGCTGATTACTGTACTCGTGTCTGTAATTCAGTGGATTCACATTAGTTTAAAATATAAATTCTCAAAAATATTTAAGCTCTTATCTATCATATCTGGATACAGCAGCACACAAGTGTATAAATAAAATAATAAGCAGAACAAAAGAAGTAATAAGTACAATCATTTCAATTCTTCGTTTTTTTTTTGTATATTTTCTTACGATAAGCGTTCACGTTTCAGCACGCGTGGCAATACATTAGGTACTCCAACACATATTTGTTTAGTCGTAAAACAATTGTAGTTAACTATTAAAAAGCAATTATTTATAGAACTGTTTACCAAAAGTTAAATAATAATAATATTTATAAGGAATTATTCGTTTCAACATTACATTGAAACAGTTCTTTTAATGTAAAACCGCAATACTTGGCTACTGATTTTCACTGCAACTGATCAAATATGTAATGTGAATGCAACTCCTTTACACGTAACCTATACTCTATATTTTAAAGACGAAAATATTTATTAAAACTGCAGAAATTCTGTTCAGATTGGTTCAGTAATTTCGACTGTATGATTATTCATACAGTCTCAAAACGATTGAATTGAGTTCAAACCCTTTACCTACGAATCAATACCATTTGTTTAATAAAAAAATGACTTTAATTCCCACCAAACTTATAATATTAGGGGATAATAAATTAATTATATCAAATTGCATAATTACTTCTTTATTCATTGCACTAGAAAGCAATTCACTAAAAAGTCCCAAGTGAATGTTGCTAAATCCATTAAAACGTAGATGCTATATTCAAAATTAAAACGAAATCGGTAAAATGAGATAAAAAATAGATTCTTGTGATAAGCAATCGAGTCATTTCCTACTAGTTTCAAATACGTAACTCTCTAATATATGATATATTTAAGCTATGTTAGTCTGTGCTTAGTACGATTTCATAGATATTTATTTATTTATTTAATAGCAACTTCACAGCACATTATATAAGTCTATTATAAAAAAAAGGAAATAAAATAAAAATCTGAAGTGCCAGTAACGAAGTTACGCTTACATATAAATTTTGTAAACATGTTTTGGGTCGCACTTCTTATACGAATAGACGAGTGAGTGTATATGAGTATATGTGTGTGCAAGTCTATTTGTGTGCATGTGTGTTTATTTCGGTGTTATATGAGATTTATCTGACTGCGATTTAGAAATAATAGTCTTAAGGACTTGATTACGGCTTGATACGACATATCGATGTCTTTAAAGTGTTGACATGTTCTTGAATATTAAGAATGAGCACGTCTGACAGTAAATTGATAGTTAATGTGACGTTAACGGTTCAAGGTTCGAATCCCGGCGCCTCTAAACATTTTTTTAATGAACAGTTTAGTTTGCAGCAACCATTTAATAATTTAAAAAATCTTAGTCTTATGTTTTATTGAAGTATTTGTATGATATAATGAGCCATATTCTATGCCATGACTGTATAACAAAATCATTCATAACAATAAAAATAAACAAACTCGTCAAAATATTTCCAATATCAGATAAATAAGTGGATTAATAGCTATAGTAAATATCTTAAAGCAATAAAGATTCCGAAGTATTATGATATCGGCACCTAAACCTCAATGCGTGACATAAAAATACATGTTTCCCTGAATGAACGTGCGTCATTCGCATTGAATCCATACTTACACTCATAATGTAAAGCCAATCTAAATGTTGCGGGGTTTCTAATTTTCCTTATAGGTTGAATGGCAAAATTCCAGTTTTCCTCGTCTTTTTTATGCTTGTTTACGTGGAAGGAAACCCATTCTGTGATAGTATAGGCTCGATTTCTTTATTTCATTATTTACACTGACTATTATGGCTTTTCCTTTTTGTAAGATTTCATATCGTTGCTACTGCAATGCCCTGTCAATAAAGATGTGACTGTTGAAATTAAATATAGCGTCACGGCGTGTTAAAATGATTAGTTATTACAGAACTGATAAAAATAGCATCAGTCGTTCATTAAACGCAAAAGTTAAACATATTTTATATACAGTTTATTTACCCAACATCAATATCAGCAGCTGACAGTTATAGTACAACTTTATTAATGTTCATTACCGGATTAGTGGATACAGCCAATAATGTAAGTATACACTCTTTGAAAGGGATTTCGTGTGAAAATATAATTAAACAAATAATTAGTGTTGTAAACAAACGTTATACATCATCTAAATCGATCGATTCTAGGCTAATTTTAATTAAAGCCAACAAAGGGCTTACGACCCTAATTCGCAATGCGTGTATCATTTCTGAACGCGGAAGACGCGTTAGATATGTCTGCTCTATTCTAAATGCGTCCCAGATAATGTACGTCTGTGGAAATATTCTAAGACTTGCGTAAACTACTTGTTTAATTACTATATTGTTATTAGTAGTAATTATGACAAGGCTTTATACCTAATGAGTAATCAGTCTTTCAACTGTAACAAAGTAACCTAACAGCATATAGCCTTGTACATACTATAGTACCTACTTTAGTTAAGAGGAGAGTTAGGCTTAGATTTATAGACGCAATTTTAAGTTTGCTTAGATTTTACTAAAACATTACGATTTATATTACTCAATGTATGACAAAAGACTTGGTAAGTCAGCGATTTCATCAATATGGACTTGGCTCTGCGAATACTATGGCTGTACTCAAATTCCTATTATATATTCAGTTTCTTATCAAAACGAATTTATGTTTTGAGAACTTTACTAAGCAAAGTCGAAATGGCGTCTATATCTCAGCCATAAATAGCTAACTTCTTGAATCTCTAGAGAGTGATTTCCTCGAGCGACGTGAATTACGTCTACGTATTACGTGAAATACACTTAATTATAATGACGCGGTGCCGTGGCCTATGTGTGACGTCTTTTGAATTCGTAAAGGCTGACAAGGCAAACAGCTAACGTTGTTCGAAAGGAAAAAGTTGGTGCGGGTTTTATACTCCTTCCACTCACCGTTAGTAATCCTTGGAGGATATTGAAAATGCCGGTATAACGAAACCAGGCTATTAACAGTAAATATTTACAGAGAATTGATGTAGCTACTTTCTATTGATCTTGACTATAAGCAAAATATTATTTCTACATCAAAGTATCAGAGCACGAGTTTGCATGTTGGCCGCATTTTTTTTATTAGTAAATCTACTTTTTTTTTATACACGACTTAGTTCTCGTTATTTTATTTAAAAAAAGACAGCGTTTAACACGATTTAAAATAAAGATATAATTTTTTTGTTACTTTTAGTTAATTTATAATTTTGAAGTCCAAAGGATTTTTCTATTCAGTGTAAGATATATCTCATTTCTACAATTTAATATGTCTGACCAAACGTGATCCGTCGAACCAAAGGTATTAGAATATCTGTCGTACGGAGGGTTAAAAAGTCTCTCACAGTCTAGTTAGTACCCAGTATTAATGTACAGTGTAGTACAATGTTCATACCAATAAAGATAAATATAATAATATTATAACAAGCATAGCATCCATTGAAATATCAATTGGAATAGATTCTCTTGTAACCTATTATATAAGATTAATGTATTAATTGCGCAGACTGAGCGTTTTTAAACTGATGTACATGTAATGTTTTATTATATAGGTACTTACTTTACAATTCACTAAATGTATCTACGCAAGTAATCTGTACATAACCACGAACAATTTATTAACCCTGTAATATTGTCTAAATAACATCTATCATTACTGCGAAAACACATTGAAACTGTTTGTGGAGTAAGATTAATGTTTCAGTTGTAACTACGTACTCGGGATAACAAATTGATGAGCAATATACGTGTCTACTAAATCTTCGATCTTGTTAGTTTAATGTATATTTAATTCAAGTCAGAAAACTACAAACTGTTTTCACGTTTTCACAACTTTCATTGTTATTTTTGTGTTATACTTGATGATTTAAATTAAAGAAAGTAAAAATTGGTAAATACCGCGATGGAATAAATTTTATGCATCGGCTTATTACGATGTAGGATCGATATATTTTCAAAATATGTTATGTACTTTGGCTCATAATACTCGTAACTTATCACATACTGAGCTGTGAAAACACTTAGACTGAGATTTATAGTCGCAACTTTAAGTTTGCTTAGACTTTATTAAAACATTATACAATTTATATTACTCAATGAATTTCAAAGGATTTTGTAAGTCACCGATGTTATCCACATGAACTTGGCTCTGTGTATACTATTGCTATACTCAAGTTCCTATTGTATATTCAGTTTATTGTCAAAATTTATTTTTAGAGAACTTTTTTAAGCAAAGTGAAAATTACGGCTATAAATTTCAGAGGATAGAAAACATCTTGAAGTATCCGACAATTTATGTAATTTAGATGTAACGTAATGTAGCTTAGTGCTCCTATTAAGTAAAAGTTAGTGCTATTGCCACTTATACAAAATATATAAAATACTTTCCATAAATAAATCTATATTTAATACGAAAATTTTACGTAATTAAATCTGTACATGAAAAGGTTATCCGCGGTGCTATCCTTAATGCTTCCATAAAATAATATCTCATCTGTATTCAATAGGTGTCAGTCATTGTTGAAATTAACACGCATGTTCCTAACTATCAAGCGTAAAATTCGCAATAAAATGAACAGGAAAACGAATGAATTTCATGCAAAAAATACATTTTCAAGTATTAGATATACATAATTAAAATTTAACAGTTTCGTGAATTATTTAAAACAGCTGTTGTTAGGTCTTATATTTTATGCGGGTGGGCATCTGCAACAGACGGTACACGAGTTGCATGTCACACGCAAATGACAGGAAAGCAATTGTTAACTTTTAACACTTTTCATCTATTGATCACAACTGTGACTGCGTTGTGCTTTCTTGTGGCTATTTTCTAAATAATTAAAAGTAATGAACATCAATCCAACCTTCTCTTTTTGTAATACAATGTGCCGCAAATATTTAGAAACCTTTTTACAAGAGATAATTGTGTATTCTGTTGTTACAAAATCTGGGTTTATACAACAATTTATACTTAAGGTCATGGTTGTTGCAAATATCAGAATCAGTATTAGCTGTTTATCAGCGTTGTTTTCTAAATCATGATCCTCATTTGTTGGTGTTATTCTTGAATGCTGGCATTCAGATGTAACTTTGACAGCTGCTTGCAGGCTCGAGAATAATGTAACCAGATTTAGAAGGATTCGACGTATATATAACTGAGGTGTTTGCTGATTTAATCCCGAGATAGACAGATTTAGCAATTTAAATATCAAAACATCAAAAAAAAATTTGGAACATCCAGTTGTAAAATTGTTTACTAAATGTTCCATCGTAAATTTAAAAATCATTAACAAATCTTTCATCTTCAAATTCACAGAATTATATTTTGCTTTTTAAATCAAATTGAAAACTATCAAGTTCCATAAAAAATCTATTTAAGTAATAATTCCGCATTAACATTTACTGATTTGTCAGAATATCAATATCGCAATCCGCTAATATTTAAATAAAACCAGCGCTTGCAATAACCCTGCTCTCAGACTTCTCCGAAATGTACGTCACTGAATAAATTATTTACGTAAAAACCACGAGATATAACGAAAACATTTTCTGTTGTTACGAATTATAAAGAATATTTTGAGGTACTTAGCATAAACTGTATAAAATTCGGTTTTCCGACTGTCATTATCTTGCTTACGTCAACATTTAAACACAATAATATGCGAGCATTATTATGAATTTAGATTTTGCTGTTCTACCTTTACATGGCTTTACGTCGAAACGATTTTTTTAGATTATTATAGTACTGATAATTGTGCTGGATAACAAAAAAACATAATTACAAATTTAAAATTAAAGATGTGAAAATTTTTCTAAAATCACTCCTTGTAATTTTTATTTATAAATTAAACTGTCACTGCCAAACACCATTTCCGTATAATATAATTAATCAAAGACATATTGACACTAGTGCATTGTATTATTTCTGATATACTTAGGTACTGGAAATTTTGTCCTATATCAAAGCGTTGAAGTAAATACTAAAAATTATAACTATAATACGTAGATATAATATGTTAAATTGACGTTCAGTGCAATGTTAGGAGTTAGGTACCGTTTTGCGAAATAGGAAACCTAGTGTACTATTGCATGCAACATGATATTGATGTGACAGCTTATTATCGGCGCCATACGATGGGTGGTCCGACATAAATAGTGGATGACAAATTAAATAAATCACTATTCTGTCGATGTTACAACTGTAAATACTCGTATCACGATGTTTTAATTACTTACTATTTGTCATCTTTTACTAGAATATTGTATATTCAGTTATTTAATATAATAAAATACTGTAAGTAGTAAAAATGGCATAAAGCGATATTTGAAATCATTAGCGCCATGATATTCCACTCTAACATCATACGTATATCATATTAAATTACTATATTGTTATTGTTGCATTGTGCTGCTGTTGATACTGTATTTTAGTGAAACGCAGCAAACATTATTCCATCAGTTTTGATTACCTCATAATCAAAACCTAAATGTATACATTGATTCATAACTTGATACCTGTGTAGGTATGAAGTTATGAATTACTGTAGTGTTACAGTAAAAGCGAATTTTGTTTAAACTGAACTTTCCTTATTAAAAAATCGAGTGTATTATATAAGTAGTCTGTGTTCAAATTCCAATTCCGATTGCAATTTTCATCCTAAATATTTAACTATTTATATCACATACCTAATTTTATATTTAGAATAAAACACTATATAAATATAAATTCATTTTATAGAATTCGAATACTTTTAGGTACCATTATCATTCATATAAAACAAAAAAACTAATGCTAGTGACCTTTAAATTCAACAAGCAAATTACCTTGACCGGTTACTAGTACCTACTGCGCTAGTACATACAAAATCAACGAAACAAATTATCTAAAGTATGCTATGTCATATACGTATATGTATTCCTTTTAGTTGTATTTGTTAAAAATGTCGTACTTACTATAAACAACTCTAAAACTTTAATTAAGATCTAAAACACTGACCAGACTGTTTATTTCATTATAAATTATTTATATGCATTATTTTAAAAAATATTAGCATTCTCCACTCCTTCTCTACATAGAATATAAGTGTGCCAAATTGTATATTCTACCGTCCGCGCAATTTTCGTAAAAAGGGTTATAAAGTTTTAGCTTTACGTATATATATTCTATATTTTTAATACATATATATATTTCTTGATACAGATGAGATCACAATAGTCTCAACAATAACTAAAACCATTATATAAGTGACAATACAAAGAATTTGCGCGGGTTTTCATTTATCATTATTTAAATCTTTAGCCCATTGTAATAGGCATGACAACAATTTGTAAAACATTTGACATAATCTATTACATAAATGTATGAAGAAGACACGATATCTCTATATAATACTCAGCGAATCAATGTTGTGATACAAACAATGTATGTGTATAGGCCATTACAACTTTCAATATAAGGGGAAATACCGATTGCATGTCGGTATGATTATGCAACCCGAACTGCAGAGCTGTAACGTTTATAGTGACTTCACCGCAGTAGTCGCAATAAAGGAAATTTAGAGTTAAATAAATATAAAACCGAGGGCTGAAAGGCTATTTGGTTTAAACGACATTTTTTGGTGATATTGAAATTTATATATTTTTAGAATAATTATTCTTTATCGTCTTTCACCCCTCGAAACGTTTAATTAATTAGTAAAATACTAACAAATCTTTCATATTTATCTACTAACATGGGTTTGGAATACAATAATTAACATGCCGATGCCCTTTTGAGGTAGGCAGCAAGACTGGAACGTTAATTCTCACTATCATTTGAATAAATCACTTCCTTATACTTAATTAATCCCTTTTTTCCCTTAGCTACTTCCGTATGCTACATAATTCCCATTGAATCTCCATTTTGTGAGTGTGTTAAGTCCACAGGATATGTTTTAATAACAACCACTATTCCCTGATAAAATATATGATGGCTTTCAAGATATGTTGTAGGCTTGTAGCATTTAAATTATAAGCTTTACGTATACAATTGCTGTATCCGTTTTAATTAACGATATATAGGCTCAACGTTATGTCATACAGTCATTTTAGCGTCTCCATGTAGAGCCACTCATCTTGATAATGATTGTTCGTAGCAAGCCATATTAGCTCATGTGTACAGTACAATATCTAATAATCATTTGTCGCTTCAAAGTATGATTCTCTGAAGAATGAATAAAGTACTATTAAGATATCAAGTGAAATGAATTTATAGTAATATTTCTGAAGGGAAACTCCTTGGGGAGGCGAACCGCTAATCGATAAGTGAACGAGCACTTTGAGAGTAAAATTATAAGTACGCGTCACGTTTAGGAATATTTAATTACATGAGAAGAAAAATATAACATGGAAATAAAGAGCGACATATATTCTGATGCCACGGAAGTAAAGTAATAGAAAGCGAAATATACACAAAGATATAAACCAATACAACTAGATAGCTTCGCACATTCACTTGTTGCACACATATAACCAACTAAGGTAGAAGCACCACGTTTTTTTTTCTCTTTAAGATGTTTCACTTCTATTATGTATACACCGTATACGGTGTTGCACGCCCCTTTTTAAATATATTACCCTCCACTAAGATTTTCTCCTATCATGGGTGGGATTGCCAACACGTATACTATATGTAACACATTTAAATCCGAAACGACAATTTATAGCCTGTAAGCCATATAAATATTTGTTTCGTCTATGAATCGAACCCTCTATCCATAACGCAGGAGTTAATTACTGTCTCTGCGCTATTGGAATCGTCGATATATTTAGATAAATAATAAAATAATATTGTATTCAGAAAGTACCAAAATATATATAAAGTTGCTTATAAGGGGTTTATTGTTATAACAGATTTAATGGTAAATAATGTCATTGACAATTTAACAAAGCGATAAAGTATTGTGATAGCTTGAATGACGTCCGAAGTGATAACGTATCATGGGGTACTGTGATGGAATGATAATACTTTACTATGCACTGTATTACGTACTAGTTTAGTTGGCACATCAAAAACAATTATTGCATCATTTAAGCATTCTGAATCGTTTTTTGTATTATAAATAATTTTGTATTTTTTTTTTATTATTAGGTGTTTACTCTTAAATACATTTTTAAAGATAAACTTTTTAGAACCATCACAATGAGAAACGCAAGTATTATAGTTTAAAAAAAAACAATAAATTTGGTAATTTATTTATTTTAAATACTAATTTCTCAGCACATTAAAAAGTCGATTACATACAAAATAGAAAAAAAAATCTACAGTCCCAGTAACGAACGTTTAATTATAAATTTATTGTTCTCCATATGAACATCTACACTTTGAAGGTATGAAAGATATATATTACAAACTGATTAGTATGTGCATAATTATATTTAAAACACAAAAATGTAAACACTGTAAGTTTTCAATAATCTTATCAGGTAGGTAGGCTACCAATTGTTCACATAAATACTGTATCAAATTATAAAAAAGGAAAATTGATTATTCCTAAGTTTGTAATGCGATGTGGTGATAGAGACAGATGTTGGGCATATCATAGACACAGCTGCACACAAACGTTTCTTTTCTTAACGAGCTCGTCATTAAAACCCACCTTTCAAACATAGTCAACACCAGAATATTCGTTTCTTTGGCCAATGATGCCATGAAACGCCTGGTTGTGCAGGGAAGAGTGGATGGTGTTAGGTCTCGTGCAAGGTCTCTGCTTCGTTTGACCAACTAAATTAAAGCTCTGATCAACGCATCGATCAAAGAAAACGATCGTCATGCTTGACGGAACTGATGCTTCAGTCCGGGATTTATCCCATTTTTGCTCCCATTTATGTGCCTCCAAACGTTATGCCTGACCTTCTCAAGGTAGTCGCTTCCAAATGCTAGTAGATCACAGTTAGGTTCTTTTCCTGGCTGGCTACTCAAGTTAAAGTTCGTACCCACAAGTTGCGTTGTCATCTAATACACAAATTCGTTGACTAAGCTCGTTAAGTACCCTTCTCTTCTTAAGCCCTTCTCGCCCGATGAAGTTGTAAAGACCTTTTCTGGCCAAAACATTATGTTCTGCCAAAAGCACGCATATATAAATCTTTAAAAACAATTACAAATGTATTATTCTTATTACTTATTAGCCTATAATACGAGCACACATTACTCCATAAATTTTAAAAAATAGGCAAGGAAGTGAGTAAAAGTAAATTTAAAAAAAGGTTCACATACTTGTTCAAACAAGGGAATGATAAATAATTAGTTGTGCCTGTAGACTTTGTTCTGCCCCATTTCTCTAAAACAAAGTTACATTGTTTTTTTTTTATATTACTAGCTGCCCCGATAGATTTCGTTCTGTCAAAAGTTATTAGCCTATCACAGTCTAATAGAAATAAAATAACATTAAAAGACTTTAGTAATATCTAATGTGCTGATATTTGTATTGTAATGCCTTATGGTACACGATACTTTTTGTTTGATTACTTGGCGCGTAAACAAATAAATCTGAAGGTATTCCGACGTGAGAGCAGCCAACGTAAAACTGTCCATGAGAGAAACATGAGAAATTTGAGGGAACTCGTTATATTATTTCCATTAATGACATGCAACATCTAATCAACTTGAAGGCATACCAAAGATAATCCTAACTCACCTTTATTTTGATTGACGTCAAATGTTTGAGAGCCAAGGACGGAGTGGTTTGTATGGGAAAAGAAAATTGTTGTTTTTACTATTTTCCTTGTAATTTTTTACGTTTTTTCTCTTCATAAGAACCTTCCTCAGACTTCTCAAACACAAAAAAAACAGCCAAATCGGTTCACCGTATTCAAGTTTTGCACTTACCACAACACATTTAGCGATTCATTTTTGTTTATGTATGAATATAAATAGCTTTAAAATAACATAACAACAATTATTTGTAATAACGCAAACGTTCTGATTATACGTAATTTTGACAAAATACTACATTCGAATACGCGATTATTTCTACCTGGAAATACCAACAGTTGGATTAACCGGAGTGAATTAGTAACGCGCGGATGATACAGATATTTTATTTTATGGTGAAAATTGACTAGAGCACGTTATCGAGAATTTCCAAATAACGTATTATTCTTACAATATGGGCGCATATTCATATATCATAATAGCTCAGTTTAAAAACACTGAGATCGCCATATTTCTTCCTAACTGTGCTCCCTACGTTTGCTCGATGAAATGATACAATACGCTCGTTGGTTTGTAATGGCGATATGTTGAAGGAAGCGGCAGGAGCACGCTGCACCGGTCAGCAGAGCGACTAAACGAATATGTTCCATGCAAACCAGTCGCTTGCTGGCTAGCAACACCGGCCCTGTTGTTGCTTTATCGACATTCTACGATATGTTACGTTCGAGTATGGTGCTCGAAATGATTTTAGAGCGGTTCGTTGTTCAATTACAAGTAGGTTCTTAATTTTATACTCACATTTAAATAAATACCAAGATTAGCCATTAAATAAATGCATACGTAAATGGATAGCGTGCTTCTCATTCTTTGTGACTAAGGAACGTGCAGCAATGCTCGAGAAGGGTACAAAATTAACAATTTTTGCTCACGTTAAGGACGCTGTGCCGGAACAAATCAGTTCCTGCTCGAAACAATGGCATCTTGAACGATGTCGAGCAATATAAATTACCAGTTGAAATGGCATCGACAGAACTGTGTCACGGCCAGACCTTCAGCTAACTCGGAATGTATGTACACAGACGTATATTTTATTCAAATCGCGCAAGACGAGGCGAACCAGCGTGTAACATGCAACATCTTCCATAATAAAGAATTTCCATAATAGTCAGTATTAACTTTACAGCGTACCGTTGGCTAAAAAACAAATGAGTATTTCTAAAACATAGGACCGCAGTTTGAAGGCTTTGCATATTTTTATAATCTCCTTTTGGTTCATAGATAAAATTTTAAGAAATAACAAACTACAAGGACCAGATTGACTTAAGTTATGTTGTCAAAATGTTGTGACCCAATTTAAATAGGCAATTCTGGTCTAGTGATAATGCAGAAAAATAACATTGACCAAACAATATAAATTTCAAAGACTATACTGCTTGAAAAAGTAATGCTATATCATTTAGGCTTTAACCCTTTCGCTACTATCGCTGACTAGTAGCGAAACCAGCTATAAACTGCCGCCTGTACACGATGGGTGACTATATTTTATTCAACCGACTATATTTTATTATATTATTTTTCTTCTGAAAACTCGTTTTGGGCCAAAACCTTGGCACGGAGCTTCGTTTTCTGCGAAACACTTTGCAGCGAGGCCTGCCGTAGATAGGGGTTAAGACTGAAATTTATAGACGCTATTTCGTCTTAGCTTAGCAAAGATCTAAATTTAAAAAAAGTTTTGATAAAAAACTCAATATATAATAGGAACTTGAGTATAGCCATAGTATTCGCAGTTCCAAGTCCATGTGGACAAAATCGGTGCCTTACCAAATCCTTAGACATTCATTGGGTAGTATAAAATGTAATATTTTAGTAAAGTCTAAGCAAACTTAAAGTTTCGTCTGTAAATCTCAGCCTAAGACTACCTTTAAGAACAAGGCAAGTTAGCTGCAGAAACAAATGGAGTGCTGCAAATAATTTATAATTAAAGTATTTCTTTTATTCCAAAAAAATAGAAATCAAGTGATTTCTTTAATCAAGTTTCAACTTTTCTTAATAACCGTTACTAACATATTGTTTATCAGCAAAGATAACATCAAATCCGTCATTTAGTTTCAAGGTAGCCGAAGCTTAATTTTATCTAGATTTCTGCCTATCGCAAAATTTCTTAAAGTTACTAAAAAGGAAGCTGTCATATAATTTAATTTTTGAGTACACAAAATATATTGTACGTAAGCAATGAAAACTCAGGTGTGTGTATTAAAGCAATTCAGATAAGAAATCTAGGTAACGCAAATAAACGAGCTATATACTGCATTTACACGCGAAATACGTCGAGTTGGGTTTTGACCTCTCATCTTTACAATCTAAATGGCCGTTATAAGAGAAAGTGAAAGTTTGAGCCACTGTATTGGAGGATAATCTTTGATCAAAGATTCACAATACCTATTCAATCTGACCTAACCAAATAAACATCTTGTCGATACAAGTGAAAAGATGCTAAATAAATTGAACTTGCACGAACAGCGGACACAAAAATAGGCAGTAATGCTATTGCTTTTTGGTCTTTATTTGCGAAAACCGGTCGAATATGCCAGAGCATTAATTATACGGAGATTCTAGAGTCGGTGATTATACGTAACTTTTGCATTTGAAACAGAGTTTTATAAACAACACAATGAATAATAATGTATAATAAAATATTATAGTGCGTAAAATATATCACGTTAAAAATAAATAATAATTAAGCCAACATAACAACACCATTTTTTTTAAATTAGAGGCACTTGTCAGAAGCATTTACCCAAATAATAATTAACAAAATGTGTGGTTTGCTATGAGCATAGACACATTTCTTATATTAACAACTAGCTGATCCGGCGAACGTTGTTTTGCTATATACGTTATTCTAATATCTTCTAAGATGTGCATTGAAATTAAGTGATGTCAAAGACAATTTTGTTCACAATTAAATACTCTTAATCAACAACACATTTATTTGGATAAAGATTAATATTGTTACGTTGATACAACTCTTAACAAATAATGCATCAATTACGACCAAATTTGATTACCATAAAAACGGTTCTAGTGAGTTAATCTTAAAAGATAGACATATACTGTCGCGGACATTTTTTTAGATCATTTCAAGAGGAATAATTCTTTCCTACATATATTTTTGGTATCTTGAACCGTTTTCGCAACGCACGCAATGGAAGCCCTCAAGGATGAATAATTTTCCCCGTTGTTTTTACATTTTCCATTATTTCTTCGCTCCTAATAGTTGCATCGTGATGTTGTATAGCCTAAAGCCTTCCACGATAAATGGTCTATTCAACACAAAAAGAATTTTTCGATTCGAACCAGTAGTTCCTGAGATTAGCGCGTTCAAACAAACAAACAAACAAACTCTTCAGCTTTATAATATTAGTATAGATAAGCTCTTAATAGTGCTTTACGAACGACGAGCAGCTGCGCTACTGGTCATTTTGGGCAAGACATTCAATTCTTTTCAATTCCTAACATTATTTGCTAAATTTTCGTTAAAGCAAAAGCAAGTCTGTTATTTTGAATGTGCATTATTGTCAATGCAAATTTTTAATAAAGCTACGATAAACTATTTATAATTAATAGAATATTATTTGATTGTTCCAGGCACGGATGTATGTCCTATGAAATCGGTAGTGAAACGTATCGGACAACAACTGTTGACGGCGCTGAGTACGAAAGGCCTCGCTATGTTGGTCAATCACGGCATCGCTGACGAAAAGGTACCTACTTATCCTTTGGCTTTTCATGTATATAAACTTGATCTACTGACCCAATGATCCACATACAACTGTACGAATTTAACATTGAAAATATTAGATCTCGTTTTACCTACTTACGATTCTAGTGTTTAATTTCAAATACGGTTTAAATATTTATTTAAATACTGTTTAAATTGCTGTACTTTTTTAAGATAAATGGTTGTACACTTTATAAAACTTAGCCGACAAAAGTAATTTTAGCATTCGTTTATGTTTATAGTGACTTACAACATTTTGAATTAACTACGAATCTGTATGCTTATTAAAAGATCTACAAAAAAAAAAAAAATTTAGTAAATCACTTAATAGAATTAAATTAATCACTTTTACTAACACTCCGACAGCGGTATTTCAAAACTATCTTTCTATTAATAATTTTATACAAATCGTCCGTTACTATGGCTTAATATTAGTTTTACCAAAATATAATAAAATATAAATGAAAACTTTTTCTATACTAAAAGGTAAAATATATGATTTTACATGGGCGGCATGTTTCAGCCTCGTTGCACATAACCAAGACTTGTGATTACACAAGTCTTGGTTATGAATAGTATCGTTGTATCGCTGCAAATCTTCAGTTTTTACCAATATTACGACACCTAATGTTACACCAATTTGTACGAAATACAAGAATCTAGTCTCTTCGAATTACAGTAGCTATACATTCTAATGAGAATAATAATGAGAATGTAGAAAAACAATTAATGAGAATTACTCATTAGTAATTCTCCCAAATTGTTTTTTTACATTATAATCATAAACTAAGATATTGAAAGGAGTAAAATCTTTTAAACAAAATTGTATATATTTAAAAAAAGTTACGTAAACAATATCATGTAATAAGTACGAGAATCTTCACCAAACGCGTGCTAAAAGAATCACTGTCAATCGACATCAAAAAATCTCTGCAAAATGTATTATTACGAATAATAATACATCATTTGTATCTTGACAATCTGACATTGACCAAACTAACATTGACCAAACTAATCTGTCAATACCAATTTCAAATTATTGCATTGACAAGATTGATTATGGATAGGAAAAATTTGATTGCTATTTACCTATAAGAAAAATACTTGGAAGTATGACAATGGTAAGATATGGCTATGTGTTGACTGTCTTAAACACTTTTAACCCAATTTTTTTTCAGTTAATAGTGTAAATAAATATTTGTAAAGCGTAGTGCCTAAATGCTAATCAATACAATTGATATCGTGCGTTCGCCTATGACAAGCAAAATGATATAGATACCGCAAATAAAAGTTTTAAATATAGTTAACCTTACTATTAGTTATTAGAACACGGACTTGATTTAGCCGTTTTTGTTGCGTTGTTTTCATACAAATTCTATATTTTATCCAAATTTTATAAGTTAGATTTTGAATTTTGGCAAAAACATAGTATTGTAACCTGTTTAGATATTTATTATTAATTTTTTCCCGCTAATGAAGAATTTATGTGTGCTGTTAATGTTTTTTGAGGATAAATCCATGATCTAATTTCGAACCTTTGATTATAATGAGTATGTCTTGTAATCACAAACACAAATATAGGAGGAAGAATACGACTAACAATGTTACTTAATATTCCAGCTAAAATTTATGTATGGCGATTTGGACAACTTTTGTGCACTTCCCGAGGGCTGCCAGGCGCAGTACCTCTGCAACCCTTTAAGCAACCATGGCTACATTCGTCCTGGGATGGAACAATTCGATATGACTAAAAAGGTAATGTCAATTCACTGCTTAATTAATACGTTAAGGTCGGCGTGTAACACCAGTGGCTTACACATGAATGATTCATCTGGCGGCTAAAACTGCGCCATCCTTAACGCGTTAAGCCATAAATTGTGACGGTTGCTACCAGATAAAATGACAAACTGTATATAAAAAGACTTGTCATTATGAACATATCATCAATATTTACATTGAGTTATTTCAATGACGTAGGCACTCGATATTGTGATATTCGACCCCTAAGGAAGTGAAATATGGGTTGCAAGTTTGCTTGAATGTCCGCCATTTTTGTAGTAATGAAAATTTGTTAGAAATAGAAAATAATTATTTCGACGATTTAAGAAAACCAATTCCTAAGGAGATAAAATAAGCGATTTTTACCGGGCAACTTCAGCCCGTATAATAGCTAGCTAGTATTATTATAAAGGCTTTTAAATCTGTAATGACTACGCAGAGTTTCATTATATGATGGTGCCATTTACTATTTACGATAGCTGTAATAATATACTCAATTAAAAAATACGTATCGTACACAATACTAGAAATACCAATGCTATGTTTCAGGAATTGCGTCACTCATTCAGTATCACAACGCTGAGTGCAGCTGCGATGCCGGCTCAAGAGGAAGTGCCAGAGTTCACTCAGCACGTGGTCCCTCTCGCCCACGATCTCACCAACCTCTCGCGTGTCTTATTGCAAGCTCTAGCTTACGGACTTGGTAAGTAGACATTGCAATTTCAATAATTTACCACATTACATTCGAATTTTATTTACATTTACGTAATTCTTTATTCTCCTCCCACATTCGTATCGATATTTAAGCTACATTTATTTTCACAAAATGGTAACGTAACATGATATTCCCAGTTATAAGCTGTATCAAGATTAGTCTGCACTTTTTGTGGACACCGGTAATGTTAATGTGTTTCGCCATGGTTATCCAGCTCGAAGGACTCAAAATGAGGTTATATACAACTAATATAGGCGTCAATTATTACATATAATATGAACAGGATTGTTTAATTATTAAAATAATTATGCCATCCGTGGCTTAGCACAGTCACATGGTCTAGAAACAATAACTTCCTTATGTCAGTAGCGAACTTTCTACAGCTGTTGTGATAATAATGATGACATAAGCGGTTAGTTAATTAAAATTTCATATTGAAATGTTACACTTAACGTGCGCTTCGGATCCTGGCAGTGGCAATACGAGAACGGCTGTTAGATCACAGTGCAACGCTCTGTATATGTATTTATATGGCAAGGTGTCCGATGTAGGCAACTGCGCGGCGTTGCTAGCCGGTGTCAAGCTTGCGGGCAGTGATGCAGTCACCTACATCAGACACTTTTCGATATATATGCATACGAAGCCATGTATACAAATGCCAGAACTCGAAGCGCGCCTTAAACATTTCAGCGTTACAACGACAAAAGATGGCTGTTGTTACAAAATAACTTTTTTATCAGCGTTTATAACTTACTTGTGCTTGAACCTTCTTCATATTATAATATGCATATTTCTACTACATATAAGGCCATTAGAACCAAAGTGAAAATTTTATACAAAAATGCTTTTGAAAAATATATTAACGCCTGATTAATGTATCATTTTTTTAAGTACTATTATTAGACCAGAATACGGCCCACACGTTGCCCACTAGAGAAGTAGTGAGGAGGGTATCATTCATAACCCCCCTCCCCCTCCAGAGTGGAGACCTGCCAAGGCCAATCGCTCGCCGAGCTG
This sequence comes from Automeris io, assembly GCA_036320925.1. Taxonomy (NCBI): domain Eukaryota; kingdom Metazoa; phylum Arthropoda; class Insecta; order Lepidoptera; family Saturniidae; genus Automeris; species Automeris io. Next base: position 3,050,944 of record JAUDJH010000024.1, read on the forward strand.
TAAAAAGTATATGTATACTCAGGCCCGGCGATGGCGAAGAGTAGGCAGTGCTGGCTCTCCGGTGGTTTTAGTTGGTAAGAGCCGGCAGACTGTGCCAGCGGCCCTCACCGGTGCCCTGATGGACCATGAGAATTTCCAACAGGATAACAAAACTCGACCAGAATAAGCCATTCAATTTGTGTAACTATCATTACGACAACATCCTTAGAACAAATAGAGCGTTCTGGTTCTGCAGGCCTAATATCTAAAATTGACAAATAAATATTACAGGAGTTCCCCCGGCCGCGTTTCTGGAGTGTCACTCGGGTATGATGCAAAGCGATGGTCGCAATCCTAGCTCGATGCGGCTGCTGTATTACCCACCCGTACCTCCAGAAGACGCAGGTCCATGCTGTTCAGCCGACGCCGTCCACTACACCCGTTGTGGTGCGCACTCCGATAAATGCACCTTCACGCTTTTAACGCAGGATTCTGAAGGTGGTTTGGAGGTAAGCCTTCTCATTTTCAAGTCACCTTGAGAAAATTATCGTGAAAGATCACTTTTTATTCCATATCTTACTACAAATATCGCCTACACCCTTTATTTCTCCATATTATTATTTCTTTTATGCTGGATAAACGAAGTGATAGCAGATGCAGATATACTAATAAGTCAGTGGTGATCTATATTTGGTAATTAAAGCGTGGAACGTCCGGCTACGTGGTGGGAAGATGATGCAGTCAAGGTTCCGAGCAGTACTTGAACAAATATGATACAGAATCGAGTATGGTGACATAGTATGTGGCAGGCTTTGTCCCAACAGTGGGCTGTATTAGAGTATTAATTTTATAAGAGCCTTCTTTAGGAGCCTATGTTTGGCTTTGACTTTTTTAGCTTTTAAGCTGACATAGGCATAGTGATACCCATATTTAAAGTAATCGTTTTACAATTGATTCCTTATGAGCGAATTCTAATGTTATAACTGGCCTAAAGTCGAGCTCAGTTGCTATAATCATTTGTTTTAATTTCCAGGTAAAGCTGAACGGTAGTGAGAAGTGGCAGGCTGTCGGACATCTTCCCGGAGCAATACTCCTTCAAAACGGAGAACTTCTCGCATCCTGGACCGCCAACCAATTGCCAGCTCTTGTCAGTTCTTCCTCTTATATTCATACTTGAATTCTTCTTAATAATAACTATAAATTGACAAGGATAGAATCAGAGTAGTACGCTAAATTGTGTTATAGGGTATAAATAAATAAAGCAAATTTAACAACACATTCAATTCTATAATGTGCTCATTTCACTACGAGACGCTGCTCAGGAGGCCTGTAAAGGTTCCAGCTTGACGTTTTATAGCAGATCTTGGCTGTATTTTGAAAGCGATGGGCAATAAATGATATTTTGATCTTCATATATTCGGGAGTCTTTAATAGGATTGTGAAGAAGTGTTTATTGGGCAAGCGCATTGTACCTTATCTTTCCACCAAGTATGATTTAAGTTCTACTTATGCTTAACTTTGACAGACACCCTGTTTAAACATATAAACCAGTGAGTTTATAAACATGAATTACGCACGTGCAAACACTCAGACCTAAAACTTGTAGACAGTACAAATATTTGTTGCGTATGGGAAAGCGAACTACCGTAACGTAGAAGTTACACGCCCGATCACTGGTCAACCAAGTCATCAATAGTACATGTCAATAAACAATCGAGTAATACGGCATGCGAGTAAGTCGCAGAGAAGACAAATGGTGCTTTTTTTTTATAATGGGTATTGGAAGGTTTTTCTGGATTCGATGTTTGTATCAAGATAAATTAGATGACATTAACACAAAACTGCACGTGCAGAACTGTATATGTGATAGGAGTGAAACTTTTTATATAAAACAACGTACCTCGACTGTTTCACTCTACGTCATTAGTTACCATCTAACTTTTTTTCTCTCATGTTACAAGATGTGCATAAAAGTGACGCGCCTGTAAAATTATAAATTTATTACCTTTAATTTTCGTCCACTTATTGCCTTATCCGGCGACTTGGAAGTTTCATTTTTAGCAAAAGTAGCAATAATTTCTGTGAATATTCCAGATGCATCGCGTGGTTGTGCCCGCAGGCGCGTACGCGCGCGCTCGCGGCAGCCACTGCGTCGCATTCTTCTGTCACCCGGACAAGGACGCGGTGTTCCCGGCGCTGCCGATGCGCACAGCGCCCTGCCCTCCGCCGCCCGTCTTCACCCCCCACACCCACCTCACGCTCCACCACCGACTGCTGAACGCCGCCCATCACCTGCAGAAACGGTTTCGAGAGACGTACGCGTGACTAGCACGCAGCGATGACACCAAACGCGTTGAGAAATCACCGTTAGAACGCCGGCACACTGCGTCTTGACACCGCAAGCGTCTTTATACTGTGGAAATATGGCAGGACATTATTGCGACAACGCTAGCTCACCTTTCACATTTTTGTACTTGCCACGCGCTGACGATCTCGAGCACTAAGGCTGTGATGTATAGACGCAAGTTTAAGTGTACAAATTTCCCTTTTCTGATTGGTCATGTGCGGGAAGATAAAAGTGAAACAACTCTGATACAGGTCACCACTGTTTAATAACTGATATATAGCACGTAAACCCAATAATTAATATGTCTTTTTGTTCCTCTCTTTTTACAGTATGGCATAGTATGCCTTATATACAGCTGCTGTTAACGAAACTATATAGCGATGCAATTTGGCACAACGCCATCAAGCGAACCGAGATGAATTTAAGCCATAGTCTGTTCACAACAGCTTATGAATGTTCTTTACTCGAACATTAAATTTGCTTAGACTTTACTAAAACATTACTCAATGAATGTCAAAGGATATGGTAAGTCACCGATTTTGTCAACATAGACTTGGCTCTGGGAATACTTTGACTATACTCAAGCTCCTATTATATATTCAGTTTTTTGTCAAAACGAATTAATTTTTCGAGAACTTTGCTAAACTAAGTCGAATTAGCGTCTATAAATCTCAGCCTAAGATAGCACACCTTAACCGCCAGCACCGTAGCTATCTTTACACGCTGCGTGTGTCTTCCACGCGACAAAAAAATAAGGAAATCAATGCCGACATACAGACTCTCCGCGCATATCTTTAAAATATTAGCGCAGTAATTATCTGCCTACTCGCCGTTGGTCATCGACATCGAAAAATCAGCAGTAGACGGTTCGCCGCGTCTCGACGCCGCAAACATTTTTATAGATACTGTTAACACTATGTAAAAAATAAACATGTGAATATATCAGTGCTAGCACACTGGCTCCCCGCACACATATTTACAATATTAGCTTGACTGCTATTTGTTTACGCGTCGACGGTTACAAATACATCGAAATAGCACTTTACACATATTAAATTACACGTACCAAGTCGCTCACAGTCTCAAAATAATATTGTAATAAAACGCAGCTCCATTCAATTAATATCTATGCGGATCCCAATAATTAAATATACTATTGATGTTGCTATAAAAATATTTTTCAAAAGTTACGCACGACAAAAACTTGTTAATATCGCGGTAAGTTTATTTTTAATTATTTTGGAAGATTTGCTTGTAAAAGACAATATAATAAGCTGTTTACCAACTACGTACTTGTAGCAGTATTGTAGAAAATAAAAAATGTCATTATTCTGTAGGTGGCTAATAACACACTTAAAATAAGTACTTATAGATAAATATAGCGATATAAAACAACAATAGAAACGTACAAACTGACCTCTATATTTATTGTATAAGCATAAACGACATTCTCACGAAAAATAATTTGACAATAATATTCTTTGAACTCTGATTACATTTCAATACGTGAATTCGAGGTATACTTTATGAAAATGCATTTATAAACAAATACCATGTGATACATGCATTTACTGTTCGTGCTCCTGTTTGCTTATGCAATAATACTAGCTTAAATTAAATCTAATTTAATTTAGTATTCTTAATATTAAACTTTAAAATAAAACATCGACTATTTGAAACGAAATTACAAAATGTTAATCGCACAAAAATATTAAAGTCATATAATACTATGTACTTATATGAATTTAAGATTAAATTTAATAAATATCGCTCAATAATATACAAAAAATTAGGCAAATGTGTGACTTAATAGCTTTAAATTCACGGCTCATGGAACTAACAAATTCGATATTATATTACCGCATACAAGCAAGTATATCGACTTTTTGTTTATGTTTTCACTCATATTAAATATACGAAAGCCGTCCAAAATAAAACATTTCTTATTTGTCTAAAACTCACTTTTATAGTTACTTATTGTGCTTAACTGTTTGTAATTTTTTTACTTAGGTGATCACTTTGTTTATATTTGTTATAACGGTATGTATTTTAATTATTGATAACAACAATAAGGAAAACAGTTCAGTCTATTGGTTTCTTAACCACACTATTTTTACGATAAAAAAAAAATACGAGTGGTGAAAGACCATTTGCTTTAAGTGACATTTTTTGGCGATATTGTCTAATACACATTTTCAGAATCAGCGTTTTTTTTTACCGATTCCAAATATATATATATATTTATAGGGAGATAGGGCAGAGATAGGGCAAAATGTAATCTGATTAATGATGAACGATTACAAAATGTAGTCGTAATTTTAATTTTCTTGCTCTGTAATTATGATGAAATCCATTTAAAACATTAGGAAATCATAAATGTGTATACAATCTGGGATTTTGTAGTGTTTAAAACATTAATGAGCAAAATGCAGTCATATTAATGGTAAAAAATGTAATCGTTAATCATTTTCATTAATCTGATTACATTTTGCCCATCTATGTATATTACTATATGACCAAAAAATGTCGCTTAAACCAAATAGCCTTTCATCCCTCGATATGTTTCTAAATCGCCAAAAAATGTTGCTTAAGCCAAATAGCCTTTCACTCTTCAAATAGATATCAATAAAAATATATTAAATTGTACTATTAGGGATAAATAAGTAGGTTTATACAGTTTTTTATACCTAGTTGAAGTAACTAATAACTGTGTAGGAGCCAATAACTACTATTTACCCTACTAAAGCTGAAGACTGTTTACCTTATAATTATTCATTTATTATTATTATCATTCCCATAGAAATTAAATTTTATATGCAGATAATTCGAGTACACGCGAAATCCCCAGCTAAAATATAAAATAGCTGAAATAATTGCTATAAATGGCGTTTTCTTAGTATAGCGTAAATATTATTTTATTATAGTAAAATAGCAATTAGCGACGTTTAGTCAATAGTGTTTATCTTTTATACATATGTGTTGTTATATTTCATATAATCTTGGTGTTCTTGTATTATTTTTAGCTTAAAATTACACTTTTTTTAATCATTTTTATTTATTGTGCTGCTTTTTCGCGGCTACTTAGATCGATTAATTGAAATGGTCGTTGTAAAGAAGGGGGATAGCTGAATTTAATTAATGTACTTAAGTATACGACTGTGTTCAAATTTTGGAGCCGGTGAAAGAAAACAAAAACGACGTAAGTGACTTAATTATTTGTATCGTTTAGACTTTAATAACCTGATTATGCAGAGATAAAAGGACAATGAGAGCAATATATGCGTACTTAGTTGACTAAGAACTTATTTTAACCTTGTCGTGTTTTACTCTCGTGTGCCTTAAACAATTATCAGTAATGAGAATTTCATTAGATGTCTTCGTATTGACAGTTTAGATTTCACACTCAAATCTTACTATTCGGAAACCACGTCAACATCGTGTGTTGTTCTGAGTTGATTTGTCATTGACTCGAAAGAAAATTGCTGAAGTAGGGCTCTGTGTTGAATAATGTATTTTTTATTACTCTAAGAACTATAAATTATGTATATGCAGAATAACTAATAAATGTATTATTATATATTTGAAATCTCGGTTCAGAATTTAATAAAATTAAGTTATCATACCCAACGGAAACAATATCATGATATTCATCCGTTAATATAATATGATATGTCATATCATATTATATTGTTGTTGTCGGTATACCGAAAGGAACATTATTGGATGTACAATGTTTTTGATCCTTTTTTAGATATTTATACACACATTACTGCCAAACTTATCGATACTTAATTATTTACTACTTATTTACGAAAATTTTAGGATAAATAGGCGTTAATTAAAAAAAATATATAAACACTACTTAAGAAGTTTTTTATAAAATATATTTTTGGTAATCGTTACCAATATTCAACCAAACTTTTGTCGTGTAGTTAACGGTACGCAATGATTAACAAATGTGTAATAATAATTAAAAATTCAACTATATATCATATTTAATTATTAAGTATTATAAACGAAATTGCGACCAGAAATCGAAACAAGCTGTTTATATTTATTTAGGTAAATACTTCATATATTTATTCTTTGCCTTCAGTATAACAAAAATCAGGTGTTTGCATTCTTTCCAATTTCATCTTTAATTACATTTAATCTAATCAGGATAGATATAAGAGTCTTTTCAGTTGCTAATGATTAAGAACAAAAGTTATATTGTGGCTTCATCATTTATTCGAAACCATATTACTATATTTGAAGTCCAATAAGATTCCGGAATTAAAACATCAAATTCTGTAAATTGACAAACCATGTCCAGATCATGTATTTTTTATAATCTATCTGTTCTAATCTACGCTTATTCTGAGACTAGAGGAGCAACCGACAAAACCTCAAATAAAACATTAATAAAATTAAAAGACCAAATCAATTTTGTTAATTTACTTGATCGTGAATTCCTTACAATGAATTTATACCTAATATAAGTTATGTTTAGATTAATGTTGTTCAAAATATTATAGTTTTTTTGTGCCTAATCGGGTTCACCTATCTTTCGAAGTTCTACATTGGATTAGTTATATTAATTTTTTGAATGAATATCTATTATAAGTTTTATTTTCTGCTTAACTATTTTTTTTTATTGGTTAAATTTTTTGTATGTGCTATCGAATCCATTATATAATACTTGTATTTATGCAATATTTTATTATTATTTATCGTTTTCTATTATAAAAACTAAACACTTATTAATTTTTTTAGAGACTTTGATAAGACGATTTTTAGAGATTTTTAATCAATGATTTAGGTGAACATAGCTAACTTTTGGTTTTTAATTGTGCATTTTAAAGGGTTAACTGGAATAAATTACAAAAAAAAACAAGCTGATTATATTATTATACAAGATATGTGTTTTATTTCATAGTAAATTAAGGTTCAGTTGCAGAAACATTTTAAATACTAATGTATCGATAATTTGTTGGCTCGTGATGTCTTCCAAGGTTTTAATTTATATTACTTTCCTAAGCTAATGAATGTATTCGATTGGATAATATAATTCTGATGAATGCATAATAGGTAAAAATAACTTCACAAAATCCACATTATTTTAAAATAATTTAAAAATATACATATTGATATTGTGGGGCAATCACAAAAGATATTCCGACATATGTCATACCGGACTTACAGATGGTTTTATACTCTACAATTTTTCTGTAGAAAGTGCCCCTCATATACATACTTCTTACTGTAAAAGCAGAGTTAGAAACGCATTAGGTCGTCAGATTTTGTTGACTTATGTTGCAAATAAGTTATGTTCAAAATAAGTCTCTACGAAAGTTCCCTTCATTTATCGAGATAATTTACAGTATGTTTTGATAACCCTGCCTATCCCGAAATGGCCATATTGGTGACATGGTAACATTACCAAAATACATGTTCAAATTAAAAGTTATTGTCATATAAAGTTAAATAAATTGAAATACGTTCAATTTGCATCGTGTTTGGCTTCCAGTTTCATGGAGAGTAGACAATATAGTATTCAGAAAAAATAAAAGAGTTAAAAGTCATTTTTCAAAGAGAGATTTTTCACGTAAAAGAACATTTTCTTAAATTAATAATTGAATATAAAAAAAGCAAACAAGATTTTTAATAAGAAAAGAGAACAAGAAAACATTGTATCTAGAAACGTAACAAACATTTCAGTTTCAATTATTCACAGTTGAAACTATGAAAATCAAGGCTTTCATTCACTATCCTCAAGCCAAAGCTTGGATTTAAGTAAGTTACCTACTTCATTTTCGATGTTTACGTTTTAGGTTTTCCTTCTTACAATTACAAATAATATAATAAAGGCGAAATAAAATAATTCTAACAATAGGCGAGTAAAACCCACCCTATGGAAACTCTGTAGGGGGGAAAATCGGATTCACGCATTCGGTCCGCGCGGGCGCTCGGCACACCGTACGCTAGACTATTTTAATTTCGCTGCGGCATAATCGCGCCGGCTATTTTCGAATTTTTATTTTGGCGCAGTTCGCGTGTGGTCGATGCCGTGATGATCTTTTGGCGGGAAAACTCACAATGGTTACCGTCAATCAACCGTGCAGCCGCTAATTTCACTCTAATATTAATTTCATATGAAAATAATCGACCGCGGGGGCACGATATCTGTGCATCTTGGGGAAAATCAAACGGATATGGTGAGTCGCTGAACTAGTATATCTGATATTATTTTTTTATACTTAAGTACTATAAAACCGAACTATAGAGAATAACACTGAAATATAAGCGTTTAGAAAATCGAAAATATCCTTTAGATAAATATGAATGTATGAAAAATAAAAACAAAACAAATATACAGCTTATCAACAAAATAATAAACTACAATAAAACAATGCTTTTTCCATCATTTCTAAAGTAAGTATCATGAATACAATAAACATATTCGTGATTTAAGTATGTAGTATGTATATATATACAATAAATGAACTTTTCGGACCTACTTCCTTTTGGACATACAGTCAGCGTTTTCAACAATAATTTAATTACAAAAACAAAATTAAGACTTAATTTTGGCATTAATTATTATAGTTATATTGATAATTAATATTATTTTTTAGCTTTCTTTAATCAACGTCTGGAGGCTTTTGTAATTTAGCTATTTACATTTTCTTTAGTATACATATTATTTAAATATATAAATCCCAGTATGGGATCCATGATCTCGGTCAGACGGTTCAAGGACAAAATGTAAATTTAATGTTAAAATTACTAAAATATAGTGACAGATGCAATGCACCGAGTGCCTCATGAACGAAAATTCCAATAAACGTTTTTAGGGATCCACAGATCGTGTTAAAGTAATGCTAAGGGGTCCGCAAGTCACGGTAACATAATATTAGGGCTCTGTTCTTGAAAAAGATTAGGAAAAGCTGTATTTAATAATACTACCATAATCTATGTTCAAAGTGCGTCAAAAAATATTAAATAGTTATCGATGTTACTTTAAAAAATAAAAAAACTTTTACCTTAGTCTATCTAAAATTGTTTTCGAATTATATAAGCATAATCGAATTTCCCTTAATATAATTAATTTTGTAATTAATTTTAATCTTATATAGTCACTATTTAAAAATTAATATACATATCATATCCCTACACCTCATATCTATAATCGAAGAATTAACCAACACTGCATCTATATCATTCATTAACAAATTATATGATCAATAAAAATATATGTAGTTTCATAAGCTCATTTAACGCTGTCATCCAATGGGTACTTTATTTTTTCTTTATGGTCTACAATAGGCATTTTACAATATATACCTATTAAACAGGACTTCTCTATTATAGATGTTCACTGTTACAATATTTATAAAATAAATTCTCTAAACTTTCGTCATCTTGGTTTAATATTTTTCGATTAGAATGTCTATATGGAAATAGTTTTTATTTGCCGACTATGTCATTGGTGAACTATTTTGTTACCTTTTTGTTGAAAGTTGAAAACTTATTTGTTATTTCTCTTTTAACTTACAAAGCATTTTATTGGATTTCTATAGGATTTCTATGCAAAAAGATGAGATTGAAGATAATTTTAAAATACATTTTTAATTTTAGAAATTACCTATTATGTTCATGATGAATGTTATTAATAGTAGATATTCAAGAATTTATTGTAGACTTGGGTAATACAAAATTATTTAATTATATAATATATCTGCTCTTTTATTTCGATTTATACAAAATATAGCTTATCTCTTTAATTAGCATTACATCTGACAAACCATGCCTTACTCTGCCTAAAAACTATAATTAGGTATCTTTATGTGTCTCAAGTTGAATATATAAGTAAATACTCAAAATATTTTTTATTTCGCTAAATAACTTTCATTCAGTTTTTGTATTAACAGATGTACCTAGCGGATTGAGTTGTACTAAGTACATTTTAACACGTATTGTCCAGACAGCAATCTCGGTGCTCAGCCAATGGCTTGCGATAAGTTTGATAAAAGATAAAGTCTGTCTAATCCCCTGTCTGAACACGCTGTATGCACCCATCACGACCACGATGCGTGCATGTCTACACCATACAGTAACGTGTTAAATATATATCAATGATACGATATTATAAAAATTGTAAACAATGTCTATAGGCGAAAATAGGGAATAATAGTTAAAGAACCAAATGTAGTTTCATGTTAATCAAAAAGAACACTTTTAATTCTGAATGTTGATTTCTACGCTTTATGTTCTATTCGTTTATACTTACGTGTTACTGACATTCCTTATCCTGCCCTGTAGTCTTTTCAAACACATTTTTTTGTATTATTCTGTCTTGGTAAAATTACTATTATTCGGATAAAATGTTATTGGCCTGGAAAGTCTTTTAAAACTTTACCGAACTGAAGGTTGAGCACTAAAGGTGCTCAGGCAGCTAGTTATGAGTTGGACTATAACGCAAAGGTTCCCCTGTGGGAACTAAACTCGACTTGGCGGCTGCCAGAGAAGGAACCTAACGGCGATCAACTTGCAATTCGGAAGTGACTACCATGAGAAGAAACGTCGAAAGAATATCAAGGCTACTCGAAGTGGGCGCTTAAAAACTCGATATTATAGGATACTTAAAACAGGATCGCTGTAAAATTATTTCATAATTGAAACAATAATAACTGATATATTACTCAAAACATCTCATAATTTCTTGTAAGTTACAATATTTTTTTCATTCATTATTATTGTCACAGTTGAAGGTATTTTCCGTTACAAATAAATGAAATAGAAACTCAGTTTTGTAAGCGCATAGTCAAGTTAATAAAGATTCAACGTTGATCACTGATAATTGATTGACTGTCGATGTACCCTCGTTCCTGACGATCGCCACCGCCACTGGACAGCATTATTTTTACCATCATATACGATGTAGTCAATTTATTATTCCATTATATAATAACAAATGATGCAATATCCCCCATAAATGCGATTAGTTATATACTCAAATCCTAACATATACGAGCTCTGGATTATTTCAAATTAAGTGCGGATTAACCTACACATGTTTACTAATGAAGGAAATTATCTTTAGATAACCTATACGCCTACAATGTGTACGTGTAGAGTTTTTTTTTACACTGGCTCGACATAGTGATTACAGAGTACCTGATGGTAAGTACAGTGTAGTCCAAAAACGAAAGCGACTATCAAAGGATGAAAATCCTTTGATAGTCTACATCGTCATGTCGGCCCACATATACCACGACTGAAGGTCTCTAGGTATATGAGCTACTGGATATACATAAGCTGATCCCGAATCGAGACAAGCCGAAACTTGTCACTATGACGGGCTTTACACCCATGCACTGTGGTCGCGATCCAGACGGGCATCGACGCCCTACTACCTCGCTGCTGCTCGTTTAGCACCACCCAGGAGTCACGTGTAGGGAAACTAGGGTAAAGCATACGGACGCGAGCAGCTTCGACTCCCCAACACTTGTGAACAGATATCCGTGCTTCAAACACAATGTGAATACAATCATTAACATATCTGCGCATATAAACTTAAGGAGCATATATGATACTGACAGCAGAATGTGCTGCTGGCAGCATTGCTGCTAAGTCGGATACACACCATACAAATCTATACAAATCAGCCATTTTGCTTGATGCCAGCTCGACAGGTCTTTTTTTGACAGGATATGGGTTGATGGCCGGAAAAGACAGTCACAACTAAACCGAGCGAGAGGGCGAACACTGATGTGCCCAGCCGGCAAATGTATGGGTTTGGTGCTAACGCAAGGGCACCCCTGTAGGTACGAACCTCGACTTGGTCCGCCAGCCAAAATACGAAACCTAATTGTGATCTACTGTCGTTTCGGAAGCGACTACCTTGAGAAAAAACGCCGAAAGAAACTCAAAGCTGCGTCGGAGTAGATAGATCGTAGATAGTCGGAGTAGATCTTTTAAAATAAAGCTGTAAAGGTTCAATCATAACCAAATGTATTAAAGGTTTTATATTTGAAAATATAAACATCCAAAGTCCAATTAGAATTGGTTGTGAGTACTTTCAGCTCATGATTCCGAAACAATTTTTATTATAGGGAAAATGTAATATAAAAAATATAATTATATATTTTTTTAAAGATTCTAAAATCAATATTGCGACACTATGATGAAATACAATTTACTAATTTTTACTTATAAGTGGTGATATACATTGATAACTGACAACCGGTTATTTCCAGCAATGGCCGTGTTGCTCGATAGTTCATCGCGCATTAAGAGATAGGAAAATGAATAAACACACATTTGCAACTATGGACGCTTGTGACAGTGTCATTTTATTGTATGATAATGTATATACATAAGTACTTACTTAGGTATGCTATGTTTAGCAAATAGACGGAGGATGTTTTTAATTTTATTAAATATAGAAACTGTTTATATGAATGCACTTCTCAATACTAGGTGTAACTTAGGTGTCTTTATACACGCGTAAAAAAAAAAACAAAATAACCTTAGCTAATATTAGGTCCTTACATATGAAATTGGCGTTTTGTATGGGAGGAACAAAAAGTCGAATATTTTTTAATATAATATATTTAATTAATCAAAGTATGAACCATTATTTTCTATGCACTTTTGCCATCTCATAGGTAGTTCATTGATCCCTTTACTAAAAAAACCAGTCGGACGGGAATCAATAAAATCTTTGAAGGCGATTTGGACTGCCCCATCGGAGTTGAATTTTTTCCCTTGCAAGAAGTTATCCAAATTTCGAAAAAAATGGTAATCTGTTGGAGCAAGGTCCGGGGAGTACGGAGGATGTCTTAGACTTTCCAATTGAAGCTCTTCTAATTTAGTAGCCGTCTGTTGCGCAGTGTGTGGTCTAGCGTTGTCGTGAAGCAGCAGTGGCGTGCAGCGATTGACCAGCCTAGGTTGTTTAGCCGCTAGCTTTTCCATCATGGTTTGCAATTGCTGACAATAGACATCAGCCGTAATAGTCTGGCCAGATTTGAGAAAACTGTAATGAACAATACCGGCACTAGTCCACCAAACGCTTACAAGTAACTTTTTTGGGGTTAATTTTCGCTTGGGGCAGGATTTGGCTGGCTGGCCAGGATCCAACCATTGCGCTGAGCGCTTCCGATTATCGTAAAGAACCCATTTTTCATCACAGGTAATGATTCGGTTTAAAATACCTTCATTATTGTGCCGGTTTAGTAATGTAACGCAGCAGTCGACGCGCGTTTGCCGGTTTGCTTCAGTCAATTCGTGATGTACCCACCTTTCAAGCTTTTTAATCTTCCCAATTTGCTTCAAGTGAATTAAAACAGTTTTATCACTAACATCGCAGCCTGCAGCTAACTCGGACGTGGTTTGCGATGGATCCGCTTCCACAATAGCCTTCAACTCTTCATTATCAACTCGAGTCTCAGGCCGTCCACGGGCCTTGTTCTGCAGGTCGAAATTTCCAGAACGAAAACGTTGGAACCAAAAACGAACTGTGTTTTCTTTTGCAACACGACCGCCATACACATCATTCACCCTTCGAGTTGTTTCCGCAGCACTAGTGCCACGGCGGAACTCGTACTCGTAAATAATGCGATATTTTAAGTTTTCCATTTTGTAAAATGAGTGACGCAAACAGAAAAAAAACAAAAGAAAAAAACAAATGAATGACGATCATCGAAGCACAAATACATGAGTCTATAGCTGTACAAATTTGAATTTGGAATTCCTTACCAAAGAGGAGAAATTTGTGATTAAAGTGACCAGTACGAAAAACGCCAATTTCATATGTAAGGACCTATTATAATAATTTGTATCTTTTTTTTTAAGTAATACTTTAAAATAATTAGTGCAGTTACATTTATTTATTCTAAGATTACAAATAACAATTACCTACTAAAGAAAAAATTCGAAAAGGCGCCCAAGGGTTTGTGAGCACACCAGCCCCGGATCTAGAATTTTTAGAGCCGAATTGAAATTGCTGTGTCGCGATCCCGCCTCTACAATATTATAAAATTTAAATACCATTTATTACATAACAAGCGATATATTCACGAAAAACTATCGTTGCATAACTTAAGACGGGTATCAATATTTTAGGAGATTATTGAGTGAATTTTTAAAACGTCAAAACAAAGGCTTGTACAAATTTTCAGCCTAATTCATGGGAAAAATTTTGGCTTACTTTTTTCGTTATATTATTCAGTGAGTACGCCGGGTGATGTGCTAGTCCACTGCCCATATACCTGGGCCTGAACCACACAACAACAGGAAAAAAGTTGTAACAATTCATGATACTGTAGGAAATATGCCAATGTCGGGGCGTTGAGATCTCTTACGTTGTTTCGATTTTAAGCTACACCAATATTAATCATGACACTCCGTACCAAAATGCAATACTCAGGTGGAGCCATGCCAGATCGCATTACGGCTATCTAACTAGATGTTAGTGGTTTTCTCTATCTTCAATGCATCGTTTTCAGAAATCAGCCAAAGATTTTCCTTGCAAAATTATTTTCATAGTAAACGGAGCCGCATTACAATAAAACGTGTAATCAATCAAGAAAGCACTAATAAAGAACGTGTCACATATGAAGTCGTTCGCTGTGGCCGAACCCGAGTCGGCGGCGGATTGGCGATAAGCGAACCAGCAGTAACCAGCTCGCCAGCCGCGCGCCGATCGCAGGGGGCCTACACCGACACGCGATCACGTATCACCCGCACACACGCATCGCCTCCCTGATAACGCAATCAGACGCTCAAATAAAGTACTCAATGACGCACAATTTTGCAGTACCCGCTATTTGTACAAAGTTTATAAGTAAGACCGTATTTTTGTCACGGCGTTTCATAGATTAACGGGATTGTCTAATTTAAAAAAATTACTAAGTTCATTTAAATGTTTGCAAAAGTCGAAAAGAATATTTATACATAAATGCAATCATGAAATATTATGAAGAAAATAAATTGTATAGTTTTGAGTTTCTTATTCATTCGTATACAAAAGGGAGGATTTTAATGAAATATGTAGATATAGCTATATGAATAAAAATTTATTGAATTGGACCATTCAAATGACACAGAGTTGCAATAAAATTCGATAAAATTACCTAATCATTTCATTAGATTAAATATTAATAACTGCTGATTTAATATCAATGCTATTTGATTACTTCAATACAAAATTGCCTTACTTGCCTTCGTGCGTAAAGTCCACTTACCTACCTATTAGGTATATTATCTTTTAACATCCAGTCCTCAATGATCAATACTCAGCTTGATAATTATGCCTTACAAAAATAGGATCGGTCATGCCGTCATATCAACTCATTAATTTTTTATTGTAACAAATATTATTATGTCATAATAATTACAGAAAAAGTATATCAACAGTAATAATTACAGAATAAATCAAAAGCGCTACAACTTCTTTGTTTTCTCTTCTCTACTTCTTGATAACTCTTCACTGTTGTGTATCGTTACTCCATTTCATCCTGTGTCACCATCGGTTGAGTACAGCCACTTCATACAGTATGGCGCTAGGTCGTGCCTAACCAACATCTAGAGCAAAGGCTTCTTGGTTATTCCCCTTCTATCTTTCCAGTTATCACTAGCCCGAAAAAGTGAACATAACATTTAAGCTTAGAACATTAATTTTATCACGTACTTGTTTATTTTTTAAATTTTTAAGTGGCCAGTACACTAATTCTGTAGCTTTATACGAAACATTTATTTACGGGCTAAGTCTTAGACTTACGTGATGTGTGTATGCAATAATTTTAGTTTTTATAATACATGATACTTTCCTACTTAATAATAATAATAATAATTTTATTGGATCAAATAATTATGAGCAAAACATTATTGCTTGACAGTTATATTCTTAGTTAACACGTACGTTCTCATAGATTTTTATCATGTCTAGTTTATATCAATGTAAAAACTCTTAGACGACTTCACGTGATAGGTGATAAGATAGGGCAGCACTGAACGTCTGCGCCCACAACACGCAGCAAGCTTTGCTAAATTTTCCAATGTCCTAACATATTCTGATATCTTTGTTTTATCTGGATCTGTCTGAGCTCTTCCAGTCCCAATAGATACTGATAACTGATTATGCAATCAAGGTTTATTCGTATTTCACATGATCAAACTCCTAAATTACGATGTGTATTTTATTGTGTTCGAAAGTTTCAACATTTTTTAAATTACAAAAAAATCGTAAAACGCGCGGAACAAAATTATTTATTTGCAAAAATTTACACTAGATGTACCTACTACCATTTTCAAACAAAAGTGTCTATCATACATTAAATATTTACACAGAAAAAGCAACACATCTCCAGTATTAAAATGATTAATACTATGCTGAAATGCTTTTAATTTGAAATGTAAACTGTGGCAGTCAAACTTGCCACTTCTTATTCTACAAAGTTAACTGGCCACAAACCAAGTCAGCCAAATGCTGATACGAAATAATATGCCCGTGTATCCTTTGGCCTATGATATTGGATCTTATAAACTGTGAAACAATATTTATGTATGCATGATTGCAATATGGTCCAAAAAAGATAATTGCCAAGAGACAATAAGCTATTGATAGTTATCGTCGTCACATCGGACTGTATATATACTATATACCATGGCAAAACATCCCATAGACAAATGTAAATTTTGATTTATCCCAGATTTTCTTCTTTCAACATCAACTGCGAACGATATTTAAAAACAGCAGAAAACATCTACGTTTTAAGGATAATTAGGTACAGTAAAACTAGATACCTACTTATAGATATAGATAGTATTAGGGATATAACGCAAACTTTATGGGGAAATAATGAGAAATCAGTTTCTTTAACATCAAAACTGGCGTTAATAGGCCCAAAATTGACTACCACACAATGTGTCACAGAGCTCAACTTAAGTGCCGCCCGCTAATACCTATTGTATTTCATACGTAATATTGTATAAATTGTAAATATATTATTAGTACCTAGTCGTTTAAATCTGGTTTCTAATTAATTACCTAAAATTTCTGTATATAAATGTGTATCATTGTCGGCCACATTCTCGCCTAATTACTGTTATCATTATCAATGTTAAATCATTTATTACCCAGTATTTTGAAACTGTGGACTTAGGACAAAAAGCATGTTGGCTGAATGTTAACATATAAAATCAAATATCATTGCGAAATAATTGTTGCGAATGTGAAACAAAGTCAAATTTAATGGCAGGCTTTAATGATATTTTCATACAGAAAATACTAAGCTGAAGATCATGTAATGTTAAGGGTGATCCATTTAATGTGACATGTTTAATGTACTTCCCGTATGTATGTCTACTTCCCGTGACATAGTTTATCAAAAGATCCTTGAATAGGTCAGCATGATCTCGGTGATTATCGACAATGTATGATTTTATCGACAGTTCCGACGTGTGGCGTTTTTGGACTGCGTTGAACTTCAAGTGCAGTGTGAATACTAAGCAAAGCTACTATGAAAAGTACCATTGCGATATTTTTTACGTTTATTGTTAACATTATTTACCCTATAACCCTATTGATATATGAAATAAACAAATTAGAGTGTGAAAGACTGATTCATTATATTTGTTGAGTTAAATTAAAAAAAAAATCGTAGAGGAATACGTAGTTATACGTATACTTTTTTATAAATATGTTTTCGTTATTGTCTTGGTGTGTTATTTATTAAAAAACCTAACAATAACAAATATGTTAACGTATTGTAACAAGGGGGGGTTGCCGACTAGCAAAATTAGAAACACCAGCCTTTGTTACATAAATTTATTTGGAATCGTAATATACTATATAATACTTTATATAAATTAATACTACACCTAACATAGCGACGGGGTTATTGTAACATACATGTTACCACGCTACAAGATATACCTAATATTTGAGAGAGGTTTTGGAGGGATGAGCTTTACTCCTTCCCCTCCCAGAGAGGTAGCCTCAACTAGGCTTCTTGTATCCTGGGTGTAAGGATCAAATTGGCTTCCCAGGCCTGGGTGTCGCAATCAAAGGGACACCCCGGGAGTTTTTACTCAGTAGGAGTCTGACACACAGGAGTTGCTGCCCTCAAGGCGTCCCTGATGGGCCTATGCAGAATTTTCCCCCGGGATACAAAAAAAGACTTAACATTTACGTCGCTGATTCCGAAAATATATATGTTACTATATCACCAAAAAATGTCGCTTAAACTAAATAGCCTTTCACCCCTCGATATATAAATAATAATGATCATGCGATACCATTACAGTTAAAAACCAATGGTGTAGCACGGCTCATTTAATATTAACTTAATTATTATATGAAATATTCGCATCAATACTTATCAATAAATACAAAAACAATTTACTTATAACAGAGTCCGGCAGCCGGGCACGTTGTGTCCGTATCGTAAATAAGAACTAGTAAAAGGTCGCTTCATACCGACACTGATATCAGTCACCTATTGAACTGCAACCTACTGGACCGGTAATAACTGGACGCCGGCCGCGACGGGCGGCTGGCTGATAACTCTCCTCCACTACTAATTCACATTATTTCAACGATGTCTAGCAAACCAGTCCCAAATCTACCACTACCCATGCAGTTTAACCCTTTTCCAATACCTTTATCAAAAAACTGAATGTTTGTTTAGACTTTTTAAAAGAAATAACTCAAACATCATGTTCGTGGGGGATTCGTTCTCTTATCGGCATGTTGTCACTTTGAGACGTTTTATAAGTAGGCGTCGCGCGCGCCAGCTAGCATTGTCCGCGACAGTCGCGTGGTGACCACAACTGTAAACTAGATTTGCAAACAGTGAATATTGTGCAACGATGTTGGTGTTTCCACAATGGAGGTCCAGTATTCCTGACCAGGCCTGTAGAGTACCGCAGTGGATGCCTGCGGAAAGATTCGCACCGTATCTCGCAAGGCCCGTTCCATTGCCGCCTCTTCCACCGCAGGTGTGATATTTCAAAATTACTGTTTTTTTCTTTTTATTATTGCTCGACTAAATAATTTTATCGCACCTTATGGTAAATATAGTGCTGTCCAAGAAAAGTGACTATCGGCAAAGGACGAGAGTTATCGCCGTCGTTATCCCACTGACAGAAAGTTTGTAAATATATTAACTGGATGTAAAAGGCTGAATACGAAACGCAACATGCCGGAGCAAATCACCATGACGAAATCTCCGAGGACTGCAACAACTTAAAAACTGACCTGTTTAAGCGCATAGTTATAATAGAGTAAATTTAAATTCGTAGGTTGAAGACGAGGATTCTTCAGGCAGTTCATCACCTGAACGGAACACGTTTGAGCAAACTGTTGATAATGCGGAGGGATTTTGCGGCTGGAGAGCATGCGGCGCGCAGTTCCCCAGCGTCGCGCGTCTGTCCGCTCACGTCGCGCGCACGCACGCTATCGCACACAGCGATGGCCTCTTCTACTGCGGGTGGAAAGGGTGCATTCGACCTCACAGAGGTTTTAATGCGCGGTAAATATTTATATTTCACTACCAATTATGGAAATCCCAAATACTATTATTTTACTTTCCCTGTCAACGTGTTTATTTGAAATATACTTTATGCAAGTTTTAACAAATAGAAAACCTATGCTCAATGTATTTACCTTGACTCTATTTTACTTTATAGCCACATTTGATATATAAGTTAAACTATTCACTTGATTTAATATTAAACTTGTTATTATGGTTGTTCACAGGTACAAAATGTTGGTGCACGTCCGTACCCACACAAATGAACGTCCGCACATATGTAACCAATGCAACAAAAGCTTCTCCAGAGCAGAAAACTTGAAAATACACCTACGTTCTCACTCTGGAGAGAAACCTTATGTCTGTCCTTATGAGGTAAATATACACCACCGTTAATATACTACTGTAAAATGTTTCAGAAAATATTGGAGTTATTTATATATATTTACTACTTAGGTACATGTTTGCTATTGATCTTGTATCACACTTTTTAGTTAATTACAATATTTTTATTCATACACACTCCCTTTTAAAGAATAAGTTCAAAAACTTTTGTAAATTCTAATTACCTACTAGCATAATTCCAAGCACCTACTAATCTATTATCTATTTCACATTAACAGGGCTGCGGTAAAGCTTACTCAAACTCCAGCGACCGGTTCAAACACACGCGAACACACGCTGTTGAAAAACCGTATTGCTGTAAAGTGCCCGGCTGCAATAAAAGATACACCGATCCGTCCAGTTTAAGAAAACACGTTAAAACTTACAAACATTTCACAATGGAGCAGCTAGCCAAGCAAGAACTTGCAGCACAGGCTTCAGATCACTCGCCATCAAATGAGAATAGCATATACAATGAACCCAGATCACCAAATAACACGTACCAGGTTAAAAGCCCCTTGTCACCAATTTCTTACGCACCAGTTCTAACAGAGCCTTCTGTTTCGCCGATTATTTACCCTTGCAATGAAGTCAACTGTATGAGACCTTTGGAACCAATATATTCGATGAGAGTACCACCGAATGAAATGTCGTATGTAGAATATACTCAAATGTATGAACACGCTTACAAAAGCTACTATTCCAACATCAGCTGCCCTGTTTTAAAACCTTCGATAAATGAGAAAGCATTTTCATATGAAGAACAGATAACGATAGATGATGTGGCAATGAGGATCGTAGAAGAACGTCCAGCTAAATATTCCATGGAAGACGTAGAAATGCCCCTTAATCTAATTTGCGCTAAAAGAATTGAATGCAAACCTATTGAGGAACTAATCCGGCGAACGGATTTACCTTTAGATTTAAGTACGAAAAGTTAGTATTTATAAAATAAATTTATGTTCATTATAAAAGTATATTATTTCTTGACATATAATTACTCTTAACCATTTCGCTACCGTAGGCCTCGCTGCAGTGTTTTGCAGGAAACGGATGTCCTTGCTGCCGTCGTTTTCGCAAGGGAATCAAAACCTACAGGACACTTTCCGTTGATCTAGAATCATGTAATTTGGGAAAAAGCAAGATCTTATATCAAAAGTATAGGAAAAAGTTCGAAAATCGTAAATTTGTAGTTACATCACTAATTTTTTTTAGAGTACTTTATTTGAAATTGGTCAGTATTAAGAAATCCTAACCTACAAGAGATATAACAGTACAATTTTAAAATCTTTATTTCAAAATAAAATTGTTAAATTCAAAATTTTGGTCAAGCGTGAACTTTGTACGAAAATTAATAAAATTGATCTAAATTTTTTTTAATTGAAATAAACTCCTATGTGAGGATCAAAATTTTAGGAGGTATTGAAAAAAAATCGAATCACAGGAAGTTAATCAATGATAACATGTTTTATACATTTTTAATTTGTACGTACGGAACCCTCGGTGCATGAGTCTAACTCGCATTTGGCCGGATTTATTAACTTGTAGTTTCTTAATTTAATACATTTACCTTTACGTATGACTGAAATTCCTGTTCACGGTAAAACTAAATTTTTTTTTTTTTACATTAAATTCAAACATATAAAAAGAACAGAACAAATTAAATATTTGCAACACATTATGTTATTCAGCATATCTTTATCATTGTCTAAACATTGTAGGTGACAAGGCAGTGTCGCAAAATACTTACTTCCTTATCTAATGGCAATGTACGATTCATTGCGTCTCTGCAGTTTGCTTTAAGCCGCTGAATACACATTTTCTAACAACCATTACAATTTTTATTTTAAATTTATTTCATAAAAGTTATTATGTTCGTAGATTAAGCTTTTTCTAACGTCATAAAATATCATATACCATTTATTGTTGAAACGTGTTATAAATAATAATAATTAAAAAAAACAACTAATAAAACGGCAAAAGAACTTAGTGTTTACGTTATAGAGTATTATAGTACAGTCCAAAAACCATTGAAGTAAAGGTAATGTTAGCTCATATCGAAAAAAAACATGAAATTTTTTTTTATTGCCAATAATTTTAGTTCAGGGATTAGACCGCAATATGCAACAACGAATTTACATAGCACACAACTATATAGTACAAAATACTTTTTATGCGAAAATGTCGGCGATCATGCGGCATCGGAATTACACGAAAAAAGTTGGAGACAAGATTTTTTTAAATTTTCATTAGCAGAAAGCTTATATGCCCACCTCATAGTAAATGAATACCATCGCCTACAGACAATTACAACTAAAGGAGTGTTGTCATACGGTTGCCGGTTCACTAACCACATTGAAAAATCCAACGTTCATAGCCCTGTGGACACTGTGCCTGGAAGTCTATTCCATAACTTCAAAGTCCGAGACGAGAAAGTTCTACAAAATAGTTGCGTTGGAACGATATATCGCGCCTCAACCCTACAGTATTATTTCAGTTTTACCACAAATATGCTGCGTTTATTTGGTACAGAAAATTAAAGACTATTTTGTAGAAAAAGAATTTATTTAGAAAAAATTTATCATAAGAGAAACAAAATAATTAAACGTTGTTAACTTAATTATGATTACACATACCAAGCATAAGATAGATGGGCAAAAAGTAATCAGATTAACGAAAAACTATTACGATTACATTTTGCGTTTTGCGTCATTAATATGATTATATTTTGCCCATTCGCGTTTTAAATACTAAAGAATTGCATAAATATGCAATTGCATAAATATTTGTGTTCAATAACATTTAGAAGGGTTTTTATCATGATTACAGATTAACGAAATTAAAATGACAATTACGTTTTGTCCATCATTTTGATCATTAATCCGATTACATTTTGCCCATCTCTAAAGCATAGTTATTGGTTATGTAACCGATTTAAAACTGAATATTATTTTAAAAGTTATAAATGAGAGAATTATCGAATTCTTCCATTTAGATTATTTATACAAAGTTTAGATACAGTTATATTTTTTCTCTCACAGACACATAGGATTGAAAGTATTTTGCTACAATTATTAGCAATAAACGCCATATAAATGACAGACACGTTATTAATTTCAGCATTTGGTAGTATTTTCCCTTAATGGCAGTGTTGAAAATGGCCCTAGAATCCTTTAATGTGATCTACGACCTTATATTCAGCGGAATCGAAATATCCATCCAGTGCAATAAAAAATATTAATCATTAATTACTACACAGTTGTAGCCCCGATAATTCTGTATTAACACGATTCCCAGGACTAGCCATCAAATAAATATCGAGGGGTAAAAGGCTATTTGTTTGAAAGCGACATTTTTTAGTGATATAGTAATATATGTATATTTTCGGAATCAGCGTTTTTAACTATTCCAAATATATATTACTATATCACCCGTTTAGCCTTGGTGGCTGCCGGCAGAATAGAATAGCACCCCCCTCTTCTTGCTGAGGTGGTGTAAAAGGCGACTAAGGTATCTCTTTAACACTGAAATTCAACCAGGTGTTCAGAGAAGGAAAACTCGACCAAACCTGCATCCCGCTCCCTCTCGATCTTACTGTTTCTCCATTCCATCGGGCCTGAGGGAACTCGGACGAGAGAGTGCTTTTCGGGCAGCACGTCCAGTTATGCACTTACATATCTCCTACGCAATTGACTGTTTCCGAAAACTGGAACTCTATTTTCTTAATCGGTGTTGAAACAATCGCCGTGGCCGAATCCGGCTAGGACAACATCATCATCACTATATCACCAAAAAATGTCGCTCAAACCAAATGGCCTTTCACCCCTCAATATGGTGCTCAGGGAATTTATCATCGATTTAAAAAACATACTATTAGAATCCGACACAAACAAAGTCGGTGCCGGTCTATAAAAAAGAGCCTTAGCGTGCTAAGCCCGTACAAGTTGCGCCATGCCTTCGGCAATGGTGTTAAGGGCGGCGAGATCCTTGCGCACCGTGTCCAGGAGGTGTGCCATGCCGCGCTGCTGGAGCGACAGGAATTGCTTCATGTCTTCTTGCGCACCTGATAATGTCGTTACAAATGTATAGGGAACTGCAGGTAAGCTGTGCTTTATGATGTATTGAATCAATTTTAAGCCTGATTAATTTCTATTTCAACGTGCGCAAAACTGATTACAAGATTATAATTAAAAGCCACATCTTCGCAAAATAATAAGGATGGCAAAGTCCAATGGCAATATAATAAAAAAAAATGTTTTAGTAAGTATAATAGTATAGATAAAAAATTACCTGGATCTAATTGGTAGCGCTCCTGTGACGCGCCGGCGCTAGCACTGCGTTGCAGACGAACGGCGCACAACAATTCGTTAAGACGACCCTAAGACGAGACAAAACATATTTCACTAACAGAATACTATATACAGTTTTAGCACCCACAATTTTTTTTAACTCTTATCAACAATATTTCACCATCTCCATGTAGTCAAAACAACTAGTATAGTATATATCTGCAGTAGAAAAATGAAGAATA
Source organism: Automeris io (assembly GCA_036320925.1). NCBI lineage: Eukaryota > Metazoa > Arthropoda > Insecta > Lepidoptera > Saturniidae > Automeris > Automeris io. The sequence continues at coordinate 3,075,704 of JAUDJH010000024.1, forward strand.
ATTAAAAGAATAAATGTATAAAAAAAACCTCATTATTTCATTTTTTTTAATAATAATAAAATACTATAAAGATTCGCTTCTACATTCATCATGCGAACAGCTAAGGAGTGGAATATGCTTCCAGCGGCCATATTTCCGCGATCTTATGACCTGGGAGTCTTTAAGAGAAGAGTGAATAGGCATTTGCTAGGTGATCGCGTTTCATCATCGAACTCATCTTCACCTTCCACCAGGTGGTTGAGGTCAAGCTTTCGTCTATAAATAATTATAAAAAAACTATTTTTGATTCATTTAATAGTAACACTAATACACCAAGCCTTAGAACTACTTAAAACTAATTATTTATACTAAAGTGGTGGGCTTACCGATGACTAGGGCCACGAAGCATGTAACAGATAAAATATCATTGTCTGGCTATTAAAGCGAATGGGCGAACTTAAGTATGATGGCATACAAATGACAAAACTAGTTGATAAATGACACGATTCCCAAATTACACTTAGAAGCTTAGAATATTCATTACTATTAGGAGATATGTAACTAGTCTAATTTTTATTCATTAATGTAAATTAACACTATACTACATTCTTTACAAATTTATGAAAGGTGAAAGAAAGAAGAATTAAAATGAAATAGCCTTAAAGGTGGTATGTCGAAGAAAGCAGCAGCAAGCTGCCAGCCGGATGCTACATCGGAATACGTTTCATACTAATCTATACAAATAATTTTGCTTACTGCCTTGCAATATTGACGTTGCTACTTCATGCTACCATAAATGTGTATTAACACATTTATGTTATTTAATAAATCATGAAAAGACCGAACGTACATACTCAGTTAATTGATAAACAGTGAAATGGAACAAAAAAAAAGGAAATGGAATAAAAATTAATAAATGATAGATGTTTAACACATTCGCTACCGGCGCTTAGAAAAAAAAAACCACAGCTCATAGATTTTTCTCTTATAACTTTAAATGGCATTGAATTTTTTAATATTATATTTATAAAAAAAAAACGTAATTATCTAGCGAGAACTAACTTTTTAGCTCTCGCTGAAATAGAGTCATCGTTAACACGTTGAGCGCCACGCGTATTTCTAAAACAATCCTGTTCAGGCCACGCGCGCCGCTTCTACGCGCTGGTAGTCTAGTGATAGCCACCGATGGCCGACACAGCCTAAACGGAAATTCTAGGTTAGCCACCGATGGTTGACTTGGCGCTCAACGTGTTATACTGTGGCTCTGCAATCTAGTGCGCGTGTTTCAGTTATGAAATGGAGGTTACGAGGGTTAAATGAGGCTAAACAAATCTTCAGAATACTCTTAACTCCTACCCTTCCCAGAGAGATAGCCTTAACAAGGCTTTTTCGCTCCCCGGGCGTCTCGATGAACATGGTTTCCCAGGCCCGGGTGGAGCGATTAGAGACACCCCGGGTGTTTTTAGTCTATAGGAGTCTGACACACCGGGTTCGCTGCCCTCACAGCGGCCCTGGTGGACCTATGCACGATTTTACCCCGGGATACAAAAAAAAATCTTCAGAATACTCGCGATGATATAAACGCTCAGTGAGGTAACATCCTTGCGCAGCTGAGACTTTTCAAAGTGTAAAGAATTCTTGACTTCTGTATCATAACTTTCATTAGACATTGATCAGCATATATCTATCATGCCGGGCGATAAATACGATTATAATGAATCATTCTATCGTCTAAGCTGATAAAGGCTAGCGCTCTCGAAAAACGTAACATTCAGCATAGATTCCATATTGATGTTAATGTCATTACGGACATGTGAAAATCGTGATCAATGTCCGTGGAGGCTACATATTCGAATTCTCCGTAAATAGAAAATCAACTCCTTCCATCCTTACGTGGTGGATATTCTCCATATCTTTAGTAAACAGCAAAGGAGTAGAATTCGCTCCCTGAGTTGTTCTCCCACTTGCGATCTGGGAGGCTTTAAAAGAACAATGAATAAGCATTTGTCAAACGCGATTCAACATCGGCGTGAATTTCACCTACTAGCGGCTGTGATTGAGGTAAAGCGTCAGCCAATCATAAAAAAAAGGAAACAGAAATTTTAAAACGGGTTTTTTTTCGACAGGATATTAGTTGATGATCCGAACAGACATTCACAACTAAACCGGGCAAGAGGGCGAACACTGGTGTGCTCAGCCGACAAATTTATGGGTTGGGTGGCAACGCAAAGGCGCCTCTGTGGGTAACTTCGACTGGGGCCCTCAGCCAAAATACGAAATCTAACGGTGATCTACTAGAATTTAGGAGGCGACTACTTTGAAAAGGAACGTCGAAAGAAACTCCAGGCTGCGTCGGAGTGGAACTGAGCCTCGGAAAGTAACCTCACCGGTTAGCGACAGTTGACTAAACTATCCCCTATGTGGCGCCTCCGCCGACGTCGGTGTCGCAGTATGTATCTAGTGCACGAGTGTAAACATGCTTGTAATATGATAATTATCAAAAATCTACATTTGATGTAAACCTTATATCTTAACTGCTATTAAAGTGCATTATCATCGAGTAGTCCCACAACAAACACCATGACGACGCATTTAAATTAACAGACTTCACACGGTACATGTGGAAACATTACAAACTATATAGATGATCTATTATTAGCTTATCATAAATCCTTTTCCATGTGTTTTACCATGTGTCTGATGTCTGGAGATAATGAGCCGATAATGGCTGATAAGAAAACACGCTTTAAGCGAGTGATAGTATTTAGGCAGACAAGGTCATCCCCTATCACGAAACTTGCTACGTCGCGAATTAAAAACGTCTGCATACCTCGACTGATCTTCAGTGAGGCAAATCCGTCACACGACGTCAATCTCTATGGTCATTTGGAACCATAGGTAAACAATTTAACACTAAATAAATATAATTATATGTTATACAATTAGAAAAACACATAATTATAGTTACATAAACATCCATAAAGTTAATAAATAATATATACTAATCGCAGACTTTGAATGATAGAAACGTATATTCTAATAAGATTATTTTCAAACTTTTATACCTTCGCGATTTTTATAGAGTAAAAACACAAAAATAATCTTTAGGGCTCTTCTTTTTAGATGTAGGTTAAACGAAAAAAAAGTTACAAATATGAATGCTTATTTTTTTAGAAAGCCCATAAAGTTTTTTTTTTGTTTGAAATAATGTCATGTAAACAAATTGTTAAAATTGCTTATCTAGATCTAGAGATAACTTTTTTGCAAATAATTATTCGATGTATTTAGGATCACTCACTTTTTTAATTTCAACATTTCTTTAATACAACGCTCTTAACGTATACCATTTTCTTTAACGCCCATCTATTAATCGAGGATAAATGGTGAGCTGTGGTGTTGCGCGCCTAAAAACATTATGCCTTTCCACGACTACTCTGTCCACAGCTTACGATAGAGAAGTAAATAGTAATTAAAAACTCATATTACGTCTTTCCTTTTGTGCGTGCGTATTGTATAAATAGTGTGAAGGCCAGTAGTGGCAAGAGAATACTTACATTGTATAGGGGCGGCGCGGCGAGCTGCGACGACAGTTCATGCAATCGCGCCCTCGTCGCCTCTTCTTCAGGAGTCAAGGCCGCTCCCACTCGACCAACAACTTCTTGCCGCGCTACTACCTGGATAAACATTTCATGGATATTGTATAAAAAACGGGATATTATAATGCCATTACTATAAAAAGTGGTATGTATATAAAAATGTATCTCTGCGATTATTGGCTCAAAGCGGTGTACTCTCTCTCCCTTCTTCTCTTTCCCCCTTTTGAGTGGGTGCATAGCTATTACTTAAGCTTATTATTAATAACAATAATAATTTGATTGGATCAAAAATTTACATTATATAATTTAATTTACGTTGACGCCTGCACTAGTATACTGTATCGCAGACGTCAGCGCCCACCATTACAGAGAATACAAATAATTACAAAAATATACAGACGTGTTGTGTATAGGTGTGTTATGTGTAGAAAAGGGTGAGTAAAGAGTGTTGTGTGTGAGTGCAGATTATATATAAGTATTTAAAAGATTTTCAGTTTATAAATAATCAAGCTGCAACAAGTAATCCCTGACTTTGATTTTAAGTTCATAAAGGGAAAGGGGATAGATATTGAGAATTACATTTAGTTTGTTGTAAAATCGAGCGCTTAAAATTTTGAAGTATCTATAGGCGACCGAGGTGCGGTGAGATTCAGTTTTACAGACAGTAAGCCCTAGACGTTTATTTAGAATGCCCAAATCCAATGATTGAGTGTCATGCCTAAAAAAAGTACTATTATTATACTTATCCTTAAGATTATTTAAGCTATATGTTATTCTATTTATTGTGTTTTTATTGCTTATAGATAATTCTAATAAGATGTAACAAGACCGGAGCCTTTCACGAAAATCAGCGCTGCAGACTTCCTCTGTGGCTTTACGCTGACGGAGGTTCCATTTTCGCCATGTTTGTATGTTTTTGTATTTTCTTTTGTTTGTGTATGTTGTTTGTGTTACTGCATTTACATTTTTAGGTTTTTGTTAGTTTGGGGCGAAATAAATATGCTTCATTTCATTTCTAGTTTGTAATTCTGTGACTATCGCATTTCTTAGAAATAAAGCTCGCAAATTGAACTTTTTCGTTGCTGCCATAATATTTCCGATTGAGATTTTTTTACTCTGGCTTGACCTAGTGACTACAGAGTACCTGATGGTAAGTACAGTGTAGTCCAAAAACGAAAGCGACTATCAAAGGATGAAAATCCATTGATAGTCTACATCGTCATGTCGGCCCGCATATACCACGACTGAAGGTCTCTAGGTATATGAGCTACTGGATATACACAAGCTGATCCCGAAACGCGACAAGCCGGAACTGGTCACTATGACGGGCTTTACACCCATGTACTGTGGTCGCGATCCAGACGGGCACCGACGCCCTACCACCTCGCTGCTGCTCGTTTAGCACCACCCAGGAGTCACGAGTAGGGATACTAGGGTAAAGCCTACGGACGCGAGCAGCTTCGACTCCCAAAAAAGATCCAGATTGTAGGGCGATCGCCCGAACTGGCTTATGACACATTACTTCAAAGAAAATGACCATTATAATAAGTTGCTTCAGACTGACAAGTTTCGGGGTCAGATTGTGTCCAGTAGGATCAGTTTGTGTTATATTGTGTTGTCTCGGGATCCAGTTATCCATATATCAAGAGACCTTCTGTCTTGGTATATATATGGGCCGTCTTAATTACGGACACTATCAATATATTGTCGTTTTTTTTATAGTTTCTGTAGTTTTTGGATTCCACTATGGATTCCATCAGGTGCGGTGAGTCAATTTGTTTGGAACTGACAAACTAGTATACTATATACTAAGCACTAAAAACCATAGTGAAAGAACTTTTGTAAACAAACTTGTCTAAGATAGTTACATGTAGTCTTTACTCAGAAATTGTGTTCCGATAAATATCATGATCTCTAGACCGGTAAGAGACTTGTATGTGAACGTTTTTACTACTATTACAAATTCAACTTTTAAACGAACATATCGAGGGGTGAAAGGTTATTTGGTTTAAGCAACATATTTTGGTGATATAGTAATATATATATACAGTGTAAACTCCATGTAACGTCACTTGATTTAACGACAAACCCCTAAAGCGTCGATATCACTCGGCTTTGGTTGGTTTAGCTTGTTTCCCTTACAATGATACACTCTATATAGCATTACACCCACTCTCAATGACAACAGCAATTTAATAATATAAAGTACTTTTTAAGCTAAGATAACTTTTTAAGTTGCCAAAATTAGTAAACTAGTAACTGCGCAGCTGTGTACGTTCTTTTGTTGGTTTATTATCCTAGCCCGTAATAAACTCGACTGTCGGCATTACACATGTGGAACTTTCTAAGAAATCCGTTCTTTTGTTTACAAATTGGGATTGCTTGCACGTGTTGACTGTTGTTAGTAGGAGTCATGGATTATCTATACGTTATCATATTCTTAGTTACTCACAAACTTTCCAACTGTAAACATGGCAAGTAAGAGTTCAAAACTTTTTCTTTTTCTAATACAGATTTTTCTTATCTCCATTTAACGACAACTCTCTATAACGTCAAAACATGCATAGTCACTTGTGGGTCGTTATATAGAGTTTGCACTGTATTTGGAATCGGTAAAAAACGCTGATTCCGAATATATATATTACTATATCACCAAAAATTGTAGTTTAAACCAAATAACCTTTCACCCCTCGATATATTACTACGTGGAAAAGATAAAGGTTCATAATCATATTGTACCTATACTATATTCGTTGCTTGGCCAAAGTCAACTGCTACTCATTACCATTTATAAATAAAAAAAAATACAACAAGTAAATTCTCGATACAATTTGGTACTAATTCATATATTTGCTTCAAACTTGAAATACAGAACTTTGATGTCTACTTGATTGACATAACTCTAGACAGATAATACAATCAAATAATGAATATATGTATTGTGTAATGATAGTGTAAAAATTTTACATGAAAATGTAGATAAAATTATATCAGTCTGAAACAAACACGGCGATACTATTTTGATGGTCACAAAATAACAATATCTAGGCTTACATAAGATTTATTTTTATATTGCGTAATGTTTTTGGTGTTGCTAAACTAATCTAGCAAATATACTAGAATACAATTAGCGAGTATAACCATAAAGTCTTGACTATGAGCTCACTATGCGTTGATGCAAACTGAGTGCGTATTTGCACATTTACACGTGTATTTATTCAAATAAGCCTGGATAGCCTAATCAGAAACTATAAGAAATAGTAAAAAAACATTTAAAGGAATCTGGGGGCCGATTAAAAAATATGCATATAAATACCCATCTTTCTATTTTTGACAAAATTATATTCTCAACCAGAATCCACGCTGTTAACAGTACACGGTTACTTAATAGACATCTCTTGTATCTAGGTGTCACGGAAACTGCTCTGCGCATAGCGTGCATGGAAGAAGAGGAGACAGCCAGGCACGTGCTTATTGAATACAGTGCACTGGCAGCATACCGGGCACAGCGGGTTCACCGAGGTCCCTTGTGGAAGCAACATCAGGCGGCTGGGATGATTTCAATCAACCAACCCAACAGTCTCACGCGAAATAGGCGCACTTGGATGTCGAGTTGCGGAAAATGAGACCGTTTGAACCTGACCGCTGTTAATTTCAAAGATGCTTATATTAGTGCATTAACTGCACAATAATCAAGAATTGTGCAACAATTGCAAAATAATTTTAGTGTCATTTTTAAGTTCAAAATTAACTGCCAAATTGTACACTCAGGCACAGAGTGTCATCCAATATCAAGAAACTCTTGCATAATGACATGATCATGTTAACAATTGCTTCTAATGTTGAAACTGTCATCTGAATAAATGTTGAATCTAAATGACCTCTTGTATAATACATTCAGTTTGTCGTATACCTATTTGTAGATCTTCTGCAGTGTTTTAACTGAGGGCCGCTATGCTAATGGCGACAATCAATGAATTTTCAAGCGTTGGCGGCCGCCGCCATTCTTACAACGAAATGCCTGTTTTGCTATTTTATTTTCGGTCAATTATTAATTCGGCCTTTGCACCTGAATATTGGGCCACCACCTATGCTATGCACCTCTTTTTATGATTATGGTAAGTGGTACACGCATCTTTTTTTGTTAACCCGGTGGAAAACGCTGCATAGAACCGTTAGGCCAGTCGTGAGGTTCGCGGTACTGATGTAACAGAAGTTGAGATTTATAGACTATGACCGGTGGTCGTGGACGAGTTGATAAAAAGGCACGGATTTTGGCGTTTTAGTGTTTATTGCACTTTATGATACACAGAACTGCGACGCACACGCACGTACTCTAGCTTTGGGTCCCGGTAGTCGACTACCACTGGTCATAAGACGCTATTTCGACTTTGCTTAGATTTTTTTTTTTTTATAAATTTAGACAAACAACTTAATATATATTAGAAATTTGAGTATAGCCATAGTATTCGCAGACCCAAGTCCATGTTGACATAATCAGTGACTTACCAAATCCTTTGCCTTTCATTGAATAATATAAATTGTAATGTTTTAGTATTGTCTAAGCAAACTTAAAGTTGCTTCTACAAATCTCAGCCTAAATGACTGAAAACCCCTGGAGTATTCTTCACCTCGCTGCCATCCGGGCCCGAGGCTCCATATTCCTCCAAGGACCCGGCGAGCGAATAGCCTTTATACGCACCTGCAACAGTGTATGTCTGAGAGCGTGCATCCTAGCAGATAGTGTTGCCAGGCGAGCCACCGAGGCAGCTCGACGCGTCCGTATTTCTCCCAAAGTGTCGGCGGCGCGACGCAACCAGCCCGCCTGCAGGCTGGCCTGCTCCGACTGGCATTGCGCTCTAAATTTTATCTGAAACAACGTTAATCCTTTACAGATACCTTTTCTGTTGTAACCCGGGGGAACTCCCTAAACGGACCTCAGGGGGTTAGATGAGGTTTGCCCCCCGGTGTGTTGGACTTGCACCGACTAAAGCCTCCGGGGTGTTCCTTCTCCCGCCTGCCGAGTGCCAAGGGCAAGGCCGGGCCATCTTCCTCGGTACCCGGCGACGTCTGGCATTGTTTAGGTCTCGCCTACTTAGCGGGAAAATCCTTTACAGATACCAAAAGTTTGCGAAATATAACTTGATACATACATATATCAGATGTCGTCCAGGTTAATTATAACGAATCCAGCATTATTAACATTTTTTACTATTAAATACATGTATATTATAGAAGAGTTTCAGTACTATATCGGCAGAAGTATGAAATAACACTTAGAATTACGAGTGTATACGTAACGAAAAATTTCTGATTATACAAAGTATTATAGTACAAAACGTTGATTTTATTTTCATGTCACTTAGGGTTATCAACTTGAATATAGTGAATAGCAATAGATGTTTAGCATGGTAGGTATGGTGGTAGAGAAGTAGACATAACTCATACTAAAGCACAGGATAGCGTATAAAGATGAGATGATAGAAATGAAGAAAGTCCAGACAGCAAGTTGATAGACGTTTAATGAAGCATAGTCAAGAGTTACAACAAGAATAACCAAGCACAAATACAGTAGATAAGGTAGAAGTAAAGAGGAAGCGAATCGCTTCGTGAAAGCAGCTGGAAAGTCAACCACATAAGGGTGCAACCCCCACGGCGTCTTGTCAATTTATGGTAAAAAGGGGAGATACAATCATGGCTTTGAATACTAATATATTCACCATACACATCCATCTCATAGTACACATATGCTACTCATTATATGATTTGCAAAAAAATAATCTAACATTAGATATTGGTATTACCCAGCATTTATAACACATAAGTATAAAGGTACTGCCTCGCACTTAGCAATAAATACATTTTAAGAATATCATAAAAACTTATCACTCCATCAGACCTCAGGAATAGTCAAATAATGGCATGAAATAAAACATAGGATACAAACCTCCGAAAAGCCAACTATAGGTACTGGTATATAATTTTCAGGATCTGGATTGTCGGCCTGGGCTTGTTTCCACAGCCGCGCGTCCATTCCTGTCAATATTAACAAAAACAAATAATTTAAAAAATTAACATTAGTTAATTAATTAGTTAATTAGTTTAAATATCTAATCCATCTCGAACGTAAATCGTAAGATAAGGGGTTAATAAACATACCCACATTTAATTTAATTTCAGTCATAACATTTGCAATGCTAAGTAGCATTTCAAACAAAAAATACAATAATTTGAAAAAGAGAAGAAATTTGTATTATTTATTTTATATTATTTGTAAGAAAATACGAAAATTTCTTTGGTTTTCGTCCATAAGCAATCACTAGTAATTAGTGATGCCACGAATAATGAATTGGCCGAATACCGAATATTCGGCAACGCTGTCGGCCGAAGCGCCGAATATTCCTGGAAGTAGCGTGTTTAGTAATAGTAATAATCTTTATTTCAACACAAAACTTATGCATGTACACAGGGTGTATGTCTCACCAATTAAGTAAATCTTGTCTCTGGTGAGACTCGCACTTCCGTTCGGGTTATTCAAGGGTGTTTTGTGTTTTATATGGATATTCACGGTATAAGTTTATTAGTATGTGTGTGAGCGAGAGTGAGAGTGTGTGTGTGAGAGGTTGTTTTCTGAGGCTGGTAACATTTACGATGAAAATCGTAATCGTTTGCTATCAAAAAATGCTGAAAGGCTTATTTTTATCCATCACAACTTACCACTGATCAATTTTAATTACTAAAGTGTTGTAATTTGGAAATAAATACATAACTTTGTGTAATATAACGTGTCTTTTTTACATGATTTGGTATTCGGTATTCGGTAGAATAGTACGTATTATTCGGCCGAATACCGAATAGCAAAAAAAAGTGGCCGAATACCGAATAGTTGCCGAATATTCGTGGCATTCCTACTAGTAATCCCACTGATGCTGAGCCACTCAAATGTCCGTAAAAAAACAGCTCCATTCGTTAGTTAATTGTTATTATTCTACATATTTTTCAGTTATTGTAATTCGGTAGCGTCCATGGATACATTCCAATGTAAAAGTGTGTTTACTAGATGGTTACAGAGTCCCTTCACTATAGAAACGGCCGAGTAAGGAAAACTGCCTCTGCGCAGGCTGAGTCTCGGAATGCTTAGCTTGCATCCGCAGATAAGAATTAATTGTTTATTTTAGCTCTAAGTTTTATTGGAATAATAAAGCAGTCTTACATCGACCACTGAAATGTGCGTTCATTTTAAATTTAGTTTTTAAAAAAACATTCCTCCGCCGTCCCAATTTTACTAGCTAGTGGTGTTTATAGATACTGATAATGATAAATTGAGATATAAAAGTAAGTTTAGCTATTTGTAATATTTATAAATACTGTTTTTAGTAGGTGAATTTATTGTAACAATGGTGACTTAGTTATTAATGGTATTTAAAAAAGCTGTTGTTCGCTGATTTTACTATAATAGTTAGTTTACCTGCTGGTGGCGTTTGCAAATACTGTTGCAGCATCTGAGGCGAAGGTGAAGTGACGGCCGTGACGTTGGAACACCCGGCCCCCGTGAGAGCCGTCTTCGCCGCGCCGGCATTCAGAAAAGTGGACAATTCCGACGCCGATATATGTGCGCCGTTCGCTCCCTTATCCACAACGTATATAACCACCTATTGGTAATTTAATTTTCACTATAACCAAGGTCATACAAACCCGGATTTGGGTGTCAGTTACCCCAGAGAAAACTAGCCCCGTTAATCTAGTCCAAATTAGCAAAACTCCGATGTACATATTATAAATAAAAAATAAAAACCTTTGCGTTGGAGTATAGCTTTATAATCCCGATTAGTTTTGGACAAACTTAAATCATGTTGTAGATAAACTCTATGAGATATGCTCTTCATAGATGAAGCACTCTAATTATTTTTCCATTGTATATCCCCAATATATCTTTATCTTGACATAGTATAAAATGAAGTTGTTTCCGCTGTCGGTTAGCTTAAATCTTTTAAATTATTCAACGGATTTTAATGCAGTTTTCAGGAATAGATAAAATGCTTCATGAGGAAGGTAAATATGTATAAAACATACATATTATAGTACAGAAAGCCGAAAAATTCAAATGTGATGTCTTAACAAACATATTTTTGTAGGTTTAAATCGCAAACGCTGGCTAAAATTTACAAGATAGTTCAAATTAATGTACTACGGGATTGTATATATTCAAAAGATCGACAAACAAGACCACGATGATATATATTTATCTCTGAAGGTTTACCTACAGTAACCGTTTTTATCTTTTACATATAGTCTGTTTGCGATAAGGGCTGTAGAGGGCGGGAGGGAGGACGGTTAGAAGGAGGTAAGGAGAGCAGTAGAAGGTTTAGCTAAAAGTTAACAAAAATTTATGACGATATGAAGTTTGCAGTGTCCGTTATTACTATATAAATTAAAGTCGATATTTTTGTGTTAGATCTTCCAAATTATTCACTGATATTGTAGTGGTTTACCCCCATCATTTAAGAAATGTATTCCAGACATTCTATGCAAAAAAGCAATTGTATTAAATTTAAAATAGTAGAGAAATCACTCTTGTACTTAGCAGGGCTGAGTCTACTAGTAAATGATATAACATTTTCGAAAAATATAATCTTTTACCTGACTTTTATTCTCAGACACCGCTTTAACAGATTCAATGTTGACAGCTAAATTAGGTTTGTTACCAAGAAGGTTATGCAGTGATGTTATGAGAGCCTGTTGATTAGTTCTGAAATAAAATATTGAAAATTTTTGATAATATAAAAGCTCTGTGCTTTTAAAATTAAAAATAAGAAGTACTTGTTTTGAAATTTATAAAAACAAAAAAGAATCAAAGATCTCTATCTTGTTTATTTTCAAGAAGCTTTTCATATTGTAAAAGTATACATACTATATTATTTTCTGTAGCATGTGGGTATGGTTAGAATTATGAACATACAATTATAATCCAGTATATTTTTGACCATAATACATTAGGAAAGGGGTTATATTTGTTTCTAGACTGAGTCGAACAGTAAAAGGTAGACAATATAGCCTAAATATTACTTTTGAACTATAATAATTAATTTCCAAACTTTGGAACTTCAATCAAATATCAGATAGAATGTTTTTAAAAGGCCCAGTGTTTTTATTTTCCAATTTAAATTTGGACTTGCCATTTATTAATGAATGAAGAAATTTTATAGAATTACGAATCATATCTACCCACAATCATGCACTTTGTGCACAGTGTTGCATTCATTAGATTTTAATAAAATATTTAAAGTCCACTAATAAATTACTGTTGATACTAGCAGCATATTTATTTTAAAAACATACTTGATTTCTTGTTCCGATTTGTTAAACAGCATAGCAACATGACCATCCTTGTCTTCTCGTCCACTTAGCCTGGAGTATCCCACGGCTTTGAAACGGCACAGCGGATTTTGCTCATTTAATTCAAGAGGTGGTGCGTTTCTATTGTAATATGCTTGCCCTTCAATGAAAAAAAAATTGGCACTAATATAAAAATAATATGAAATATAAATAGATATTATGAAAAAGTCTATAGAAATCAATATGCGTCATGTTAATTAATAAAAAAACATTGATAAGTGTGAAAAATTATTTAGTATTATTTAAAAAATATAATGTAAAACAGCCCCTGTATTGTACAATTAATTAGATAATAAACAATATAATCTACATCTATATATATATATATATATATATATATATATACACCTATATATGTAGATACTCCCTTTATACATATATTATTAAATTATATAAGTCAATGTAAAATAAAATTATAACTTAATGGTGTTGGTTTCTTGTGTACGTCATTTTCATCATGATTTGTGTTGTGTCATCATTCATGTTCCTGCCTTATTAATAACTTTTTATATGTTTATGATGTGTATTTTGTTGTAGTTAGTAGGTTTTTGCTTTAGGTACTTCTACCGGACAATCTCAATATAATTAAAATTATTAATACTGATCAACCTTCCTCGGATATCAAAATCAAAACCAAAGCGCTGACATTGACAAAATCACATTGGTCATACTCCAGTAGAAAGAGCAAAAGATAAGAAAGGAAAAAAAAATTATATATATATACATTATTAGAGAAGGACAATAAACAAACTATTTTAAGGAAATCCCTTATAGTGTGCGCTACAAAATACAATACGTTTATTTTTTAATATAAAAAATTGCTCCCCACATTTCATCTACGAAAAATATAATGTGCCCTAAGAACAGTGATCAGCCGCATTGTTCATGTCAGGCATAACACAAAATAGATATAGACATTAATGTATCTGCAGCCTCCCTGGATTGGATACTATGTGTTGATGTATTATTATTATTTAAAAAAATGATGCACACCAGTGCCCCACTGAGCTTGCAAGAGATTCCATTTTGCTAGCACCTGGTCCCGCTCATCACCAAACACGCAGCAGTTGAAGACTGCTGCAACCAAAGCTTCATGAGCTGTGCTCGGACCTTGCTGCTGTTGTTGCTGCTGCTGTTGTTGTTGTTGCTGCTGAAACTAAAATAAAATTTATAATTTATATAAATTAATTGATGGAGTCAAAATATAAAAACTGAAAATAGTTTTTGTGGCAAACATAAATAATAATTGTACCCCACTACTTTTACTACTATCAAACTGTATAAAAAAGAAAAGTTAGACGCCGTCTCTTTCGATGATATCAAAAAGGCTGAATATTTAGTAGATAAATGGTGGTAGGCGATTGTCCGAACTGGGTCATGACCACAGTACACAACTGTAAAGACCATCATTGTGATTCGCTTGGCCTGTCGCATTTCGGGAACAGCTTGTGTACATCCGGTAACTCATATACCTAGAGACCTTCAGTTGTGGTGCATGTGGGCCGACATGACGATGGAGACTATCAATGGATTTTTAACCTTTGATGGTCGCTTTCGCTTTTGGGCTACACTGTACTTACCATCAGGTGTACTGTAGTCACTATATCGATACAGTAAATAAAAAAATCGTTTAGAGAGCCAATGCTCTCCCAGGCATTCTTCAAATGGGGGTTTAGAGACTAACATCCTTTCCAAATTCAAGCGCTTAGCATGCGCTCTTCCCATAGTTGACCTGATGCCCGTTATAACTGAGAAAGTCACGGATATAATTAGACGTCTCCCGATCAAATAAAATTCCAGGAACATTCCGTATTTCTAGCCATGATCTCAAGTCGCTACCAGAGCAATTATTTTTGTTTCTGGTGGTAATAGAGCTAGTTCTCTACGCAGTTAACACCACTCCACGTCTCGAGTTTGTCTCGACTGCATCTGTCGGCAGTTGCAAGAAGGAGCACGTAAAATTACACTCCGATAAGCGGCTTCGCGTCATTTATTTGGCGCCCGCATGATGGCCACAAATCATAAGAACTAGAAAAAAATTATGTAGAATGCATGTTCTACTCTAACGTTTGTATTATGAATGTAGAAATAATAATAATAACAGTTAATAATCTGCTTTATTTCTTTCAAGGTGAGCAGTGATACTTTCATGAATGTATCTACTTTTGCTTGTATGTTGTTTCTAATGTGGACAGTACCAGTAGAAGCTGTTTACTATTCTCAGGGCAATACTTTTTGTTAAACGCCATACAGGTTTCATTAAGATACCATTTTTCATTGGAAACAAAATTCTTTTATCACTTTAAAGATAAGGCCACATCTATTTCCAAAACAAAATATAAATAGATATCATCTGTCCCATTTTTTCTTTTTGTGTATTAACAATTATATTACACTTTTTTGCATATTGTTGTTTACTCACACAAAATATATATCTAAAGTGCAAAGTAAGCAATAGAGAAAAATAATTGTAATCACACAAGAATGAGAAAATCCATAGACCTTGTACTGGTGTTTTTTGTATGTGAAAATATAGGCACATTTGCAATAGACACACCTTAAATAGTAATTTGTAGAATTCCATAACATGACCCAAAATAGCGTTAATAAGGTAATATATATACAACAATATACACCACAAATGCAGAACGAGCATAGACCGAAGCGGACTATGCCTAAGGTGTGCTCAGCCCGGCCACAAGGCGCAGGACTGTTTGGCCCGCGCTTATTGCGTGCTTTGCGCCGCTGCGAGCAAGCCCGCCGGCCACCGTGCCGGTGGCTCCGCATGGGCCGCCAAGAAACGGCCATTGAAGAGACGAGGAGGCGCCTATCATCAATACGCCCTCCTGAATGCCGCCGACACGGCAATGGAGACACAGTCGAAGATTATTTCCGCTGTGCCGCGGGAGGAGGACCCTATCTCACAGGAGTCCTCCCACGGAGTGTTGGGCAGCTCGGCTGAGGGGCCAGCCGCTTAGACCATACTCCGATGGTGTTATGTGTGGTTCCACACACCATAAGGCGGTGGGGAGGCGACCATCTGGCTCCCCTACACTCAGGATGAGTCCGAAATGGGGCAACGTGCAGTGCCGGGCCTTTGGGAAAGGCACGTAGCCATGCCTGTTCGGCACACAATGCGCTCGATGGACCATCCAGGGGTTTTAGTCGGTGGAAGTCCAGCATACCGGGGGACGGTCCTCACCGCACCCTGATGATCCATGAGGATTTCCTCCAGGTTAACAAAAAATATATATATATACACCACAAAACAGAATTTTTAGGCAAAGTTGATAACTGACTAATTACACATTATCATGATAGGAGTCATTTTACTCTATATGCTCAAATATACACTTAGTTCTTAGCATTATTTAAAAGAAACTAAAGTACAAGATTTTCTAAATATTTAGAACAACCAAAAAAACATACTTGCTGTTGTCCAAATTGAGTTGACGTAACGAGCCCTGTGCCAAAACCACCAAATCCTGGTGCTGATGGTTTAGTTCCAAAAGTTGAACCAAAAGTGCTTCCTGTACCGAATGTGTTGCCTGTGCCAAAAGTATTGGTGGTGCCAAGAGTAGTTGTGCCAAATGCTGGAACCGTACTGCCAAATGCAGATGTGCCACTGCCAAAGGCTCCACCACCAAATGTACTTGTACCGAAACCACTGGTACCAAAGCCTGGGAAAATAAATACAATCAGCTACTTCAAACTATCAACTAATTTACATCAAATGAAAAAGATTTCTACTTCTTCCTACATTTACAGAAACATACTGTAAAGTATCACTATTGAAGCCCTTCAATATAAAATTATCTTAAACAATTGAAAGGCAAGTAGATAAAAGTGCTGTCTGAGGAAATAGAAATGTATGGAATTTTAATGAAGACTAAGTTTTTAAATTTTAAACATTAATAAATGGTCCGAAATCTCTAAATGTAATTGAAATTTGTATCTAATTTATCTAGTTAATATATTGATTTAAAAACTGTATATATTTAGTTGTTCTAAGTTACATTTAAACTACCTATTTGCTAAATAAAACCTTTATCCTTCTACCCTGTCAGTGATATTTTAAAATAAATTTTTATACATCATTAATGAAACTTGTATGACTAACCTGTGGTGGGTTTAGCAGCAGTTGTCCCAAAACCAGTGCCACCAAACAAAGTGGATGCTAAGTACAAACGAAAAACAAATAACAATTAAGATACAATCATATGAAAATTTTTAGTTATATATGGATAACAAACAACATATATGGACAAGAAATGGATAACAAACACATAAGTATTATCTCCTGAGTGTTGTTTAGGTGTTTACATACATAAACTTCATATGTACAACTCAGGTTAGAAACAACCATCTAGAGACCATACAAATGTTCATTCAATGCAGAGATCAAACCCACAACTCATAGTCTAGAAGTTGCATACATAACCACTGTGTAAACCAAGTCAACAGTATATTATAAAATAAGAGACAAGATCTATGCTTAAATATTTCACAAAGTGTAATCTAATAAGTAATAAAATGTAATAAGTAATATATTATTTTGTGAAAAAGTAAAAATCAAATGATTTATAATATATCACGACACTGAAAATGAGAGTACTTACACGTAATTAAGATTTGTTTACGTTAAATTGAATTGAGAATATTGGCTTACCTCCACTTGCGGCTGTAGATCCAAAACTTCCGAAGCCTGAACCTGTAGTTGCAGTGCCAAAGCTAAAACCTGCATTGCTAGTAGTCGCTGTATTCGTGCTTCCAAACGAAAAAGTAGCTGCAATACAACCCCAAAACATTAAATGTTTATACTGTTACTTTTTTAGTAAATTGTGAATAAACGTACGTTTTGATGCCCCGCCAAAGGCAGCGCTTTGTGTAGTGCCTGCGCCGAATGAAAAAGCCATGATTTTCTAAATTATTGAAATTTAATATACATAAAACGAGTAGTATAACATGTAAATTTCAATATTATTATTTAATATATAAACTTCAATTTACTGTACGTATCAAATACTTTGAATTATTTACTTTTCAAACAACTGACAATGAAAAATGTTACCTACATTTTTCTAAAGATGTGTAAATTCGTATTTATTGAGAACAGAGATGGGCAAAATGTAATCAGATTAATGATTAACGATTACGATTACATTCTGTAATCATTAACAAAATTAATCAAAAAAAGTAATCATTTTTCGGTGATTAAGGATTATTAATCTTTAATCGGATTACAATTAATCATGATTACTTTTATGATTACTTTTCTGTTTGATACGTGAAATGTGCTGCCGACAGCAGAGCGGCGCTCGCCTTTTTTTTATTTATAGTGTCCGACTACTACTAGCTAAACTGGCGAACTGAGTACCAACACATAGTTAGGTGTTAGGGCGATTACCCGAACTGGCTCGTGACCGCAGTACAATAGTGCAAAGACCAGCATAGTGACTCGCTTCGACCTGACTACTTTCAGGATCAGTTAGAGCTCGGTGGACATTAAGTAAATACAACGAAATCTAGCTAATCATTGATGCTTTTACCATTGTTCTGAGTGATTCCTGGATTATTAGAACTGATTATCAAACTACCCCCCATATTTTACTGAAATACCGTCTCCAACCCGATAATCCACGCCCGCTTTCAGGATGGAGGTAGAGAGACAGAACAAGATAGCGCAAAATTTTAATTGATCAGAACAAGACACCGTTTTCTCAAATTTACACAAGCTTCTATAGCGCAGAGCACAACATCACCTTTCTTGGTCATCCGTCTCTCTCTAATGACTCGGTTTCGTCTTTGATGTAAACCGAACCGCCGCACACGTTCGTATCGTATTTTGAATTTTAACTCTTAACTAAAGTTGAGATATCGATCTGTTTTTTTTTTCCGGATAACTGACGTTCTACCTAATAACTTTAATTCTTACATTAAATCAGCGGGACACATACATAGTTTTTTTTCTCAATTCGCTTAATTTTTTTTTTCGCGTTTGATTTCTAGTTTCTTAGAGACTAAAGAATATAGCACTCAGAAAAAAAGAAGCAAATCGACATACGGGCACGCGCCATTTTTATCTCAGTAAAACGCTTTTTTGTTTACCAAATTATATATATGTACATATATTGTTTAATGAGTAATAAAAGTAAAAAAATAGTAACTTGATTTTTCTGTTTTTAAATTTAACTTTAACTTAAAGGATTGCACACAAAGTCTTTGGCCATTATCAGAAGTATTCTCCATCTCGAAGGCGGGCGTGGATTATCGGGTAGGAGTCGGTATTTCAGTAAAATAATGGCGGTACTTTGATAATCACTTCTAATAGTCCAGGAATCACTCAGAACAATAGTATAAGTATCTATGATCAGCTAGATTTCGTTGGATTTACTTAATGGCCACCGAGCACGAACTGATCCTGAAAGTAGTCAGGTCGAAGGAAGTCACTATGCCAGTTTTTTCACTAGTGTACTATGGTCACGACTCAATTCCGGCAATTAACCTACCAACTCAAACGGCTGAAAGCACAAAAAATTGTCCTGAACGTACTTAGGTCGAAGCGAGTTACTACACAGTACACAATTGCAAAGACACTTATAGTGATTATGATTCGCTCAACGAGACGGATATTCGGGGTCGGACTTACACCGGCTAAAACCACCGGCTAAAAGCACTGCCTAATCTTCGCCTTCACCGGGCCTGGGAATCCAGATACTTCCTAGGGGCCCAGCGAGCGATTGGTCTTAGACAGGCCTCCTTCCTGGGAGAGGGTCATAAAACTACCCAAACAATACCTCCCATTGGGGCAGCGTGTTAGCACACACACGACGACACCACCCTACCCTCCACTGGACGCCACCCCCCCTTCTCTGCTGGACCCCATCCCCCACTTTCCGCTGGACGACACCCCCACTTTCCGCTGGACGCCACCCCCCACTCTCCGATGGATGCCACCCCCACTCTCAGCTAGACGCCATCCCCCACTCTCCACTAGATGCCACCCCCCACTCTTCGCTGGACGCCGTCCCCCTTCTCTCCGCTGGATGCCACCCCCCACTCTCCGCTGGACACCACCCCCACTCTCCGCTGGTCACCAACCCCACTATTAGACGGAAGTTTGGGGTCATATATAATTCGAAATAAAATAACTTGAAAAATAAATAAACGAGTATTTAAATCGGTCTCTCTCTCAGCCAGAACTCAAAACTAATCAATAAAATAATTATGATTAATTGAACGATTACTGTAATCAAGATTAATGATTACTCATGTAATCTTGATTAAAAGTAATCATGATTACGCCCATCTATGATTGAAAAAAAAAGTGTCTGCAGAAATATCATCGTCATATCATTAGTAAATGTTAAATTTCACAAATAAATGTTTAAATCAATGCTAATTATACAAAATACGTTTGAGACTTATGGGGCAAATTTATGTAGTAAATATTGTGTTTAAAATATAATTGAATAATTGGGAATACTAAATAATTTTATTTGGGATTAAATGATTTCAAAGACTTATATAAGATTTATCTTTGGAGTAATAAGATATATAATTTAATTACCTTTAAAAATAATTATTTCAGTACCGTGACATGCGCTTAATTTTTGAAAACATTTTTGAACTTTTGTAATATTTTTCGTAATCTTTCCGAATTCATGATTAACTTTCAAAGCTGTATTAGTTTAAAAAAATACAATATATTTTTATAGTGAATTCAAAAATTAATAAAATAAGCGTAATTTTCATCCATATCTGGTATGAGGTCAGAATTAGTTGGCTTGTAGATATGACTGAATTGGTATGAGATGATTAGGGACACCCTCCCTGTTATACTATTTATATTAAAGCGAATGGTTATTTTTTTAAAGAAAACTAAATAGATGAAATCTTTATTCTTCTAAATTTAATAAATTAAATGTAAGTAATCTAACAATCAGTTTTAATTCGGCGATTGCTAAAAACTTCTGGATCGGCACCAATTTTGATCATTTTTAGTGTAACGATAAAATTAATATTTAAACCAGAATTATCTATTACATAGACATGTTTTACATTTTGTGCCATCCCTGGTGTGTCTATTAACTTATCAGGTGTGTCTACTCAGTTATTTGATGTGTTTATTCACCGCACAAAATTTACTAAAATACACCTTGATTAAAAACCCCAATATAATACAAAAAAAGCATATTTTCAACCATAGCATTACATAGCATTAACATTTAATTTGTTTATATAAATTTGGTTTTGGTTAATTAGACTACGATAATACATATTTATGTGCTGTAAATGGACTTACATCACTTTGAAAATTAGACAAGTAGCTGCTTCATGTCTTTATATTTTTCGTACGTAATAGGTCTGGCATTTTGGTACAAAGGCTTCAGGGCGATTTTTTTTTTTCGTATAACACCTATATAACATTTACTAATATAATAATATATTAGTCAAATTAAATACGCGATCACTGCCTACCTTGTTTGAATACCCTATGCACGTCACTGCCTAATAGTTACAGATATTCAAATTCATTTTATATTAATATGAGTAATAGCAGTAGCGTGCATTCCATAGATGCATAAAAGCATTGCATGCCCTTACGATAAATAAGTCTGGATTAAACTGCTTAAAGTTAAACAAAAAAAGGACCCATTTTTTATTCATATCTATTCTATATTCATGCCGTCTATCTTCCCTATGTAAGTAATATAAAATTTGCTATCATAATATAATTGATGAATTTGAATTAATTACGCGAATTTTGGCTACCCGGTTCAAATATCCTATGCACGGCACTGAATAATAGGATCTCATTTTAATGAATCGGATAATTTCGTATTTATTTTCTTCTCGTCATAGTGATGAGTTACGGCTTGTCTCGTTTCGGGATCAGCTTGTGTATATCCGGTAGCTCATATACCTAGAGACCTTCAGTCGTGGTACATGTGGGCCGACATGACGATGGAGACTATCAATGGATTTTCAGCCTTTGATAGTCGCTTTCGTTTTTGGACTACACTGAACTTACCAAAAAACTTAAAAAAAAAAACGTAAAATACTAGCTGTGTCCCGCGGGTAAATCCGGGTATAAAATAAATGAAAAATGACAAAACACTGATGGGCATCCATCTGCTATGCCACCTACCTCTGTCAATTGGACTTACACCACTTTCATAATCGATGATTATGCAATTTCAATTACCGACCGATTTTAAGTTGTACAAAACACGGGATTTTTTTGAGAAATTAAACACGGACTAGTTATATATAAAAAAATTACATTAAATTAAGCATGAATTACGTGATAGCTCATTTTTCTCAAAAATGGACTTACACCACTTTCAAAATAAACGGTCCATATATCGAGGGCTGAAAGTAGTAAGATATATATTTTTGGAATCAGTAAAAAACGCTGATTCCGAATATATATGTATATATTACTATATCACCAAAATATGTCGCTTAAACCAAAAAGCCTTTAACCCCTCGATATATATGTATATTAGGCTCTCAAATAATTTTTCATCTTGATAATATTATATAGGTGGCTAAGGAACGGATTTATTTCAAGTATTGATTAATATTGATGAATTAATTTATTCTGATAATAAACAACAAAGTTCACAATGGAAATAAAGTAACTGCATTAAACATAAAACTGTTTATGAAGGTTATATTTTTAACAATTTCGACATATTAAACTGTAGTACTCTGAACAAGATTCTGACTGAAGTTGTAAAAGATTAAAAGTGGCAATGTCAAAAATTTTGTTTTTATAGCACCATGAACGCACTTATATAGTCGTGTAAAATAACGTTATGATTATTATTTTTCTTACCTAAATACGTCTGTTCACCTATTAATCAAAATTATAACCTTTCTAGCTACCAACATAAATACCCACTACCAAATGAATACTTTTATAGTAAATACCAGGTCTAAACAATTCAGAATACACGTGGCCAAACAATATTTTATGCATTATCCCACAACTACATAATTTATCATCAATTATTTATAAAAATTGAAGTCCCACATTCATTTAAGAATAATAACTACTTTTCCTGCACATAAAGATCACTTTTTATTTAATTTTAACACGTGACTAGTACAAATAATAAAACACTGAAAATACTTGCATTAGCAATTTTTATTGCATATCACAATCGCTTTCCAATGATGAATTTTGTTTATTTCATATTAGCATACAATCGATAAATTTCATGACGGTTACATTTTACTCATATAGAAGGAACATTCTAGATGAAAAATAATTTTATATACTTAATCATCATAACATAGTTTTAGTGTAACATATTAGTAACAGAACAAACTGAACAGCAAAAATGAGAGATTATTATGCAATAAACAAATCGGAGCTTAGTCTTCGCCTCCCAGGGAATCCGTTATTTCTTCTCTCCAGGAGGCTGCAGTGGTAGGCCTCTATCTTTGCCACGAAGTCTTAATCCAATTGCTCTTTCGATTTTGCCAAGCACAATATTGTTTGGAATGCCACGACCAGCTTCATAATCGTTAACAATTTGAGGTTTTTCGCATATTTTTGTAGCCAAATCCTTTTGACTCATGCCTTTTGCTTGTCTTCCTTGCATAATAAGTTTTCCCAAATCCAGTGGTATTTTTTCGTGGCGTAATTCTTCAGTTTCTCTATCGAGTTTAGCAGTATTTTTTGTCGTGACATGTTGTTTGTTAGTTCCCGCACCAAATTTTTGTTGCGTATCAACTGGTATACCTTGACGGCGAGCAGCATTTACAGCTTGTTCAGTCTTCAAAGCCGAAGCCTTAGGTGGCTTTTTGCGAAGTATAGTAACTGTATCCCAGTCAGACATATTTCAAAGATAAATCACCAGTTTTATAAACGTAAAGGATAAATATTGAGTGCTGCTCACAAAAATTTATTTCTGATTTTTCATTAATGCCTTCAATTCATGATATTTATAGAGTTGCCAGAGTACAATAGTCAAAATTTACACAAGACCACAAAAGTAACATTTCAATAACAAAAGTAACGCATTTCATTAAAAAAAAACAAAGAAGTAATATCAAGATGGACCTCTACCTTTTCTGTTTAGCTTTGTCCTTTTTCTGTATTACAGTGTCGCAAAATGCGAATACAGTGTGTCATGCTTAGTTAGTGTCACTGTCCACAATGCTATGGATTATTTTCGTTAATGATAAATCACCATCCATCTCCGTCATCAGCGCCAGATGTTCATAAGCCTAGACTGAGTACTCCTCTATCAGATGCTGTCTTCTCGTAGAGGCAACCGTTACAGTGGTGGCACTTCACTTTAGTTTTACTTGTAGGGATGCACCATAAATAGTTCTGAAAGTTATCGTGCCCCAAGGACATCTTTATGACTTTAGTTCAGGCATTGACGCAGAATTAAAAGAGCTGCCTCTACCGTTACCTTACCCTCTAGTTAAAATCAAAGATGGGTAAAATATAATCGTAATTTAAGTTTTATTCATCTGTAATCTTGATTAAACCCTCTAAACATTAATGAGTCGTAACTTTGTATGTAATTGAGGGTTTATGAGTGTTTAAAACATAGATGAGCAAAATATAGTCATATTAATAATGACAAGTAAAATTGTAAACGTTTTTCATTAATCTGACTACATTTTGTACATCTATAGTTAAGATGCTCCAGCCCTGACTCCCACTACGAAACAGTGTCCTTAAGAAGTTGTATTTTTCTTTGAATTCTTACTAGGGCCGGCGATAGACCCCTAACCGTTTTCTCCTCGTACCAACGGCACAGCGACACTTAATTTGTGAAATCGAGTCCCATGGTTCAGAACCAGCTAATGGACATTGAGGTTAGCTTAAGTAATTTATGGAATTTAATTTCTTTATTTGGGAACCGTAGACATAGGCATTTAAAATTTTTATATTATCATGAAAATAGCCCAATAAATGAATTATAAAAAAAAGGAAAACAACTCGATATAGAATTAAAAATTATACTATACATCATTATTAGTACAACAAAGATGAAAAAGGATTTAATGATTTTTTCAATTGGACCGCTCGTTGAGATTTATTACAAAAAGTTTCGTTAAAGTAACACATTATTAACTTATTAGGGCCAAAAGTAATACACCATATTATAAAAGTAACATATTAACAACGCTACTTTGTTGTTACTTGTACCAGTGCTACTAATGTCAAGTTCAAATTTCTAGAATAATGTGGATTGAAACTCTCAGAGATAATTTATTTTATTATTAAGGACAGGCCAACCGTTATTTTCCAAAGTATACACAAAAAAAAATCGATAAAAATTTTACGGTATCAAGATATAGTTCAGGACTATCTATTTTAAAAGTTTCATCAAAATCTCCAATCATATTAAAGAGATACAGACTAAAATACAAATGCTTAATGCAGTGATTGGTCAAGACTATATATTGTATTTTAGCATGTATCTTTAAAAGTTCTTTGCAAATTGAGGAAAGATTAGTTGCACTACTTACTAATAAAACACGTAGTACCTAGTAAATTAGTAAACATCCTTGAAAATTTTAACAATTTATTGAGAACATTCTTTTCACTTCGTATTTCCTAAATCATAAATTATGTACATATTAACTACTTTTTTGTCTTCTTTCACATTAGTATCTATGAATCACAGACTAATTATCTATTAATTTAGTCTGTGGTCAAATTATAGTTAGAGAAAATAAACACATTTCACAACATCAAAGAGGATACAATAATGAGTAACACGAATAATGGTTCAGATTCTGAAGAAGAAATTCTTGTTTATATGGAATTTCAAGACAAAGTAAATATTGATCAATACAAAAATATTCATGTTTTGGGAATTGACGGAAAACAACCAGTAGTTCAAATGGATGATACATTTTTTATTGGTGATTATTGTTTTGTTATATATTCTTTTGCAGTGATGGTGAAGTGGTACTTTTTAAATTTAAACAGTTGCTTTTACAAAGCTATATTAATAATG
This sequence comes from Automeris io, assembly GCA_036320925.1. NCBI lineage: Eukaryota > Metazoa > Arthropoda > Insecta > Lepidoptera > Saturniidae > Automeris > Automeris io. The sequence goes on from JAUDJH010000024.1 coordinate 3,101,673, forward strand.
ATGTCAAATATCAAATCTTTTTTCTGGTGTTAACAGTAAAGTAAATAAAAGCTATGGTGGTATGTCGACTGAGGTGCGGGACAGCATTACGCTGCTAAGTTCGCGAGGTAGTGACGGTATTTTATGACTGTCTCCAAGAGAGGAGGCCTGCCTAAGGCTAATTGCTCGCCGGGCCCTCGGAAGTATCTGGATCCCCTGACCCGGCGAAGGCGAAGAGTAGGCAGTGCTGGCACCCCGGTGGTTTTAATCGGTGCAAGTCCGACACACTGGGGGAGTAACTGTCGCCACTCCTCTTACGGTCCGAAGGGATTTCCACCAGGTTAACAAAAAAAAAAGGTTTACGCTACTTAGCCTGCTTCAACCAAAACTGCTGGTTTGTGTAGAGTGTATTCTGATGAAGCAGAAATGCTGCTCAGTTGCATGTTGGCATAAAATTATAAGTGTAACAATATCTCTTTTAACTAAATTGGTCGAGCCCCAGAGTACATGGGAATGATCGCAAGCTTGAATCCAGGCACGTCATTTTTAAACTTTGTAAAGATTTATCAAATACTTAAGGCTAAAGAAAAACCTATATTGAATTTAACTAAAAATAACACTGAATAGCTTTCCTAAGTTAGCAATGGCCAACTCATTGTGGCTATTTACTCTGACTGTCTCTTTATCTATACCTCCTTAATAACATTTATTTGCAATATTCTCTGTCCTATGCAAAATAAATCACCAAATTAAGAATACATTTTCTTTAGCATAAAACTTGACATAGGATAATTTTGATAAAACAATACAAAAATAAGAATAAATATAAAAGTTATAGATATTAGATAGAGATACTCTACACTCACAGAGGTCTATTTTATTTTCAAAAATTCAATTGAGTCTAAAGTAATGGTTTCCTTGGTAAATTATTAACCATTTAACAAAATACAAAAATTTCTAGAATATTGGAAGGTGCAGCAATATTTTTGTTATTGTGCTTTTGTTTATTATACATGTAGTATAACTGTACATTTGTAATTATAACCTTCATTTTATCTATGAACTCTAAGTAGAGAAAAAATTACTCTAGGGTATCAGGTATGATGAACAATGGCAAATCGGATAGACATATCTCATCCACCAATAACTAATGTATTAAATATTCTACTAATACCTTATGTAATATAACTGATAACATTTTTATGTATCTATTTCCCAAAATATATATTTTATATAGTTTTCTTAAAATAATATTTAACTGAATTCAATATCAACTCTTCTAGGTAAATATGATAACCCTTTAGGTACATACATGTTTTTTGAAGAAGATCCAACTCCACATTGTGCAGATCCATTGTTTGATAGAATGCCAGACTCAAGTGTAAAATATACATGTAAAACAAGAAAATATTTACAAATGGAGCATGCATATGTTTCTCCCAAAGAAGGCAAAGGTATGTTGTTTATTAACAACACATAAAATCTTATATCAGTGAGCAATACAATTAAATTTGTAACTGAAAAGAGTTTAGACCTGATAAAAAAGTAGTAATCCTCTTTTCATAAGTTAAGACATCAGGTATATATACTCATAAGCTTTAGGTATAAGGGGAGGCACAACTTTGGAAATTAACTTCAGTAGCTCAGCTACGTACTTAAAGAATGCCTACTCTAGATAATTCTAAATTGCAGCAGCAGATATAGAAATATGTTTATGGTTATATGTGCTTGATTTATACTATTAATTTAGAAATTTTAGTAGCAACAGTTCACGAGTTGATGAATATAGCACAAGAAATAAAAAAAATGATATAATGCTTTAATAACCTATCACAATTTAAATAAGTTTCATATTATTTTAGAACAAAGTTTTCTCAATCAATATCAACAAAGTGAAGATGATATAGGACCTGTAAATTTTAAAAACCTTCAAGAAGCTATGGACACATTCAAAAAAGAAATGAACGAAAGAAATCAAAAATCAGAATGCAAAAATATAAATGAATCTTCATCATAAAATATTCACTTATTTTCAGTGGTTAACATATATAATCTCTGATATGAAAATAATGTTTGAATAAATTATTATGAAACTAGTGACAAGTGGATATATTTAATATAAGGGAGCTGATGTTTGCTAACCTACCAAGTTGTTTGAATTAGTACAACAGGTTGCATACAAATTCATAAATATTACAATATATTTTGAGTAAAGCTGAGACTACAACTTGACATGATATGGTGCAGTGTAATTTGTTAGTTACAAATTGAATCAGACATCCATCCATTGTATAGTTAATTATGTAATTATAAAATATTTAAGCTTGATTTTTTCTAGTGGAAAGTGATGTGAGACTGATGATTAAGTGTATTCACCTAATAAATACAGTTATTGTTGCTTGAAGACTGCTATGATACTGGAAAAACAGACATGGGAGTTGAATTCCACTCCTTGGTAGTATCCTTCTATGATATGGTTTATTTCATACAATATTCAGTCATGCTCTACATCAGTCTAATAATTACATTCTGTTGTAGCACAGTCCAGCCATAATGTCTTATGTTAAATCAAATGTATGAATTAAAAGGTTTCTATTACAAATTAAGAATTGTTTTATTTTTTCTTTCTCATCATTCAAATTAAAATACAAGGAAACGTTATAACAGCAAGTTTTCATAATGTGTTTTTGAATTAGACTCTATTTCAAAATAATTATGAAAATATTTTTACAATTTTCCATATCAACAAATTAGAAGGGAGAGGGAGAGCAGGTTTATTTACAAGTCAACTCGACATTCATAGTTTGGCGTGACGTAGTTCGCAGGGTCTGCCAGTATATTGATAAAGTTAAATTGAGAAACTAAAGATAAAATAACAGAGGTTTGTCCTTAGACAGAAATTTTTGCCCCACCTCAAAATAATTCAAGATACGGGGATGTGTATGTAGTTTCAGTAATATATTGAAAAAGAACAAATACTGAAAACAGAGATTTGGTAAAATCAAATAAACTACATAAGCATATACACATCCCAAAAGTTGAGCTATTAATGTTATTAAATTGAAAAATGAGAAAATGCAACGTTAAGTAAAAAATTGTCGTGTCGTGATTCCCTGATTTTAATTACGCTATGCAGTTTCTGTCATACTTGTATCGTAAATGGTACAAAGTTATAGAAAAAGAACGATAAAACAAAATAAGCTTGGGAAAAAATAACTATATTACTATCCTTTTATCCGCGCTGTGTGTACTAGAATAAGCCTCCCAAATATTTTTCTCAATTCAATGACCAAAACTAAATAAGCAAAAAAGTTTTCAGTAAAACATACTAAATTATACGAATTAAATAAATGTCAGATTAATTAGATCTTTTAATAGATTAGATTTCTCTCAAATTATATCAACCAACTGTTGTAAAGTTGTTATATTATGATATATTACGTAATCTGTGGTTTTTATAAGATGGTAAAAAACAGAATAATTGGGAATCCCCAGATACAGTTATACGCATCAAGTTTAAATGTTTTTTTTTTTATAATTAATGTCATTAATGATTGTGTTCAATGATTACAGTCGGAGGGATTATCGTTTATCGTATCGTATTACTATTGTAGGTAAGGGATAATATTGTGAAGTGAAAAGGATGACAAATAAGCTGACGCTCCACCTAATAACAAGCGAATACTCTTGTTAATTTTTGAGAACATTGAACATAGGATAAAATATACATAGTGAGTTGATAAAGGACTGAATCCGTAGGAAATTACGACTTTTATTTCAGAATTCGTATTTGTGTTAATAGGTGAATTATTATATTTTATTAGATTATTATAACATGTGGGTTAAAAGACTAACTGATTATCAAGTGTTCACTACGGCAACATTGAAAATAAAATCGGGACGTTTAAATATTTTAAGATGAGAGTTATTCCCATGAATATTTATTAACCAGTGTTGATACTTTATAGAATTTTAACCGATTGTGGGAATTATAATGTTAATGCAAATAATTTTAATTTGAAATGAGACTTCTTTAAAACATTTTGCTATTGGAAAACCGGAAAAACGAAACTAAAAGTGTAATGATATAAATCTATAGGCCTTCTTAAGTCTGCGAGAAGATGAGTTAGAATGTAATTAGAATATAGACTCACGTTACGCCCTTTTCGGGATGTGCAATAAGAGATATAGAATATATTATACAGTTTAACAATAAACGTATTTCAACTGTACACAAAAAACTCATTTTTTAAGTCAGAAGTTGTAGAAATTTCGGTAATGTAAACTTACTTTAAGGTACATGCTGCTGGTAAATTACATCGTAATCTCAAGGAGCAAAATCAATTGTAATACCTATAATATTACATTAAATTAATTGAAATTTTTGAACATACAAAGAATAATATGGGATATTCAGCTCAAATTATAGTTTTTAGGGATTCCCAAGTTTTATGATCGGCAACATTGGTGTACTAATACAATCGTTTGCAATCATTGCATCACAGTGTGATATTTGGTATGGTAGGGATAAAAAAAATGTATGTAGTAAATATCTATTCGTTTCTATAAGTTCAGTTCATTCATTTTCTCAACGTGAGCAGTAGTGTTATTTGTTGTACAGTGTACTACATATTTTTGCTCACATATATTTACATAAAGTAGATAACTATCGAATTAATCAGTGTTTTGACTTTAATTTTATTATCCTAACTGTTTAAGGTAAACAATAAATAAATATCATGACATTATATCCTTTTGAGTGGAAACTAAAACGTTAATATTAATTGTCGACTCGGTTGGTGCAGTGGTTGAATGTACGACTTTTACGCTACGGATTGTGGGTTCGATCCCTGCAGGGACCAAATATTCGTAGTATTTGTAATAGAAGTAGCGTAGTAGTTATTCTGGGTTTGTGTATGTGAAATTCATGTTTATTAATGCTATAAAAAAAACTTTAAACTATGTGAGGTACTATATTTTAGCTTTGTATGTCTTTCTTTTCTCGGAGAAATACTCATAGATCCTAGAGCCATAGTGGTAGAGTAGTAGAGCAGTAGTAGAGCCATTCTGGCAGTACATTGGGTTGATGTCATCGAAGGTCTGCCAGGCTTATGGAACATAAAAACCCCAAGGTGACTATTTTTGCGTATTGGCGGGAACTGAGGGACCTGTAATCGATTCCCACAGCCCTGCCGAGATTTGTAAGTCTAGTACCCAACACCGGAGATGATACCACTATACCGTTTTACTAATATATACTAAAATTTGACGCAACTTAATGTAAATTTTCAATTAGCAAGATAGTCTAATGGTCATAAAGCATGGAGCCACCTGTAGGACATTATTTTTGTTAAAAATAATTTGCTTTGGATTTAGTGAAAGGTTCACTAGTTTCGTTTTAGGTTTAGTTAGAATCTGACTTACAACAGCCTAAGACGTAGAAACGGCTTCGGTGTCAATGACTTGTATCTGGGATCCTACATTTTAATACTTATTTATAATTATAATCATATTTATAATTTCCAAACATTTTGTTTCTTCTAGATACTATGGTGAAAAAGAATGTAAAGCACAAAACAAAGTCTCTAGAAGATTTCTTCCAAGAACTTAATAGGCACCACGTTAAAATAAAGAAAAACGAACGTAAAAAGAATAATGCAATATTGAATTCAGTACTAGAAAAACTACTTGGAAAGATGAAAAACTGTGATAATCTTTTTCACAGTATGAATCCTAAACTGGAATACTTAGGTAGCTACTATGATGGACTGAGAGTGGGCCATCCTACTGAATATGACATCAATGTTGTACTTAAAATACATATAAATTATAAGAAAATTATATTAGACTCCAGTTACACACAAGATGCTTACACAGCTATAAGTATGCCCACAGAATTTCGAAGATTATCACAGACAAATGCTACAGCTACAAAAGGATTTGATTCTACATTAATGTGGTGCGATCGTAATTATCATTTGTCTGTAAAGCAATTCAGATCATGGATGCAAAGTGTGGTTGATGCTGCTATACACACTTTACCTCTTAGAGATGGTCAGAGAATTATGGAGATGAATGGGAATATTTACATAATATCAACTAAACTATCTGGTCCAGCAAATACTATAATTTTAAAAGAGGGTAATAATTCAATAGATATAGACCTAGTTCCAACCTTATCTTTTAATTTGCCTACAGTGCCAAGGTGCACAAAAATTGATTTTGACAAAGTGGAATCAACAAAATTAACTAAATATTTTGTTGTTCCGAAACTAACTGACAATGATTATAGTTGGAGATTAGCTTTTCCATTCCAAGAAAGGAAATTAATTAATAAAAAATATAACTTAAAAAGCACTCTAAAGATTTTAAAATTATTACGAGATAGTCAAGGTTTCAAAAAATTAGCCAGTTATTATATAAAAACTTTATTTTTATGGGAAAGCGAACAACAAAATGAGAAATTTTGGAAAGAGAACTCATTGTCATTTTTGGTTTTACACATGATAAAAAAATTAAGAGATTGTTTAGCTGAAGGAACAATACCTAATTTTTGGTGCCCCAACCATAACCTTCTTGAAAAAGTTAAGATAGAAACATGTCGCCATTGGAGTAACAGGATAGACCATATAATTGATGAAATTGAAGAAAATATGAATAAAAATCCATATCATTTATTGAAATACTTTGTCAGTGACAGAAATTGATTTTTCCCACATTTGTTAGAAAACATTGGCAATAAAAGTGTAACAACAATTATAAACTACGATATGGTTTCTTATGAATCTATTTACATTTTTCATCTACCTCGATAATATTTAAATTTATTAATAATTAAAAGTGTAATGTTTGTTCATTTCAAAGTTTGTGTATACTTCAGGTTAAGACTTCAGGTGTATTATTATAAAAGTGAGCAATGGATTTTAAATGTAATAATTTATTTTAGTAAAGTTTAAGTAATAATAAAATATATACCTATTCGTCATCTTAGACATATACTTATTGTTGATGATTTAGTATTCTACATCACCTTAATCACAATCTTCTGCAATCACTTTACAAGCCTGATCTGTATATAAAGTGTTTGGAACAAATGTAGATATAGTAATTACGTGAATATCAAGTTTTATATATACTGTTAATACAATATTATATACTTAAAACCTTTTACAAATTATTTTATCGCAACACGTCTTTTCAACAATATTTATGATCAGGTACTGCTGACCGTACTAAATCAAAGGAAAATCTTTGGAACATCTGTTCTGATCTTTGAACCAACCCTTAAGCTTCTATATACATGTTCACAGAATACTATTATTTAATCAACATCCAACTTTCCATATTTTTTTTAAATATGTATTAAGTTTTACGGGATACAAACTCTTATAAGCCAGAAGCCTCCACAAAATTTTACATAGCTTGCTAGCTCAAAAATATAATTATTACGAATTATAAATATATTGTTAATAATATTCTCATAAATAATTAGTATTTAATTATTATTACTTATATTACATCCACCATAGTTTATCAGTGATATTTGCTGTTGGGCTTTTCCATTATTTTAAAGTACCTAATAGGTTATAGCAGTGTGTAGATATCGTCAGTGCCTGGTTTTGTAACATAAACTTCGAGCACCAACAATTTTTTTTTTTCTGAAAAACTATCCTTTTGCAAAAATCTACACAAATTATTTTGAGAAAATGAAAATATATTTAATTTATTTCAGTAGAAGCTATGAAAATACATTATGTTGGATTATTAAGAATTTTTGTTGAAATTGTCGAGAATATCGCCTCATGTTTTTTTTTAACTTTTATTATTTAGAATTGCTACACTGTTCACCCGCGGCCGCCATTTTATTCTTTATCGCCATTTCATTTCTTTCATGAGATGGAAAATTGAACAAGAAAGTGAGATAGAAATAAAATATTCTGCATCTTTACGAAATTGATACTTTATTCGATTGAAATATGTCAATGTTCTGATAGGGACATTATTATCTTATCCAGGTGAGTTCTGGAAGTATATTATAAAACACATTTCATCTTCAATTTCTTGAACGGCGTCTCATCTCGAACAAGTACAATGGCTGCCGTTTACTGGAGGCGCGTACAAGTATTCAGTCATCCTTTTCTTGCACATATCGGCTGTCTAGTAGATACATACTGTTTTGAATGATCTTTTTTACGAGTAGAGTAGAATGATAAGAAATATTCCCCGTTACCTTCGCACATTGTGTATTTGGGATTGCTCTTTCACGTACTATTCATTAGCCGCGCTTTTGAAGTGAACCCGAGATAACAAAGTTCGCAAAAATTATACCAAAACGATACACTTTCTGTTATAGAGGTATATGATGTTTATGTAAAGAGCCAAATGTGGTGAAACAGTGAGTATCAACAAGATGTTTACAACGAGCACTGTACAGGCAGGGTCAGTGCCGACTTTGCAATATCAGGAGCATCCTGCACAGAAATCGCAAGGGAAAAACATGGAAAACGTGCAAAAAAATACACAACAAACACAGCAACAGCAACAGGTGAATATAATTTGTTGCCTTCAAACATATATTTAGAAACCAATATACTTATGACATTAATTAGATTTTGGAACTGCACATTTGCTTATACTAATAATATTCACTGTGTGGGTTTTGGAATGTTTTGTAAATATTTTTAATTCATGTGTAATAGTCATCTATTTGTTAATGTTTTTTAAATATTTTCTTTTTTGTCTTTAATGTGTAATCCGAATTAGATTCTTTATGTAGTTGAGATTATTTGAAAGCTAAATTAATTGTTGATGGTTTGATAATTATTTGATTAAATAAAAATATTTTGTACTGATTGAATTAATAATAAATTTAATTAAAATTTAAATCGAATTTCAGGAGTATCCTACATTTTGTTATACAACAAATGTTAATATGATTGGAAAAATAGGAACAAGTGCAGCTGGAACTGGTGGGGTGAACATTACACAACTAACAACCAGCGATGACAAAACTTGTTTCATTGCACAGCCATACTCTTACAATTATGCTCTTGTTAACCAAATGCAAATAGCTCCTAATGGACTCCAGAATACCATATCTAATATCAGTTTCAAATGTGATGTTTGTGGACTTATGTTTGGCCACCTCACTTTGCTGAATGCTCATAAAAGAATACATGCTCAAGATACAGGTAATTCATATTTACCTTTTACCAATAATATTGAATAGATATATTTTTAAGCAATATTCAGAATCTAGATTCTACTGTGATGAACTTTTTTTGTTAACCCGATTGAAATGTTCATGGTCCATCAGGGCACAGGTGAGGGCTGCTGCCCTGGTGTGCCAAACTCTTACTGACTAAAATCACTGGATGCCAGCACTGCCTACTCTTCGCCTTGGCCGGACCTGGGTATTCATATACTGACTACAGCCCGAAAAAAGGACTTATGTGTTTGGAGGTGCTGAGATGAACATATAAATAATGTAGTTGTTAATATTTAGAAGCACCTTGAGTTTTGATGAATAATGTCAATTACAAATAAAAATCTTGCTCAGAATTATTTTTTATATTATTTTGGTGAATTTTTGTGAGACTTATGATGCTGTTGGTACAATAATAAATTGTACAATAATATTTGACATAGTGTTCAAAATCTAGAAAAATGAAATTCCAATCATAAAAAGTTACTCATGATGAGAAACTTTTAAAAGTAATGATATTTCTTTACAGATAATAATATAACTGTTGTGGCAACAGGAGTGAATGCCGGGAATGATGTACCAATTCCACCTCATATCCAGATCCTTGCATCAGACCACACTGAACAGCCTCAACATCATGTGCATGTACAAGAAAGTAAGATACTTTTTTATTACAAATCAGATTACATACAATTTAAAATAGAAAATTAGTAAACTAAATGTGTAAAAAAATATGAATGTCCAAATATACCACAATAAATCTCTGCTACTGCTTTGCCACTGTCAAGAAGCCACTGCCACAATCTGTATCGTACCTTTAGGTATATTAGAGATACTTTGACTTAAATGAGCTTATGTTGAAACTTGACAGGATGAATTGAATCATTATGCTCGGTTTTTCAAGGGATTACAAACTACTCTAGTAAAGACTCCCTTTTTTGTGACCCGGGGGAAATCCTGCACAGGACCATCAAGGCTACTGTAAGAGCAGCAACCCTGGTGTGTCAGACTCGTACAGACTAAAAACCTCTACCTAGGCTGGGGAATCCAGATTATTTTAAACGCCTGTGGAGTGAGCAGCCTGTTTAGATAGTTCATCTCTGGAAGTGGTGGTGGGTGTAAAGATCTAACTCCTCCAAACCTTTCTCATGGACGACGCTTGACACTGTACGCCACCTCCCTCTCATCTGGGCAGCAGACTCCCTCAAGTCTACTGGCCGGGATAGTATAGACTGCCTTACTGACCCATCAGTTGTGTGTATCCCATAAAAATCATTACCTTTTGACGTTTAACAAATACATTAACTTAAAATTCTGGATATTACCAGAATAAGAGTCTTAGACACCAAGTTGGACCATATTTTAGTTCAATATTTGTGTTAACTGTCCAAGTTTAAAATGGTAATGCTTTTTGCTTCTATGGGATGCACGCCAATGTAATCCATCAAATATTGTTAAGTTGGCACCATGCACTCTATATAAAGGTTCTTGTATGAATGATTTAACTTATAATTTGAACTTATTAAGTACAGCTGTTATTTGAGTATTACAATATATAGGATTTTATATCCTAACCTATCAAAACATATTTTTAATTATCCACAAAATCCTAATGGCTTTATAAACTTTCAAAGTTTTCAGTACAACTTAGTAATCCATTAAAGGAAAAACCAAAAAAATCATTTCAATGTTTGTTTAAAAAATACACTTCTTTTATAGCCAAACCTATCAACATAGACAAAGCACAAAAATGTATTACTTGTGGTGGTGCTATAACAAATAATCCTAAAAGAAAAGGACCCAAACTAATAAGATGTGAAAACTGCATTGCACAAGACAATGTTGAACAGCAAAGAAATAACTCATGTTTGTATTTCTTTTTTATATTATTTCTAAAATTGTTGTTTGCATTTTTAGATTTTAGTTTTGAAATCGATATATTAAGGTCCTCGCATCCTGCATATTTGTATTCTGGTATTGTTGCATCTTGGTTACCAGATTTAGAAATATATATATATATATATATATATATATATATATATATATATATATATATATATATATATATAGGCTGATTTTCTAGACGAGGGAGATATTCAAGGAGGATATTCAGCATTCGATTCTAATTCCAAATATATAGGGAATAGTGATATCTTAATATTTCCATTAAAATAAAGTAATTTATAGTCATCATATTAAGGGGCAAGTTACACACATGATAGAATAAATAACAATTAATTATTGAGTAGGTATTTTGTCTCTCCTAAGCCAGGATAAAGTACGAAAGGGTAACGAGTAAATTACCTGTTTACCTAAAATTACGTAAAAGAAATTTTATCTACATGCCATTCAATCGTTCACAACACGCGCTGCGGTGACCATACTTTTTACGGATCAATTCTCATTTGTTCATCAGTGTTTCTTTATGATTTCTTAGGGAATATTGCTATTTACATTTTTATTAGTTATAAGAAGGTACAAATTATTATCTTCTGAAATATCTGCCTCGTCTATAAAATCAGCCTGTATATTTTTTATATTGGTTCGACATAGTAACTACAGCACACCTGTTGGTAAGTCCAGTGTAATCTATGAACGGCAACAGCTAACCTGGGGGCGAGGATCCATTGACAGTCGCCGTTGTCATATGAGGGGAGTCTAATTTCAAAACCCACTATAACATATATTTTTTAAATCCCATAAATATATAAAAATTATATTTAATCTTTGACTTAACAATCACTTTCTTATAAGGTATTTAAATTATTATTCTAGAGAGAAAAAGCAAAAAAGAAAAAAATCATATATAATATTTGCTCTGATAAACACATTTCAAATTACTATTAGAACTATTAATTTTGTAGGAAAAATCGTTTTAGCGGGTTTTGAAATTAGACGCCTCATATAACACCTAAAGTGGTCTAGGTATATGAATAACGGGGCCTGCACAAACTGATCCCGAATTGCGACAAGCCGAATCAAGTCACTATGAAAATTGCAGTTATTATTTCTTAAAGTGTACAAACTTGACAGTGAACGCGACACAAATATTCGTAGCAGAAGATAACGTGAAATTTGAAGTAAGCGGAGTGAGAACGGTGCAGGAGACGGACCCGCTGGCACCGACGCAGACGGCACAGCAACAAAACCAGCAGCAGACGCAACAGAAACCCCGTATGTACTTTTTAACACTAATCCATAGTGACCATTTTTATTAAAATTCGATCATATTAAAATGACGGCTAATACTGCAACTATTTTGACCTATACGATTTTAATCATTATCAAAAGTTAATTATATCTGTTAGGAAACCCTCATGGCATCTAATAGACGTCATAAATGTCATGTGTAAGAGCCTTGAAAACGGCGATCAGTTACAATATCCGTCACGTTAGGCACGGCTTATGAGCGCTAAGCTGATACAGCCACTAATGTATCTTTGCTCACTCTGATAGAGATATAGCGTGCGATATATTATTAATAAATATACCAGTTACCTCAGGTATAAACTGCATATACAGGTGAACGATAATTCGATGTATTCCTTCTAAGGGGTTAAAGGTGTAAATAGGTGTAGAGATCTCAGAAAAAAAAAGTTTTTCTTCATCGATTCTACATCTATTCAATAATATACCGTGAAAATTGTAAAACAAAGTTATAAGCCGTCTAAAAGCTATAAGCATTCAAGCGAGAGCAGTCTTAAATCAAACCTTATTGCGTGCTTTTCGTTTATACATAGTAGAACAAGAACGAGCATAGTAGTTCAAATCGCAGTAGGACAATTCGTAAGAAATCATTTCATGGAAATCGCTGTATAAATGGTGTCTCAAAAAGTGTGGTGAAAATGAATAATTTATATTGAAATTAAAGCCAAATCTGTAAAACCATATTTGGCTACAGGCTAATTTCAAGAAGGACGTTCTAGTATTTTAACTATTAATATTGTAGTTGATAACCGAAGCTACAATTTTCCCCAAGAAGTAAATAATCGACGCAGCTCTATTAATAGTAAAGAAGCTCAAAACTGAAAATGATGCATTTGAAGTTGATGAAGGACTGCAATATGGTGCTTGTACGGCTGATTTATTTATAAGTTGTTTAAATTGATTTATTACCGCCTTAAATTTATCTTCACTAACACTCTTTTTCCCGAAAGCGTTTTTCGCGAAACTACTTTTTTCGAATTTGTGCATACTATAGCTCGCATAGTTTTTGATCTATCCTTATCAAATTTGGCACACTTTTCTTTATTTATATATACGCTCTATTTGAATTTAAATCATAAACAATATCTTTGTTCTTACTACTTTATTTTTATTGCAAAAAAACAATACAAAAAAACGGACATATAACGTAATAAATTTTCAATTCTCAGAAGAAAATAGATTTTTGCTTTTTGTGATAACTGTAGTTCCAATAGAAGATACAACCATAAAAAAGTACTTTTTTTATAATTGGTTTCAGCTTAAAATTGTATCTAGAAACTGCCGATCCGGGTAGCAACTTACAATATGCAGCAGCTGATATATCCGAAAATTTTCAAGTAAAATGTTCATCAATATATCAATCAATGTATATCTATGAAATAACCCCAAAGTCTAAATAAAATAACAATTACAGTACTTTACTTTTTACATACGTGATATTTGAGGAAAAAACAAGTATTCGATTTATAAATAGTAATTACATTTAAACAAAAAAGTATGTAACTTGTCTAGAAATTATAAAAAAAATCTTTGCTTTCTTAAAAGGTACAAATGTATACAAAATAAACTTAAATTGTTTTACTACAATATTTCTACGATCATTATATGTTATTTTTTATTTTTACTATCTTTTAATTTTTAAATATACGTTAATTCTATACTATTTAACTATCTTAAATCTTGTTCCAAATCTTGTTCCACCTCAATTTCTAATACAAGCATAAAGTCATCTTCAGACATCGCTTAGGTTATTCATCTAGTTAGAGTCGCTATAATTTGTGCAGCTGCATCCAAAATTATTTACATATATAAATAAGGTCATCTAAATTCCTTGATGAATTATTGAATACTAAAACCTTCATGTGTTCCTCAAAGATAATAATTACAAGATGTCAGATTAGGCTAAGCTGAACAAACTTTGTGCAGTGGCCTTCCATTAGGCCAGACGTCGCCGGGCGCTGAGAAAGATGGCACAGCCTTGCCCTCTGGCCCCGGCAGACAGGAGAAGGAACACTCCGGGGGTTTTAGTCGGTGCGAGTCCGACACACCGGAGGGCGGCCCTCGCCGCCTCCTGAAAACCCATAACGGGTTTCGCTCGGGTTACAAAAAAAAAGGTATCAAATCAGGGTACCACCATCGGATTACTGTTCACCCTTGTATTGTGTTCGTTTAACATTGTTATTTGTCTCTGTTATCAATGAACCAAGTACAATTTTTGATAATTCTATATGGTATAGGTAAGAACTAAAAACAAACAAACCAACCTTTATTAACAATAATTGTTAAGTGTGGTTCAACATTTATTTTCCCACACAGTATGGTTTTTATTAGTGGCGTGCATCCCATAGAAAGCATAAAATGCATTATCTGGTTATACTTGGACAATTAATAAATATATTGACTTAAAATCTAGTGTTTACTAAAATAGCAGTCGGCATACTAAAATAGCAGCAGAGTCCAAATTGGATAAAATTTTAAGTATATATGTGTTATATATCCCAGTATAACGAGATAATGCTTTATATGGGATGCAAGCCACTGGTTTTTATCACTCATATTTTTGTAGCATTGTAAATTTTGTGCTATTGCTAGAAGACAATAGTTCATTCCACTTGGGATTATCATTTTTTTCAGAAGTTGTGGGCTACTCTGGTTCCCATAGCTTGATGTATTATTGGGATCTGAACCCAGGACAGGACTAACTGAGCTATCAGGTCGTCTCATTGTTCCAGTGCCTGGCCACCATCCTGTGAAGAAGAGAAACTTAGCGTCGGTAACGAAATGTCAGAACTGCAACGGGTCGGGCATTATTTTCGTCGGAGGGAATAAGAATAAGCTAAATCAATCCAATGTAGACAAGCCGTTCCATTGTAACATATGCGGGGGATCTTTTGCGAGGTATTCCTCGCTGTGGTCCCATAAAAAACTGCATTCCGGTGAGAAGAACTTTAAATGCGGCATTTGCGGCATCGCCTTCGCCAAGGCTGTTTATCTGAAGAACCATTCGAGAATTCACACTGGAGAGAAGCCTTATAGGTATGTAGCAAACAGTGTAGTGAGACCAGTGGCGTGCATCCCATATAAAGCATTATCTCGTTATACTTGGACATTACACTCATACATATCGAGGGGTGAAAGGCTATTTGGTTTAAGCGACATTTTTTGGTGATATAGTAATATATATATGTATTTTTAGAATGGGTAAAAAAAGGCTGATCCCAAAAATATAAATCACCAAAAAATGTCGCTTAAACCAAATAGCCTTTCACCCGACGATATATACATTCGTAATCAACGTTTTTACCGATTCTAAATATATTATTATATCACCAAAAAATGTCGCTTAAACCAAATAGCCTTTCACCCCTCGATATAGTTAAAATTTGGACTCTCAGACTGTTATTTTGATAAACATCATATTTTAAGTCAAGATATTTATTAAATGTTCAAGTATAACAAGATAGTGCTTTATATGGGTAACACACCAGTGCGTGAGACTAAAGGCACGCGTCGCATTTTGAAAGTCGCGACACTGCATCAGCGACCCAGCGATGGCTGCCAGTTTTTACTCTTTTCTATATCCAAGGTCCAAAAGTGTCTAAAGAAAGTCGCACGGTTGTGAGCTTGATACGTTTTCTAATAGTGCTACCAAGTCGCCCACATTGGACGGCTTTTCATATAGATGCCCAAAGAGCAATACTTCGTGACCTGATAGCCATTGCTGAGTCGCCTGTGCCCCGTTGTACCTGACAGAATGCGTTGGCTACGTTTACGCACAGTTTCAGAAAAGATCCATAAATTTTTAAACACTTTTGATCTACGTAGGAATAATACATTTGTATGTAATTGATGATTCAAAATAGTTTTTTTTTTTATTTATTGTTTATAAGGGCTTTTGCCATTTTGGCATATCAGCCCTATTGTACCCAATACGGTGAACTACACATCAGTTCTGAGAGAGTCGCTGATGAGTCAGTGCTACCATGTCCACCAACAATTTCATAGTATTCCCTGTCGGATCACATAGGACGACGTGAAAGGCACCTATATCACATAAGCTGTCAAAATAGTTTAGTGTTTTAACATTTGTGGAGCGTTTTTGTAACTGGTCGTAAATCTTGTAGAAAACTTCTTATAGTGAGCTCTACGTAAGTTGCGTTCTGACATGCTGGGCAGTAATTAATTTTGAGTCTGTTCTACCTTCTCACAGCACTAGTACACATGACGTTTCTATTAGATGTCTAACGGGTATCCTCACGATGTTTTCATTCAACGATGAGCATGTGGTGCCTAAGCGCGTATTTAATCTAAAAATACGTGCCGGGATTCCAACCTACAACCATTTCCTTTGACGCACATAGATACTGGTTCCTTGTCCACTAGACTAGCAAAAAAAGGGCTACCACAGCCTTCCGATCAAGCTTGCGGGCCCGTACCCTTGGCCTCGGCAGACGAGTAGAAGGAACACCCCGGTGGCTTTAATGAGTATGTTTGACATACCGGAGCCACCGCCCACGCGGCGACTTGACGGTTTATAAGAATTTCCACTGGGTCTAAAATTGGCTACCATAGCTAATTTTTTTCAATATCAAATGTTGGCAAACAGGCTAACAGAGTGCATAATAGATGTATTGTTCTCATGTTTTAAAGAAGAAAAAGAGAGAGAGTTGGAAATATAAGGGATTTGTAAACATATGCATTCGTTGAGACCACTCTCCATCAGATATGCTGTCAGCTTGCATGCCATCTTAGGTTTTTTTTTTCTAGATGTAACACTTGCGGCATGCAATTCTCACAGTCGCCGCATCTCAAGAACCATGAAAGAACCCACTCGGGCGAGAAACCGTATGTTTGTGAGGTGAGGTCAGAAGGCCTATTCACTTATTATTTTTGTGATCTATTTACCAGTGTCTTTGAAATCTGACGCCACATTTGACGTTTGCCTGATATAAATGATGTCATCTTCGAAGTACGCGAAACTGAGAAGTGGTTGATGATAGATTTTGTTTATTATTAAAAAGAACTGAATTGTTCCCCAGAAAGTATATTACTGTATAGCCATCACGACATCATATCTTGCCATTGTAATTAATATGATGCTCCTAAATGCAATATTTCCTTGTTACAGTCATTATGTTCTGTCTTAAATTACTGACAGTATAAAGAGATCATGTTTATTTGGATATAGGCGACCTTAAACCTAATAATATATCGTTACGCTTTATCCAATCCATAACGGGCTGAGCAGAGATACATTAGTATGTATATTTGTAGCATCAGTGGCTGTATCGTCGAAATAATATTTAGAATGTAACTACGGAGTGGATGTACGACTTATTATGTACCGTGCTCACATGTAACAGAATTTCCGCGGAAGAGAAGCTGCAAACAAAGGCTTGCTCTTAATAATTAGGTATTCTTTAAATAAAATTTCAAATAAAAGTATTTTTATGACAATTGTATATAGTGACATCGTCCTAAATTAGGTTTGCCTCTAGACCTGACAATCGGGACGTGTTAACCTTAATCTGAAACTAACCAACGTATGCCGCCATGTTTTGTGTTTTTTTATCCCAATTCGGCACAGTGACTGCATCACGTTTGATGGTAAGCGTGATGAAAATCAACAGTAAAAAAACATCGATACTCGCAGCAATCATGCTGGCCTGCACAAAATCTCTTTACGCTTCGGTTAAAGGACCCCATAACAGGATGGATGGATGGAACATGCTCGCTGGAAGACCATTCCACAGCCCAACGACTCGGAAAAAGTAAGAATTAGAGAACTTTATAGTCCTAGCCGGAATGTGAATTACGTGTAGCTGTGACTCCGCAAACCCGTGCGCGTGGTTTTACTATGAAAGGGAGAGGGTGGAACAAGGTTAAATAACCCTTCAGAACACTCGCCATGATACAGATGGTAGAAAACGCTCAGCGAGGCATTATCTATGCGCAACTGGAGCGGATCTAGATGCTTAGTAATGTTTGAATTATTCAAATAGTGGACAGCCCACGGCTGCAACTTATCCAGGGCGACGAGTAAGTGCTGGACAAAACCGTCCTAGGGATGCGAACAGTATTCCTTACAAGGCCTGCCATACACCATTACACACCAAGTTCAATGGAGTTTTAACAAATTTCCTTCTCTAATAAAAGTGTAAAATTTTATATGTATGTTATTAATTGATACAATTTACTAGTTAATATTATTATATGCCTAGGTATGCGACAAGGGATTTGCTCGACACGCGACGTTATGGAACCACAGGCGAATTCATACGGGAGAAAAACCGTACAAGTAAGTATATAAAAATAGTTTATTTAAGAAATACAACAAAATAACTATACTATAAATACACAGTATTTTTGCCTCTATAACCCCGTTTACGAAATATTCCTTGAATTTTAAAACGTTTTTAAACACCAATGAATTAACAATTGGATACAAATGAATGATGTTGATAATAATCTGTTAACTTAGTTTTGTTAGATATTTTAATTAATGTAAGGTAATTTACAAGTAGTTTACATTTTATTACAATTAAATTATTTATTTGTTATAAAGATTCGTCTACTAACATGAATATTTGATTTTTCCGAATACTTTAGGAATGTTATGATATAATAAAGATCATTTATTTTAGTGTAAGACAGGCCAGTCATTATTATTCAAAATGTGCAGGTCACATCGATGAAGTTTTTACGGTAGCAAGAAAAGGTTTAAGACTAAATAATAATATATTTTAGTGTGCTTGGGATAATTTAAAGAACCGGTTTAATACTACAATTTTACTAATGAAACACTATATTATTTAAACAAGGTGGTAGGGCTAGTTAGTTACGCTGCGTTTTACAATTTATACGGCAGGGGAGTTCCCCGGACGGTAAACCGGTTAGCTAATTACGCTGCGTTCAACAATTTATACAGCAGCGGAGTTCCCCGGCCAGAAATCGCACGGAGGCACATCTTTATCTCGGCGCTGGCGCAAGCGAACTCTTGATCTAGGTACACATACGGGAGGCCTCTCCTCGCACACCCCACCGTGCCTTGCAGGAACGGCGTGATGACGTCATCGTAGCTTTGCAAGATAGAATTTGCGCTACAATTTATTAATTTATATCGACGGGTGAAAGGCCATTTGGTTGAAGCGATATTTTTGGTGATATAGTAATTATATATTTATGGAATCGGTAAAAAACGTTGATTCCAAATATATATATTTATCTTCTATAATATAAAAATGAATCGCAAAATGTCTTGATAAGCGCGAAACTCGAGAACGGCTGACCCGATTTGGCTGATTTTTTTTTTATTATGTTTGATGAAGTCTGAGGAAGGTTATTACGGAGAGAAAAAAATTAAAAATTCCCTGCAACTGTCTAAAAATAACACTTTTCTGTATTCTCATACAAAAAATTCGCTATAAGTCATTTTGAACTTTAATACCATACCATAAAGTTTAAATGTTAGTGTACGGGTTCCGGGAAGGCAAAAAAATCGAGTGACATATAAATATTAATGTCAGTGTTTGTCAATTTTTACACATATAGCATTAAGGCCAGGTTCCTTCAAACAATTTAAATTAAAATTAACAATTAACATTAAAAAAAAAAACAATGTGACTTTGTTTTAGAGAAATAGGGCAAAACAAGGTCTGCCGGGACAGCTAGTTTATTATATACAGTGAGTAATAAGTATTCGTACACCACATAAATAATTTTATAAATGCATATATCTTCGATAAATATTGTTACTTTATTAAACTAATATATACAACTGATTCCGGCACGTTTTAAGCTTTATTTCCAGAAAGGAGAACAAAAAAATGTCAACATAATCACAAATAAACAAGATTTTGTCCGAAGATGCCACGAATGTTCGCTCAAATACTATTCGTACACCCGATATTTTTTTAACTTTAACACGTTGTTCACTCCAGTCAATACTTTGTTGGGTACCCCTTCGATTTTATTATTGCTTCGAGTCTCCTTGACAATGGAATCAACTAGGTTGGATGTTGTTTCAGCTGTAATTTTGGTCCATTCCTCCTGAAGGACGTTTTTCAATACCTGCTTGCTCGAAATTTGCTGCTTGTGGATTTTTTATCCAGAAAATCCTGCAAATTTTCGATGGGGTTAATGTCTGGATATTGTGGGAGAATTACTAAATACTCTGGAGTATTTTCGTGCAACCAACCTTTGACTTTCCTCGCAGTATGTTTGGGAGCATTATCTTGCGTAAATACAAAATTATCTTTGATTCCCATTTTGTCTGCACCAACTGCAAGATGAGTTCTCAGGATGTTCAAATACAAGTCCTGGATCATAATTCCATCGATGAAATGTAGATTCCTGACGCCACTAGCACTCATGCACCTCCAAACCATTACGGAATCTCCACCGTACTTTACTGTAGACTGTAGATTTTTCTTTTCCATCTCTGTATTTGATTTTTGCCAAATCATACACCTTCCGTCGTAGCCGAAAACGTTGAATTGACTTTTGTCAGTGAATATAACTCTACTCCAGAAGTCAACAGAACGATTAATATTATTCTTAGCAATAGTAAATCTCTTTTTCCTATTCTTTTTGCTAACGAAATATTTTCGACGAGCAACTCTGGCGTGAAAATCATTTTTCCGTAAACAATTTCGGATTGTACCACTACAGACACATGGTCCAGGATGCACTTCCAGCTTCGCCGCAATTTTTGGCGTGCTGGTTTTAGAGTCCTGCTTCACTTTTCGAATTACAAAACGTTCGTAGCGTACAGAAAGCTTACTCGGACGAAATGATCTTGGCTCATTTTCGTGGTTCTTGCAATCACCAAATCAATCTATCACACCTTAGGCAGTGCTATGCGCCCTGCCAACAGTTTTCGCTATTTCGCGTAAAGATTTACATTGATTATGTAATCTGATAATAATTTTTCTTTCACATTTACTCGTTTCACGCTGTTTGCAGCCCATTTTTCGCAATTATACTGAGATAAGCACTGATGAGAGGTTTCCGATTAGGCTTGTCATGAAGGAAACTATGTTTATTGACATCGATATACCCCAATAATATTAGTAAAAAGATACGAATTGTTTTCCTCTAGAATTTGTAGGTGTACGAATAGTATTTGAGCGAACGATTGTGGCATATTTGGGCAAAATCTTGTTTATTTGTAATTGTATTGATATTTTTTTGTTCTCCTTTTTGGCAATAAAGCTTAAAACGTGCCGGAATCAGATGTATATATTAGTTTAATAAAGTAACAATATTTCTCGAAGATATGTGCATTTATAAAATTATTTATGTGGTGTACGATTACTTATTACACTCACTGTATATTACTTAAATACGAAATATAATGTCATCAATTTATTGAAATAATAATATTCGCAGTGCTAAGTCGCCATTTGTATTTCTAACACATTACCAGTTGTAAATATCTTTTAATGTTTACTATAAAAAGCATATTTAAGAATTACCTAATTATTAATTAATTATTTAAGGTTAAAATCAAAACATGTTTT
Organism: Automeris io; assembly: GCA_036320925.1. Lineage (NCBI taxonomy): Eukaryota > Metazoa > Arthropoda > Insecta > Lepidoptera > Saturniidae > Automeris > Automeris io. The sequence continues at coordinate 3,123,585 of JAUDJH010000024.1, forward strand.
TAGGTATATTTATTTTACTGTGCTCGGTAATTTAGCAATGGCTGCTCAGTTATGAATGATCTTTCTAAATTGGATTTTTTTTATTTGATTATTATATATTAAGAATATTTTCTGTAAACAATAGGTCTGTACTGGAACGAATTAAATTGTTAAAATGGTTCTTTACATCACCCCTACTAGAAATGAATTTCGTTTTGTAATAAGGCAGAGTATAACTAAAGTATTTTATTATAGGTGCGATATTTGCGGATCAGCGTTCAGTCAAGCGGCCCACCTGAAGAACCACGCCAAGGTGCATTCCGGCGAGAAACCCTTCAAATGCGACATTTGTACGGCCGCTTTTGCCGACCGATTCGCACTTAAAAGGCACAGGGGAATTCATGACAAATATGGTAATTTTACTATAATTTCTACACTTTTTTTGTTTTATACTGGCTTGATAAAACCACATATAGTACATAAATATTGCTTCTACATTCATCATGTGAATAGCTAAGGGGTGAAATAGTCTTCCCGCGAGCATATTTTCACTTTGGTGTAACTTGAGAGCTTTTATAGAAGAGTGAATAGGCATTTGTAGGGCAGACACTGTCCATCATCGAATTCATCTTCACCTTCCGCCAAGTGTGATTGAGGTGAAGCGACCGCCTGTCTATTATAAAAAAAGCAGAGTTGTAGTTCTAGAACAGGAGTGAATATCTAGGGAAAGAAAGAGAATCAGTAGACAAACGCCATCATCATGTTGCCCTACATGCAGCACGATCGAATATCTCTAGCTATATGACTAACCACATAACTGGACGTACTCGAGCTGATCTCGAAATGCGATAGGCCCAAGCGAGTCACCATGACTGTCTGTGCGCCTGGGTACTGTGGTCACGACCTAGTTCGGGTAATCGCCTTATCGTTTTTGTTGTTATTTTCATTTTTAAAAGCAATGCTTCTGTAAATTGAAATTATATTGAATGTAGACCGGAAATAGAATACCAGAATTGGCTTTTTTTTTATTGAAAGTGCTGATGATGATCATTAACACGTTGAGCGCCACGTCAGCCATCGGTGGGTGACATTAGACTTTCCGTTTAGACCGCGTCACTCATCGCTGGCTAACAGCTCTTATGAGAACTATAAAATTGAACTATTTTATGGAATTACAGAACATTTATTTAAAATTTACTTATTTGATATCATTACAGTATTACTCGCCCGGTTTAGTTGTGAAGACCTTTCCCGGTCAATCTACGCGCGTCATTACGAAAGAAAAAAATTACAGTATTAGTAGAATACATTAAAACATGGCAAACATAAAAATGGTTCTCCTTCACAAGTATTACAATATGTTATAACACGCTTTGTCTTTTTCCTTGCCATCACTCTACCTTCTTTACTTATATTTTTGAAGTGATACCTATAGGTATCACTTTTCAAACGTAAACGATCTTCTACTGCGATCGGAAACACCGGCCCTACAGTACCAGCGCGTAGAAGCGGCGCGCGTGGCCTGAACAGGATTGTCTTAGAAATACGCGTGGCGCTCAACGTGTTAAACAATGATTCGTTCGTTGCTTGAAGACTCATGTTAAACGATGATGGAAAAATAAATGCCATGATAGATGATTTAATTAACGCTGTTAATATATTGCTTTATTTTTTTTCGATCAGGACAAACTGCTCCGCTTCCATCGAGAGTACATTTGAATCAATTAGAACAGACAACACAGCAGACCAGTGAACAACAAACCACACAGGCCACCGTCGAAGTGGAACATCGTACGGACCAATCTCTATGAGGCTACGAGGATATTCCTTAAACGATATCCTTATTTCGAGATGGTTGACTGGATCCAAAATCACTTTGCACTGTTGAGTGCAATTGCCTAAATCAGTGGGACGTAGAAAAGATGAACCAATTGTGATAGTAAAAATGAACTACTTAACAATTTCCTTGGCTACAATAGAGGTTGAAAGGTATTGTGGAGATTCAAAATTATAAATAAATTACAATCCCCTACAAAGTCACAATATCCACAGTTCTTGAACAATCTTCCGATATCTAAATTAAGGCTGAAATTAACTAAGCAATAAGCTTTTTGCGTTAGGACATAGTTATACATATTGTACGCACTGGCCGTGTTGAAAATATTTTTGGTCACTTATAAATTTGATATTCAAATAGTCTAATTTTGATAAATATTTTTTGTGGTTAATTGATTGTTTTAAATATTTGTGGCTGTAACAAAGACGAGGAAGGCTATAATATAAATATGTGTTCTGAACATCATTATTTCGGTAATATTTCTTGTTTAAAATGATAATAATGATTCAAAAGTCAACACTTTGGTTTGCCTTTTCTTTTTAATGTGATTCAGAAGTAATAAATTCAAGAGGCAACATCTGTTAACACTTTACAGATATAAACTGAAAAGAACTGGCATAATACATTGAAAGATGAAATAAAATGTTCAATTTATTAATTTTAGCTATTTTGTCACACTGAGCATATCTGTATAACAGCTAGTATTCTAGATGCTATTCAGTGTGTTTCATCCATGTCTCTCCTTTGATAAATTATCCCAAATGTATCTGTTAAGTCACTTGAAACTGTACGCTCTTGTAATCGAAATGTCTAGAAATAAATCTGTTTTTAGTTCATTCCAATCAAGCAGGTAGGTTGAAAGGTATAATAATTTTAATTTCCGTCTTCAAATGTATGGCGCCGGCGCGTACTGCGTCTGTGACGTGATTTTGAAACGCGCCGCTCTGGCCGTACTACATTGCAAAACCAAATTTACTAACTACAGTTTTTATGTCTATTTTATTCTTTGCATTAATTTAATTGGCAAACATATTTTTCGTAATGCAGTATATACTAACTACAAGAAGCAACAAATATTTACCCAGGCATGTATAATGTCTGTTACAATATAATCGGACGGTGCAATATATGAGGAATATGGCGGGTGGGGTAGGACTTACCAATCTACACACACGTTTTAACGGGCTTGGCAACATGAGGCTGAGCATTGTTATGCAGTAGAATCACTTTTTAGTGCGTTTGCTAATATTGTAGCTGTTTTCCGCGCAATGCTCGGCTCAGTCGCATCAAATGAAGTCGATACCGTTGCGTTTGATTTCAACAGCTTACAATAAACAATATCGACCTGGTCCCATCAAATACACAGCATAACCGTTGCAGCGTGTGTATTTGGCCGAGCCGACGACGTAGAAGCATAACCGGGCAGTCCCCATGACTTTATTTTCTTCGGATTGCTGTAATGAATACATTTTTCATCACCCGTCATGATGGTGAAAGAAATACTTTTTTGTCGCTGAAGCAGTTGTTCACGGGCGAAAAAACGACGCTCAACGTCCCTTGGCTTTAAATCATAAACAACCTAAGTTCCTTGCCTTTTGAATCATTCCTAACGCATGCAATCGCTTAGATATGGCTTGACGAGTAACTGCTAATACCGCAAGCTGTTCTTGCGTTTGCTACGGCTCATTATCGAGCAATCCAGCGTCTTCGAATGTATTTGGCCATCCTTCGCGCGGACAGGCGTCATCATGTAATTCGCCGTAAAGCGATGGACCCAATCGCGGCACGTTGTTTCCCTTGAAGCAGCATTATGGCACAAAATAAAACATTTTCACACCACTAAAAGCGTATGACACCATAATAAAATCACTAACGTGTCAGAGGGGTTGTTTACTATATGTCAGCTTGGTTCAAAATCGACTAACTGCTGGAGTCATCTAATGACAAATAGCGAGAAATAGTAGGTCACCTAATAGCCCAAGATCCCAGAGCCGCCAGACCTTTCTTATTTTCTCAGAAATAAAATATATAAAATAACGTAGTGTTAGTATGTACTATGAGTGTATGCATACCCGCTAGCTTGCGCGGGCGGCCAATTTACAGGTACCAGGTGCGAAAGGTAGATAAAAATTATACTTACTTTACTTATTTTCTCAGTGCTGATTTTTATATATATTTTAGAAAATACTATTTTAAATTTATAATGATTACTGCCAGACTCGTTTCGGCGGCTATTATTTTTACTAGACGCTTTAAAGCGGCCAAAAAAATAAGGTAACTTTACTTATATTCTCAGTCTTGATTTTTATACATGATACTCAGGAACCTAATTCAATAATTTTTGCAAGCAGCCAGACCACTCGGATGGGCCTAACATTCCCCCAGACACATATAAAGGCTTTCTGTGTGTATGAACGCGATCGTGATTGTTAGACGGTTTTATAGCATTGTTTTGTAAAATTTGTTATTAATCATCTAATTATTGAATTCGTTTCCTGAGTATCACGTATAAAAATCAAGACTGAGATTATAAGTGATGTTTCCTTATGTTTTTGGAAGCTTTAAGGGGGTTATCCCATGTGATGGGCTCAAAAAAACGTTTTTCTTTTTTTTTCATAAATTGCTTTCTTAACATATCTAGAATACGGTAGTAAAGTGATTTTTAAAAATTCGAAGTCATTTTAAAGATACAGCTGTCAAAAGAAGGAGCTATCGGAGCGCTGAGTTGGCAGTCGGAGTTGGGCCTATTGTGTACAGTCGGCTTGATACCTGGCACGCTTTCATACAAATATAAGTTTATACAAGTTTCTACAGGCTTAAATATTAATTTCTATAATTATTGAATATTTTACTGAAGTTATTTTAGTTTTCGTTTAACTTCGAAGAGCGCGAAAACTACAAATTATTTCTTTTCATAATGAGTGGACGTAAAGGATATACGAGTAGATATGATCATCCTGGCCGTAGTAAAAAAAGAAAGTTTAGAAGAAACCGTTTTACCACCCAAAATGAAACGGTATTTACATCAGCTTCGACAAAAAAACTTCAAAATAGCTTGAACATGGATGTTCCCATCGCTTTGAATTTCGCGTATTGCATTTTGGAGTTTGTTTCTGTATTCGCTGTAATTGCTGAAATGGTAATATGCAAAACTTGTAAAAGTGATGTGCCTATTTCGCTATCAAGTTTCCAAGGCTTAGGTTTTAAAATTATTCTATCGTGTGAGTGTGAAAAACAGACAGTTATAAACTAGGGCCCATTGATCGAGAATGCATTTAAAGTTAATCGCCGGTTTGTATTTGTGATGCGATTAATATCAGTTATCATCTTTAATGAAGATTTTGAAGGTGTTTTAAAACGAATCCCAGTTATGGGATGCCCTATTGGCCGCGAAGCCCATTCTTATGTTAAGAAACGTGATGAAAAGCGAATCTCACGTTCTGAGCGGCGCGCAAGCGATGTCGTTAAGCCAGGAATGACTCAAGAGCAGAACAATATGCTTTGAAAGAGTTTCAAGAGGAAGAGGAAGGAATACTTTATGGAACAGACATCGCCGATTGAGGGTAAGTTAAGACTTTCATAGTTTTAAGTGGACTTGAAATTTTAAATAATTTTCTCAAAACTGTGCTTTTCAAACTTTCCTCCATCGTATCTCAAAAACGGCTAGACCGAATATCTTAAAACTCAAAAGGCGCACTCATCTCATGTAAACGCATAGAATGAACTATTATTAATTAAACTTTCCCAAAATTTCGATTTTTTTTTAAGCAAAAAAACTAAACACAAAAACGCAAAATTCGCGACTTTTTTTTTCAAATAAAAAAAAAAAAAGAAAAAATTCAACTCCGATGGGGCAGTCCAAATCGCCTTCAAAGATTTTATTGATTCCCGTCAGACTGGTTTTTTTAGTAAAGGGATCAATGAACTACCTATGAAATGGCAAAAGTGCATAGAAAATAATGGTTCATACTTTGATTAATTAAATATATTATATTAAAAAATATTCGGCTTTTTGTTCCTCCCATACAAAACGCCAATTTCATATGTAAGGACCTAATATTTTAGATTCGACAACCAGTCTCTCAGCTTCATCTTACATTCGAATTTTCATAAGTTCAAGATATTTAATTCATGATTAACCTTATTATAAATCCTTGAACCAAGAACCCAAAATTGTTTCTCAGCAAAATGAGACTTGTGAATCGGCATATGGCAAACATATCTCATTCTGCGAGGTTTTCTTATGCTATCTGTCCCTATAAGGACCACTCTATGTTTGCGAAGGATAAGTTTCGAGACAAAGAGCTGTCTTACTGTTAAAACTTGACATCTAGAATATAACATCTCAGTAGGAAATCTTCTGGATTCTTTAAGCATGACTTTTAAGACAGCTCTTTGAGCCCTCTCAAGTTTCAATAAAGTGGTCTTAGAGGCTCCACCCCAAACAGCAATGCAGTAAGATATCAAGGATTCACACAGAGAGAAATAAACAGTCCTAAGAGTATAAATGTCAGCAGAATTTCTCAATATCTTAAAGACATAGATAAGTTTTTGAGTTCTATTGATCAAAATATCTATATGAGATTTCCAACTTAACATTTCGTCTAAATATACTCCCAGATATCTCACCACACCAGTTCTTGTTAGCGGCAAGCATTTGCATTCTAAATCAGAAAGACATGAATGTCCCCTAATGCATATAGAATTATCTGTCGGACGGGAGGAAATGCCTATCAGAAGTCCAAATTTCGGTATATTCATTTGATAATAGTTCATTCCGTGCATTTAGGTCTACAGATTAAAACGCTGCTATTATTTTTTTGTTTCAGATAAGCCAATCAGCCGGAATCGTGGAAGAAGTGCGAGCCCATTTTTTTGAGGCGGGGTTGTTTAGAGCGCTGTAACTCATATTCGACACAACTTTTTTAGCTTAAAATTTATATTTATGCTGTGAAAATATATATTAATAGATGATAATAAAGCTCTATCTATTTACTGGTCGTAGAAAAAAAAATCCTAAATCATCCCTAAAAAACAGCCCATCACATGGGATAGCTCCCTTAAAGCTTCCAAAAACATAAGGTAATATCACTTATAATCTCAGTCTTGATTTTTATACGTGATACTCAGGAAACGAATTCAATAATTAGTTGATTAATAACAAATTTTACAAAACTATGCTATAAAACCGTCTAACAATCACGATCGCGTTCATACACACAGAAAGCCTTATATGTGTCTGGGGGAATGTTAGGCCCATCCGAGTGGTCTGGCTGCTTGCAAAAATTATTGAATTAGGTTCCTGAGTATCATGTATAAAAATAAAGACTGAGAATATAAGTAAAGTTACCTTATTTTTTTGGCCGCTTTAAAGCGTCTAGTAAAAATAATGGCCGCCGAAACGAGTCTGGCAGTAATCATTATAAATTTAAAATAGTATTTTCTAAAATATATATAAAAATCAGCACTGAGAAAATAAGTAAAGTAAGTATAATTTTTATCTACCTTTCGCACCTGGTACCTGTAAATTGGCCGCCCGCGCAAGCTAGCAGGTATGCATACACTCATAGTACATACTAACACTACGTTATTTTATATATTTTATTTCTGAGAAAATAAGAAAGGTCTGGCGGCTCTGGGATCTTGCTCTATAATAGTATATAAATATTACACTTGCCTTATTACTATTGGATTTTTACCTTATAAGATTATGAGGTAAAATAATATCCAAATAGATACGTAAAAGTGTACACTAGCTCTCTGCATCACCCTCTAAAACGTAAAATAAAAATAGCTGCAACTGAATGTTTACATTTCTGACCCATGCAACTTTTATCAAATACAGCTACTCTTTAAAACCATCGAACTTATTTTTCGCAATAATAAATATTATTTTTAGTTTCGGATGGATCAGCAATGTTTACTATTTGCATCTATTTCTTTAAAATATTAGGTTCGATATGTGAATATACGCACGATTTTCTAATTGTGGATTCGGTATTTTAAGCAATTATCGTCGCAAATTTCACTGAAAGGCTCAAGAATAGGGCGGCTTACTGAGCGACTGTTGAAAAATGACGTCACAGCTACGGGCGGCGATATCGCGTCGCACGCCTTTTAAAAAATGTCTCCAAAACTATAAAACGTATAAAAAAATGTTTACCGTGTTTTTAATAGAGTGTACTGTAAGATCAAAATTAAAAATTGGTGATATTCTTCATTCTAAATGTTTTCACACCTTGAGAAAGCTTTTCTACATTAATAATAAAAAAATTCTACAGCAACAAATAAATGCTTTCCGTTTTTATTGAGATCATTAATTATTGAAAGAATCATAGTCTATTTGTTATCTATTTTATTGAAGGTGAAGATATCCCACTTCCGGTAGCAGTGGTTAATTTTGTTAGTGCTGATATGTGACAAGGCCATATTTGCATTGAACTAATAATGGCCAATGAATTATTTTCAGTTAGGAATAATCTATGAAATGGAATCCAATATCTTCAGAGCTCTGAATTTTGATGATTAGTGAGTGAAGAAATTTTGTAACTTTGGATTGAATTCTCGTCTCGTTGGCTATGAATTTATCATATATTTATCAATCTTTTCAGCTGCTAAACATTTATTTTACTGGCACGAGTGCAACTGTCTGCAGATATATTACTCTTACTCGCCTTTTGAAAGATACCGCACATAACCACCGGGCGCGTTGAAGTCACTAAGCACAGTCAAATTTAATAAATCCTATGTGCAAACATATAGAAGTGGTAAAAGTTACTGAAATGTTTCCTATTACGGATGTACGGTAATGTTTCGTAACAAATATCAACCAACAATAAAAACTTTAAGAACTATTAACATCGTAAAACACAATTGACAGGATAAGATTTGAAAGTAAAATAATGATTGACTATGGGTACTGAACATTCATAGCAAAACAAATTGTATTCAAAAATGGATCAGAACAACTACATCTACGTATTTGAGCATCATGAAATGGTTCAGCCAGTAGACAACTATTGTGATTTAGTAATGTAGCATATCTTAAGAAAATAAAATTCTGATGGAATTTATATTTGTTGAGTTTACTCAAACCAGTTACATTGTACTTAAGATACAGCAATATTAAAAGGATTCATGTACTATATATAAAGCTCATCCAAAAGTTTTATTAGCAACAATGTAAAATATTTTATAAATTAGGGTTTTTAACTATGGAATATTAGTAAAATTATTTAGAATAGTTTTTACTTGTTTTATTTATCAGTCCAGAACAAAATTTATACATATATTTTGATTTGAGTCAATGCTCTTTTTTGTCAAGCTTATTTTATAGGTAATATATTGGATACTCACTTTCCATTTGCTAGACTGTCTAGCCATCTTGTGGTACAAAAAGGAAATATTTTTGATGAAAGAATGGACATGTTAATATAGACTTGTGATCATCAGCGGCGATTTGATTACAGGACCCGCAGTCCCCACTAATTCCCAGAAGTAGTCACCTTGGGTTTTTAGCTGGTAAAAGTCCGGCACACCCTGGCTGCCTACCCCTTCGCGGCCGGGACGGTCCTATGAGGATTTTCCCCAAGTAAAAAAAAAGACTTGTGATCATGGAGGATAATAACTTTTGTTCCACATAAAAATGTAATACATGTTAACCCATGAATTCATAAGAAAAAGAAATAAAAGTCAAGTAATACCAGTTGGAATAGTTTATTTTGTAATCACAGGAAATCTTAGAATAAATTATACAGAGAACAAGTAAAATTTATTCGTAAACCCAGTTGACAGCAGCTGGTGTCCAGCCGACCACTTCCTTCTCGGTGAACCAAAGAGCAATTTCCTTGTTAGCAGACTCAACACTGTCGGAGCCGTGAATAATGTTACGACCGACCTGAATGCAAAGGTCTCCACGTATGGTACCCGGTAAAGAATCAGCAGGATTAGTAGCTCCTAACATTTGACGACCGGTCTTCACAACATTTAATCCCTCCCAAACCATAGGCACAACAGGTCCAGAACTCATGTATTTGACAAGACCAGGGAAAAATGGTCGGGACGACAAATCACTGTAGTGTTGTTGGAGCAGTTCTTCCGATGGCCACACAAATTTTAGTCCCACTAATTTAAATCCTTTCTTTTCAAAACGTTCGATTATAGTGCCCACAAGTCCTCGTTGAACGCCATCGGGCTTGACCATAATGAAGGTTCTTTCACGTTGCTCCGCCATTATTGAGTTTATTAATGTGGGAAACACGCGTCAACACAGGTTATGTGATACGGTAAAAATGGCAAATGCCGCAGTGGTCTACAGCGTCATAGTGCGATATCAATAGAGCTGCACACTAAAATCGGTATAATTGTAAAAAAAATCGGTATTTAACAATTTATATTTGTTAATTTTTTAAATTAATTAGTTGAAACATTGGCTAATTGATTGTTTGATGTATAAAAACATTTAGATACATATTTTTTTATCTTAATTTTAGTGGGAAATATACAGTAATAAAAAATACACAAAAAGGTAAAAAAAATAAAAAACACTACTAACCAAAGCGTCAAGCCGGAGTGGTTGTATCTCTTCTTGAATAATTGTTGTCACGGTCGGCTATATATTCCATAATTAGAATAAGAAATAACACTTGAAAAGAATGAAAAGATGACCTCAAACATGACTGTATTGGCGTAAACGCCTTTGCCTTCTCCATAAAGAAGAAAATATATCTTGCGTAATAATAGTATACCGTAGTTAGTATCTAGCGTATTAAAACTTAATTATTTCCTAAATCCTGTATATCACGAATTTGATTTTTTCAGTGTTAGTAATTATTAACTTAATAAACAAAATTGCTAATAACAATAATTAAAAATAATAAGGAAATGCAAAAGAGTCAAGATGTAGGAAATAAAAAAAACTATAATAAATTTTCAGATAAATACGTTATTTAAGATGGAAACTAACTTGCTACAAACATTGCATACCGTCACAACTGCTAAGTAGATACAGTTATGACATTTTATAATATTTGTTTTTATCTTCCCGAATTTTAATAAAATGAATAGAAATTGTTTTATTCATTAAAGTCCGGTACAACACGGGGCGCCACCCTCACGGCGTCCTAACGGTCCATGAGGATTTCCATAGGCCTACCAAAAAAAAAGCGCATGTGACGATACACTGTCGATGAAATCGGATAGAAAATGTGTAGTGTTGCCACCTTTAATAACTGGCTATTCCGGATGTTAAAATTAGGTACTTTACCTACATTTGCCGAGTGCCGGGGAAACTAGCCCGACTTTGCTCTAGGCACTTGGCAGGGGAGAAGGTACACCGCGGGGGTTTTTGTCGGTACGGGTCTAGACTAGTGATGAAAATGCCCGGGAATTTTCCCAAAGTGCCCAAAACTTCCGAGAACATTTCGTAAATTCACCAACCAATCCAACAAACCAATTTCTGGAGATATAACAGGCTAAAAATCCTAAAATGAAAAAAAAGGGGTCAATAATAGGATGATAATAAAATTAAGAAATATTTTATTAATCAATTATAATATCAAAAGTTGGTTTTTCTTAAAAAAAGATTAAAACATTAGAATTTTATAGTAAAATAATCATAGTTAAAGAATATTTAATATAATTAAACACTATTGTAGGAAGAATCATCATTAATATAATAATTGTAACTAGTCCTAGATGCAACTGAAGAATTAAATTGTAATTAAACTGTACTTAAACCAAGTTTAAGAACCTCAAACTCATTTTAATTTTAATAAATTTCAATCATGAGTGAATTAAAATATTGAAATTGATTATTATAATACTGCTATAATTTTTTAAAACTTTACCAAAAGAATTATTCAAGTATATAATTGGTGTGGCTTTAAATAAGTATAATGTGGCTGGGGTAGCCAAGTGTATAAGGGACTGGAATCCATGGACGGCAGTACAAGTGTTTGTAGGTCTGTATCTTGGCGAGTACTTCTGGATTTTTCCAGATTAAGTATGGATTTAACCACCAGATGTTAAATGGTAATGGAAAACAGCATAAGGAAACCCACATGGCATGTTTAATAATGGCACTAATAGATATGACATGTGTAAGTGACCTGAGAATGGTGATCAGCTGTGTTACTGGTCTTGTTGTACACTTCATATAAGCGCTAAATGGATAGAGCCACTTATGTATCTCTGCTCACCAGGAAAAGCGTATAGCGTGATGATATATTATTATTATAATTAATATACACCAATTCTTGTTGATATGATTTAAACAAACATAGAAGGAATTTACTTATTATGTATATTTAACCTGTTATTTATGTTTACCGACTTAAACAACTTTTTATGTGATCATTTACTAAACCACATGCTTGCATAAATGCATAAACAATAGTAGGTCCTACATATTTAAATCCTCTTTTCTTCAATGCTTTAGATAGATCCACTGATGTTGCTGTCTGGGTTGGTATATCTTTAATAGATTTCCAATCATTCACAATTTGTTTATTGCCAACAAAACTCCAAATAAAACTTGAAAATTTTTCATTGGTATTTTCCATGTCTATATAACACTTGGAATTATTAACAATAGCTTGGATCTTCCCTTTATGTCTTACTATAGTGGAATCATTTGATAATCTTATAATATCAGCATCTGTATATTTGGAAATCTTGAAAGGATCAAAATTTTGGAACGATTTTCGGTAATTATCTCTTTTTTTCAGAATAGTTATCCATGAAAGTCCAGCTTGTTGACCTTCTAAACACAACATTTCAAATAAACAAATACTGTCATAAACTGGTTTTCCCCACTCCTCATCGTGATATTTTATATATAATGGATCGTCAGTAAGCCATTCACATCTAGTTCCACTTGATTTAAGAATATTCTTCTCTGCAGTCATTTTATCATGGGCATTTACAATACCTACCTCGGGCGTATAAAATTTTACCCTGTATTTTAGGGGTGCAGTTATGAATCACAATTTTTTTGTGTAGGGTCAAGCTAAAATTTTGTTACGGACTCCCAGCAGTATTCTTACAAGCACCAGTGTAGTTCTTCCGATGTGACTCCTGTGTGATTGTGTGCGATTTACTGATGTAATATATATTTTGCTTTTCTTTTGTAGTTGTGTGATAAAAATATTGTATACTTACAAGGAAACTAATAACTCTTACAGTGTAATAGTATATGGGGAACTTTTCCTTTATCTCATTTTATTTACTTTTTACAATCAAACCAAAGGAAAGTGGATTAATACAAACGCCTATATGGGAAGTATTAAAAAGTTATAACCGTAATTACATCTTTTTGCTTAGGTACCACATCTATACCACAGAATATGTACATATTTTTATTTCTGATACCCCTTTTCAACTATGCATTCCGAAAATTTCATAAAGAATGCTGCCAAACTTTAACAAAATTTCTCCTTGATTTTGTTTATTATTTTTATAATAGTTTTTTACTAAATTTGAATTCTTCTAAGGAAGCGATTGTTGGATAACTAGGTTCGGTAGTATATTGTTACTAGTCACGCCAAAAGGCGCAACTCCAGAACATCAAAATATTAATAATGTAAACGCACCGAATCCCCAACGCCACCTGGCGAACATCATTCATTCTTACTTTCTTACCGTTCTCGCATTTTAAACCAAACTCCGCATCGCATTCTTTCTTAACTTAATAACATCGCATCGCATCCTTCTACATAACAATCGCATTTAATAATTCTTTTAAACTCGCATCATACACAAAACCTACTCAAACCCATACTTCAACATTCGCATACAAACAAATACATAGTGAGTGGTTGTAAAGTGCCTGGAATACCGCTGTTCGGTAAGTACTTGATTTGTCTCAAATTATCGCAATCTTCTTTATTTTAAATTATCCCGCCTACGAGGGTGCAGTTTTTGCAACGGCATAAGTTAAGGCTTATCCCGGCCCGCGTAGTTACTAAAAAATAACTTTCCTTACCTAAGATATATTTGATACACCGATCGAAATATGTATTGATAATTATATGTTTATATTTACAGAGCGAGATTATTTAATATTTGGAGGTGGGACCAATACGATTACTGTAGCACTCCTCCCTACATCAATTCTTTTACTGTTGCCACAGTACACTACTACTCAACTTCAATTATATGGATTAATCCAATGACAAAAATATTTACAGCACAATTAATAGAGACTTAGTGCTCTATAACTTTGTAAAAATGTAAATATTGTTTATCGCATACGAAGCGATATATTCACGAAAACACCGTTTGACATTGCATAACTCAAGACTTGGTAACGATATTTTATGAGCCTTTTAATGATATCTTTTAAAAAGTCAAAATAGATGCTTATACAAATTTTCAGCCTATCTTTTATGGAGAAGTTGGTCGACTTAAATATGTAATTCAATGGATATATTGACTGCTGCTCCTAAAATTAGGCACTCAGGGTTCGGACTAGTGATGAAAATGCCCGGGAATTTTCCCAAAGTGCCCAAAATTCCCGAGAACATTCCGTTAATTCCCGGGAATATTCCCATGGAACGTGTAAACAGAAATATACGTTTATTTCTTAAAGTTTCTTTCCGAAATAAAATAATGGCCTGTGGGTCGATTGTAAACATGGTTACATATGATATCAAAACGAGACTTTTATATTGCAGTTTATTTTCTTACTTAAAATTTAAATATAAAAAATAAATTACCTTTGCTATTTCATTCCGGATGAAGTCATAACTATTTTGAAATAATCAAAAAACTTTTTATTTATACTTATTTAAGGATGGTGTCTTTATTATATAGGAAAGTTACACGAGTGTAGTGTATAAATTGTGTGTGTATGAAGAGGTCAAACTTTTCAAAATAATTTGAGACGTAATAAACCACAAAATATTTCAAAATAGATATGTTTGTATATTATTATTTAAAATATTTTTATTGTTGAACAATAAAAAAATCATGATAAATACTAATATATCGTCACACTATAATCCGGGGTAACCAGAGATACAGTAGTAGTTTTATCCGAGACGGTGCACGGTGTTCGGCGCGCCGCCTGAGAGACAGGTTTTGGAGGGGTGGGCTTTACTCCTACCCCTCACAGAGAGGTAGCCTCAACAAGGCTTTCTGTACCCTGGACGTCTGGACGAATTTAGCTTCCCAGGCCCGGGTGGAGCAATCAGAGGGACACCCCGGGGGTTTTTAGTCAGTAGGAGTCTGACACACCGGGGTCGCTGCCCTCATGGCGTCCCTAATGGTCCTATGCTGGATTTTCTTCGGGATAAAAAAAGTAGTTTTATCCACTTAGCGCTTATATGTTGTGCCTAACGTGGCCAGAAGTACAGCTGATCACCGTTCTCAAGGCACTTACACATGATATTTCTATCAGATGCCATGTAGGTTGACTCACGTTGTTTTCATTCGCCGGTAAACATGTAATGCCTAATTCTGTATTTAATCTGAAAAAACCCAGAAGTACGTACCGGGATTCGAGCCTACGACCATTCACACTCTAGCGCATAGAAACCGGTCCCTTATCAACTAGGCCACCACCGCTATACTACAAAATATTTTTGACGGGTTTTATTCGTATTCTGCGATATGTTTACCAACTGTGGACCGGCAAAGCGACAAGTTGCGCGGAGGCAAACAACGCATGCGACGGCATTATACAGATTGTGAGCGTGTGAGTGAGAGCGCAGCAAGACGTTCCCGCTGACACTTTTATGTCACCGCTCAAAAATGCCGTATAGATGAGAATCTTCATAATTAATTAAAGAATGAATTTATTTTATTTTAGTGTACTTTTCTTTTAAGATCTTCATGATTCTAGATGAACAGAAAATATCCTTTAAAATATGATTCCTTTGTGAAAACATCATAAACTGTAAAATATGCGACATAAAAGGGCAAATGTTTTGTTAGTAATATCTTAAAAGTAAAATTAGAGGAACAAGGAATTGCTAATATCAGTATTTGATTTTAATTTCAGCTTAATACCTCTGGGCGTTTTTGAGAAAAAGTGTCAGACAGACAGACAAGGAATTGGTTCTATAAAGGCTCTCTTTTCCTTTTCAAATAACGACTTCTAAAAAGTAATGCAGTGTAATTATATTTTTGTACCTACATATACATTATGTAAAAAGATACAGAAAATATTATTATAGCAGAGAGTGAATATAGCTCTGGTAAATAATCTCTAAACGCCAGTCAAACATTTAAAGAACTACCTGAAACACCGCCATTAGGAGTTTGTCACCTGTAGTGGATCTAAAAACTTCTACTCCGGATTTATTTATACTATAAAATATTATAAAAATTATATATATAATAAATATCATTAAAAATACACAAATCTGGAGTAGTTCGTGTACATACATAAAAAACATTATACACTAGCTGTGTGTCCCGGCGTTCCTCGGGAAGAAATAATTTACTCACTTCGCCATATGTTTTTCAAAAACGACGAAACACATATTCTTTTATTTCTAACTAAAAAACTAAATATCAATTTTTATAGCGCTAACTTAAATTGACGGATTTTAAACAAACAAACAAACTTTTCACCCTTATTTTATCTTCTTAGGGATTGATTTTCCAATAAGGTCGAAACATTTTTTTTTTCTAATTTCCAATCAATAGTCGAAATACTGGTTTTGATAGTGCTTACTTCAAAATTGGCAGATTTTTCAAACATTTTTCCAACCATAGTTTCAACACCCTCATAACGATGGAATCACAAAAACTCTGCGTTTTGTGGATACCTACATCATACCAATTAGTAGTAAAAACCAATTTCCAAATTTCATGTTTCTGGCTGTTGTCGTTTGAGCTTAACAATGATATATACATGAATGTTATGTCATGAATGTTAGGACAAGTGATTTTATATATATATGTATATAGATTTTTGAACATAGGTTAAAACTAAATAAATATTATTTATTTAACTCATGAATAATATCGCCTTCCTTTGTTTATAAAATTCATACGTGAAATAAAAAAAAACACATGGGTTCGGCTTGCCGGAAGGTACGAATGTCATAGTTTCCCTTTAACTTTAAATTTAATCACATAGTTTATAATAATTTCATTGTAATGTAATATATTACCGAGGTTTATTAGTACTAAGTATAAATTACACCTTAAAAACAACCTTAAGAAAGCAGGAATCGAGAAAATTATGATTGACAAAATTGATGAGATTTGGGAATTTTGGACACTTTCAGGGAATATTCCCCAATTTTCCCGGGAATAAAGGGAAGATTCCCGGAAACTTTCCGAAACTTTCGGGCATTTTCATCTCTAGTTCGGACCCCAACTTGTCGCCACTGCATCCAGATCTGTATATTTAGCACCACCGAAAAGTATATATTTTACCAATAAAATGTAATCACATCGAATGTGAAGCATTCTGTATTGTTTCTACTGACTTAATCATAACTTGATATATAATAGTGTCTACACAAAACTTGTATTTTTTAATAATTTTGTTTGTTACGTTTAATTTAATGTACAGATTAAAATACTTATTTGATGTTTCTTCTTGTCATCTACACTTACTATAGTCATACATTCCTGTAAATCATTTTAAATAGATATAACAGTGTTTTAAATAACAATCCCCCTAATGGAGGACAATAATGGTCATATAATTATGACATCATCACCAGGAATTTTATTATTTTAAATAAATCCATATAACTTATTTATATATACATACTCAGTCTTGCCATAAATATTCACAACAGAACCGGGCGGGAACACTTAAGTTGCTCAGCCGGCAAATTTATGGTAGCGCATCCCTGTGGGTACGATTTCGACTTGGGCCGCCAGCCACAATACGAAACGTAACGGTGATCTACTAGCGTTTCGGAAACGACTACCTTGAGAAGAAACGCTGAAAGAAACTCAAGGTTGCGTCGGAGTGGTTAAATTATCAGTTAAAAAATGAGCAGTGCGTTTCTTATAGGCTACACGTCCTAAGTCATCTTTTAAAATACGCGACATGGTTCTAGGTGCTATCTTCATCTCCCGATATAAAATCTTTTACTTTCGGCCAGAAGTACTTCGAATTTTTCCCTTACTGCATTGATCGCCTTTTTCGTACGAACACTACGTGGATGGCCAGATCTTTTTCTATCACAAACAGGAAGTTTCATTGTACCTATCAATAGCTCGGTACACAAATATTTGACTAATACCAAGCGTATGGAGGATATCACAAAAAATATTGCAATATTTTAGCGTGAAAATAAGAAAACACCATGAACAATCGTATAAAAATGACAGATTCCAAAATTCAAAAGTAATATTTTGTTTATTTTTAATTGTGACGGTATTTGTGGCCAGACTAAGTAATTTATATAAGTTATACACGGTTAGTCGGAAAGGGTATATAAAGCGAAAAACCTTGGAAGGGGGCCATTAAAACAAACATCTTGTGTACTATAACTTTTTGCAAAAATGAATAACTAATGAGATATAGGTACCTATAGATTTACATACTAAAAGTATACAGAGGCAGCCCTAAAAGTCATGTTTCTTCGTGTGTCAACGACCCACCATCCTTGACCTATAAAATCTTACGGATCTTTCTATTGGTTGGTGAAGTTTTAGGTAATAATAAAATAGGGATGTCGAAATAGAAAAAAAATAGTTATATCGATATTTACTAAAATATCAATATTTGAGTCGATATATAACAGGAAAAATATCGATTAAATCTCAATAAACATGAAAGTATTTTACCAGTATTCCTTTTTATTAGATAAAATTTACAAAAATATCAAGAACTTAAAGGCTATCTTCCAACTTTAAGACCTATTTAAAATATCAAACAAGAATAAATAATAAATAAATAAATGGCGGCAAATAATACACATGCAACAAATTCAGATGTCAGATGATATTTCGATATTTTCAATTCATAATATCGATATTTTTGGGCGATATATTTTAAAATGATATATCCATAGAAAATATCCAGTACCGAAAATTGTATCGAAAACGATATTTTTTAAATTCTTATGGCACAGAAGTCGCGAAATCTGAAACTGTAGAAGATAGAAACGAACGAAAAAAAAAGAACGTTGTTGTCTAAGACTGTTGAGTATTATGTTTTGTTACGTTGTGTGCATTGGCATCTGAATTTGATGCATATATATTATTTGCCGCCATTTTGTATTGTCGTTGTCAGTGTCAGTACCTTATTATCTCGTGAATTGTTTACTCTTTTTATTTTCTTTAACGTCAGAATTAAAGTCACTGTGGTCTCGCCACGAAAAGCTTCTAGTTGCTGTAGCCAGCACCAATGCAGCTAACTGCTAATGTGGCCTCTCGAAGTCATTGAATGCCGAACGAGTTGAAACAGTTCCTCGATGCTCCAAATCTATCCCGTAAAGAAAACCCTATAAAATTTTGGATTGAAACAAGACATTTTACCCCAGATCTTTCAAATTTAGCACTTAAATACCTACGGCTTCCTCTGTACCTTCAGAGTGAGTAGCTTCTGCCTTAAATCTGGCGGTCTAACAATAGAAGCCGGCTGACAGCGTAGCATGTAAAAAGCAGAGTTTATCTACTTTCACTGCCGGACAAATACTGGTTTGTATGATTTATTTTTGTTTGATATCTTAAATAGGTCTTAAAGTAAGAAGATAACCTTTTAGTTCTTGATATTTTTGTAATTTCGTCTAAAAAAAGGAATACTGGTAAAATACTATCGTGTTTATTAAGATTTAATCGATATATCGACTTTTTTCCATTGATATATCGTCGCCGATATTGATATTTTAATAAATATCGATACATCAATATATTTTTCATTTTCGACATCCCTAGTGGGCGTGGCTTGTCGCTATGGTTTTCAAAGTTTAAGACTATGACATATAAGAAAATGACATAATTTATTTTGAGTATGTAAAAATAAATTACAACTTTTAGGAAAATTACTATATTCCTTTTTAAGTATATACGATATCTATACCAATAGCCTTGGCTTGATATACTCTTTCCGACTAACCATGTATATTAAATTATTGTAGAATTAGTAACACTTATCGGTTAAAATTTAAATGAAATCGATAAAAAAATATCTTCATATGATCCATGTTTGTATTTTAGCGGCAGTTGCGAAATATTCTTTAAATTTTAAAGTTATAGTGGAACACTCGCTTGTCTTGAAACATTTTGTTTAGAGTCATGAAAATTTTCTATAGTAAATATATGAGAGCTATTAAAGGACACATATTGATCGTATCACAATATCTTATTCTCAATATATTTTTGTCATTTTATGCGTCAAGTGACGATGATGGTGACGACCTTTAATTAGTTTAATATTTTGTAATATCTTTTAAATTGTCGAAGTAATCGACTAGACACTACCTACATGCTACCCTGTACATATTTCTTACATTTTATTTACGAAAGAGATCACTTGTAGCCTAAATTACCTATTGCATATAAAACGCATCGATATTTCTATTTATCATATAAACTTGGCGTATTGATATTCAAATATCCTGTACAAATAATCCATTTAGGACCACCATAAACCCTTGCCAGTTTTGATTGGTGGTTGCATCTATGAGGTTTAATATATCTTCGTGTTTCTGGTCCACTAATTAAACTTTTGACGAGTCTGGTGTTATTTTCACTTAGTGAACCATTTGATAATTGCTGCAAAACAGGTAAATACTCTGGTTTTGATAACTCGTTAGAGATACGATTCATCTGAAAATATAATGGATAAGTTAAATAATATTGGTTTACTTTTATGGAAGGATCTTGATAGTTTTAAAAGACATATACAGTAGGCAAAAAAAGTCATCGGCCACTTCGAACATTTGCCTATTCTTGAAGTTTTTCTTACTAAGAGATATGAAATTCCACTCCAATTCATTATATTCACTTAAATTACAGTATATTTTCATAAAATAATACATTTCTGACAAAGTAATTTAGATATATCTCTTGGTATTCATATTTATTTTAAAAAAATAGCAAATTGGGCGCAAAAAAAGTCATCGGCCACATATCATTTCTTAACATCCTACTTATGTTTCGACGCTTAATCGATGGCAATTAAATGAATTTTGTGCATAAAGGGGTGTTATTCTTGGTGGGCCAAGGCAATACATGCTCCAGCTGAGCTTTTTTTATATTCAATATTATTTTTTGCTTTAATCAAGGACGTGTTGGCTTAAAGAGGTAAGTGTTAAGATTCTCGGCCTAACCATTATTTTTTTCACATATCAATAATTGTTTAAAACAATTGGAGTGTCATATTATTACGTTCTACACGTACTCACATGAAAAAATAAAATAAGCGCTTTACTACGACCGGTACAGTATTCAACAAATCAAGATTTGGCCGGCCCTCCAAAATAAATCGACGATTGCGCAACATTGTAATCCGAGAAATAAAAAGAGACCCGAAGATTTCTGTTCCACAGATAACAACAAATATTGTTGAATCAATTAGAGTGAGTATAACGCCACAAACGATTAGAAATATTCTCCAGAAGGATGGATGCTGTGGTCGAGTATCGCGCAGAAAGTTCGTCGTAAGTAACAAGAATAAATCGAAGCGAATGCAATTCGTGAATGATAAAAAAGATAAGCCGCAAGAGTACTGGAGCAAGATTATTTGGTCAGACGAGAGTAAATATAACTATTTTAGTCGAAAAGAAGAGTTACCTTTTTTGCGTAAGAACGGCACAGCGCTTGAGCCTAAAAATCTTACGCCAATTGTCAAACATGGAGGTAGAAACGTTATGGTGTGGGGCTCTATGATTGCTTCTGGAGTCGGAAAATTAATATTCATCGATGGGAAAATGGTCTAGTATGTATAATAAAAATATCTTATAAAATAATTTGATGTCAATCGCCCGTCAACTAAATATTGAAGCGGACTTCATGTTTCAACACGATAATGATCCGAAGCATACTGCGTGCAGTGTGAAGGACTGGCTCTCCAGAAATGTTCAGAGTGTACTCGAATGGTCTGCGCAATCTCCAGATCCAAATCCGATCAAGCATTTGCGGGAAAATTTGGATTCAAAAATACACGAGCACTCTATCACCAATATCGCTCAGCTGAAATCAATTATAGTAAATGAATGGGAGAAAATTTCGGCGGATGTGACCAAAAAGTTAGTGGAATCCATACCAAGAAGGCTGCAAGCAGTTCTTATAGCTAACGGATATGCCATAACATATTAATTATTTTTCAATATGATGATAAATTGGACCAATTCTCAACCAAATGTCATTAAATTATACGTGGCCGATGACTTTTTTTGCGCCCGATTTGCTATTTTTTTTAAATAAATATGAATACCAAGAGATATATCTGAATTATTAAGTCAGAAATGTATTATTTTGTGAAAATATACTGTAATTTAAGTGAATAAATTAAATTGGAGTCTAATTTCTTATCTCTTAATAAGAAAAACTTCAAGAATAGGAAAATAATGCAAGTGGCCGATGACTTTTTTTGCCTACTGTACATAATTTGCTAATAGACATGATATGGCTTTTCAAAATATTACTAAAAATATTTTACCACTAATTTTAACTGGAGATCCGATAGAGGAGTTATGATTGGTCCCAGTAATACAACACTACTATTTTGATCTAGACTTTCTGGATCAACAGGTATAAGTTCTTCATTGCTGCTGCTTTTTATTTCATCATTCAAAACCAAAAATAAATATTCATTATTTGTATCAAGTGTCGTTGATCCCAAACTATTTTTCTGCTTTGGAAGATTTCGTGCAAATATTTCATCAAATAAGGACCTGAAGTTATGTTTTTTGTTGTCTATATTAGTTTTTGGTTTACTTTTTTTACAACAAAGTGTTTTCAACTGAGCAACCAGAATATCAAAAAGTAATTCTTTTTTATTATCATCACCAAGCATTTGTTCTTGAGGACGACTGTAGAGCAAATTATTTAATTTCTGATCAGCTAAATATTTAGGATCCATATCTTCTTTGAAGTTAAAAGCTTTTACTGGTTTATAGTCCAATCTGAATAAAGGTATTTCAGATGCTTGATTTTTTGGAAACGCTTTTTGGAATCTATGGTTATTTTGCTTTTCGGAATTATAATTGTTAAATGGTAATGAAGGAAGTTTATTTTGTTTCATGTCAACCATATCCCATGCAGTTTTAGAAGTTAATCCTAGCTTTAATGCGTCATTTAAATCGTATTCATCCTTTTTAGGTTGTTCGTTTAGAAGCCTCAACAAGTCTTCATCTGATAATTTGGAAAGTAGGTAGTTGGTATCCGGTTCTGAAACATAATTACTTGAATTTACTTTAAAAAATGAATTCCTTGATTATTATTTTATAACATCAACTATCAACTATCTTTTGCTTTCACAGTATTCCACTATAAAGATAATGTAATATAGCAATGAAAAACATTAACAACAACGTAATTATCGCAATAATATCAAAACTATCACAATGCAGCAAGCTCTATCCTTATCCTATCTATCCTTTCCTAGCGGTCTCAAATGAGAAGGAAATGTTGAGCCGTATCAGTTATAATGTCAGTGTTAAAGTTTTTAACGCATGTCAAAGAGATTATATTTATGCTTACAGCCGCTAAAAGCAATGAAATTGTCTAACATTGATGAGATAAGGAAGATGCGGCCGTTTGTCTTAAATAAATATTTGTATAACTATTATTAGATATAAACTTTAGAACTCCATTCAACAAAAATTAAAATATTTTACACACCTTCAGTTTTAACCAATGACGTTTTAGGTAAGGATATATCATCAGGTACATAAGATTTTGAAGTTAAAAATTTCGATAAATCACTAGTTGAGTCTCTGCTCCAAATATTTGATGATTTGCTCATCATGCCGATGGATATAGTGTAGTCGACCTAAAAAGTGGAAATTGTAAATAATTACTATGTACATAAACAAAAAAACTTATAAATTTTATCAACTGATTCTGTACCCAATTCCAGGAGAGAATTATTATCTGAAATGTATTGAACAATGCTAACATGATTCAAGCTTTCGGTCTTAATCAGTGTAATTTAAAATTCATAGATGCTTCTGGTTCTTATCTTGTAAAATTGTTTGTGAAATTAGAATGAACAAATGCTCGTTAAATTTTATAGCTCTTTACGATAAGAATGAAGTAAATTAAACAAGTTAATTAAAAAAATAAAAATGCAACACACAAAGCAACGCTAAATCAGGTACTTTGTCTATAAGTGAAAAATCAAACTTGTAATAACATAAAATTCGTTTTTTACAAAACTAAACAAATTAGCCAGAACAATAACAAAAGCAACATTATTTAGGAAATATTAGGAGTAAAAAATCAAATGTCTGTAATAAATAATTACAAACAATAACTTATAATATTACGATGTCATTTTCATTTTTTTGGTTAACAGAAACACATTAGTGGTAAGTAGTAACTTTTAATTGTGCTTATGGTATGTTAGTTATTTGCAGGAATCGTGTCCCATATAACAAGCTAGGTCCTTAGAAAGAATTTGTTTACTAATTGTACATATACGCTCATAAACAAAAATTTTGTTTGATGTTATATTAGTCTTTCACTAAACTAACTCATATTTTAATAAATTATAATTATCAATATAACGTTAAGTAAATCGTTAAATGTTAAAATTAATTAATCATGATTGTACGTTAAATTGAAAGCCATTATATCTGAAGTAAATGTCCAGAAACCACTGAATTACGGGAGCACAATAAAAGTCGAGCGTACTTGATAGCATGTATTCACAGAGAGGCACACTTATGAAACTATTTCTGTTACGAATGACTTATACCTACCCTACATATATTACAATAACATATTATTATTTTATACCTATTCACATAAGGAAATCGCACATCCCGCTTTAGCCTCGTGGCTCATCCTCTCTCTGATGAAAAAACTAATTCAAATTTGCCTCAGAGGACAATACTTACAAATCTAGTCGGGTATTATCTAAACGTTATATTTTATTAAAAGTATTTATTTATACCATACAGTTTACAAAAATATATCCAGTAGGGTTAGTAGTAGTAGGCGACATAACTGAAGCGGATGCACATTTTTCGGTACTTCACCTCTGCATACGTAGAGGATTAACAGAAGCTAAAGGGGAATATTACAATAGAAAATAATTCAAACACTTATTTTATCTTAAATATAATGTTATAAATAGTTTATAATTGTTGAAATTTGAAGTGGATCTAGTTTATATTTTCTTTGTTGTCGGCGTTATTTGTATTGAGGTTTTTTTTACTTTGAAAGTTTTGTGTACGCTTTGTACGTGTTGGATTACGAATTTGTGGTATTAGTATTATCTATAGACAAATGTATGAAATTGAGCAGTTTGTTCCAAATGTCATCTTACTAT
This sequence comes from Automeris io, assembly GCA_036320925.1. NCBI lineage: Eukaryota > Metazoa > Arthropoda > Insecta > Lepidoptera > Saturniidae > Automeris > Automeris io. The sequence continues at coordinate 3,148,820 of JAUDJH010000024.1, forward strand.
TTTTTTTTTTTTTTAATAAACCCTAAAAGATCTTCCTCTTCAATTTAGGAACCCTTTTATATAGGTACAAAAACAAAGATGGCATCATAGCTTTTTAATTATTATTAAATGTTAACATTTTCAGGAAAATCTGACAGTTTATCTTATCTCACTTGACAGGAAATCGATCATCATTTATAACTTTTTTATATGAAGTATTACGGCTCTGGATACAAGTTCTTTTAAATCCTTCATTGGTGTTTTTTATATTTAGTGGCTTTGGTAGACAACAATACGCCACGTAATTAGAAAAATCACCCCGCAGCATTTTGCCATCCGGACATCTTGTCGCTGTTCAGATTTATCATCTACATAAAAAACAAGAACAATACGCCCAGAAGACCACAACAATATTTAATAAGCAATTCTCCGATGGATGTAATAGAGAATCGCCCGTGTTCTAAGCTTGGACGTCAAATAATCATTTAATAAGCGTTACCAGAAAGTTATTACAGTCATGTATTATGTTCTTTTTGGCCATGCTTCTTTATTTTAATTAGAATTTTACATTTTCGTTTACTTTTCATTACTGATGACTTAGATTTAGGCAAAACATTGTAATAAATTAAAAATCATAGATTTAGAACCTATAACATACCAATGATAATAAACATTACATTGAATTGTTACAATCATATACAAATGACAAGCAATTATTATTAATTCAGTTTCACAATAATTATCTTAATTAGAATAACTTCTAATTTTATATCTGAATGTTTATTACGTGCAATTTCTTTATGGGAGGTCGTGGCGCAATATATTTGTTCTCCTAAACTTTATGTACAAGGTAGACACTGCACATTGCTTTATCCATATATTAGGTCCTTACATATAAAATTGCCGTTTTGTATGGGAGGAACAAAAAGTCGAATATTTTTTAATATAATATATTTAATTAATCAAAGTATGAACCATTATTTTCTATGCACTTTTGCCATCTCATAGGTAGTTCATTGATCCCTTTACTAAAAAAACCAGTCGGACGGGAATCAATAAAATCTTTCAAGGCGATTTGGACTGCCCCATCGGAGATGAATTTTTTACCTTGCAAGAAGTTATCCAAATTTCGAAAAAAATGGTAATCTGTTGGAGCAAGGTCCGGGGAGTACGGAGGATGTCTTAGACTTTCCAATTGAAGCTCTTCTAATTTAGTAGCCGTCTGTTGCGCAGTGTGTGGTCTAGCGTTGTCGTGAAGCAGCAGTGGCGTGGAGCGATTGACCAGCCTAGGTTGTTTAGCCGCTAGCTTTTCCATGATGGTTTGCAATTGCTGACAATAGACATCACCCGTAATAGTCTGGCCAGATTTGAGAAAACTGTAATGAACAATACCGGCACTAGTCCACCAAACGCTTACAAGTAACTTTTTTGGGGTTAATTTTCGCTTGGGGCAGGATTTGGCTGGCTGGCCAGGATCCAACCATTGCGCTGAGCGCTTCCGATTATCGTAAAGAACCCATTTTTTATCACAGGTAATGATTCGGTTTAAAATACCTTCATTATTGTGCCGGTTTAGTAATGTAACGCAGCAGTCGACGCGCGTTTGCCGGTTTGTTTCAGTCAATTCGTGAGGTACCCACCTTTCAAGCTTTTTAATCTTCCCAATTTGCTTCAAGTGAATTAAAACAGTTTTATCACTAACATCGCAGCCTGCAGCTAACTCGGACGTGGTTTGCGATGGATGCGCTTCCACAATAGCCTTCAACACTTCATTATCAACTTGAGTCTCAGGCCGTCCACGGGGCTTGTTCTGCAGGTCGAAATTTCCAGAACGAAAACGTTGGAACCAAAAACGAACTGTGTTTTCTTTTGCAACACGATCGCCATACACATCATTCACCCTTCGAGTTGTTTCCGCAGCACTAGTGCCACGGCGGAACTCGTACTCGTAAATAATGCGATATTTTAAGTTTTCCATTTTGTAAAATGAGTGACGCAAACAGAAAAAAACAGAAGAAAAAAACAAATGAATGACGATCATCGAAGCACAAATACATGAGTCTATAGCTGTACAAATTTGAATTTAGAATTCCTTACCAAAGAGGAGAAATTTGTGATTAAAGTGGCCAGTACGAAAAAAGCCAATTTCATATGTAAGGACCTAATATTAGCAGCTTTTGTAATACGTTCACATTTATTCAGTAATTCTAAGCTTAATAATTTTTCAAAAATAACATATTTGAAATGGAATTCAATAATTAGTACATACAAATCAATAAAGTCGAGAGTATTTAAAGTTAAGTTTTGTGCGAAAGGGCGGATACTAATTTCACGCACGTCAAAATTGTATTGCTTTTGTAATCAAAATGTTGGTTTTTGGCAGAATCGTGTAACTTTTAATTATCAGGACAGGCAACATTAATTAATCGGACAAAATTTTTAAACAACTTCTAATGACAGTGCTCTTTTATAGATTTGTGTATAAAGTTTAAAAATTATTTCCTATTAACCAAAATTTAAAGCTGTATTAACTATTTAGTCCATTTTTTTTGTTCAGTGAAATGACGAGATTTCTGATGGTTTAAAAAAGCCTAGCAATGAATTTACCTTTTCCAGTACTTACTCCGCGTTTAATTGATGCCAAATGGTTTAACGCTGATAGTCCTTGTGATGAAGAAGCAGAATTGTTAGCTTTGGAACAAGCCAATCAACAATGGGTAATTTGTTTTATCATGATAATAACTACAAGTGGGGATATAGATATAATTTACATTTTGTAGTTTTCGACTTATTGTATAGTTCAACATCATCATAAATATTTTCGTGTAAAACCGTAGTTAAGTTTTAGTCCCATCTGCTAAATATATGTGAATTCTAAAAGAAATACTAAGTCGGCCATTCAAAAATTAATATTACTAAATCAACATTTCTGTCTTGACAGCTTTTTTTCGTAAAAGTAACTAAAAGAATGAGATAGAATGTGTTATAAAATTTCATTTTTATTGTGTGTGAACTGCACACTCGCTTTTAAAATACATATATTATTTTAAATGAAATTAATTGATTTTTTTAATGTTTTTCTATATAATAAGTCCTTAAAAAAACTTACTATGATGCTCAGGATATATAAATGAATAAACTTATGAATATTTATGTTTTGAGGTCTTGACCATTTACAAATGCCAATTTTGATGATTAGTGGGTGACAAAATTCTAATTTTTTTGTTTTTTAAGTAGATATGGGCTTGAATTGTTTTGTATATTGTTCAATTAATTAGTTTCTTTTTCTGATTTGTATGTATCTCTAATATAGTCTAAAGATATAGTGTGTCAAAAGTATGCCTGAAGTCTTCCCTGCAGAGTTGTGCAACAAGACATCAACTAGGCAGGAGTATTGTTATTCTGTAGGGTTTCAGATTACTTTTTTTTTATTTTCTGGGAAACATACAGCAATATATAAACAATAACAAATACACAAAATAAGATACATTAAGCCAGTAAAATTTTCACAAAAAAATACAAAATTAAAATCAAGATATGGAACACAGAGGCTGGCATAGTCATCAAGGATGCACTAAAGCCTCATTAAAAGATATGATTAAAAAAAAGATATGGAACATAAAACAATGAGAAAAAATTAATTAAACTGCAATTTTTCTTTTCACCATTCTTCTAAAGGAGCTAAATGTAGAAATTGAATGAGAAGGAAGGTTGTGTAGCTTATATATATATTTTAAATGCTTCAAGAACTTTGAACACCCTCAAGAAGACATATATTTTATATTGTGGGTTTCAAACACTAACGGCTTATTCCAGTAATGTTGGTAATTGGATTCAATTTAAAAGCATAGGTGTAGTTCATCTGTATCCACCCATTCTCAATTTAAACAAGTAAATAATTTATAAAAATTGTTTTATTACTCTCAATTTTATTGCAGTTGAGCTCGATTGGACATCAATACATGAAAAGGCCACCACTTGGGAAAGTAGATCCTGAACCAATGGAAGAAGAAGCTGACACTGATGAGGAAGATGGTACTTTTCAATCACTAATATCTGTTATATGCTTACAAATAATATATCTATGGTTGCATCTGACTGATCATTGATTTCTGGCTGAAGTAGATTAAGCCGTTATCACCATTCCCTTGTGCTAAAGGTCAAATGGGATGGGATTTCTAAATGAGTGCACTTTACTATTTTTAAGCTATTTCTCTTTCTAAATTTGACTTCGTCAATCTTGCAGTAGTTTTGTATTGTCTTAAAATAGTTAACTCTTCTCTGCTTAATCTTTATTTGATATGTATTTGTATTTTTTGGTCTGACTTTCAATAATAATTTATTTATTATGGCTGTTAGGTATTTTTTTATGTATGGGCTTTCAGAGACATCTATCTAATTCTAAGGAACTAATAATTAATTTAATTTTGATGTAATATACTAATATGAAACAAATGAAAAAAAAATCAAACAATGTGACGTTAAGCAAAGTACAATACACATATATATATATATATATATAAACAATTAGCCAGATAGTCCTCACAGACCAGCAGTATTTAGTCTGACTGACAATTAAAATTGTAAATTTATCACATTGACTAATAACTGTTGTTTATAACTCATTATCTTACAGGAAATGATGAGTCAGATGAATCTGAAGAATCTCATGATGAAGATGAAGAGGAAGAAGTACCAACATCATATTCTCCAACAAGAAACAATAATGACTTGGAACAAGATAGTTTAGATGATGGATCTGATCTCAATTCGTCAGATATTAGAGTAATAATATAAAGAAGTGTGTAGTTGTTATTTCAGACTCAAAACTCTTCCTTATCAAATCTCAATTGCTTCGTTACATGCTTATTAACGTACTTTGTCGCCACGCAGTGTTGATAGCCTAAAATAATTTGCCCGTTTAAAAAAAAAGGATTATTTAAAATATTTCAAATTATTGAATTTATTAGTAAACTATTATTTAACTCTAAGTGAAATATTGTACATAATTAATTTCATGGAACTATTAACATTATTCAGGGCTGGTTGCAAATATTTTAAATTAATTTATTAAATATAATATGCATAAACATTTTGCTAGAAAATTACTATAATAATAAAATATGTACTTCTGCAACCAAACCCTTGCGACATTATTAGTGGTGTATTAAGTTATTCAAATAAATGCTATAAAAATATGTAAGATGTGTCATATTTACTATGGGTAAGTAAAATAATAGAGATCAGTAATATTTGCAATTAAACTGATCATATTACACAGTATTGCTAAGAATATACTATCACATTGCACAAGTCAATCAAGACTAATTTTCTTTTATTGAACAAATATTCGACACACTGTCTTAAACGATATGGTGATGATGTAATTTACTTCCAAACTCAAAATAACTTTAAATTGCACTTTAAAATCAATAACATGAATCTGATACCGGTTCAGAAAGCAAGAGGTGCCGTGTCGGATACCATCCGTGTGTGGTGGATGTTCCTTATATTCGCACGAAGAGATTCGCTTCTACATTTATCATGCGAACGGCTAAGGAGTGGAATATGCTTCCAGCGGCCATATTTCCGCGATCTTATGACCTGGGAGTCTGTAAGAAAAGAGTGAATAGGCATTTGCTAGGCGATCGCGTTTCATCATCGAACTCATCTTCACCTTCCACCAGGTGTGATTGAGGTCAAGCGTTCGTCTATAAATTATAAAAAAAAGAGCCGGTAAGAAAATCTAGAAGTCGATTTAAAAAAAAATTGATTGTCTTTGATACAAATTGAATTGCATGCCCTTTGAGAAACATAACATATCATAGCCATGCATCTTTATCAGCCAAACAAGTATTGAGAGAATTGTAAGCTTTAGTATTGATATAACCTATGAATTTAGCAAAAAGAAAAACTACATACGCGGTGAGCAAATTTATTTCAAATTAAAATTTTAATAAGTAATGAGCAGTCCTTTTAAATTAATTAAACATAATACCTCAGTTACACAAATACATTAAATCATTTCAGGTACAGTAAATCTACCTGACTTTAATTTCACTGGTCTTAGACCATTAAATAAATAATAATTTACAATTCAATACTATCTTAAAAGCCGTGGAATGAAATATATCACAGGGCTTTGCTTTAAAATATTTTCCATATAGAAATATATGTATGTACTGGGTAAATTATTATATGAATCATATATTTCTACTAAGAATAGTAGAAAGTAAAGGCACCGTCTTGCATTTCTAACAATTAAAGGCTTCTAAAAGTTACTTAACAATGAATTTAATGTACAAACAACAAAAATATTAGGTATTTGTAAAGTTAATAGTTATGTTACAAAAATTTAATTAATATAATAAAAACAATGCTAATAAACAAAATTTACTGGTATTGAGACTGCATACAAGACTGATTTCACTTTTGATTTATCGTACTATATTCTGCTTAAAACTATCTATTTTTAGCATATCATATCAAAAATCATAGCAAAATATAGCTCTCTATAGTACAGCTAAGAGGAAGCCAGAAATTTTTTTCTTAAATTTTATAACGCATATATTGTTACGATAGTAATTATTTAATTATCTAATGTAATACAGCTTAAACTTATATATGGTATATATACTAAATATGGGTGTTTTGTTTTATTTTTTACTCTGTATTTGTGTTTCCAATATAATATTGTTCTAGTTCGAGTATTCCTCGCAGACGCGATTCATGCAGCTTAACTAAAAACCTTGAAACTTAAGGCCAGAGGTATTAATCACAGAAAAAGTAATTGTAAAAATTGAGACATTAATATCCAGTAGGGGTGCGCTAGGTATGGTTTGTATTTAACACGTTAAGGACGGCGTGAACCAGCAGTGGCTCACACGTCAATAGTTAATAATTCAACACTCGGCATTATATTTACAGAACAAAACTAAGTGCACGTGCTTCTTAAAAAATCGAATAACAGGAAAAATAAATTCAATTTTTGATAAACAACATTTAGTGCAAGGCGCCGCCAAATAAGACCAAGTGCGATTTGTGCTGCTGTCAAACGAAAGAACGAAGCGAAACAAGAAACACTGCGCCGTCCTTAACGTGTTAATAATGGGTATTCGGCCGAATTGTACGGTTCAATTTTCATATGTCTTGTTACTTGCTTTAACACATTTTATTACAATTTTTGCCGTCTATAATATTTCTATAAAAGTAATTCACTCATCAAATAAGTACAGAAATTTGATAGATGGCTTTAGTTAATATAATTATTTATTTATTATCAGGCTAGCAGTTGAAACAACTGATAAGTACCTGTATCCTGTTATTTCACTTTTTTTTAATCATTTCTCTTTGTGATTAAGATAGTATTTGTTCAGGCGATTTTTAAATTGGTTCACATTTAGAGCTGAGATTACATCTTTAGGGAGATCATTCCATGCTCTGACAATCCTGTTGCTTAGAAAGTGCTTGGGTGGATTGTTCTATGATCGACTGGTACATAGGTACTGATGGCCTCTGAAATTGGTGCTGCTACTGAGCTTGAACATTTCTTTAAAACCTTCAAGGTCATAACACCCTTTTAGTATCTTGTAGGTTTCCGCCAATCACCGCGCTCTCTCCAACCCTTGAGTGTGATATATATATAGTGAGTTATTAACGGAACATATCCAGTCTCTTCAATTTGTTCAGTATTAAATTTTGAAGATAACAGCTTTGATTAAAAAGAACTTGAAGCTTTAATTATTTTCACATTTAAAAAAAGTAATCATATTTAAAATCGTTGATATGTTACGTCTATGTATGATTTTATTAGCTTTTTCTAACTTTATAGCCCTGGAAAGGCTTGCACCAACAAATTAAATCAAGTTAAGCTAGTATAAAACCCTATTTAGCGTTAAACTGTAATTATTATCTTGCAAGGAAACATCAAGTCTTAATATTTTTTTGATCACCATTGACATCGAATTAAGTAGCCTTTATACAAATTAAAAGTTATTTTATGAGTGCTCGATATTCATAGCGGTAAGCTGTTTCAGTGTGTTAGATACAATTACTGAGGAACAAGGCAGTTGAACCGATTAATTCGGCGATATTCACCCACGATGACAATTTTAATCTTCTCGAATCAATATTCTAGAATCAACAATCAATAAAATCTTGCTTCAGAATACACTTGTGACATCTATGACTACATTCACAACTCTAGTGAGCAATGGACCAATATTCTCTTTAGGTACACTGTGCCATTTTCTGGTGAGACATTTTTCTATATGCGCATGACTTGATTTTTGATCTGCAAAAAAAAATAGCAATAAGGCAATAAGTAGATACATTAGGAAGTCACTTTGAAAATTAAATTAACAATAATATTTTTGGTTTATCTAAAAATAATTTACCTAAACAATTAGCCAAGTCTAATGTGGAAAATATAGCACTATTTTTAACCAGTGGGTTGTACTCGTCGCAATAATAATGTAAAGCCATCGCAAGTCCAGAAGGCAGTGTATCTATTCGCATGAGAAGCATAACTCCATTTTCAATTATATCTGCCCTGTATTTGTCAATTAGTTCACCGGAATCTTGTACAGCGAGACTCGAACTATCGACTACTAAATGTCGAACTGTTGAACTATCATTACCTGAAACAGAAAGATACATTAAAGTAAATTGCGAATTATAATGACGATTTAAAAAAGTTTAAAAGGTAACTAGCATATTTCTATAGTTTCAAACTGATATAAATTTAAGATTATAGTAATTGTAAAAAATGTAGGAAGCAGCTAGAGAGTGTTTATATTAACTAATATAGTAATCATTTTATTAAACGAGATAAAATTGTGTTTAGAATTAATTCCATAACAATTTAACTGTTTTAGAGCTGTTGTATTATTTGTATTTTTTCATGACGTATCATTGGACGGCATCTTTATTATTTACAAATCATAAAGAATACGTCATTTGCATCAGCATACACAATGATGAAATTAAAAAATTAAATAAATAACTTGCAATAACAATAGAAAATAAAAGAGAGTTAACTGTACAGATGTGTGTGTGTGTGTGTTCCTGATAGGGCGGGTAAAAAAAAAATTAAATAAATACTCACGTAAATATCGTGATGTAATAGAAGCAACTTTATTAACAAAGTCGTTAAATAACACAGAATCAAAATTTTTGGATTCGCTATTGTATACAAACATAAATGAATTCGTATCTTGTTTTTCTAATATTAATGAAATTCCTGAAAGACATACACACACTGAATATATTTTATTAGTTAAATGCTCATATGCCCCCAAAAACGGTTTTTCCAGATTTGCCTTTTTTATTTAGCAAATTAATATTAAGGAACTGAGAGTAGTTACAAGTTTACATGAATTTGCTGAAGATAGGAGCCAGTTTTTGAAGATATTGGCACAATGAGAGTAAAATTTTGCAATCAAACGTTTCTGTGTGACATTTCAATATGCAAAAGATTATGCATCCACAAACACTCAGACTGGGAAAAACTAGCTGTAGGTTTTACAAATATTTGTCGTGTTGGGATTGAACCCTTACCATTGACGCATTGAAGTCGCATGCACAGCCACTATTCCAACCGAGTCAGTATTACTAAGTTGTAGAATTTTTTTTATACAAGTTTGGCAAAATTATTCCAATGTACTGTATTTTGAGTATAAAATCAGGAAACGGTAACAACCACCATTGGGTGAGAATATATTAACAGTGATTGTCATTTTTATGCCAGCATATATATTATGTTAGGGCGGTGACCTGTCACTACCGGCACTGGCTCGCGTGATGGTTGGTAGCGACGGGGCATGGCAAGCAGCGCTCTCCTTTTTGCGAGAACGTAATGAAGGTAAAGGAGGCGGCGAAGAGGGATCAGGAGACTATTGCCAGCCCTAATAACCCTACCCTCCGCGCCACTAGGACAAGATGACAGAGGAGGGCCTTCGCCAGAGGCCCTATTCCCTAACTGGATTTTGCAACGGGTGGTACACTTGACAGAATGTGTCGCTCAATATCCAGACGTGAGCGGTGTGCAATGTGTCCCCGTACACTGCTATGGTGACAATTGACAGAGACGGGGGGTAGGGGCATGGCACTTTGCACCACTTTACCAGCACATATAATAGGAGTGAGCGGCATCTTTGGTCCCTCTCGCACAATAGGCGGGACTTGTTGCTACAGGCCAGATGTCGCCGAGTGCTGAGGAAGTTGGCTTGGTAGTACTCTGGCCCCAGCAGAGGAAAGAAGGAACATCCCAAGGGTTTTAGACAGTAAGAGTTTGTCATACCAGGGCACTGCCCTGACAGTCCATGAAGATTTCCTCCGGGTTACAAAACAAAAAGCATAGTTATTATATGGAAGAAATAAATCAAGGTATAGTATAACTAAAATATAAAAACAAACATACCCAATCTTAATTGTAGAATTGTGTCATCATTCACTTTATATTCTTCACCAAGATTTGATAGATCATTATACAATTTGATTTTGTTGTATTTACTAGGCACAATTACTTTGTTATCATTATAAAATATACTTTGTAAATTTCCTAATATACTTGCTATTATAGCAATAACAACTATCACTACTGGTATAATTAGCCATTGATTGAAATATTTTTTTGAAGAATCATCAGATTTGTTCATAAAAGATTGAGAATGTGTCGACAAATTGGATGTTTCATTTTCATTCCAGCTTTCATTAATCCATGGGTGGGATGTTTGAGTTGAGAAATATGTGGCCTGTGTATTGTCTTCTTCTGAACTAGTATCATCACTGCAAAACGGTTTTTGTGGAAAAGGTGTAGGTAAGGATTTTGAGAGTACATCTCTGTAAACAGACATTACCAACTCATGCTTTGTGACAAATCAAATTACGTATTTATCAGTGGCATACTGTTACTATGCACTAATATAATACAGGTATTTATTATATTTGGGTTTTTATGATATTACAATCATGCAAAAACTAATAAAAAATTATAAATTAATAAAAGGCTGTATATTTTAATGATATTTCTTAAAATATAATATTAATGATGAGATGGCAATGTGCTATTTATGAATTTATTAAAAATACCATAACCTTTAATGTGATTCAAAATAAAAACATGCAAATCAGATATGTTAAAGGAGAGCCATGACACAGGTGTAACAACTGTAGTAATAGGTAAGAAGGAAAACAAATAAAATAATATTGTTGTCAAGATTTTTATACATAAATAGATTATCAACACATCTCAAGGAAGCTAAAGTGGTTTTAATAGACAATGAAATGGAGTTCCATTCCTTTTTTCTATCTTAATATGATAGAATATTATATGTAAAATTTTATTGCTGAGATTTATTAAATGTATAGGCATTGGAAAGGCAATAATTTCTTGAAAACTTAATTCATAAAAATTAATTAACTTAATTTGTTGCTACAGGTGACTGAAATAATGAATATAATAGTGAACATTAAAATTGAAAAACATTTTTACTATAAGTGAACTTTTTGTAATGCATGGCTTATGGTTAGTGACGTCAATTAATTTAAGCATACAATTAATAGTGCCAATTATAACTTTAATAATTGTTAGTAAGAAAATTACAAAAATTTTATGTATACCTATCAGTTGTAAAATCTTCATTTAATAAGCCCAAAGATCTGGATCTTTGAGTTTTATTTATATTTTTGGATGGTATCTGTATAGGGTGTGCATATTTACTGCAATTTTAAAATCATATATTATGGTATAGTGTACAATAATACTAACACACACAAACTGCGAACATCTAAGCTGCTACATGCACCTTCTATGCACATAATGCACACTCACCAACCAGCATCAGACCAGAGTGGTCGGTTAAATTTCTAAACCCCTTCCCATGGATTTCTGGGAATGATTTTCAGGGCATTTACTGATGACACTTCTATTAGATGGCATGCAGGTTTCCTCACAATGTTTTCCTTCACCGTTGAGCATGTGGTGCCTAAATCCATACATGATCTGGATAAACCCAGAGGTACTTGCTGGGATTTGAACCAACTACCATTCGCATATGGAAACAGACCTGTCATGCACTAGGCCACCACAGCCACTTTTATTTGGTTATATAAAAATTTGGTTTCCAAATAGTTGGAATATATTCGTTTTTGTTCTAATGCTCCTAAGTTTATAGGAAGAAATATTCTATTATTATTATTATTTTCATTAAAATATAGCAATACATAAACAAAAAAAAATACACAAGAAAAAAATACATAAGTCAGGACAATTTCCACAAAAAAAAAAAACAAACAAATCCAGTTAAGGAACATACAATAAATGTAACTACTGATTATATTGCATTATAAGACTATTTAAAATATAATACTGGTTCAATACTTAGTGAAATGATAGGTTGTATTAACAGGTAGTTTAAATTTGTTAATTTTGGCAATGTTATTACAGCTGTATAAATAATTGCATTGATCTTCATTTAGTCTTAAACCATAATAAAAAATTGACATTTGCTACACACTGACCTCATATTATTATCAACTTCATCTGTGCCATCATTATCTTGATTTAAAGGTGGTTTGGTAGTTGTGAAATCAAGTTTGTGTTGTATTAACCCATGGCGTCCCATTGTGTCCTTTTTTTTAAAGATACAATCCGAGTGATCATGTATGCTTCGTCTCCCTGACAGTTTTATTAATCTCCCATTATACTAAAACAAGCATATGTTTTGTTTAATATACATACCAAAATAAAATTATAATAGGTAATACAGAATATAAACTTACAGAAAAACTTAGTAAAATTCTAGATTGGCTAATGTAACAGGATGAATAAATTGATATACCAGGTGTTTAATAATACACAACAATAAGTTCAAATACCAAAATATGAACTAATTGTGAGCATATTATGGCACAAAGTATTGATTTTATTTTCATTTTACTTAGGGATATCAATAACTATACAATAAATAATAATTTTAAGTTTATAAGATAAAATCATAGCTTTGAGCAACAATAAGCTCACAATTAATTCATATTATGGTGCACATACCCTTCTGTTTATTTCTGAAACTACAGGTACCCATATTGTACCTAAGCAATTTTACTTTAGAAAATTAATTTTGTTGTCACTTTAAGCACAATAAGAATGAGTATCATAAATTTATTTGCCAACACAAAAACAATGGTTCACTAATGTTTAAAATTATTTTTATAGTTTAAAGATAATTTCTACAATTGCCCGCATTGCCGAGCTTGTGTTATCCACTACATACCGAGGTCCTCAGTTGTTCTATATTTACGCTAGCATGATATAACTGTAAATAAATTGTGGTCTCTTGGTGGTCGTCGTCGATCTTAGACTACCATTCTTACCATTGTCATTTTTTTCAGGTTGGTATAACAAAAGGAATATAATATTGAGGGGTGAAAGGCTATTTGGTTTAAGTGACATTTTTTGGTGATATAGTAATATATATATTTTCGGAATCAGCGTTTTTTACCGATTCTAAATACATATATAATAATAAAAGTCACCAAAAAATGTCGCTTAAACCAAATAGCCTTCCACCCTTCGATATAGTGATATAATGTAGGCATCATTGAATCCTAAGGATCCTGTAGCAATATTATTATATAGGCTGTAATCTAATATCAAACATTTTACTATTTTCTTGTAACATACCCCATTGTTGTAATGATCACTCATTTATTTTTTCTCGACACACAATATTTTTATGTAGTTATATTATCGGTATTCAAAATAAGAGAAAACAATCATAATATAAACAATGTTACGTTTAAGCAACAAATCATTCGGGTTCTTCTTAATCTATATCTCAGAAATCCAAAATCCTTGATTACAGACAGCTCCACAGACTACTAAGGGATTACTACGTAATGACAGCTCATAATGTCATAATTTTCAGCTATGGTCTCTGCTTTGGGTACTCTATGGTCATAATGATTATTGTATTCTCTTTGGTGATTGGTCCTAACAATTAATTAAGATTGCTAGTGCCCGATAGTTAAAAATTACACAAGATTCTCAAAAAGCGACGCTTTGATCGCAAAATTAATACGATTTGTTTTTTATTTTATATTTTGGTGTTATTTATAGGTAAAATTAATATTTACCTGCCTGAAGTTCTTCACAAAATTTGATAGTAATAAACATTGATAGTAATATTAATAGTAGAAAAATTATTTTGCCAAAAAAATATTATTATTTATGTACTATTGCTCCGTCAGGGCAGAAGGCATCTATAACGCTTACCACTACTACTAGCTACATATTAATTCATAATAATTAATAGGTAACTCAACTATTTCATTAAATTTATCTCTTACATCGGACATACACATCGTAATTAAATATAAGAATGATGATGATGTCCTAACCGGTTTCGGCCACGCGACTGTTTCAACACTGATTAAGAAAATTGAGGTCCAGTTTTCGGAAACAGTCAATTGCGCAGGAGATATTTGAGTGCATAACTGGACGCGCAGCCAGAAAAGCACTCTCTCGTCCGAGCTCCCTCAGGCCCGATGGAAAGGAGAACCAGTACAATCGGGAGGGAGCAGGATGCAGGTTTGGTCGAGTTTTCCTTCTCTGAACACCTGGTTGAATTGCGGTGTTAAAGAGATACCTTAGTCTCCTTATACGACACCTCAGCAAGAAGAGGGAGGTGCTATTCTATTCTGCCGGCAGCCACCACGGCACAAAGAAAAAAATAAGAACAACAAAAAACAAACAAAAAGAACAAACAAATACAAGAATACTATGTCTATTATACGTAACAATTTGAATAAAGTAACATAAAACTTTTTATGTTTGTAAAATCCGGCTGAATGTATATATGCAGTATGTGTATTATATTCTCTTTGGCTGAGTACTGTCATGATCGGTTGGGTAGTTTTATAGTTGACAAACCTTTTAAAAGAAAGTCGATAGACCATATAGGTACGTCGATAAACCATTTCACTTGTTCTTTTTAATGTAGGCCATTTCTTAGTAGACAGAGATCAAGTTGTATCCTTTTTTTTATCCAAATGATTTGATAAAACTTATAATAATGCTGAGACTATTATATAATCATCATCATTTATGTTAACCCGTATCATTAACGGTAGTTCAAATTACACAAGTAAACAAAATTTTTATAAAGACTGATTCATCTTCATCAGTTACTCTATATAATCTATATAGACATACAGGCATACGTACTCTATATAGTCAATCCCGTTTTTTAACACCTTAAAATATAAACATTTGATCTCAAATAATTGTATAATTATAGAGATGTTTAAATTTACAAAATATTATAAAAGTTTTTACATAGCAAAGTAGTCAGTTGAAAAATCACTATTGGTAACCACATTAGTTTAGATTTGAAATTGATTTTGACGAAGTGAAACGAGGTCTTTTGGTATACTCGGGTATTCAGTATTTAGTCTGTTAAGCCGTGGTGGCTGCCGGCAGAATAGAATAGCACCCCCCTCTTCTTGCTGAGGTGTCGTAAAAGGCGACTAAGGTATCTCTTGAACACCGCAATTTAACCAGGTGTTTAGAGAAGGGAAAACTCGACCAAACCTGCATCCTGCTCCCTCCCGATCGTACTGGTTCTCCTTTCCATCGGGCCTGAGGGAGCTCGGACGAGAGAGTGCTTTTCTGGCTGCGCGTCCAGTTATGCACTTAAATATCTCCTGCACAATTGACTGTTTCCGAAAACTGGACCTCAATTTTCTTAACCGATGTTGAAACAGTCGCCGTGGCCGAAACCGGCTAGGACATCATCATCATCATTTAGTCTGTTGTAGAGACTTCTAACATCTGCACTTTAAACTAAACAATAATATGTCGATTTGTTTACATAAAATATCCTAAGGTTTGAAGTAGAAAATAATGATCCTGTTCACATGAGGGGTACTTACATTTCATTATTTTGTTTAGTAAGGCACTTTTCGCATATTTCCTTTATATAAAATATAAGCTCAGAACACAGCCCACAATCTGCGAACCAGTCAGTATTTTAGGTAAATCTTAACTTAAAGAGTAAATTACTCAGAAAATGTTTAAGATTATTTTTAAAATTAAAAACTATATTGTCTGCTAAAGTAACCACTGTCCGTTATTATATTCTCTATAAGATCAGCACTTTTATGATTGGCCACCAACAAGTAAATTCTTTTAAGGCATTAATTAAGAAGTTCATTCGATATTCCTATTTAACCTATAAATAAGACTCAATTCTATTTTATAACACAACTAAAAATTTAATATCGATAAATATGACAAATTTTTAATAACACAATTTGAAAATTAAATATAGAGTTCCAATAACGATACGTCCTGACAGAATATAGCGATGCACCGAATTCGTCATTCGATGAAGAGGTTCACGAGCAACAGGCTTCATTGGATAATTCATTAAAGGCAGCGGTTCCTGTTCTTCATTCTTTTTAATTTTTTCGTCCAACCATGCTTTGAAAGTGTATGTTGGTAAAGCATCTACTATTTTCTTGTTCATAGCATAAGTAGATTTCATTTCGCTGGAGCAAGAGTCTTGACCTTTAATAACTAAGCCTATTAATTCATTATCAAAAATAATAGGACCTCCTGTATCTTTGAAACAAGTAACTACTTTAGTATCGACACAATCAAAATAACCCCTTATAACTTCTTCAACTTCGAAGGCAGCTCTATTCTCTAAACCAATATACTGAAGTTCTTTCGGCTGTCCTATACCAGCGTTCAGGCCATAGCCAAGAGCCTCAAAGTCCACAATATTCTTAAAGTTTGTATAATTACTCAGTCTTATTTTAGAAGCAATTGTGTTATTGTGCTTTTCGGTTCGTACAAGTGCAACGTCTTTTAATACATCACCTCCTTTAAACGTTGGAAACATCTCTGTTGCTCGCACATGTAATGAGACAGCTGTGTCATCTTTCTTAGCTATTGTTGTGTTTAGAAGTACGTAAGCCATAGCAAGTTGGCTACATTTTGCTGTAGTCAATATTAATCCATTGGAAACTACTGAACCGGCACACAAATATTCGTTTTGATGCGACATAATAGCTGCCATAAATGGGAATTGCTTATGTTTTGCCGTTTTGATCTCGTGCATTTGGCTATTTAGTCTCCGTGTGCACGTAATGTTCGTCTCACTCTCGACGGGTATAATCAAGGTCTCATCTTTGGGCTCATCATTTGATTCCCCATTATCATCTCTACTGTCATCCACACTTTTCTTAACATTTTCTCCTTCGCACAATGTGAGGAAACCCAATAAAAGTAGAATAAAAAAGGGTGAAGATACAAAAACCATTATACACCGCATATTAGAAAATTTCTGTCATGCGAAAAGAAAGTTCCAGTTCTTTTTACGGTTTAGCAATTTATTTCTGTCAATATTCTTTTCTGCCAGTAGTAGACCTATAATTTACAAGATATACTCAATATTTTCGCATAAATTCTATTGCAAACAAATTGTTTCTAAAAACTGTTCACTTTGTTAATGATGTGATGTGTAGTGCGAATCTGCTTAAATACTGAATGCGTTTTAATCAGATGTTCTATCAGAGTCTGTCTTTCTATAATTAATAGACTGTTTTAAATTGACGATTTAATTTTCTGTTTCAAATACAAAATAAGAAAAATTGCAAGACTGGTATATTGAAAAACAAAAAAAAAATTAATATGGGTAAATTTAAGAAAATGTATCTAGCTAGCAGCCCTGGTCAATCACTAATGTCACTAGGTATTAGGTTTCTTATTTTAAAAAATATCGAATTTTTGTTATATTGATATTTTTATATATACGAATTCGGAGTTTGACATATCGAATAAAAATATCGATATTTATATATATCGGTTTATTAAAATAAAGTAACTGTAGGTCAGCTCATAAATAATTACACAGTTTATAATTCAGTATATATATTAAACCAAATAAATTATAAATACATAAAAATGTCAAGTAATAGTTCTTAATAATTATTATTTAATTTAAATAAGACAATCATGTGTATAATTATTTTTGAGGAAGAGTTGTTTTTTTTAAATACGTCTATACAATGGAAGATTTGGTCAAATATAACATTTTGACTCTAAAATAATTCGATGCAAAAGTTACTAAATAAATTAATATGAATAAACACATGCTTTTACCGCTACAGTACAATAAAACTGTAATTTATCATATTTAAATATTATATACATCTTTTAGTATTAAGCTGTGGTGGCCTAGTGGATAATAGTTCAGTTTCGATTCCCGGCAACGCGAATGGTCGTAAGATAGAATCCCGGGACGTTCTTCCGAGTTTTTCCAGATTACGTATGGATTTAGGCACCGAATGATCCTCGGTGAAGGAAAACATCGTGAAGAAACCCGCATGTTATCTAATAAAAATGTCATGTGTAAGTGTCCTGAGAGTGGCGATCAGCTGCACTACTGGTCACGTTGGGCATGACATGTGGACGCAAAGTGGATACAACCACTAATGTATCGCTTTTTAATATTAATTTCGCTCAATATTAACGACAGAGTACATAGAGGTAAATATATTGAATTGTTAATGATGACAGTGGCAACAAACAATAATTGTAAGTAAAATAGGTATTCTATATCATATATTGTAGTAAACATATACCACAGACGTATATCCATACAAAATTACATTTACATTTGAAAAACATAATATAGTGTGAATTATGTAAAGTAGATTAAATTTACGATTTACAATTTAGTTACGATAATTTATAATTTTACGATTGATTAAATAATATGCGTAAAAAAACAACAATTAATATTTACATTTCTTTTACGTTTCTATATCAAACCATCGATATAATGTCCAAAATAATATAAGTAATAAATATCGATTGTTTCAATTTATAATATCGATGTTACATAGTTCTAGTCACTATTATACTAAGGTCAAGAATATAATAGCTAAGGTTTTAGAAATTGAGTTGCTTAAGTTTATTTTATGTTGTACTCTTTTTAAAGGGAAAGGATATATACAATTTTATCATAATAATTATTACTACATCTTTACTATGTCGAAAAAACGTGGTCACAAGAAAAATCAGGATATCAATGACGATTTTGAAGAAAAAACGCAAAACGCTACTCACGACGTAACCTCAAAAAGTAAGAAAGGAAAAAAGAAAGGCAAAGGAAATGCTGGTGATTGGAGTGATAGTGAGGATGATGTGCGTAAAAAGGTACAGGTTTCTGATGAAGAAGAGCTACCTAAACCAGTTGCAAAAAAGTCACAAAAGAAAGGTTGGTGGTTATGTGTACTTAAAGTTAAATAATTTAAAACAGTATGCCATATGATGTGGCAATAAAATATGATATATAATCTAATTGTAAAAGTTTACTACAAATATTTTTACTTTTTAAGAATAATATTTGTATTATGTTTCACATAGTTTTAATGCTCATACAAATTAATAATTATAATTTGCTCCATATAAATTACAGGCAAAAATAAAAAAAAAGATGACTTTTCTGAAGATGAACATAATGATACTAAATCCACAGTTATCAGTGGCTCAAGTACAGTTTCAAAATCAACAGTAAAGAACATTAAAAATAAGAAAGGCAAGTGCTTATTAGTTTTAAAAAAATACGATTTAGATTTTTAATTTTATTTTTTTAATTGGACAGAATTACTACTTTATTTATGCTTATTTTGATAACAATATAGCTTAACAATTTTTTTTCACTATAGATACATAAAGTATATGTGTTTTTTAAAAACAGTTAAGAATTGTGTGATAATGAAAATGGAGTTTTTATTTAAAAGTTTGAAAATAATCAAATTGCAAATAATTTGTTCCACTAGTTATTTGTAGTATCTTTATAGGAAAATCTACTAAAGATGATGTATCATCTGAAGAAAGTAATATTGAAGGTAATTCAGAAGATTCAGAAGAAGAAATTGTGAAACCTGTTAGTAAAAAGAAAAGTGAGTATTATTGACTATCATATTTTTTGAGAACATACATTTTTAATACTACACCACTAAATTAAATCCTATAAATAATATGATTTTATAAATTAGCTGGACAAATTAATTCATCACATCTGATAGACAGCATAGTGTAGTAGAATGGTGTACAACTATCAAGGCATGGGAATGTGTTGACACTGGCTTTTGTTATGCCAACACACATAAATATATGCAAGCTGATCTCCAAATATGACAGGCCTAAACAAGTTACTATGATGGCATTTGCATTTCTGTATTGTCATCATGAACCAGTCTGGACCCAGAAGTTCTCAACAGTCAAATATCAAAGTATCCTATTGTTAAGCATTTTAGAAACAACGTAAAATGTTTACATATTCTTATGAAACTTAATTTTTTTATTATGTTTACTATTTGATAAGATTTGAGTAATTACAGAATAAAATGCTGAGTAAACTTGAAAAAACTTTGAGTAAAGCCTACAATTACGTAGGCTTTACTCAAAGTAGATAAAGCCGTGAAGCAAAAAACTAAGCAGTGGTAAATGAATGTGCTAGATTGAGAACCGAAGTGACAATGAATTCTCATACAGATACCCTTAGACTACTACCACTTACTTATACTTATACTTGCTGCCACTCAGACACTATGAAGTTGTGATATTGTTTTGTCAAAGTTTTGATAATTACTATTAGTTTTTTTTTTTCATTATGATTTCATGTGCTGTGGCCACAAGATATCCCCATAATTATAACAAATCTAAAGAATATCAAGATTCACAATTAATTACAGTATCTTATGTTTAGACTTGAAAATGAAATAATCATTAAAGCTATTTACATTAATATTTACAGAAACCAATGAGAATTATTATAATTATTTTCAAAACTCTTATTCAAGCTATATTTAAAGGATTAATAAATGGGTGAAAATCCTAGCTTTTGAACCAAATATATCAAAACATTGACACTATTAACAATATCAATATGTATATCCACTGTAATGTACTTACAGTTATTATTTTTAATAGCTAGTTTCATTCCACTGCAGGACAAAGGTCTCTTCTTTTTCCACTATATTTGTGGAATCCTTGGAAAGAGGAATACCAAGTACAATTTATTAGGGTAAATATACAAGGATCTAAATATGTAATATTGTAATTTCCTATAATAATGGCAATCCTAAGGACTGTTATAACTATGGAAGTCATATGTGTATACTGAACACATTACCATAATGTTAAAAAGAAAAATATGTTTGTCACTTATGAATGTATGTGCTGCAATCTCTCAATTAATTTGCAATCTCGGTTTGATGTATGCATTTAGTATTAGTAAGTTGTAGGCGGGTGCAGACGAGAAGCCTGTAAACCTATGCATTAATTCATTTAATCTCCGCATAAATTATGTTCTTTATCCTTATTATTATAAAGTTGTTCAAAGTCAAATTCTTTATCCCCAGATATTACTATCTCCAGTTATTTACTGAACACATTTTTATTAGAGTTTTGTAATATCAATACATATTTACAACTTAAAACATGCTATGTTTGATTAAACAGAACCCAAGACAAACCATTAATAATATACAATATACACCATTATTTATGGCTGACATAGATGTAAAAGTTGATGATCTGCTTATCTTTGAAATAGCTATAGTACCTGAAAGAATAACAATAATGTATTGTCATGCTGTATTCATGTCAGATTGAGCAGAGATGTATTAGTCTTTTTTTTATCTTTGCACTTATATGTCATAACTAAAGTGACCCATAGTGCAGCTGAACAAAAAATCGATGTTCAGTTAGAATGGCTGTTCTAACTAATTACTAAATACTAAAACTAATTTGCCTTAAAATGAGGTATTTTGTCATTGCTAATGCAGACAAAGTCGCTAGTTGAGGCTAGTTTCTTTATGTAATTAGTGTTATACTATTAATAGAATAGCACCTATATCAATAATTAACATTATAATGTATTAA
Source organism: Automeris io (assembly GCA_036320925.1). Taxonomy (NCBI): domain Eukaryota; kingdom Metazoa; phylum Arthropoda; class Insecta; order Lepidoptera; family Saturniidae; genus Automeris; species Automeris io. The sequence goes on from JAUDJH010000024.1 coordinate 3,170,763, forward strand.
GTGTATTGTACATCCCTATCAGTTATGTATAAATGCTAATATTATGTGCACTGATGCATTTTAATTTGGTTATGATGGTAAGTCCCCTGGCTGGATTTACTAATGGTGGCAAATATGGTACCAAAATTTAGCAAAACTAAACAAGAAATATTGATTGCTCAATATTTTTTTTTTACATTTTTAGTATTCAGCTAAATCATTCTATATTTTTTTTAGATAAAAACAAAAAGAAATCTACAATAGCTGAATCATCAGATGATGAAGACAATAATGATACAAAGTCTGTAGTAAGTGATGTATCTGCTAGTGCTGTTAAATCTACTAATAAAACAAAAACGAAAAAAGGTGAATTTTCATTTTAACATTAGGTTTAATTAATACTTGCAAATAATTGCCTCAAAATTATTGTAATATTCATAGAGTTAATTACAAAGCTATGAAAACATATTTTGGCTGTGAATTTTGAAATATACTGTAACTAAGATTATTAGTTGATTATCAGTTTTATATTTTGCAGTATTTCTATTTGTATTATAGAAATAAATGGATTTTTATTATTTGTGAACATAAGTGTAAAAATAATTTTGTGATATTCATTTTAATTAATAGGTAAAGGAAAGAAAGAGGATTGGCCTGATGAAGAAAGTGAAAAAGAATTAATAATTGAAGCATCTGAAGATGATGACTTACTTCCTGTTGTCAAGAGTAAAGGTGAGTGATCAGTATTATTTTGTTTAGTTTAAACTTTGGTAGGTTATACTTTTAACACATTGGTTATCAGTCATGAGCTAACTTGTGTTTTCTTGGCCAAGCGTTACTAACTGGTTACGAGTTTACTTGTGTTTGAAACTGTAAAGTGGTACAAAAATTAGCTCCTTCCTCCTAAAGATTTTCCTCCATAAGTTACTCCTTAAGCTTAAGCTCCCCCTCCAGGCTTTACGGACAACTAAGAGAACACATCTTAGAAAAAATAATTACTACCAGGAAAACAAATCCGACTAGAGGGTGTAGAGTATGTTCTTCAAAAGGAAAATACAGTGAAATCCGGCATATTTGTTAAACCTGTTGTGTACCATTACATGTAAATTTATTAAAGTTTATTTGTATTGTTTTACTTCCACATCTACTTTCAAAACAATAGCCAGGTACAATAGGTAAATTTTCAGAAAATAAGCCAGTCAACAATGTGTTAAGATCAACTTAAAGCTACAGGGCATAAATATTATTTGAGTTTCCAATAGCGAATATAACAATTTTTACCATGATATATACCACTTTTAGACTAACTTTTCTACTCTGATGTCATTCAAGAGATTTTACATAATAATTTAATTATATTTCTATACTTATCTGTCCACATATTTAGAAAATCTCTGGCCTTTGTACTTGTTCGTTTATGTGTTTATGTGGCTAACAACTGTTTGAAAATTAATTTAATAACTGTGAAATGATCCATAACTCTTAATGTTTTAATGTATACCTACTAACATATTTAAATAATCTTTAGTCCTTCTAAACATTCTAGTTTCTTGGAGAATATTATATCCGCAAATGTTTGAATAATTTAAAGTGTAATATTTATTTTAAAAGAAAGAATAGTTTGAAAAGAAGTCAAGAATTCTTTTTATTTTTAATTAACGATATAATACAAAAGTATGAGGATTAATTATTAATTAATATATTTTCATCACTGTGCTTGTAAAATTAGATAGATGCATAAAATTACAATTCTTCAGATAAAAATATAAACTAGAAAAATATTTCTGACTGAGATCAGCCACCTCTTATGTCTATTGTTCACTTCTTTAAGTTCACACGAGAAAAAGTACACAATACGTGTTTTTTATTTTTTGTCATTTAAAATGTATAGTTCTGTATAAAAATTAAGCTTAGAATATGGATTCTGATTTCTGAATATGTTAAATCTTATTTAAAAAAAGACAGTTTTGCAATCACCATAACGATTTGTGCAGCAGTTTTTTATTTCTGAACTTCTTCAATACAACATAGCAGCGGTCATGTCAGCTTCTGTTTATTGCAGGTAAACAAAAAAAGAAAAATAATATGGATGACATAGAAGCTGAATTGAAAAAGTTTGAAATGAAAGATCCTGAGCCTGATGTTAAACCGCTTAAAGGAAAGGTATATAATATGCCCATTATGCTCCACGATTGTATCGAAATGAGATAGATATGGCCTTTTTAGAAGTAGCTGTTTTTCGATCCTGGGTTCTGGGTGGACGGAATTAACACGCTGTTTGAATATACGACATACATACATATAGTTTACAAATACAATAGTATATGTGTCTGATTTTACCTAGTTAGTATTTTAGAGTAAATGTCGAAATTTCTCAAATTTATTCTTTGTGAGTGTTTACTTACGTGTGACCGTTGTTTTTGTCTAAGGAGTTTTATTGTAACTATAAAATATATCCGTGAACATTAATATTGTGTTTCATACTTTTGTCATAATAGCTTTATTATAAGAATAGATATTATAAAATAAGCAAAACGAGATTTCATTATTAAAAGAATTATATTATTTTTTTTAGGATAAAAAATCTAAGGGAAAATCCGAAGTTAAGGAAGTCTGTGATGTAGAAGATGCTGAAAATGGAGACGATAGGGTGAGTTTTTATAATAAATCTATTCTGGCAGTATCAAAACTAGAAAAATGTTGATTCTATCATTATAAAACAGTTGGAAGATCTTCCCGAGGAAAAAGAGAAGGATGAACCTAAAAATGAGGCTGAGAAGAAAATGAGTCATAAAGAGAAGAAAAAGTTGAAAAAGCAACAAGAATATGAGAAGCAGGTGGAGATGCTGACTAAAAAAGGAGGGCAGGGGCATAGTGATCTTGACGCTAACTTCACAGTCAGCCAAGCACAGAAATCGGCCGGTGATTATATGATATAAATTTTTATTTTTATTAAAATTATAAATACGGATATTTTTGATAAATTCATTTCTTTTTATTCTGATTTGGCATAATGACTCGCAGCTTATGAAAAAGTACATTGCAATGGAAAAAGTGAATACGACTATCGAGAGGAGGATATTCACTCTTTTTTTTTTGTTAACCCGGTGGGAATCCCTAACGGACCTTCAGGGGAAGTGGTGAGGGCCACTTCCCCCGGTGTGTCGGACCTGCCCCGACTAAAACCACCGGGGTGCCAGCACTGCCTCTCCTCGCCTTCGCCGAGCCTGGGAATCCAAATACATCCGACGGCTCGGCGAGCGAGGATATTCACCTGACTATAGCCGCCGCGATAACATCGGCCTAAACGAATATCTCTCCGCGCTTCGTTTAAAGAACCCAATATCATAGGACGATGGGAGCACGCTCGCCGGGACGCCTCTCCAATGTTCCATGAATGTTGATTTCGACTAGTTATAGTAAAATAGATTATTAACTTTTACATATTATTAATTCACTTTAGTCACAGCTACGCTCTTTTAACAAACACTATTGTTTTTATTTATTTTACACTGGTTCGACATAGTGACTACAGTGCACCTGAAGGTAAGTGCAGTGTAGTCCAAAAACGAAAGCGACTATCAAAGGATGAAACTCCTTTGATAGTCTCCGTTATGTCGGCCTACATATACCACGACTGAAGGTCTCTAGGTATATGAGTCACTGGATATACACAGGCTGATCCTGAAACGCGACAAGCCGAAACTGGTCACTATGACGGGCTTCACACCCATGTACTGTGGTCGCGATCCAGACGGGCACCGACGCCCTTCCACCTCGCTGCTGCTCGTTTAGCACCACCCAGGAGTCACGTGTAGGGAAACTAGGGTAAAGCCTACGGACGCGAGCAGCTTCGACTCCCATTGACCCCCTTGTTATAATTTTCCGACGTTCCTAATCCAGTTATTGCCGGTTGCATCTCACAAGTCAGGGCTCCACCATTTCGGTGGTGTCTCATACTACGTTTATTTCAGGGTTACTATATTTTTTAATATAGAATAGAATTTGGCAAATTGTTTTCTTAATATGAAGGACTTTTTTTTTCAGTAAAATTAGGTCTTACCCTTGCGTTACCATCAACCCAAAATTTCTCTAACTTAACGCCTTAAGCGCTCTTGCCTTTCGCCCAGAGAAATGGCAAATAAAAAGACAACCATAATTTACCTCGTCGAATAAAAAGGAATATTAACTTTATTGTGCAGGTCAAATGGCAGCGCTAGAAAATGCAGTTGACATTAAAGTGGAGAATTTCTCAATTAGTGCAAAGGGGAAAGACTTGTTCCTGAATGCGAATTTGTTGATCGCGAACGGTCGCCGCTACGGTCTAGTCGGGCCAAATGGTCACGGGAAGACCACGCTGTTGCGTCATTTGGCGCAGCGTGCGTTCCCGCTGCCCCCACATATAGACATATTGCTGTGTGAGCAAGAGGTCACTGCTAGTGACATGAGCGCTGTGGATACGCTACTGGAATCAGACGTTAAAAGAACTGGCAAGTATTTTTTTAAACTGGCACGGTAAAGTTATTATTTTGTACCATATGTTGATAGTGACTGATAAAAAGTGTGGATACGTAATTAGTACTTGCGATCTAGTCAGATATATGACCGGCTTACAAATGTCTTCACTTCAGTTTGCTAATACGGAGAGGCTATGTCGATTACTTTAGTTCTGTGTTGGAAATTTTCATTTTGGATTTAATCCTTGAGATAGATGCCCAACATATCTCGTTCCATAGCAGGCTGAGCGACCTTGAACCCTCATTAATAATGTCACTATTTATGTTACATGTTTAAAAATAAATTAGAAATAAAACATTTTAATTCGAAACTTAAAATTCACACATAGACCTAGACCGCGATTTTAAGATTCGTTATTGAAGGCTGTCGATTAGTGCAAAAACGTAATTTTAAAAACCTTCGATTAAAACTTGTGGCTCTTAATGCATATTGATGTATTGAAAGTCATTGCAAGACCTGACAGCGCACGACTATTTGACTCGTCTATCTATCAGCGCTGCCGAACCGCGGGTAAAACTGCCGGTTTTAATAGTCGTAGTTTAAAACCGTTTATCGATCAGGGACATTATATTAACATGACCTTTTCAATGTATGCCCTATAGTGATCTGTTTTGTACTTTTAGAATTGCTCAATGAGTGCAAAGAACTGGAACTTGAAATCGAAAAGGGGAATATGAGCAAGCAAGATCGTTTAAATGAGGTTTGTATGCTTTTATTGTATTCTATCTATGCTCACCCGTTATTGTATGATATTAAAATTTCATTTAAAACTGCTACAATAAAGGATTTATGTATTTTAAAGTTTTCAAATTAATTTTGAACAGAAATATACTATATCATGCCCGTTTTACGACGTCACTTATGATAAATATCAGTTATACAGTACTAGTGACGGGGCAGTATTAACCGCTCCACTTTTTTTTGTGTCCCGGTGGAAAATCCTACATAGGACCATCAGGGCCGCTGTGAGGACAGCGGCTCCGGTCTATCAGACTCCTACATACTATAAACCCCCCGGTGTCCCTCTAATGGCTCCACCCAAGCCTGAGAAACTAAATTCATCCAGACGCCCGCGAAGCGAAATGCCTTGTTGAAGCTTCCTCTCTGGGAGGGGTAGGAGTAAAGACCCACTCACCCTTCCAACACCTATCTCTCAGCCGGCGCGCCGGACACTGCGCACCGTCTCCCTCCCATCTGGTTAGCAGACTCCCTCAAGTCTACTGCCCGGATCAACCGTTCCACTACGTTAACGATGTTTATGAATAATTAGGCTAATTAACAACATATATGTGTATATTTCATACACTTGGTTATATTGTGATTACTTGATTTTTATTTAAATTCAAAATTCATAAGACCGCGGAAATTTGGCCGCTAGAAGCATATTCCACTCCTTAGCCGTTCGCATGATGAATGTAGATGCGAATCTTTTAGTGCGGATATAAGGAACATCCACCACATACGGATGGTATCCGACACGATGTCTAGTGGTTTTGTGATGAAATGGGACTGGTGGAATCAAAGAATCCAGTACTTTGGTATTGATCGTGTTCATTTTGTTAAAGGTATATGCTGAACTGAAAGCAATTGGTGCGGACTCTGCTGAGCCCCGCGCGCGCCGTATTTTGGCCGGTTTGGGTTTCAGCCGGGAGATGCAAAATCGAGCGACGAAGAACTTCTCCGGTGGCTGGAGAATGAGAGTCTCGCTTGCCAGGTACCTTCACCGATTATCACTATCATCATTTTTAGCGCAGGTGAGCGCCGCTAGGCTCTAGATCTCCGCGTAATTAATTTGGGAACAAACAGTTCGTTCAGGCACAGTGACAATGAAATATTCAAAAGGCACTCATCTCGAACCTGGATGATGAGGTCAGGCAAATGGAGCTCCGGACCGATCACTGTAAACAATTGATTAGGTGTTCCGCCGTATTGTCCAAGGCGACTGATTATTTCGTAGTGTAACCGAGTTCGCCGCCGATGATAAGTGTGTTTGATACCGCCGTGCGTACTCAAGTGTCGCTGTTAAGGGCCGAACGTGGAATGGCATGTGGGGAAACGGGCAGGATTTCAAGTACCTTTTTTATACTGATGTCCTGCGCCTGAACAATCATATTTATTTATTTATTTTAAAGGGAAACACACAGCAATATAAAAATGATAATAATATACACAAAAAATGTTACATAAGCCAGCAAAGTTTCCACAAAAATTAGTACAAAAATAAAAATCAAGCTAATAAATAACAATAAAAAAATCAATCAAATATACATACATATATATGTTACATATAAATAGTAAGTAGTAGCATATGACATAAAAACATCTTATGTGACAATTTGCATTTGTGACTAGAGAAGGTTATTTTATTACTGTGACAGATTTGTGGTATTTTAGTGATGTTTTAATAAAATTTAATTTATACAACCAGAGTTGGACAAAATGTAATCATATTAATAATAAAAAAGCAAAGTTGTAATCGTAATTGTTTTTCAATAATCTGATTACATTTTGTCCATCTGTGTATGCAACTAGTAATCATTAATTTAGTAAATGTTTCAATTTACAGCCATTAATGAATCTCTTCTCACCCCAAAAGGATTATAGCGTTTTACTGATTTTAGAAAAAGTAATAAGGTTAATAAAAAAATCATATATAAACAATCATAAATAAACAAATTTTATTTAATGTAAATAAATGTTAAGATTTTATTTTTATTTAAAAAAAATCGTGATTGTTTTTTTTTTCTCTGCAGAGCGTTGTACATCGAGCCAACACTTCTTCTGCTTGATGAACCTACAAATCATTTAGATCTGAATGCTGTTATTTGGTTAGACAAGTAAGTATATTTTGATCAGTTTATTGCTTTATTTACGTCCTTATATGAATTCAATTCTGTAACACTTTTAACTTTTTTTATTTATATATTAGGTCCTTACATATGAAATTGGCGTTTTTCGTACTGGCCACTTTAATCACAAATTTCTCCTCTTTGGTAAGGAATTCCAAATTCACATTTGTACAGCTATAGACTCATGTATTTGTGCTTCGATGATCGTCATTAATTTGTTTTTTTCTTCTGTTTTTTTCTGTTTGCGTCACTCATTTTATAAAATGGAAAACTTAAAATATCGCATTATTTACGAGTACGAGTTCCGCCGTGGCACTAGTGCTGCGGAAACAACTCGAAGGGTGAATGATGTGTATGGCGGTCGTGTTGCAAAAGAAAACACAGTTCGTTTTTGGTTCCAACGTTTTCGTTCTGGAAATTTCGACCTGCAGAACAAGCCCCGTGGTCGGCCTGAGACTCAAGTTGATAATAAAGATTTGAAGGCTATTGTGGAAGCGGATCCATCGCAAACCACGTCCGAGTTAGCTGCAGGCTGCGATGTTAGTGATAAAACTGTTTTAATTCACTTGAAGCAAATTGGGAAGATTAAAAAGCTTGAAAGGTGGGTACCTCACGAATTGACTGAAGCAAACCGGCAAACGCGCGTCGACTGCTGCGTTACATTACTAAACCGGCACAATAATGAAGGTATTTTAAACCGAATCATTACCTGTGATGAAAAATGGGTTCTTTACGATAATCGGAAGCGCTCAGCGCACTGGTTGGATCCTGGCCAGCCAGCCAAATCCTGCCCCAAGCGAAAATTAACCCCAAAAAAGTTACTTGTACGCGTTTGGTGGACTAGTGCCGGTATTGTTCATTACAGTTTTCTCAAATCTGGCCAGACTATTACGGCTGATGTCTATTGTCAGCAATTGCAAACCATGATGGAAAAGCTAGCGGCTAAACAACCTAGGCTGGTCAATCGCTCCACGCCACTGCTGCTTCACGACAACGCTAGACCACACACTGCGCAACAGACGGCTACTAAATTAGAAGAGATTCAATTGGAAAGTCTAAGACATCCTCCGTACTCCCCGGACCTTGCTCCAACAGATTACCATTTTTTTCGAAATTTGGATAACTTCTTGCAAGGGAAAAAATTCAACTCCGATGGGGCAGTCCAAATCGCCTTCAAAGATTTTATTGATTCCCGTCCGACTGGTTTTTTTAGTAAAGGGATCAATGAACTACCTATGAGATGGCAAAAGTGCATAGAAAATAATGTTTCATACTTTGATTAATTAAATATATTATATTAAAAAATATTCGATTTTTTGTTCCTCCCATACAAAACGCCAATTTCATATTTAAGGACCTAATATTTGTTCCAAATCACAAGGAAAGTAAATCAATTAAAAGACTACGAAGCCATAAGTCAGGCTTAGGGGCAGCCAGTGAATTCGGAGCAAACACTTTTACAAGCATAGATTACTTAATTAATAAAACTGACATAATTAGCTTGAATCAATCACATAACGTAGTTATATTAGGTCCTTACATATGAAATTGGCGTTTTGTAAGGGAGGAACAAAAAGTCGAATATTTTTTAATATAATATATTTAATTAATCAAAGTATGAACCATTATTTTCTATGCACTTTTGCCATCTCATAGGTAGTTCATTGATCCCTTTACTAAAAAAACCAGTCGGACGGGAATTAATAAAATCTTTGAAGGCGATTTGGACTGCCCCATCGGAGTTGAATTTTGTCCCTTGCAAGAAGTTATCCAAATTTCGAAAAAAATGGTAATCTGTTGGAGCAAGGTCCGGGGAGTACGGAGGATGTCTTAGACTTTCCAATTGAAGCTCTTCTAATTTAGTAGCCGTCTGTTGCGCAGTGTGTGGTCTAGCGTTGTCGTGAAGCAGCAGTGGCGTGGAGCGATTGACCAGCCCAGGTTGTTTAGCCGCTAGCTTTTCCATCATGGTTTGCAATTGCTGACAATAGACATCAGCCGTAATAGTCTGGCCAGATTTGAGAAAACTGTAATGAACAATACCGGCACTAGTCCACCAAACGCTTACAAGTAACTTTTTTGGGGTTAATTTTCGCTTGGGGCAGGATTTGGCTGGCTGGCCAGGATCCAACCATTGCGCTGAGCGCTTCCGATTATCGTAAAGAACCCATTTTTCATCACAGGTAATGATTCGGTTTAAAATACCTTCATTATTGTGCCGGTTTAGTAATGTAACGCAGCAGTCGACGCGCGTTTACCGGTTTGCTTCAGTCAATTCGTGAGGTACCCACCTTTCAAGCTTTTTGATCTTCCCAATTTGCTTCAAGTGAATTAAAACAGTTTTATCACTAACATCGCAGCCTGCAGCTAACTCGGACGTGGTTTGCGATGGATCCGCTTCCACAATAGCCTTCAACTCTTCATTATCAACTTGAGTCTCAGGCCGTCCACGGGGCTTGTTCTGCAGGTCGAAATTTCCAGAACGAAAACGTTGGAACCAAAAACTAACTGTGTTTTCTTTTGCAACACGACCGCCATACACATCATTCACCCTTCGAGTTGTTTCCGCAGCACTAGTGCCATGGCGGAACTCGTACTCGTAAATAATGCGATATTTTAAATTTTCCATTTTGTAAAATGAGTGACGCAAACAGAAAAAAACAGAAGAAAAAAACAAATGAATGACGATCATCGAAGCACAAATACATGAGTCTATAGCTGTACAAATTTGAATTTGGAATTCCTTACCAAAGAGGAGAAATTTGTGATTAAAGTGGCCAGTACGAAAAACGCCAATTTCATATGTAAGGACCTAATATATTCAGGACGGACTAGCTTAGAATACTGTTGTTTTAATTGTTACTTGTGTTGTTTTATTGATTATAAATTTCTCTGTTTCTTTTTAATTTTACTCGTTTACAACAAGATAAACTTTTTATTTATATGATTTTAATGTTATATTCTACTTATTGTTGTGAATGAAAAGCGAATTCGATTAAAACTGATGATATTGCAAGTAATATACTACACTTCAGGCAAACCCTTTTTTTTTTAAATAATAGAGGATATTTTTTACATTGGCTCGACATAGTGACTACAGAGTACCTGATGGTAAGTACAGTGTAGTCCAAAAACGAAAGCGATCATCACAGGATGAAAATCCATTAATAGTCTACATCGTCATGTCGGCCCACATATATCACGACTGACGGTCTCTATGTATATGAGTTACTGGAAATACAAAAACTGATCCCGAAACGCGACAGGCCAAAGCGAGTCACTATGACGGTCTTTACACTTGTCTACTGTGGTCATGGCCCAGTTCGGGCAATCGCCCTACCACCAAAAAATAAATATGCTCCTCTAGTTTACAAAACTTCCTAAATTATGATTGTTTCAGTTATTTGCAAGGCTGGAAGAAAACACTATTAGTGGTATCCCACGACCAGTCTTTCTTAGATAATGTGTGCAATGAGATTATACATTTAGACCAACAGAAGTTGTTCTATTATAAGGGTAACTATTCGATGTTCAAGAAAATGTACGCACAAAAGAGAAAGGAGCAGATTAAGGAGTATGAGAAACAAGAGAAGAGATTGAAGGATTTAAAGGCGCACGGACAGTCTAAAAAACAGGCGGTAAGTTCAACTTTATTTATAGAGCCTATTGGGGTAGAAATTCCATTTATTTCTATATTATCACTTCATGCTTTCACAGAATCCGGGTACTTTTGACTTTACTCTTTTTAGAAGCGACAAACTTTTTAACTATTTCGTTTCAGTGGATAACATGTTTTTAACATTCGCGTTTTGTATAATACATATAAAGTAGGGATGTAACGGAGGCAGTTTTATCGGAACCGAAGTCGGAGTCGGAGGCAATGCCAGTCACAAGTGACGGCAAAATAAAATATTTTTTATTAAGGGACAAATAAAAACATTATTCAGTGAACCTTTTTAATTAGAAAGTGATAAATTTACACATACACAGACAGACAAAAAAAAAAAAAATTGCTGTGCTTCTTATTAACATTTTTCATTAAGAATGCACAAATTAAATCAAATTTGCTCCAGGGTTGTTTTTGTGTTAATTTCCATTTAATTAAATTTAATGTAAAATAAAAAAAAACCTTTTAGTAATAAATTAAAATGTACATTTAGTTCTAAATTTAATAATTTTAATCATAATTTTTAATTTAAATTAATAAAAATGAGATCTTTATATTAAGTAGCACTGATTGTTTGATTACATATAAAATTAAATCAAATAAATTGACTGCAACAGTGGTGGTGACCTCCGATGAATATCTCCGATTAAAAAGTTTCGGAACCGAAGTCGGAAGCGAAGGTGTAATAACGATCGGAAGTTCCGACTTATCGGAGTCGGAGTCGAAGCTCCGTAACATCCCTGATATAAAGTATAAATTAAGTAGACAAGTATATTTTTTTCACCTTGGTCTGCCTATGCTCCTACTATCGCTAAAAAAAAGCCAAAGTTTTTTCTTCTAAATAATGTTATTCCACGTTAGGACTTACTTTTGGGACACATTAGGATTTTTTAATCGTTCGTGCATTTGTAAATATAAATTCAACATACCAAAACACTTAGAAACTAACAACTGCTTGTAGGCGATACAAATATTTGCTCTTCGCTGGAAATGAACGCACGCTTTACGAATACGCCAACCGAGTCAAAAGTATTCCTCTTACTATTTTGTTATATTTCCATAACAGGAGAAGAAACAGAAGGAAGCTTTAACTCGTAAGCAGGAGAAGAACCGCAGCAAGACGCAGCGGGAGGACGAAGAAGGCGCAGCGCCCGTGACGTTGCTGCAGCGGCCCAAGGAGTACATTGTCAAGTTCACATTTCCAGATCCGCCGCCCTTGCAGCCTCCCATACTCGGATTGCTCAGTATGCTATATCTATCTCTGTCACACTTTTCAATTGGCGATTATTATATATATAAAAGGGATTATTCTTTATTTATTTCTTAATTTTTAAAAGGGAAACGTACGGCAATATACAAACAAAAAATAATACACAAGCCAGCAAAGTTTCCACAAGAAAAAATACAAACCAAAAATCAAACTAAGACACAAAACAATAATAATTTAATAGAATATCAGCTAGTTTCACATCTTTAGGTCTAACAAAATATAATAAACTATGACTTATTTTAGATATATTAGGACAATTTTTCACAATATTGTAAAATTTTATATTATTTGCAGATGTGGATTTCAATTTTCCCAACCAGAAGCCGCTCTTCAATGGCGTTGATTTTGGTATCGACTTGAACTCTCGTATTGCCATTGTTGGACCCAATGGTGTAGGGAAATCCACCTTCCTCAAACTCCTCGTCGGTGAATTAAGTCCTATTAAGGGAGAACTAATCAGGAATCATAGATTGGTTAGTGTTCCTATTATTGACTTCATAGTTGTTTCATAGCTTATAGCCACAGTTGAGTATATTAATATTTTAATCAACGACTGAGTCATTGAAATACGATTAGTCTGCTATAGTATGTTCACAATAAAACAAGGTTTTATGAAAATTTCGAAATCCCGACGATATGACCTTATAACGGCGGATATAGTAATACTTAACCCTAGATTGCCCAGAGCAATTTTGACTGTTTTTAAAGTTTAGTTATATCAAAAAATATATTTTTATAAGAAACCAATTTTTTAAAATATTATGACTTTTTATATATTATAGCATTTACTAATAGTTGTACTTACGTCCCCCCTCTATTCCCTATATACATATGTGCTATTTAGTATTTCTAGTGTTAAAAAAACCCGCTATATAAATGGTTACCTGGTATTGTTATATATCCGACAAGGCAGAAACTAAAATGCAACAATTTAAACATCGATGGAGTTTTATCACCTAGTCATCTTCTTTTTTTTGGTGTCCCGTGGGAAAATCTTCCTCTAATCGCTCCATCCGGGCCTGCGAAACCAAATTCATCCAGACGCCCGTGGAGCGAAAGGCCTTGTTGAGGCTGCCTCTCTGGGGAGGTAGTAAAGAGCCACCACTCTAATACCTCTCTTTCAGACAGCGAACCATGACCTAGTCATGCTGTAACCATATAGACCAGGGGTAGGCAACAAGCGGCCCGCGGGCCGCATGCGACCCGTAAGCCACTACGGTGCGGCCCGCGCAAATAAGAGCCGTTCCACAAAACGGCGCACCACAGGCAATAAATTAAAAACACTTATAAAAATAAGTTTCTATTTCATTGTATTGTGTGCGCGGAAGCCGGAAATTCAGTTCAAACGATCACAGTCAGTAAAATGAGAGTAACAATAAATATGGTTAAAAATGCAAAAATTAGTTTTATCTAAAAAATTGTGTTTATTAGATGAAATGTGGCCTGCACCAATATACTTATAATATTTGTGGCCCTTATATAAGAAAAGGTTGTCGGTACCCATGCTATAGACGATGAATAAGTTATGAAGCAGAAGGAAGCCGCCGAAAGGGTCAGAGAGCGGACATCTTCTCTGGCCATTCGGCGGCCAAGGCACCGGCGCCGGAGGGACGCGTTTGCTCAGAGCGAGCGTGACATCCACCGGTAACAATAGTCAGGCAGTAGACTTGAGGGAGTTTGCTGCCCGGATGAGAGGGCGGTGGTGCGCAGTGTCTTGCGCCGCCTATGAAAGAGGTACTGGAGGCGTGGGCTCTTTATTCCCATCCCTCCCAGAGAGGAAGCCTGAATAAGGCTGTTCGCTCCCCGGGCGACTGGACGAATTTGGTTTCCCAGGCCTGGGTGGAGTGATTAGAGGGACACCCCGGGGGTTTTTAGTCAGTAGGAGTCTGACACACCAGGATCGCTGCCCTTACAGTGACCCTGATGGTCCAAAGTAGGAATTTCCCCCGGGTTACCAAAAAAAAAAAAAATAGACGATGAATAAATTTAATTAATGTATTAAAAAAGGCGTATTATTTTCAAATTCTGCTGGAATATAGCATTGTTTAATTATTTTATTACTTTACTATGTCATGGGTTTTCATTTAAGCTTTAGCTTCGAATATTAGATCTACTGGAAAGTTTTGTCGTTTTTTCGTTTAAAGTTTCGACACAACCACGATGTTTATTTGGCGCATGTGTTTCTCCTTCTCCCATTTTCATTATTCAATGCTACACATGCAATGTATGTGTGTGTGTGTGTGTGTGCATCTGTACATACTGACGTAACAAATTAACTAGAGTAAAATTGATTCGCATAAGTCTTCAGTGTAAAGCGATCATTTACGCATGGCAACCAATAAAGTGTATTTATGTCAATGGTGAGATTAAAGTATGTAATTGTCCACAAATAATAATTATATTATTGAATAAATGGATAATAGATGATTGAATGTTTCTCCAGCGGATAGGTCGCTTTGATCAGCACTCAGGCGAGCATCTGACAGCGGAAGAATCTCCAGTAGAGTACCTGCAGCGTCTTTTCGGTCTGCAGTATGAGAAGGCGCGCAAGGCTCTGGGCACGTTCGGGCTCGCGAGTCACGCGCACACGATCAAGATGAAGGACCTCAGCGGCGGGCAGAAGGCCAGGGTCGCACTCGCAGAGCTCACCTTGATGGCGCCCGACGTTGTTATATTGGTTAGTACTACATCCAATCGATAAATAACCCTTGTTTTCTTCAAATAAACATTTCTCAAGCTTAACACGTTCACGCTGGCGCTGTATTTCATGCTCCTCGCCCTGTGGCGGCTTCGTATAAAGCTTTTTGCTCTATCATTTAATGTTTGCGTTAAACTTTCATTATTTTACTTATCATCTATGTGGAAATTATTTTTCCTTACTTAAAGATCTAAATATTTGATGTTACGTACTGAATAATAGCACAGTCTAGTGCGGGCCACCGATGGACCGCGCCACCCGAAGGGACAGTCTAGTGCGGGCCACCGGTGACCCGCGCCGGCGTGAACGTGTTAATAAAGGTTTCAAATTTCCAAAACAATTAATATAGTTATGGTTCTGAAAAAAAAATTGACAAGAATCTCTTGTAATTGGTGGTATTTTTTAACATATTCCATAACTACATGTAAAGTAATAGATCTTGTCAGAAAAGGTCGTATGTTCAACAACCATAATCACCATATTCGTCACCAGCAAAAAGATCAGTAAAATATCTACAAGTCCTTTTCTTGTGTATTTAAATTATTTATTATTCTCTTAAACGTCGAAGAAAAAAATGTTTAAAAAGAAAACGAGTAGAAAAAAGATGAAGAGAAGGTTTTTTCTACTGGTATTTTATGGCTGAAGATATATACGCTTCGAAATTATTGTTGGAATAAGAATCTTATCAGCTGTGCCCTAAATAGTATCTGTCGATGTTATAGGATGAACCTACGAATAATTTAGACATAGAGAGTATAGACGCACTGGCGGAAGCGATCAACCAGTACAAGGGCGGTGTGGTCATCGTTTCTCACGACGAGAGGCTCATCAGAGAGACCGAATGTACACTTTATGTTATAGAAGAACAGACCATTAATGAGGTAAGAAGTTACGCCAATCACATTAAATTTACTTTTTTTTTTACCGCAATACTTTATTGATCAAAATAGATGTTACGGTTAAAAAGTAAACAAGTTTTGTGTGATTAATCTCTTTTCTAAATTCTTTGGAATAAAGTACCAATTTTATATTTCTGTATAAGGTGATTTACAGTACGAATGCGTTATCGTGAATATTCTTCCTCAGGCCTCTGGCAGGTTTGCATGAAACACCGTTTCAGATAATCATAAACGTAATCATGTATGGGCAAAATGTAATTAGATTACAAAATTCAATTGTAATATTTATTTCGTTAATCTGTAATCATGATTAAAACCTTTCTAAATATTAATGGGATATACATTTGTATACTATTGAGGTTTGCTTAGAGTTTAAAACATAGATGGGCAAAATGTAATCAGATTAATGATTGACCATTACAAAATTAAATTGTAATTTTTATTTCGTTAATCTATTATCATGATTAAAACCTTTCTAAATATTAATGAGTTTTATATTTGTATACAATTGAGGTTTGCTTAGTGATTAAAACATAGATAGGCAAAATGTGATCAGATTAATCCATTACAGATGAGGATCTTAACGAAAGTGTGCTAGGTAACGCGGCGACCGCTCCGCTTCGTTTTTTCGTCCTAGAGCGGGCGATATTTTGTGTAGTCATAAATAAAATTTAGACTTAAAAAAGTTTATTTAAACTCTTAGGGCGGCTTGCACTAACGAATTAATCTAATTTAAGCTTGTATAAAACGCTTATTAATTGAATTGGTTTGATTCCATCTTAATGATGATTTTAGTTTAAGTGTTGTTACAACTAGATTTTGATTTAGTGAAAGACAATAAGTACAGATCAGCGTTAAATAGCATTTTATATAACTCTAAACTAGATTTAATTTTTAGTGCAAGCCGCCCTTAAAACTATAAGAAAGCTAAGATAAAACGTATTATTACGACTCCCGCCTTTAATGTGTTAATGATGAATAATGCAAAATGTAATCGTAATCGTTTTTGATTAATCTGACTAAACTTTGCCCACCCATAGACCTAATATATAATAGACTGCCCATTGTCGTATAGTCAAATAGGGCAAGGATTCTGTTAAATGATGCGACATCATGCAAACAAAGTAAATTATATTGGATCCTATATTTCAGCTATGGCTACACATAACATTCTTATAATTAATCAATTTAATATCGCAGTTCTCATTTTTAAATCATCAACAGGTGGATGGCGACTTTGATGATTATCGTAAAGAGCTTCTGGAGAGTCTCGGGGAGACCATCAACTCGCCCTCGATTATCGCGAACGCGGCCGTGCAGCAATAATTTACAAGAAAGTTCCTTCAGACGCGGTATTCGCAGGCCGGCATGAAGACGGCGATTGTCACCACTCGATAGTTTACACTGTCATTTTACTGTATTTACATGTGGCATATTTCTTAAGTGGTGAACGAATTATTAGGATCATAGGTAAACTAGATATCTCAGTCTTCGCCTGCGACCTTAGTGGCAAGCAGAGAGCGAGAGGGAGTTGGAATTTTATCGTCCTCCTCCCAATTGTCACAGTTGAGGACTGAGAGCTATCTGGTGTTTTTGTGTAACCCGGGGGAAAATCCTATTGACTAGATACCCCCGGGGTGTCCCTCTGATCTCTCCACCCAGGCCTGAGAAACCAAATTCGTCCTGTCGCCCGGGAAGCGAATAACCTTATTCAGGCTTCCTCTCTGGGAGGAGTTGGTGTAAAAAGCCTACCTCCATACCTTTCTCACGGGTGGCAGACTCCCTCTAGTCTACTAGTCTACTGCCCGGAGTTATCTAATATACCTATAGATTGCGTATCGTAAACAGGCTTGTTAGAGTTGTGAGAAAAATATAAATGAACAAGATTTCTTATTTTTAAATATATATATAAAATGTATGTATGTATGTATGTATATGTAAATGCAGGACACTCACAAAGGTTCATAGTTTATTATTGGCTAAGCGATCAGTTCTCTGCGCAAAATACATGTTTATATAATCTGTTTACAATTATATCCTCATTTTTTATTCTTGAACCTAAGAAAACGTCGTGACAATAAAATTTTATCTCTTAGTAATTATAAACACTGGTATACTAAATCATTTATTTACATACAATTATAAGTGTATGATGCACAAAATATTCTGAAATAGTACGTTCAATGCTCAAAAAATATGCCACAGAATGCTTTCAGTACCTCACATGCCGAGCTAGTATTAAAAAAAAAGTTTTGTTTATTAAATAAAAGTATAATTAGCTATCCTATACATAAACATTATTTCAATCAATTTTACCTTAAATACCTCTGGAATTCAGAGTTACATTACTTATAAAGTATTGTTTCCAATAGAAAATATATTTTCCGGGTTATATTTGTTTTGGACATCGGATTCTTGGATAGGTTTATCAAGCGTAGTTTTGCTTTTAAATAAAATCATATGGTTTATTATCTACAGTTATATCTACAAAATGTAGCTCGAATCTTAATTCACTACCCACACCTTTTTATATGCAATGTATTGATCCGATAAATAGATTATTCAATTTGGTACTAGTCAAAATTAAAAAAAGTTCGATGAATTCCACAAGTGCCTGTACATTTTTAATTTATAAGGACGCGTACGATATTGTATTATAATGATACTTAATATTAAGTATTTAAAATGTACAAAATTTCTTTCCAAGTCTCAAATATTGGTAACAGATGGGCCTTCCACTAATGCATTGTGAAATAATGCAGTCGCATTGTTCTGCGCTATAAACTTTATCTATAGTAATAAAAACCATTGACATGGTGAGATATATAGTAGAGTTACCAATATGAGAGAAGCGGTTGTGTTTTGAATTCGCTGACTGAGCGCCCTCTGCGTTCGCCCACCAAGCCCGGTTTTGTTGTGAAGGTCTTTCACAGGCCACAAACGTAAGACATGCCGAAAAAAAAAGTGGTTTGAATGTTGCTTTTCGAGATTAATTAATGTGTCTTTATCTACTATTCAGAATATTATGACTTCTTTCACCGTTGTTTTATAAACTATAGCTTGATCACTTCAATACTGAGGCTCCTAGTGATGTGAGGGGCGCGGGAGGATAAGTGTTCACCAATAAAAAAATCCTTTGCTAGAATTTTATCACATATCGTTAGTGGGATCACTTGCATTTTTGTTTTGCGACCCGCATTTCATCAGAAAGGTCACGTTTAGAGTGGTCATGCTATAGACAACCGCGACAATTCATGGAGTATTCAACACCAAAATTGAGTGTTATTATATTTATAGAACACTAATCGTAAGAAAATAGTTTAATGAAATTTTATAATACCAGCCATAAATTAAAAGAAAAATGCAGGTGAAACATCGTGAGGAAACCCGCATGGCATCTCCATAGATGCCACGGGGCTTTGTAAGTGCCTTGAGAACGGTGGTCAGCTGCGCTACTGGTCACATTGTGATCAACATTTTTTTTTTTGGTGTCCCGGGTAATACTCCTACATAGGACCTTCAGGGCCGCTGTGAGGGCAGCGATCCCTGTGTGTCAGACTCCTACTGACTATAAACCCCCGGATGTCCCTCTGATTGCTCCACCCGGGTCTGGGAAACCAAATTCATCCAGACGCCCGGGGAGCGAAATGCCTTGTTGCGCTGCCTCTCTGGGAGGGGTAGGAGTAAAGAGCCCACCCTTCCAAAACTAGCGCTCCGGACACTGCGCACCGCCTCCCTCTCATCCGGGCAGCATACTCCCTTAAGTCTACTGCCCGGCTATTGTCATCGGGGAGATCAATTTATAAGCGCAAAGTGAATACAACCTCTGATATATCTCTGCTTACGCCGAAAGGGATATAGCGTGACGATATATTATTATTATTAAACATGTAGTTGTTTGAGGTGGTGGAGCGATTGCCCGAACTGAGTCGTGACTAGTGATGAAAATGCAAATATCATCATAGTGACCTGTTTGGCCCGAAGCGTTTCGAGGTCAGCCTGTATGTCCAATTGAACATATGCCTAGAAATCTGTCATGTTGTGGGCTGGCAGGACGATGGCGACTGTCAATGGATTTTCGTCCTTTGATGGTTGTTTTCGTTCTTGGGCAACACTACACTTTCCATCAGATGCGCTGTAGTCTTTATATCCAGCCAGAATAAAAAAGTGGTTTTTCTTTTAATATTTATGTTAACCCTTTGCGGTCGTATGTCTGCTCTCAGCCACCACAGCAAGGACCCATATGAATCCTATACTGTATGCAACAATATATCAGTTTGCACTTTTTCGAAACAAAATGGATGGATAGATGACTGTATATAAATACTAAATAGATATCTAAAGTTCACAAAAGAATTACCAAATCTTGTTTATCCATCGTAATCTTACGTGTTATGTATCCATGCTCTTTTGACGGAAATTAATTCTGACCAGTACAATACCCATGTCCAAATTTAATACGTTCGCAAAGGGTTAACTCTAACTGTGATTTGTTGTTACAAAGGTGCTCAAGAATAAATGAACCGCTTCGCAACTATTTGTAATGTTCGATTGTAAATTGATTGATGTAAATTGATTATTTATAATAGGATAAAGTAATTGTATAGTGGCTTTTGGATAGGCCGGTATGATTATGGCGACTTTCAATGATTTTTTGTTTTTAACAGTTGTAATAAATTTTATTAGACTGCGTTTTATACACCTACTGTTGGCAATATTACTGTATTATGGTAAAAAACTATTAATTTAGTGTCCTCCACTACGTAGTACCAAGTCGAAATATTATTTTTGTGAATATATCCTTGATTTCATATTTTGCTCATAATATTGTGCTTGCAAGAATTTTATTGTAACATAATGAAATTATTTATACACATGAATACATTTTTTTATATAACAAGTTTTTGTTTCATTTCATAACAAAAGTGCTTTTGAAGCAAAGCCTTTCATCGATGATAATCGTCGCATTGGATCAACAAGGTTCTATTTATGAGAATGTCCTAATATACTAAAAAACTATTTTAAGAACGTGGATTATGGAAAATATATTTTCTTTTTATTTTATTAAAAGTAGCCGGAAAACTAATTTTGGCGGAGAAGAACGTTCTATTTTCTGTAAAGCAAAAAAATATCTGTTTAAATAAATTAAATGTTATTTAACCAAGCTAGCAAAACAAAATATAATGGATTTATTAAATTGTCAAACTAGTCTTCGCGGACGCAGTTATTTATATGGATATTTTCTCAAGTTTCACTGTCACCGTTTGTAGGTATACCTATAAAAGAATTCACTTGAATACTCGACAATTTTCCCTCAAATTCTTTGCAGCCTTTCTCCCCTCCATTACAAACTTCTCAGCTTCATTAGAGGATTTAAAACGCAAATTTCCTTTTCGATTGTAACTTTTTCCACATCTTGAAAGAAAGCTTCTTTTTAACTTGAGAGAAAATTAGTATCCTTCCCTTTGAGGGGACGGAACGTGTTTTAACAGATTTGTTTGGATACTCAACTCTGAATATGGTAGAATAATGAAGTTTCCGCTCTTGAATACGAATGCAATTATCTAAATGGTTTATTGTAAGTAGCCATTTCCACTATGACGCTTTATTCTGTTGGCTACGACGGTAAATAAAAAATGTTTTGAGTAATAGTGAGTATTCAAAATTAAAATTTTAAATACAGCCGGGACACACGATGAACGATGTGTTGAGGCGGCAGCGGGCCGCTGGCGCGTTGTTTTAAATATAAATACCATGGTTCACACGTTGCGATGCAGCGCTGCACCTCATGCTTATCGGACTTGCGCTTCGTGAGACGAGGCAGAGGGTGGTGAACGCTACATTATTATGCGGCGTCGCAATACATAAAGTGCTTGCCTATGCAATAAATCTTTGCATCACGACGCCGCACCGCCGCTCAATACATCATGTGCACAGCCTCTTATGAGTTATAGTAGATATTACATATCTACTATAACTACATGTAACTACATTGTATAATGTAATCTATACAATATTTAATCGAGTTGTGTGAAAATAATTGATCATTGCATAACACAAACTAATTTGATTAAAATTATTATTCTTGATCGTCTTAAATCATGCCCGAACGCTAAAATAATAGTAACGAATAACAGGTAATTATAGAAATACATATAATACTTACATTTTCATTCCAACACCGCTAAGTGCGTTACAGTGAATTATCCACTAACAAGCCAACAATAAGAGAGTGGCCGTCACCCCAAGAGCCTATTACTGTTTCGAGAGCATCCCCGCCCCTTCTTATGACATCGCGCTTCGTAGTATACGAGCAACCTTGTCGCATTTAAGTCTCATCGTAAAGCGTTAACATAATATGAGGAACGATCTCATTCTCACTACGGTATGGTTGTAAAACTCGTCGGCAATATAAGTTAAAGTACAATGTGTACACAATGGAAGCGATTATACTCTCCCCCGCGACATGATTTTATTTGTGCAGTTATTACGACGCCGAAGAGATATTTAAATTTCATTAGGTTTGTTTTACACTTAATTTGTGAGGGGTTGTGCTATATCTTTGGGGTGGAGCCCCGTTATTGCTACGAACTTGTTTCAAATTGTCCTTTGTATTTCAACAGCGATTTAAATCCTGATAGATATACGAATCAGATAATCACCCTTTCATGTTATTATCAGCTGCAATCTATTTATTGATGTATTTTAAAATTAACAGTAACGTTTTAGCAAATATGTGACGATCTCGAATATCATTGATATTATCATAAAAGCGCTAAAAACACTTTATAGTTGTATAAGTATCTTAAAAATCATATATCTATATTTACCACTTATACACCTACCTACATACTCGTATGCGTAAACATTTTTTTGTCGTAGAATTAAGAAGCAATTTCTGAAATGTCTAGGTCCGTAAACTTAATTGAAGTCGTTATTTTTGTCTTTCCGTGTGATCTTAATTCAGTTTTACTGTTACTAAACAAATGTATTGCAGGTGGTTTAACAAATAATGTACTTGGATTAAGTTTAAATATTATACGGAATTCGCTTCCCTGTGAAGCGAACGAAGTTTGCCAATTCGTAAGTAATAAAGAAAAAAGCAGCAGACAATATAGAAACTATCATATTATATTGTCCTATTGGCGGAAAAGTAGTTATTACATAAAATAAAATTAACTATAGCATGTAGCTTAGTTATACGAGCTTTAAGTGGAAATATTTCGCAGACGTAGACTCCATTAGTGCTGTTCGTCGGACTGTCACAATCATTTTTCTTTCCCGCTGCCGCTAATTCTCAACCACGCTTCGCTGGGCACATAGTTCGAATAAACATTTTGATATTTTAAATATTTTCTATCATAGATACACTTGCCTCTGTTAGAAATATATAAAAAAAAAAACTGAAACGTATAAGAGAATATGAATGTGCTTAGTAGGGGAAAAATTTAAATCTAAGATTTTAAGTTAACCGAGCATTTGTGTCAATAGGTCCTACTGAACTACGACCATTGATGGGCAAAATGTAATCAGATTAATAAAAATGATTATGATCACATTTTATGTTTTTTACCATTAATATGATTTCATTTTCCTCATCTATGTTTTAAACACTATAGATTCTCAGATTGCATACACGTTTATGATTTCTTAATGTTTTAAATGGATTTAATCATGATTACAGAGCAAGAAAATTACAATAACGACTACAGTTTGTAATCATTAATCAGATTACATTTTGCTCATCTCTGATTACGACCACTAAATAAGGGTACAAAATCTGTCTTAGCAACTCGATTCGATCTGCTAGGTTTCGGAATGGACTTTTATGCATCCAGTTATTACTCTGCCATAGTATGAGTATCTTTAGGCAGGTATAGCAAGCAGGCTGAAAGCACTTTTACAATTATACGTGCCCATAGCGAAAATCTGAAATAGTACTAGGGTTATCCTTTCAGCCCCTAGTGTAGCAAACTGAAGCTGTATTAGATTTCTTAAGGATCTATAATTAAATCTAGAGTCCATCCGTGTTACCCGGACGAAAATGGGCGTAATGACATAATGTAATAACTAATTTTTATCTGTTAGTAAATACCATTGTTTTTATGTATCGAAATTTGGAAAAATAATATAACAATATTTTTTGTTAGATTAATCTATAAAGTGTACATATTAAGAAGTAGACATAATAAAAATTTCATCTTAAAATATACGTAAAGCATCAAGATTGTTTTGTCAAGTGGTCAGAGTTCTGAAGCAGATATCGACTTTTATTACTCTAGAGGGGTTGGTCATTAGCGGGATAAAGCGGCTGCCACCTGATAAAGTGCGTTTTGTTGCTCACTTATTCTGCTATTCTATTAAATACTGCTGTCCAGTTCTTGCCATACTTTTTATAAACGTGCTATAATTTTGTGGTAAAAGATTTTAAATAATTACCCCATTTGTGGAAATTACCCCTATCACGTTAATTTACAAATGTATAATATTATTACGATTTAATTATAAGACGTTCAATCACAAAACTTTATAAAATGTTTATCATTTTTACTTTAATTATTGCTGCGTTATAGATAAGTTACTACGCGGATATAAATATTTAACCTATATGCTCGAATGTTTGATGAACACAAGGAATACCTTTAAAGTAATAAACAAACAGATTTTATGCAAGGACTAAATATCTAATATAAAAAGGATTAATATTAAACTGATCATTAATAAACGTCGTTGATTGTAATAATTTTATTGTACACGTAAGCGGCATTTGTTACGTGAACTACAAATGTACCATGGATGCGATTAACAGTTCCCTCGCTTTCCCAGTTCCGAGACTGGCATGATTGATGAATCAAGCGTCTACTCAGTGCGGAGCCAATGACTAATTGAGTGCCGCTCGCATATGATATTCATTCAACCCCGCTGGAACACCTCTATTAAATTACAAGTTATAATCAACAACGTTTATAATAACAGTATTAATAAGTATCAATTTTTTATTGTATGTTTAAAGTTTCACGTAAAATTCATTTACTTTCGTAAATTTAATTCATTTTAACTGGTATTCAACTATGTCATTTTAAGTCCAAACTGTAGACTAGCCCTACGACGAATTTGGTTACGCATTCATGAAAGCGTAGCTACGTAGTTCGTTATTCTAAGCTATGAAAGGTATTGTGTCATTTTCTAATTTCAATATTGCTGGTTTAACATACACCGACAATAATTATGCTAATACTGCACTCAAGTTACTTGGAATGTGTTTAAAAGCGTTAGTGATTTAGCATAATAATTATTGATATACTTGTGATTTGAAGTGAAACTTTACGGGGTAGTTTTTACTTTTGGTTCTCGTATAGAAAAAAAAAAACTAGTAAAATTTCGTAATTATAATTATTTCAAAGTGATGTATACTTTAAAATAGAATATTCTATTACTTTATGCAATAAACATTCTTAGCAAATAGTAAATGTCTTAAGAACTTTTAGGAGGAAAGTAACTAAAACTAAAACGTACTCTACGTACAAAACACTACGTACACTATTGATTTTAAATGATAGCGTGTATAAGTTTTTGAATAACAACAGTTTACAAATTCAAAACAAATTCACCCTTATGTGCTTTGAAGCGCAAAACCCGAGCCGTGGCAATAAATGCGATTAGACAAACATTTCCTGACGCGGGACACTTTTTCGAAAACTTGCCAAATAAATCAGATCGGTTGTACGTCGTAGTTTTCTCGTCGTCTTCTCCAAATTTATGTGCTGAACGGCCCTTTCGTATGGAGATATGGCCCGCTATTTACATATAAATACCTCGATTATTTGAATTATTCAATCGAGAGGGGGCGGTACTGACAAATCACTTCCTTGTGAGATGAAGAAGTCAGTAGGCTCGAGATCAGTTTGACGTGTCTTAGATACATGGTTTATCGAATTCTTCTATGTAACTTTTTACGATATATACTTCAGATTATATAACAATAATATTGATTTGAATCAGGATAATGCTACTGATTTATCAAACGTTAATGTTTTGCTTTCATTTTTATTTATGTTGATGATTGTTTATCTGATAAATTTATATTATTACAGTAAATTAATAATTGGATTGGTATATTTAGAGCTGGGTTAGGCTTTATTTTTCAGTATAGTAGAAAATATTCTTAGAAACATACAAAAGCATTTATTTTCTGTAGGATTCGAACGCTAAGATTCATAATTATAGCTAATTCCGGTTACTCGAAGCATTCATATTTAATTAATGTATTTGTTAAAAGGTTTTAATTTTATATTTTCATTACTTCTGCATATTCGTGAAACTGGTGACTTTATTGGTTCTATGTTATTATTTGTTTTGCCGACAAAGGGTAAAATTTATAAAAAATAACAAAGTAAAAGCAGGGCTCGATGTAGTTTCCGAAGTTTTATGTCCTCTCACGTGCCATTTAGCTCGGGAAATAGAAGTTTTTGTATGGAAATCGGACGCACTAAAGCCAGGGTTCGGGTGCGCTCCGCCTATTGTTGTTATGTAACTGCCTCATAAAAGTTTATCATTCGGGTATTAGACAAATTTCGATGTTGTGTGTACATCCACATTACAAGCTGGAAAATGGAAAATATTAATAGGATCATGTATACTATCTTTTTAACAACAAAACTTTGCCCTACACTAGGATTTACTTATACTCCTGGGTGCAATAATAAACACGGATTTCATATGATCAAATATCCTAAGCTTAAACAACAAATCTTATCTGCATATACATACAAATATTTAATTCATACGGTGACCGAACCCAAGAATCTTAGTGAGAGGCCGCACCACGGTCCCTTATAGTAGTATAGTTTCCTTCATACTATCAAATTAGGCTATAACACTATAGCGCGGAAAGGCGAAAAAGTTATAGTGCTATATAAAAAATATACTACACCCATCCTTTTATTTAAAACAGAATCTACAATCAATTTTATATCCTGTGGATCTTGGTCCGGTAGCAGAAATCAAACGTTTAAACACTGACTCAACCGAGTCTTCTTGTCATAATATTCTTTTAAAGAAAAACATTAAAAATAGTTCATTTATAAATATAAAAATAATTTATCAAATAATAAAGTCGTTTATTGCTAATTTAAAGCAATAGAAAAGTTAAAACTAACTTTTTTTTATCCTGACACGGTACAGTGACCACACCACGCCTGAGGGTAAGCTTGGTGCAGTCTAAAAACGACGACTAACAACAGCAAAAAACCATCGACATCCACCGTGATCATGCGGGCCCACACAAATATCTCTTCACGCTTCGCTTAAAGGACACAATATCATAGGACAAAGGGAACAGGCTCGCCGAAAGATCATTCCACAGCCCGACAACTCTGCAAAATTAAGAATTAGAGAACTTCTTAGTCCTAGCCGGGATGTAAGTTACCGAAAAGCTGTGACTTCGTAGACCAGCGCGAGTGGTTCTGCTATGAAAGGAAGAGGATGGAACAAGGTTAAATAGCTCTTCAGAACACTTGCAATGATACAGACAGTAGAAAACGCTCAATGAGGCAACATCTCTACGCAACTGGAGCGGTTCAATATGCTGAGGAACATCTGCATCGTTCACTATGCGGAAGATGGAACTTAACTTTTGATAGCTTTAACTTTTTTGTTAATTTGCTTGTCTAGGTTCTGTAGGTTATTTCAATGGCAACACTTCCTGCAATAGGTACTAATAAATAAAGAGGATAGATTATGAATTAATGAAGAAACCAATGTTGTAAAAGTGATACTCAAAGTTTTACTTATACAAAAACACTGAAATTGGTAATGTGCAGTTCAAAAGGATACTCCAATGGTTACACCTTGATAAGGATCAACAATCCACAATATCCCTTATTATGTGCTCTTGTTACTGGCTGCTTATTTCACTAATCGCATTATTGTCTTGCATGCAGACGTTTAGGTGGGTAATGGGTTACAGGGCTGAATTTGGATTTATTTAAAATAAGTCGTACATTATTTCCTCGATATATTTGATGGTGTGTCGCTAGTAGGTGTGCTGTTAAAAATAATTCGATTAAAGTTAGGTACATCCGACAAACTTGAAATGTTAGGTGTGGAAGAACCTTGCCACACTCTCTCTATTCTATTTTTTAAGTAAATTAAAGATGAATTTGGCTCGCTAATGTGACAAGCTTGTTACGGCACCAACATTTCTAGTTTGTCGAATGGAACTAGCATTTGATTTTAATAAGTAAAATCACAAATTTTAATTCTTTTTTTTCTACGGCTTTGTAGAATCTGTTTAAGTTTTTAAATTGTATGAAGCTTATATTATCCATACGATTCGGTAGAGGCAATAACCTAAAACTACATAAAATTTGACGTTTAAAAACGCAAAGTAATTCTAGAAATATGTAAGTCTACAAAAAGTTAGTATCTACTTGAGTCATCACACATTAATCATAATATGATAATTAAAGTTTATTTAAAAAATTATATTTTATAATGGTACACCTATAATACTTGTCTGGAAAATGTAATGGTAGTGGGCTGCAGCGAGTAGCCGTTACATCTGATACGGCGTTTGATATGCTAATAGTTGTAGCAAATGTTCGCTTTAATCAGTATGCGATGGCTTAGCACCTTTGATATTCTACTAAAATATAGAGTTTTTTTTAAATATTTCACGCTTTTAAAGTTATAACTTTTGAACTGCGACATATTAGAAGATATACCTCCTTCAGTTGTAAAAAAAAGAACATTTTTTCCCGGAAACGGCATGGAGTCGTTGGTGCTAAGCAAAACTATCTGCTATTTTATATTTTCTTTTGTCTATAGCGCGGTGTTATCCTTTTAATACTAGTAAACCGTTGGATGATATACGTCTGTTAATACATTGTAACTAATGGCTCATTACAAAGGACGTCTATAGTAGAAACACAGCACAAAAGATCACAAAGAACTTTGTTGTGGGGTGACTTAAATTCGCGGATTAAGATGTTATCGATGGAAACTTGACGCACGGCTGCCGCCTGTGCCAAGTGGAGCTCTGGAGGCCGTTGGACCCAGCCGCGTGATCTCTCTCTGGGCATCAGTTAACCGCTAATGCGTTCTAATGCTTTCTTTGTTACTTTTTATTTGATTGGTTGTGTATTTATGAGCTGCGTAAAACCTCAGTGTTTTGTATTAATATCTATCTACTAAGTTACTGAATTTAGTGTTTATTGAACTGTTTCCTCTTTAAATTCAGTCAATAACGTGACAAATAAGTCAAAAAGTAAACTCTCAAAATAAATATGTATTTATTGTTATTTTTAAATAGAATTGTTCACGTTAGGATTTATTTTTATACCATGGGTGCGTTTATTAACACACATACCCGAAACAGCTATCTGTAGCTCATACAAATATTTGTTCCGTATAGGGATATTGAACTCACAACCTTTTGGCCAGAAATCAAAATTGTATTTAATTAGAGTAGATCATTTTCTATTTGTACTATTTAAGAAGGATTTCTTCTTTTAAATAAATAAATTCATGGATAGCGCCCGATCGCTTTAGCTCATCGATCTTGGCAAATCTCTCCGGTTGCTTTTCCACCCTCCACGTAAAGTAAATCGCATTTACTACGTTTCAACCTTACTAACATGTTAAAACAGAACTAATGGACATTCGCTCTAGTCTCAGGCCGCGGGAGACGAATAATGCTAGTAAAATGGTCCCATCTCCACGCTTCATTAATTTTATTGGCCCGAGGCGCTCCCTGCTCGAGTCGAAGTGGAGCGTTGGCGAAAACACGCTATTATTCTGTATTGCCAGTGACTTAAATTAAATAAACACAGCCATTACGCGTGCGAATTCGAAATGCATTTACTTTTCTTTTGTATAGGTGACAACTGTCAACATTTGGCCTGTAATCCTTTACATTATACATGTAGATGTAGAATAGGGAAGTACTACACTAATGTAATGGAAATATTAGCACGAAAGTGTGGCGGAATAATTCAGACACGGTTTTTTGTCTGCGCGCGACACAATAGGATTATTCTCCATTGATCATTGCTTATTATAAGTAGCTAGAGGGTGAGTTACATGAAAACTAAATTTGGTTTATCGGCTATTATGGAAAATAGGTGTTAATGTTGAAATAGTAATTTATGGAGCGATCGTGACTTATACGTTTTACAGTAATATTCCTTCTTAGTACAACCTATACAACGCTTTTGTTAGTTTTTCTACTGGAAATTATTTATGGATTGTTATAACTATTAGAAAAAATATGCCCGCCTATCTATTTTATCTGAACCCCGTTTTTCCTTTACTAGATTGTACACTGTCACATAAAATTATTTGGTTTCAAGAAATTGTTCTTATAATATTACATTACAATACAGATTGGTGATGAGGAAGAGAAAAATTAAAATACTCGGAATCGATAACAGTGAATGAATATTAAGCATGTGGTGAATTAAGTTTGTAAAGAGAAAGAAATGGATTTCAATTGTCTTTGTCTACTCTAAGGCTGAGATTTATAAAAGTAACTTTTAAAGTTTGTTCAGATTTTACTAAAACATTACAATTTATATTATTCAATGAATGTCAAAGTATTTGGTAAGTTACCGATTTGTCAAGATGGACTTGGCTCTGCGAATACTATGACTATACTCAAGTTCCTATTATATATTTAATTTTTGTCAAAAGGAACTTATTTTTTGAGAACTCTGCTAAGCAAAGTCGAAATAGCGTCTATAAATCTCAGCCTTGGGAAAAAAGGGTCAATAGGTAGACATTAAGTATATAACAATGTTTTTCTATTATAATGTAACCAAAATAACCTCAAAGTGGTCGTTAATAAAGACAAAAATATATCAAATAAACAAAAGCTAATGCGAGGGTAAGTGGGGAGTTATCTGGCCGTAAAGTTTATCCGTGATCCGGCCGAGGACAGGGCACGGAGGCGGTGCCTGCGAAGGCGGCCTCACAATGCCCTCAACTACTAATGTTTACTCAACTCGGAGCGCGACAAAGGGCCGGAACTATTGTTTGTTGGAAAAGCTTTATTTCGCTACCCTCGCTGTGCCGCGGCAACCGACAATAAGTTACCCGACTTAAAAATGTAGGTATTAGCTCAAGTAACGTTGGAAGAATGTAGACCAACTACATTTTTGAGCTATAAACACGATTTTGTCATATATTAGAATTTATTCGCTCGACTTCGTCTGCGGTAATAATGATGTAACACAACCATCACCTAGTTGTGTTACATAGTATACATAGTTATAGCCAGTTAAAAAAGCTATTTCAATGTAAAAGTGAGATTGAGATTCTGCTGGTCGCTGTTTGACAGCGATGAACCAGCAGTGACTAGCAGCGAAGAAAAGAGACTGCCAGAATCCAACCCTTGTCTTTACGAAGAAAAATTATATCACTAGAAACTTTTAGTCTTATCAGACAAGCACTGAAAGTTTAAATTGTATCTATGTTTCTATACAATCGATTTTAATAAAACTTGTGATTATCTTAAGATTTAGATACATATATATTTAAATCTATTTTGGGACTAAGTCAATGTTTTTTTTTCAGAATGACTTGACATAGTGACTACACTGTAGTCCAAAAACGAAAACAACCATCAAAGGATGAAAATCCATTGATAGTCTCCGTTACCATGTCGGCCCACATATACCACGACTGAAGGTCTCTAGGTATATGAGTTACTGGATATACGCAAGCTGATCCCGAAACGCGACAAGCCAAAGTAAGTCACTATGACGGTTTTTACACTTGTGTACTGTGGTCATGACCCAGTCCGGGTAAACACCCTACCACCAAAAAATTACCGATGTGTGTAATTGTTAGTAAATATTATTATTCTCATTTATTCAACATAATTACATTTTAAAATAAATACATTTATACATTTTAAAATATAAAAACATGTAGACCTACAGAGGTGAGGCCTAAGGCCCAAGCCACCGGAAGTTAGGAGCTCAATGTGAGGAACCTCCTAACAATGCGTGCCTTATCGAGTAGAACTGCCTTCTGTATCCGGCCCTTGATCCAACAACCAAGCGAGAGCCTCTTAAGGTGGTAATCGAGGCTCTTTGCGATCAGCCCATTAGTCGATACGACTATCGGGACAATAATCGTAGAATTTACATCCCACATGCTGGCAATCTCGTGTGCGAGGTCTAAATATTTTGATAGTTTTTCTTTCTCAGCTTTTACGAGATTTTCATCATGTGGTATGGTGATATCAACGAGTATTGCCCGGCGCGCTGACCGATCTACTAGCACAATGTCTATTAGCAAAAATAGTCCTATTATTATTGTTATTATTATATATCGATAATTAGAAAAAAAGAATACCAGCATAGGTAAATAATTTAATCAATTTAATAGCAAAATAACAATATCAATATTTTCTAAAAACTTAAGTTTATTAAGGAGAAAAACTATAAGCAAACAAATATATTTAAAATGAGTCTTATCCTTGTAAACTAGCGAGCATTCGAGGCGGGGGCGCTGGAGAGTTGAAAATTATCCTTTTCACCAAGGACCTTAGTATAATAGAGAAAGCACTTAAGCCATTTTCACCGCCTTTGAGTGGCGTTAGCCAGCCCGTTTGCAGGGCTACATACATCTCTTGAGCTAGAAAATCAGCCATTACAACGACCTATGCTTCGTCAATATAACTTTCACTACTGGAGGTCAACGTAAGCTGGTCCATTTTACCCAAATGTGACTATTGGGTGGCGCTTACAGCAATTAAGATACACGAGGGCAAATGGATATGCATTATGGAAGCCAGAAATTGATTTATTGGTTTTAGTTGATACAACCAAATGTCGATTATTAAACATTGCATAATTAATAACTTCGATGTACCATTTTATATCTATTGGAAGCACTTTTTATTTTTTTAAAGAATTGTTTTGTATTCGTGTCTTAATGAATTATTAAATAAATATTTCCGAAATCTGGGTGACTTTAATTAGGTTGGTTCATCACAATATAAATGTTTTTTTAATCAATGGCTATAAAATATAAAAATTTATAGTTACATTGCGCCAGAATACAATATTCTTGAATACAAAAATGAAAATAGACTTCCCGTTATTGAGAAATAACTTATCACGCGATGAATGGCTATTCCGAAACGCATTATTCCTGAATGTCATACCAATCCTTCTATAAATTGGATTCACATGATCTTATATAAAATTCATGTCCCTTAGAATCAGTGCTCTTTATATCGTCGTCATGTTTTTTGATATTCCTTCACGTAAAAGATCACATCTGTTAGTGGCCGAGCATCTACGTACCGACCTATGAATAATAAATGTGCCGAGCGAGCCGATTGGGTAAATTGAATTTTATAGTTACACACATTCGAGGACAGATGTCGTAAAATGCCCACTCGCCGGCGGCTATGCTGGGTATAATCGAAATGTCAAATAGAAATCAAAATTAGGTCGATTGTAGCGTTAATAATTAAATAATGGTGGGCTGGATGACGGTTGGCGGCTTTCGTAGCATTAGCGAGGGAGAACCTACGTTTACATTGTGTGGGGAAGGTGTGAGCCTTATTGTGATTAACAAAGTTACTTCTGTTTGGCTGGACAATTATCGGTCCATTACGTGGAGCACACATTGACCGGCTTTCCATTAAATTATCGGAAGCACTTGTAGGTATTATGTTCACTGTTTTAACATGCCGATTATTATGATTTTATAACAGATATGATTTTATTTCATTGCAATCGCAGTAAATAGGCAGCATAATTATAATCTTTTAAAGTAAGAAAAAAACGTGGCCAATAAATTTGCTTTGTTTATAGAGGTACCATGGTACCATGAGACTAGAATATCTATTTTTCTTTATTAGTTACAGGGACTTTCTATATTGACTTTCTTTCCTAATCGATTTCCACTATGAGTAGGCCCCTATAACTGTTAGCCGTTTACATAATTTTATTTTATTGGTGGCAACACAATAACGCGACCATTCGCTTGTCTGTAGACGAAGAGGGAATTTTCCGCCGGCAATGGACTCCCCCGCCAATTCGTATTTCCTTTTGGCGTGAATTAAACAGGCTATTAAGTCGGCTTTGAGACGTATGACGAATCGTAAAGCCAAATGTACAATAGCTTCGCATTCGCATAAAGAGCTTGCCCATTTGCGATAGAATAAGCTACTTTTAAATATCAATGGTAGGGGATTAATTTTATTAGTTGTGCTGTAATTTCTACGTAACACGATTTCCGCAGGGTGTTTTAGTCGAATATAGTCAAAAAAAGCAAACAAGTATTTTTCTGATTAGAATAACTTCTTGTTTATTGTTACCAATAATAAATACCGGAATTAGAAACACAAATTGACCCAAAATAATATTTATTTGTATGTAAAAAAAAAAAAAATGTAAATAACAGTTTCTCAACTGACTAAAAAAATATTTAGTTACTTGTAGCATAGTAAAGTTTATGTCCATAGCTTTTAGCTACTATTTTTGTTTCAGTTTTGCGTTGATAATAGGTGGAAGAAAGAACTTTTTGATAATTCTTAAGGTCGTTATTTATTTTATTTACCAACTCCCGTTGTGGCGACTGTTTTTTTAGAATAAAAAGCAGTTTCTGTTCGTTTTTTATGGTGAAAAGCATTATTCACTGTGTTGGACTGTACCAGTCACGCTAATATCTAAAAGAAATTCTTCTTGGTTCCAATTTTATTACTAGACAATCTTTAATACGTTCTTCGCAATCATTATTCGATTAATGGTTTCAATCTTAACACTGTCATGATCCAGTTGCGTCAGCTAATATATAAATGCCGTGCAACGCACTTATTAGTGTTGCCAGTCATAATCTGTTATAAATGTCATTCCAGTGAGGCGAGGCGACAAGGCTATTATTCCTAATTTTATCGTCATTTCAATTCCTTGCCTAAACAAGTGACCCTCAATCAACTATTATCATGGATAGTGACACGCGATCGCATCTAAAGAGTTCACGTAGTAGGTTCATTATGATTGGTAAAGGGATCTTTACAGGCACTTACTTTCGCCGGGTGTAGTTGTAAAGGACAACAGTTTACAAACTTCGTACAAAACTTTTTATTTAAATTTAGGTTTAGGTTAGAGTTAAGATCTAGGTTACAAAATACTAAGAAATTATAATTGAATCCCTAGAACCACTAGACTTATATGGCGCTGGCAATAGTAGTAAATACATAAGTTGAACAAACAGTAATTCTATTATAAAATAGTATACCTTTTTTGAGCATATAAACTAATTTTATTAAAACTAAGAACACTACCAGTATGTACCTATTATTGTTTTTGGACAAATGATATAAACTCGCAATACATAAAAAATAAAACAGCAAACTTAATCTGTATCTCTGATGATGGTTATGCCGTCCAGTTTATTGATTTGTTGGAGACGATTGGAGGCTTGAGTGCGCCAAGTCTCTATATCTGGCTGATTTTCACATATAGGGTTACCGATGAACACTAAATCCCGTAGTGCTGGACAGTCCTAAGACAAATATTTAAAATATATTTCAATATAATATACAGTTGTACATTGCTAATAGCTTGTAAGATTGTATTATGATATAATCAGTCTACATTCATAATAAAAAATTAAATTCAACCATCAATACATCTCTGTTTATAGCAAAATGGATATTATATAGTGTGATGATACTATATTATTAAATATATTAGTTAATTGTAGAGTTATTTGGCGTAGTGTCTGAGCATTTACTTTTTCTGTGTTCTTGCTGGTGAGTTGTATTCTAACATGGCGTACAGACTTAGGCCAGGTGTAGTTATAAAGGTTTTTGCTGGCCATCAAGTTAGTCTTATCGAAAAAAAAGGCCTACAGGCTGTAGTTACAGATCTGGGTGTAAGTGCACGTTGAATTTGTATTGGTAAACGCATCCACAATACAAGAGGAATATCTTAATTTCAGGCAAAGCTTTAACAACAGACTTAAGACAATCGCCTTTTTTATATCAACATTCAAAAACTTACCTGGAGTCTATTGAACTCCACCCATTCCTTGACCATATTATTACTCATGTACAGCACTCTTAAGGACTTCAGCGATCCAATGCCTTTTAGTTTATCGATTGGGTTGTAGCTTATCCACAACTCTTCGAGTGTATCAGCTACAGTTTCCTAGACAATATACTCGTATAAAGGTGAATAATAAAATACAGTGTACACTCTATATAACGACCCTCGAGGGACTGTGCATATTTTGGCGTTATAGAGAGCGGTCGTTAAATGGAGAGAAGAAAAATTTGTATTAGAAAAAAGTTTATTTCAGACTAGTGTTAGTAATTACATAAAAAACAATTCTCATTTGATCGCTATTGAGTATAGTCTGTTATTTATGTCTGACGTCTTTTACTGCACCAGTAATTTTGTTGTATTTTTTCCATTATTTAATTCATATCTTGTGATATTGAGTCATCTTGGTGATAAAGAAACTCCTTTTCCAATAATTTTGCTGCTTCCAGGGCTTCTTTAATGCTCGGCGGTGGCTCAGGCTCATCCTTCTCATCTTCTTCATCTCCTTGGTCTTGATCCTCGGTTTTTCTCACCGAATCCAAAATTTCTTTGTCTGTGAATGATGCCATTGTAAGCAGGCAGTCGTCTACTTCGATGTAGGTTTGAAGATTTTCTGTAAATTTTCCTGCCATGTTGAACTGTTGAATCCACTCAGTTAATGGAAGGGCGTCGTCGTTATTAAACTCCAGTTCCGTTTCCACATCATCACTCATAGAATTTGTACAAAGTCCAGCATGTCGAAAAGAGTGCTGTATAGTTGTGAGAGTGACTTCTTCCCAGGCTTTAGATAAAAAATTTACTGCATGCAGCATATTAATAGAAGTTTTACCCTCAGATTCGACTAGCTCCATCAATAATTTCTTTCTGTAGTGACCCTTGAGGCTTTTAATCACGCTTTGATCCATTGGCTGTAAGACACTAGTCGTATTTGAAGGAAGAAATACCAACTGTATGTTTTGAAGGTTTGTTGTAAGAGGGTGGGCAGGGCAGTTGTCAACAAGAAGTAAAATTTTTCGTCTCTTTAATTCTGCATCCCACTTTCGCACTTCTTCTTCAAAAAGTTGACTGGTCATCCTAGCTGATTTATTAGCTTTATACGTCACTGGCAATTTTTTAATGTTCTTAAAACACCGCGGATTTTTTGATTTGCCTATTACCATTAGCTTTTTTTTTCTGTGCCATCCATATTAGCAGCCACAAGCACTGTAATACGCTCCTTGGAGAGCTTTCCTCCCACACACTTTTCCCCTTTAAATTTCAGAGTTTTATCTGGGGTCAACTTGTAGAAAATTCCTGCTTCATCAGCATTAAAAATGTCACATGGGGTGTATTTTTCTGTCAATTTTGACCACACTCTATTAATCCAGTCATGAGTAACATTCGTAACAACAGTTCGTGCTTCTCCACTAATTTTACCCTAGTTGATATGATGACGTTGCTTGAATTATCCGAGCCATCCTTCTGATGCTTTGAAAGAAAGTAAACCAAGTTCTTGAGCAAACTTCTCCGCCTTAGCTTTTACGATCGGCTCGAGATAGGCATATTATTCAGGCGCTGTCGTTGGAACCATGATAGTATAGCTCGATCCAAATCTTCGTATTTAGGTTTCTTCAATTTTTTAGAATATTTTCCATCCTCCTCTGCTTGTAGAATTTTTTCTTTATTTTTCCATATTGTGGACACTGTAGAGCGACTAAATCCAAAGCGTCTGCCAACATGACTTATCTTCTCTCCGCCTCTATTGCGCGTATCAGTAAAACTTTTTCGTCAATACACAGAGATTTTCTCTTACTTGCCATGTTTAGAGTTTGAAAGTTTGTTAGCAACTAAGAATATGATAACGTATAGATAATTCATAACTCCTACTAACAATAGTCAACACGTGCAAGCAATCCCAATTTGTAAACAAAAGAATGGATTTCTTATAAAGTTCGGTATGTGTAATGCCGACAGTCGAGTTTATTACGGGCTAGGATAATGAAGCGGCAAAAGAACGTACACAGCTGCGCAGTTTTTACTAATTTTGGCAACTTCAAAAGTATTTTATATTATTAAATTTCTGTCGTTATATAGAGTGGGTGTAACGCTATATAGAGTGTGTTATTGTATGGGAAACAAGCCAAACCAACCAAAACCGAGTGATATCGACGCTTTAGGGAGTTTGACGTTAAATCGAGTGACGTTATATGGAGTTTACACTGTACTTTTGTCTTCCCACTTCGACGCAGCGGCGTTTCTTCTCAAGGTAGTCGCTTTCGAAACGCTGGTAGATCATCGTTAGGTTTCGTATTTTGGCTGGCGACCTAAGTCGAGGTCGTACCCACAGGGGTGCCCTTGCGTTGCCACCCAGCCCATAAATTGCCGATTGAGCACCTTAAGTGTTCGCCCTTCCACCCGATTCTTTTGTGAAGGTCTTTCCGGGTCATCAATGTATTGCCAGAAATAAAAAAAAATGTCTTGGGTTTACTTTGGGTTAAAATTACCTAATGATGATCATATTATAGTGACTTCAAACAAACTCACCACACCAGCCAAGGATTTGATGTAATTTCTACCGAGTGACAATATTTTGAGGTTTCTCATACCAGCAATTCCTGCTATTTTATCAATCATGTTAGATGATAAGCTTAGCTTTCTGTAAAACAAGAAGATACGTATTTATAATTTACTATGTAACTTTACTAATGTCATTGCCAATTCAATAATTAAAGAAAGAAATCCGTCATTAGTCACATAGACTCTAGCATGATTAGCGTGAGTCCTAGAAAATCACCAGGTTTGCTGAGATTCGATAGAAGAGAAAAATAAGAGAAGATAAGTAATAAGAAGGTATTGGTCCTTTAAAATAACCAACTTTAGAGCATATCGCTATGATCACGGTGACAAACAGTATTCAGTTTCTCAATTGTTGCCATCGGTTTTTGGATTACACCCTGCTACATTAAATGCAGTAACACATTTTAAAGTTTCGGGTTTTGTACTCATAATAAATACTTTAACGGGACTTATGCGCGAATTAAGATACTTTTAATTATGGGAAGACGTTTCTACCTGGCTACATAGATCATAGTCTGAGCAGACTGACGCGCCGCGGAGTTCTCCTCAGGCGAAACTTTTGGACGGAATGATCGGTTTAAATTATTATTGTTGTGGAGTCCCTTAATTAAAAAACTAAATCCTTGCATATTATCCCTTTGTAAAAATGCTGTTATTGTGGGTGTTGTATGTCGTGATTATTCAAATTATCAAAGTAAAAGAGGGTAGAGGAAGTAGCTTATCGCCCCTGACGGAATCTCCGCGGCGCTTTAGTCTGCTCGTGACCATGATTTGTGTAACCAGGTCGAAACGTAGAGCCATAATTAAAAGTACGCTAACTCACGTATAAGACCCATTAAAATAGTCGTAATTAAGAGCAGAGCACTTTGTCTAGATTATAAAAAAAAAAAAAAAGAATAAATATTTTCTTACTCGCAATTAACTAATGTGGAGAGGGCTCCATCCATCTTCTCTATTGGTGGCCATTGAAACTGTAGTTCTATTACCTTAGCATCTGCTGCGACTTCACCTTTTTCTTTCTCCCACCGAGCTATAGCTTCTTTGCAAGTTGTCGGTTTCAGCGCCATTTTTAATAAAAGTGTTCAGTAAGATTTATGCGTATTTTCGTACGTATTCAGTACCTATAAAATATTTAGGTAAATTTAAAACTTTACATTGTAAAAGAAAGTATTTTTAGAATTTATATATATTTAGGTTCCAGACAAAGACAAAAATATGTTTAGATACAAATTGGGAACGTGATAAATTTGTCATTCGTTTTATTACGGTTTTTGACTGTTTAGTATCGACTAAATGGAACATTATAAAGGAGCTAATTAAGTACTTACTAAGGGATATTTATGTGTTATTGAAATCCATGTCACACATAGCTCCCCAGCGTAGAATAATTATTATAACAGTCTTATTGTTGATAATTAAGCAAAGTGTTACGATAGATTGGGAGAGCAAAACTTAAATATTTTTATATTTAGGTACGTTCAGATAAATTACAAATCACCTGAGTTAACTTATTTATTTATTATATGTGATTATCATAAATTTTACTCGTTTTTAAGTGACAGCAGCATTAAACAAAATGATATGTCAACACTAACAAAATGTTTAAAATTTTATATAAAAAAAGGTTCGTCAAAAGTTAAAGTAGGTAAAAATAAATGAAGTAAATTGTGAACAATAATTATTTTGTGTTTATTTACAAGTGTCAGTGTCCGGAGCTTAACGGGGTCGAGTCGCTTGGACAGGAGTGAGTAATCTCGTCGCGCCCTCACACCTCCCTGGGT
This sequence comes from Automeris io, assembly GCA_036320925.1. NCBI lineage: Eukaryota > Metazoa > Arthropoda > Insecta > Lepidoptera > Saturniidae > Automeris > Automeris io. The sequence continues at coordinate 3,211,046 of JAUDJH010000024.1, forward strand.
CTGCTAGACCCCTTGCTGTGATATGCCGTAACACATTCGCACGCTGAATTTTAAGTATATCTACTTATTATGTAAACATTAAAGTCAATATACTTAATTATTTTTTATATCTGAAAAACTCTGCAGTGGCATTTTTTCTAACATAGTTTATGTAAGATACCTAAAATTGAAAGATTTTCAAATAAAACGAAATAAATAATCTACTATAAATATTTATGTTAGGAATCATATGGAACATTAAGTTTCATATATATTAAAGGCTTAGGTACTGCCTACTTAACAAGTAGTATAATTATATAGCATAGATGGGCAAAATGTAATCAGAGTAATGAAAAATGATTACGATTACGTTTTGCGTTTTTGATCATTAATATGACTGCATTTTGCTTTGTTTTAAATAACTCCTCAATTGCATACACATTTATGACTTTTTAATGTTTTAAAGGCATATAATCATGATTACAATGCAACAAAATTAAAATTACAACATTTTGTAATCGTTAATCATTAATCAGATTACATTTTGGTCATCTCTGTTATATAATTATACTTAAATAAGTATGACATAATAATTAATATGGAACCTATCTAACAAATAAATATAAAAACATTAAAACTTTTCATATACGTTCCTAAATATAGAAAGGAAAGTAATGAGTCAACAAATACAAGTAACAGTAAGTTGGTCCTAAGTAAAAAATTAGCAGCCTATCATGCACCTTAGGTATTAAGCTAATTTTGCACCTAGGTTCTTACATAAAAACTATTGTTTTATATAGGTACGACTTCTGGTCACCGAAGTGTATATTGTTAAAGATATAGATTGAGAACCTTACGTGTGCGTATAAAGTTCTAAAAATTGAGTGCATTTACTAATATATACCTTAATACATATTCATGAGCGATAAGGGGATTATCACTTGTAAACATAGCTTTTTAGATTACAAATATTTATTCGTCCCCCATAAACGTCGAGAGCAGTATTTTGCCGGCACGCGGCGCCGCGTTATTTCTATGAGTTTCGTATTAGTGGCACGTGTTCACAAATATACCACTAATAACTTAGTTTGCAGCATATTTAACCTAAAGAATAAGATATAATCGATAATTTTTAAACAATTAAAGTATTATTTTATGCTAGTGAAAGGCAAATAGGTGAACATGTCGGTCTGAGGTAGCTAATTACTGTTACTTATAGGCAAATACATAAAAAGTATCATTGTTTTAAATTATCAACAAAGTCTAAGGCTGAAATTTATAGACGCTATTTCAATTTAGCTTAGCGAAGTTCTCAAAAAATTAATTCGTTTTGAAAAAAAACTGAATATGTATTGTAATAATAACTTGAGTATAGCCAACGTATTCGCAGAGCTAAGTGCATATTGACGAAATCAGTGGCTTACCAAATTCTTTGACATTCGTTAAGTAAGATAAATTTTAATGTTTTAGTAAAGTTTATGCAAACTTAAAGTTGCGTCTAAGTGTTGCGTCTATAAATCTCAGCCTAAGTCTAAGGCGCACTTTCCATGCCTACTAAAAAATTGCTACTATTATTATATTATTGTAATAATTTAGTATTATTAAATGTAATATTATTGTGTTCTAAATCATAAAACATTTTTTATTTAAAAAATGCAATAGTTTAGTAGACATTAGTTATTTATAAAAATGATCGTATGTTTGTCTCGAATGTGTTCTTAAATGATTTATTACATTGCTATTATAATAATTTTGATTATTTTATTCATTATTTTAAAACTTACCTAGGCCTTAAATTAGTTTTTTATAAAATATGTCTAAAATAGGAGTTGTTTGACTCGCGAGTTCATAAGTTTTGTAATTCGTTTAGGAATTTAAAGTAGGTTTTGTTTAATATGTTTCTAAACGAAGCAATGAAAACATTATATCCATGGTTTCCGTTTCTGAACGAATACTTTGACGTCAAATAAACGTGTAGAACTTAACCTCGAAGTGCGTATTGTTTATATTTATTTTCAGCAATGGATGATTTACAATTAAACATTACAGTTAATAAAAAGGTAAGATTTCTAGACCCAAATGCTTGTTTTTTTCTTACTACTTTTATAATATTTTCAATTACATTTATAGAATAAGAAGAAAAATGATATTGTGGGAAGTAATTCTCAGGAATATAAGTTTGTTTCAAAACCTCAGTTTACTGGCAAAACTATAGCTAGAAAAAGACCCCAGAATGTAACTCAAAAGAATATATCATTCAAAAGTAATGATGAGGAACCACAGAGAAAGATTTCGAAGTTACAAAAATTATCTAAGCCGACTGAACAAACACATGATAAATCTGATGATTTAGCGATAAATTTACGAAATTTAAGTGAGAATAAAGGCAAATTTCAAGGAAAGAATTACCAAGAGCTCAGTGATAATATACAACTGAAACAAAAACCAAAAAGCGGGGCATGGATATCTTCTCTGTTTAAAAATAACCCAGATATCCCTCGTGTTGGACAAAGAGCTGTTAAGCCTATTGTTGAGAAAGTATTTACAAGTAAAACATTTCAAGACTTAGATATACACCCTCACAGCATTGCAAACTTGCAGCAAAATATGGGGTTGAAAGATCTTATGACTGTACAACAGAACGCAATCCCAGTTATATTACAAGGAAGAGATGTACTTATCAGGTATAGTATTCATATACTTCTACTGAATATTAATATGATATCAGATGTTAAATACTCTCTCTGCCTCTACTAAAGTCAAAAGATAGGAATCCATTTATTTATTATATATTTCTTTCATATATTGCTCTAAGTTGCCTAAGATGGATAGTAACTGGATGAAGATAAGTAAAGTTTGGGCTGAATTGTGTATATTAGGTAAGGCCATATATATATTGTGTCCAGCAGTATACTATCAAAGGTAGATGATGACTGTTAGTTTATAATTTATTTTTAAAAACATCAATCATGTTAAACCTATTTTTTTTTTTTTATTTGTATAATTATAAATACATGTTCTGATATTATATATATATACTTCAGCTGAATTCTTTTTGGGGTAAGCAAACATTAGTAATGACTGTATCCACTGTATGCTTATATGTTGTGTCTATTATGACCAGCAGTGGTGTGCATTCCACAGAAGAATAAAAGGCATTATTTTGTTATATTTGGACATTTAATATATATTATCTTGATTTAAAAATTACTCTCAGAGACTCCTGTTTGGGTAATTATCGACATATTTATTAAATGTCCAAGGTGATGCTTTTTATGTTTTTACAAAATGCCTGCTACTGAAGGCCAGCAGCATAGATGATCATCACTTTTTTTTTTGAAATAATGACGTTTTAATGACCAGGAAAGGCCTTCACAACCAAACGGGGCAGGAGCACAAAATATGATCATCACTTAACTGCTTTATTTTGTATTGACAGATCACAGACTGGATCAGGTAAAACTTTAGCTTATGCTTTACCATTAATTGAAGGTCTTCAGGCAATAAGACCTAAGATTAATAGGCATGATGGTATCCGGGCTGTAGTTGTTGTGCCTACAAGGGAACTCGCTGTGCAAACTTATGAACTATTTGTGAAACTTGTAAAGGTACTATGACTATTTTATGATAATATTACATAATCAAACAGTGCAGCCGCTACTACCCAGCTGTGTATAATATGACAACTTTATGGATCATTATAAAACAAAAACCAGAAAGATATGATTTTTCTTATTTATTAATTAATTAATAAGCCTTGCTGTAGAAGACAAAATGTACCTCCAAAATACTCGTGGTTAGTAAGGGTTAGATAACAATTAGTTATACCCATATTGAATATTTAAAAAAAAAGCATTCAATGAATGGTATATGAATTTAGTAGATTCAAAAGAAATTGTTATGATATTTTATTGATAATATAATGCTATAAATATGAAAGATTATTTTAATATTTTGCACTTTAGCCATTTACTTGGGTTGTGCCTGGATTGTTAAGTGGGGGCCAAAAACGTAAAGCAGAGAAAGCCAGGTTAAGAAAAGGCTTAAATATTTTAGTTGGAACACCAGGCCGCATTAATGACCATTTAAGACATACTAAATCATTAAACTTTTCTAAAACTGGGTGAGTTATGATTTATATTATTTTAGTGTATTTTTATATGATTATCAATTATATAATTCTTCAATTTCTGTTATCAGTTGCTTGATATTGGACGAAGCAGATCGTTTACTAGATATGGGTTATGAAAAAGATGTAGCAGCTATTGTAAAAGCTATTGAAGATCATAAAAAAGCAGCTACTTATGATCCTTTGGCATTAGTTAAGCAAACAGTTAACAAGAAAATTCAAAGTAATGAAATAGAAAACACAGAACAATTAGAAAATAAAGAAAAAAGTGATGATATAAAACACCATTTAACTGAATTATTTTTGTCTAAAGAGCGACAAACTATTTTACTATCAGCAACACTTAGCAAGGTCTGTTTTGATTAATAGTTCTTAAATATTTGTTGATGTATATTAAATATATGGTATTCATATTCTGTACATATCTTTAGGCTGTAGAAAACTTAGCTGGCATTACTATGGTAGATCCTGTATTTGTAGACACATCAGAAGGAAGAGCTATTGTTGCAGATTCTTTGAAAGTGGAAAACAAACCTAAAGAATCAAAAGTTAAACCTAGTAATGAAATAAAAATTGAACTCGAAAATAAGATAGAGAAACATATTAAAACAGAAGATTTGGAATTACCATGTGAAACTAAAGGAGGTATGTATATTATTGTTGTAATAAGTATAAATTTGAGAAATAATATATGAACGTGTTTTTTTTTTATAGGTCTTAAAGCTTTTACAGGCATGAATTTTCCAGATTTATTTAAAAACACAAACACCACACCAATTACGAAAAATATATTAGCTGAAATGAAACAAACTACTGAAGAAAGCGATAGTGATTCGGATTATGAATATTTTAAAGTACAAAAAGAACTAGAAAAAAAGAATATTAAAGTAGAAGATATTCAAGAAGATAAAGAGGTATTGCAAGTTGGTAACAATACCTTTGTAGAAGCAGTAAAAAGTGCTATTGGTGAAGATGAGTTAGTGCTACCATCTTCAGTAAATCAAACATTTTTGATAATACCAATGAAACTGAGATTGGTTACTCTATGTTCTTTAATTGTGGAACATTGTGTTTTAAATAAGAAAGGAGGCAAAATGATAGTGTTTATGGCAACACTTGAAATGGTTGACTATCATTCAGATTTGATAGAAACTGTTCTTACTGGAAATGATGTAAAGGTGAAAAAGAAAGGACCAAAAACAAAAAAGACAAAATTACTCGACAGCAAGGAAGAAGAGGTAACGTTTATTACTAATTTTTTAATTATTTTAATCTGATTTTTAATAGTTGTTGATTTTATAAGTAGTATTAATTTGTAATAATATTTATGATTCATTAGGGAAAATCGGAATCATCTTTCGATTCAGAATATGAAGCAGATTATCAGGAGCAGACTGAAGGCAGACTTATACCAGTTGATTTGGAAATGTTCAGTCTCCACGGATCTATGCCTCACGAGCAGAGGATAGAAGTGTTCAAACAATTCAGAGCCGCTAGGAATGGAGTGCTTATTTGTACAGTCAGTTACAGATTTTTTTTCCTTTTGCTTTAAGTGCTGGATGTTCAGTTACACATTTAAATTGCTACGCCTAAAAGTATGTCAATATGCGTTCTAAATTTGCTTATCTATTCTTAAAGAAAGTCATACTGAATGATTAAATTTTGAAGTAAAAAAATTCAAAAGTATTTGTATAGAATATTTACAAACATTGCCATTACATTTATTACAATAATCGTATATCGTATTACCAAATTAAATTGATTAAGTTAAAATTTAGTGTCTTCATTTCAAATTAATTGAAGTAGAAAACAATAGTTAAGGGATGAAGTGGATAATGTGTTAGTGAGTAACATATCGATTAAATATTGAATGCACGAATGGCGATGGTATACTTTTGTAATTCTTAGTTCTGGTAGGATTTAACAATATATAATTAAATCGCGCTTAGTACAGTATTTCAAGTCGGCGATAGATAAATCATTTCGTTTCCGATTCGGCAGCCGCGGCGTTGAACGCTTACCTTTGTGAGTTCGAGTCTTATTGTGGCGCGTCTATTAGCTTGCTATTCATCTGGCGCGTCTGTCGGCGCGGGTCCCGCAGACACCACAATACGCTTCGATTAAATACCATTATCTGTATTTATTACATCTATCAAGCCGCCACCTACGTTACGGTAGGAGATATAAATCATCGGTTGCTTCTAAGTTTGCGTCGTGTGGCGCAAGTTTTTATTTGTATATTATTTGTTGGATAATCTCGAATGCTTGTAAGGTGCTACCGATCAGTAACTTTTAAATTTGAGTTGACAGCACACAATAATATAGTTCCGATAAAACTTCGCTATAACCACTATTTGGGCTTTACGATCTAATTCCAAGGGAGGTTTTAGGTTTATTTCTATAGTAACATGTTGTCATGATAGTATTACAAGATTTTTAGAGATTTATCGGCTTAACACTAGATTTACCGAACCAGTCAAAATGATTCGTCTTTATATTTGCCTTGGAATTTTTGTATTTCTAATATGTTTTAATTCTGAAAAATAACATGTCCGTTACTGATACAAGTTGTTGATTAATATTATGGATTTAATTTGATTTCTAACGAAGCAAAATAAACATGTTATACCTATTTATACAATAGAAATAAATTGTTCGCTAGTAGATCTAGTGTTATAATGCACGGTTCTGCAAATATTATAACTTCGAAATTGACAAAACCTAATATACAATCATAAGTAGTGATGGTTGCTCCACGTTAACGGACAGCAATTTTGTAACGGATAAGTTTTTATCAGTGGAAAAACGGTAGTTGAAGTTTTGATACAACTAATTACTTCTTTTTTATTTTATTTTTTCAAATATCTATTGAAGTAATCTGAATACTTGTGCTGTAAATTGTTAGAATTTTTTAATAGACTTTTGAATTAATTAGTTATAAATTCATTATGATATAATGAATTTATTCAGTTTTTTAATTACTTTTACTAATAGAGAACGTTCTGTATTAGAAATAATTATGTAGTATGCGGGTGATAATGTTCAATCACGATCTCTCAGCGGGGTACGTACGGCGTAGGTACGTGCCCGTTACGGTACTAAATCTTATTAAATAAACGTTTGCTTCTGTTTTAATGTGTTTTGACAAATATTCCATAAAATTTATATTTATTAATTATAAAAAAAATGTGTATGTTATTAGTTAAAAATTTAATTATACTTACTTTGTATTTATATTTTGCTTCTGATTTAACAGTGTCATTTTCCCCTGGATATTAAGTTTGTTCTTTCTGATTTTTATTTAGGCAACTTGTCTACATAAAATGTCTACCTAATATCGTAACTTTTTTTTATAAGTTGTTTAGGACGAAGCAAAATATGATAGAATCGCGAAAGTTTCAATTAATCTGATAGGCACTGGTTAGTTAGTCTTATGTTTGTTTATTAGGATGTTGCAGCGCGTGGTTTGGACTTGCCCCGAGTTGATCTTGTACTGCAGTACTGTGCCCCTGCATCGGCAACGGACTACGTGCACAGGTTAGAATAAAAATATTGTATATAAGAATAATCAATTACATTATTTAGGGACCTGCTTAAGTGAGAAATCTAATGCTGTTGCTAATTGTTATAAAGCCTTTGTATTTGGTATTTTTGAAAAATTTTCGTTTTAAGTGCCAATTTTATGAAATATTCAATAAGTAGTTCTTTCAATGGTATATTCTCTAAATAGTTCTTTTCTAGAGATTTTACTTATGTGTCCGATTAGATACATACTTATAGGGCGGGTGTTTATGTATAAATTTAGATTCGGTAAAAATATTATTTTTATCAGGGTAGGTCGCACGGGTCGCGCTGCTAAGGTCGGAGCCGCCATATTGTTCTTGCTGCCCAGTGAGACAGAATTCGTAAGACATCTGGAACAAAAGAGAATACGGTATATACTCTAATCTCACTTTTACGCTCTTACTTATTAACAAATCTCTTAATATTAGTAAACCAAATATAAATGAAATGATATATTAAACTTGAATGGCATTGTTCAATTATATAAACTGTGAAGTATTATTACATATTATATATAGATTTATTAAAAGGTTATTTTTAAATTACCAAAAATTGAATTAACTACCATTAGGTAAGCAGAATTTACTGATAAGAACCAGCAAGACATTGATAAGAGCTTGTTGCTTTTATCAAAATTGTTTGAGTTCAAATTAAATCTAATTGAAATCTCATGTCAATGAGATTTTCCTCAAAGTCGAGAAATAATATTGCTATTCGGTAAAGGATAATAAACTGACTTACGAAGTGCATCTCCACTCTCTCTTGAGCTGGAAATTAAGACTGGAGAAAGTGAAGAATCGATTGGCTAATGTAATGGTGTGCTAATAGGTTGAGACAAGGGGATGAGTCGACAAGGCTAGATGCATTGCGTAGTGTGGCGCCAACTGCGGCCAGCTCCCACCGCGCGGCTATAGCGGTGCAGACGAAATTAGAATTCACTGCCCACAGCTCGAGGGAATGGCTGTCTAGAGCCAGTAGAGGTGAGTACATTATATATACAGAGTGTTTTTTTTTATGGATTAATCTTGTACTACATACAAGAGGTACTATAAAATGGTCACAGGAAATTTTAGTTCTTTTTAGGCGAAAATAAAATTGACACTTTTAAAATTTTAGCTGAGTGTCAACTTTCGACAAAAAGTTACAAAATTTGTCGATGTTTTTTTACAGAAATGTACTCGGTTTCATATCAGAGATAATTATCTTGTAGGGCATGAAAAATATCTAAACAGCAGCGACGTGCATAGTGTATTTGGACAGGATAGGCAGGTTGACATATTGAATTTGAATATTATATCGAGGGATGAAAGGCTATTGGGTTTAAGCGACATTTTGTGGTGATATAGTAATATGTGTTTTCAGAATCAGCATTTTTTACCGATCCCAAAAATATATATTACTATATCACCAAAAAATGTCGCTTGAACCAATGGCCTTTCACCCCTCGATATTATTATTATCAGCAACAAAAATAATAAATTAAAAATGGCAACGAAAATATTTCAAAGGGTTTTGTTAGTCAAAGATGTAGTCAAAGAAATATGTAAGACGTTCTTTGAATTATTTTATACATTTCATAGCATATACATCATGGGTTCGGTTTTACTCGGGCTACCCGCGCGACGTTCGCCAGTATTTGGACTCGAAACAGTTGCACCTGGGTCACGCTGCCAAAGCATTCGCCTTGAGGGACACACCAGCGGCGCTCGCCAGGCGATCTAAGTCTGACCCTAAGCTCAAGAAAGAAAAACCTGTCAATAGACTGACTGTACACGATGAGGAGGAAAAGAAACGACCAGGGTATGTTACATCGGTTATTTATGATAACCCTAATTTTTGTTTGGTTTAACAAACCGCCGCAAACCGCACTGCATTAGTTTTCAGCAAACGTGGTCCTTCACCGGCATCATTTTGGCATTTCACCAGATCCAACTGAGGTCACACGTTTTTCTTTTAATTCATAAAAACAATATTCAGAATATAAATTAGTATACAATAGAGCTTTCGTGGATACATATTTTCTTCTGGATATTTGTAACAGAAAGTTTTGTATGTCTGAGTTGGTTTAATAAACGTACCGTATCTGTAACAATATGCGATATGAATAAATAGACATTTAGATCTCTTTCTTTATTATAAATACTTTAGAAAATATTTAGCTTCAACTCTAGCCATCTTTTGATAATTTATGAGTTGATTTTAATCTATACTAATATTATAAAGCTGAAGAGTTTGTTTGTTTGTTTGAACGCGCTAATCTCAGGAACTACTGGTTCGAATCGAAAATTTTTTTTTGTGTTGAATAGACCATTTATCGTGGAAGGCTTTAGGCTATATAACATCACGATGCAACTATTAGGAGCGAAGAAATAATGGAAAGTGTGAAAAAAACGGGGAAAATTATTCATCCTTGAGGGCTTCCATTGCGTGCGCTGCGAAAACGGTTCAAGATACCAAAAATATATGTAGGAAAGAATTATTTCTCTTGAAATGATCTAAAAAAATGTCCGGACAGTATATGTCTATCTTTTAAGATTAACTCACTAGAACCGTTTTTATGGTAATCAAATTTGGTCGAAATTGATGCATTATTTGTTAAGAGTTGTATCAACGTAATAATATTAACCTTTATCCAAATAAATGTGTTGTTGATTAAGAGTATTTAATTGTGAAGAAAATTATCTTTGACATCACTTAATTTCAATGAACATCTTAGAAGATATTACAATTTTAAAATAAATAACTAACTAAAATGCCCAAAATAACTATTCCACGCGGACGAAGTCGCGGACACAGCTAGTAATCTATACACGTTGTCTATGTACGTCAATATAAACCTTAAATTTAAACATTTTAAAAATCATTATATAGTTCATTTTTAGTCAAAAAGCGTTCATTTTAGCTAAAATGTCGATCTATTTAAAAGTTTTTTAATGTAGTTTTTTTTTGGCTGCAGGTGGCCAAATTCAATTCCTTTGGTTGGACGCTAAAAAATTTCATCAACTGGAATTTTATCTGAGTATATAAAAAAAAATAATATACTTTGACCGAAGCCGAAATTCTCTATTTTGTATAGTCGATTCATATCCTACATTTTACAGTCTATCATTCCTAGTGTGTACACACATTATGAATCCATTAATTGAAAAAAAAAAAAAACGAATTTTCATCATTACTAAGCGTTCATATTTGAATCTAGAATAAATAATATTATGTTTCATCTTTGTTTCTCATTAATTGAAGATATGGCCCTTTAAATAAAGGATTTCTTCAATATAATATATTGTATTGTACATATCGTTTACAGGTTCGCAAAAGTGAAAATTGGTTTTAACAGTCGAATCGTGAACAAACAAAGCTCTATGCACACGGCCAGCGAGTTCGATAGTGGGCTACCTCCAGTAGACACGTATAACAAAAGAAAGAAATCGCAAAAGCCGTAAATACATCAGACATATTGTACAATTAATTGTAAATAAATAAAAAATTATACACAGATTGTAGTTTGATTGAAACCTCCATAATTGTGCTCGTTTTTGTTAGCTTGTTTCGAAAGAGGTAACAAATTAAAGACTGATCTCGTCCGAAATTCTAATCGCGATGCCGAGTTAATGGAAGCTCGTCCAATGGCTACCGTTTTCATATTTCTGACTCACGAGTGACTCGAATGAAAAATGATTTTAAACCATTACCGTGCCCCGTCCGGCCTTTTGATATTTAAATTTTTTTCAAGCGGCCGTCATTATCGTGGGATGATTTGCGAATTTCGCCCTAGCTCGTGGTTTTTGTTGTAGTCTGAATGAGTTTTTTGTCGCTCTCATTTACGATGTTTTTATTGCTTCATAATGACAAATTAACAGAGTATTGTGAAACTATTTCATATTGCTTCCTGACCCTGTATAAGGTTAAACATATCAAGCGTGTTCCGGAAGAACATCGTAAGCGACAGAATCTCCAAAATGTTGTACATAGTTAGTAATTACTAACTAGCTATGTTTTCTCATAACCTTAGGCAGTTAACAGTTATTAAACTAATCGATCACGAGTCGTAGGCATAAATTAGATTTAAAAATACTCCTTAAATACATTAGAAATAATAAAGAAAGATCTGTTAAAATCCTAACATCGCTTAGGATAATCTGTCGGATCACACTCGATATGAATCCCATTATATATTAGTATATATTAAAGTATTTCTTTCAATTAAGATTCTAGTATACACGATTCCAATCAGAATGTAACGCGGGTATAAAATGGACTATTATTTTTGTAACAAATCATGTGGTAGCTCGAAGAAAACACTTGATACCACAATCAAGACATTCAAGAGTGCTATTATCAAGACCAAACCTACTTATATTATTAAAAAATCATATATCTTGTCTATAATGTACGATCACAATAAGGAGCGCAATCAATAATCAAGGTACTTTTTGTTAGACAACTTGCTGGTTTCTTCACGTTTGCCGGCGAGTTTTACGCACTTAATCTAGAAGAATCCCACATATATCTCACAACATTTTAGCAAGATTTGAACATACAATCGTTAATGTTTTTTACATTGATATACTTGTTATTATAGCACATCTTTTGAGAACGTATCTAGGTCTACTAATGTAGATAGTTAAACCATATTGATAATGAAGCGTATGATTAAAAAAAGGAAGAAAAGTTTAAATTATAGCTGATGAGATTTTATGTCAATTGTTAGATTGTTTCAATCCATTGCGCGGGAACTCTGTGGCCTAAATGAAGTTTTCACGAGCTGTAATGTATCGTTTATGGCCGCGGCTCTGCCTGTGCGGCTTCGCGCGTCATTAACCAACACATTTGCATGGCGGCCGGCGCCAGAACTCGTGAAAATGCCTTTTCATTAGCATCAGCTCGCTGAAAAATCGTTCTGCCACTGCGATGGCTTTATCGTATCCAGTTATACGAACACTTATGACCCTTTTATTGTTATTATCCGTATATACTCATTGACAGAGAAGAATACAATAAACAAGAGATAAAGTAAATAGTAGTAAGAAGGTAAACATTCTGTGGCTTTAGAGTTAAATATTTGGATCTTTTTTATCCTGATTTGATATAGTGGTCACATCACACCTGATGGTATTCATGATGTAGTCCAAAAAATGATTACAATTATCAACGTTAAAGAAAAACGATAGTCTCAGTGATCATGCCGGCCTACACAAATATCTTTTCACGCTTCGTTTAAAGAGCTCAATGCCGTAGCACGATGGGAACGCGCTCATCAGAAGACTATGGTATCATCAACGACTCGGCACAAATAAGAGAGAACTTATTATTCCTAGCCAGAATATGTGTTACTGTGCCGTGGTGGCTGCCGGCAGAATAGAATAGCACCCCCCTCTTCTTGCTTAGGTGTCGTAAAAGGCGACTAAGGTATCTCTTTAACACTGCAATTCAACCAGGTGTTCAGAGAAGGAAAACTCGACCAAACCTGCATCCCGCTCCTTCCCGATCGTACTGGTTCTCCATTCCATCGGGCTTCAGGGAGCTCGGACGAGAGAGTGCTTTTCTAGCAGCGCGTCCAGCTATGCACTTAAATAACTCCTGCGCAATTGACTGTTTCCGTAAACTGGACCTCGATTTTCTTAATCGGTGTTGAAACAGTCGCCGTGGCCGAATTCGGCTAGGACATCATCATCATCATGTGTTACTGTTTCGCTGCGACTTTGTAGATGCTTGCGCGTGGTTCTGTTATTAAAATGAGAGGAGGGAACAAGGTTTTTTATATTTATTTTCCAGTTGCTATGTTTTATTGCAACCATCTCTACGCAACTGGAGCGGTTCAAGATGCACGTAACGTCAGGATCATTCACAATGCGGGGAGCCTTCCGCGGCAACCTATCGTGGGTGTCAAGTAAGTACTGATATGAACTATCCCAAACATGCGAACAGTAGTAATACAGTTACATTTATATGTAGGGCCTGACCTGGGCCTACAATATATATAGCTGATCCGGCGAGAAAAACCATCGTACTTTGTTCAGAATACCAAGACACAATAATACTTGCACTTGTAGATAATTGTGTAAGTGTATCGGATTCCCTTTTATTATTGATTGCTAAACGTCAAAAAATCGAATACTATAGGATTTTATATTACTGGACAACTATAGCTATATTTTGTATGTAGTTCTATAGTATGTAGTAGTCTGTAGTAGAGGTTCTCTAACTCCTTCTTTTGCCGTGTCGTTGGGCTGTGGAATGGTCTACCAGCGAGCGTGTTCCCACCATCCTATGATATGGGATCCTTTAAGCGTAACGTGAAGAGATATTTGTGCGGGCCGGCATGATCGCTGCGACTACCGATGGGTTATTTCTTACCTTTCGATAGTCGTTGGCGTTTTTTTGGACTGCACCATGCTTACCATCAGGTTTGGTGCAGTCAGTGTGCCTTGTCAGTATAAAAAAAAAAGAAAAAAAAGTTCTACGACGAATAGTTCGAGTATACTTGAAATGTGATTATGATATTCATTCTAGTTATTCATTTCAATTATTAATCCATATAAAATTAGATTCGAATTAGAATTCCGATTCACTGGATACGTCTCACCGCATACTTGTAGTAAAACCGTTGTTTAACACGGACAAAACAGTACAGACCTAAATAAGTGGAGTAAGTTCTATTGCTGTTAACGTAAATTTCACTAAGTTTGTTACATGTTGTCTGATTAATGTGCCGAGAATTTTTTTAAAATTACATTAAGTTATTTTGTTATTGGGCATCTTTTCATATCGAAATGATTTATTTAAAGAGTCAGCGTGTCAATTCAATAGGTACAATAAAGATCACAGTGAGCAAGCGATAGAAAAGTTACAAATGAAAAAAGTTTATTTTACTTACAGCAGTCGTTATGCTCTGAGATTATAGTATAAACTATTTAGCCAATTATTCAATTTTATTTATTGCACTTTGAAGCTTATTAATTTTGTAGAACAGTACTTATAGATACCTAGGTTATACTACCTACATATTTTAGAAGCACAAAATATTTTATGAAAGACTATCGTTAACGTGCGTTGGTATGGGTGGCTTGCGAGAAAATTTAATAATTTATCTAGATTTTACATGATAAATGTGCTAATAATTTTATTCATATATTATATGGTGTGTTATGTTTTTAGATTTTCTATTTAGCTATTAAGTAATAGATAAATAAAAATATTTTAATGGACTATTTATTGTAAACGTTTATAACATCACCTTTGGTAACCGAACTATCCCCTAGATAAAGTATAATAACATTCGATAAACGATAACGCCAGTGGGAAGTTGAAAACGTAGCGAAATTATATAAGCTTTCGCAATATAGCGTTACGTTATGTCAATTTCGTACATTTTGCACTTTTCTTTGTTGTTATTAATTAACCCATTAGGTCGAATGATTGGATTTGAGCATCGTGCAAAATTTTCATTCAATTACATAAATATACTCAACATTATGCAATTTCATTGACGTCCAGTATGGTCTTACCTTTATCGTAATAGAAACAGTTTAAAAGCGTATATCCTCTACGTAATCGTGTGTAGCAGTTGCTCTATGCGTTGGGCGGTGCTCGGCGTCAAATCAAATAGTGATACCGACTTACCGGTTTTACCCTTTAACTTAGATATTTTTAATGTTGATAAGGGATTTTTAGAGTTAATGATTTAATAGAGGTTTATTTTTTACTTTAAGATAAAACTAAAATAATGTTGATAAATGAAGTAATGCATGTTGTCATACACATTAATGCCAATTTATAAATCTGATGACTTACGTACGTTTTAGAGATTATAATTGGTACACTCAATTTTACTATATTTTATGAATGACCATTAAATCTTTGAAAATTCCTATTAAAAATACAAAAAGGATTTAATTTTGGAAATAAAAAATACTTCAATTGTCATAAAATATTTTTAAGAGCATTTAGGGAGATTTTCTTATCCAGGGTAGTAAACACTGGATTCAAACGCGCCGCGTCACGACCCACCGAATTATGAGCACAAAGCGTCGTTGATACCGAATATTCCATATAAATATTGAGCTAATCGCCCTTTCAATGATGCGGCCCGCTTTTTATTAATAATTGATCGCAGAGCGGCGAGTCATGCGCCGCCGTATTGTGTAGACGAACACATTTTTTGCTGTAGCACAACTCATTAATGGGCAACCGAAGATCCAGCACATGACACCGTATCGCCCGTGCTTCTGTGAAATTCGGACCCACCTAATTTACGACCACTTCAATTAACACGGAAATAATTTTTGTTTGAGTAGGTACCTTTTTTATTTTGGGAAAACCCTGTCCTGCCCGCACAGACGTACACAGTGTGGGCGGTCTTGCGATAGCGAAAAACTCCAAAGTGACTTCTTCTACACTTTTATGATGACTGTGGGCACAACAATCATTGCTTCATAATTTAAATAGATGCCACATGCAACACTTAAAAGTATCGTTTTATGCATTGGGCGTTATTAACATCGAAAATGAGTGTTGTCTGAAAATGTTAACTATAAATTCATTATTAAATTCTTTGTTAGGTAGGTACAGAAGATAAAATCTCATTAATATAATTATCTGTTACCTATATTTACAGGGCTGACTTAGCTTATGATTTATCGTTCTATTTTGTAGTATTTCTAATAAATCGACTTAAAAAAGGAGGAAGTTTTATGTTCTGGTATATGTATTTGATTTAAGCTTACAAATGTTTTAATTCTTAAGAATAATATGAGAAGAGACGGTAGCGTAAGTAAAATCATTATCATATTGTATTGTTGTTTAATTTACTTTGAGTTTTTTTTAATAATATTATTTACAATATTTAATCGAGTATCGTCACTTTCATTTCATGAAACCGCTCAGTTCCGTTTATTCCACTTTATTAATTAAACATTCTCACACGTTTCATAAAACAATAACTTTTAATTTTTAAAGTATTATGATGTGTGCCGCTTACAAGCAGTTAAATTAACAGTAACAGTACCGTGTGAACTCGGCTAAAAGCGTACAATAACCACACTTTGAGTATTCGATGAGATTTGCTTATTTCAGAAAAAATATGTAGGTTCATAACCTTCAATACTGGATTGAACATAATTGACTTATAAAAATTAAATAGTAGACACTATTTGAAATTTTTATTATATTTGTTTATTTTTATTTATTTTCAAATTAAAATATTTTAACTTATAAAATTATTTGTATACACAAAAAATGTTACAGTTTCATATATCATTTACCAACTGTGTTATTTCTAATACAAATTTTAAATTTGTAAACAATATGGCTAATATTATAATAAGTATAATTTGTTTAATATATGAGGACATTAGTTCAAGGTTTAAATAAAATTATTATAAGGTAAAAAGTCTAAGCCATTTTACTCGTACAGTTAATTAGTGATTTATCTAAGAAAAAGGCAGTTGAATTCTGAAAATTGAAGCTAATAATAGTAATCACTTTAATTAATAGAATTATCGTTATTCAGTAATTAAATAATCATTTCATACTATATTCTGTAAAATAAAATTTTATTAAATTTTGACGAAATCATATTCCGTTAATTTTATTTGAAATTCATGGGCACCGTAGCGAAAGCTTAGTGTCATTGTTTAAGAGATGTTACCTTTTGATTAACGTTATTGTTGGAAACCGGGAAATGGCTAACATTCACTACATTTAATATAATTAAATGAGAAACGTTATCAATTATAAATGTTACGTATTTTAATGCATGACGATGTTTGATCTTGTCATTGTGCCTATGTGAAATGAATTACCAACGTTATATTTTGGAGTATGTAAATCATTTTTTTTTATTTAGTAAAATAAAAATCGCTTTATTTAGTCGCAAATATGACCAAAATCAACGATACAATCAAGGGTTATTAGTACTACTGGCCCAATGGGTGAGTAGACGGTTTTTGATTTACTATCTTTGCTAATCTGGTTTATTTATAAATTTCATTTAGGTTTTATCTAATTATGTGCTTATAAATTAACTATTTGAGAGAAATTTATATTTATATCATTGAATAACACGATGTAAGACTAGACTACCTTTGGATTGCATTATTAGTTTCATGTTTAAACAGATATCGAATATTCATACATGCAGTTAATGACGTGGAAATTGACTCTCCAACATAAAACTACGACTTCAAGTAACTTACTGCAGCACTGAATAACAAGAAACAACCGTTTCACAAGAAATAATCATAGTGTAGATAGCAGAAACAAGCTATTAACAACAATTATTTACTATTCATGAGTATTAACGGCAATGTCTCATAAAGCGGACGGTAGCCGCTATGAGGGGCGAATATGTTAGATAAGAAAAACGGATATTGTTACTGTCATTAGCATTTGATTAATTAAATTCATAGTTGTCTATATTAATAAGGGTGTTTTTACATATCTACAATATCTAAAAGTCTAGATTATACGTGATAGAATATAACGTGATATTGCGTTTGATAATATATTATCTACACAAGAGCTAATAATAACTGTTACTGAAGACTCCTCATCGGAGGAGTCTAGTGTTGATTATCATTCCGACGACTCGTGCTAATAAAATAAATTAAACAATCCTGATTGTTTTATTTGTATTCATGTATTAACTAAGAAGAAAGTAAAATTTTATATGATGTTATTAAATGTCTTTTTTATCATTACATTATTTAAATAACATATTAACTACACTTTATTAACATTATAGAAGAGTATTTCTTTAGCAGACTTAATACTCGTAACATCGATTTCTACCGATTATTTTTAATCTGTGGCATAATCGTAGTAACCATTATGTGTGACACATCACTAAGTGGGCGGTACCCATCCATAAAGTACAAATATTATTTGTATGATATTTGTACGTAAGCAATACAAAACTTAATGAGCGTGAGCTGTCAAAAGACTGATAATATGATGGACAGAGTATAATTCAAATCTGCGTAAGTACCAATAAGTTATAAAACAGTTATTATATTTTTATCGTTAAAACATTATATGAACAGGTAGTTATTTATTTCTTCCTGTATGAGTCAGAATCTACGTACTGTAGTGCAGAATCTGATTTACGTATCATTAAAAATCAACTGTGCTAGCATTTTTAAAAATAAACAATAGTCATTAGGTTTAAAGAAAATTACTAGAAATTGGGGAAAAGCGTGTGATTAGCCTACTATTTGTATAGATTTATTATAATATCTATACAAATGAAACCATGAAAGTGTCATTGAACGAGTCTAAAAGGTCCTCTTATGAAGCGATTTCACCGGGACCGGTAACCTGATAGTTTCGTGTCAGCTGAGCGGGGCCTGCGGTCGCACGCCGATACAAAATACTGCGAAATTGCGCGTGCGCATGAACCCGTGATACACAACGCATTTATAAGTACATATTATTTCATAACTGGAGGTTTTTCATTTGGTGTAACTAAAAAAAATCCACGTACAGCATTTTCGCTTTGATATCAGATTTTTTAAATATAAGTCAATAAACGAAGTTGTTAATTCGTGTTAAAGTTCTTTTTTATTTATACTGACTGTGCAAAATTAGTACCTGATTGTAAATACGATGCAGTCTAAGTACGCCAGTTACCGCCCGATACGAGCCATTTATTGGCAGGTAATCGTGATGCTGCTTTAATATATCACAATGATAGGCCTCTAGGTAGATAGATATATTAGGCAACGTATTTCAGGAACTGCGTTGCCCAAAATTTCCTGATGTGAGCGCCACATAATGTATTCCTACTTACCGCTCCAAGACATGAGGCGAATTAGGATGGCTCTTTACACCACCGTTCGCACACATAGAGGATGAAGCTTAACTAAGTTCCGACGTTGTTGAGTTGCGGAGTAAGCTGGCTCTGCCATACCTTTAGCACTTGACCGCTGCCCTCACAGCGACTCTGAATGTCCATAAGAATTTCCACTGGGTAAAAAAGGTATTTAGATAAGTGATCTGATCTCATAATGCGACCGGTCGCTGCGAGGCAATATGAAGGCCTTTGCAGTAATCGCCTCAAAATGATGTCTATTGTTTTAGCAAACATTATATGCTAGAATGTTGATTAATTTAATGTAGATTGTTGCATATCCTTGTATGAAAATAATAGTTATAGCTCTATGTACGGGTCTACGGATCCCTGATTTTTGTATAAAATGTCCAAAAGCATATTTTATAGCATTTAATGTAATCAATCTTAATGCTAATTAAAGTATTGAGTGATGTTGATGTGTGTGAGTTGGTAGCCACACGGAGTCTCGCGTTACCCGTTACCGATACATTAACCAATAGTTTAACTTGATCATATCCATTTACATTTACCCACTTAATGTAGCTTCACTTTAGAATATAATTGAAATTTTAATAATTATTATTAATAAACTGTCTATTTCCAGTTAAAATATTTAAATGGCGTCTTCAGATATCGACAACACAATTTAAAATCACAATTCCCTTTACTAAAAACATTGCCGGATTAGCTGCGTTGCAATCGGACGTCCTTGGCAAAACTGCGCACCCAGACAAACTTTTCTCCCGTGCTTTCTTAAGAAATGAATATATAGACATTGCAAATACCATTTTATTTTATTTCCATTTTTACTTGAAATCAATAAAGCGACAAGTCAGCTAGGAGTCAGTATTTTACTATCGCCGTAAACAAACATGAAACAAGTCCGTATTACTTATTCCATATCTTTTTTGACAGTGAATTAAAGTTTGGACGTAAACCGAAGTTAAACGCAAGGTTCAACTGTAAATGGCTATCTAATTGTAAATAACGATTGTCGCTTATAAACGATTGCAGCACCACAAGTATTGCCGTCGCGCTGCTGATATTAAAGAAAACGAACAAAAGATCAGTATGTACCGCAAAGGAATATATGGGAAATTGGGAGTCTTCAAGCAAAGAGTGAATAAGTTTTTCTTGGGCGAGTACGATCCATCATCGGCTGCATCATTGCTTTCCATCAAGTCTGATTCAGATCAAGTCTGTTTATAATAAAAAAGTATTCACACGCGCTGATCCCGAGACATGAGTGGCCTAGCCAAGACGTGTCACTTTGACAGGCTTGGCATTCATATTCTATGGTTTGCCATATATCAAGTCGGGGATAAACGCTCTATAGTCATACGGATACTTACTTAGCATAATCCAGACGGGCTGGAGGTCATCTGAATGATATTGACGATGGCTATTTTTTTGGTATCCCGGGGTAATATCCTCCATTAGACTATGAGGGCCTCGGTGAGAGCAGTGACTCCGGTGTGTCAGACTCCAACTGGCTAAAAACTACTGGGTGTCCCTCTAATCGCTCCACCCGGGCCTGAGAAACTAAATTCATCCAGACTCCCGGGGAGCGAAAAGCCTTATTGAGGTTACTTCTCTGGGAACGAATGGGGGTAAAGAACCCACTCCCCAATACCTCTTTCTCACCCGGGCAGCAGACGCCCTCAAGTCTACTGCCCGGCTATTGTCACCGGGGCATGTTGCGCTCGCGCTGGGCAAACACGTCCCTCCGGCGACGGCGACGGTGCCTTGGACGCCGAATGGCCAGAGAAGATGTTCGTTCTCTGAACCTTTCGGCGGCCTCCTTCTGCCTCATCACGCCGTCGCAGATTATTCCACGACCAACAGTCTTTATTAATATGCGTTTCAGAGGCACACTTCGGCTGCCATACGCATGTGGTAATGGAACGTAGTTATTAGAAGTTCCCTCAAATAATATGAAGGTATCGAAGGTTAGACTCAGAGACAAGAGAACTTCCCATAATAATAATTATTTGGTGCTATTGTCTGATTCAAA
The DNA here is from genome assembly GCA_036320925.1 of Automeris io. Classification (NCBI taxonomy): domain Eukaryota; kingdom Metazoa; phylum Arthropoda; class Insecta; order Lepidoptera; family Saturniidae; genus Automeris; species Automeris io. The sequence goes on from JAUDJH010000024.1 coordinate 3,232,562, forward strand.
ATCAAAATGTCTTCAACGTCACTGTGCGTCTAATCAATGAGCACATTGGATCGAGTAGCAGTTGATCAGTATTTACTGTATTTAGTCGAGATTATGTCCGTTAACTCAGCGAGCCGCGGCGACCGCAACCATCCACACACACATCCGTCTATTTACGTTCTCTTCATGTGACATGTAATCGTATGATGTGTTTACACTCCACATACAAAAAATATCGTTTTATTAGTTTAGCAGTTTTGAGCCACAAATATAGCTTGCATTACGGCTTGGCAAAATTACTTTGTTACACCCGAAGGTATTCCTTAGGCAGCATATTAAAAAAATCAAAGCCAGAGAAATCTTGGTCTTTTCGGCAAGTTTCGTGATTGACTACAAGTATTGAGTGCCTAGTTTTGAGACATAGGTAATGTATAGGTTGAATTATAGGAAGAATTCCGAGATTAATCAAACTAGAGAAATCCTTTTTTTTCGACAGGACATATATGTATAATGACCGGGACAGACCTTCACAACTTCGCCGGGCTTGGGGGAGATATCCTCTTTCTAAAGACGGATTAGCCACCTAGCTAGAATATCAATACCTATGAGCCCCGCGCTCTCAGATCTCCTGTTCGAACGTCACTTTTTATTTACTTAATTTATAACACATTTTTTTACTACTATAAGCTTAAGAACAAATAACATACCAAGGCACCCGCGATAGATGTTGCTACGGGCTTTTCTTTTGCTTATTACGAGTAAAACGTTACCTCTGTCGCAAATAAGATGACAATAGGCTGCTTTTAAGATAACTCCAAATGTAAAAAATGCTGTAAACCTAAAATGCAGCTTTTGCAAGGTCAATGGTGTCTGTTAAGAGGCGAGAATCTGTTGACAGCCACATACAGTTTTCAGGATTTGAATGAAGTATGTTTTGGGTTACTTATAAGAAACTGCAATAAAGGCATTTAGACATGTCATTATTAATAAAATTGCTAGTTAGTGTATCTAGTAAAGATAATAAGGTATTATTAACTGTGGTTAACTTTTTCCACATTTATGCCTATTAATGCTTACTAGTGGTCACCGGTGGTCGAAATTCGACCATAATTAATTTTAATTATAAGATTTGATATTAAGGTTCTATTGTTAAAGACTATACTTCTATGTTCATAGATTTTGCCAAGAATACACTCTTTGTTAGAATATTTTTTTCATACAAATCATATAAAGTACAAACATCTATTATACAATAATTATGGTTATTGTTTACCTTCCGTAAGACTATAGACAAATAATATTAAAGCAAACAATATTAATCTGTTCTCAATTTGACCACATACTTGAACCATAAACAAAAGAGTATGTATGCGTGTTGTGTCAAATGCATGGTAGTGTGTGTAATGTTTTTTTTTATTGGTTTAGTGTGTTTTTTATGCATTATTTTAAACAAATGTTAGCATTCTGCTTTACCTTCTCCAAATAAACTATACGTTTATTAAATTTCATACTCTTTCGTCAACGCAATTTTCTTAAACAAGGGTACAAAGTTTTTACTTAACGTATTAATATATAGATAAAGATATATGAACCTGACCTTAAATAGGTACTTTATGTAAGGGAGCCACTGGTTCTCAAATCATTGGTTTGACACGAATGTCTACTTTTAGTTGACGTATATTGGAAAAGACGTGCTCTTGGTCGTAAGGAATGTATCATGGTATTACTTTTTATTCTTGTTACAAGCTATTTAATTAAAATAATATGATACAATTTTTTCATTTAAACACATTTTTAGGTGAGTATGTAAATAGTCGGATTAGAGACTACAAGTAAAACACATCTGTTTAGTAAAATTATTTTTATTATCTCTATAGGAACAATAATTCTATAGGTATTCTACGCCTTAGACTTAGAGGGGTATGTATATAATTAAGATGTAGTGACTAAATTTTTATAAGTACTTATTCGTTATTTTATACAATATATAATTATTTGTGAACATATTTTGTAGATATTGTTAGTTCTTAATTATTAGAGACAAAAATCTTATTTAAAACATGTTAAGTTTCATAAATTATTTCTCAAGGACTTTTTTTTACTTTATTAATATAATACTTATTAAAGCCATCATAAATATTACCTAAAATATTTTTTTTATTACTAGTAAATAGCGCAAAATAAAAATCTACTGTTTAATAAAACATTTTTTAACGCGTGTGAAGCGTACGAGAAATCGCAGAAAGATGTTTAGAAATAACATTAAACACCGTTGAATAGACACTTCTTATGGAATAATGTAACTTTAATTCTCGTATATGGAGTAACATGATCCGGCGACGCGATCGGATTGTCCATGTCGTCATATTTGAGCATGGGGCGTAACGCGCGTTTCTCGGTTCACTGGTCGACGACAAGTTTAAACGAACGAAAAATATGACATTCTGTAATCAACACTTGGACGTTTCATATCAAAAATGTTACGGAAGATGGATCGGTGGATTCCGTTCCGACATTGGGTTGAACATGTAAATTACTCTGCTAAGTGAAAATTAGTTCTGTCCCTTTATTATCTAGTTTTAAATAATTATACTTTTAAAGTGGACTAACTATTCATTTAGTAACACAAAGATATTTTAGACCATGAAATATCCATTAACTTCTATCTATCTATCGATCTAAAAATACCTCTTTTATTAGATAGATTAAAGTCAGAGCTAAGTGATAAAGAAATCTTTAGTATTCAAAAACAGTTTCTTGAAATATTATCTTTATTTAGTGTCCATTTTATTTAAGGGCGGCTTGCACTATCGAATTAATCTAGTTTAAGCTTGTATAAAACGCTTATTAATTGAATTAGTTTGGTTCCATCTTAATGATGATTTCAGTTTAAGTGTTGTTACAACTAGATTTTGATTTAGTGCAAGACAATAAGTACAGATCAGCGCTAAATAGCATTTTATATAACTCTAAACTAGATTTAATTTGTTAGTGCAAGCCGCCCTTAATGTTTGATATTTTTGCCTAATTAACCCATATAAAGCATAAAAAAACATTATATAATTATATCATGAACTTTTAATAAATATATTGACTTAAAATCTGATAATTATCAGAATAAGGGTTACAGAATCAAAATTGTATTGAATTTTGAATCAATATATGTGTTAAATGCCCAACTTTTTTATACTTCTATGGAATGCACACCACTGCTAATATCTATCTATTTTCGGACATAGAAACCTTGTTAATGTTTGTTAATACTAAAATTTATACTGAGAATATATTTTAGATATATTAAGATACATACTATCTAGATACTACCAGATCTACCTAGGTAGATATAGTTCTAATCATCGGAAACCTAGGTTAGTTTAACAATGTTATCGCGTTGAATATATTCGGTATTTAACTAAGGTATATACGATATATATACTTCTACATATATACTACTATATATATACGATAAGATAAATCAATTAGGAATGTTGAAGAACATTTTTTCTCATAGGATAATCTTAATTCTAGTTGCGACCGCGTAATCAGGTAACCCGATCAGCTGAGAGTTTGATCGGCTCGACGAGTCGCGCATCGGACCGACACTATGTTCCTATTCCTGCTTCTCACCTTACCAGCGTAAACGGAGATTGACCAAACACAATCGCTATTATTTAACACTTTATTACTCAACTTACGCATCGAGAATTTTATATCTCTTTAGTACAAAAGAAAAGTTTGTGTATAATACGGATTGAAAATTAGTAAAATTTTGTTATAACAAAAGATAGCTGATATTTCCTAATTACATTTATAATATTGGTAGATACTAATGACAATTTATCGCTTAATGTTAACACAATTTAACTACAGTCAAAACCGTTCATGACGACATCGTTTAGAACAACACACCGGTTATATTGACTCAGAACAAAGGTCCCGGCAAAAAAAAAATAGGAATTCGTATCTTGATCTTAGGACTTATTTAGAAAACGTCTCCGGTTGTTACGTCTATCAGTTTTTACATTTACATTTCATAGCAGATTTTGACTGTATTTTAAAAAGAATGTAATAAAATCTATCATTTTACAAAATTGAATTCCATTCATCACATAAACTGGCCAGCAAAACAAGAAGCCGAAGTTAAAATCATTTCTTATAGGTGAGTATTCTTATTAGTTACCTGTTAGAATATATGGAATAAGATTAATTCTCAGTTATTAATTAGCTTTTTGTTATTTTTTGTTCTGGTTCGAAAAAGTAACCTTACATCACTTGATGGTAAGTATATTGTTGTCCAAGCGATCACAAAGATCCTAGATTAAGTCATAAAAATATAATAGTAAACTAATGCCACTTACTATAGTGTTAATGTCAATAAAATGATCGCTTTACGCGAATTTACAAGATTTGTAAACATAAAAGGGTGAATTTACATTTTGATATTCGCAAATGCTTTTGGGACTAAAGTGGCATTCGCTCCCTAAAATTTTAAAACATCTATTTGCATATGCTTTGAGTACATAAACGACACTTTCCGGAGCACTTTAAACATCTCTTGAAAGGTATCCAGCAAAAACATCGATACAAATGTAATGAATTTTATATTATTTTGTAGGCAGATTTATACATATATTTTTTGCCTGTTTCTCTAAATATAAGCTTTTGAGTCACTTCTGAAATTCGGGTCTTAATTATTTTTTTAGGTTTAGGAAATGCACTAAGTTTTTGGGCTAATTTTTTTTTTAATTGGCAAAACATCGGCTGTCAGATTGGCCAGTGTTTCCAAATATATTTATTGATTTCTAGCAGATAAAACCGGAGTGGAAATATTCTCTAAAACCTTTTTACATGTAGTAAATCTCGCACTTACGTTTCGTTTGCGAAAACGCCAATTTGCATACGTTTACGCCACTTTTTGAAGTCGGCACGAGTGAGGTACTCTGCAGGAGCAAAAGACGACGAGAGAAGGCAGGGACGTGCGGGGAGAGTAATCAGCGTAATGCCAATCATGCAAATTTCGAGATCCGACTGAAAGCCTCAACCGGCTTGTTTCAGGAGTTAAAATGGAGATCCACTTAACAGATTACGCAACTCTCATACGCAATTGATGGCGGCGGAAATGATGTAAATAATATAGACCGGTCAAAACATTGCTCTTTTTGGTTCAATGTTGCATTCGCAAACACGACTACGGAGCGAAATTATTTTAACTTTTCTGGCATTAGTAAGTTGAATGTGTCGATTTCATCTACGAAACAATTTAAACCTTATATGTAATTATTTCGTAGTTACTCTATAATAAGATCTTTCAAATAATGCGTTATAGCTAACTAAATTAAATGAATTGTTAAGTACCTATCACCTTTTGTAATATTACTTATGGGTATTTAATTTGGCACTCTCTCGATTTCATCTAGGAAAAAAATTAACCCTTATACTGAATTATTTACCGTAGTTACTCTATAATAAGATCTTTAAAATAATATATAATATTGCTAACTAAATTAATTAAATTGTTAAGTATTACCTTTTGTAATATTACATATAGGTATTTCATTTGTACGAAAACAGGTAGCTAACGTTGTAAAAGATAAATTACTTATCTAAGATATTTGTGTAATAAAAACATCATAAGCTTTTATTTATTTATTTATAAGGACACTTACACAGTCTACATTAACATATAAAACAATATAAGACATGATCAAGATATATTACAAATGCGACTATATTTAAGTGTAGACTACTTGCATAGAAGAAATGAAAAATAAAAATACGAGTGACACACGGATAGTAACAGTAAAAAAAAGAAATACACTGATCTAATTTGTAAAAATTATAAAAAAAGAAGCCTAAAAACAATAATCTATTCCACAATCTTCTCATATATTCTCATAACATCCTTTTTTGAGCTTATGAATACTTTCGTTAAATAACATAACATAGAATTGTATAGCTTTGTCATTCTGCATTTAAATTTATTGTTACTCTTTGATGTTTATTGTATGTTATTTATCGTAACCCAATGTTATTTGTATACTTGTAAGTTATCTAGATATATTTATTTTAGCTTTTTTTATCCTGATTCGGCATTGCGACCATACATGCCTGTAGTTAAGCAGGTGCTGTCTTAAAAAGAATGACGACAAACATTAGTAAAGAAAAAAAGATACTCGCAGCGTTTATGCCGTCCTTTACACATATTTCTTCAAGTTTCATTTACGAGACTCCATATGATAGGACGGTGGAAACACTCACTGGAAGACCATTTCGCAGCTCGACGACTTGGCAAAAGTAAGAGTTAGATCTTCAAAGACCTAGCCGGGATGTGACTTAAAGTATAATAATATCCAGTATAATGATATTGAATAAAGTGACATGTCTACAACGAAATAGTCTTTGTGAAGCTGCGTACGAGCACAATATTGCTTGCTCCTAACGAATTTAAACGTCGGCATAAACTGAGCTGTGTACTCGCTAATTGAGGATTTGTAACACGCACTCCACTTGTTTTCACTTGTATGCTAAAGGAATAATTTATTATATTACATTATCTTGTTGATAAAATCACATTTTAGCAAATGATTACTTCTTATGAATAAAATATTATAAAGATTTAATTACACATTACACAATATATTTACGTATTATTTTAAAATTGTTTAGTAAATCTGCTTTTGTCTATTATATTTAATTAATAAAAAATCAGGGTTAATCAGAGAGACATTTAATTTTAAAATGAAATAAGCTTCAATTTGTTTATATAAAAATTAAGATATCTTTACAAAAATCTTGAATCTTTTTTTTTTAAATCGATTATGAGTAATAAAACTGAACTAAATTAGGATAAAACTTTGTACTATTTCGTTGAAATTATAAACCTGTCGTCGTACTCTAAAATGTCTACAAACGCTTTCTAAAATATCAATTCACTTCATTTACACATTAATCAGAACGGTTCCACTTTATTCTCAAATATTTTCTATTAAAGGGTGTTAAAAGCAACATGGCCGCCTTTTCTCGCTTTTCCCGTTCTCATTTCAAATTCAGAACGTAGAGCTGGCGAAGTGAGAGCGTGGGTTCAGTGTTATCACTTTTAAATATTAAAATGAAATTATTGTAAGGCGTAAAGAGGTTTACTAATTTATTGTAAATTAGTTTGAAATTAAAATAGACTGAATACTTCCTGATACTAACATTAGGTATTATAATTATTGTGTAGGTCATTATACTGAATGAAATCAACGAAGTATTATAATTTTCTTTATGTATACTTATGTATATACCCATTATTTTTGTAGCCCAATTTCTCTATCTTTGTCATATAATATATTAATGTTGGTGGTAGCTCGATTGCCCGATCTGGGTCATGACCATAGTACACAAGTATAAAGACCGTCAAAGTGACTCTCTAGGGTCTGTCCCGTTTCAGGATCAGCTTGTGTATATCCAGTAATTCATATGCCTAGAGACTTTAAGTCGTGGTATATGTAGGCCGACATGACAACAGAGACTATCAATGGATTTTCATCCTTTGATGGTCATTTTCGTTGTTGGACTACACTGTACTTACGATCTGGTGCACTGTAATCACTATCTCGAGCTAGAGTAAAAAAAATAGTTATCAACAATAACATAAGTACATATATGTATAAATTACGATAATATAAATGAAAAAAGTAAAATAACTGTCGCTTCTCACCCAGTAAAGTTGTATAGATTTTTCCTAGTCAAAAGTATTATGTCCTGCCAAAAAAAAAATCGATATATTAAATAATATTTGTAAATTATTAGGTTTGGCATACCCGTAATTCACCAGTGTTAAAAATACAGTTCATATGTAGAAAACATCATATTTTTGTATGCATGTAGAGCTATGTATGTCTATGAAAAATAGTATAAAACAAGAATTATACGAATTAACATATCAAACGCGTCTTCGTTATTCGCCATATCACCCTAGTGTACGACGCCTATGATGTCTTAATAGTAGTAACTCGTGTACTAGTAAATTTTGTTAGTCTTTGTCGAATCAAAGCTTGAAAACAAAAGGTCCTTAAAAAACTTAAAATATCTTAGTAAGTAAATACACGATAATTTATAGTACGTATTCAGTGACGTGTATCCTATATAAGCATAAAAAAAACATCTTGTTATACTTGGACATTTACCATACATAATTTTTATTTTTTTTTGGTGCTAAGGTAATCACTCGATGTGGATCATGACTACGGTACTACAGTACACAAGTGTAAAGACAGTCATAGTGACTCGCTTTGGTCTGTCGCGTTTCGAGATCAGCTTGAGTAAATCCAGTAACTCGTATACCTGGAGACCTTCAGTCGTGGTATATGTGGGCTGACATGACGACAGAGACTATCAACAGATATTAATTCTTTGTTGGTCACTTTCGTTACTGGACTACACTGTACTTACCATCAGGTGCACTTAAGTCACTTTGTCGAGCCAGTGTATAAAAAAACATGTATATTGATTTAAAATTTGGTCAATTTAGATAATTAGCGGATTTTAAGTCAATATATTTATTAAATGCCCGAGCAAAACAAGGTAATGCTTTTAATGCTTTTATTGGGCTCATACCACTGGTGACTATAATAATTCGTAAGGAACAACTAATAAGTAATAAAATAGGTTTTAAGAATTTATGGAAATACAATCTCTTTTTTATTAATGTTGAAGGAGAAAATGAAGCCGATTCTTGACCGCGCTTTTCCAACAAATGCCCAATTATCCTTCTTTAAAGGCCCTTAAATCATAAAAATATTTACTTATGTACTTGGATTAAACGCGATACATTTTTAAAATTTTTATCGATGCATATATTTTACAACGTATCACGACATTAAAAAGTAACGTATTAAGCAGTGCAGACAAGACTACATCGCACAAATAAATAACATTTTAAATTGGAAGGAGAGCAAGAGCTTTGCTTTTACGTTGCGAATTTGAAATGCGGACTAAGTTTTCCATTATTTATTTTATGCTATTATATACTTTCATTTGAGGAGATTTATCATACATGTTTCTATGTAGTATATAGAGATGGGCAAAATGTAATTATTAACGATTATAAAATGTAGTCGTAATTTTAATTTTGTTGCTATTTAATGACGATTAAATCCCTTCAAAACATTAAGGAGAAATAAATGTGCATGCAAAGGATTTCGTAGTACTTAAAACCTAGATGAGCAAAATGCAGCCATATTAATCATGAAAAACGCAAAATGTAATCATAATCGTTTTTTTAGTAATCTGATTACATTTTACTCATCTATAGTAGTATATAATTTGAGCTATAGTTTCTACGCATTTGCATTTACACAAATTATAGTTGTTTTTTTTAACGTTGTTAACTTAAGTCTACATTTAGTATAAGTGAAGGTAATTATTTGCCTATATTGTTTGTGTACAAATGGAAATGATTTATTATCATCATCATTGGCCCATCCTAATCTGCTGCTGGACTTGAACCTCTCATGTTAGGCATCTACACAAACTTAAATTGATTACAAATAGCTATTATATACTGTTACCAAATTTATTAATTTGTTATTTATTATGTGATTGCCTTATGTGTGTAATATAAACAAGAAATATATTTTAAAGATGTAAGGTATAAATATATCTCATAAGATTCTTATAAGTTTTCTATAAGATTGGATTTAGAATTCACCCTTGTGGGTGTGTCCTCGCCACTTGGAACCTTTCGTTAAACGGTCGCTAAACGTTTGGGCGGCCCGCCCTACCACCTTCAGTGTGAAAGAGGCTTTAGGAAGCATATTGCATTCAAAATGAGACTTAAAGCCCTGATAACTAGAGCAATGTTAAAAAGAAGGTAATTTATATAGAACTCTGACGTAGTAAGGATACCTTAATGCATCTACATAGAGCTTAATCGTTTTATTTTACCTACATCACTTGCTATTGGTACAACTTCGACTAATCATTTAACTCTATAAGTCCTTTACTTAGTATTTTTACGTAAGTATAATGTTTTGTAAGCAAAATACCCGGTTCATATTTTTTTTAGTTTTTATTCTGTTTATGAAGTATTTCACATAAATGTTAAGTTATACTTTATCTCTAAGTAACAATAGTGACTAGTTCGTTGTTATAGTATTTGTCGTTGGGTTACATTTAAATACTGTAGTGATTGTATGTAAGGAATGCATAAAATTAGGTTACATATTAATAACATAAATATCATGTTGGTCGTTTAGTAAAAGAAATATTTTATCAGAAATAATCGGAAAAAGGAAGATCTGTTTAAATTGGTAAATTGAGGATTTGATTGATTCTAGGCATTGTATCTTGAAATTGGGAAAATAATTGTAGTATTTAAATTAGAATAGAAAAATAACGAGAAATATAATATAAAGGTATTAATAGTTTACCAAATATATAATTTAAAGTGATAATAAGAGTTTGATTGAAGAAGGAAGAACTCCACAACATCGGTCACACAAGCTCCCGTTTTATATATAGTTCATTTTTAAAACTTCATTTAGCAAATAGGTTGGTGCCACTCCTGATCGGTAATTTTATGTACATCTAGTTGTATATATACCTGGAAACCTTTAGTCGTGGTATATGTCGGTTGGCTCGAAGACGGTAGCTGTCCATTTATTCTCGTTTCTGGACGATCACTACCACTCTTAGACTAGACTATATTTGGTATCAGATGTGTGTAATTAATTTGTCAAGTCAGTACGTTAAATAAATGGTCTACCAACCTAGATGTTATTTACTGCCTTCTTGATGAATCTCGTGTCATAGTTTTGAGGAGAAATGTGCTTTGATGCCCATTAAACAACTCCAAAGTGCGCGATAAGGATGTTCAAACTTCTAGAACATTTAGGGTCAGTAGTTGTTGTCGTTCATGAATAACGTTATCTATTCTTTATCTTTAATTGTAGTAGGTAATCATATTGAGGTAAAATACATGTCCAAATACATTTGCTTTATTAATATATATCAAACAGTACGTTACTGCATATAAAATAGTCTCTATGTATTCCTATATTTTTTTAATATTATGGATATCTTTGTATAGTATTTGGTACATATAGTGAAAACCGGTGAAAATTTAGTTTTGTTCTAAATCATAATAATATAATAAGGTAAGCTTAGTGTCAAAAAATATTTTTATTAGGTACTTACATCAAATTATAATATATTTCTAAACATTTTTTTATATCATTTAATACCATAATTATTGCGTATCCTCTGTTAATAGGTTCTCTAACTGAATATCTATATAACCTTTGAAAAACGATGTTTATCGGGGCAATAGTGAGACTGGCTGCCTGTCGCAAGCGCCGCTCGAGTCCCCTTAGGGCCCGATTAGTATCCTATTCGCAAAAGTTGTCAGACAAGGCACGGATTAAGGATAATTCAAGTATTTAAAAATACTGAAACAAGTAATCAGCTGAAGCAAACTCGATTAAGGGATGATTTCGACTAATTGTATAAACTTTTATAATATTTGTTATTTAAGTGATTGATTTTGATATCACTGAATGAGAAACCCGAAGACCGTGTTCCATGACGCTTATTAGGTGATACCTATGTGAAAATTTAAAAATACCATGTCGAATAGAAGTTAATACTAGCTACTTATAAAGCCCCTGTCAGAATACCAGCGCTGCGGAATCTACGAGGGTGCACTCGGTAGCACAAGCTGAGACAGGGTCCTTATCGGCGCCAGCAGCGGTCTAGAACCTAGGTCTAGGTCAAGGTCTTTTCATTTAATTTTTATATTATTTTACTTCTTCTTTATGTATTATGTTATTACCTTGTTTTGTTGATGTTGTCGTTCAAATGTTTTCTATCTTCCTTCGTATATGATTTCATTATCATATTCGTAATACATTATATTTAGGTTTTACAATGAATATCTAAGGATATCTCGTATTATGTTAAAATGTTACTTTTGAAAAGTTCGCTAAGCCGTGTATACCAACCACGTTTCTATAGAAAGTAAAAAGAAGTTTGCGTTCGACCCTGTTATTTTCATCCTGTAATACTCCAGTCTATCTAGCCGTAAACATTTTTTGCGTTATCCAGATATCTTGCACATTTTTAAGATGATTTCTATTTTAAATTTACTTTATTATTTTTTAATTTTATTATAATGTTGGTTCTGCTGATTTAAATAAAAGCAATGCGAAGTGATCCTCCTTTTCTTTAATATTGCGTACTGCCAAGGAGTGAAATACGCAAACACTGTATACTTTTCCAGCTTCGTATAATATGGGAATCTTCAAGCAGCAAAGAAATCGGTTTTGTTGGTTTCTGTTTTCTGTTGAGCGAGCACCATCGTTGTTTTGGTCTCACCATCGCTTTCCTTTACGAGTAGCTGTGATTAAGAACACGTGTAATCTTGTTTGTAATAATAAATATAATGGCTAAATTTTAGAGTACTGTGGTAGTAATTGCACACTATATATAATAATTACATACAGGCTAGCTATAAAATATGATAATCCATAAGCAATTATTGTGCGTAAGTAAATAGTTTTGGGCATAATAGGGAGTATTTTCCAAATAGCAAAAGATTTTAATTAAAATAGCCATAGTCTTTTATTATAGTAGACATATTTAATGAAAATACTATTTAGAAAAGGTTGGGAACGTCTGGGCGAGGGTTTTTTGCACGCCTAGCTAATAAGCGTCTACTGGCTCGTGAAATATTACAAATTGCGTCCTCCCTCCCTCGCTTCTGTACGCTGGCAGTTTTTACTCTGGCTTTTCACACAAACGTACCCAGCGTATCCATCAGTGAGTGTTAAATAAACATAACTGTGCATTTTGTGTAATATCAAGACAAAATTTTTATCATTAAGTTCTTCCATAACATATTGTATATGTAAATAACTTATATAACTTTTTAGGCGTCACGCTATATTGCCGTGAGGGTAGATGGAGATGTATTATTGACATCAATTCGAATTGTTGACACAGAGTACTGTCGTGTTTATTTTGTCCCTAAGTTACCAGTGACGCAACAGGTCACCTGGTCATGTTATATGGCCGTAACTACTGTAACGTACTGCATTCCTTAAGCTCTGTCTCGCAGGACTGCATTACTCCCCTCAAATGTCCCACGGAATTTAAATAGGAACCCGATTATAGTAGTAGATCTAGGCGCCCATATGCAGTGGTTTGCAATAAACGAGGGAGGGAGTCGTATAGGGTATGTTAGATTTTTTATCAGGTGCAAATGGATCCTTTTTAAAGTCCAAAATTATTAAATCGATTAAAAAAAGCTAAATCATGATAAATATCTGTTATTCTTATTTATTTATGATACTTTCATTTTAATATACAAAATAAGTGTCATTGCATCATTGTTTTAAAAATTGTTACATGGCTTTAAGTAAATTAAAATTTTTGAGCGCATACAACATGCCTGTGTACATAGCTACAAATTACAATAGAATAATTAAACCAGTTAAGACGCTTTCTAACCAATCAATTTTCTTAAAGGATATAACTTAATAAAAGCGAGTAGGGCCTTGGAAATTGGGAAAGTGAATTAAAGCGTCCCACAAACTGGTTATATCAATCATAAACTTATTCGATTAATTACGTTTTGCGGAGTTAATAGCGACATCTAATAACGGGCGTAGTGTTGTTTTGATAATCGATGTCAGACGTAAATATTGTTGACGGACGAATAATAATAATACAGCGAAGGTAATATTCGTCGACCAACAAGATGTTAAGTGTTTTAGCTTACTTTACAAAGCCTGACTGATTAAATTAAGTTCCAGCATTGCTTTTCCAAAATTTAAAGACGATTTTAAAAAGTGGCAAGTTATGTAATCTGTTGCTTTTAAAAACGAATAGGTATTAAATAATTTCTTAGTTTCTAATTAATATATTATGTATTGTTTTATAATTGTAGGTAGTTATTTTTGTGTTGCAATTTTTATGTATCATAAAACAAAGAAATTATATAAAATGTGTGAATATCTGTCCTCGATAACAAAGTCATTGTCGATATTGGTACAGGACAACACTAGTTGGCCCATTTCGGCGGTGTCATTAGGCAGGCTGTGTTAATGATTAATGCGGCGCCGGGCTCACACGTCCCCTTATCCCCTCGCCCCTTGCACCCGACCCTCTAGCTAGTCGCAGCAAATAAAACTCGACACTTAATCGAGCTACCCCTTTTGATGGAGCGCTCTGTTACGTTAGCCTCGTGTCCTACCAAATCAACAACAGATTAATTTTGTTCAAAGATATTATACTTATATCTATCCCGATAGCCGCACAAGCAAATGTCTATGCTTACAGGAGTGCTCTTACGTTGCTAGCAAACCCATAAAGTTCGTAGGTTGACCGCCTTAAGCGTTGGCTCTCTCAACAATGAAATCTAAGTCAACAGGCTCTCCTATATCTTTTCGATTGCCCTACTTTGCGAACCAAATGATCAACACCATTTAAAATGTAATACAACAAAAAAAAAATTACCAAATATGGTGAATCGGCTTTTGGGCGATGGATACCGAATCTATTGGTATGAATAATTTTAGTGGAAAAGTATTATCCGAGTCAGAATTTTTAACCGGTATCGTCATATCAAAAACTCTTTTAATAGTCTGATAGAAACTAGTAATAGGTTCATTTATGTATTGTGTGTACATATTAATGTATAATATAATGATATTAAAAAACTAGCTTTAGCGGTATCTAAAATACTCCTTTTAGGTTGATATCAGATCCCTTGAATTAAATAATTGACTATCAAAAAGTAAACTCATATATGTATCTGTATTATTTACTAATAAGAACACTTACATAGTCTACATTAACGCACAAAAAATATAATAGAACAAGACAAATTACAAATGCGACTATATTTAAAAGAGCAGACTACTTGCACAGAAGGAAAGTAAAATAAAAATAAGAGCAACACTCGGACGAGAACAGTAACAAAATGAGAAACAAAAAACATTAATCAATGTGTTACAAAAAACCTGAAACAAAAACCTAAACAGAAGGAAAAGAAAAAAAAACAAACAAACAGTAAGTTACACCAAAATCCTTTCTAATACCAGTAACTTTCTTTTTTGATTTTCATTGTATATCGAGATCAGTAGATCTCGGCATATTATACAGCTTTGTATTGATTTAACTTTATATACTTACACAATAACAATAATATGTTTTCATGTTTTATTTTTTTCGGGATGAGTAAAGATACTATACATTAAAAGTTGTATCTAAATAGAACCACAAAACATATTAGACCAAAACCCTGAAAAACTAAGCTTTGCAAAAAAAGAAAAAAATTAGATGGCATTATGTTATTCACATGGCATACGTCTTTCGTTGGCTTACTATCGTATAGCATAGCAAATGTAGAACGACAATATTTTTATTTGTCCATAGATTTGCGGTGTTCGTGACTAGCCAGCCTAACGTTTTGATGATCGAGTGGATTGCTTAAAAATTGGTAGTTCACGATTTCTGTATTGCATTAAGTGCTTACATTTGTTCAAGCTTATTGGATAGGTTAGGTAGATATAGTTTGCTATGAATCTTTTCTTTGTAACTTTATGTTTATTCATGTTATTCTTAAGGATTACCTACTTGGGAGATAGTGAACGATTATTGCTCAGGATATATTAATGTGTCTCATAACCTACTAATTTACTATTTTACTCCGGTCTTAGTTTAATTATTTTACAAAATAATTTTCTTTACAGATAGGTACAGTGAGAGTAACTCACAGTTCATGATAAAAAAATAAATAATTTTTATTCTTTATTTGACGCTATTTACCATTGCCGAGCTCGGCTTACCACTCTATAAAGAATCGTTTGACTTAGGTACCTACTTCACTACAATGAAGTCTGTATTTTGTAACAATTTTTAACGGATATAAGACGTCCAAAACATATTTAGATATAAGTGTATGTAATGTATAAGTATGTAGCTATGTATAGAAGAAGAATGTATATTATGGCATTATGTATTGGTGTATTATGTATAATATTTTGGTATATTATAGATTAAATAATTATTGGAATACCAAAGAGCCATTTAAACTATAAACCATACATTTTAAATAAAGTAGGCGGATACATGATGCTCACCTAACAACTAATACCCTCACGTTTTGCTCTTACAATATTCAGCAATCATGACGAGATCTCGCAAGCAATTTTTCTTAACAACTCATCCGGCGCTTTACACGTCTGCGGAGGACGAATTAAAAGGATAAGCGAGCCGAAGCAAGGTAGCGGTGATTAGTCGCCTCGGATGATGGATGACGCCTTCGTCGATACCTGATGGACACAAAACGAACGCTGAAACCCACAACTCATTATACGCAGGTGATAACGCCGACTATAAAGTTCTAGTTATATATGAACCCCTTACATTCCTTCGAACCGGATACGTTAATATTTATCCATATACTCGTATGTATATTGAAACACTTGTCTTGACCGACATCATCGTAGAGTTGAAACTTCTGAAGCTAGAAACATGAGACTTGAACACTCCGTTTAATTTATTAGTAGGTACTTGCTACCTAGTTCTTTTGATATTCATACCCTAAATAGGTGAAATAGATTAGATTATTTATTTTGATCTAAGCACTATGAAAACTGGAAAAAATTTGCTTGATCTAGTGAAACCTAGTAGACGTAAAAGCTTTTTGGTTAGAAATGAGAAAAAAACCTGTCTCAAAGTTTTTTAAAAGTCAACTTCTATGGTGTAAATTATGGCGGCCCGGGCAATGCTGGTTCACCATAGATAGTACTTTTAAATCCAGTATAGAAATGTTTATTGTTGCACGCTTTTATAAAATAATTTATTTATGCAGTTTGTGTTTCTAGTCTTAATTCGGTTTAGGTTAAAAAACAAATGAAATCCTTGTCGAAGACGGCTACTCACCGTTGCATTAAGCGTGGTAAACGCGTAAAGGCGAGAATTACCTTAATCAGTCACGGTGTTAGCGTAAGACAGAGCCTGGATGTGCCCATTAGGGACCATTAGAGAAGACGCAGGTGTCTCCGAGTTAGATACGCTACTGGCACAGTAGGCAAAGACGGTTTCACCGCAACGCTGTTACAGGATCATAAAATAAATGGGTCATTTTATTTTAACGATATAAATTGTACAATGGTAGCAATTAGAGTTGAACAGTTTAAATCTTCTTATTACAAAACCATGATTATAATGACCACCATACATTATTAAAGAACGCGTAAATTAGTTACTACAAAAAGTAATACGATTTTTTATTGGTTCTTATATACTAATGAATCTCTTATAATAATATCTATGATGACTTGTATGTGATAGATAAGATAGATTTTGTAACGACGTACTTAACAACTGTATAAACCAGTAATAAATATAAACTTTATATTGTTATTAGATGGATAATGGATATTATTTAATTGTAATTTTGTTAAATTTTTTACATTTACTGTTCACGAAAATAATTTTTGTTTTAGTAAAATACACTTCGAAAAAGTATAATTTAATATTTTAAAAAGGATTTACATTAGGAAATAATAGTTTAATTTATATTTATAAATTATAAGTTTTGTATTATTTATATTCATTTATCTTGTTTTTTATGATTTGCAGCCTAACTCTTGACGTCAATCACAACCGGTATTGGGTGAAGATGAGGTCGATGCTGTACCGCGTTTGCCCAACAAATGCCTATTCACTTTCCTTTTACGAGTTCTCAGATCATGAGGTTGTGAGAAGACACGCAGAGAGCGTATTCCACCCACTTCTTTGCCGTTTACGTTGTGAAGGATGAAGCGAACTTTTCATTAGGGATATTGGGAATATCAACCACCAGTTGTCTTATCACTTATTTTTTTAATAAATATTTGTTGCAAACATTATAATACTTATATTTCATACAATTTTAAATCGTCCAGTGTGTCACTTATTCATAATTTCAAAGAATTACAATTAAAATTGTACGTTTTTATGAGACTTTTGTTTAAACGTCCTTAATTGGTTATAATTTCTCAGGCTCTGATGTTAAACTGTCGATTACGGAACTCAGTTAATTTCTAAGTATTGTTAATTATAACATTTAACTTAGGTATTTATAAAACAATGGATGGAATCCGGAATTTTTATAGAGATTGTCTTTAATATAATACATTTTTATATAATTTAACAATGCCGTAATTAGATTATATAAATTTAATGTTGTTTTACGGATTTCTAATTCTTATAGAAACCTTTTTCAATGATTACGATTGCCTAGCGAGAGAAATTGTAATGAATTTTTATTTAATGGATCAAAATAAAAAAGTGCACTGTAAATTAAATAAATAATAAGATAAATATCACACTTCTGCGCACCTCTTGGAATGAACAGTGATACATCATTAGCTATGTCTCTTTGCGCTGGTAATTGTGTTCAAAGTATGGTAAACGGTAGCGGAGTTGATAGTCGCTTTCAAGGCATAAAACACTATATAGAGCACATGATATTTTTGTAAACGACTAAGGGTTTTTGCGATTTTTTTTTACACTGGCTTGACATAGTGACTACTGTGCACCTGATGGTAAGTACAGTACAGTGTAGTCCAAAAACAAAAGCGACCATCAAAGGATGAAAAACCATTGATAGTCTCCGTCGTCATGTCGGCCAACATATACGACTGAAGGTCTCTAAGTATATGAGTTACTGGATATACACAAGCTGACCCCGAAACGCGACAAGCCAAAGCGAGTCACTGTGACGGTCATGACCCAGTTCGGGCAATCGCCCTACCACCAAAAAATGGATGGATGGAATGGTGGATGTTGTCATTCTCAGTTAGTATGTGATAAGTTCTTGTAGAATCTGAAATAACTCGAAGGCACTCAGTTCTTTTCAAATATTGCAAAAGATTTATGGTATAAAATACCTATTATATAACTCCCTATGCCGTTCGTTGTCATTTCCATTTTCTCCAAAAAGCAAATACTGGGAGGTTTTTTTTATTTATTGTAAAGTACCAACCACTTGGCGTCCCAGTAAAAATTGCAAAGATGGATTGATTGCTAACATATATATTCTTGAAAAAATAATAATAATATTACGTTATAAAATTTTCACGTTAGGCAATAATACATACATGTATCCGTTTATATTTTGATAGCAGTATCTCTTATATATTTATGAATACCTGTGCCTGATTTCGAGCCTGCGGCACGATACGTCGCATATTAAGCACACGGCGCAAGATGGTTGCCATTTGTCATGTGGACGAAATTATGAAAATTAGTGTCGCACATTCACCCAATTTTTCATCATTTCAGTAACGTGACATTTTGATTGGTAATGTGGTTAAACAACTGTTATTTTTTATTTAGAGTAATTCTCAACAAATGTCCTGCTTTATTAAGTTTTTTCAGATTAATTACAAATGAATACTGTATTAACTAAAGGCTTGATTTAAGGAAAATCATCACAAACAATGAATCCATAAAATGCTATGACCAAAGTACTGGGTAGATAGGAATATTTGGTTTTTTATCGTGATAAGTAACACTTATAAAATTATTGTAATGCAATCAGAAGCAAACAATGCGGTTCTAAAAGCAGTGAATTGTTAACAGATAAAACCATCTACATTTAACATAATTCACACTTCTTATCAGTTCTCGATGAGAATTCACGGCGCAGTCGGATCAAAACTTACAGGGATGCACTATAAAACTCCTTTTTGGGTCCCAAATCCTACTGGAAATCTAGGGCACGAGAAAATTTCCACTATTTTTGAGTAATGGCAGTTTATATCAGACGTATGTTGGAAGAATCTATTATATGGCGTATTATAATTTTTACTTAAAATTATAATTATTTTAAGAGTCTTAAATACAATACGATAGAATTTGAAATTTGTAAAATGAAATAAAATAACTTTATTGTTAAGGGACAATTACTTCCTGATATACGTGCTCACGTATATCGCATCCTTTGGCAACGTCGCGTTGTATATTTATTACCAAAACATTCATACAATATAAATGTCGTAGATACATCTCCTGCGCTTACCATATGCAGCTGTAGACAATTGTAGAGTGATGTAGATTGTGTTCTGCGGTAAAGCGATAATTCAGCTCAATCTATGTCGTGAGCTCTAGCGCTTTGTTTTATGCGCTGGCTCCTGTGCGCCTTTATTTAGAAAATTGATGAGAAATGGTATCCATTACGTTGGAGGGGCCTTATAAAAGATCGTTCTGTGCGGCTCAACGTTTGTTACTAGTAAAAGGAAATGAACTCAAATTTGTTTTCGTGATTGCTGCTTTTGATGCGTGTATCGAATTTGAATCGATATAATTTTCTTCACCAATCATATTTCTTATTACATTATATGTGACACCATATAAAATAGTTTAAAGCATTATGTAATATGCATATTTAACATAACTTTAAACACCCCTAACTGGTTATAATTAATCTTATATTTCAGTAAAAATTTAAAGTTCAGGTTATTTCGTTAAAATAGTTTTTTTTTTGGTATCCCGGGGTAATATCCTCTATAGAATCATCAGGGTCACTGTGAGGGCAGCAACTCCGTTGTTTCAGACTTCTACTGACTACAAACCCCCGGGGTGTCCCTCTAATCGCTGTACCCGAGCCTGGGAAACCTAATTCATCCAGACGCTTGGGGAGCAAAAAGCCTTATTGAAGCTATCTCTCTGAGAAGACTGATAGTAAAGAGTCTACCCTTCAAAAACCTCTCTCTCAGACGACAAATTCTTTACAATAGTTAAGCTAACTTAAAGAAACCTTAAATGTTTTGAATAAAACAATTACTTATTTTTTTATTGTCAATTAACATTACGATATTTTAAGTGAATGTAATTACTTTCCCACCTTGCCTCAGTGTATTAATAAAATACTCGCTGTAGATAAGTTTATGACCATTTACTAATCCTAACCAGCACCGTTTTTACGTACAGTGTTCGCGGTCAATTTACGTGTGCTCGCATCTCACCACGGCAAATCGCTCCTAAATTGCCCTTCGCTGATTGCTCGCCAGCGTGTATCAATATTGCAGCTACCAATTTCAAGCTATGCGTTCTACGGCCTATGAAATGATCGATTTAATACCTTGTGCGCACTTCATCGTCCTTCCCTAAGAATTTATCAATTTCACAATTACCTTTTAGGGTAACTGCTTCATTAACTATGTTTTTAAGTTTAAAATATTCTCGTGTCAAAATGTTAGCGACTGTATATTTTCATTATACATTTTGTATTGCACTAATAGCATATTACATACGAGTACAACGCGTATTCTTTAAATCATTAAATAAATTGTTTGAGTAGAGTCGTGCAATATAGAATTAGTGTAGGTATTTTTTTTAATTTTTTATGGCAGCTCAAATTTCTAGATGGGTATACTAAACAGTTATAATATTTATTAGCGCCTTATAATGAAAACGTGATATCAACTTAAGCAGGCTTTTAAGTTAATGCAAATTGCTTGTAATCTTACATTACTTACGACATCAAATCATACATTACTTACGATTTTTTTGTTTTATATTATTTAAAAATATTCATCAATTATTTTTGTTAATTTATTATTATTATTTGAAATCGAAATAAATAATATTAAACTTAAATCACTTAAACGATCCCTAAATTATCACTAGGTCCCTAGTCCCTTTTTTTGGTAACCCGGGTAAATCCCTAACGGACCTCAGGGGGCGGTGAGGACCGCCCCCCGATGTGTCGGACATGCACCGACTAAAGCCCCAGTGCTGTTCCTCCTACCCGTCTGCTGGGGCCAAGGAGACAGCAGTGGCCACTTCTCGGTGCCCAGCGACGTTTAACCTTAGAGTAGGTCTCTCACTGTTGCGAATGCACGGGAGAGTTGGTGTATGTGGCCACCCATTCCTCACTCGTCTACATATTTTGGAGCAGTGTGCGTGAACACATCGCACACTACTCTCACCTGGATTCATGGACGGCACAATTGAGGGAGTGCGCCGCCCAAGCCGTAGGTCCCTAGTTCCTACGAGAGGTATCTTAACCACATTGGACATAAGAGTTCTAAATATACTTTGAGTAATACACATATGTAGTTATAAAATAGAATTTATGAAAAAACCGGATATGATGATAATTAAGTCGATCTATTTAATGATACTTAGGAATTACCGTGACCTGTTCTAATCAATAATTACAAAATTATATTAATGTAGAGGTGGAACCAATCGTGTTCCTAGTTTCGCGGCGCAGAGTCAATGGTGCTCAGCGGGTCGCTTCAACAACAATGCATGGGGTCATCTT
Organism: Automeris io; assembly: GCA_036320925.1. Lineage (NCBI taxonomy): Eukaryota > Metazoa > Arthropoda > Insecta > Lepidoptera > Saturniidae > Automeris > Automeris io. Next base: position 3,254,850 of record JAUDJH010000024.1, read on the forward strand.
CCACAATGCCATCACGTTTATAAACGTGTCGATACGAGCATTCAAAGTCGGTACCGAAAAAAATATCGATTTCCGTAAATAAGTGAGTGTGGCACATTTATAATAATGATGAATGGTTTCATCGGATGATAGTCGATATTCCGTAGCGAATCGTGCAACAGTGCGAACTCCACTCGATATGCGTCGGGTGCTAATTGAAAGGGAATATTCATGCAGTCCTGTAATAAATCTTACATAAACTGGGGCATACATTGTTCTTGGTCGATGATATTGAATGAAGTTTACTGTTATGAATCAATAGTGTCGTTTAAATGTTTTATGCTTGTAATATGAAGACATTTTCGCTTTAGTTCACGTTATGAACAGATGTTAATGTCAATTGATTCTTATTTGTCCTTAATATTTATTACAACACAATAATATGATATACGTATGAAACATTTTCTTTGTATTAAGCTTCAATGAAATATTTTGGTTGATTACTTACAAAAATTAGTTCATATTTATAATGTTACGTACATATATTTAATGATGTTTATAATTAATCATATAGTTGGTTTAGCACGTTTACTATTAGTTGAAAATTTAAGAGTATTAGCATGGCTGAATAGAAAAGCAATCAATCATTTAGCTACCGTCATTGCTATAGTAAATTGCGTGCGACCACAAACAGGCCGGTATCGCTGCCAAATGTCGACAGCAACCCTTCGGAAAGCGCGAAACGCGTGTTTTATGAACTTATATCTACTCACAACCATTAAATGCGGATACCTTTAGTATTCGCATTCAATGATTGTTGCACTAAAATTGAAGGTATTTAAAAATACAACTAAAATATGTAGGCAGGTTGGGTGTCAGAAGGGTATATTTCGGAAACCGCAACATTTTGACCATAATGATTTCGCATCTGTTTCAAAAAATATCACTGATCTTCTTATCTATTGGGTTTTTGAAAGTTGATTATATTATCAAACTTAAAAAAAATCAAAGGAAAATATAATAGAACAATGTATATGAAAATATATCGGATCTTGGCTGTTATTGCGATTTCAAGGGCAGAGTTTGAATGAACTGTTGTCTTTATTATAACTACTAATGACAGTTTAAAAACCAATTAATAATTATAGACACGTGAAAGTCGTAAAGTTAACCATCCGTAGGACAGCTGTTGGACATATTAAATAAAATTTAACGGAGGTCTGTGAAGAGCCAGGACAAAAGAGCCACAACATAAAATAAACGCACTTCCAATTCATCGACATTAATTACGTAATTATGGGGGTGGAAAAAAGCAAAATGGCGAGCATTCCTGGCGCCGAGTCAACACATTAGCTTACAAATTTTTTCATGTTAACGTATTTTTTCTTGCGATTAAAGTCATGTTAGAGTTTGGTAAATATCTCTTCAAATTTTGAAAACATTATTTCGTGACAATGTCTTTTTGCTATAATTTTGAATTTCTTTATAAACTAGAAAATAAATCGTTTGTGTGTTTCTATAATTACTAATCAAATTCAACTAGAGAAAGTGCAGCCTCATAATAATTATTTTAGAGAAATTACAATGTATACATATAAATGTACCCAATGATTTAGTTCTTTTTATTTTAAACAAACATACTTATAAAAAGTTACCATCGATTATCTACAGACTTGCCTCCAGAGATGAGCAAAATGTAATCTAATCAATGATTAAGGATTATAAAATGTAGTCGTAATTTTAATTTTGTTGCTCTGTAATCATGACTAAGCCCATTCAAACATTGAAAAGTCATAAATATGTACGCAATTGAGAATTTTATAGTAGTTAAAACATAGATGAGCAAAATGCAGTCATATTAATGATGTAAAACGCAAAATGTTATCGTAACCGTTTTTCATTAATCTGATTACATTTTACCCGTCTATGCTTGCCTAACGCTTAGGTACAATAGATTGAATAGAATAATGAGAAAAACTATATGTTATTTATAAAAATGGTTTTTATAGTAGGTACCCACCTTGACACCGAAGTCTAGCGATACTTCTGATCATGTCGGATGTGGAGCGCAGAGTGGATACATACCTATATATTTGAACAACCCGATATGGTGTTACAACCTAATTATAAACATTTAATTGGTCTTATGTGCAAAAAAACTTACTTATAATTATTATTTGGTTCTTCTCGCATAAGACCTGTAAATTATTTATAATGAGCATAACATTTGAAAATATAAATTGGATTATATATCCTTATAATATCTTACATTTTATCCAAAAATATAAAAAAAAGCTTGTGTAATCCAAGTGGGTTTTAATACCAAAATGTGTCAGACAGGCTATTAGCCCACTTAAGGGAAAGTGTGGCCTATGACTAAAAGTAATACGAAAAGCATATCCATCGTGCTATCGACCTTCAAGAAGGAGAGGGGAAAAGAAACTGGCTATATATTGGTTGATACAGAAACGCGGTTGGGTTAGTCGAGACACTAACACGTTCTTTCCACCCATGCAAAATAATGTTGGATAAGTTGGACTAAAGATATGTAATGTGATTTCCTCTATATTTATTTTAGTTAATTCTAACTAGATTAATCAGTATAAGTCGACAAGAAATTAGACAGTTCCAAAGAGATCAAGTGCAAACTCTATCGTTTATCATTCTATCAACGCGACATTGGCGAAAACTGTGTCCACATATTCACACTTAACTTATTCACACCGCCAAAATAACGAAATCTATGGAAAACAGCATCAAATTCAGTAAATTCTACGTTTCCCAAATAAATCTTTGAATCTATAAATCATTGATGCAGATAGAAATAAGATTAAAATCATTATAGCAAAAATCGATACGGGGAAAATAAGTTAGAAATATATATCAGAAATATGTATTAAAGTACTTGGTAAATCTTGTCTTTAAAAAAAACAACCTTGCGGCTTTGTATTTTACTTTGACTATAATATAGATATAATTAGAATTTAAAAGATATATACATTGTTATACTTAGATAACTTGTTATACTTAGTAATATATTTATAGATTTATAACTTATGTGTTAAAAGATTTATTTTGAGTATGTAAAGTTGAACTGTCAGTTGTAAATGATTATTTTGGAAAGATTCTTTTGATGTTAACACGTAATAGTTTACACTAGATAAACAATATAAGTAAATAAAAAAAAAATGTAAAAATAATTAAACTGTTTTGAACCCTTACGTAATTTTATTGCGTAAGCATAAAAGTTAATTGTAGTTGTAATCGTGAAATCAAACTGACTAATTAGTAGAACCCACATTCGCATACAACACACATGCACCGTTTACAGAGTTAACGATTTTACATTTAGTTGGTACAATCAGTTAACAAATTCGTTTTAATTGTATTTTTTAGACATTCCGGACTTTTTTTAAATTAAAAATATTAATATTATCGTCGATATTTTAAAAAATGGTTAAATAATAAATATGTAAGCATTTTTATAACAACACATTATTACTACAGTCAAAATAAAATATTTTTACAATAGAAATTTCATATAGGTATATATTCACTATATATATTTTTTTTTTGATAATAATTCTCATCAATAACTTTTATAGGACACATTCTAGACAAATGATGTATAAAACTACTTAACGTTACAGGATCAATATTGTATTTTAATTAACTCATTAAAATTATTTTTAGCGCAGTAGATAAACCTACTAATGTATCTCTGCTAACCCCATAAGAGATATAGCGTGATGATATAATATTATTTATTTTGAATGGTTCAGATAAGTCCAGTAAAGCTAAAGAATAGTGCCAACCGGCAACTACAGTTCCTTAGGTATTTTATGACCTTAGTACAACTTTTTTCCTTACCGTACCATATACACGGTGTTCATAAAACGTAGCTGGAAAACGCTAGTTGTATATGTTTGCGTGTCCGACAAAGCGGTGCACACAGGTGGGTGCCGTCACCTGACACCAACTTCGGAACCGGCCACTTCCGCCGGACGTGGCAATTAGTGATACTCAGCCACACACATATGTATTCCGGTGACGAATGTGATGTTGTGACTAGGACCAATAAAAATAATCTGACTATAAAATGTCAAATTAATTATGTGTGCATACGATTTAATTGAAAATGTAATCAAAAATTTTCGAAAAAAAAAGTGCGAATTTATTATTATTATTTTAGTTAAGATAATAAAATAGTAATATAATATTTACTAACAATTATACACTTTGTCCTGGTCCCAAATTAAACTTGCGCTTGTACTATGGGTCTAGATAAAGATATACATGACGCGTCTGAATTCAAAACCCGCTAAAACGATTTTACCTACAAAATTACTTAATAGTCCTAATAGCAATTTGAAATGTTTTTACTAAAGCAAATATTATATATGATTTTTTATCTTTTTTGCTTTTTCACTCTAGAATAATAATTTAAATACCTTATAAGAATGTGATTGTAAAGTCAAAGATTATTTATAAGTTTTTATAAATTTATGGGATTTAAAAAAAATATGTTATAGTGTGTATTCAAATTAGACTCTTCACATACTTAAATACAGTGATGTGCATAAGGTATTTGAATAAGGTAGACAGTGCTCGAGTAATATATTTGAATATTATATTATTACAGTAAGCATTTTTATGTCCTTATACGAATGAAACATGGCGTAAAAATAGAATACGTGTGAATATAGGTAGGTAGTGTTTGTTCATCTTTAAGTAATTTATTTCGGACTTATTTATTGTAGGGCACGCAATGCTTTCATGCATGTATGGAATGAACGCTATTGCTTAAATACACAATCCTGGCTCGTGACAATCTGTTCTGCTCATTATAGAAAAGTTTACCGCTACTGGGACTCGAACCCAGGACCTTAGCATCGTAGGTCAGGTCGCTACAAACTGCGCTATCAGGCCGTCAATGATAACAATATGATCTTATCATGTCCAAAAAGGAATTGATATATAATTGTTTTAATTATGAATCGTTTGTATTTGAATAGACATACATTATTTTATATTACTGGCTAGACAAAGTGATTACACCGCATGTGACAGAAAATGTAGTATAGTCCAAGAGCGACAACAACCGCTAAGGGACGAGAAGTTGCTGCCTTTTTCCAGTCCTCGCATACCACAACAAAAAACTGTTAGGCATGCGAACAACTGTATGGCATCTAGCTGAAGCCGAAACGCGACATACTGGAGCGATCCAGTAAAAACCACTAAAAACATATACATATATGTATTTATATTATAAACAATTTGAACAATTAATAATAACAATTTTCTAGTAGTATTTTTTTTTATAAACGTTTATTAAAATTAATTTTTTACAAGGGCTTAGCGTTTATTTAAATATATTTTTTTAAAATACAGTCAATACCTTTTATCGCGACATCGTTTGGAACAACATAACGGTGATATTGACCTGGAACCATAGATGTGCAAAATGTAATCAGATTAATAAAAATATTACGATTACATTTTACGTTTTTTACCATTTATATGACTACATTTTGCTCATCTATGTTTTAAACACTACAGAATCCCAGATGGCATACACATTTATGGTTTCTTAATGTTTTAAATGGATTTAATCATGATTACACTGCAAGAAAATTAAAATTACGACTGCATTTTGTAATCATTAATCAGATTACATTTTGCCTATCTCTGTCTGGAACAAAGGCCCCGGCAAAAAAAAAAAACACTTCGTATCTCGAAATATATATAAAAAATCACCAGGTTTTACGACATATGATTATATGTCGTTATAGCAGATTTTGAATGCATAAGCATTTTAAAATAATATGTATTCAAATTTCCTTGGTAATGGAATATTTGAAAAAAGCATTGCTTAAATATTTATATTAATTATAGCATATTGCGTTTTGTGCATCGTGCATTTCCAGTATTGATCTAAAACTTTCCGCCCTTGACAGAGTCAACATTAGACAGATGACCATTTTTTTTTTTACTTGGGGAAAATCCTCATGGTACCGTCTCGGTCGCACGGGGGGTTGCACGAAACCGAGGTGTGTCGGACTTGTACTGACTAAAAACCCCAAGGTGACTTCTTCTGCGCATTGACGGGGTCCGCGGGACCTGTAATCAATTCGCCGCAGCCCCGTCGCGGCGCGCCCGCTGGGCACAAACTCGGAGGAAGATATCTTCCCCGACACTGCTCATTGTATTTAGGCAGAGCACGTCACAATGCTCTGCCTACTTCTCGAGGGTCGCTAACCAGTCGTTCAGGGCCCCCACCCTGAGCGGCCGCGACCCCTAGACAGGTGACCATAACTTATGTAATCATGTCGAATTAATGTTATGTAACATTTACTTGTTACGTATTTCATTACATTTATTTTCTTACAAAGAGCGTAAGCATATTGAAAGAGAAGCTATTTTATTTTTGGTGTCCCGGGGCAAAATCATACATAGGACCATCAGGGCCGCTGTGAGGGCAGCGACCCCGGTGTGTCTGACTCCTACAGACTATAAACCCCCGGAGTGTCCCTCTAATCGCTTCACCTGAGCCTGGGAAACCAAATTTATCCAGACACCCAGGGAGCGAAATGCCTTGTTAAGGCTGCCTCTCTGAGAGGGGTAGGAGTAAAGAGCCCACCCTTCCAAAACCTATTTCTCAGGTGGCGCGCCGGACACTGCGCACTGCCTCCCTCTTATCCGGGCAGTTTGAGCAGCAGACTTGAGAAGAGGTGAAAGCTATTTTTTATAGAAATCATACAAGCTGATTAGATGAGGGAGATATTCAAGAAGGATATTCAGCATTCGATTCTAATTCCAAATATACTGATATCTTAATATTTCCATTAAAACAAAGTAATTTATAGTCACTATATTAAGGGGCAATTACACATATGATAGAATAAATAACAATTAATTATTAAATAGGTATTTTGTCTCTCCTAAGCCAGGATAAAGTACGAAAGGGTAACGAGTCAATTACCTGTTTACCTAAAATTATGTAAAAGGAATTTTATCTACATGCCATTCAATCGTGCACCAGACGCGCTACGGTGTCCAAACTTTTTACGGATCAATTCTCATTTGTTCATCAATGTTTCTTTATGATTTGTTAGGGAATATTGTTATTTACATTTTTATTAGTTATAAGAAGGTACAAATTATTGTACTCTGAAATATCTCCCTCATCTATAAAATCATTCTGTATACATTTACCCTAAATATAGTTTTCAATCACATTATTATATTAAGAAACTTTTAAATGATACTTGTTATTTGTTTAATCTTTTTTTTGTAGCCCGTGTAATCCTAGCGTCTCAAACTCCTACTGACTAAAACCCCCGGGGTCTTAATCGTTCCACCAAGGCCTGGGAATCAAAATTCATCCAGAAGCCTGGGAGTGAACAGCCCTGTTAAGGCTTTCTCGCTGGGAAGGATGGTTGTGAAGGACCCACCTTCCCAAATTCTACCTCATCCGGGCACCAGACTCCCTCAAGTTTACTGCCCGGTATTTGTTTAACCAAACTGAATTGTTATGTAAGGTCATTTCACGGTTTTGAAATATAATAAGCTATCTAACTGTACCTATTCGTAAACGTAAATAATTATGAGCATTTTAGTGACGAGATAATTACTTAAATTAATCAGTAATTAAACACATAAATGCGGTAAGTTCACAGTAAAAACCTAGACTATGAACAATTTAAGCGTTGCTTGAATTCTAAGAAACAATCTGATAATGATCAGTTTTTACATTATTTTTTACTTTACAAAAGCCCGTTTATCTGACACGAAGTAACGAAGCTTAAAATCCGTATTCATTATTCATAATTTATAAAAAAAGAATTTCGATGCGTTAACTTTAACTTAAAAATTAAACCAGTTTGTATGGTAATTAAGCACCTTTTGTTGGGGAGTCATTGTTCTTATTAAGTTTTATGAATGACGAGCTTATGTTGGACTTTTTCTTGCATCTTCATTTTAGTTCTTAGCTATATCGTACAAAAGATGCATAATAAAAATTACTCAGCATTTTCCAGCTCAAGTTGCAATCTTTGTTTTGTCATAGAAAGAGGTAAAAGTTTTCAAAGACATTTATCTGTACTATTATAATAAAGAGATAATTTTTGTTTGTTATGGATGTATTACTATCCATTAGATTTCTAAACTTATTCCCAACAATATTTAAAATGTATTACTGTTTAAAATTTCAATGGAACATATCATCCTGTTCTCATACGAAACGTCAATTTGACGAAAGTAAAACAGCGGGGAGGGTAGCGTTGAATGAAAACATTTTTTTAAGTAAAATTTAATGTGTTGGTTTTGTATAACGAAAAATTAAATATACTTGTAAAAGGGAATGAAAGGAATACTACATGTGGTGGTAGGGCGATTGCCCGACCGTGGTGGTGACCACAGTACACAACTGTAAAGACCGTCATAGTGACTCGCTTTTGCTTGTCGCGTTTCAGGATCAGTTTGTGTATATTCAGTAACTCATATACCTAGAGACATTCAGTCGTGGTATATGTGGGCCGACATGATGACGGAGACTATCTACGGATTTTCATCCTTCGATCGTCGCTTTCTTTTTTGGCCTACACTGTACTTACCATCAGTTGCGTTGTAAACACTTAGTCGAGCCAGTGTAAAAAAAACGTAATTTAACAAAAACGCTATATGTAGAGGCCTAAGTGATAAAATCTTGTTTTAAATTTTTTTCTTTGAACGCTAGGTATGCATCAACCCAATCAAAAATGATTTATTATGAAAAAAATAATAGCTATGTTGACATAGAAAATACTGTTGTTCCGTAGTGGTTATTTGTCTTACTAATGACATAAGCTCTCGCATGCAACAAAGTCAAATGTGCATTTGACCAGTGCTATTAAGTCGGAGGGGGCTACGGTCCGGTGCTGCTAAGGGGGTACGGGGTGGGAGCGAGGGGGCAGCGATAATATCGCGATTACGCGCTACAAAACGCCTGATATCGCGGCCTCATTACCGACAGAACTTGGCCGCATAATGGATTTACTGACGACTGCGCGAAGAAACCTACCGCAGCAAAACAAACATCACTTTTTACGAGAGTTTCACTCCATGTAGAATAAAAAAAATGTGCCAATAAAAGGAATATATCTACATTAGAGGTCAATATCATTTATAGTGTTCTTTCATTAAATAGTTGACTGGTAGAAATTGTAATTAGTAATTAGGCTTACTGTTGTTCATTATTAAACAAATTTTTTTCTTAGGTACAATAAAATTTATCGTATAAAGACATCCCATTATCATTTATTATTTTGCTTTGTTAGAAATAAAATTAAATCCATAATATTTATCACTATTTTGCATTAATGAAATATGTAATTTTACAGAATGAAAAAATATTTAAAAAGAAAAAAAATTCAAGACAGATATAAAGGCCGGTCATTTTGGCCGGTTCAGTAGATCTAGTGTTAATAAATCGAAAAGAAAATACTAGTTTCACACATTAATATATGACACGACGATAAAATCGAAAAATTGGTACATATTGTAATCGTTCAACTAGTTAGCATTTAAATTTCTGCATAAGAGTGTATGTAACCGCATGACGTCTATTCCGTTTCCATAATAGCACGGAATGGTAGATTAAAATCCGAAAACAGCCGTGACAATTCACTGATGCAGTCAGAACAATGAGACACAGAGCGTTTTCCTCCCATTATCCAATTTGCTTGTCAAAACTATACAGGCTCATGTGACACAATATCTAGGTAATAAAATATAACAATAGACTTTAAATGGGCCAGCTATTGTGTGTCAAGGTAGAAAATTAGAAAATTTTCCTCAAATTTATAAAATTGCTGTGCATGGAAAAATCATTTGAAATGAAAGTTATTATTGCGGTATCTACAGTTTTGTTTTTAGTACATTTTATGTTAGTACTATTTTATAAAGTTTGAGCGAAATCTTCGTATAACTGGTTTTCTTTGAAAATATTTGGTAATAATGCATGGACGATCAACATACAACGCCGATATCTTAAAACTGTTTTTGTCGATTAATATGTTTGTTTTCTATTTTGGTTTACCTTCTATATGTTGTATATTTAATCATATATACATACATATATATAATGTGTACCAACATTTTAAAAAACGTCTTAATAAACCGAAATTCGTTGACAGATGACAGATGAAATGCGTATTCGGATCGGTGGCAGTGCGTAAACGCCCTTATTTTAATGAATACTTACTATAATAAATAAAAGCTGTAATTAGTTAGTAACCTTGGTCATATTACAAATCGCAACTAAACGATATGATGGCAAATCGGGCGTGCTCATAAACTACAATTATAATAAATAAATGTGATTAAATAACAATGTCTTCAATTTTTACGTAACAAAATAACTGGCTTTTTTTTCTGCCATTGAGTCTCTTTTGACATAAAAACTGTTTCAACAATCTATTAGTTTAAATCGGCTTAACTTTTTTTCTAATAAACTGCTGCTTCCTGCGGTTTAATTTGAATGTTTTAAATATTCAAATGTTTTTAAAAACATTCGGCTTTAACGTATCAATAAACGATAAAATCGAATAGTAGATATTCGTATGTCCCTTATGTTAAACAAACAACCATTACACAATAATCAATCGATACAAAGAAATTAATTACACAAAAGTGCAGTACAAAACATGTAGTCGGGTTATCGCGACGAAGCACTGTGCGACAGTGCTGCCAACTCTAAACCCATAAAACCGCTAAAATATTTACAAAAACTAGCTGATTTTTTTATTGCTCACATTTTAAATAAAATCTCTTTTACATTAAGTATTTTATTTTAAAAGTATATGAATTATCAAAGTTGAATTAGATTATGCGTAAAATGCAGTTATACTGAACGTAAACCATTATTAAAGATTTCTAAAACGTAGTTATTATTCTTGTCAATTAAATTAAGCATTGATGTATTGTAATGTTTATTTTACTTCTTATTTTGCCTTAAATTAGCAAATCGAAGAATCACTAAAATATTTTTTAAAATGTTGCTCCTAAAAGTGCTCCTGTGTTTATTAAGCACTCCTAAATTTAGGGGTAAGACGCCTATAATGGTATTACTGCGGCGCGACTGAAACGAAACGACTAATTATCCAGCGGTCGGCGAACGATAAAATCTATCACATCGCGCCTCCGAACGGCAGCGACTCGCGCACCGCTGCTTTTAAAACAACACTTTGTTAATCAATTTGATTGAAATGCTAGGAAATTGTAGACGACAATTAAAATAAGTTTATGTAGTAATTATAACTATCGACTATTTATTTAATGTATTTATTTATATTATATTTAACACACTTTACACAAGAGACAATTACAACTGTCGTCAGAAACGCAATTAATGCACAGGGTTATTATAAAAAAAATGTAAAAAATGCGATATACTTACGGTAGTAGGCAACTCGTATTGGTGAGCTTCTACTATGGGAACATTTGTTAAAGAATACTTTTAAAATTGATTCCTAATAATTTTAGTTTTTTTTTTGTTTCGAACCGGACTATACGTTGATGGCCGGGATAGACCTTCACAACTATACCGAGCGAGATGGTGAACACTGAAGATGCTCAGCCAGCAAATGTATGGGTCAGGTGGTAACAAAAGGGCATCCCTGTGGGTACGGATCTCGACTTGGGCCTCCAGCCACAATACAAAACCTAACGGTGATCTACCAGCGTTTCGGAAGCGTCTACCTTGAGAGGAAACGCCGAAAGAAACTTAAAGCTGCGTCGGAGTGGTGATTTTAGTAATTAATAATTTATAATAGAATAATTAATTGTTTTAGTAAAAGTTTATAAAATATCAGTAACTTTCATTGTGCAGTATTATTAATTAACAATAATACTACTCAATGTTATTAAATAGAAACATTATATTTTATTAAATTATATCGTCCAATTGTTTTACTTACACAAGAACCTAGTAAATTTTCTTGGACAAAAGCAATTTTTATTTCCAGCAATTTTATTAATATTAACTAAACATAAGCCATAATATGCGCATAAAGTGTTTAATAATAAATGTGTGCTAATAATTCTCTATAATTCCTAATCTATTTATTATTCATAGTGATTTTATTCGTGTTACAAACGTGCGTTTTAGTCGTTTACGGTCGCGGCTAAACGGTACGGTTAATTACGACGAGCCGATAAAATCGCGTTCGTGTTAAATAAAAATTGCTCCGCTTTGCTATTCAAATCGTATAGCCTGCTCAATTAAGTGTCTTAATGGCAATGCACCAGAAATGCGCCATCAGAGACTTCTGTATATTTTATCAGTTTTTTAATCTATAAAATCTATTTGCATTAACTATTGAACAACATTTTTTTACATTGGCTCGAAAAAGTGAGTACAGTGTAGTCTAAAAACGAAAACAACCATCAAAGGACGAAAATCCGTTTACAGTTTCCGTCGTCATGTCTACCACGACTGAAGGTCTCTAGGTATATGAGTAACTGGATATACACAAGCTGATACCGAAACGCGACAGGCCAAAGTAAGACACTATGACTATCTTTGCACTTGTGTACTGTGGTCACGACTCAGTTCAGGCTTTTCCCATTTATTAGAACTACGTGAATTCTCCATATCTTTATCGATAAAACAACTCAAAGTATTTTGTGTTACCGGCAGTATTAAATATCTATTTAGTATTAAATAATAATCTATTTTCTATGTATATATTTACATATTTTCTATGATTAATTTAAAATTACAGTTAAAGTAATTGTTTGAAAAATTCGTATTTTTGAGACAATATATTGTTTTGGCCGATTATTACCTATACTTATTTTGTAAATAATCTACATCTAATGTAGGTACATTATATTTTGTCAAACTGTAATACCACCGAACACGTAAATTAAATATACGCACGTATGTACATAGTGAACAATTAGAGTCAGAAGTGAATTTAAAACTATTTCGTTTACCCAGAAAGTGCTATTTCAATAATTGAGTTTCCACAGATCATTGAAATAAATGGACTTGAATCAACGGGGATTAATAAACTTGTGCGCACTTGCCACCTGCCTCAATCAAACAAAGATAACGCCTTCGGAACTATTAAAATAACAGTCGAACGCTTGGTGTATTTGCTTTTTAATTGAAAATAATAATGTGTATTACTGCAGTAATTACGGCGCCATGTGCGTTCAATTATAATAAAATATACTAATAAAGACTTCGTTTTATACGCTTACCTTTGTTATACCTTGGATAATATCTTAAAAAGTATAAAATAATAACATATATTGGAAAAACATTATTATAATAGTAATAATATAATAATTAGTTATATCGACAATTTTTTTTTACACTTGCTCGACATAGTGACTACAGATTGCCTGATGGTAAGTACACTGTAGTCCAAAAACGAAAGCGACTATAAAAGGATGAAATTCCATTGATAGTCTACATCGTCATATCGGCCCACATATACCACGACTGAAGGTCTCTAGGTATATGAGCTACTGGATAAGCATAAGCTGATCCCGAAACGCGACAAGCCGAAACTGGTCACTATGATGGGCTTTACACCCATGTACTGTGGTCGCGATCCAGACGGGCACCGACGCCCTACCACCTCGCAAAAACTAGACTAGGGGGCTGATCACTAAGGTTGAGATTTATAAACGCTATTTCAACTTTGCCTAGCAAAGTTGTCAAGAAAATAAATCCGGTTTGACAATAAACTGAATATATAATAGGCACTTGAGTATAGCCATAGTATTCACAGAGCCAAGTCCATGTTAACAAAATCGGTGACTTACCAAATCCTTGTACATTCATTGAGTAATATAAATTGTAACGTTTTAGTAAAGCCTAAATAAACTTAAACTTGCGTCTATAAATCTCAGCCTAAGACTTGATCACCATTTCAAGAGGCTTTCACTTTGTTCTTAAATCAAGAGACGGATACAGAATGCGGTATTACTCGATTCGGCAAGCACTGTGAGGAAGTTTCTCACTCCGGGCACAATCAGTGACTTAAGCCTCAGGCCTCACTCCCGAAAGTTCACTTTTTTCACATATCACGCTGAATCCCTATTGGAGTAGGCCGAGAGAATGGAACGCCACTTCTCTTTACTCTTCCAAATCTCTTTCGCTTCCTTAACTTACATTCGTCCCTTCATGTGTACTCTCGCCGATTCCGATTACTTCTGACAATACCGTCCATCAGAACTTTTCTTAATTGGTCTGTATAGGTAACAGAGATGGGAAAAATGTTATCTGATTAATGATGAACGGTTACAAAATGTAGTCGTAATTTTAATTTTGTCGCCCTGTAATTTTTTTTTTCGGCATGTCCTACGTTGGTGGCCTGGGAAAGACCTTCACAATAAAACCGGGCTTGGTGGGCGAACGCAGAGGGCGCTCAGCCAGCGAAATTTATGGGTTGGGCGGCTACGCAAGGGCACCCCTGTGGGTACGGACCTCGACTTGGGCAGCCGGCCAGTTGAAAAACGAATCTAACGGTGAACTACCAGCGTTTCGGAAGCGACTACCTTGAGAAGAAACGCCGAAAGAAACTCAAGGCTGCGTCGGAGTGAAACTGTGTTATTTAAACAACAGTTGACGGACCTATCCTTAATCGTCGTTGTCGGCGCCGCCGGCGACGCCGGTGTCTCGGAATGTGACGAGTGCTTGTGTGTACCTCGTTGTTGATAGGATCGGCGGTGGCAAGGGCTGCGGTAATTGAATCAACGGGATCCAATAGGACATGTCGCGGGCGGCGTAGTTTGCGCGCGATGCCGGTTTTTGGTGTGTAATCGCAGGCACTGCGGAATAAAGGATTAACCTCAAGGATTATCATTATTAATACCCTTCAAAACATTAAAGAGCTATTAATGGGTATGCAATTGAGGATTCTGTAGTGTTTAAAACATAGATGAGAAAAGGCAGTTATATTAATGATGAAAAATGCAAATGTAGTCGTAATCCTTTTTCGTTAATCTGATTATTTTTTGCCCATTTATGACAGGTAATTAATCTCCGTCGGCCTGGGCAATTAATTCCACCCACATTCATATTGTATATCTTTAAAAATCTTTGTAAAAATGTATTATTAATAATTAAATAAAGTATATTAATAATAGTATTATATTTACGGACAATTCCACATTGATCTAGGTTTAAACTAAGATTGCGCTTATATTACCAGTACCTGACAAATATATATATATTTATACACAACCGTGATTCGCAACAAACTACATTTCTTATCACAGAAAACATTGTAGGGCTATATTGTATTGTAGGTTCAGAAGGACTCAAACTCAGGGTCTTTAGGATTACAGGTAGGATAACTAAAACTGCGCTGTACGTCAGTCTATTTATGATCATATTCTAAAATTTTAAATTTAAAATATCTATCGACATGAATTTAAATCAAAATCAACTTTACATACATTAACATACACACAATCACACACATACACCGTTTTTATTAGACACACGTCCCCCCGGTGATAATAGTCAAATCATTTTGTCGTTAAAAAATATACTTTACTCTGAAATAGATATCTGTAATGAAATAAAATTTCTTAAAAATACAATTATATTGAGCTAAGGCGAAGATTAATTTTTAATTCGTTTATTTATATTTTACATGAAAACATGCAAAATTCTTAGAAATACAAATGAAATATAATAACTAATTGTATCATTATGTAGTTTTTATAAATCAACATATGTGATTATATTTTATGTTATGTTTGTCTTTATTAAATATTCTGCAGTTATTTTTTTAACTAACACCGAACTTAGTAACAAATTTTAGGTAATTATGTTTCAACAACGGGCGTAGATAATGTAACAACTTAATAAAAGTATCACCAGCAGAATGTGCAGAAACGTATGGGATTCATAACTGGATGCTCTCTGATAAATATAACATGTTTCTATAATTAGTAAATTATAAAGGAATTAACTTCCTATATATGTTACTTATACATATATATATATATATATATATATATATATATATATATATACTGTAATTTTGAAATTAGGTACTTATACGAGTAATATAAAGATTTAGGAACTTGGTAGAGTCTACTATAATATATATTATATCAACGACCTCCACAGAGAGATGTTTTTATATTATTGTTCTTAAAATTCTTATCTCTTGCCTATTGTCACCTTCACCTTACTTCAGTTTTCTACTTTTGTTCTCCATCTTGGTCATTTTACCAGCACAGGCAGTAAATAGAATATATGCAAATTCTTGCAAGTCTTCTTACATTTATGACATGTTTTCCAACAAAAAGGCAAACGTAGCGTTGATTCGTAATTAATATAATAATTGGACAGTAAAATAACAGTCAACTATTTTAATTGCATCCATTAAGTCCGTTTATGTTACCGCCCTAATTAAAATTTAAATGAACTTTCATGTTATATAAGCAACCGTGCGAGGTTAGAATAAATGCACACTCATTTTCTCCTAACAAAAGTATCTGCTACAAATGGAATATTTATTTGTAGAAGCAAACTTAGCTCGGAATATATATATTAGAGATGCCACGAATATTCGGCAACTATTCGGTATTCGGCCTATTCGGCCACTTTTTTTGCTATTCGGTATTCGGCCGAATAGTACGTACTATTCGGCCGAATACCGAATACCAAATCATGTAAAAAAGGCACGTTATATTACTCAAAATTATCTATTTATTTCCAAATTACAACACTTTAGTAATTAATATTGATCAGTGGTAAGTTGTGATGGATGAAAATAAGCTTTTCAGCATTTTTGGTAGCAAACGATTACGCTTTTCATCGTAAATGTTACCATTCTCAAAAAATAACCTCTCACTAAACACGCTACTTCCAGGAGAAGAAAGATAAACTTTAGCAAATTTCGAAAGGTTTGGGTATTTTTTTTCGTTTGTATTGGGTATTGTATTGTCTTTGCTGGTCGCCAACGCAACGAGGAAAACAGGTTGCAACTTGCCTTACTCCAGCTAACGCGCCCCCGATAAGCATGTTTCCCATGCCGAATATTCGGCGCTTCGGCCGACAGCGTTGCCGAATATTCGGTATTCGGCCAATTCACTATTCGTGGCATCACTAATATATATATATTGTGATTTACAGGCCAACGCTTGACCTATATCACACCTGGTGGAAGGTGAAGATGAGTTTTATGATGGTTCGCCTTCGTCAAACAAATGCCCATTCACTCCTCTCTCAAAGACTCCCAAATCACAAGATCGTCGAAATATTCTCGCTGGAAGCATACTCCACTCTTTAGCTGTTCGTATGATGAATGTAAAAGCGAATCTTTTCGTGCGGATATAAGAAACACCCGCCACATACGGATGGTATCCAAAACGGTGTCTAGTGGTTTTATGATAGATATATTAGGTCCTTACATATGAAATTGGCGTTTTGTATGGGAGGAACAAAAAGTCGAATATTTTTTAATATAATATATTTAATTAATCAAAGTATGAACCATTATTTTCTATGCACTTTTGCTATCTCATAGGTAGTTCATTGATCCCTTTACTAAAAAAACCAGTCGGACGGGAATCAATAAAATCTTTGAAGGCGATTTGGACTGCCCCAGCGGAGTTGAATTTTTTCCCTTGCAAGAAGTTATCCAAATTTCGAAAAAAAAATGGTAATCTGTTGGAGCAAGGTCCGGGGAGTACGGAGGATGTCTTAGACTTTCCAATTGAAGCTCTTCTAAATTAGTAGCCGTCTGTTGCGCAGTGTGTGGTCTAGCGTTGTCGTGAAGCAGCAGTGGCGTGGAGCGATTGACCAGCCTAGGTTGTTTAGCCGCTAGCTTTTCCATCATGGTTTGCAATTGCTGACAATAGACATCAGCCGTAATAGTCTGGCCAGATTTGAGAAAACTGTAATGAACAATACCGGCACTAGTCCACCAAACGCTTACAAGTAACTTTTTTGGGGTTAATTTTCGCTTGGGGCAGGATTTGGCTGGCTGGCCAGGATCCAACCATTGCGCTGAGCGCTTCCGATTATCGTAAAGAACCCATTTTTCATCACAGGTAATGATTCGGTTTAAAATACCTTCATTATTGTGCCGGTTTAGTAATGTAACGCAGCAGTCGACGCGCGTTTGCCGGTTTGCTTCAGTCAATTCGTGAAGTACCCACCTTTCAAGCTTTTTAATCTTCCCAATTTGCTTCAAGTGAATTAAAACAGTTTTATCACTAACATCGCAGCCTGCAGCTAACTCGGACGTGGTTTGCGATGGATCCGCATCCACAATAGCCTTCAACTCTTCATTATCAACTTGAGTCTCAGGCCGTCCACGGGGCTTGTTCTGCAGGTCGAAATTTCCAGAACGAAAACGTTGGAACCAAAAACGAACTGTGTTTTCTTTTGCAACACGACCGCCATACACATCATTCACCCTTCGAGTTCTTTCCGCAGCACTAGTGCCACGGCGGAACTCGTACTCGTAAATAATGCGATATTTTAAGTTTTCCATTTTGTAAAATGAGTGACGCAAACAGAAAAAAACAGAAGAAAAAAACAAATGAATGACGATCATCGAAGCACAAATACATGAGTCTATAGCTGTACAAATTTGAATTTGGAATTCCTTACCAAAGAGGAGAAATTTGTGATTAAAGTGGCCAGTACGAAAAACGCCAATTTCATATGTAAGGACCTAATATATATATATATAAAGTAATCCATTGATGTTTCTCACTAGGATGTCTCTGATCTAACATTATGAGACCACGAAGTTATTTTTAAAGTAACCAAACATTTAGCAGCATTTAACTGCGTGATTGTGACCATGACGTACGTAATTAATTTCAAACGTACAAAAATCAAACCAATTAATTACGAACTACGAATTATTAATTTTATTACCTGCCTTTTTCGTACACTAGAGGTCGCACATAAATAAAACTGAAACGCAGTCTTCACCGAAAGTAAATACACTAAAATTCAGTACCAAATTTAAGCTCTTGAAGTTTTTATACATATGAAATCAGGTCTTATTCACGAGGTCTTATTCACGAAATTATTAAAATAAGTAATATAATAATAATTTCGTGAATAAGACCTGATTTTATATGTATAAAAACTTCAAGAGCTTAAATTTGGTACTGAATTTTAGTGTATTTACTTTCCGTGAAGACTGCGTTACAGTTTTATTTATGTGCGACCTCTAGTGTACGAAAAAGGCAGGTAATAAAATTGATTATTTTAATTGTTGTGCAGTTCTATAGGAATACTGTTTCATAGTGCGCGGAGTGGTTTAGATGATGAAATAAAATTAGTCTTTAACAAAAGTGTCACCACTTTTAAAAAATCAGGCTTACGAGTACTTTCATATTTCGTATTGTCGTCCTAAAATGAAATGTATACTGTGCTAAAAGTAAGCTCACTTCAGTATTAGTTCCTGAAGACGTTTTGATAGTATCGTTGACTTACTTGACTTAAGCTGAACGATGTATAAAATCACGTGTAAGTTACACTGGATATATATCTTTCATTCACAAAAAATCGTTTAAACAATCTTGTTTCAAGTAGTTCGTATGCTGTGCTGATAGGCGATATGGAAGTATAATTGAAACAATAATATTATGAGAAATCGTAGTTAGGCTAGTAGTATTGCTGACTGCATATAAAAACTATAAATGGTCTGTAATGAGGAATAACGTAGATTTTGAGTCGCCGCCGGCATCGCCGTACGGAAGCAGATATCAATCTACAAGGCACTGCCCTACGCGGCCCGGGGGGCGCTTGTTGACCATTGATTTATTTATTTTATTTATTAATAAATCCAACTGCTAACAGTCATGTTTAAAATTTATCACATTTTATGTACTATTATAAAAATCACTATTTGTTCACTCATTACGCAAGATTCCGAACATAGTTTGATGAGACCACAGTTATAATTTTTTCTGTAATTATTTTTCTTATTTTTTAAATCTACTCCATACTAGAATTGATTGCTGTTCCTTGGATGCTTTTACAAACATGAATTTTATGTGTATAAGAACTGAGACTCGTAACAACTACCTGTAGGGCAGTCATCAACCATCTAACTATATATGAAAGCTCCGGAATCAGTCTAATTGATTTCGTTTAAGTGATAGGCGATCTAAATTATATGAGTCATTCTGGTCTAGTAATAATGCAAAAAATTGTAATTATATAACAATATGAAAGAAACAATCTACGTAAAAGTGCCGACCGAGAACATAGTAATGTCTAAGTAAACAATTCTATAAGATTATCGAACAAATATTTCAGTATCACATGAGAATTTATCGTATACTGCGAGTGAGAAAATTTCCTAGTCTAAATTAACCACAAGTCGCTACGGCCAAATTTTTTTTTTAATTTATTAAACTTGATAAATGCGAACATAAATATCTACATACCACATGAATTGTCTAAACATCGTAATAAAACATCATAAAATTATGTAACATCATTAGCAAAACATATTTTACTTCAGTTAACTAGACGACTCGTAGGAAATGGAGGAAGCATTCGCTGGAAATAAGCAATAAAGTTATGAATTATGCGAATCGAGGGTTCTTTGAGCCTTCATTAATTCGATTAAATAACGTATTAATAGCATTGACCATACATTGGTGGAAAGCAAACATATCTGTAAAGTTTTTAATAACAACCTAGAACTGGATGATTCGTTATTGCACAGAGTCTACTTCATATCTTCGTCGTATAAATATATATTCTCTTTTAGTAAAAAGAACTCTATAAGTCAGTAAGTATTATATAAGTGTACATATATAGTTTTAATTATAATACGAATATTATCAATTAATTCATATAATAAATCCATTCCGCAGTCACCTATCCGAAATTCCGTAGATGCTATTGTTTGCATCTTCATGTATATATGCTAGTGGCCAGAAAAACTTCAGTATATAGTATTAATTTTATTTGAATTGATTCATAAATAAAAAAAGTTATGTTAGTTTAAAAAAACACGTCTATCATTTATTTAAAAAAATGTGTCGAGTAAAATGGAATGTAACTCATCTATCAGTTTTTAATTTTTATTGTCATTGTCATTAAATATTTCTGACGTATATATTTTGTCTTTATATGTTTTCGTGAGTTACTATTAAACATTAAATGTATTTGCACAAATTGTTTTGTTCGGCAGTATATATAGTAGTTCTAAAATAATTCATGTGTGCATTGATTTTTGTTAGTAGTTATTTATTACTGTAAGTAAAGGCATTCATGGCGGTACGAAGTTCGCCGGTTCAGTTAGTTTAAAAAATATAAATGAATGGCATTGTATAAACATAAAATCGTTTTGTTACGGCTAAGCATCGTTTATACATAGATAATAATTTTTACGCTGACTGTTATCTGCCTTGCGTGAATTGTAGATATTATTATGCATGTGATGCTTTGTTCAAGGCAAAATATACGAATAAGTAAGTTATTTCGTAATCGCTTGGTTTTTCTTAATTAAAGTTAACGACTAAAACAACGTGATTGTTTTATTTTATTTTGCAAGATTTTTCTTTATATAATCTAAAATTTCATTGCACCTCCAAATATGTTTTTAGGTACCTATTATATTGTATTTATATATGCATGTAAACAGTAAGAAAAGTAGTTCATTTATGGACTACATTGATTTTGTTTTATAAACTTTGTTAATTAATTAATTTAACGCTTATTAATTGTCTGTAATTTATACATTTTTCATGTTTAATATAAGTAGGGTTTATGTCGAATTTGGCTCATGTGGTATGGGTAAATTTTGATCAATTAAAAGATACCTATTCAAACAACTACATTTTTATGTGTTTGCGTTACATAAATAGTAACTGCAGCCCTTTGTTTGATCCATCACAATGCCTCCACCCGATGTAAACACGCAATAGTTTGTAGAGGTGATTCTAGAAAACGGTCGTTTTGCGATTAGATCAGCATAGAACAGGAGACCGGTTGCGGCAAGGCGTAGGGGGTGTTGTTAATTGCTCCGTTTTGTGAACATGGCCGATGGCGTGCACCACGAGCAATCAGCGGCCGCTGACTGATTGCTTTTTAAATAGGTGCTGCTGAAAATACTTCAAAGAAAATCAAAGAAAAGTTTCGTGGGGGCTGCCAGTGCGTAGACGTAGCCAGGGGGAAGATAAGGGGCAATCTTAAAACAAACTTTTAGTTTGTATGAATTCACACATATATTCTATAGTTAGAAGAACAAATGGAATAATTAATGTTTATATATTTATAATAATGTAAATTCGAAATAACGCTGATAATTTTTACAAAGTATTGAGCTATTATATTATCAATTGGTTACATTAAACTTTTATTCGGTCTCCGTATTTCAATTTTGTTAACTTGATGAAAATAACACAAAAATAATTCAACAAGTTTTTTAAGAATAATTTGTGTAAACTAATTGAGAGTATAATGAATCACTATAGTATTCTGTAAGAGGCAACGGTATGTCGTAAGCTACATTCGAAATCATAAAGCGCTCAAATTACAAATGTCACATTTACCTAGAAGTACGGCAACTATCGGCAGGTACTTGTCTCTTGATAGTTGTGCTTGGATTTTAAATTGCTCTGTACTTTCCATCAGAGATGATGCAGTCACTATACTGAATGAAAATAAAAATAGTTTCATCGCGTAGAATAGTCTTTAAGCCTCGTGAAGGCGTAAAGGCCTTTCCTGGACAAACAAAATGGTCCAGCAAACAAAAAAACTGATAGTTCTCCATTAAGGTTAGATATTAAAAAATTGATATCCTGTAAGGAAAAGTGTATAAATCATTATACTAAGCTGGCATATTGGAAGCCGAAAATGGATATGTTATAACCGGTAAAAATCTTTTTTTTTGGTATCCTGGGGTGAAAATCCTACATAGGACCATCAGGGACGCTGTGAGGGCAGCGACCCCGGTGTGTCAGACTTACTGACTAAAAACCCCCGGGGTGTTCCACTGATTGCTGCACCCGGGCCTGGGAAGCCAAATTCGTCCCGACAACCGTCAAAAGTCTGTTATAACGACCTTGAAGGGACATTCATACCTAGTCGGAAAAACCGGTGAAGTTTTCGAAAATACGAAGTCTTTTGTTTTACCACGACTTTTATTCTGCGTCAATATAACCGGTATATTATTCTAAACGATGTCGCCATAAACGGTTTTGACTATTTATATAATAACTTTTTTCAATCTATATTTCGTTGAGTTAAATAAGATGTTAAAGATTGCTAGTTAAAATTTATGAGCAAAATGTCCGCATAAACAGTTAATACTATCTATCTTAGGATATATAGATAGGATAGGATAGTTAGAGACTATCTATCATAAATTAGAGATGATCCTGCAGCACTATAAAGTATTCCGTGGACAAATATTTTAATTATTTGCTACTCTATCATTATAAATAACCATAACATTTAAGCTGCAAATACGAACACAGATATTATTATTTTTGGTAATTCATTTTTGTTCATTACTATTTTAGTATAATTTGTATTATTTGTATAATCTATGACCGGTGGTCGTGGGTGTGGTTGTAGAAAGACACGGAGTTTGGCGTTTTACTGTTTATTTGCACTTTACGGCACACCGAACTGCGACGTAGACGCACATACTCTCGCCTTGCGTCTCGGTAGTCGACTAACTTGCAAGCATCCCGTGCGCGCGCGCATCATTTACCCCGCACGTCTCGTATCACCCTAACGACCCTTAGGGCATGTAATACAATTACGTATCGGGCGGCGACTACATGCTATAAATGTTATTTTTCCAAAAACCTTGCTGGCCATTATACTTTTGGGTATCACTCTTCATTAAACTTACTGCTATAAGTTTCCGAAGATAATTAAAAAATTGTTTATCGCATGCCGATAATGATTACATCACTAACGGAACTATAGTTGCAAATGGAGATAGCACACACAATTTAACATGAGCCTATTAAGCGAGGCTCGGCCGACACCTACGACTGGCCGGATGGCGTGACAAACCGGAGTTAGCTCATCGGAATCGCTACCTGTGCTTGGTGTTCGTTACATTTGTTTAAGTACTTAAATGAACAAAATGCATTTTTACAACATTCTATTTTAGTATTTTCACTGTCTGAGCGTTTGGACTTATTGTTGAACTGGTTTATTGATGCGGATCTAAGCTAAGCTTTATAGAAACATTTATAGAGCCTTAATTTAAAGAGCAAAAACAAAATACAGAAAAGAAGTTTCTTTAGCTACTTGATGTAGTTTTTAATTATATATGTTTGGCCACAGGGCATGGGTATAAAAAAGGTACTTGAGATTCCCTTCCGTCTCCCTACATGCCCATTCCACGCTCGGTCCTTAACGGTGATACATGTGTACGCACGGCGGTATCGCTACACTTATCATCGGCGGCGAACTCGGTCACACTACGGAATAGTCAGTTGCTTTGGACAATACGGCGGAACATCTAATTAATTGTATACGGTGATGCGGAGCTGCAGTAGCCTGTCCTCATCATCCAGTTTCCAGGTAAGTGCCTTTTGAATATTTCATTGTCACTGTGCCTGAACGAACTCTTTGTTCCCTAATTCTCTATGTGGAAATCCAGACCTGCGACGCTCTTCGGCGGCTACATAAAACTTTTAATACCTTCGGTCTCCCTGCGCTATCCTGCGCACACAATATATCCTTTTCGAGGTGAGTAGAGATACATTAGTGGCTGTATCCACTTTACACTTATGTATATGTCGTGCCCAACGTAACCAGTAGCGCAGCTGATCGCCGTTCTCAAGGCACTTCCAGATATTTCTATTAGATACCATGCGGGTTTCCTTATGATGTTTTTGTTCACCGGTGGCCATGTGGTGCTTAAATCCATACTTAATACGGAAAAACCCAGATGTACGTACCGGGATTCGAACCTACCACCACACGCGTCGCCGCGCTTGTATATCGGTACCTTATCCACTAAGCCACCATAGTTGTAAACTAGTTCCTTTAAGATTTAAAGACAGTATTGCTTTAATATCTACAGTCAGTTATTGTACTGTGGTATATTTTCTTCATATCAGTGGCTAATTAATATTTTAAAATGATTGCTTACAGTAGGAAGAACTATAGATTATCTATGCTATAGAAGATAGTTTTTTAGATCAAATATTATGTTGGATATCTTTTATGTTCGATAGAAAGAAGTTTTTGCTGTACAGGGTAAAGATATCGAGGGGTGAAAGGCTATTTGTGAAAGGTGATTTAGATATATCGGTATATTTCCGGAATCAGTGAAAAACGTTGATTCCGAAAGTACGTATTACAGTATATCACAAAAAAATGTCACTTAAAGCAAATAGCCTTTCAGCCCTCAACATATTTTCATACCTTTTAAAGAAAACAATTGCTAATTTTAATTGACAACATTTTAATTACAAAACACCACAAAATCTATCAGACATAGAATGTCATTTCTTAAGACTTTAAGTACATCGCCGTACGACTATAATAGCTGTAATAAGTACTTTATTACATTTAATACTTTACGTTGCATTCCTATACTAATAATACATACACAGTTATATATATATATATATATATATATTAAATATACAAATATTTACTTACTGTGTCGTTATGTCTCAAGAACTGACAAATGTAATAATAGTACAATTTCCCACGACATCGTAAAAAAATGTTTTTGAAGTATATTTTGATGTGGACATAGTATAAGACCATCAGAATCGGAGTGATCCAAAATTGCCATCTAAATGATAATAGCCCGAATTTAATGGACAATTCTGATCAAGCAATAACACAGAAAAATTGTAAATCTGGAACAATATGAATGACATAATCTATATATATTATATTGAGGGGTGAAAGGCTATTTTGTTTATGCGACATTTTTTGGTGATATAGGTAGTATATATATTTTCAGAATCAGCGTATTTTACCGACTCCAAAAATATATATTACTAAATCACCAAAAAATGTCGCTTAAACCAAATAGGCTTTCACCCCACGATATTGATGGGAATGTTATTTAGACATATTTCTCGATAATTTAAAAAATCCGTGAGGCAACAAAGTTTTACTTAATTTAATTCTTATTATTATACATATTATGTTACAATATACAATATGTTAATTTTTTATTTCTTTTCTGCATCTGATTAACTACATCTTTGTATAGGTTGATAGTTTTTCGTGGAAACTTTAATTTATTCTCTTTGTATAATTTTTTTGATAATATTTTGCTGCTTTTTTACACTGGTTCGACAAAGTTACTACAGTGCACCTGATGGTAAATACAGCGTAGTCCAAAAACGAAAGCGATTATCAAAGTATGAAAATCCTTTGATAATCTCCGTCGTTATGTCGACCCACATGTACCACGACTAAAGGTCTCTAGGCATGTGAGATACTGGACACATGCACAAACTGTCGAAACACGACAAGCCAAAGCGAGTCACTATTACCCGTATTAATAATAGAAATTAATACGAATGAAGAGATTTTAAGATATATTTTGAAGAATACTTTCTGCACCAAATTTAATTTTAAAAAAATTACAATTATTCCATTCTGTCTCTAACGGCCTCATATTATTAATACAAAAAAAAAAACTGATTTATTGCAATAGCCAACTGCCTACTGACTGTTATGGGTAACCCAGGAAAATAGGTAAGGTATATATATACCTACCACATCAATCTATTGTTTTGTTTTAATAATTCATTCACAGATGATTGAATTGCAACATTAATCATAACTATTTATTAAAACTATTATACACTGAGTACAATCACTGTAAAACAATGTTACTTTATTTTAAAAACAATTTTTATTATCATATTTTCAGTATGATTTTTTAATATAATGTTTAATTGGATAGGATCACCAGAAACGTAGAAAATGTTAAAACGCCTTACACACGTTTCAGTTTTACATACATTTTTTTGAAACAACTATAACTCTTGATATATTTTGCAATGAGTAGGCAAGTTGAGGTTTATTATCAACCTTCAATTTACCTACCCATGATATGATGACCCATAAATCGAATGGTAAGTTGAGTAATTTACTCTCTGCGATAATTGAGCACTCAATTTAGGTATTGAAATATTTGTTCATAAATTTCAAACAAATTTATGAGAAAATATGGTTTACATTATCAATAATTTACTTTGATGATTGCTAAAAAAATTAAAACTTGAATATGGTACCTTCATACACGAAGTGAATTCTACGGAACTTTATTCTTATTAAATAAACGTAAAATTAATAGTTGTTAATGGAATAATTTTGGTTCCACGACAAATTTAAATCTATTTTCACTTAACATAAAAGCTTGCGTTTAAAAATCTTAAACATTAATTTCTAGATAACAAGACATCGATTTTATTTTACATGTTCCTATTTTAATCTGGGCTTATAATATCACATATTTTGGACAAGCACTGTCGTCACTTTTAAGTCTTTAATATAGAGAGTCTTTAAAGAGAGATACACAACACCAGTACGTGCTCAGTAAAAAGGGTTTTTCTTCATTTTATTCAGTCAATAAGATAATTTATTTACCGGTACTTCACCGATTTTTCAAGCACTCCTATTATTTCATGTTTTTTAATTTCACTTTTTGTACATCACCAAAGTTATTTATTCACTTATTTGAAAACCAGCGTCTTTTCTTGTCACAAAATTTTTAAGACACGCTGCGGACTCTAGCATTTGTGGCTGCAGCGACGCAAGCCTAACATGCCGTCTAACAGCGCTGCACATTCGCCTTCATCGGATACCTTTAAAATAAATACGTTCAAAGCGGTAGGTCGCGACCTGGCACTGCTGAATCCTTACTACCAAGCCGGAACTAATAGTACCACCCGCACCTTGGGAGGTATGGTTCACAGTCAAAATAGTTTCTGAATCACAGTTCTAATCACATCAGTTAGACGTGTATTGGTTCATCGTCATCATCGTCGTCGGATCGCCTCTCTTCTGGGTCTCTCGGAGACCGTGGCGGAGGCGCAGGGCTCCCGGGATCGACGTCGGGTGATGGGGTCCGTCGCGCCTGTGCATAGTACCCGAGAGCCCCCAAAGCGG
Source organism: Automeris io (assembly GCA_036320925.1). Classification (NCBI taxonomy): domain Eukaryota; kingdom Metazoa; phylum Arthropoda; class Insecta; order Lepidoptera; family Saturniidae; genus Automeris; species Automeris io. The sequence continues at coordinate 3,282,940 of JAUDJH010000024.1, forward strand.
GGCCTCCGAGTCCTCCCATATGTCCTGACGGGCCTGGCAGCCCTAGGCCCAAGGGTGGGACCCCTGCTAGAGGTGCTCCGGGGTATAACCTGTTTGGATTGCATGGTCATTTTTAAAAACATGTTAACAATTTTTACTGCAATATTCGTTTTACAGAAATCATCTGCGATCTAACTTAAGATTTTTGTTTGAAGTATAAAATATATGTATGTATGTACATAAGTTGACGGAGGCAATAACTTGCTATGAGCATCGAAAAAAGAACCCATTACTATCGTAAAGTCGCTATTTTTATCTCAAAATTTAATAGGAAAGTAGTAACTTTATTCTAAATCCGGTTTGCCAAATAGTACGTTGCCATCATTCTGAGCCTAAAAAGTACTAAAAAATATACCTAATTATAAAATGTTAACTTTATAAACGCACTGTTCCTTAAAGTAAGGATACCTGTAACACAGAGCGCAAGGAGTTTAGCGCTAGGGGTTAGCAATGTCCTGAGACTAAACGTGCTGATTAAACGTTCTTGAAAAATGAAAACCTTTTTATACTACGTCAAAGGTACCTAACTAAGAGGTAAACGAGGAAGTATTTACTCACCGATAAGGTAAGGGTTTTTGCAACGTGTTGGCGGTGGCAGAGGCAGCGGCTGCAGCGGTCGCCGCCGCCTGCCTGTAGTACAGGTCTGCCGCAGCCGGCGCTGGCTGTGCTGGATACGCAGGTACTCCGGCCCAGTAACCTCCGTATAGCCGCTGGAACGCTGCATAGTTACCGGCTTCTGCTAGAAGCTCTAAGCCAACGGCTGTCTGTCGCTTCCATTTCGTCCTATGAACAAATAGAGAAAGCACACATTTAATTAATACATCACAAAATGATGAGAGGTATAATCGTTCTGAATAAAGAGGTGCATATGTCTTGCGCGCTGACTGATATAGAAATCCCGAGAGGTGGGGTTTTAACACCCATTCCTTTCAGATATGGAGCGTGGGAAAGGCTATTTGTTCGCCGGGTTGTTGGAGGAATATGGATTCTGGCAGTGACTTGAGGAACACTGGGGATTTTTAATCAACGAGAGTCTGGAAAACTAATGCCGGCTCCCTCACGGCTGCCCTGACGATTGTATGCAGGATTTTATCCTCAGATTAACAAAAAATATATGAATCATTTTAGTTTTGTTATTTTTTTTATCAAAGCAGTAGTATTTGCAGAAAAAGTAACAAAATTTTTTTTCAAGTATTTTTGTAAAAGTACTTTTTAACTTTTAAGTTAATTCCCAACAATAAAGGGGATTACTTGTTCCTACTCGAATTTTTAGATTATATGATCAAATATTAATAAATATCACAAAAAGACTACAAAAAACACATTGACAATATAGCCATAGTTCATTGATTTTTAAAAATAGATGTACGAGAACCGTTGCTCGGATCCCATAAGAAATTACATACAAACGATTTATGCTACATTACTAACTTAAATCGACTCTAAAATTCTCTAAACTATCGTTTACAGACCCTAAAACCCATAGATCACTAACCCTACACTGTGTGACCCCAATCGTCGTCAAATTTGTCACAGGCCACTCGAGCGCACAATGGAGATACCGCAATGATGGAGGTAATAAAAATATATAAATAAAATAATAAATTTGACAAAACGTCTTGGACACTCGTGTGTTCGCTGGAGCGGAGACGAGCGCTGCAAAATGATTTATTGGATTCATTTGTGAAAAGGGTGCACAAGTATAAATTATCTCGTTGAGCTGTTTGCTCGTTATGCATCTATAGACATTCTATGACTACATAATTAACGCAACCGTTTATTCAAAATGTAGATGCATTTTTAAATTTTCGCTCAAGTATTCCTTTACACTAGCAAGAACAAAATACCGCAATCTTAAGTAATAATTAAAATTATAAATTGATACAACAACAAAGATTTTGTTCGTTTTTATACCTCTCAAATCGACGATCCCCCAGATCTATTTTATATACCTATATATCATCACGCCGTATCCCTATTGACGTAGGCAGAGAGTATGGAACGCCACTTCTCTATTTTTGTAAACCTCTTTCGCTTCCTTAACATAGGATCTATTTTTAAATACTTTTTATCCACCGTGCTCATGTAAGTTATGTTGTCTTTTTGAGGACAAATTGTTACACCTACAGCCTACAAACAAATACTGTGGTTCTAGACGAGCAACAGTGAAGTTTTAGGGCATCTGTGTCCGACTAGATTTCGACCACAGAACTTAATTAAGCGCAAAGTTCAGTGGATATAGTTTTACGCCTCAGTAAGTCGCGTTTCGAGATTAGACTCTTGTAGCAACTTATCATATATTTATATTTTATAGCAATTTGACAAAGCGTTAAAATGACAGCACTATATAAAAATTTTGCTTTATTTCTGTGATTTAAACAAAATCCGATTAACAATATTGCTTAATTTAGCTTGTGGAACGGCTGCAGCTCGCGTTTGTATTAGAATAGCGAAAGTCCTTGGAAATTGATTTAGTATATTAATTTCAACATAAACCATAAATGGATATCCAAACTACCAGTGGCGTACATCCTATAAAAGCATAAAAAGTATTACCTTGCTATGCTTGGATATTTGATAAATATATTGACTTTCAAATTGGTTAATACTAGATTCAGAGTTTAAGGCTGAGATGTATAGACGCAACTTTATGTTTGCAGACTGTACTAAAACATTACAATTTATATTACTCAATGAATGTCAAAATTTGGATTTGGTAAGGATTTTGTCAACATGGAATTGGCACTGCGAATATTATGGCTATACTTAAATTCCAAATTATAGGTATATCCAGTGTTTTGTCAAAGTGAATTTATATATTAATAGCTTTGCTAAGCAAAGTCGAAATTGCGTCTATAAATATCAGCCTTAGAATCCAAATCGGGTCAAATTTTAAGTCAATATATTTACAAATGTCGAAGTATAACGAGATAATGTGTTTTTTATTTTAAGGTTTTATGCGTTTATGTGATGCACGCTACTACATGTCACTAATAGTAATAGAGATTTTAATGTAGGTTCATAATGTATACATTACATATATATATTTTACAAAAGAAGCTTTTACAGATAACTGATAATACATCGGGCCTCGGTTATTTGTATATATAAAGGGAAAACTAAAAACACAAACAGAAATGCATCCCCCAACGAATAGTAAAATTTAATTTCGTTCTCCGGTACTCGATTAGTTCCAAAGTGGTTCGTTATTGTCATCGAGTGAGGTTTTTATTAATTCGTAGGGGTATTATTGCGATGCGCATTATCATTGCCATTATTGTATTCCGACGGGCCCATTGTCAGCGGTCGTCGCGTCCTGGGGCTGCGGTTGTTAACAGACGCATCACTGGTTACCTCGTTAATTAATTTCTTTATATGGATCATTTAATTTCATTAAATGTAAATGAGGAGGAGTTCGTGTATTCCATCATATTAAATAATAAATTTTATTTTTAATCGGTTCAAGTAACATTCATCATCATAATTTCAGCAAAGAACGATTCTCTACCGAACATTGGCTTCTCCTAAGGTTTATAGTTGCCAATTCTTGTGTCTTTATTTTGGGCTAATTGCATCCAGAAATATCCAGTTGCTAAGTCGTTGGTCCATTCGGCCTTTGAGTTTCCAACACTAGGTTTTTCGAGACATTGTTAGTAACATTCTGTCTAACTCAAGTAAAGATTTTTTTAACAATTATTTAACAAAGCTTGCTTTCTATACCAAATATGTTTGCATAAATTACGTCTCGTGTAGATTATGGGTTCCTCCATCAAGTAAGTGGAGCAGGTACCTAGATATAATTAAAAAAAAATATCTTTTGTAATTTAGTACCTAATAACAATGTTTGTGATAAGAACCTATAGGTATATTAGTAAAAAAGACAAAAACGCAAACATTAATTTTAATAATTTTTACGCATTATATCAGTGTTTTTGAACATATGGGTCGCGACCCCAGCGAATCCTGCTTAGGGGGGTCGCAAAGCTTCTATGGAGGAGTTCCAATGTGTTTTACCTACTTAATTATGTATTTGTTCGAACCCTAATTACAATAATAATTAGATAGGTATGTTGCATTTATTATTTGTTACAAAATAAAATACATGGAAAAAAAGCAATGGGTAGGGGGTCGCGAAATATTTCTTCATACTAAAGGGGCCGTGTCAAGAAAAATGTTGAAAAACACTGCATTATAGGATTGAAGATCACGATTCTATTAAAGAATATCAAGCAAAGACATTGAATAAATTAACTTAAGATCGCTTAAGCCTAATGACATCTGAGTGCTTATTATAATAAAGACAAATAACGGTTCACTCTGCCGATGAGGAACTAGTTAAAGCAATTAATGTCTCAGCATACTAATTAGGTATGCTTTACGTATAAAAGACTCGTTTTGTAATAAGTCTTTAAGCCGAATTAAGTTTGGGCCTAATTTAAATAGCACTCTTTAATTTATCAGTAGCTGACAAGTGATCGATAGAAAGCGCCTGTGCGCACATTAATCATGTTATTATGACGGGTTATTCTTAAGATACGTCACTCAAGAGCACTTATTTAATTGTCAAGTGGTGAATGAGGGGCAATCTGTTCAGTGACACTATTCTTTTTATAACCGCCGCGGGCTATAAACAAAAAGCTTCGTGAGCGCACTTAGATTCTGGCTGCCACATCAAGTCAAGATCATAATGCGATCTCTTTCTATCTTAAACGAGGTGTATAAAAAGCTTGTTCCCTCTGTCTCTGTTCCACAGTCCCCCGGCGGAGTCTGACTTCGCTCCGCCCAGTGGTTTAGTGATTTGATGCTGTGTGAACTGATTCAATTGTACCACGGAGGACGAATCTTAAAAGACACCTTAAGAGTTAATGTTAAAGACGAAAATTGTCCGGTAAAACGCCTTCGCTTACGATCTCTCCGAGGGAACGTTGTTTATCTCAGTTTGAGTTTTTCGGTTACGTGATGCGAATTCGGCTTGTATATCCGACAGACAAAGAGTACTTTCATCGATCGAAAGAGTTTACGCCGCACTCGGTGCTTACGTTGTTATGTTAGCGACGCAGGGTTCACATAGAACGTTATTTACATCGATTAGAATACTTAGCGACATGTTTGTGAAATTTTTCATATTGCATTATTAAAACTATTTTATTTACGTATAATCGCTTATAACCACAAGTACGAAAATGTTTTAATAATTTTGACAAATACTAGCTTTCAACGTACAAACATACGTATATACATATCCAATATTATAACAATGCAAAAGAACAATGAATTATCTCATAATACAAGTACCAAAAGAAAATAAATAAGTTAAGAATAGTTGTCTAAAAACTTGTCTATGTTTGTCTATGAAACTTAATAACCTAAATAGAGGGCATAGGTACATGCAGTAAATACGAATTATTAGAAGATTAATTAATACTTATTTGAACTATTGAAGAACGATTAAAAAATATTAGGAAACAATTCCGAGATTCTTATACAATGAAAAGTGGCCTGAGTGCTATTCTTTAAAAGATGTTCTTTTCTAATTAATTTATACTTATCTATAAATATAAAATTGTTTTGTATTTTTGTACAGCGCTTCTATTATCACAGAAATATAAACTTTATACAATTTCTTATTTGGAAAGCTACTTAAATAGAGGAATAAATCTCTTAAAAACTTATATTTAAACTACAATGAAAGCTTCAAGCGCGATTTGCACTGTTATTAAGCAAAATGATAACAAGTCATAACAGCTCAAGCAGTTGTTTTTTAAATAGGAAACTTAGTTTTTCCACATCGTCTACAGTTAGTAAATATTTTTAGGTATCAAACCTAGCAACGCTATACATTCCACCCCAGGGCTGCCAACGCAATGGACTTAACGAATAAATAGAATGAATTCCACTGCGTTGTAATAATTATTCAGGTATCGCGTCCATATTGGTTTATTCCCGTAACTTGTCGTCTGAGTGCAACTATCAAAGTGAATGTCAGTTCTATAATTATTATCTATAATACAAAAATGAATCGCAAAATGTTTTGATAAGCGCGAAACTCGAGAACGGCTGAACCGATTTGGCTTTTTTTCTTTTTTAATGTGTTGGTTGAAGTCTGGGGATGGTTATTACGGAGAGAAAAATTAAAAAAATTGTCTGGAAAAGTCTAAAAACACCACTTTTCTATATTCCCATACAAAATATTTGTTATAAGTCAATTTGAACTTTAACATCATACCATAAAGTTTAAATGTTAGTGAACGGGTTCCGGGAAGGCAAAACAATTATTGAGTGACGTATAAATATTAATGTCAATATTTGTCAATTTTTATACATATAACATTAAGGCCAGGTTCCTTCAAACAATTTTCAAAAAACAGCCGACATGCCAATAGGTTTTGGCAGAATGAAATCTGACGGGGACGCATTAGGGAACATGAAAAAAAACAGTGTGACTTTGTTTTAGAGAAATACGGCAGAACAAGGTCTGCCGGGACAGCTAGTATATTAATAAAATTAACTTGCGACATAATTTTAAACAAATTTATACCTATATTAATTTACTAAAAAAAATGAAAACCTGTAAATCAGCTTTATGCGTTGTTTTGTCGGTGCACGAGCAGTCAAACACCCTATTTCAATTATATACGTTTAAATAGCGGGAATATTAAGTAGCTAAGCTTGAACCTTGTATATAAGATCATGCGATTAATGTTAATTATCTGTATTACTATAGGAGGGAACCGACTTCAGAACCGGTTGACCGAGCCGGTGGTTTGAGCTAACCACTGGGTTGTCGGGCTGCGTAAATTCTTGATCCTCAAGCTCTGATTTGCTGTTTCCTCAAGTATTCTATCGCGGTTGTTAGCATCAATGTAAGCTTGTTAAATCTCACTTGTAGTTCGTCATTACGCCTTAAGCCTACAAGTCAAGTAGTTATAGATGAGTTCGGTATTGGATGTTATTACTGAGAACGGTGTGTATTTCTACATAACATTTCAAGTGGTATCCACTGAGTAATATTATGTTTTCTCTATACACAAATATACATATTTATAGATAAGAATAGGTACATGCGAGCTTCAAGACTCGCTTCTTTAGTTGGACGAATTATAATGTTACAAAACATTATAATAGGTACTTCTGATAATAGGTTATTTAAACTTGATTTGATTCTAAAACACAATGTCAAAAGTTTATTCAGAACTCTAGAAATATATAATCTGTGCAACAAATCCTAAACATGATACTATTACTGATAATATGTTATTTAAGTCTGATTTGTTTCTAAAAAACAATGTCAAAAATTGATCCAGAATTGTAGAAATATATAATCTGTGCAACAAATTCTAAACAGTAGATTTGTTTTTAATATGTATTTAGGTAAATAGACCTCCGCTTTCAGTTACGTACCTATATCAAACAAAATCATCATCTGTTGATCATGATCATGATCTGTTGATGTTGTCAGAGGAGAGGAAAGTTTTGGAGAGGGGGGCTCTTTACTCCTAATCTTCCCAGAGAGGTAGCCTCAACAAGGCGGTTTGCTCCCAGGGCGCCTGGATGAATTCGGTTTCCTAGGCCCGGATGGAGCAATTAGAGAGACACCCTAGGGGTTTTTAGTCAGTAGAAGTCTTACACACCAGGGTTGGTGCCCTCCCAGAGTCCCTGATGGTCCTATGGAGGTTTTCCCCCCGGATAACAAAACAAAAAGGCGATATAGGGTTGTCCCAGTGAAGTGGCTGTGTCGTCCGCAAGGCCCTGTCAGAATACCAGCGCTGCAGAGTCCAGTGCTCTGTAGCACAAGCTGAGACAGGGCCCTTATTGGCGGCGGCCTAGACGTTTTTTTATGTATTGATTGGTTTTTTTTTATGTTTTTTGTATTTTATGTGTGTTTTATTGTACAATGTAGTTACCTTTATATGGCTGCTGTTAATAAAACGTTTTCTTTCTTTCTTTATATCATGCAAAAGTCAGCACCAGAGTAGGTGCTCCTGCCTATCCATACCGGAATCTTTTGTAGTTAACGAACCTAATAACACTTTGTTATTTTAAAGGTTTGATTTCCTTAGATCACGTTTCAGAGATATACGCAAATTACTAACCACGACTCGGTAATTCAACAATCCCTTTATTAAAATCTGACTAAAGCCGAAATGGCATTTGTAATATAATGATTAGTTGTTAAATGATAAACTGGACGACCCGAGCGACCTTGCAATGATTCCCGTGTCTTTGGAGCTATAATTTGCCAGAGTTCTGTATAAGCGATTAGACTAATTCTCGGTAGCTATGCTGGCTCACATTATGCCATTAGCAATGTGGGTGCATACGGGTGGTTTTTGTATTGAGACGTTTGATGTTTTGACGCAACGTTAAGTTTGCTTAGACTTCACGAAAACATTACAAATTATATTACTCAATGAATGTCAAAGGAAGTAACTGTAAGGAAGTTGGTAAGTCACCGGTTTTGTCAACATCGACTTGGTTCTTCGAATACTATGGCTATACTCAAGCTCCTATTATACATATATTAAGTATTTTGTTAAAACTAATTTATTTTTTGAGAACATAGCTAAGCAAAGACGAAATAGCTTCTATAAATCTCAGCCTAAGACTGATTGATCTGATTGTGATTGTTAAATTATTCTCAATAAATATCTTATTGGGTAAATATATATTGATATATATATATATATATATTAGTTGATAATCCGTCAAAGCGGAAGTTGAAGGTTTTAAAATCCTAAATAATTATATTCAATATTGGCTAAAAGTGAATAATAAACTATTTTCTAAACCTTAAATATATGGTTTGTATTGATGTACATATACAACGTATAGATATAATTATAATTACCTCCCAACTTGTCAAAAGGTCTCTAAAGGAGAAACTGCAGCTAAAGCTACGGTCGGAAACTAATAATATTCAATACGACACAAAATTTCGTACTGAACTTAAGAAAAAGATACATTTTACACCTAAACGATGGGCAAAAGGTAGCCTTTATCTCAGAGTGTACTTTCTTTAAGGTAATCATTCTCCTTGACCCATATTTTTACCCGACTACAGGCATTTAGTCGTGGTATAATGGCGGACAATATGATGTCGGCGACGGCCATTTTCATTCTTTAGTGATCGCTTTCATTCTTAGACTACACACTGCAATTTGACTTATATTCAGGTCTTTTAATTAAAAATGTATAAATACACATCCATATATAAATGTATGCATGTGTTTATAAGTATACATCACACACACACCCACACAAACACACACAATTACACTTATTGCAGATGTATTATCTTAGAAATAATATATCAACAGGCTATATTATTTTCAGGGTAAGTAGTGGAAAGTATTATCGCTGAATTAATTTTTTCACTTCTATATTATAATCATTGCGATAAATGGCGCAGCTGATGGCCATTATTATGACAGTGGCTACCTAATATCCGTGATATTTAATTTAAAAACAAGAATTCATGACAATGCTTACATTCATGTGGTACCTAAAAATGTTCTAAGGGTTGTAAAATTCGAAAGTACATACGTGCATACATAGAGCTAGAGACATATTAATTAATCTATTCGAAAGAGTAGAAATTAGTTATTGCGCCTGTTCTCAGTTCAAAATCTGCTGCTCTAACTATACTTACGAGTTTTCATATTTCGCATAGAAGCTGAATCTTCACATTTACCCATTTACCTATGCGGCTCAGTAATTGTAGAATTAATTGTACTTCCTACATAGATTTAAATCAGGCCGTGTGAACAGACTGGATGCCTACATATCACTTACAAAAATGATACAAATCCAGAGATAACGCTCGCCATTTAGTCACTAATATATATTTGCATAAAAGCACAAGTTTTATTCTTCCAACTTGTTTTTGTGCTTTTGAGGTTATCCTTATTCGTTCTTTATGATTTATCATAATGTTTATGTTGAAGTTATGTATGTTTATTTGTGTTTTGTTCAACACGTAAAATCCATTAGTTGAAATTAGTGTGAATTGAATGTAAATGAATTGGAATCCAGTAATATGATAATACAACACCATGCTATATGACTTTCGGAGTGAGCAGGAACATATTAGTGGCCTATATATCGTGCCCAACGTAACCAGTAACATACCTGATCGCCGTTCTCAAGGAATTTGCACACGATGTTTCTATGAACTTTCCGTCTCGAAAGGGGGGTCATTCGCGGCTTGTCGTTTTTCCCCTCGAAAATGCACTCAAAAAATTAAAAAAAAATTAATGCTACCATTCAAGACATTCATTTTGAAATACTAATTGAAAATTTTATTAAATTAGGGACAGAAGGGTAAGCCCGTTCCCCTATTTAGCAGGTATAAACATAAATTGATTTTGCTCAAACACAGATGACTCCCGTTTATAGATGAAGTATTAAATGCCATGCAGTTTTCGTTCCCTATGTGGTGCTTAAATCCATACTTAAGTTGGAAAAACCCAGAGGAGCCGGGATTTGAATCTGTTACTATTCGCGTTGCAGCGTATGGATATTGGTCCAATATCCATTAGGCCAGGAGTTGGCAACCTTTTGAGTCAAAAGAGTCAAAAAATACAATTAACAAAATTTCAATATTTTTAAAGAGACACAAAATTTTTTCTTGCCAACAATAAATAATACATGCATAAATAAAGTTTTTGATAAAGACCTATTTATTTTTCGATTCGAAATGGTTTCTAAATTTTTTTTTTATATTTTTTGCATATGGAACTAAAGACCCGCAGATTCACATCCAAAGGGCTACATGTGTGGCTCGCGAGCCGCAGGTGCCGACCGCTGCACTAGGTCCATAACAGATAGCCGGGTAGTAGACTTGAGGGAGTCTGCTGCCCGGATGAGAGGGCGGCGGTGCGCGGTACCTATCGCACCGCCTATGTAAGAGGTATTGGAGGCATGGGCTCTTTATACCCACCCCTCCCAGAGAGGAAGCCTGAATAAGGTTGTTCGCTCCCCGGCCGACTGGAGGAATTTGGTTTCCCAGGCCTGGGTGGAGTGATTAGAAGGACACCCCGGGGGTTTTTAGTCAGTAGGCGTTTGAAACACCGGGGTCGCTGCCTTCACAGCGATCCTGATGGTCCTATGCAGGATTTCTCCCGGGTTACCAAAAAAAAGGTCCATAACAGATAAAGCACAGTAATACGTAATCTTGCAAAAACATCAAAATTACAAAACAAAGGAATGCCGCACACATTAAAAGAAAATCATATAGCAAAAATAAAATAGTCTGCTAAACTGAAACCACTTATCAATTATTGTTATTCTATATTCAACGATATGTCAGTGAGGAGCGTCATTATGCAATCAATGTAGATTATACGTTGCCGCTGACTAAACGTCTCTAAACGACATTTTGCCTCGGTCCCGGCCTGTTATGATTTTACGACATACAGACAGACTCATAAAACGGATTTCAGTTTTAACTGCCTAGTGTGACTCATCGTGGAGATAACTAAAGTTGTTCGATTAACTAAAGGGGAAATTAATTATTTTATTGAAAAGAGCATGATTTATATTAATTACCTACAGGCTTAATTAATTGTAGAGTTACCATAATCTTCTAGTAATATTTGCAGAATAGATTTCCTTTAAGTGTACCACCCGTTTAATATCAAAGTTGTTTAATTTATTGTTATGTCTAAATCTTCTTCGAAAATCTTAATCAAAAATAAAACGTTCACGTTACGAGCGTAAGCGTATTGAAAGATAAGATATTTTTTATTGATGTTATATACATTTTCACAAAATATAGAATTTAATCATATTATTACATTAAGAAAGTTTTAAATCATACTTGTTAAATTTTTTTTTTTTTTTTTTTGTAATCCGGGGTAAAATCCTATTCAGGACCAGCAGGACCGCTAGGAGGGCAGAATTCCGGTATGTCAGACTCCTTTACCGCCTAAAAACCCCCGGGATATCTCTCTAATCTCTCCACCCAGGCCTGGGAATCCAAATTCGTCCAGAAGACAGAAGAAGAAACAGTCTTGTAAAGGCTTTCTCGTTGGAAAGACCCAGCCCTCTTGAACCCTCTCTTCCGGGCAGCACACTCCCTCAAGTTGACTGCCCGGCTAAACTATTGTCTTTATACTATACCACAAGCTATGGCCCATGAGACGATTTTGATATTATATTATTATTTTTATATTAACCTTTTTTTTGTTTTTTCATTATTGCTATCTGTTTTTAGTTTACTACAGTCTACGAGCCAATACTTCCTCCTATATAGACATCTATGTTTTTATAAAAATATATTAGTTTTAATGTGTCGCAGAAGTTCTTAAGCCAGATAAATTGTTGCGGTAGAAAATTATTTAACTCTATATAAAACCGTGAACTTCATAAGAAGCTAATATGTATATTTAGTATTAGGTAGCACACTTAGTACGCTTATTAAATATCATTGTAAAACGATTTAGTGAGGGACAAAATAAATAAAAAACTGTCGGCGGTATCCCATAATGATTGGTCAGCCACTATCCGGCGCCAGTGACTTGCACTCTCATCAGATCACTAGCCTATTCGCCGACGATCACACATCACGCTATCATCCTGGACTGGGTAAGTAAATAGTACTCTTACTCTCACTTTTGCAAACAATATCTTTAGGTACTATCATCAGACTTTAGGTACAGACTTATCTCAATATTTATCTATCTCTATCAATTTCATAATTAGTATCTAATATCTACGAATATTAAAAAAAATCTATTGATATCGACCACTTTCTTTAAATGTAAAGACATAGTAAACCGTTCATGATTTTCTAGAACCTGTTCATATAGTGTTTCTTCAACTGGATAATACCCTAGTATTTTAAATTGTTCTGATAAGTAATCCATTATAATTAATTAATTTGTTATCTTACGTCATATCTTTATTGCAATGGACGGAAGTAATTATTTATTTATATTGTAAATATAGCAAATAAAACGTCAACTTAAGAATTGCTACGCACCTATGGATCAAGACTATGGTTTATCTGTTTTAAAATCTTTTAACAAACATTCATAATTCCATCTAATCCTCTTTTTATGTTAATTTAAATCAGATTTATTTGTGTATTGTTAATTTAATCCAGCATAATTAAAAATATTTTTCATATTCCCGTTACGGACAGAATTACGCTAACAAGATAAAGTAATCAACAAATAGATAAGATAAAAGAAGTATATATTATTAATTTGTTAATTAAACAATTAAGAGATGAATCTGATTTATAAAGGCGAACAATTTAAATCGAAAATGTGTGTATTAAGTAGTATTAATACATAGATTGGATGTATATTTATTTACAATACCCACCAAGATTCATTAGGTGCTATATTGTCGCTAGAGATGACAATGTTATTTTTTAAACGAAAATAGACACGACTTTTCACTAAGATGTTTGTAAAAAAAAAGAAATCATACACCGTACGTTCGGTGGGAGTGGGATTGTGGGTTAGACCTTTGCAGTATTACTAAATCCTGTGAAGACTTCAACATCATTCTTATGTAGACCAGCATGACCCGGGCAACTATCGGCAGATAGTTGCATCTCGTTAGTCGTACTTGGTTTTAGTTGCTCCATATGGTTTTAGTTGCTCCTTCAATCAGGTATGGTACTGTACGGATAAAGGTACTTAGGCATATGAAAGATAATAATATAAATTAAAAAAAAATATATATATTAATGGATCTATAAATAAAATTCTTTATAAGTGAAATAAAATTCTTTATTTCACTACATTATTTTAGTGAAGAAAATGGTCACCACTCTATAATTTTTAAAAGCATCAATATTCATATCAAATTAAAAAAGGAGTTTAAACAACTGATTGTTTTCATACATATTATATACGAGCTGATCCGGAGATCTTCGTACCGACATCAATGCCGTTACTTAAATGAATAATAGCTACTAACACAAATTAATGCACATAAAAAATATTTTAGATCTACAATGTATACCACCGAACAGAAAAAATAGTGAAAATACGTTTAATGTCTAACAATAACTCACGAAAACATATTATTATAAATACAAACTATATATGTCAGGAAGATTAAATGACAATGACAATAAAAAACTGACACATGAATTGCATTCCATTTTACTCAACAATTTTTTCTAATAAATGATCCATGTGATTTTTAAATTGACATAGCTTTTTTATTTACGAAGCAATTGAAATAAGCTATACGTCAAAGGCAGCTTTGCATAATACATTAGTGAAAATCACATTTAAAAAAAAATGGCGATTCTGAGATTAGACGCTACAAACACGTACAGATCAATGAATGATTCTCAAATATTTTTACTAGCCTACATCGTGCAAGGGAAGTTTTTCTGTCCACTCGCATATATATATGTACACACGGAGTTGCAAATCATAGTATCTACAGAACGTCGCGTCGGAGAGGTGGATACGGAACGGATTTATTATATGTATTGATGTATCGTGTAGGTAAAATATAATAATTACCGAAATCCAATATGTTACTCGCTGCAACAATTGATTATTCCAAGGTAAATGATCTATAGTTGACCTGTTTTTAACCTTGAATCATTTCAGACAAAAATAGATAGGTATTGTTGTGGGTACATTAACGTTGTAACACAAAAAGATCTTTCGTTAAAATAAAGCCTCTGCCTAAATACATAGAATATTATGATGTAATAATTACAGATATTATCAATTAAAATACACTTGTTTGAGTGATGTAGGTCTATAGTTCTTTTGTAGCAGCTTGTGAACATTTAATAAGTTACAGTTAATTAAATAATTACACAAGCTCAAGGATTAAGTTATGGTTTTTGTTTATTTTAACTCGGCACAGTGCAACATGCCTGCTTGTAAGGATGGTACAGTGGAAAAAATGATTACGGTTTTGTAAACAGAAAAGAAAAACACATCGTCAGTCGCAGAGATCATGCCGGCCTGAACAAATATATCTTCACTCTTCGTTTAAAAGACGCAATATTACACAGGACGGTGAAAATACGCTCGATAGAAGACCATTCTACAGTTCAACTGGACAATTATAAGAACTGTTAGAGAACTTTTTCGTCTAGCTGGGATTTGAGTTACTTTAAAGCTGTAACTCTGTAAACCCGTACGCCTGATCCTGTTAGGGAAGTGACATGGTGGAGAAAGGTTTGTACCATGGTATGGCAGACTCCTACTGACTAAAAACCCTTAGGATGTCCCTCTAATGGATGCACCCGTGCCAGGGAAACCAAATTTATTCAGCCGCCCGGCTCTTGGAAGGGTGGGAGTACCGGATACTGAGCACCGCCTCCCTCTCATCCGTGCAGCAGACTCCCTCAAGTCTACTGCCCGGAGCAAGGTTAAACAACTCTTCTAAACCCTCACTGAGGTTGAGATGGTGGAAAACGCTCATTGAGGTAAGATCTCTGCACAGTTTTCTCTCTATTATCTTTCTATCTTTTTATAATAATCACAAAAATGAAGTGCGAGTCTTGACTTATCTATTTGAAATTGTAAAAAAGAAGACTTTTATATTTAGTCATAGAAAATTCCCATAATTAAAAAAGCATTTAAGTTGACCAGCTGTAGCGTCCAATCATTCCGATATTCTTTCGTTTACACAGCCGCGTCTGACCGATTACGCTGTGCGTTCTACCGCCACAAAAACACAAGAAAGTGACCGCACACAAAAGCCATTACATCTTTCAATTAACTCTGATTTCACACCCTCTCACGAACCGAAAAATCGAAACCCAAACACTAGTTTATTCCATATTAAACAAAATCAACAAAAAGTTGGACAAAAACAGTTGGCGACGGGGGATGGCACAGCCTCTGTAGACATAAACAGCGCCTTTACTCTAGACTAATGCTTACCTTATGCACGTAGGGTAAGTGCAAAGGCGTGTATATGAGTATATCGGGTGATATCACATACCTTGTTTTTTTTATTATAGTTAATATAGATACAATGACATCATATTAGGTATAATCATAGTTCGGAACTAAATTACCTACCTATAAATATTCAGAAAATTAGCCCTTGACAAACTTTAGTCAAAAAAGCTTAGACCGTCATAGTAACTCCCGAACTGGGTCATGACTACAGTACACAAGTGTAAAGACCGTCATAGTGACTCGCTTTGACCTATCACGTTTCGGAATCAGCTTGTGTGTATCCAGTAACTCATATATCTGGGGACCTTCAGTCGTGGTTTATGTGGGCCGACATGACGACAGAAACTATCAACGGGTTTTCATTTTTTGATGGTCGCTTTCATTTTTGGACTACACTGTACTTACCATCAGGTGCACTGTAGTCACTTCATCGAGCCAGTGTAAAAAAAGCGTCTTGTCTTTAAGATATTCTATAATATAGGAGTTAAGATTAAAGTTTTAAAGGTATTTACCTATATAGAAATATAGCATAATGTGATTAAAGTACTTATAATAGAAGCCTACCAAAGCCAAAATAATTTTAATTCAATTGAAAACAATAAAAATTCATCTAACAACCTAACATGATGACAACGCACGACGACCTTGATTAAAAAAAAATTGATGTATTCAATCGATAGAAATTGAGTATAGTTTGTTTTTAGCTACCGTAGTTTTTGTGTGCGAGCCGCTATATGGATGGCGGCAGGCGCCTAATTATAAACGTTTGTTTTTGAAATCACCGCCCCGGGTACTGTCGCCGATAAAACGTATTAGTTACTTTTTATACACAAAATTATACCTTACGAAGTTAAGAATTCAGATTTAAATAGCGAGAGAACGTTAGAGAATATAAGCAAGTAAAATAGGTATGTGAAAATTAATAATTGGTTATGTGCCAAAAGAAAGGCTAAGACGTAGACAGTTTCTATAATTTAAAGGATGCTAAAGTAACCCAAAATATAAATTACTCTGATACTACTGTATTTTTTTTTAAGAAAATTATTTGTATAATATATTATACTAAGCAATTCACAGGGCTTTTCCAATAATTATTTGAACAAAGGGTTTCTTTTATTCGTCTTTAGTAACAGTAAATACTTATTAGAACCTTGCAATCTTTTCCAAAAATTTTATTTGTTTTGGGTTTGCGATAAATCTGACACAGATTGAATAATACCTGATTGCATTGTAATGATTATAAGATTTGTATAATTTTTATAGCTTTCAGAGTTTTCCGGGCTCGAAAGAAACACCTCTTTTTATTTGTACTAATCGTTCTTTGAGCTTCTGTGATTTAAAATTCATTAATTTGATACCCTCCAAGTTGATGTTTGAGCAAAATTTATTTCTAGAAGATAAACGTCGTTTTGTAATAAGGTATTAATACCTTTATCATTAGCAGAGACGCGTGAACACTTATTTTAACAACAAAACGTTTATTCACGTGGCATTTTATCGTCGTTTAGTAGAACCCGGCAGTACGAAGATCTCGGAGCGCGACCGTCCCACTGAGTCAGCATCGCTTTGAGGGCCTCGCCGACTATCTCACGATATTACCTATCGTATGCTCCAAGTGACAAGCGTTTGTTATCGTCATTGTCATATTCAAATCTTGGGTGTAGGCGTGCGCATATTGATGTTGAATTTTATTAGAAAATTGTAGTTTAAAAAGCCACCGTAATATTTTTATCATGTTTGATTTAATGGGTAAAAAATGAGGGCTGGATTTACAAAAAAAAAATTACTTCACTTCTTTTTTTTGTCTTGTCTAGGTTTATGGAAACCTATTGTGAGGTGTGGTTGTATAGCGAATTAATGTGAGGAGTATATAGATAAGTATTAATGTAACGAATAACTTAAAAAAGAGAAAAAATATATAATAGAAAATAAGAGAAAATGTATTACGTTAATTTTTATATAATATTACAAAGTATTATTACTTCTTATAGAAATCAATATACAGTCAAAGTCTGTTATAACGTCATTGAAGGGACTACTCATATGTAGTCGTAGAAACCGACAGTCGTAACAACCGGTGATGTTTTCGGGATACGATGTCCTATTTTTTGCCGGGACCTTTGTTCTTGGCTATATAACCGGTATGTTATTCTAAGCGATGTCGCTATCAACGGTTTTAACTGTAGTTAATTATATATTTGTAATATTTTTTATATATTTGAACCAAACATTAAAAAATACTTCTTAATTATTATTCTCTTTGTATGCCGTTTCAACGTATATTATTGTTTCATTCAATGTCGATTGAGGTAGTCAGCGTGCAAGATCTCGACAATACTTTACATTATCTTTACAAAGCATGACTTTTTAAAATCGCTATTCCTATTTGTTTGTTTGCGTGTTCTTTTATATCTTCCAAACTATGCAATGTAGTTTCCACCATTATTAACAAACGTTTTTCGGATGACTTAAAATAATTTATATTTTTAGAAATAGTTGAGGCGTTGCTCCGAAATCAAACAGCCACTAACTTTTAAAAAAACCATCTCGATTTCTACCTCGGTACGCACTAAAAAGTTTTTTACTTCTTACTTTAGCCATGTCAATAATTTTCCGGCCGGTGTATTCCCTTCCTCCTATGATATTGAAATTTTTAAAAGAAATTCGAAGAAATTTTTGAATAGGCCGGCATGATCACACCTCGGTGTGTGTCAATACTCGTATTGACGTACATTCCTATTTCTCAATAATTGCAATTGGTCTTTAGATTGAGCTGCACTTAAGTTTTATCAGGTTAGTCACTTTGCCTAGCTAATATTAGGTCCTTACATATGAAATTGGCGTTTTTCGTACTGGCCACTTTAATCACAAATTTCTCCTCTTTGGTAAGGAATTCCAAATTCATTTTTCAATTAGTGATAAAACTGTTTTAATTCACTTGAAGCAAATTGGGAAGATTAAAAAGCTTGAAAGGTGGGTACCTCACGAATTGACTGAAGCAAACCGGCAAACGCGCGTCGACTGCTGCGTTACATTACTAAACCGGCACAATAATGAAGGTATTTTAAACCGAATCATTACCTCTGATGAAAAATGGGTTCTTTACGATAATCGGAAGCGCTCAGCGCAATGGTTGGATCCTGGCCAGCCAGCCAAATCCTGGTCCAAGCAAAAATTAACCCCAAAAAAGTTACTTGTAAGCGTTTGGTGGACTAGTGCCGGTATTGTTCATTACAGTTTTCTCAAATCTGGCCAGACTATTACGGCTGATGTCTATTGTCAGCAATTGCAAACCATGATGGAAAAGCTAGCGGCTAAACAACCTAGGCTGATCAATCGCTCCACGCCACTGCTGCTTCACGACAACGCTAGACCACACACTGCGCAACAGACGGCTACTAAATTAGAAGAGCTTCAATTGGAAAGTCTAAGACATCCTCCGTACTCCCCGGACCTTGCTCCAACAGATTACCATTTTTTTCGAAATTTGGATAACTTCTTGCAAGGGAAAAAATTCGACTCCGATGGGGCAGTCCAAATCGCCTTCAAAGATTTTATTGATTCCCGTCCGACTGGTTTTTTTAGTAAAGGGATCAATGAACTACCTATGAGATGGCAAAAGTGCATAGAAAATAATGGTTCATACTTTGATTAATTAAATATATTATATTAAAAAATATTCAACTTTTTGTTCCTCCCATACAAAACGCCAATTTCATATGTAAGGACCTAATATAAAAAAAAAACTGTATTTATTTAAACCCACACACGCTTAGTAATAACAGAATAAGCCAATAGTAATCTATGAAAAAGAGGATTATGTGCCATGATCGAGAGATCAATATTGCTCTCTTGCGTGGGATTACCAATGAGACCCCACATGACCTCCGGGTTGTACTAAACATAGGTGAGGTGATAAGACGTAAATTTCTGATTGGAATTCAACCACAATATACGAATGTAAAACTTGACACAGTGAATCGTTTTGGCTTGTCTCTCTTGAGATAGGTTTATCTTCATAATCTATACACCTAAATATCTGAAGATATTTCACCGTTATATAGATATTATTTATATCCGCAGCAATACTATGGTATCTTGTAACATTATTGTTCCAATCATATTTTAACAATGCATATCAGTATAACGGCTTACATGAATTGAATGAAATTATTTAGTGAATTTGTTAGAACAAATGAGATAGAATAAATACAATTTTTATAGTCATTTGTATATGGCGCTGTTACTCTTTCGTCTTGCACTGCTAGTGTCAAATTGAGTGAATGATTTCGTCAAGACGTCTTTGAAAACTATCGTCGATGTAAGCTTACTTTGAGGACGTCGTTGTACGAAATATGAAAGATTCAAACATTATTTTTAAAGGTGATGTTTCGCTATATATATTATATTATACCTATTCGAAAGAGGTTGCATGAGTATCCTAAACAAAATCGAAAATGAACAATTCTGGTGAAATCGAGATACACTGATAAAATGTAGAACGATCCAACAATATGTTGCCCAGGATATTTAAAAACGGAGATGATATGTCAACTCCATTTGCCTTAAATGGGACTCGTGGGACATCATTATAAATATGATTGAATGGCATGCCTTATAAAAATAAATACACTCACCGCCGATTCTGGTACCAGGTTTTGACTTGAGTGTCCGTTAGTCCAAGCTTTGCTGCGAGCTCCATACGGTCTTGCACGCTCAAGTACTTTTGTCTCTCGAATGATTTCTCCAAAGTCTGAAGTTGGTGGTCTGTGAACGCCGTCCGCGCCTTTCTTTGTTTTTTAGCGAGCCCAGATGCATCTCCGCCGCAACTTTTACTTGACACATCGTCTGAATCGTCCTTAACACCTAGACAAGAATAAAAACTATTGGTTACTTTCACATCGCTTATACAGAAAGAAATTAAGAGTCCACTTTAAATCTAAGGCTGAGGTTTATAGATCCTATTTCGATTTAGCTTAGCAAAGTTCTAAAAATAAATACGTTTTGAGAAAAATCTAAATATATAATAGGAACTTGAGTATAGTCATAGTATTCCCAGAACCAAGTTCATATTGTCAAAATGAGTGATCTACCACATCCTTTGACACTTATTGAGAAATATAAATTGTAATGTTTTAGTTAAGTCTAAGCAAACTTAAAGTTGTGTCTATAAATCTCAGCCTAATAGCACTGAAGTGATAGAATATCGGTGTTAAACTAAATTACAATATTTTTTTTATGAAATAAGAAAATGAAACCTGCACGAGTGTCCGGCACATCGCCCTCGTGATAGGTTTTAAGGAGTGGGCTCTTTACTCCTACTCCTCCCAGAGAGGCAGCCTCAACAAGGCTTTTCGCTCTCCGGGCATCTGGATGAATTTGGTTTCCCAGGCCCAGGTGGAGCCATTAGAAGGACACCCCGAGGGTTTTAGTCAGTAGGAGTCAGACACACCGGGGTCGCTGCCCTCACAGCGGCCCTGATGGTCCTATGGAGGATACCTCGGGATACAAAAAAGTAGTAAAATTACGATTCGATTTCTAGCAGCGGCTGCAAGGAAACTATGTACTACTCTGTGCGAATTTATATTCAGAGATAACCGATGTAGTTTACTGCGTAACGCTGTTGTGTGGTGTGTCAAGCTAACTATCCTATTATTTCCATATAAACGTATACATAACCAGAGATGGGCAAAATGTAATCTGATTAATGATTAACGATTACAAAATGTAGTCGTAATTTTAATTTTGTTGCTCTGCAATTATGATTAAATCCATTTAAAACATTAAGAATGCATAAATGTGTATGCATTCTGGGATTCCGTTGTGTTTAAAACATAGATGGGCAAATGCGGTCATATTAATGATGAAAAACGTGAAATATAATCGTAATCGTTTTTATTAATCTGATTACATTTTGCCCATCTATGCACATAACTATATATAGCGGCCTGAGAAATGCTTCCGTGTCGCAGCTGCCGAGCAGTGACTGTCAGAATCGGAATCGTCCTTAAGTGTGACACAATTGAATACAAAAATATAACGAAAATAAAAGTTATTGTTTCTTTATATTCAGCCCTCGTCCTCGAATCTGTGAAGCCTTGTGCGCACGTGGGGCTTCTTGCGGTCACCGTGCCTTGTCACATTGCCTTCAACATCACTTATCACGTATCCGCTGCTCACTACTTAACGTAGGTAAGTGACTTACGTGTGCCCATATAAAAAATAACTAAGTCTCTTTTTGCTTATATCTTTAAAAATTACTCAAAATATAACATTTCTGTGGTTTTTACAGATTAAGTGCGGCACCACATCGGTGATCACCATATGCTCACCGATGAAGGAAAACATCGTGAGGAAACCCCCATGGCATCTATAAAGAAATATCATGTGTAAGTGCTCTGAGAACGGTTATCAGCTGCGCTACTGGTCACGTTGGGTACATATAAGCGCAAAGTGGATACAGTAACGAATGTATCTCTGTTCACCCCGTAAGGAATATAGCATCACGATATATTATAAGATTTCATAAAGAATTTAATTCGTTAAATGATGTAATTAAGCTAAAAAAGCTGTCTGATAATTTTATGATACGGAATTAAAATCAGAAAATTTGATTTAATTATATTTATTGAGAGAGCCTTAGCTTAGCTGAGAACTGAAGAGAGCTGATGATGATGATAATGAATAAATAAATTATTTAGAATTTGTTAGCCCTCCACGTTTTGTCAAGCCCATAATATTATATAAAAGGTTTAAAACGTACATCTGCCACATTTGGTATTTGTAAAATTGGTACTATAACCATATCCGACGAAGCAGTCGATGCAGTGGTCGATATTGCGTTTTCTGTGTTATCCATTATGGGTTTTATCTCCACACAGAACAAATACAGTAAAAATCTGTTATAACGACATCGAAGGGACTACTCGTATTTAGTCGTAAAAACCGATATTCAATAACTCGTGATGTTTTCAAGGTACGAATTCCTTTTTTTTTTGCTGATAGCTTCTGGGTTAATATAACTGGTATGGTTTTCTATGTCGCCATAACCGGTTATGAGTTATTTGTATTAGTTCCAAGTAATTGTTCCGAGCCTGTATATTTGTGCAATTGATTTTCATATTTGTAAACGCACTGATAGCACAGACGTAAATGGTAGTATGGTGCAATGTTATACAATAGTATAATTAATATAAGAAAAAATAGGATACGTTTAGGTTTAGGTACATTAGTCGTATTTACCAACATTTTGAATGTCAATCGATATTAAGATTTACATAAGAGCTTTTTTCATTTATTTTATTTACATGGTTTCTTGAAAAAGACGTATAAAACTGTTTTCTCGTAACTGGTAACTCGTGTTTCGATATTCAGCCTGCTGCCTAAATGTAATGCGTAAGGAATTAGCTCAGTCAATTGTGGGAGCGACTGCGGTTGTGGTTTGCCACCCGCGTACCTATTTTCTACTCCTTCGATGCAATCACTTTGTTACATTTTTTTGAATATTTCAAAATAATCTTACTAATCGACGGAAGGGAGCTGGCGCTCGCGTGAAATAAGACCTAAATAAAATTCTACAGTTGTTTATTTGTTTGTGATCATATAAATAAATTATTGCTACTAATATATCTCTGCTCACCCCGAAAGGGAAATAGCGAGGTGAAATAAAATTATTAAAATATTGCTTACGTCTTTTTAGCCAACCTTAGTGACGTGACATCAGGAACTTCAAGCGCCAACTGATCTTGTACAAATACATTTCAAGTCATGGGCGCTGGTTATATTAAAGTTTTTTTTTACCCTACATGTAAAATAATGATTTTTCAATCAACATCGTCTATGTAAAACTGATAATTGTTGTTCAAAATAGTAATAATTTATTGGTGACTATAAAAATATATTGTCTCAGCATTAAATTGTACTTGAATATATTAGGTAACCGCTTTATGTTTTACTTTAGTAAATGCCTGAATTTGACCTGATTGCTAACATAGAAGATTTATTAAGATTTTTCTATACAGAAGACGTTAATCGACGATTATAATCAAGTTAATTGACTTTTGATTAAGAATTAATTTACTTAAACATTTACGTCATAAAATTGTAACAAAAACTTAGCGTTTCGTGTAACAATCAAAAAATTGTATCTGACTAATGAATGAATTACAAAAAAACTCGTAATTAAATGAGCATTTATGATAATTGGTTGGTCTTTGAAATTATTTATTTTTCAAGGTACATATTTGAAACAAAAACTGCTAAGCATTAAAATCCTTTTGATGTTAGACTACACTTCCGTATTTTTTACCGTACCATTTACATTTTGATAGACTAAATCAAGTTTGATTTTCCGTGCTAAAAGATTAACTGTGAGAGATAAAAGTATGTTTACAGTAAGCCGACTTTATTCCGAAACGGTGTTAGTTTTACAAATTAAGTATTTCCTATTAGGGAATGCTGGTCAGGTTTGTTAATGAGATCGATTCGTAAACGAATAATCGTTGCTTAAAATATTATTATGTTTTATTAACGATGTTTTTATATGCTGTCCTTTTTTTAGGTGATCCGGAGGAAAATCCTGCATAGAACCATCAAAGCCGCTGTGAGGGCAGCGACCCCGATGTGTCAGACTCCTACTGACTAAAAATCCCAGGGTGTTCTTCCAATCACTTCAAATTTATCAGTCACACCCGGGCCTAGGGATCCAGATTCTTCCAGATGTCCGGGGAGCGATCAGCCTGTTTAGGCTTCATATCTGGGAGGGGTAAAGAGCCCACTCCTCCAAACCTTTCTCACGGGCGGTGCACCGGTCAGTGTACGCCACACGCCGCCTCACTTTCACCCGGACAGCAAACTCCCTCAAGTCTACTGTGTTAATTACAAGTGTTAATTTTGTAAAAGTCTAAACGTACTAATTCATTAGCTAATAAAATAATAAAACTATTTTTTTTGTATATTTTTAATAATTTATTTAATAACATGTCGTCGGAATGTAAGCATTATCAGATTTAGAAAGAAAAATGAACACTGAAACTAAACTTTTTAATTTTTTATGTGATGTTACAGCCAACTGTATGTATGCTACTAACAAGCTCATTTACTCCTGCATTTTAACTGCATTTGTAAACACAAATTCCACATGCATAAACTTTCAAATAAACATCTCAAAATTTTGAAATAACTTTCATTGTAATTATTGTAAAACAGTATAGCTCAGTGAGTTAAATCCTTAACATAAATAAATAGCATTACTCATAGGCTGAGATTTATAGACGCAGCTTTAAATTTGCTTAGACTTTACTAAAACATTACAATTTATATTATTCAATGAATGTCAAAGGATTTGGTTAGTCACCAATTTTGTCAACATTGGCTCTGCAAATACAATGGCTATACTCAAGTTCCTATTGTATATACAGTTTTTTTACAAATTATTTCATTATTTGAGAACTTTGCTAAGCAAAGTCAAAATAGCGTATATAAATTTCAGCCATAGAGCCTATATCACGCACCCCACAGTGATTGTAAAATATAATTACAAAAATGCGCTAAATAATATTTAGAGGGGTTTAATAGAATATTCATATAATTCACGTGAGCATTAAATACATTCAAATGTTGTTGCCACCGATTTGTCCAACGGCCTGTGGTAGCTCGTAATATTGACGGCAATTATTAAAGGGAAGCCCATTAGGGTAGACCGCCGTTAATTTATTATAATAAGGTCCAACTGCCGACTGTAATCACTCGACCGTGAAAATTATTATCATTAGTATACAATAATGTACCTACATGCAAGCTGCTATGTTAATCTGTTCAGTGTATACTGGATATGATATAGGTACTTTTGCTAAATGTCCAAAATATTTACAAAATTTTAAACATTGTCTTGTTTTATTAAAGTGAGTTCAGGTTACTAAGTTTTGTCTTACTTTGTTTCTAATTTTTATTTGTTTCTTTCATTTATTATTCGTGTTTATTTACTGTACCTTTTCTCTAAAGTGCAAGAAATGATCACAAAGCTAGTCGAACTGGTGAACAGTAAATCTTGCTAACGTCCTAAAGCCATATTTTATTTATAGTTCATAGAAACTATATAACTTGATTGGTTATTCCATTTCAAACTATCGAAACTTTTAGCTGTGTTTGGTTAGATAGAACCTGAGATACAACTTGACATTTTCGTTTTATTTGTCGTTGTATACTATGAAATAGTCAACTAGATTTGGTAATAGTCCGTAAACGTATTCATTCGTAAAGTCAATTATTCAAACAATGAAAATGGCACAACTTAACCGTTTTTTGGAGTAACTACACATTTTTAAGATTTTTTTGTTTTACTTTACTGTCATTGAAATTGCCGTAGTAAACATATGGGCAGTTGCCACTAAATAATACAATACTGATGTCTATACACGATAGGATGAACCAAGCCACTTGAGGTTTGACGGGTTTTCCACCTACGCTCTCTGGTCACATCTCAGCTGAGTGCAGACACTATCTGCCTCATTACTTTTACTCGCAATATCTAAAGCTTAAAGTCCAGCCTTTGCAATTTTAAAGCCGAATTAACTTCTTAGAAAGCGTAATATTTTACTCATTTTCAATAATTCATTAAAAATTAGAAAATTACCTTCTTATCTTTAGTAGTTACTGACAAATTGTGCGCCGAATGCTTTAATACGCTTACATATCCTATTAGTTATTTAAGAAATTCAGATTCGTTGAAATTTACATAAATTCCCATATGAGTTCCAATTTGATTTTAATCTAGTAATTAAGAGTTAAATGAAAGCAATATAATATTTAAATACGAAATCGATTCAATTAATTATCTTTAAATTCGTGACATACGGAAATTATACCAATTATTTAAGTTGAGAATCTAGTTTTAAGGCAGGAAATTAGACCAGATAATAAAATAATAGTAGCAAATACATGTGTTTGGTTAAAGACATATAATAGACATATACTCACACTATTTTTGGCAAAATAATGTTGATAAAAAGAAGCTTATTGATTTATTTTCAGCCAGTTATCTATTATTTATAATTGATCCTCCTTTTATTCTTGTCGTATAATATAAATATATATATATATATATACATATATATATATTTTAATGACATATTGTATTATAGTTTGTTGATAATGCACACTATTTTTTGTATAGTATTGTCTATTATCTGTTTTAACGCTAATCACGTTTTTATTTACGGTAAACTATACTCAAGCTTTAAAACAAAATTACAAATAAATAAAACATATTTTTCATAGAAGGCTATAGTTGTGTTTTTATCCGAAGACAGAATAATCACTGGTTTGACCTCTGTTGAATGTAGTTGTATAACAAAATGCGTAGGTGCCTTCTCGTTAATGTATTTATAATTGAATTATTAATATTAAACGGCCACGTCCGTACTGCTATCTCGTACAAAGACAAAGTATATTCAGAGGTGATATTTCTTTAACCGTTTATTAAAAATAAGTTCATCTCAAGTATAAACAGTAAGAGCTAAATAAAAATACCACTAGAATAAAAAGAACGCAGCCACTTCCAATATTTTTGAAGAAATCAGTATGAATTTTTGGATTTAATATTATTCAAAAAGTAAAGGTATAAACCATCTTTAGTTATTTATTAAAAACGTCATAATTTATTATGGATATGATTCATATTTGGCAAATAATTAAATTAACGATTTAAATTGAATTATGATTGAGTGATCCACTTCTGATTTTCGGGTTGTAAGTTCGATAATATATACGAATGAAAATAAGTTGTTTTGAACCTGGATATTTGTTCATGTAATCGTAGAATTGTTTGCGAATGCAAGTCAGACACAGAAATAAATGCTTCTATCGTCTAGTATTTAAAAAATCATGTGTTAGCGTAAGCTTGTTTAATCTATGCAGTGTTTCAATGAGTCAAAGTCAGCGACTTATATCGACACAATAAAAATGTTAATTGAACTTACTCCACGTAATAAAGACTTGATTGATTACAGTCGTTTTAATTTTTTGATAATGCTATGATTACAAAATAAACAAATGAAATTAAGTTGTGGTAACAAAATATGTACAAGCGGAAGTAATTTTATATCTAATGCATATACCTAAGCTGTGATTATTAAAAAAAAAGTTGACCAAAATAAACTTTAATAAATTGTAATTTAATATCTCCATAGTTATAATTTTTCGAACGTATAATATTATTGCAAAACACACCATATTTTAGGTAAAAACATAGTAAGTAACAAAGAGTATTAATTTATGTATACTGTTTAATAAGACACAGGGAAACCCCCGAAGTGCACTTTGTTTGATCAATACTTAATACTTACTTTACTTAATAGTTAAAGATTTTTTTGTTAAAATAACAATAAATACGTTTGTACGTTTCTTTAAAGACAGTTACAAAAATATGTGCTTTTTGTGATAAGAGACAATATATTTAGCAAATAGCCTATCAATAGCTGAAAATCCAAACTTTTCATCTAACATGCGGTCTAATCTTCTAGGCAATATTGCACATGATATCAGATACCTTTGTAATAATAAATAATAACATATCGACATGTCAGTTAGCAGAGATACATTAGTGACTCCACTTTGCGCTTAAATGTCGTTCTCAACGTAACCAATTATGCAGCTGATTATCGTCCTTCTTATCAGATTCCATACTAGGTTTCCTTCAACAGTGAGCATGTGGTGCTTAAACCCATACTTAATATAAAAAAAGTCACAGATGCGGGATTTGAGCCTACGACCATTTACGTTTCCGCTCGTAATTACCCTTTTACCTCGTAATTACTCTTTATTCATTAGGCTACCATAGCCACTCCAACATCACTCCGACAGAGCAAATTTCAGATTCTTCCTAACAATAAGACCATAGAATACAACATACTACTTTATACTAACTCCCATTTATAATGTACTAAATATATCCGCGGCTTTGCCGGCGTGGATTGTTTGTTTTGCGTAGAAACGGTACCTAGGACTAAACTGTTGCAGATTCTAAATACATGAATAATTTTTTGAAAGCGCATCTTTTAATTTTTTATTTTATGTTTTTTTTTTATATTAATCTAAACTTTACATACCTCTTTTATAAAAATAGTGCATCTAGATTAGTGTAGATGTAGCAACAATGTATGTCTTAATAGATGACTTTTTTCTAATCGAATATCCTTTATGGACCTTCGGAGCATTAAGGTCGTTCCCCGGTGCACTATGGCACCAACCTGTGCGTTCCATCTCAAAAATCTATAACTTTATTGTTTCATGGCATTTTAAATTGAAATTTTGTGTACATATTGCTGAATACATATGCTATAAGATCATCAAAACACTGCTAATTTAAAAACTATTTTAATTTAGTAAAACAATTACAAACATAAAGTTTGAAAATCTTCACACAAAAATGAAATTAAATTATTAATATGAATTATTTTCTTTCATTAGTTAAACTAAAATGATTAACAGAAAAAAATATATTCATAAAAAAATAACATTAATCTACTCATCACTTGATATTACTAAAAGCTCCTTAGCTTCGTTGAATAGCTCTTGTGGTATCATAGTACTTCTATCTATATGGTATATAGTTATCTATTTAAGCTAGATATATAAGGATCAGAAGTATATAACAGTATGTGTAGAACATCTTCCATTGCAGCAGAACTGGAACACTTTCGAGCGTGAATTAATCGATATTTCTTATAGTCTTTATACGAGCCTCTTGACCATCTTCAGATAATTGGCCTATTGGCAAAACAGCAAAATGCTGGATTATTTTGCACCATGTATAAGAGTTTTGTAGATTGAAAATGGCATATAGTACCAGTAGTATTTACTCACATATAACTGTGCTGTGCAGTCCCAAGCGTATATTCACCAAACTTTACAGCGTTTACAGAAAATCCCGATGACATGGTTTGGAGAATTATGTATAATCTCTTGATCACCTCTTCATCGATACCTGTGATTTCTGCAGAACATTGATAGTTTTGGAAGAATCTCCTTGCCGTATTTCCGTCATTGCTGTTTCTAGAACCTTGACGAGGTTTATCAATGTGTAAACCAAGCAATTCTCAAAAACAAGTTTGTACGTGCTTCTTTTTTCATCTTTTATCTTTTTGTTCTCTGGAGTCGATGCAGTCCACTTTTCAAATCCTAGGTTATAAGACAAATACGGAATAATTTCCATACACCTTACCCACGCATGTAAGGTAGACAGCCCGTGTTTAAACGCATCTTCGTTTTCAATTCATGCAGTTACTTTTGTTAGATTGTTCATCTGTCTAGGAGTTACTCCACAAACAGTGCATGAAGGACTCGATGGAGTCTGTGTTAACACTTGAGCAACTTTCCCGTTGATCGTAGTCATGAAAAGCTCATATCTTACTTCTATAATATTACCTTCTATTGCGGCAGGCGTTCGCGTTGGAGTTAATTGATTAATTTTTGCTTCAAGTTCACTTACAACAGCGGTAGTTTTTTCAGGAGTTTCTTTTGCTAATTCCAGAGAAATGGGACTGCAATATCTAACTGAAGAACATGTTAAATTTTGCCATATAACTGCTTTACATTCTTCATGCACCAGTCTCCATGGCACAAGTGAAACTATAATAATATTAGCATCCGATATTTGTTCATTTTCTTCAGGTAAAACTTGATTGACTTTGACTAAACTGTCTTTTTTCTCCTCCTTTTCTGTATTTTACATATCTAATACTCACAATCGAATCTTCATCATTTTCACCCATAGATCGTAAACCTTGCACATAAGCGTAATGCACATTCCCTATACCATACTCCTGGAGTAATTCCATGTTTTCTCGTTCTCTCCGAACATGCTTCATATGGTTTTGTTGGTCTACCACGATCTCCAGATGTATACAAGTCAGAATTTTCAAATGTTGAGGTACTGCACGAAGGCAGTAGTACTTTAAACTCACCATTCAACCAATTTGTGTTTTGGCTCTCAAAGCGATCTTGTTTTCTTTGAGCTTTCGCCCATTTTTGGTTACAAATCGTAATCAAATTCCTTTGTATACTTTGTATACAAAGGATACTTCGTATAACTGTATTCACTTCTGTTGTTGATTAATGGAAACTATCCAACAGATATTTTAAAATATCTGAAGTACTTTTCCCGGTTATTATTTAAGCATATATATCGCGTCGAAAAGAAACGGACTCACTCATTTTAAACTTTTTTCAGCAAATTCACAGTTACTGAAGGAAGATATCTGGACACTTTGATGAACACGCTGAAAACTCGAGTATTTATAGGACTCTAGTTTCAGTAACTTGTGCAAAACCAATGAGAAAATTGATAAAAACAGTTCTCACACCAATATTTATTATAATTACCACAACAGATAAGAACTATGGTACGTGTTTTTTATCATATATAAAATAATTACCCCAAAAAAAATATCAGGTAAAAATATTTTTCGGCTGACATTTTTGCTTCTAGTTCAAAATGGTGCAGTAATGACGCAGGATTTTTTTATTTCCCTTTATTTCTGAATACATAAGGTCTGCTGAAGGTGTATTATACCTGTGGTACAGATCACCCCATTCACTTTTCCGTTTACTTACTAAATAATAATATAATATCGTAAGCTAATGAGTGTGTGTAGGAGTGTGTTTTACTAAAATAAGTTAAAGTGTTTGTGTGAATCTTTAATGAAGGACTAACAATTACAGGTCCATTAATTAGTTGCAATGAGCAAACAAATATTAATTCAATTGTTTGTAGATAGGTAGGTATGCCCAAAAAATAATTTTACCATTAAGATTAATTCTTTGATAAACGATTATTGTTCTATGTGTATGTTCTTCATATTGAACACAAATAATAACAACATTATAATACTTAATTAAGGACGATTGTAAAAGAGACTATTGGGAAGTTTTCAACTAAAGCCACGTTGCATAGTGTATAGTTACGAAGCTAACAGGTTATTTTAGTTAAAATGACAAATTAAATAACTTTTTTCTATTTCATGAAGCATAAATACACAAATGGGTTAATTTTATTTAGGGAAAATAATCACTAGTATTAAACAGCTTCTCAACTTGACAATAACTAATAACTTTAACTACTAATCAAATAACTAGGGCTTACTCTTAATACTGTTAAGTATTAAAATAAAACTCCATGTTGGTCTATCTGATTTTAGACTTTACTGTTAAAGCTTTAAAGTACAATTTTATCTATTAATAGATTCTTAAACATTGTGTAATTCGCTGGTAGAGTTTATAAGTTAGGCTTTCTGCGAAAGAATGGAAATCAGTTACGTGCTCGTCAAAACAGACCTCATCAGGCTCAAAATTGCCTACTGCGCAATATGTCACGGACATAGAGCCTATTTTACTGCAGCCTGCAGTCAAATGATACATTTTATTTTATCTTTTACTAAAAAGAACTGATACGTTGATATCAATACCGAGCTATTCCAAGTGATTACCAAAAATATTGGGTCTGAAAACACAAAAATCAAGAGGTGAAAGACTAGTTGCTTTGAGTGACATTTTTTGGCGATATTCTGTAGGTAATACACATTTGCGGAATCAGCGTTTTTCATCGATTCTGAAAATACATATATTTCTAAATCAACAAAAAATGTTACTTAAGGCCTTTGACTCCTCGATATGTAAGTATAAGTTTCTTTTTCTTATCACATATTTTTGCGATCAACAATGTAACTAGTTTGTAATAAAAATATAACTAAGAAATTGTGTAATATTATTTCATATTTCCCTAACGGAACTGAATGAGTAGTATGAGAAAATCAATTTATTATCAAATTATAAAACTGAAAAATAATGATTTGATTTATATCTAATTTACTTAAACATGTTGTCACAACTACTTTTCATTTGCTCCGAATATTGCTTAAATTAAGCACCAGTTTATATCTTAGTGATGAGAAAAATATACCTATTGTAAAAACTATCGCAATTTATGACATTAAAGCTTGTCAAGCCTTAATTACACGACGGTAATCGCCGACGGGAAATTCATTTAACAATAGATTGTATTAATTGCGATATACACACACTCCCACCGGTAACAACGAAATTTATATAATTGTCCGATTAATGGGAATTATTGTCTATTCATTACCGTATAGCAGTGTATAGAAGCGTTAATCACACATGTAAAGCTGTTAAGTTAGCTCAAGTGTGAATTTTTACTGATATTACGGTATGCGTATTCCGTAGAGCTGAGTTTCTAAACCTTAGCTAATGACTCAAAACTGCCTACGGGGGCTCCGTTAAAAATCTAAGAAACTTAAAGTAAACCTTCGACAACAGAAACGAATAGAAAATAAAACGAATAAAATATAGAATATGGGCAAACCCGTACCGAACGCTCATAAGACACTTTTTTAGTTTAATTTTTATATACTTTATAACTTTTGCATGCACTATAGATCGGACGTATAAAGGAACTACACATACAGTCTACAAATAATACATATGCTAGAGAAATCTCTCTTAACACTTTTCGACATCATCTGAATTTAATGTTCTATTTGGAACTCTGGGTATTAGAAACGACGTGAGCTAATAATAGAACAAACACTATCGTGAATCAATCAAACTCTATATATGTGAAACTCGCGTGTGTACAGTATGTGTTGCGGTGTCTATCCCCTCCACATTTTGTACCTTATCCAGAAATTGCCATGTCTGATTGTCGCGCACAACCTATACATGATCTGTAAGCGGTGAAGTATAAAAATTTTTACTTTTGCTATAAACGATATTATACGAAATAATATAACGATATCGCAGTGTAATTGGTCAGGAATTGCCATTTTCTTGTGATGTTCGATTCAAATACTTACTCTCAAACATTTGCATTAATATTTTTCATTAAATTTTAAAATTAGGTAAGCCAATCTTGATATGTTCGATATAGTACAAAAATCTAGAATCTAGATGTTTTGATAGGTACTTACTGTAATCATGTCTTCCTGAAAGTTTATATGGACGGTAGTCCGACTGACTAGGACGGACTTAACTTTTTTTACTATGGCGTGACATAGTGACTACAGTGCATCTGATGGTAAGTACAGTTTAGTCCAAAAACAAAAGCGACTATCAAAGGATGAAAGTTCATTGATAGTCACCGACGTCATTTCGGCCCACATATACCAAGTTTGACGGTCTCTAGGTAATATACAAGTTACTGGATATACACAAGCTGATCCCGAAACGCGACAGGCCAAAGCGAGTCACTTAGACCGTCTTTACACTTATGGGTCTTTATTACCTAACCTTATGACATCGAATCTATATTTAGTCGTATCGCGTTCTGGTTGTCTTTTCATATCTTTGTAGGTACAGTTTTAGTGATATTGGTTATATGGGCTTAACGATATGTGATAATACATATACGAATCTTAAAAGTCTAAAATAAAACCCTTTCACTAAAAAACTA
Source organism: Automeris io (assembly GCA_036320925.1). NCBI lineage: Eukaryota > Metazoa > Arthropoda > Insecta > Lepidoptera > Saturniidae > Automeris > Automeris io. Next base: position 3,317,341 of record JAUDJH010000024.1, read on the forward strand.
AAAGCTAAGATCTACAGCGGTTGATATTACAAAACATACATAAAGGCTAATAACAATTTCTTACATATTAGATAACATCACGCTTCATAAAGATTAAAAAGGAATAGCCATTAATCACGTTACACTCTAAACTTATTGCAGAATCATTTATTTTGTTAGAATTACATAAAACAGAACGTGAGCCGGCCAAATGCAACTAAAGTTAAATAAAATATCTAATCTAATTGCAATTAAAATCTAAACCGGTAGAAGTTGGCTACTAAATAATGGCCTATACAGCGTTTATACAATTTGCCTAATTACTGTAACGCTTGCTTTCCAGAGCGACGATGCAAGAATAACGCCACGGATACACCACATAAGCGATAGCGATCGGCATACAACATAAGTGTAGATTTTTTTTTATCAATTATTGTATATCAATTATTTGATCACCTTTATGATAAAATTAATTTGTCTATTGATAAGAATAATACGTATGCAGAATACTAAATAAAAGGCTGTTATATCATTTTCATTAAACTACCTACACAGGTATATAAAAATTAATGTTTGTTTGTTATATATATATAGAGTATATATTAGGTCCTTACATATGAAATTGGCGTTTTGTATGGGAGGAACAAAAACTCGAATATTTTTTAATATAATATATTTAATTAATCAAAGTATGAACCATTATTTTCTATGCACTTTTGCCATCTCATAGGTAGTTCATTGATCCCTTTACTAAAAAAACCAGTCGGACGGGAATCAATAAAATCTTTGAAGGCGATTTGGACTGCCCCATCGGAGTTGAATTTTTTCCCTTGCAAGAAGTTACCCAAATTTCGAAAAAAATGGTAATCTGTTGGAGCAAGGTCCGGGGAGTACGGAGGATGTCTTAGACTTTCCAATTGAAGCTCTTCTAATTTAGTAGCCGTCTGTTGCGCAGTGTGTGGTCTAGCGTTGTCGTGAAGCAGCAGTGGCGTGGAGCGATTGACCAGCCTAGGTTGTTTAGCCGCTAGCTTTTCCATCATGGTTTGCAATTGCTGACAATAGACATCAGCCGTAATAGTCTGGCCAGATTTGAGAAAACTGTAATGAACAATACCGGCACTAGTCCACCAAACGCTTACAAGTAACTTTTTTGGGGTTAATTTTCGCTTGGGGCAGGATTTGGCTGGCTGGCCAGGATCCAACCATTGCGCTGAGCGCTTCCGATTATCGTAAAGAACCCATTTTTCATCACAGGTAATGATTCGGTTTAAAATACCTTCATTATTGTGCCGGTTTAGTAATGTAACGCAGCAGTCGACGCGCGTTTGCCGGTTTGCTCCAGTCAATTCGTGAGGTACCCACCTTTCAAGCTTTTTAATCTTCCCAATTTGCTTCAAGTGAATTAAAACAGTTTTATCACTAACATCGCAGCCTGCAGCTAACTCGGACGTGGTTTGCGATGGATCCGCTTCCACAATAGCCTTCAACTCTTCATTATCAACTTGAGTCTCAGGCCGTCCACGGGGCTTGTTCTGCAGGTCGAAATTTCCAGAACGAAAACGTTGGAACCAAAAACGAACTGTGTTTTCTTTTGCAACACGACCGTCATACACATCATTCACCCTTCGAGTGGCCAGTACGAAAAACGCCAATTTCATATGTAAGGACCTAATATAATATATACGAATTCATAAACTATATCAAACGGCTATGATTAATCTTTAGATATCAGTAGTGCACCTACTTACATATGTTTTTAAAATAATACAACCTAGAATCGCATCTTTTATGGCAGGTGGAATCAGGTGTGATAAACCAACGTATTCTATTAAGGGCAGCGAGTCTTCGGAAGGTGAAGATGACATTATCTATGTGATGGCGAGGTATACACCGCGTGCTAAGTTGCTGGCTATAATAATAGCTAGATAATGGTAATTTATTCTCGTAAATTATTCAAAACGCTATCGCTTAAGCAAAGAGATATGAGATCTTAATGAATAGATGCACAATGGTGGATCCGTGTGAGCGGCGAATGCAACCAACAATGCGCTCGAGTCGGCGCATATCGCGTTATGTCACGACCATGCCATAACATGGCTCGCTGATACGTACCGATACGTGCGCAATTGGCATACGTTGTAAATAGTCGTAAATCGACCTGGGAAACTTCCTCGTGTTTCGGAGAGGATAAATGAAACCAACCTTTTGGCTTAAGGCAAACGCTTAAAGTTTATTTGCATTCCACCCTTTCACATTTCGTAAATATCTATACATAAGTTACAGTAAAATCATCATATCAGAGATATGAATATATTTCTAGTTATAATAATATTTCATAATACAGATGAAAGAAACCATCGTGAGGAAGCCCGCATGGCATCAAATAGAAATGTCATGTGTAAGTGCTTTGAGAACGGCGATCAGCTGCGCTACTGGGCACGTCAGGCACGACATATAAACGCAAAATGGATTCACCTACTTATGTATCTCTGCTAACCCAGAAACGGATATAGCATGACGATATATTTAATAATTTTTTTTAGAAGCAAGGGTTTGATAATTAACTAGCGTTTTGCTATGAGAAGCTTTCCACCTACTCAGGTATTGTGATCGTGACTCAGTTGGAAACGGATATCCTAAACCCTGCATTCTTTAATCGTTCTATTATCCTTAAATGACAATAAAGTCAATGATTTTTATATATTTTCCAAGATTAATTTAGTTATATGTTTATATCTGGAACTACACTGAAACGGTCTTAAATAATAGGCAAGAAGTATCTTAAGATGTATAGTAATAAACCTTTGTTTTAACTTATCTTTTATAATTTATAATTATATATTTAATGATAATGTGTATATACAATATATTTTTAAAAAATCTACAAAATACTGAATAGCCAATTATCGAAAACTTAATTTATTAATGACATGTATCAAAATGGATTACAACCTATATGTATGTCAAACACCAACATTAAATAAGCTTTAATTACTTAGTATTGTTGAGTTTTCTTAATTAATTATATGTAACAATAAACTAAGACATACTTAAGTCACAAACGCTAAAATACACGTGAATTCCATGTCTATTATTTATAATATCGTTGATTATGTTGAATAATTCATCTCTTTTACCTATAATCGTAATGTTAAAAAATATTTCTTCAATAAGACAATACCTAATTGTCGATCTATAATTGAACGTTAAACTGACCTCGATAACTATAATATTCCCGTCAGTTAGTTATCCGATAATTGTAGACAATCCTACGTTAGTATTTTCTAACAATAAGAGTGTTCAGCGCTAAATTCCCCGCAATTAACAATTACGCTCAACCATTTGATGCCTGCGCGTAGTTGTGATTGTACTGTGGCAGTAATTACTTGGAAATTATTAATTTAATTGTTTGCTTGCGACATGTGAAGTATTTGCAAAAACTGAAACTTGTGACATAAGCTGTATAAGGCGCTTGCATAATATTTACACGATTCCAACACATCTATACTGCTTCCGCAATTGTTTTAGATTGGAATCATGTAATTTGTTTTTATTGTTTAACTTAAATCCTAGTAGCATTTTGTAAAGACCATTTATTAGTTTTGTAATAGGTAATAATGAAACGTAGTTGTAACCAGTACCGGATTAAGCGAACGCGGGGCCCGAAACCAATTCTATAGAGAGACTATTGGTTTATTACAGGTTTTAAAGTTTAAACTAGTTGAAAATATTTGTTAAAAATTAACGTAACAAACAAAATAATTGATCAAGATAAACAATACTTACTTTAAAATTTTGCTTGAGCAGGGAATTCTGTGTGCGTGGGTCTTGCAGCAATTGTTACTCTTGCTACTAGGTTATCCGTCACAGAGTGTAAAGTTTAACTACAGCTACAATGCTCTTCAATTTATTTCATAAAAGACTTGCCGCACGAAATGTTTTTAAGATGATAATTGTTCCGTATTCGAATAAGTGTGCGACAACTTCGATTATGCTCTGGCAACACCGTACGGGTTGTCAATTGAGCTTTGCTCTCGCTCGAACCGATCCGCCGAGTAACGACATAAAACATACTAATATACATAAAATACAACGAAATAATCCGATTTCAAAGTGTATAAGTGTGCTTGGAAGATCCTCAAAGACACCAGTATCCTGGAGGAAAAGCAGAGGCCCCTGAGGAGTAGGCGAACTGGTGATCGCGGTAAGTGAGACTCTTTAGGCAGCCCGTGCCACTTGCGGAGCTATCGAAGTACCGTACAATAATAAAAAAATATGCCATAGCGTTTAGATCTAAACGACTTGGGCTGATACATTTATGTATTAATTTTATTGCTCATCGACTCGAATCGACAGCCTGCGATCATTAGGATGAGAAATAATATCTATTACATTTATTATTGGTCGAGAAATTAAATATAACTTTGCAGCTTTCTATTGTAGTACAAGACTACCACAATTTCTTCTATTGTGATTGTCGTACCCAAAAATGTTTAAATTTTATAAGAAATTTTTGTTCTTATCTCGTTAGTTTCGTATGTAGTTTATCGATGTTCATTTCCACAGATGAGATGTCCTTTACTAAACAGATTTTTTAAAGTTGGTGTTGTACCCGGTAACAAGCGTTGGTAACCACTCTCTATCAACTGACTTGTTAGCCTGTTTACTATATCTTGGTATAAAAAAGATACAAATCTATTATTAATATATTACATAATCTAATTAGTATATGGGTTTAGATAAACATTCTCCTCTTCTTGTCCGTTTCCTCAATGCTGAGGGCTGTGAAACCCTCTAGGATGTCGTACATAGTATGATGGTACTCCACTCTTTTCTATTCTCGGCATCGTGGAGAGCATTTGTAAATTTTAATTCAGAATGTCGTAGATTTAATCAGTCCATCTAAATGGGCTTTAATTCTTTGGACGTCTTACGTCAACCTTACCAGTAACCATCAACTGTTCGAGGTTATAACCATATTTTCTAGCTATATTATCAATAAATTCTAATATTCGGCACAGACAAATAGTGAATATATTGGTACTAAAAGTCATTCAAAAAATCTGTAACATTTTGCTCCAGCACTGCATCTCGAAAGCATCCATGCGATCTCGGTAGATCTTCTTAAGAATTTATGTTTCAATATCACAGGTCAAGGTAGAAAAGAGAGGCTTACAATTTTTATTCTTGTGTGATAAATATATCGAATACAAAATATATAATGCCTACTTTATGGATAGGTAATATGTAGCGAAACAGGATTATCTGGTCACATGTGAAATCGAATGAAAAATTATGCATTTTCCGATATTTTTCTGCGTAGTATCGTTCGAGTGGACTCTGAGAGCCTATTACACGCTCTGTACACATATTTGATGTGTTTATTCTTGAACGTCCCATATGACGATGAAACAATATTACATCGAAAATGTAATATTTTCTAAATGTTTTATAAGTAAACCAAATACAATCCAAGTTCTTAAAATCAATACATTAAATATATCATTTACTAGATACTCAAATTTCTTACTGACAGTCCCAACATTACAACAACAAACAAACTGTAAATAATCCCCAAGTTAAAGAAGCCAAACTCTGAGACGGAGTTTTATATTTTAAATCGAACCCAATTTCACAGCTCACATCGCCTGTCAAAAGTGACACAAAGCCGCGAGTAGGAGCTATATTTTGAGAGAGCTCGATCTGACCTTATTTATATCAGTGATAATCTATTTATTGTCAATAAAAAGATTCGATTTTATCAAGCGATGAAAGAATCATCACCTCCATTTTACCCTTATCGCGATGCTAAAAGTCATGCATTGGATAATCCAAGAGGCAATTTAAACCTTAGAATGAAATATTTTAAAACATGATTCTGTTTGGGAATAATATTGTCTTTTGAAAGTATGCTAAGCAGCTTAGCGAAGCGATATGCATTCAAGGCAACATTCGGCGTTTCGAGTAACGACTAACGTCAGTGTACTAAATGTACAATCAGTTACAAAATGCTATAATCACAAATTTATTGAAATTCATAACTTACCTAATCCCCGAAAACTTTTGACTAGTAAAAAGCTTTTTTTATTTGCGCTGAAGTAAGCAGCAAAGTTAATTGCAGTGTCAATTAAGCAAATTATTTTCCATGACGGAGGAGAAACTTTTGATATGGGGTAATATTCAAATAAAAGTTGTCCAATTTGCTTTAAATTACTTGATTTAGTAAACAAAACCAAACAAAAACATTTCATTTATGTAATTAAATTTAATTCTGTTTTCATGATAACTGACAATAAAATAGCAATTATCTTCAATTGATTATTCTCAGAAAGTATTGTCAAGGAAAACATGATTTTAAACAAATAGCATCCCAATTTATTTTTCTATGGTAATTGCTGAAAACAATTAAAATTTTACGTCCTATTGATATTTTGTTTACAGTTACACTACTTAGGTATAGAAATCATTAAATTTTGAATGCTGTAATTGTGTCGATATATATATATATATATATATATATATATATAAAAACTATTTATTCGGATTAAATTAAAACAAAATGTAGGAATTGGAACAAAAGACCTAATTAATTAAAAAATTCAGCATTTTACATTATATTTTATATTTTGTCTTTTTTTCAATTGAATGTACGTTATATAGAAAGAAAATGGGTGGAAATAGTACAAATATTACCAATTAAGCTAGAAAATTAGTTATAACTTCGATGTACTGGGGTATAACTTACTGAGATTTGATATTTATAGACATAGTTGTAAGTTGAATTTAAATGAGAATTAAATGGAAATAAATCTTCCAAAAATCTACTAGTCATCTAATGCGAATTTTTAATATATTGCAAATATTTAAATTTTTCTGTATTTACATAATTACACTTATTATTCATTAATTAACTATAATTTATAAATTATTAATTTGCATATATATTTAATTATTCGTTAATTAAAATACATATGATATTATTTATTCTTCAATTAAAAGGTCCCGTTAATAATAATGTTTTCTAAAAACTAAATAGTCATCAAAATCAATCTACTTAATAATTTGCCGGCGACTGTACCTACGGTTGAGGTGTCTACGGATCGTTGGGATTTCGGTGAGCTATTTAAAAATTTAAAAAGCGTACGTAGGTTGACATTTGACAAAAGCTGATTATGACGTCAGTTTTTTTCTTTTTCCCCTGTACAACGAGGAGACTTCATCCTTTCAACTGGGATTAATTTGATTCGTTTTATAAGGGTATACTTATCTCGAAACGGAGCGTTACGAACGGGTTGTATTTATCGCGACCCATTATACGTTTTATTATTTAATTTATTTAACACCTCGAGTTTATCGGCTTGTCTATTAAATTGTCGATGGCATAATACGACCTAAACACAAACATTATTTGGTCGTAATGATCAAATATCGTTTATTTATTTTAATTTTGGAAGACGATTGTCAACATAGTTAACAGCTAAAACCCAGTTTTAAAATGTTTTAAGACGAAATTTATGCATAGTTTAAGTATAATCACAGTAGTGACCATTTGTCTTTTAATGCATTAATTAAATCTATGTAAGCTCGGCCGAATGTACTCGTATACCTACATTAATGAGGAATTATAATGAGGCTATGATTACACGGTCGTAGTTTTGAGATTAATAAATGGAAATGTTATGCGGTACCTTTTAAATACCGACGTGCTTACTTGCTAATAAAGTTATTTATAAGATTTGAATATTATTAATTTTTAAAACGGTTTATTTTACGTTTTACACGGGTGGGTACATTGCGCAATATAATGAAATCGGTAATAATAGAAGACTTGTAGTTTTGTATTGTACCTAATGACTTGTAATAAATAACATATTTATTTTAAACATGCATATTTAAAGAATACATTATAATTCATAAATTAGACTTGTCTATATTAATTTTAAGAATATGAAATATCGGTAGCTATCTACTTTTCAAAAATCAAATATAAAACCATTTCTACTAAAATCGTTCATTATTTTGGGTTGAAATACAGCCTCAGCTGCAACTGGTGTACTGTGTTGGTGGATATAGCCTGTAATGTGTCTCTGCTCACCCTAAAGGGATATAGCGGGACTATAATTTGTTTATTATTATTTATTAACTAGTTAATACAATTATCTTGTTAATAGTAGCAATAATATTGATCGCTGTTGAAACTCAAATATAAAAAGTAGATATACTTATGATATTTAGGTTTTATACAAGCGCCCTGGGTTTCTTTGTTAGATTTATAAAAATATAAAGTCTATGAGCCTCTTCAGTCAAAACTGCATGAAAATCCCATCCACTCTGCCCAAATGCTCAGAATGCCATGGGAATTGCCTCTCAACCGCTGCAGCTTCGAAGCACATCACCGATGCACTACAAAATCGCGGCCGCCCAAACAATTCCCTGCACGCAATGTTATACTGAATACGCAAAGCATTGAAAGTCTACTGCGAGTATCTTACCCACAAACGACTACTTTTTTATTGTGGCAGTTTATTAGCAAGTATACATTTTTGCAAGGTTTCTTTAAAATGGATTCGACTCATACTGTAATTCGTTACAGACGCACATTCCCACATCTTACTGATTCAATTTAAGAAAAACGTTTTATTCATTCATTTTTCTTGAATATTAGATCCACATACTAAATATATATATATAAGACCTGACAAGATTAGCCTCCGAAAAAATAAAAGAGGCCAAAGAAATACCTAAATAAAATTTAAGGTTTACAGAAAATTATGACATTATAGATTTAAAATAAGAAGAGAAGAATTGGTTTTGAGTTTTATGCGAAGACAATATAAAATAAGATAATTTGATAAAATGTTAATATAACCAAATTGATACACAAACTTGGGGTAGATAGGTAAAAAGAAGGAAAAACTATGTTATAATTATTAAAAATGTAAAAAAATTGATCATAATTTGTTTTAAATTAATTACAACTTAATGGTAATTTTAGGACACGATCTTGACAGGGTGGTGGGTGGTGACCTGTCACTGCCGGCACTCGCTCGCGCGATGGTCGGTACTGACAGGGCATGGCAGGCGGTCCTCTCCTTCACGGAGGAGACTATGCAGGTGAAGGAAGCGGCGGAGCGGGATCGGGAGGCTATTGTCACCCCCGATAATCCAATCCGCCGCCCAGCTCGGACAGGACGCCGGAGGAGGGCCTTCGTCAGAGGCCTTCCTCCATAACAGGACATACGCCAGGCGGCGCGCTTGAGGGAGCACGTCGCCCAGATCCAGGTGTGAGCGGTGTGCGTTGTGTTCTCGCACACCGTTCCAATGACAAATTAGGGAGATGAGGGGAGGGTAGCATTTCTTACACCACTCTCCCCGCCAAATATGTTAGGTGTACGCAGGGGGTGGCGACTATGTAGCCACCCCCTGCCAAGAAGGCGGGGCCTGCAGAAGGCTAGACGTCGCTGGGTGCCGAGGAAGATGGCACACCCCGGGGGTTTTAGTCGGTGCAAGTCCGACACACCGGGGGGGCAACCCTCATTGCCCCCTGAGGTCCGTTAGGGATTTGCCCCGGGTCACAAAAAAAAATGGACACGATCTTGAGAATAATCATGATGGTTAATAAACGTTGGTTTAATTAATTATAATAAATATAACTTTTTAAAGAAGAATTAAGTACAATGCCCCTAAATCGTATATTAAACAAACATTTTATTGCTTTAAAAATGGCGATCAGCTGGGCTACTGGTCATGTTAGGTAATATATATGTATAAGTACAAAATAGATACAGCCACTAATATATTTCTGCATACCCTGAAAGGGATATAGCGTGGCGATATATTATTATTATTATTGAAGATTAACTTTAACAGAGATTATTTACACCACAAATATGAAAGATTGGGTTTGTTTATATCTAGATGCCACTACTATATTGCAAACGGATAACTAAAATATCAATTGTAAGACTTACAAAAGAGCAAAGACTATAAAAATCGTAAAAAGCAACATCTACTTATTGAAAAGAACAGGTCATTTTATATCCAGAATATATTCACATTTAATTACCTTAAATAATATTAGGTCCTTACATATGAAATTGGCGTTTTGTATGGGAGGAACAAAAAGTCGAATATTTTTTAATATAATATATTTAATTAATCAAAGTATGAACCATTATTTTCTATGCACTTTTGCCATCTCATAGGTAGTTCATTGATCCCTTTACTAAAAAAACCAGTCGGACGGGAAGCAATAAAATCTTTGAAGGCGATTTGGACTGCCCCATCGGAGTTGAATTTTTTCCCTTGCAAGAAGTTATCCAAATTTCGAAAAAAATGGTAATCTGTTGGAGCAAGGTCCGGGGAGTACGGAGGATGTCTTAGACTTTCCAATTGAAGCTCTTCTAATTTAGTAGCCGTCTGTTGCGCAGTGTGTGATCTAGCGTTGTCGTGAAGCAGCAGTGGCGTGGAGCGATTGACCAGCCTAGGTTGTTTAGCCGCTAGCTTTTCCATCATGGTTTGCAATTGCTGACAATAGACATCAGCCGTAATAGTCTGGCCAGATTTGAGAAAACTGTAATGAACAATACCGGCACTAGTCCACCAAACGCTTACAAGTAACTTTTTTGGGGTTAATTTTCGCTTGGGGCAGGATTTGGCTGGCTGGCCAGGATCCAACCATTGCGCTGAGCGCTTCCGATTATCGTAAAGAACCCATTTTTCATCACAGGTAATGATTCGGTTTAAAATACCTTCATTATTGTGCCGGTTTAGTAATGTAACGCAGCAGTCGACGCGCGTTTGCCGGTTTGCTTCAGCCAATTCGTGAGGTACCCACCTTTCAAGCTTTTTAATCTTCCCAATTTGCTTCAAGTGAATTAAAACAGTTTTATCACTAACATCGCAGCCTGCAGCTAACTCGGACGTGGTTTGCGATGGATCCGCTTCCACAATAGCCTTCAACTCTTCATTATCAACTTGAGTCTCAGGCCGTCCACGGGGCTTGTTCTGCAGGTCGAAATTTCCAGAACGAAAACGTTGGAACCAAAAACGAACTGTGTTTTCTTTTGCAACACGACCGCCATACACATCATTCACCCTTCGAGTTGTTTCCGCAGCACTAGTGCCACGGCGGAACTCGTACTCGTAAATAATGCGATATTTTAAGTTTTCCATTTTGTAAAATGAGTGACGCAAACAGAAAAAAAACAGAAGAAAAAAACAAATGAATGACGATCATCGAAGCACAAATACATGAGTCTATAGCTGTACAAATTTGAATTTGGAATTCCTTACCAAAGAGGAGAAATTTGTTATTAAAGTGGCCAGTACGAAAAACGCCAATTTCATATGTAAGGACCTAATATATCATAATAGAAACAAAAATAATAAGAATAAAAAATACGATAAGATAATAAGATACCTACGACTAAAAGTAAGAAGATCTTATGGAACTTTTGTTAAAGGTCCAGTTATACGGTAGTAGATAAGAATATTAAAGAAATGTATTGTTAATGTAGGAACGTTGATTTTATAGATTGAATTTATCAATTATGTTATTATATATTCTCATAACCCAGGCAAGCATATATGTATTAAAAATATATTTAAATTCAGTACGTTCCAACCGAAGTATAGGAAGACACTAAGGGTGGCTTGCACTAACGAATTAATCTAGTTTAAGCTTGTATAAAACGATTATTAATTGAATTGGTTTGATTCCATCTTAATGATTTCATTTTAAGAGTTGTTACAACTAGATTTTTATTTAGTGCCAGACAATAAGTACAGATCAGCGCTAAATAGCATTTTATATAACTGTAAACTAGATTTAATTTGCTAGTGCAAGCCGCCCTTAAAAATAAAACTTTTTAATTTACGCAGATAAGTCTGCTAGGTAAAAATTACCTTATAACAGCGGCGTGTATCACATATAAAGCATAAAAAGCATTATATCGTTATACTTGGACATTTAACACATATATACTTAAAATTTTATCCGATTTAGACAGACCGCTATTTTAGTAAACATCAGATTTTAAGTCAATATATTTATAAAATATCAAAGTATAACAAGATAATGCTTTATATGCTATTTATGCGATGCACATTACTGCCCTATGGGTAATGATAGCACATGGCATGAATTTATATTTAACAAAAAAACTAAATTATTAAATAGATTATATAGTCAAATAAAGAATATAATATGCACAATAAAGCTATGCCTTAAAAATGAGTACTTACACTTGAATGGAACAAATGATAAACTCTCTAACGCGCTGCGTGACTATTGATTCCGTGTTTATTATCACAATTCCCACGTATCGAAGTAGAACATATTATCATATTGTTGAGTGTTTTATAAAGAGCTATTCATAACATATAAGTACTTTAATAGCAGGATGCATGCTATATGAATGACATAAAATATATGTCCTCTAACGCGAATGTTATGTCGTTGATGTCTTTTCTTAGAGCCTCTATACACGTATCAAGTAGTGATGTAACTAGCAAAATTTTAAATAGTCTAACGTTTACACGTGTTTTAATGAAGTTATAAGTAACTATATCATCCAACTTATACACTTTACTAAATTGTTATGAAGTTCACACTTCCTACAATGCAATTTAGTAAAGTCACACCTTCCGGATAATGTGTGGCCTACAGGGGATGGGTTCTTTCGTCACAAAATAGGTTTGATTCTATTTTACTTATCTACTTATTCGCTAAACCAATATTTAGTTAAAATCTATAAAGGGCAGCTTGCACTTACAAATTAAATCTAGTTTTAGCTTGTGTAGAACGCTAAATGAAACGGTTAAATTAACGGTATAATTCCATCTTAATTATGATTTCAGATTAAGAGTTATTACGACTAGATTTCGATTCTAAGCTAGACAATAATACAGTTCAGTGCTAAATAGCATTTTATGTAAGTCCAAACTAGATTTAATTTGTTAGTGAAGCCGCCTTTAGTCGTTGTTTACACGCAACAAATTTAGTTATTTATTTCGTTATTTAATACGTGTGTACAGCCCATTAAAAAGAAATAAATAAGTAGACTACATGTTAATTTTACATACTTCATTAAATATAAATATAGTATACTATATCACCTTATTATACTATTTATAAAATATTAAATTATAATAATATATTATTATGTTACATTTATTTAGGAATGAGTAGGTTTACATTACAAATTACCAAGAATATCTAGCCGAAGTAATGTGTGAAATTTTTCTTTTTAGGACATTACGTATTAGCAGCGTAATAGATGTGTCATGTGTGCCTTGAGAACGGCGATCAGGTGCACTACTGCCCATGTTAGGCATGACGTATAAGCGCAAAGTGGATAGTCGCTAATGTATCTCTGCTCACCCTGTAAGGGTTATAGCGTCACGATATATTTATATTATTTATGTATTAGTCTCTGTGTTTCTTACTAATACGTATTGCATTCCAAGTCAATGATAGATTCATTTTCTTGTTGATGTAAAACTTCTAATATCTAATAAGTCAATCTATGATAAATTATTTACTTTGAGCTTGATTTACTGGGAAATTATATTCGCTGACTAACCAAGAGCAAAGCGGGCACAGTCAGTTTAAAGCGAGTGAACAACTATCAGTCGATATACTTAAATCAGCTCTACAAAATAGTAATTACACACTTTCATATACGCCACAACTTAAAAAGTAATTCATACCATAAAATGAAAATTAAAATATCTACATCGCCAATTTTGAACATATCTCTGACTGTACCGGCTTTTGTTCAAAATAATCAGCACACGTTACTAACACCTATGTCTTATTCTATATATAAGAAACGCTTTTTTTTAATGCTTATGAATCCTCCATTGCGTACGGCTTATTAATATTTAAAAGCGTGTTTCAAATTGTATATTAGTATCTTAAAATAGCGTAGTTGTATAGATAAGCACTAACTAACCAGGCGAGTCGGTTGCCGACCGGTCCGAGTCGGAGTCCCTGTGCGCGCTGAGGTCCCTCGGCGGGGCGTCCAGTATATCCGTGATCATAAACCGCGTCCGCGGCGCGCGCGCGTCGCGCTCATCCCGTTGCACCGTCATCGCCACGGCGCCGCCGGCGGGGCCCGCGCCGCCGCCGCTCGCCGCCGCTCCTACCGCATCCAGCGCGGGGGCGCACCACCCCCGCCCCACGCGAAGCACCTCGCTCGCCCCCAGCGCGCCGTTCCTCAGCCACCCAAACGGTCACCGCACACGGCACATCACCTCTTACAACCTCGCCTCAGAAGTTAATTATCAGGTGCGAATCACTTTGCTAAGCGAAGCCGTCGGATAGCTAAGTCTCTTCCGCAAGCACATCGCCGCACACGCAGTCTTATCGCACTTTACCCGCTCAAAGCAACGATTTAAATATCAATCCAATTTTCAAAACAAGGGTGCTGAACTGTTCGATAAGCACAATTTGTTTGTATATAGACACAAAAGCCCGCGAAAAACAAGTTAGGTTACGAAGAGTCGATGTGAATGCGACCGGAAGTGTCGATGTCGGTCGCGTGAGTGTTGCGCGAGACGGGTGCACAGTCGCACGCGGCGAGGTCTCGTGAAGGACTGATAGGCGGGCGGCGGCGGCCGGCTTGGGCTGGAGGCGGCGCCGGCCAATGGGCGAGCTGGTGGCTCCAGCGGCCAACGAGTGCGCAGGGCGTGCCGGAGCCATGTTGCGGCGGGCCTGCGCTAATGCTCTTTTTGCAACTTGCCGCGCGCCTAGAGAAAGCTCCGCGCGGATTTAAGCTTTTATACGTGAATGAAACGCTTTTATAGGAAAATAAAGCGTTCTCGCAACGGGATATGGCACTTTATGAAGGCGTTTCGCTGAAAGTTAGCGACACTAATACACTGGTAATTGGGCGATATACTCACGTCAAATTTTAAGCAGCATGTCGCTATTACAAGAAAGCTTTATTTATATACCTAAATACATATTCTGTTCAAGTTGTTATTAGTGACAAGTTTTAGAACAATAACAATTGTGAATAGATAACACCTAGATACCTGAGTTAAATAGTTTGTAAATATATACAATAATAATTTGGTATTATCATAACACATTATGAATTTATAATGAGCAATGTTTGAATGTCAGATTTTATTGCAGCTATTATTATAATTTTATCTAAATACGGCATTTGATAATCTTTTATATGATTATCTTTTAATTCAGTTAAATCATTCATGATTCATACTAAAAGGTATTTTGCTACCATCATTATTAAGCAAAATATTTTTAATTCCTTATTTTTAAGTCTTTTAATATTTAAGCTATAGATAATATTACCGTATTCGAACAATGGAAGGTAGATAGTTAATTATCTACATTAAATACAATTGTTTTATTTTTAAGACACTGAGACTGATATAAAATTTTATTTCACCATTTTACTCCTATTTTCTTGAGTCACATCACATTGGGATATTCTCCTGTGTTGTGTATTGTAGTTTTATAAGAATGTTCGCAAGAAGAAAAACTTCGAACTTCAGAACAACTAACTACTTATGTTAAGTTCGGGATACTTGGTCGTAATAAAAATAAAATTATCACGCTATATCCCTTCGGGGTGAGCAGAGATATATTAGTAGCTGTATTCACTTTGCGCTTATATATCGTCGTCACTGATCATTGTTCTCAGAGCACTTATGTGTATATGACATTTCTATTAGTTGCTACGCGGGTTTTCTTACGATGTTTTACTTCACCGGTGAGCATGTGGGGCCTAAATCTGTCCTTAACCTGGAAAAACCCATTCGTAGGCGGGCTTCGAATCTACGACCATTCGCGTAGCCGCATATGAAAACCGGCTTGTTATACACTAAGACACCACAGCCATCAAAATTTTAATGTACTATGGGTTAGAAGTCAAAAATTATAATGATTAAATTACAAAAATCAACATTTTAATATAATAATATATCAGAGACGAGCATCTTTGTTAAGTCAAGGATGGACATAGTCAGTAGCGTTCATTCCATAAATGTATGAAAGCATTTCCCGCCCAGTTTAGTTGTGGAGGCCTTTTCCGGTCATCAATACTCGGTAAATTCGAAAAAAAAGAAAGCATTGTATGCCCATACGATAAATAAGTCTAAATTATATTCCTTTGATTTTCACAACAAAAAAGAAACCCTCTTTATTTTTATATCTATTCTATTTTCACGCCATTTATCTTTCCTATGAAAGTAATATAATATTTATTATCATTATATAATATTCAAATTCATTATATAAATCTGCCTGCCCTGTCCAAATACCTTATATACGTCATTGGCCACAGTATAACTGGTGTAATATTTTTTACTGTTGATGTTATTCTGATTCTCCTCTTTTATTTAGTTGCCTAATTATTACATAAGAATATTAGCTATAACGATGTAAAGTTAGAGCAAATATAAGTAGAAAGTAATTGCTTAAGGTACCTATCAAATAACCGTTGATTTATTTATTTATGGGCATTTATCAACAGCACAATTGCTTATATTGTTAACATCAAAATCGCGTGTACTAGTTAAATATCGACAGTTGATACTACTAACAGATAACCACGGCATGTCTCAAAAGCATTGATTAATGATATTCAATTTACAAAAATTAAAATAAAAGACATTGATACACACATTCTGTTGACAACAAAATGGCATGCTTTTGATTTCAAAGGAAACCATTGCCATAAAAAGCCTATAAAGTAAGTAAGAAGGCAAAAGAATAAAATCATTTAGCTAAAAATATTATATAAAAAGGAAGGAAAAACTCAAATTGAAACAAAATTAGACATAAACAAGGTTGACAGGAAAACAAAATCATAAAAAAAAAGAAATTAAAAAGCAGTCACGATATTTTTTATTAATATTCCTAGATAACCCCAATAAAAATAAAGAAAATAACTGTGTTGGCCACAAAGAAAATTATTATGTCACACAATATAACATGTAACATAAAATGCTATTAAAATTGCACTGAATTCGTTGGCAGGTGTTCAAATACAGCCAAAAGAAGGTAAATATAGCAAAAACTCAAAGTTTTATTAGAAAGATTTCAAATTTTAATGAAAAGCCTGGCCGTCTTAACCCTACTACTATAGTCCCTCTTGCTCGCATAGGTACTCAGGTATAATAGGACAAATCTGTTTTTTTTTGGTGAAGATAAATTTCTTGTTTATATTAAAATGTATGCCTTTTCGTAAAAATTCTACACTTTTGCTTGTCAAATTTTATTATAACATTATATTTATTTGATTTAGTCTTTCCTGTTTTGATTTTATTATGTCTTCAAAAACTACGACCAACTGTCCCGGACTTACCCTAGTAAATAATCATTTATGCTAAAAAGTTTTTCATATCCTTTCCTTTGAGCCTTACTCATAAATTAGGCATAAATAATTCTGAATAAGCAAATAAAATAATTTATATATGTTATCTAATGCAGGTAATTAATTCCACGAAATTGAAGGATTCGTTAAAGTACTTAATTAATATCACCTATATAAATACCTACCCAGCCTCCAAACTTAGTAGTTAAAAATGTAAAATATATCTTCAGTATAAGCAGGTTTATATCAGCACAGCAACCTTTCATTACCCTGCAATTCCGCTAAGATGTAGGCAATAACATTCGATACTCCAAACAAGTCGTAAAAATGAACAGGAAAGGGGGATATCTCGTGAGGCGGTATGTTCTACGGAGTAGGCATTTTGCAGCAAATTACTCATATCTTGATACACCTAACACGTCATTATTTTGGTGTGCATATGATTTAACTTACGGTGTTCTCTTTCACTTTAGTTACATTGTTGTGCATATTGTCTGCAAAGGCGTACATACCGGCCCAGGGGTATGAATCTGCAACCTCTATTCATTTTGCTTCACCGTACTCATTTACCTATATACCAATTTTGTATATAGCTGCCTGCTAAGCACAGGTCTCGTCTACGCAAATGGCATTAGGCGAAAGAACCAGGTGATAGACGGGAATAGAGACGGAATCACTGGGCTCGGCGATTGAGTTCCGATGAATACTTCAGTAAACGTGAAAAACGTGCTGTTCTATTCAATGTACATTATAAAATGTGAATAGATATCATCATCTATGGTTAAAGAAAAAAAAAATATATAAAAAGAACTGTGTTAAACAATCCCGATGTAATAAATGAAAACAAATATCTCTCTAGCGTCAAATTTTAAATCTACATGTAAAACGCGAAAAGTTCCGCCTTTTTTATAAGTCGATGCCACTCCAAGTGTTTTGATGATTTTCAGGAGCTAGTATATATACATATATATAATGATATTATTATTTCCAGAACTACTTGGCTAGTTTACATAGAAAAACTTTGGGTTTTATAAAATACGCACATCCCTTGTCTCATTTTTTAAAATTACATTTCTCTTATGTGCATGCCCATGCAATCGCGGTTATGACATCTCTTTTCCTACTTGTCCATTTGGGCACTTACCTATATAAAAACATTGCGCATAGACGTTGAATATTTAGCCTGGTAGCTTCATAGAATGGTTCATTTAACACTGCTTTATACTTTTTGAAATTAACAGCGAATGCTACCACAACGAATTGTATAAAACTACATTTGAGTAGTTTAAAACTTTCACTTATTTAGTAATCTGCATAAATATGAAAGCAATAATCTAACCCATAAAAACTACAACGGAATGAAATTCTCATAGTTTAATTAATTGAGTACCTGCATTACGTTAACATAGCATAATAAGTACTCGACATTAAAATTTTTAAAGTAATTGTGTTATTTGTTGGGGAAATAATTCGTTAATACATTGTCTTAATGCATATTCCGTGGCACTCGTGCATGCTCGATGCAGCTCGTAAAGAGTTCTAATAGCCGGTGAAAAAAATGGCGTAAGTGGTGCAATTACACTTAAGTCACAGTAGAGCGAGTCCGGAGTGCGCTCGCTCCGTTCTAGAATTTACAATTATAAACGTTTAATTATATATTCGTGGACTATTTAACGGCACTCTTGGATATCCCTGAACTCACGCGCAACGTGTAGTGACGGTAGCTGCCGCCCTTAGACTGTTCTATTCAATGTACATTATAAAATGTGAATAGATATCTTCATCTATGGTTAAAAAAAAAAATTATAAAAAGAACTGTGTTAAACAATCCCGATGTAATAAATGAAAACAAATGTCTCTCTAGCGTCAAATTTTATATCTACATGTAAAACGCGAAAAGTTCCGCCTTTTTTATAAGTCGATGCCACTCCAAGTGTTCTGATGATTTTCAGGATTTAGTATATATATATATATATATATATCTTCTTATATATAAAAATGAATCGCTAAATGTCTTGATAAGCGCGAAACTCGAGAACGGCTGAACCGATTTGGCTGTTTTCTTTTTTGTTGTGTTTGTTGAAGTCTGGGGATGGTTATTACGGAGAGAAAAATTTAAAAAATTGTCTGGAAAAGTCTAAAAACAACACTTTTCTATATTCTCATACAAAAAATTCGTAATAATATTTAAAAGTCAATTTGAACTTTAACACCATACCATAAAGTTTAAAGTCAGTAAACGGGTTCCGGGAAGGCAAAACAATTGAGTGATTAATGTCAGTATTTGTCAATTTTTATACATATAGCATTAAGGCCAGGTTCCTTCAAAACAATTTTCAAAAAACAGCCGACTGGCCAATAGGTTTTGGTAGAATAAAATCTGACGGAAAAGCTATTAACTTATAAAAAAACAATGTGACTTTGTTTTAGAGAAATGGGGCAGAACAAGGTCTGCCGGGACAGCTAGTCTATAATATAAAAATGAATCGCAAAATGTCTTGATAAGCGCGAAACTCGAGAACGGCTGAACCGATTTGGCTGATATTTTTTTTTTGTTGTGTTTGATGAATCTGAGGAAGGTTATTACGGAGAGAACAATTTTAAAAATTCCCTGCAACTGTCTAAAAATAACACTTTTCTGTATTCTCATACAAAAAATTCGTTATAAGTCAATTTGAACTTTAACACCATACCATAAAGTTATGTTAGTGGACGGGTTCCGGGAAGGCAAAACAATTGAGTGACGTATAAATATTAATGTCAATATTTGTCAATTTTTATACTAACTTACTTTTATTTAAGGCTCGACGTTTCGACTTGGTTACACAGGTCATGGTCGAAGCGTCGTGCCATAATTATAAGTAAGTTCATTACTTGTAAGACCTATTAAAATATTTATAATGAGTACAAAAAGTGAAACTTTAAAAGGTAAACATTATACCTTAAAATTAGTTGTAGACATTACACGAGTATTATTTCTTATTCAGTGAGGATAAACTTACTGTAAGTAATCTTACAAAGGATTGTAAAAACACAAAGTAATAAGTAAACATATACGTTTTTTGATAATTGTGCGATTGCCCAAACTGGGTCATGACCACAGTAGACAAGTGTAAAGACCGTCATAGTGACTCGCTTTGGCCTGTCGCGTTTCGGAGTGAGCTTTTGTATATCTGTAACTCATATACCTAGAGACCTTCAGTCGTGATATATGAGGACCGACATAACGATGGAGACTATCAACGGATTTTCATGCTTTGATGGTCACTATCGTGTTTGGATTACACTGTACTTACCATCAGGTGAACTGTAGTCACTTTGTCGAGCCATTGTAAAAAATAAGCAGATACTAGATAGGTAGCTTAACATATCGAGGGGTGAAAAGCTATTTGGTTTAAGCGACATTTTTTGGTGATATAGTAATATATATTTTTAGAATCGGTAAAAGACGCTGATTCTAAAAATATATATTACTATATTACCAAAAATATCGCTTAAACTAAATAGCCTTTCACCCTTCGATATGGTATGTTTGTATTAGTGACTCAGGGTGGGGGCCCTGAGCAACCGGTTACCGACCCTCGAGAAGTCGGTAGAGCATTGTGACGTGGTCTGCCTAAATACAACGAGCACCATTGGGGAAGGCAACAACTTCCCCCGAGTTTGTGCCCAGCGGGCGCGGCGCGACGGGGCTGTGGCGAATTGATTAAAGGACCCGCAGTCCCCGCCAATGCGCAGAAGTTGTCACCTTGGGGTTTTTAGTCGGTACAAGTCCGACTCACCTCGGTCATGCAACCTCGCTGTGTGGCTGAGACGGTTCTATGAGCATTTTCCCCAAGTAAAAAAAAATGTCTGTATTAATGAATGCTCATAGAAAATAAATATTCATTTCAATGAAGCTATTAAATCAAATAGAAATTTATGAAACATAAATTCATAACATTGATGATTCCTTGCTAAAATCATTTGGGTTGTAAAGTGATTAGAATTTTCATTACACGCTTGCGTGCCCTGTAATCGCATGTGAGGCATTTTAATTCTACAATTAATAAGTGGTATTGAATGTCGTATTTGTACAATGTACAGCTTGACCACACTTAAAAGCACCAAGACTAAGTTCATATTTACCAAGTCTATGACTAAAATGATTATAGATATTTACAAGACAATATTTTATATGAAAATGTAAACCAAAATAGAATACATTGCCAGATTCTTTCGTAGTCTAGCAGAAAATTAAATATAACAATGTCGGACAAATTTGTAGACTAAAACTTCATAACCTGTTCATACTATGCATTGGAACGTGTGTACCAGCAATCACTTAAGCAATAGGATATAAAACCACTGGCAACACTACCACTCTGTTAAAACTGATCACCATTTAGCTTACTTGAATAAACTTGAAATAGCTGGACGGTGTATTGTATTTTTATTACAGCTGATATTTATTGCTTGCAACTGAGCAAAGAATTAAAAAAAACACAGATTTTTAAAGAATTTTATTATTTATCACAAATTCATTTTAAAACATATTTTTAAATTATCACATAAGAATAATTACCGGTAGACCAATCATAATTACTTTACACATTTTTAATTTTTTATTTCGTAAAACTGTAATATTATTTCATTACATTTTTTTTTATTTTAAAACTATAATAGTTAAGAAAATTAAACCTTACATATATTAAAGTCTTATTACGCGTTTCTCTAATTATACCTTGTACAAGATAGCTTGATCTTTTTGACAGATGTCAATTTTTCTGATCGACATATCTTTGCAATGACGAACATATTATTTTCTTAATATAATGATTTTAATAATTGCATATATATTAAAAAAAATACATATAATACAAAAGCCCCTAAAGATTCAAGCGTTATCTGAAAATTTTAAAAAATTTTATTGTTTCAAAGTAAAATTTAAATAGAAACATTGAAAATAATAGACGTTTGTACAATGCTACATCGGTCGGACGGATGTGACACGAATAACAGACAGTAACTGTTACAAATATCAATACCAATACCAATATACCAATCCTCTACATAAGTACCAGAAGGAAAAGGGAAGAGACTGATAATTTGTCACGCAGGTACTGCCCAAGGTTTTGTGCCAAACTGTTTACTAGCATTTAAATAGAAAACTGCTCGATCACGTGGTCGATTTCGTATGGAAGGTCTGAACTTTTTTTTTCACTTTTCGACCCGTATTTCTTTGGGAAAGTTGTTTACTTTCATGGTCTGAACCACTTATTTAAATCTGGCGGGAGGTCCAAAAATAACCCTGTAAAATTAAATAGGTACTTGTTATGTTACAAGTATTTTAAAACGTATGACCGGTGGTCGTGGGTAAGGTGGTAGAAAGACACAGATTTTGGCGTTTTACTGTTTATTTGCACTTTAAGGCACACCGAACTGCGACGCACATGCACGTACTCTAGCCTTGTGTCTCGGTAGTCGACTACTAGATATTTTGTTTCCCATCACTAGCCCGTCGGTCAAAAAGATCAAGCTATCTTGTACAAGGTATACCTAATAAATCTCTAGTCACAAATTACTTCGCAGCTAAAACAATCTTCATTATGCTGTGTAAGAGAAAGAGCTAAATATAAATAGACCAATATCAAGATCGGCTAGGGCCAGGAAAAGTCTGTCTTATTCCGCAGTGCAAATGCACATTACGCGAGTGTGCGCTTGGAGTAATTTCACGCTTCCCGCCGACGCTCGGAGCTGAAAAACTCTAATCATACCACTTTTATGGCGACTATTCGCAATTCATATTACAAATATGATAATTTTAAATGATAATAAATTTATTAACCGCCAGCAACTCGGCAAACTAGAACGTTTATCGACCGTTTCCGTTCTAGGTATCGCGCCACGGTTTTTATTATCGATTTCCACGGAATTGTGGGTTTTTAGAGTTATTTAATTGTAATGTTTCTCCTGTTTTCCGGTGCGGTGTCTTTTATGTGATTAATTTAAAGCGATTGTTATATCCTAGAATTAAATATGACGTTATGAAATATAATTAATTAATATTATTTATTGCCACAGTGTTCTAATCGACAAAAATTCTTTCTTGCATTGCCTCATGCAAGGTCCAAGACTACAGATATTTCGACAAGGTCCAACATCAGAATACCAGTTTGGTGCTTAGGTGCATCAAATCAATCCTACGTGATCGGGACTACGATATATTTCAATGCCTCAAATACTTATATATGGAATGTAAAATTAACTTTTTTTGCTGGTATTTTATAAATCATATCCTCGAATGTACTTGATTGTACTTTTATTCTTAATTGTAGTCAATAACTCGGTTTCATAGTATAAATACTTCCCTTATTTATCCCACTATTATAAAACTTTAGCTATAATACTAATTTAAAGAGCAATCCGATCATGGAAGAGTTCTTAATATCTATAAAGGATAATTTATTGCTATATATTAACAGGCCTGCACAAATATCGCATCACGCTACGTGACCCTATATCACAGCATGGTGGGAACACGCTCGCCAGAAGACCATCCCACAGCCCAACGAGACGGCAAAAGTAAGAGTGATGTGATATAACTCTGTGAAACTTACATCAACATATTAACCCATTTTAATCAAATTGATTGGAATTTTACAAAGCAAAAAAACGTTATTATCATACATACATTCAGATCTAATTTTATTCCCACGTATTTAATCGATGTATACGAATGACATAATTGTGTCGTAGAGCGCACACACGCCCCGCTAGACGAAGTACTGACAGCAAAATAAAATTGCGATATTATATTATTATGTTTATTTTATTTTACTTTTTTACTTGCACAATATTGTAGGTAATCTATATGCATTGTTCTTGTAGAAGTTTTGACATTGTTCACCACATAGAATTAAATAATTACTTATTCCTTTATCCTGTAATCACTTCAATAGTATAAAGAGATTATTAAAACGATATGTGACCATTTTCATTTATTCATATAGAGTTCTATTAAAAAAATAATATGTAACGCCATGCATTTCACGAATATGGGCAAATCCATAAGTTTATTTGTTTTTCTTTTCAATAAATACTTTTTTTTCTTCTTTTTTTTACTTGGGGAAACTTCTTATAGGACCGTCTCAGCCGCACGGGGGGTTGCGCGAGACCGAGGTGTGTCGGACTTGTACCGACTAAAAACCCCAAAGTGACTACTTCTGCGCATTGGCGGGTCCTGTAATCAATTCGCTACAGCCCCGTCGCACCGCGCCCGTTGGGCACAACTCGGGGGAAGATGATGCCTTCCCTGATACTGATCCTCGTTGTATTTAGGCAGAGCACGTCACAATGCCCTTTTCAATACATACCTATATTATCCCTACGTCCTCAAGTGTATCTATTGCATATTAAATTATTACAATAATGTTTTTATAAGGATGATGATGTTTAATAACATCAGTAGTAATTAAATTAATCCTATTCTCTGCCTTTTCTATTAAAAGTTTTTTTTTTAAATGGCACCAGTAAAAAGTAATAACTATATCATAAGTTTATGGAGGATATATCAACATGAAACAAAAATAGCTTTTAATGTAGGTATCTATTGTGAGTAACACACCTACGAATGCTTTACAAAACATTTTAGTTACTCCCACCTAAATTCCATAATGATAAGACTTGACTGAACCACTATTAAAGCCAGTTTAATTTAATCAAATTAAACTTGTTTGAACGCAACATTTGACAGCGGAGGCGCTGACCATACTCTAATTGCAATAATCACTCATTATCAGGAAGCCTAGTGCACATTAATTTAGTGAGAATTTTTACTTAGAGTTAACTTAACAAATACTCATTTAATTACTCGTCTCTTTGTTCCAGTTGTGTTATTAGAAAGATTACGCAATCGTGGGTAGAGTAGTGTATGTATGTAGCAGAGATGGGCAAAATGTAATCTGATTAATGATGAACGATTACAAAATGTGGATGTAACTTTAATTTTGTTGAACTGTAATCATGATTAATTCCCTTCAAAACATTAAAGAGCTATTAAATGGATATGCAATTGAGGATTCCGTAATGTTTAAAATATAGATGAGAAAAATACAGTCATATTAATAATGAAAAACGCAATTGTAATCGTAATCGTCTTACGTTAATTTCATTACATTTTGCTCATCTATGGTATGTTAATACCTAGTTGCAGAAACCTTATTTAAATTGTAAAAATGATTAAATACAAATATTGTTGGTGATTAAAGCGACAGATAAATGATTTATTTCCGTTAAAAATCATTTGATAAATAACAACTTATTCGTACTTAACACTGTTTTTAGTATTTAAAGAGCGTTTCTACATTCGGGTGTATATATGACATTTAGTAAGATACAGCAGAACGCAGCGGCGACGGGGATAACAAGGCCCACTACGGCAGACGGCACTAATATTCAGTATTAATTTGCATAAGAGCGATTGTGATATACAACTGCAATTGCCGCTCAACAGTTGCTGTCATATTATACCATTGCCGTCTGCCATATCTAACGGAACGGCACCTAATGAGTTTTCACTGTTGTAGAATAAAGCGCCGAATAACAACTTGTACCCAACACATGTATTTATAACTTAAAACGAAAAGTATCAATATCGTTTAAAATGTAATAAGAAATCTATCTTTAAAGTAATGTGCAATTAATCTTAGTATTTATTTGTTACATTTTTAATGAACAGTGCGAGGAAAAACTTATGCTTGTTATGGCCCGTGCAATCGAGAAATTGCGTGTTTGCTTACCTTTAATCAGAAACTCTTCGTTAGGTGGCACAATAAACCAGTGGAATCACATCGTAACTCTTGTCTTATAGATAATATTATGTAAACGAAGTCTAGTAACAATGGCTAGTATTCTAGTAACACTTACAGCATAAATATTGTTAATTAATCGTGCATTTATACTTACAGATTTTTTTTACAGTTT
Organism: Automeris io; assembly: GCA_036320925.1. Taxonomy (NCBI): domain Eukaryota; kingdom Metazoa; phylum Arthropoda; class Insecta; order Lepidoptera; family Saturniidae; genus Automeris; species Automeris io. The sequence goes on from JAUDJH010000024.1 coordinate 3,343,635, forward strand.
TTAATATTTATTTCATAATAATAATGTATTGTCACGCCATATCACTTACGGGTAAGCAAAGACACATTAGTAGCTGAAAATAAATTACAACTGCGTCCAAAAGTTATTATACGAATATTTCGCGTCTAACATTAGGTAGCACTAGCGCAAATGATCGCCGTTCTTCAAGTACTTACATATGACATTTCTTACACTCCGACGCAGCCTTGAGTTTCATTCGGCGTTTCTTCTCAAGGTAGTCTCTTCCGAAACGCTAGTAGATCACCGTTAGGTTTCGTATATGTTGGCTTGCGGTCCAAGTCAAGGTTCGTACCCACAGGGGTGCCCTTGCAATGCCACCCAACTCATAAATTGCTGGCTGAGCTCCCTCAGTGTTCGCCCACCCGCTCGGTTTAGTTGTGAAGACCTTTCCAGGTCGATAAACGCGCGTCATTTCGAAAAAAAGACATTTCTATTAGATGCCATGCGGGTTTTCGAAAGATGTTTTTCTTCACCCCGTAAAACCCGTACAAATAAGTTGTTGGGATAGAGGAAATAATTAAAACTTGTAAAAAGGAACTTCAGCTCTGTTTACATTATTTCACGTTCGATTATTCTTATAGCAGCGACATATAGTATATCTTGTGTATATCGAAAAACATGAGAGTTTTGTGAGCTTACGTAACGATAGCCCCAGAGCGTGAAAATATAATGGAACGTAATATAACGTACATAGTGCATACCAAGTTCCACCGACCGTGGGGTAATTGCTTTCATTTAACTCTATTTAACGTTTATTTTCTTAGTTACGTTATATAATAACAAAACACTTGAAACTCCAGTGTTGTTACGAGAGTTTTTATGTATAACCTATACGCACATTCAATTACATTTCATTCATGATTACTCAATACTGTTATAGTATAAAAACGATTTTTATTTATTATTGACATTTAGACTTTCGTAATAAACGTAAAATAGGCGCACCTAGACATGGTGTTACGGAAAATAAGCCGGTTTTTCTTTTATTTATTTAATTATTTTACATAATTAGATGCCCAACATGGGTGACATTGAGTAAGAAAACAAAAGGATGATGGTGCCAAAATAGAACATATAAATGCCCCCACAATTATATGCCACCACAGCATGCACAGTAATAAACACAACAACAGAAAACAAACAGTAAAAACAACACAGCAACAACTTTTTTAAAACATTTTAGTAAATATTTATTATCATTTAACTACATAATTTTCAATATTATTATTTTTTAAATAAAGATAGGGTGCTCGATTGGTGCAGTAGCTAACCGATCAACTTCAATCAAGCAGTGGGTTCGACCCGGACACGGGTCAAATATTTTTATAACTCACAAGTATTTGTTCCGAACCAGTTTGCTTACACTTGTGGAATTGGTGTTTATGAACACGCCCACGATACAAACAAGTCTCAATGTGGGGCTTTTTTAATTAATAAGTTCGAAGCATTATTTTTTTATTAATTTTGAATATTCCAATCCACACCGGAAAGTTTAAGAATGCCAACTATCCATATTCATACGATTGTTAATAATTAAATTAATTACACATATTCCTCCCAAGAACCCATTTCCACGATTATATCTAACGCGCGATGTATATTTAAGAATTAAAATTAATTAAAATGAATCATAAATTGAAACAAGAAAGAGCTCACATAATGTAATCAAACAGTCACATAACCATAAAATTGATATTTAGAGTAACTGGGACCCCGGAAACGTAGCAGACATGTATATAGAAACAACAAAATAACGAACAAAAGTCATTATAAGCGGCGAGATGGAAGAGATAAGTAGTCGGTTAGAGTAAACGTGCTTTTTACGTTAATTAAACTTTATTCTGTAAATGATGATGGCCGCATTATGTGCGTTAAATTCTATCGAGGTTGCAAGTTTTTAGTGAAGCATTAATAATTTTAATATTATAAAATGAAGCCTGGTTAAGTGGGATCTCAAGGGGTCTAGGATTTCCTAATCAGTTAAAGATTTCCTTCACACAGATTTTTTTATACTGGCTCGACATAGTGACTACAGTCCTACAGTGCACCTGATGGTAAGTACAGTGTAGTCCAAAAACAAAAGCGACATTTTTAGATAGTCTCCGTCGTCATGTCGGCCCACATATGCCATGACTAAAGGTCTCTAGGTGTATGAGTTACTGGATATACACAAGCAGGTCCCGAAATGGGACAGGTCAAAGCGAGTTTCTCAATTACCCAGGTTTGAAATGGCAGTCTTACTAACAGAGTCTTCTGTAAAGAAATTCGAGTGTTAACCCGGTAAATCGTCTTACTTATACAGATAACTGCAAGTCACAATTATACCGGTAAATATCACAAATCCTCGAAGTCAAATCTCAATAAGGTTTAAATATTCCTATTAACAGCGATATTTGGACCAATCTATCTATCAACATGCCGAACGTCTATTAGAGTAAGCGAAGATAATGAGCACCACTTCTTTCTGTTCTTAGAAACTTCTTTAGCTTCCTTAATATTCATTAATCCCTTCATACACTCTATCTGATTCCGTAGTTGGAGGCATAAATAAGCAAAAAGTAATCCGATTAATGAAAAACGATTAGGGTTACATTTTGCTTTTTTCATCATTAATATGACTGTATTTTGCTCATCTATGTTTTAAACACTACGAAATCCACAATTGCACACACATTTATGACTCCTTAATGTTTGGTAGGATTTTAATCATGATTACAGAGCAACAAAATATAATATAGTAAAATTACGACTACATTTTGTAATCGTTAATCATTAACCAGATTACATTTTGCTCATCTCTGGTTGGAGGTATATGAGTAACAGGATATACACAAGCTGACCTCGAAACGCGACAACGCCAAAGCGAGTCACTATGACGGTCTACACACTTGTATATTATGGTCATGACCTAGTTCGGGCAATCGCCCTACCACCTTAAAATTTACAATTTTATCGTTTACATAATGTCTATATTATGCCACACTTAAATGTATATGGCAATATATATACGAACTCATTACAATGTAGCAATGTAGTAATATCCTCTTTGTCATCTAAATAATAATTATTTATAAATCATTTATTATATAATATTATACCGACCATAATCAACAAAAATATTGTTCATCAAACACATATTAAATATCATTTTATAAACCAAATTATTTTAATAGTTTGATTTTTTTTTCTAATGACAATATTTATAACCGCATCAAACCACTGTGGTAAACATCCGGCTTGGTTATTACGTTACGAACAAAATATATAGACTTGTAATAAACTTGCGATCTAGAAAGAAAAGCTAGTTTTCTTTCAAATTAGTTCGATGCAAGGGTATAGCCGAGTTTATTTAGGAAAACTGTTTTTATGGCTTTTTCCACACATTACTAAATAAAAGTAATTAATTTAAATTTTCAACTCATATCAAACAGTATTCGAGGTTTTGAAAGATAAAACAAAACTTTTTTTAATAGTAAAATAAAAAATTAATGAATGGTGACTTTTTTTAATTCTTAAGAATAAAGGAGATGAAAAACAACTTTCATAATGATTATCTAACGAAAAACCAATCTTAGGTGAAATAAACAAAATTTTTATCTTTTTGCAACTCCTTTTTGAAATGTGGCACTCACCACATTTTATCACAAAACGTCTTTAATACTTCTCCATATTCGAGAATTGTGTAAATTTTTTCGAAGTGGTAAAACAATTGTTTTTCTGTAATTCTTTCTGTTGTTTTAGCTAAATCGTTTCATTGTGTTTTTATTTCTTGCATGTATCACGCTAATATTTGCCAACTTTGCCGAGAAATATTACTTTCCAATTATTAACTGTACCCAAATTATTTCTAAATCAGATCACCAAATATCCAATGAAAGCGGTTAAGAAAACACATAGATGTGCCTTTTCTTATACAAGCTCGGCAAAGTCACTACATTACTTAATGAAGCACAGCATTGTCTAAAAATTAATTACAACTACGGAGAAACTGAATAATATTTCACGATTGCTAGTAAATTACAAAAAGGCTTACGCTTGACTTCGATCTCACGCAATGGAAAATGGTGTGCCGACGATGAAACGTGCTCCTCCTAGATATACCAATTGGATTGTAGCTTAAAAACTCTTTTGTTATAGATGCTAGTAAAACAGATTGGGATATGGGAAGGGACTGAAATGTGTGGTAATCATGTCGGCATGCTCCAAATTTTTTTCATATATCTCCAAAGGACTCTAAAGTATATTGAATGAAGGAGGAATAGACTGATTGGAAAATCATTCTAAAACCGGACGACATTAAGCATTCAAAAATTAAAAAACAATTAATTCAAACATGGTACGATTATGTATACTTATTATCACTTTTTGTCTACTATTTAAATAGTACATACCAAAGAGTAACGATTAAAGGTTCAAGGTATTCCAAATCAACTCTTATATCGTCTATTGTTATTTTTATATAATTCATTCAAATTACCCAGAAAAGACTAAGTACATGTTCTGAAGTTTTAGCGTAATTAATAATTTAATTGTTTGAAATAATTAAAATAAAAATTAATCAGATACGTTAATTAAGTTGGTAATTTAACAATAATCTTCTTATTTCGTTGTATAATGGAGTTTCATTTTTAACTGCTTCATCCGTCATAATAAACAAAAAAGTGGATAAATTTTGTGTTCAATAAACATTTCGCACATATTAACCTATTTTTCTTTATTATAAAAACAATGAACACTAATCGGTTAGTAATTAATTATCCCAGATAATTAAGAGACATTATTTTAGCGTAGCGGTAAATTCTTTTATTCTACTATAGGACCCAACATTTCAACATGGTTAATGTAATTGTATTAAGTATTTAATTTCTGATACTTCCTGATGCTCATATAAGAGTCAATCCGCTTTTATGTAGAAACAAAGTAAGTTTCTACTATTTGTATGTTGTAAAAATATACATACTATGTTATGAGAATAAAATGAAGGAAGGCGACAGACGCGTTGCGACGTAAACATTATTTGAAGCTACTCTTTATGCCGGCTATACATGGCCGCTTAAGATTGTCAAATAGAAACGAAAGTCAGTGTGTGTACCATTCATTCATCATTAACCATCAAAATTCATCATTACTTAGTAGTTACTTGCGGCTATTTGCCGAAAGTATTTCCCGCCTCGGCTTACAAATAAAAAACATTTGCACAATAGAATCAGCCTAAGTAAAGATAACTCGACATAACTCAACAGTGGTACATTGTTAGAAAGTTATCTTTTTTACTTGCTGGACGAAATGACTATACTACATTTTATGGTATGTAGAAGTCGAAAATATACTGATATCTACGTAAATATGAGAGTGAAACTTGTAGTTATATAAATCACACGCTGACACTGTCACCTTTCTGAAGCTCCTTTAGTACTATCTACTACCCATGTGCTTACATTTTTTTTCTTTCTTTATACTGGCTCGATATATAGACTATACACTACCTAAAGGGAAATACAGTGCAGTTGTATAACAGCAGCGACTGTCAGTTAAATTTATGAACGCAAACATTCGAAAAAGACAAAAACATCCAAAGGAGATTAAAAATACGACTAATGTAATGCAATGTAAATAATGTGCGAACAGGTCTTCACAATTTATCAGCAATAAATTTGTTGTTGCCACTGATCACTATTGAGACTTGCCTCTTTCATATATGGATCTAACTTCCATCAATGAGGCCTTTTTTGGGCAAGGAAATTGCTGCTGGCTGACATATGCCTTCACAACTTCACTGAACCTGACAGGCGAGCATTTGGGCTAATATTTATAGACGCTATTTCGACTTAGCCTAACAAATTACTGAAAAAATAAATTAGTTTTGACATAAACTGAATATATAATAGGAACTTGAGTATAGCCATAGTATTCGCAGAGCCAAGTCCATGTTAACAAAATTGGTGACTTACCAATTCCTTTGATATTAATTGAGTAATATAAATTGTATGTTTTAATAAAGTCTAAGCAAAGTTAAAACGCGTCTATAAATCTCAGCCTAAGGCTGCTCAGCCAGCAAAATTTATAAGTTTGGTGGCATGGCAAGGACACCCACGTGGATATGAATTTCGGTTTGGGTGGCTAACTAGAGAAAGAACTACTCAGGATGATCTACTAGCATTCCGGACGCTACTACTTCGAGAAGGAACGTCAATAGAAAGTCAAAGATATGTAAGAGTGAATCCCTGTCAGATGAGGTCAGCCTGCATGTATTGCCGGCATTATATTTCTTGTTAGTATGCATGGGCTGGGAGCGCGCCCTGCGAGCCCTGCCCTCGGATTATCCTGCGTCGCGGCGCACATAAACGATGCCTTCATTTACACCTAACTATATACAGAGCACGCTTGAATGCAGACGGACTCAATTTAGACTTTAATTTAGAAGCCATTCCTATTTGAATTGGATATTATCTGACGTCATGCTATTCCAATTCTAAATTTATGTATTGGTCTATACCAATCCAATTGGTCTATGACCAAGGGTGTCAGTCCTAGATGAGACCATTTCCTGAAGACAGTAAAATCTGCAAGCTGCATGAACATTATTTATTTTAATACTAACTTTACAGCACATTAGAAAGTCAATTAAATACAAAATAGAAAATAAAATAAAAAACTACAGTGCCAGTAAAGTAGTTATGCTACATATTAAATTTCGTTAGTATTTTTGGAGTCGCTCTCAGTACACGAGTAGACGAATGGGTGTGTGTGAGTTTATGGGTGTGTGCGTGCAGTTGTGTGCATGAGTGTGTTTATTTCAGTGTTGCATGAGATTCATCTGAATACAATTGAAAGATAATAGTCTAACTAACTAACTTAACTTTAATTTCTCGAAAGGCAATTAAATTATATTGCAATAAGTGTTTATATCATGTATTTATATAAGCAAAGACTACATGGCTGGCCTCAAGAATAATGTGAATGAGTATGGTTACAATTTTTGAATGATTATTATTTCATCTTTTCAGAGGAATTTTGTGTCTCTTTTAAATATCATGTAAATTGTTAATTAAATGAAAATTAAGATGAAGAAATTAAATTTCAACCTTAACTTGTAACGCAGACAATCTTTTGGGTGTTTATGGTTCGCGAGCCGTGTGACACCCCTGATATAGAGTATAGAGCATATATTATTTTATTATCAACCGAATGATTACACCTATAGCTCAAAGTTAGTGTTTCAATATTATTTAACATGCATACTGTAAATTGAGATACTTATATGCAATCGTTAAGTTGTTATGCTGTATTTTATACTCTTTTACTCGAGATAACACGCGCCATCGAAACTCAGGGTTCGGTGATAATCGACACAAGAAGTGTCTTTAGTCTGAACATGGATTATTATCATCTTATATGGTGAGCGAAATTAAAGCGATGAGAACAGGTCTTTGAAGCGATAATGAAGATAAAAAAGGTAATTAAGAAAGTATTATAGAAAAGTTATTATAAAAGTCAACTTTTTGTTTTTTTTACACTGGCTCGACATAGTGACTACAATGCATCTGATGGTAAGTACAATGTAGTCCAAAAACAAAAGCGACCATCAAAAGATAAAAATCCATTAATAGCCTCCGTCGTCATGTCGGCCCACATATACCACGACTGAAGGTCTCTAGGTATATGAGTTACCCAACTGTCTCAATTGAGGCATATGATGCGTTGCGGCGGTGGTGCGGTGCCGGAGTGGTGCCGGTGCGTACTGTACTTGCAATTGGCGAGATGAGGTGAAAAGAACTGCATGTGTTGCGACTGTTTTTTCCGATACATTTTTAATAAGCCACGCCGTAACAACGACGCGACGTCGCAACTAGTGATGAAAATGCCCGGGAATTTTCCCAAAGTGCCCAAAACTTGTATGGGGAATATTCCCGGGAATTTACGAAATGTTCGCGGAAGGGCTGGGCACTTTGGGAAAATTCCCGGGCATTTTCATCACTAGTCGCAACGCATTGTGTGCCTACAAATGCAGTACATTTTTGCGATGCAACGACGCACTGCCGCCACAACATAACGTGTGCTTCAGCTCTTAGTGATAAGCGTTTGCTTCTAGCAATTAATCTTGAAAATAGCTTTCTTCAACGGCATCTTCATATCTTCTGATATTTTTGATTTATATCATTGTAAGTGCGCTCTATTCATCATATTTTGTTATTTAAGGTTTAATTCATCATATTAAGGTTGTAATCTAATTAACGTTTTATATTTTTTAATATTATATGTATGTTGTTATCTAATGCTCTATTATTGGCGTTAAGTTGTTTGCACTGTTCATTTATAAACTGGTCAAGCTGTGTAAGCTGCTTGCACTTTATAAGTACAAACTTGGCAAAACCAAATGTATCTCTGAACATGCCATAGTTATAGCGTTATAATATTATTTTTGTATTTAACAATGCCTTTATTCTATACACAAGAATTATTTATAAGTGCCTACAATATAGATTGTAAAAAAATGAATACTTTTTATAAAGTTACAGTCATTATAACGAATTTAATTTTAATGTCGCATTTATGAGCTATGAAACCGACATTATCAAAAAAACATCGCCGTTATTACTTTAATTTGATATCTAATATCACGAAATGGACCATTTCATTTGTAATAAGAAACATTAAGGACAGGTTGACATTCCTACATTTTCTCAGGGACATTTCTACTAAATTAGTCTATTATTAGTTGCCGATCACGTCGTAGGATGCTTTTAATATTGAATTAGAGGGACCTGTGGTTATATAAACCTTAATCGCCCCCGCGGCTCTGATGTTCGTGTATCAACCTTATATCCACAGTCGTGTAATGGCGTAAGTAATAATAAAGCCCAAATGACACAAAATATTGTCAAATTATAGGCTCTGAAAGCATGGGCAACCACTTACAATGTCTGCTGTTGATCCGAGCGCGTAAGGTCCGCACGGAAATAACTAAATATTAGTAATAATTGCTTCCTCATTTTACTATTACTAATTACTTTTTTTCCCCTGTATTCATTTAATTCGCTTGTAACAGACTTTTGCCTGTAACTGCTTAAGTTACGAAAAATAGCAATTTATGCGGACTAATAATTTTCTTTAAGTATATAATAGAGTGTACTATGGAGATGTAAAGCTATACATTCAATTCTACTGTATCTATCGTGACCAAAACATATAGATAATTGTAACTTTTAGGGTTCAAAATATGTATTAGAATTGTTAAATATCCGTTAATATAGGGCCTGTAGTTAATTCAGTAAGCTGCAAAGATCTAAACTATGACACTATTTTAATAGATACTTTCAATTTTCAGTTAACTTGTTTTCTTATTATCAAATATCTTTTATCAAAGTAAATGATAACCCATTGCTAGGCTTGCAACCAACCCACAATCTCTTAAAACAATATTGTTTCAATCGTAGTTTCACGAGTATTCAACACTACTCGGACGAGGCGTAAAAGAGACAATGAAATATAAAAATTACATTATGTCTCTTAGTAGCTGCATCGCATATAAAGCGAAAAAGCATTATTTCGTTATACTTGGACATTTAACACACACACACACACACATATTTATATATATATACTAGCTGTCCCAGCAGACCTTGTTCTGCCCTATTTCTCTAAAACAAAGTCACATTTTTTTTAATGTTAATAGCTTCCCCGTCAGATTTTATTCTGCTAAAAGCTATTGACCCGTCGGCTGTTTTTTTGAAATTGTTTGAAGGAACCTGGCCTTAATGCTATATGTATAAAAATTGACAAATATTGACATTAATATTTATACGTCACTCAATTGTTTTGCCTTCCCGGAACCCTTCCACTAACATTTAAACTTTATGGTATGGTGTTAAAGTTCAAATTGACTTTTAAATATTATTACGAATTTTTTGTATGAGAATACAGAAAAGTGTTATTCCTAGACTGTTGCAGGGAATTTTTAAAATTTTTGGTATTATTACATTTTCGGTTATAAATATATTTTTATGCTATCCTTACATTACAATACGTACTTAATTATGGTTATATCAATAGTTTTCCTTTTTGGGTACGCGAAGGATATTCAGAAATGGCTGTGTCATATTATTTTAGTGGATGACGCCGATAACTAACAGCTGCAGAGTTGTCTGATTGTAGTATTTAGCTTCCGAACCAGATACGCACTGAAAGTATGACGTGGGTCCCTTAATTTATTAATATCCATCTTTTTTTTATATTAATATTTTATTTTTAAAAAATTGCATAATATTGTATAACATGGATAGATAACATCTTGCCATAAATTTCCCATCAGATTTCAGATGAAATACTTATTTCTCACAAAATACCTAATTGTTCAGTTATAAAAATTAATTGTATTGTAAAAATGCAGGTAAATATATCTTTAAACTAATTTACATTCTTTGCCCTCTATTCCTATTATTTTGCTTAACAATTTCAAATAAACCTTACTAATTTAAAGAACTTGTCATAAAACAAGAATTAAATCATTCAAACTGTAAATTATAAGGAATATCGACAATAATATACTATTATATATTGTTTTTTTTTTATGGAGCTTTTACAAATTGTTTCAGAATTATTTATTTAGTTCGCTCTTATAGATATTTAAGTTCGTGCCTGATATGTACGAATCGATTTCATACGATTTATATCGAATGATCCGAGCTTAGGCTAATAGGAGCAATCCTGGTATATTTTTCGGTTCTCTGACCAAGCATTTAAATCGTACGTGATGTGCTTACACGGAAAATAAATCGTTTGAATCGCATTATGTTCATTCGTATTATTAAATGATTCGATTCTGTGAGAATTTTTGATTTAGTGGACGTGCCGGAATGTTGGTGAACTGTGATTTGCTGCACTATTGTATTCATTAAAAGAGCTTCATTTGATCAACCTTTTTATTATGCTCATTTTGAAAATGATCGACTACGATAAAGGTAATTCTTTAAAAGCTGATGGTACTTAATAGCGTCCACAACAGTATTTCACGAAGTTTTAAAAAAAACGAAAAACCCCTTTCTCCCCCCTTCCTTCACTCCAGAATGTGTCACTTGCGATATGCGACAGCCTCAATATCTTAGGTATGAATATCCGCTGTGATCTCAATCCTAGGGATCATTTAGGATCTGTCATCTCTACAACATCACGTAGGCTTGGTGTCCTGAATAGGGTGTGACGGTTTTTCACGCCAAATCAACTGTTCCTTTTATATAAGGCTCAGGTCAGGCCTTGCATGGAATATTGTTCGCATCTTTGGGACGGTTCTGCCCAGTACTTACTTGATGCCCTGGATAGGTTGCAGCGGAGGGCTGTTCGCGTTGCGAATGATCCTGAAGTGACTAAACATCTTGAACCGCTTCAGTTGCGCAGAGATGTGGCCTCACTGAGCGTTTTCTACCGTCTGTATCATGGCGAGTGTTCTGAAGAGTTGTTTAACCTTATTCCACCCTCTCCCTTCCTGAATAGATCCACGCGCACGGGTTTGCGTTGTCACAGCTATACGGTATCTCACATCCCGGCCAGGACAAAGAAGTTCTCTAACTCCTTCTTTTGCCGTGTCGTTGGGCTGTGGAATGGTCTTCCGGCGAGCGTGTTCCCTCCATCCTATGATATGGGATCTTTTAAACGTAGCGTGAAGAGATATTTGTGCAGGTTGGCATGATCGCTGCGACTACCGATGGGTTTTTTGTTACCTTTCGATAGTCGTTGGCGTTTTTTGGACTGCACCATGCTTACTATCAGGTATGGTGCAGTCACTGTGTCGAGTCAGTATAAAAAAAAATATATATATATATACAAAAATTATTCCGTAATTATAATTAACGGGATATTAACGTGTATGGCCACCCCAAAAAGCGTGATGATATATAGATATTTATTATCATACTTCTATAAACTCAATAGTAATGATAATGATATTTTAACGTTAGATGTTATTAATATACTCAAAATTGTACAAATAGAAACATTAACGTAACTCTACTGTACATAAAATGTATGTAGGTATCGTTATAATTACTTAAATAACCTAACATAAAATTTTTATTATTAGAACAATTAAGGAAAGTTAAACATGAAATATATTACAAATCACCTATATTTAAGGATTTAAGAGTGCGTGTCAATACTTTTATCTATATTTTTAATCAATAGGAGCTGTATCAGTTTTCACACGAATAAATCGAATCGAGAATACCTAATTGAATTTGTGCCGCATAATAGATTTGTATGATCAAACTATATAATAATCTAAAGGCAAAGTCACCTTCACTGTTATGATAAAATTTAAAATTCCATTAGTCATATCACCAAAAAAAAAAAAACTTTCTGATTTATTTTACAATAAATGCTGCTACGTAATCAAGTTCGTGCTGATTACAATTTATATATATATATACATTGAAAATCTGTTATAACGACATTGAAGGGACTACTCATATTTAGACGTAACAACCGGTGATGTTTTCAAGGTACGTATGAGTCCTATTTTCTTACCGGAACCTTTGTTCTGGGTCAATATAACCGGTATGTTGTTTTAAACGATGTCGCCATAAACAGTTTGACTATATATTTATTATATATATATTTTTTATTGTATTTCTGTCAACTATTCCTGCTTATACTTTTTTTAGATAAATTAGATTCGGATTTCAAAGCATTTATGTAAAGGCTTATAGCTAATTATTATTATTTTTTAATTTTGAAATATTATTTTTCTTGTGGATACTGTATATAGCTTGAAATTAATCTAAAAAGTACTTGTTGAACTAAGAGTTTATCATTATTTTATTTTCGTATATTAAGCCTTCTATTTTAGTATGGCATGTCCGTCAATTCAAGTGAGATGACATGAGTTTGAACAGAGATAAAGAAAACAAGAATTATTTGCTTTAAAAAATATACATTTTGAACAATAATGATCTTCTATACCACGACTTAAAAGCTGTCTTTTACATTTTCAGACCTAAATTGATATCTCGAGAAGTTAAAGGTACTTAATGATACCTGCTTGAAGGGACAATGACATCACACACAGTATTGTAAATGGAGAGATAAGGGTAATTCAATACATATCAAAGATCTTCGGTCTCAAGCTTTAAGTGGTGTGTGCTTTAAAATACGTACATTCAAATAAAGTGTGATAGAAACACCAATATATTCGAATAAATTAAACAATAATCGAAGACAAATTTGACACAAGAAAACTCAATTATCTATAAAAACCTACATCGATGTTTGTAATCATAACTTCGTTTTTCTTCAATCATATAGATAGGAGAATAAGTTAGGCTAATAGACTTACTGGTGTAGGAACACGAAGGAATTTAAATATATTATTTTATTTTTATTTTATTTTAAAAGCGCAACATGTACTACAAGCAAATTTCCATATAAAAAAAGTGAACTTCGAATACAAAAATCTCTAATGGCACAGTGATATGGAAACAAAAGATCCTTTATACACAAATTATGAATACAAAAATTATGTTAACCGTGAAACAATTTTAAAAGACTTGATTTGAAAGAGGTCAGAGAACTACAAAATATATCTTTACTTTCATTATGAATCTTATTAAAGGTCCTACATATACGCCATGAAGGAGCCTGTTTGCCAAGGTTGGTTCGGATATGTATTGTGGCAAATGGTTCATATAAACAAGGTCTTGAGCCTGAATGTGGCACTTTCAGCAGAATGCTCTGTAGAATTTCTGGGCTATCGACCATTGCATTTACAATTTATATTATTATTAATTTATTTTTTTATTTATATTCTTGTATTGCTCGCATTTGTGTCTCTTTTTCTTCGAAATCATTAATATAGGTGTAGCCAAAGATGGGCAAAATGTAATCTGATTAATGAATAACGATTATAAAATGAAGTCGTAATTTTGATCTTGTTGCTCTGTAATCATAGTTAAATCCCTTGAAAACATTACGGAGTCATAAATGTGTATGCAATTGAAGAGTCCGTATTGTTAAAACATAGATAAGCAAAATGGAGTCATATAATTGACCAAAAAACGCAAAATTTAATCTTAATCGTTTTTCATTAATATGATTACATTTTGCCCATCTACAACCGTACCTATAAATTTACAGCTCCATAGCATGACTGTATTAGTTTTCTGTAAGTGTTTGTTATTCCATTAAATCTATCAAAATGCTCAATTTGCCTCGAAATACTGCGATCATGTGTCAAAATGTAGGAGAAACGAATCCCATGTAAATAATATAGCCTACTGATTTATCGTCAGCCCCGACGAAAACATATTTGTTTAAGAGTGGTTAATCAAACTTCGAACATTAGTCCTAAACCAATATCAACGAAATATATTCACAGTTTTTGACTGTTTTTATTCAATTAATATATTGTAGTTAATTCTAAAAAGTAACCATAACTTATATAAACAGCTACATAATATGTTCACATAACAGATTATATCTACATACATCTTACAATATTGGCTTACTTATTTGAATGAAAGTACTGCGAGGAAATACATTTACGACAAATTGTATTCCTCACATTTATATAGTAATGAAAAAATAATCTGCGTATCTGATTCCTGATACGCAGATCAAACTCTTTTCTCTTTTTTCTGATTAAACTCGTACATCTCTTAGGTATATATGATAATGCATTTGACACAAACACACACGCACGCATATATACTCTTTTGTTTATGGTTAAAGTCTGTGGTCATATTGAAAATAGATTAATAATATTTGTCTCTTTACCACTATAACCTTAATAATGTTCAAACTTATAATTTAAATTAATTATGGTCAAATTTCGACCACTAGGTGACCACTAATTTAAATAAATCTGTGAAGTAATTATGATGTAGGTCCCTAACTATAAAACAATTAAATTTATAGTATGCACATTACTTGAGGATAATATAAAATATTTTGTAATTAATATAATTTGTATCCTTAGATAGACAAAGTCACGAATCGACAACGATTTCGATGTAGAAAATTACTTATTGATATCTATCTTTGCTTAGCGGTCGACTTGATTCTTAATAACAAATAATGGATTGTGAAGTACAGGCAATCATGCGAAAATCATTACCCACAGCACTAGATTACGTGGAAATGTAAAAATGAAGGTAATTATAAGTAATAATTGGAGTTGACGGTTGATTGGTACCATAATCTAAGTTTCCAGAACCAATCTCTTAAAATCTAAAAAAGGTTTTTGATATATATGGGGTTTCAAATAGGTATACGAAACAAAAGATTTTGTCTTAATTTGTAGATGCATATCTGTAAAAGTTAAATTAATTAAGTTGTAATACATTTTTTTGGTTGTCCCAAACAAACGTTTTGTATGTGCTGCTGCTAGGTAAGTCGTTGTAAGAATATATTCTGACATTCGTTTAATTATTATTATAGTCCTTATAATCATAATTCGAAGCGATTCGCCTCCTCTTTTTTGCTGTGAACCGCGAAGGAGTGGAATTCGCTTCCTGAGTATTTGTTTCCAACATCTTATGACATGGGAATCTTCAAACGTCGAGTGTCAGTATTTGCTAGGCGAACGCGCTCCACCGTCGGCCTCATCATCACTTTCCAGCAGGTGAGATTGAGGTCAAGCGCAAGCCTGTCAGTAATTAAAAAAAATGCCAAATTTTTAGGTTGGAGAATTCGTTCCTAGCGTATTTATATTTTCTTTTAATTTACAACAATATTTTGCTGTTTGTCAAAGTGTATAATATTCATTCGATGGAGCTCGACCCTTTGTTAACCGCTTTCTTGAGTAATTAAACTTTTTATCACTTTTGAGGATTGGAATTGGAATATCCAAAAGGTAAAAAAGTAAAAAACATCTCCTACACTTGTTCTTCTTCGCTTTTACTGTGATCATAAAATGATTCTCAATCATCTTCATTTAACGGGATTTGCTGAAAAATTGGGAGCCTATGCGCTTCACGAACGTAACGAAAACAACAAAGAAAATCGTCTTTAAATTGCTTCTCTACATCTCACCTGCCGTCAAGCAAGTATGAGTGGCGCTATTTTCGACAATGAAGAAGATTTTAAAAACTGGCTTAACAACGTCTTCGATACCAGTCCAAGTGAGTTTTGGTGGAACGGCAGCGTTGCAACAGTGTTAAATAAATAATTTATTAATTTATTGTTTTTATAACTATTGATAGGCTTTGGTGTCATTATGGATAATTGACGGGTGTTCATGCGCAGTAACGCCTATGGTCTTGGTTCGATTCCCAGCACGTACATCTACATTTTTTCAGATTAAGTTACCCCATTTAGGTACCACATGCTCACCGGTGAACGAAAATATCGTGAAAAACCCGCGTGGCATCTAATAGAAATTTCACGTGGAAGTGTCCTGAAATAGGCAATCAACTTCGCTACTAGTCACATTGGGCACGATATACAAGGTGTCTCAAAAGAAAGTTCACATTTAAATCTTTTTTTAAAAGAAAAGTCTTAGCTGTATTGAAAAATGTTTATTTTATATTGAAGTACACTGTTTGGGAATTTATTTTTTAAAAATAACATCGTCCAAATGTAAACCGTTGCGCTCTCGGCATTCATTTAGTCGGGCACTAAAATTGCCTATGACAGCTCGACAGGTAGTCTCCGTGATGGCTGCCATTTCATGGCGGATATTTTCTTTTAATTGTGCCAGGGAAGTCGGTTTATTAGCGTAAACTTTTGATTTGACATAACCCCACAGGAAAAAATCCATAGGCGTTAAATCGGGACTCCGTGGAGGCCAATTTATGTCACCTCGCCTGGAGATTAATTTGTTCGGAAAAATTTCTCGAACTCGAGGCAGAGATCTGTTGGACGTGTGTGAAGTTGCTCCATCCTGCTGGAACCATGTTCTTTGGTTGTAACCAGGAAAGTTTTGCAGTTGGGGTACGAAAAACTCGTCTAACATCTCCACATAACGCTCTGAATTCGCTGTGAGTGTGCGTCCCCTTCCATCTTCAAAAAAGTAAGGGCCGATAATTCCTCGCGCCGACATCGATGCCCATACGGTGACTTTGGGTGAATGTAGCGGTTTCTGATGTTTATGTTTTGGGTTGGTTGCACTCCAGTAACGACAATTTTGCTTGTTTACATGCCCATTCAGGTGAAAATGGGCTTCATCGGAAAACAAGATGTTGGTGAACGTTGGAAAGCGCTGAATCATCTGATTTACAAAGGCAAGCCTCTGACCAGCATCTTGAGGCTTCAGTTCTTGCACTAACTGAATTTTGTACGGGTGCAGCTTTAAATCTTTGTGTAAATTGCGGCATAATGAAGATCTGTACACATTTAAAGCAACAGCACGCTTCCGAATCGAGAGGTTTGGATCATCTCGAATAGACTGAGTAACACTGTCCACGTTTTCGGCTGTTCTTGATGTTCTTGGCCGCCCAGATTTTGGTTTCTCCAGAGTTGACCCAGTCTCTTCAAACTTCTCAACCCATTTTGCAATGAGTCGAGTACTAGGCGCATCATTTAAGTGACGAATATGTCGAATACTGCAGAATTTTCTACGCGCTACAGTCGCCGAATTACCGTTTTGGATACAGGCACTAATGTATCTCTGCTCACCCCGAAAGGGATATACCGATTATAGTTATTATTATAACTATTGATTTTATGTATAAATAAAAGTCTGATAGAAATGCTACGAACTTATTCCTCAAACTGACATAATTAACAAGTGGGTTGTCTGCTCAAAATTCATCTAACCTACTCAAAAAAATGACCAGGAAAATTATGTCATCCTTCTTTGCTTTCATCCGATATACCTTTTCTCTAATTCTAATAGGTACCTATAGCTTTGCTATCAGCTAGGCCCGCGTGGAAATAAATCTTTATATGGGATTAAAATATAATAATAAACAACCGATAGGTGGTACCCTGAAGGTACATTCAAAGCCTTGGTGAAAAAACATTTTAAAATCGGATGGATAGTTTATAATATCTGTGTAGATACGGTTAGAACAGCGAAATAATGACAAAACACTGTTTTAATATTCCTGTGATATATTGCCACACCATTCCGAAAGTAGAGCAATAAATCTATTACCTAAATTTCAACTTAACACTCCGGCGGATACCTCCGCTTGATTACGTTTACCTTTCCGCCATTAAACTTTTTCTCAAGACATGAATTGGCAGTTTTAAAATTGTCATTTAGTACCGGAAATGATCTTTTTCCTAAATACATCAAAATTGCAGTACGTCCCACAAACGTGGCTATTAGCGGACCGGAGCTCGGACAAAGCGAAAGAACCGATGATGGTGACCGCTTCCATTTAGAGCCATTTAATAAAACGCACACAACGAATATTTCTGTTCATTCGATCCAACGCATATTATAAATATATAATATTAATCAATTTTACGTGACAAATAATACTGCGTGATAGCACATTTTGTAGTAATCCTATCTGTAACGCTGAAGATCCTCGTTTCGAGCCCCAGTACCGGAAAACTTTTCCGTGATGATCAGATTAATTTGTCGTGAGTCATGAATTTCACTATATGTATGCATATCTCTCTCAGGTTCCTATAGTGCAAGCGTAAATGTAGTTTAGGGTTAGATTTGTGTATTTAATTGTTCATAAATATTACTATATAATAATAATTAGTAATAAGATAATTGTCTGCAGACTTTCAAAGTTAATAGCATTCATCTGAATTTCTCATTATACTACTCCATCGTTATTTGTCTGCGACAGATTAACGAACACTGAGCATTTTCACTGAGCAATTCTATAAAATAAACTCAAATTGAGATTTAAGTTCAATATACTTAAAAAAAATACTCACTATACAAACAGCCTACAAGATGACCAAAAAAATATGAATAAAAACGTGATAAAAAGGCACGTTCTATATACTAAAGTCAGTGAGTATTTGCGCTACTGATAAGTTGAGCAAAACTATATCACTTAGTCAAATTACGTCATCTCTAAAATAATCTATTCAATAAACAAATAGTTATAACGTAGTATTGGTACGTTTAGATATATCTATCTTTCCAATTCAAAGCGCATTCCGCGTTAATTGTGATAAACATGGATTTTATTACAGTATATAAAAGATAACATTTAAATTCATTGAGGCCGGTGACATCGACTTTCGAATGTTCATGTTATGCTTTTAGCCCATTCATAAAATGCTAATAAGTTTAGTTCCGTGTTGTTCTTGCTAATTTTATTGCCCGGAGCGGTGAACTTCGAAACCCGGCGATCTTGTAATATTAATTTTATAATTAACACGTTTCAAAACCATTTAGGTAATACGAACAAATTATGTTAATCAGTAAAGTAATTTAAGTACGACAGTTAACCTTTGAAGCTTATTAGATTTTTATACTAACTGTTGCTCATTTCCTTTAGTTTAATATTAAAGTCCCTGTTCTTATCCGCTAAGCTCTTTGATTGCATGTTGACAAATTATTTGATAACGTTTATCGTGGGATTATAATCTTAAAGTTTTTATTAATTGAAATATTTATAGGTGCGTTAGAAGCAAAACAAGGTTTTAATGTAACGTTTTTTATGTGAAGTACCTACCCCATACGCTTACAGGCATATCCTAACTTATACGCTGGGCTTAAATAACCTGCCGCAAAAAGACTGAGTATACGTAGATATAGAGCCAAAGGGAAAGAATGTTCTCGAAAAACATGAGAATGGATCAATACTAACGAATTAGGTAATGATTTCTTTTTTATATATTATAATATTGCATTATGCAAAATAGATGTAACGGAAGAAATTTAAAAGTCGTAAATTACAATGCAATGGTTGTTTCGGATAAAAGCTTATGATCGTTTGATAAAACCCACGTTCCCGAATATTTGATGTTTTTATGACATATAGAAGAATCGTAACTGGAAAACATTTTTAGATAAAATATGTTTGTGACTGAAGAAAACTTACTATAATAAATCTTCTATAAAATAGCTAATGGAAATATTTAGTTGTAAAAGTATATGTTGATGTGAAATTACGAATATGAAGGCAAGAGTGAATCCAGAGCGACATCATAATTAGTCGCAGTAAAAAAAACGGATATCCAAAACTGGTACAATAAAACGCTTATAGTCAATAGGTTTATCGTGTCCACTTCCTATGGCCGCACTAATAACCAAAACAAACAAGCACGATGGTCACAAAGAGAGGCAAATAAGTCCAAAAAGTGCTAATATAAAAAAGCGTGCCCGTTTTTATAAGGCAACGAGTAAGTGTGAGGTCGGAACGAGGAATGTTGGCGCCTGTCTGAGTACGTATACCTGTTGGTTTATCAATGGACCGCGGACAATAAGGTGAAAAAAAAACAACAAGAAAAAGTATCAAAAAAGCGCTTCATCAAACCGATGCGTCAAGCAAGGGTTGTCGCTTCACACGAAGAAACAACAACTATAGTATTAGTGTCACATGACTAGACTAAATGCTTTTAAACTGGAGAAAAAGTACAAAATAATATCCAAGTAATAAAACATACATGGAAAACTACGGCTGGTTTAGTCAAATTTATATTGTAAAATACATTTTAAAAAGATGTAAAAGAATGTATTTGTGTGTAAAGATAAAGTTTAGATAGCAAATACGGCAAGTAAAATTCAAAAATCGCACAAGCTATAACTTTGTGACATTTTCACGTGTAGGCTCGGAGCTCGCCACCCCGGTGTCGCTGGACGTAAATATAGCCGAGTAAAGCCTAACACAACTCAAGATGAACACGACAAAACTGATAAGGGCCCGCCACGCCTCGCCCGAGACATCCCAATTTAGTGCCGGCCCTGAGATAACGCTATTATACAGCTTTTAACTATACGAACGATACGCTAAATGTGTTAAAATCACCTTATTGTAGAGTTTTAAAGGCCCGTGAGTGGTTTAAGTGAATTTGTCACCTGATTTAGTATACGACGACCGCTCGTTTAATATTGTTTGATAATTATTGTGCTTAAGTTCGTAACGGATACAAATATTTAAAATATTTAAAATACTTTATGATTTAAGGTATTGCATTTTTTAGAATGTAGGTATTTATTGAGAATAACTTAAAATATTTTTGTAACTATAATAATAATATTTACTTACACTTACACACCCAAATTAAGCTTGCGCTTGTGCTATGGGTGCTAGACAAAGATATACATACATACAACAAAGTCTGAACTAATATCGGACGGGTATTCAAAGTCAAAAAGTGACCTGGAACAGCATATTTAGCATACTCTATAAGGCTGAGACGTTATTTCGACTTTGCTTAGCAAAGTTCTCAAAAAATATATTTGTTTTGACAAAAAACTAAATATATAATAGGAACTTGAGTATAGCCATAGTATTCGCAGAGCCAAGTCCATGTGGACAAAATCGGTGACTTACCAAATCCTTTGACATTAATTGAGAAATATAAATTGTAATGTTTTAGTAAACTCTAAGCAAAGTTAAAGTTGTTTCTATAATTTTCAGCCTAAGTATTTGTGCCATGAGGGACATAAAAGTTGAACCCAGCGAATCCAAATACTGGATGATTTTGTCAATACTGGGGCTTAAGCATTGTCCTGCGTGAGCATTGAACGCTATGCGATGCGACTCAATACTAATCGCGATGTGTGTCTGCGAGGTGGTGTGGTGGTGGTGGTGGTCGGTGCCCGTCTGGATCGCGACCACAGTACATGGGTGTAAAGCCCGTCATAGTGACCAGTTTCGGCTTGTCGCGTTTCGGGATCAGCTTGTGTATATCCAGTAGCTCATACACCTAGAGACCTTCAGTCGTGGTATATGTGGGCCGACATGACGATGTAGACTATCAATGGATATTCATCCTTTGATAGTCGCTTTCGTATTTGGACTACACTGTACTTACCATCAGGTACTCTGTAGTCACTATGTCGAGCCAGTGTAAAAAAAAAATTAATTGACTGAAGTAGTTTCTGTTCCTTTCCATTATAATAATGGAAAAGTAGCTGCGTTGTTATTACAAAATTAATTTTAAAAAACTTAGGAAATGAAGAAGAAAATCGGACATAATACACACACAATTTAGAGCGAAATAAGTTAAGATAATTTCATCTTTCATTGCCAAAACTAAGAAACTTTTCTCGTCGCGTAAAAATAAGTACGCATGATAGTCGTCGCGTCACAATCTGCATATAACTACATATAAAATCAGTCGTGTAAGGGTGCGAGCTACTTTCGATGTTTTCGTAATATGTCGCGTCGCGTAGCATTTGCTATGCTTGTAGCTTACGTAGGACAATACGTTACAATAATATTTTCAGAACATTACATTACATTACAGAAAGTTACATTTCACAAGTCCATTATGAAAATAATATAATGTTAGTAATTATTGGATTTTACTTTTAGTAAAATTTTTGTAAAAGAAACAGGTAAATTTCTTGTAATTTGTTCTCGTACATGGATTGATAGGCATGGTTGTGAAATGATGGAAAACTACAAAACTTGAAGAAAAGGATTAATTAATTTTCTAAACGAAAAAAAAAATTGTTAAGATATGGTAAAGTGGGGTTTTATTTTTGAACCTACCGCAATAGGGACCAGGTATGATAATAGATATATCTCAAACACGTCCTATTGCGATATAATTAGGAGCTTGTGAAAGTAAGATTCTCATAAGTTCTCATATTTTTATTATGGATATATATTTCATAAGTTATTATCGTTTTCTATAACGATTTCCTTTTACGTTTGATTTCCTGTGTTATATTATGTTCATTTTGCAATACATACGTATATTAAATTTGATATACTCTAATCTGTCTCTAAATATAATATCCTGGATTTAATCTATTTCTCAATATAATATATTTAATCGCGGATATAACACTTTTAGAAATACGAAATCTAAGTGTTTTTATTAATACAACTATTTCCTTAACGCTATTCATTGGTTAAATTTCATCAGTATTATAAAATACACGCTCAATGTGCAATGGAGCGGGCTATGGTGAGCATCTCTTTGAATGATATCGTCCAAAATGAGATTAACCGGCAGAGTACCAAAGTTGTTGACCTAGCTCACCGAATTAGCAAGCTGAAGTGGCAGTGGGCAGGATATATGTGCCGAAGAACCGATGGTCGTTGGAGCAGGCGGGTTCTTGAGTGGAGATCGCGAATTGGCAGGCATAGCGTGGGGCGCCCCCCGGCACGGTGGATCGATGATTTGCGAAAGGTGGCCGGAAAGGATTGGATGAGAAAAGCTAAAGACCGGACTCAATGACACCTGTTGGGAGAGGGTTATATCCAGCAGTGGATAAGGATGGGTGATGATGATAAAATACACGTGTATTTTCGTAATTGACATCTCTGTAGGCATAGTGTTGGAATGATTCGCTTTCAAATTAAGATTTCGATTACATTTTGCGTTTTTCATCATCAATATGGCTGCATTTTGCTCATCTATATTTTAACACTACGGAATCCTCAGTTGCCTACACATTTATTATTCCTTAATGTTTTGAAGGGAGTTAATCATGATTAGGATACAATAAAATTAAAATTACGACTACATTTTGTAATCATTAATTAGTTTACATTTTGCTCATATCTGTATGTATGTATGTATAGCCCACAGGTAGTTGGTAATCTGGGTATTCGTGTTTGTAGATACAATCATGATACAGCTAACCCTGGTGAGAGTAAGTTTTTTTTTTTAAATAATAACAATATAGCTTTGCAATTTAATTAACATTTTGTGTGGACTAGTAGGCAGGCACCTTCATATATGAACATATATTGTAATTATACGACGTCATATAAAGTTTACTGGCTCTTAAGTATATGCAGTCAAACCGTTTATGGTGACATCGTTTAGAACAACATACCGGTTATATTGACCCAGAGCAAAGGTCCCGGCAAAAAAAAAATAGGATTTCGTATCTCGAAAACATCACCGGTTGTTACAACTATCAGCTATTACTACTAAATATGAGTACTTCAATCGATGTCGTTATAACAAATTTTGAGTTTTTTTTTTACTTGGGGAAAATCCTCATAGGACCGTCTCAGCCGCACAGGGGGGTTGCGCGACCGAGGTGTGTCGGACTTATACCGACTAAAAACCCCAAGGTAACTACTTCTGCGCATTGGCGGGGACTGTGGGTCCTGTAATCAATTCGCCGCAGCCCCGTCGCGCCGCGCCCGATGGGCACAAACTCGGGGGAAAAAAATACTCTCCCCGATACTGCTCGTTGTATTTAGGCAGAGCATGCCACAATGCCCTGCCAACTTCTCGAGGGCCGCTAAACCAGTTGCTCAGGGCCACCACCCTGAGCAGCCACGACCCCAAAGACATCAGCCAACTGGTCGTGGATCGACCGGTCGGCAGAGACTGATGTGCCAGGGCAGTTGCCGGCACCCTGGTGTCTCCTTCGAGCGGCCTTCTGCCGTTCTCGCTCTGCGGCCTCCTTCTGGGACATGACATCTTCACAGAAGGAGACCACGGCCCAACAAATTTTGAGTCTAGTTTATCCCATGTAGAAATTGGAAAATAACCTGTATTTGCACCGTGAGTGTTACAATACAAAGTCGATTAGAAATACAATGCAGTACGTACGGTTACACCTACAGTTGAATACTTTGCTGATGGATATATATCCTCGAACTAGAGATGGGCAAAATGTAATCTGATTAATGATTAACGATTACAAAATGCAGTCGCAATTTTAATTTTCTTTCTCTATAATCATGATTAAATCCATTTAAAACATTAAAAGTCATAAATATGTATGCAATCTGGTAATCCGTTGTATTTAAAACATAGATGAGCAAAATGCAGTCATATTAATGATGAAAAACGCAAAATGTAATTGTAATCATTTTTATTAATCTGATTATATTTTGCCCATCTATGCCTCGAACCTAACTGTGGTTACACGATCAATATGAAGCATATATCCAATATCCATGCTTGTATAAAGAAACAATTTCTGGTGGTAGGGTGATTGCCCGAACTGAGTCACGACTACAGTAGACAAGTTTAAAAACCGTAACAATGACTCGCTTTGGCCTGTTGCTTTTCGGAATCAGCTGGTGTATATCCACTAACTCATATACCTATGTAGATCCCTTCAGTCATGGTATATGTGGGCCGACATAACGACGAAGACTATTAATGGATTTTCATCTTTTGATGGTCACCTTCGTTTTTGGACTACACTGTACTTACCATCAGGTGCATTATAGTCACTATGTCGAGCCAGTATAAAAAATGGGAAAAAAATTGAAATGGTAGAAGTACCTTTGAGTAAAAGTGGTTGGTTCTAACTTCTAAGATTCAATCATCATGGTATTCTATATTACTTTGATTAGCCTTTAACACCTCGTTTAGTGATAGGAAATTATAATAAAACATGTAGATGTATCTATTAGTAACTGACGCATAAAATGAATGCGATATGTTATCAATATTTATTTTATAATCAATTACAATCCACATTTATTTCATATTAAAATTGCCTATAAACAAATCGTTTTACCATAATTTATATCGCTTTAATATATGGTAATAAGTACATTAATACGGTCGTTTATTAATCATTTTATGCAAGATTTTACCGACGCGGCGCGGCGGCCCGATATAAGTTTGTACCATCAACGAGTTTCAAATATCCATTTAACTAATTGAGCGAAAACGACATGGTCAACGCCATTCAGTGTCCGACTAATGAATGATCATGAAAAAAGGCCAATTTGTAGTTTTTTTAACACATCAATTTGTGGCGTAAACCCGAAAAAGGCTCGACTAAAACCACAATCGAATTAGTATCCCTTGTTCCGGAGATTAGGAGACTGTCCATCTCTTATCTCGGTCGTTCGTTATTTTATTGGCTTGTATAGAGTGAGCCGATAAACACGACGCATAATGGCCCATAATGAATCGTCCTAGCGAGCGGTTTCACTAATCATAAAGCTTTTATTGGTGTCGTTTCTGAATACTCGCTTTATGATGAAGGACACATACAAAGTACACATTTTCATAGGAAATAGTTTTGTTGAATTTCATTTGAACTTCATTCATGTTTTAATACGTGATATCAAATGAGCTATAGCTACTTACATAAAGTTTCAATTTTATTTATAATTGATAAAGAAGTTTCTATTTTTAATCATAATAATTATACAGACAACAATTGTTGACTTACAAGGCATAGGTATAAATCCGTAATAAAATTATAAAGGTTACTCGTTTTTTATTATAAAAATATAATTTATTGTTTTTTAAATTATACTTGGGTTGAGATTTTAGATGAAAGAGATATATAAACGGATTTAAATAAATTATCATTTAAACCCGTTGCATAAATTTCCTAAATTTGTATTAAAACAGGTAATTTATCGCTATTATCTTTGTATAATGCATGTGCTGCGATATAAAATGTACAAAATTGCGTCTTAATATTTCATTTTACATAAGATGAGAAAAACAATTTACCAAAATAATTATGTATCATCTGCAGCGGCCATCATTACCTACGAGTAATTGATGGTGAATAATGTTTAAAATATGAATTAAGACACGCTCTAAATAACGTTTATTGCTACAAATTGTTCTCTCGCGGCTTACTGTAAAGCCATTCACTCTGCTAAAACAGCCATATATACACAACTATAGTATCGAAACGCAGACAAATCAAAACAATTTGAATAAACTCTATGCCTATTAAAAAAAAAAACATTCATCAACATACACTCTCATATATTTATAATTGCTCGCAAATACGACCACAATAGCAAGCACAATGAATTCTAAACGTTCAATTCCACTAAAATCGTGTATAGCACATTTGTTCAGAGATATTTTATGTGCAACTCTAGCTGCAAGCATACTGACTTACAAGGGGCACTTGGAACTATGTCGACTGGTACAAATTAATGATGAACATGGGTTGTTATAGCATGAAAATTTACGGACAGTTGTTGTCGTCGTTTTGATCTAATTATACGACGGCGGAAGGTGTAGAAAGCCCAGACGTCTACTGGCTGACTCCGAAACGAGTCACAATGGCGGTCTTTTCAACAACTCTGTGCTGATTGATTAGCAGCATCCTGGAGTCATATTGAGGAATGAAGGGCTTTTTGGCTTAAGCGACAAGTATTTGTAATATAGTTACATATTTACTTTAGGAATCAGTGTTTTTTACCGATTACAAAAAAAAATTACTATATCAGCAAAAAATGTCGCTTAAACCAAATAGCTTTTCACCCCTCAATATTTAAGGTATTAACACTAGATTGCCCAGAGCAGTCGTTTTGACTGTTTTTAAAGTTTAGTTATATAAAAAATATATATATTTATAAGGAACCAATTTTTTTTTTAATATTATGACTTTTTATATATTATCTTATAGCATTTATTAATAGTTGTATTTACCTCTCCCCTATCTTTATTTCCCATATACGTATGTACTATACCTATATTTAGTCTTTCTAGTGTTAAGGATATTTACGCCTATGGAAGTAATTAAAATTAGCACTTTACATCTTAAAACGTTATATTAATATTAAAACATATTTAATGGTGGTTTTTATTTGAATACTAAAATAAGAATAAATTAACGCAGCAGTTGCGTCATACGGTAACAGATGACAAACATAAAGTGTGGCCAACGGTATCACAATTCGCTGCCCAAATATAATGAGTTGTAATATAAATGAACAAAAACGATTTACAAACCGCGTAAATGAGGTATTCATAAAGCGAATTAAAATAGAATTAAATCTATAAAATGTCAAATTGCGAGGACCCATGGCTTATTAGTGCTAGCTATCTGAACACCTGTTAGAATGGCTTGTAATATTTTTGTTATGTAAGTTGTGTGTAGATGTGAACTTTTCATTTGCTTAATTAAACACGATATTGCGTATGAAATAAATTAAATGATCATTTTTCAACTTAAAAAACACGTTACGTTTTTATTTTTATTTGTAATCATTTAAATTTGAAGACATAAAAATACATGATTTATTTCTACAAAAGTGCTTTGCTACCTAAACTAGACATATTTTTTTTTTTTGTGACTTAGAGGCAATTCTTTATGGACCGTCAGGGGGTGGTGAAGGCTGCCCCCCGGTGTATCGGACTCGCACCGACTAAAATCCCCGGGGTGATCCTCTTCCCGTTTGCCGGAGCCAAGGCACAGCTGAGCCATTAAACCACAGCCTTCGGTGACGTCTGGCGAGGTCTGGTGGTGGCTCGGGCCTCCTCCAAATTGTGGAAGGTACCTAAACTGGACATCGATTATGTCGTAAACATTATTAAATATAAATACAAAGTTTGTTTAAACTAAGATGATGTTTTAAAATAAATTTATTAAATTAAAATATTACTTATGTATGTATAATAAAAAAAACATACAAATCGGTTAATAAATGGAAGAGTTATGGTTTATAAATAAAGAATTACATTCACACGGACATAGCACATCTTCCTTTTTTTTAAACGAATAAAAAGTACAAAGCGTGGGAAAGTGGAAATAGGACAAACAACCAAAACATCTTCGGTAAATTCTTTTATTTATTATGCCCAAACATAGTCACTCTAACGAATAAGTATTTATAATAATTCATATTTTTCGATATTTTGTTAACGTATCAAAATTGAATAGTTCCGTTTTCCCATTGCTATATACATATATAAATATTACGACACGGTGTAACACGCGGCTTACGCTATGAAAACGACCGGCCATTCTCGTGAAATAGATGCCGCTCGCTTTGCCACTAATGATTTCCTGTATTTTTTTCATACGCCAATTATTTCCTGTGGGTGAGCAAGCCGAAGACAACAACGTTTTTTATTCCATGTTTCGTGTATCTCAGTCAATTTCGATTTAATTTTAAATCGTTAAAATGTATATAAAATAATAGACTTGTGTTTTTACTACCGTTAAGTACGTAATTCCGTACATCATTTTTTACGTTTGTTTCATGCTTTGTTGAACTTAAAATAAACTGTTTTTGAGGTATCGTTTCGGATTGTGTAACTAATAGCTGTAAAGGGGTCTTGAATTTATCTATAGACACAACATACTTATTTTATTTTCCAAAGCTAAAATTCCCGCATCAGAATTTGTAAATGTCATAGCCCACAGGATGCATGGCCTAATAAACTATATCCTGACTACTAAGCAAAGTTAGAATTGCCACATGTCATTCCATGCAGCCTTAAATTAATTATATATACGAAATAGAAAAAAAACTTCTGTAAAACATACTATTTTTACACTTGACTTGTCTTTAAGAGAATTAATTATTATCTGTATGCATAATAATTCTAACCCTCTATACAGTCAAATTAATCATTTTTCTTGAAAAAGCTCAGGTATACATTTTATAAAGCTAGCCTTTACGGGATTCATTTGTAGTCTAAGTTCAATATATAATAATAGAACATTCAATCCTTTGTATATTATACCTGTTATTGTACCTCATTATGTTAAGAGCAACTACCAGTATCTTGCCGGCTTTTCTCGGTAGATTCTGCTTTCCGGACCGGTGGTAGATTCGGTTTGCTTTTTTTATAAAACTTTATATATATATATTATTAAAAAAATTATAATATATTTTTAAAGTTATATTTTATTCATTTTATTTCACATTGTTTTGATACAGAGCACACTTATTGCCAAAAATACTGCCAGGAGGAAATTGAACGTGTTGCTCCACCTGTAGTGGAGTGTGCCCAGTGTTGCACAACCTTACAAACCGCTCAAACTGGCCAAGATTTCATGTTTATGCATAACAATGCTCGTGTACATACCCCAGACTCTGTGAAGTATGTATTTCATCAACGTGATATCACTGTCCTAGACAGGCCTCTGCAGTCATGCGACATGAATCCTATCGGGCTGTTATGGGATTTGAGGGCAGAATGGCATTCGAAGTACTGACTCAAACTTTACGCACAGACCTAGCTAGATCTTTTCTTGCATCGCTCGTGAAATTGAAGCAAGATTCTCCAGGGCACTCTAGATAGCCTGATTTAAAGCATACCTAGTCGATGCAGAGCCTTAGTATGTGCATAAAGAGATCCTGCTGATTACTAAATTTCACCTCCAAATATTATACATCCATTTTAGTGTTTCAATTTGTATCTCATAACACTTTTTCTTTTTTTCTTAGTTTTTACTCAGATTTGTTCTTTATCAATTAATTTATATATTTTGTTGCTTTGACTACAATTTTATTTAAAATAACAAACAAACATATATTTATGCTTT
Source organism: Automeris io (assembly GCA_036320925.1). Classification (NCBI taxonomy): domain Eukaryota; kingdom Metazoa; phylum Arthropoda; class Insecta; order Lepidoptera; family Saturniidae; genus Automeris; species Automeris io. The sequence continues at coordinate 3,373,921 of JAUDJH010000024.1, forward strand.
TTAACGTTGCTCATTAAAAAATAAAAACTTTTATTAGGCATAAAAAATGTGTAATAATAATATTTCGATGACTAAATTTTAATATGAGTTTCTCTTTTAATATTCACACTTATGACAGCATCAATTTAAAAGACATGGTAAATGAATTATAATAAAACCATGGGTCATCACTCGGACAAATGTGTTGTAGGTGTCGCCGCCCACGCGCCCTCTCGCTCCGCTGCACTGACTGCTCTCAACCAGGGATGCTATTGATATCCGAATCCGAAACTATTGTATATCCAAACTTATTTGATATCCGTACCCCGTAACAATGGTTGTTTTGGGAATGAGGACAGTGGCTGGCGCTCCTTAGAAAATCTTTTATGATTTGAACCATAAATATTTTATCTGCGTGATAGCGCGATTTGATACAACCTTCGACGATTAAGGACCTTTTTATTTTGTTAACCCGAGGGAAATCCTCATGCATCGTCAGAGAGTGGTGAGGCCACCCCCCGGTATGCCGGACTTTTACCGACTAAAACCCCCGGGGTGGTCCATCAAGCGATCTAGGGCCGAGGGGTATGGCTACTCGCCTTCCCAGAGCCCGGCCCTGGACGATTAAGGACCTGAGTTCGGATCTCCAATACCGGTAAACTTTTCTATGATGAGCAAATAAGTTCGGCGTGAGGCATGGTTGTGTGTAGGTTATTAAATATATGCATCTATATCAGATAACAATAATAGAAACGCTAGCTTAGTTACGGGCTTAACCAATGTATGTAATTGTCCGTAAATATTAATAAACAAAAACAGTTTTTTTTATATACTCTTGTTCGTATCTAAAATTCCAAGTCAGTAACAACCCTACGCTAAACTAAAGATACGTAAAAGCTATACAAAGTTATATGACGGAAATAGATCGTTACATAAGATATATAACATAGTTTTACCGTACTGGTAAAAAGTAGTAATTTAGATATTTTTTCAGATATCAAGCACAAACTAAGCACTAAACCGATTTTGGCGTGCTTCTCGTAAATGTATGACATCTTCTCCATCTTAAAATTTATATCAATAGTGGCTTCATCCAGAGTGCGCTTAATCTTTTTGAGAAACGTGGTCTTTTTGATATGATAACCCAGTGGATAATTGTCATGGCTCTCAGATACGGGCTACAAATCGAGTCTCCGGGGTGTCAGCTTGTCACCGCTACTGCCGAATCTCTAATGCCACGAATGACTTACAGAGGTTTCCTCTCTTGGAGGAGTGGATGTCAAGAAATATACGCTATCCTTGTAGACGCCAGTACGCGGTGTTCTAACACCAATCACCGCTTCCAGGTTCCAACGAAACCTAGTACAACGGAGTAGCACGTATAGAAGTAAACATAAACAAAATGTATTTTTAACACACGAATGGAGCAGAAAAAATAAGAATTATAGTATTTTTTAAAACAAATGAGCGAGTTTTGTTAACATTTATAGGGTGAGTGAAACCGCAGGCAATTACAATTTATTACGGACGACAGCAGTAACGTCAGGTTGACTCAAATGACTCTTGTTAAACTCAATTTGGATGCTTTTAATAAATATACCTTCACGACTAATATAATGCAATGGGAATTCAAGTATTTCGAATAGCTACGTGTTTATACATTGCATTTACATGCTTTATACAAATATTAGTAATCTTTATATAGGCTATACGAATTGTGTAGCTAGAAAAAATCGTTTTATGCAGAAGCGTGATGTAATATCCTCATCAATATCGGGTGCTCACCATTCATTTGACACTATACGAATACTCTATAGGTGGCATGTAGCATTTACTTACATTTTCATATAGATTATCTTTACGAATAACTTAAAAATCCTATTACAAGACAACACGCATGTTTATATTAAAATTATCGTGAAATAGATAATTAAATGAATAATTATTTTTTATTCTTTAATTTACGTTAGTGCCTATAGCACCTTATATATATTTGAAAATACTTGTAAAAATTTCTAAACGTGTAGTCAATAATAATACTACAGATTTAAAGAAAAAACACGAGACAATAATATAACCATAAATCTACTAAACATAGAAAATATGTTACTACACTTTTATGCGCACAATTTATAAGTACTAGATTATCTTTCCACATATTTCTTAATTCCATGTTCGTATACATTAACAGAAGTACAAACACCATCTCAAAACATTATGATATTAACCAGATTTTTTTTAACCAGGTGAAAAATCCGTTGTGGGCCGTCAGGGTGCGATGAGGGCGCGGACCCCGGTGTCTTCCGAGAGTCCGCTCTCACCGACTAAAAAACTCCTGGGTACTCCTTCATCCGCTTGGACGCTGACCGTGGAGCTCGTAATCTGCCACGACCGGCACGCAGTGGGCCTTGTTAAGCCCGCTCAGAACATGAAATGGGCTGGAGAAAGCCGTCCCTGACATATTAATCTGTTGAATGATTTGGGAACGTATACGAGATAGCCTAACAATTTATCCACATATCATTTATAGATATAGACTAATTAATATCCGCTTTAATAGAACAAACATGGTTCGTTTCCTTTGAGCATTTACCTCAGTAACGGTGTAACCGCAAATAATTGTCTTATTAGTATAGCTATAAGTATGCAGGTGACATCAGGGTGACCTGAATTGCATCGATCAAGCGCACAGCAATTTTCCTTCCTAGTTGTTATTAAGTTCCATGTTAAGCTGCAAATTCAATGTCAGCTGTAGGTATTTATTAAGGTATCCACTTATTACTGAAGGCTACGTATTGGAGTATTGATTGTTACTTAAATATTAAATACAAAACTTACAACTGATCGCTCTACACACTTTAGCGAGAAGTTTATAATATTGAATAACTATATGTCTAATAATATATGTACCTACTTATAATCATATCTCCTGAATCTGTGAAAGAGGCGGTTGTGAGTGCCTTTGGTCTGATTAGACTAGACGTCGGGATGCTTGCCGGGTGCGGAGGAGGTTGGCACAGCCTTGCTCTTGGCCCCCGCAGACGGAGAAGGAGCACCCCGGGGGTGTTAGTCGGTTCAAGTCCGACACACCCCCGGCCCACCACGGCCCACACTGCCCCCTGACGGCCCATAACGGGTTTCCCCCGGGTTACCAAAAAAAGATGTCGGGATGCTTAACAAAGTCTTAACAAAACTATTACCAGATGAGACGTCTAGTCTGTTCAGCTCAATGGCCGCATATGTCATATGTTAGGTATTTCTGCATTAGGGTACGATGGGGCTGACATACGTATGTTACACACGTAAAAGTCCCCTAGATAAATAGAATTAAAAAAATCGTATCTCCTTTTTTTGATAAGCAAGCAGATAGCTCGTCTGATTATAAGTGGTTACTGTTGGCGATAAAACTATAACAACAACATAAGTGTAACCATTAGCTTTATGTAGTCATCATTCCACCGAACTTGAAGTACAATGGAGATTATCATACAAAACATACATAGTATGTTTTAATAACTCTAACCAACTCGTGAAGGCGTTACTTGATATTGATATTAGATTATATTTAAAGAATGAAAAAAAAAAATACCCGACTAAAATTAAAATTAACTCAAATGGGTAAACTTACATAACAACACTGAGGACTTGCGTAGCTCGTGAACAAAAAAAAAAGCAAAGGATCATACTAGTAGGTCATAAAGTTACAAGAAGCATGACCCCGTAGATCTCAAGTACCGTTTATCAATTAATTCGTTATATTAGTCTTTACACTGATTTTGTAAGTTATCCGAGCTTAGATCCCATACAAAATAATTCAACTCCATCAAGTTATTATGTCAATAACTTTTTAATGTTCATAATTAATTTAATTTTATAATGCATGTTATCAATGTTAACATGACACCAATATGCCCCTTTCGGGTCGGACAGGGTATTTAATACATACTGTAAACACTCGGACAGATCCTCAAACGCAACCGGTTAAGGTGAGTCACTATAACAGGCAAGATATTATTTATTTACATTAAGCATAAAGAGTTGCACTTCGCTGCATCCTAGCATCCATTATTATCTAGATTGTAGATGTCGTAATCACGTATCATCCGCGCCGCTGAATTCTGATCATTTTCTTGTACGTGCTTCGTCCTTTGCTAGCATATAATGCGTTACATACCATAGAGTCTTCCTATTACTTACTAGTTGTAGTGTTCCGGTAGATGTTGTAGTAGTTGCCCTGTAGAAAAACCCTATTTCGCTCTCTTAAGGGTTGATTTTCCAAGTGTTGAAACGCATTTGTTTTATTTCTTACCAAATAGTTAAATACAAGTTTTTATAGTGTTTTCTTTAAAATTTACTCATTTTAAAACTATTCTTCATTCCTTATTTTGCTCTTTTGGGGGCTTGATTTTCCAAAAACTTTGAAACCTTGAAATGTAGTGTGGGTGCATGTCTCCAATCAAAAATTTAAAAATTTTATAATGAGGACATTCTTTACAAAGGGAGCTCCTGGAGTTTAAAGTTCATAGGTAACACCTGAAAAATAGAGAATTATAAGAATAGAGATGCGCCTCTGGCTATTGCTGTTATTATTATCCACAGATCGACTGCAGTTGATAGTGGCCGTGCGCATTGGTGTATGTTGGGCCAATGGCCGTGCTCTGATCTTTAGACAATCCATTATTTTTAGTTATTACAATAATTCCGTCACGATCATGTCTAATTATGCTTGTTTCCGTCGAACATGGATTTACCACTACCACATGTCTAATCATTACAGTTGCTGATATTGTCTTTGTGTATAAATTAATACATAATTTAATTTACTACCCTGAACTGTTAAGCAATGTAAGCTTTTCAGTCCATCGTCAAGGTGGTAGACTCCCTCCCTATACGTAGGCCTTTTTCTGTACCATTTTATAAAACTAATATTGGCAAGCACTCGCCTTAAGTAAAATGTTTTTTTAGTTATAATAGCATTTGCCACCTACAAATAAATTTATGATCGCAAAAACCTATTTTTTGTAAAGTCGCTACAAACTTTTGTTTCGGACTTTTTCCTGTACATTCTTTAACTGCATTGTGTAGTTGTGAGTACCATCAAGCGGGCTTAATAGTTATATTTCATCAGCTATAATCAATAATGTCTAAAAATGTAAGGTATCGACACAACATTTACCACGTGATATTTCAATATTTTGTGTAAGTCCTATACATTTTTGAAATTGTACCAATTTCCTAGCGCTATCCTAGGTCCTCTGATCGCAAAGCAATCCAGCAAATAAAAAGCAAATATAATAATATCATAAATGCAAAATTTGGTGAATATATTTGTTACTCTTTCACGATAAAGCTACTGGACGGATTTGCATTTAGCTTTTACAGTAATATAGATTATACATCGGCATAACATATAGGCAACAATTTGTAATGATTTTATGTAATTTTGGTCGTAATATAACGATACATGTCAATTAAGTCGGAAAAAAAATCTGGCCTCTGGGAGTTATCTGGCGTACACTGTCTATACCATTGGAGTTACACAAAGATGATGTACCTATCATAGGAGTGTCTGTCTTGAATATTTCTAAATAAAAGTCCGGGACAGCTTATTTCTACCTTTTTTGTGGAAGTCACTATAACCAAAATTGTGAACCTTAAATTAATATTATTTTACTATTAAGATTATTTTATTTTACTATTAAGATATATTTTTTTTTTTACTATTAAAATGATCGGTCACGAAACTTTATGTGGCTGACCAAATTCCACGCAAGCGATGCCGCGGGTAAAAGCTAACATTTATCTATTTCTGAAACAAATAGTAGAAGCGCCAATTGAACACTAGAAATTATCGATAAACGCACTTATAAGTAGCGATATCGCTAAGGTCGGTTGAAATTACCTCTATCATAATACTTCAGATATTGCCGAGAATGCGGTTCTTACTTATTTTATCATTATTGATAATTTAAGTTATTTTGCAGGACGTGTTTTCCTATTATACATTTGTATATGGAAAATAATTATACATACCGATGTAAGTGATACACGTAATGGCAAAACAATATAACAATGTATTGTAAAAACATATACGAACCATCGAACATAAATAATTACAGTTCTAGAGAAAATATGTTTTCAATTTATTTCAGCTATTTATAGAACTTGTAATATATATGTCGACGCAAGACTCATATTTACTACTGTTTATATTTTATAACTAATCTGATTTTTAGTATAAGAATTAATTAAGTCCAATCAATTTAATTATTAATCAGTTAATTTGTTATTTAACACTGAAACTGAGGTATAATCTGGCAATAGAAAAAGTTATTACTTAATGTTCTATTTAGTAGGAAATCTGTTTGCACAAAATCAGCAAATGATTATAATAAGTTTCTAGTTTCAAAATGAACATTTTAGATTAAGAATTGATCATTAACTACGATTGTAATTTTAACATATGGTAACCCTTGCTAAATAAGTAGATGTTGTAATGATTTGTTATTGTCTAAAGTAACAAATCATTACTTGAAATGCTGACTATTAATTATTTAAACAACCTTTAGGTTTATTTCATGATTTGTAAACTATAACAATAGGTTTTTACTTAATTTATGATAAAAGAAATGCATTGGTCGTTTTCATATGAAAACTCCCGGATATCCGGGAGTTCCGGTCATAAATTAATTGCATTTTTATAACGTTTCTGCTTAAACTTAAAACTATTCGAATTGTTTGATAACATTTAAAACTAGTTTTGTAGTTATTAGTTGGTTCTTATAATTTCTGTGAAGTAAAATAAAACATTGTTATTTAAAAAGTTAAAAACTGATCCCCGCAGTATGGCGGCCGTAGCAATGTTTCGTTATGAGAATTTTGGTGTGCAGATGATCATTAAAAAGTCAACCTCGGCAGAGTAAAGTAGTGATCTAAAATAAGTGTTCTATATTGTGAAAATTCTGTAACTACTTGAATTATATTTATAAACTTGTTACATTTGTTTCATTATGAGTGATCAGAGAGATAGTGACGTTGGCCTAGCTGATGTCACTATCCCTAATAATCCCGTTAGTTCTTTCCCTTCATTCAGTAGCGTTCATTGAATAGATGCATGATAGCATTGCATGCCCTGACGATAAATAACTCTAGAAAAAATTACTTAAAATTAAACAAAAATGGAACCATTTATATTGATATTTATTCTATAATTACGCCATCTATCTTTCCTATGAAAGCAATATATTATTTATTATCATAATATAATATTAAAATTAGTTACGCGAATTCTGCCTACCATGTCTAAATATCCTATGCACGTCACTGTTATATATGTACATATATACAACAACTACATAACATACCGTTTGTATAAAGTGTTAAAAAAGGAGTAAGAGCATTATTGTATGGATCACTATATCACTAAAATATTAATATGTATACGAATTAAATTTGTACAGGAACATAGGAATACTAACATAAATTCATACAATATCAATTTAAGCGTTTTATTTTGTGTTTTTTGTTTTGTACAATTATGTTTGAATAGTTGTGACAATCATTGTTGTCAAACTTTTTGAATAAACATTTTTCTTATGAATTTTAAAAATAAATATAAAAAAGGAATGTGTAAATATAAAGAGAGAACTAGACTGTTTTTAACGGTTCAAACATGGCTGTTAGTAAACAGATGGTATAAGGTCAGTTAGATACCGTAAGTATTAATAAAATAAAAAAGTAACCCCACTAAATATCTTAACAATATAGTGGGGAAAAATAATTATTTTTAAATATTTTAATATGAATATACTCCTTAGATAAAAAGTGAGAATGGCATTGCCCTTTCTTTTTAAAAGTATTAAAAAAAAAATTAAATGATTTAAAACCAGATTTGCTAACAGCCCATATTAAAAGTACTTGAATATAATTTATTTTTGTTTATATCATACTGTATCCCAGATAGAAAGGTTCGTTATTACGAGTTTTCAAGATATTTTCCCACTGCTAATCAGATGTTCTAACTATTTCTGATGCCTGACGACAGAATTTAAGTAGCTTAGCGTGTAGGTACGTATAGCCAAACAAAGTAAATCGCTGTTTTAAGCATATCATCAAAGCTCAATAAGCATTTGCTCAAAACCACAATAATAATCTTTATAAAAAATAGATGCTCAAATACATAGAGAAAACTGTAACAATGGCTCTTAACTTTACAGTTAATTTGGCAGCGGAAGCATCATAACGACCATCAGCAAAGGTTTTAGTGATGTTTTTACAACGCTTTATAGCCTCGTCGCTAGATGGAATAAAATGTAGGTACATAATCAAACCACATGCGGGGCAGTAATTGCCTGAATATTCAAAGACTCGCTCGCATCACACCGTATAATGACAAAAATAGTCCAAAAAATATCTACAGCATATGAGTTTTTTATACTTCACGCTCTCGCACGAAACTAAATTACGAAATAAAAGATTAAGTTAAAAGATCAATAAACTTAATAAATGATCTCAATAATTGTTGTATTACGGATACAATGGAGTGGCATCGTGAAACGTCATTAAGGCGCGAACATCATTAATTTTATTCGCGGCCTTCTGACATAAAGGCAACGGCGTCTGTCAGATATGAAAAGCCGCTTTGCTGCCACCTGTTGGTAGCGCGGTGAATTAGACATTAGATCCCGTGGCGCGAGTAGCACTTGAAATTGATACCTATTGCCACTGAAATGAGTGGCGTCAAAAATTTAACGACCATTGAATTCCATATTCCTATAATATCATTATATTTTTAATAAAAAAAGAGTATAAACGAATGGTAAAATAGTAACAAGTTTTCTAATATTGTCTAAAACGACATTCAATACGATAGACATTCATTTCTTGGATTTAGATTAAACAATTCGTTCATAATCTCAAAAAAATCAAGATACGGTAACATTATTTATATATATATACATAGACATACCTTATATAAAATATACAAATAGCTAATCAATAGCTACATATATTATTTAAAAATTCATCTTTGAAATTGACACCGTAATATTAAATTTTCAAAAGAGTAGATATCTCAAAAAATAGCCGCCTAAAAGTTGTAGTTTCAAAATTAGATTTCATTTTGGTAGCAAATTGCGTTTTATCAAATTAAAGTCATTCTGCCCGCGCTCTGCCCGCGGGGTGTACCTATTGGAATGATTGATAACTCGATGAGGTTTGGTACAAAACTCCCCACTAGTTTTACAGAATACACTGTTTTGATTTGTTTTTAGGATCGTCATTTGTCTCGTTGATCATTTGTATTTCATACCTGCGCCGTTTTGCCAGCCATTAAAATCAATTTATGACCGATTTCAGTCATTTCATTTATGGAACAATAAAGAACTTCACGATATAACTGTTTACATTGAATTAGATTACGTTAAAGAATTGACGTGTTGAATAAATAATTCGCATTTACATTACATATCTGATCTACCAATTTGTTTTGTTCCTCTAATTTATTTAATGATATATCATCATGCTATGTTCTTTTCGGGTGAGCAGAGTTACATTAGTGGCTATCTCCACTTTTGTGCTTATACGTCGTGGCCAATGTGACCAGTAGCGCAACTGATCGCCCTTCTCAAGTCACTCATTACACATGATAATTCTTTTAAATGCGATGAGACCGGCCTTACGATGTTTTCCTTTACCGGTATGCATGTGATGCCTTTGTTCATATTTAGCCTGGAAAAACCGTAAATACATACTGGGATTCGAACCTACGTCTATTCCCGTTTCTGCACATGGATACTAGCTCGATTATACGATAGTTCACCTCAATCGTATCATTCTAAATTATTTATTATTGAAAATGTGAATTAACAAATGATTTGGTTTAAATTTTGAATTTTAATGTCAAAGTCAAAAGCGTTCACAATACTTATAATATTCAGGATCGGCTACGTTCAATGTAATTTGATTACAATGCGGATTTTTTTTTATATTTCGTCATTTTAGTGCTTATTTGTTTAATATACCAAAAGTATACATTTTCTTTAAAAGTACATATGTACATATGGATGGGTATCTATGAATTGGGATATATATATAGATTGATCAATCCTACAAATTGATCGTTTAGACAAATAACAACTACAGCAGAGAAATTTCATACGAGTTGGTGTTTGTTATCGTATGGAAGAATTAAGTAAGAACGTATTCTTCGGTATTACTCACGGCAGACATGAAACTCTATAATGTCCAAAGTAGTCATTTTCTCTTCATTTTAATTTCAGTAAAATAAAATCAGTCCTTCTATTGTTAAGGGCAAAGGATACGTCAGGACTAGAGATGAAAATGCCCGGGAATTTTCCCAAAGTGCCCAAAACTTCCTTAAGAATATTCCTGGGAATTTACGAAATTTTCTCGGCAGTTTTGGGCACTTTGGGAAAATTCCCGGGCATTTTCATCACTAGTCAGGACGCGATGGTCAAAGTGCGAGATAGGAGCGCTGGCGCATCCGAAACATCCTTTCAATCATTAAGAAATTCGGCGGCGACCACAAAGCGGTGATTGATGCGCCCGTTTACCGGCCTCGGTGGCATCGGTAAAAAAGTTATGCTTAATTAACTCGTTTGGCACCGCCGCTCATTAGAAGTATTAATCAAATCGAGGCGGAGCGATAGTCAGTATGATGTATCGAGCTTTGATTACATTAACTCAGTCGACCAGCAGTAATTAAAACAGCGCCGGGTTGTCTGATTCCTGGTCACTAAACAAAGGCTACATCTCTGAAAACTATAATAATTTCAATTCGGCTAATGAAACAAAGTGATAATTATAACACCATATTTTTTATAAAGCAGGTGAGAGTATAGAATTGATTGTGTGAACTTTTATAAGACTGCATAGACTAATAAAAAATGTAGACAGAACTATACCCAATAATCAAGCTTCATTTCAGAGCGCGTAAAGCTCCATCTTTATCTTTTATTAGTATACCTATCTATACTAATATTATAAAGCTGAAGAGTTTGTTTGTTTGTTTGTTTGTTTGTTTGAACGCGCTAATCTCAGGAACTACTGGTTCGAATTGAAAAATTCTTTTTGTGTTAAATAGACTATTTATCGAGGAAGGCTTTAGGCTATATAACATCACGATGCAACTATTAGGAGCGAAGAAATAATGGAAAATGTGAAAAAAACAGGGAAAATTATTCATCCTTGAGTGCTTCCATTGCGTGCGCTGCGAAAACGGTTCAAGATACGAAAAATATATGTAAGAAAGAATGATTTCTTTTGAAATGATCTAAAAAAATGTCCGCGACAGTATATGTCTATCTTTTAAGATTAACTCACTAGAACCGTTTTTTATGGTAATCAAATTTGGTCGAAATTAATGCATTATTTGTTAAGAGTTGTATCAACGTAGTAATATTAATCTTTATCCAAATAAATGTGTTGTTGATTAAGAGTATTTAATTGTGAACAAAATTGTCTTTGACATCACTTAATTTCAACGAACATCATAGAAGATATTACAATAACTTATATAGCAAAACTACGTTTGCCGGATCAGCTATGTCTTGATAAGCGCGAAACTCAAGAACGACTAAACCGATTTGACTGATTTCATTTTTGTTGTGTTTGTTGAAGTATGGGGAAGGTTATTACGGAGAGAAAAATTACAAAAATTGTCTGAAAAAGTCTAAAAACAACACTTTTCTATATTCTCATACAAAAAAATTCGTAATAATATTTTAAAGTCAATAATTGACTTTAACACTGTTTTGTGTTGTGTTGTGTTCGGTTGTGTTTGGTTGTGATCGATTGTGTTCGGTTGTGTTCGGTTGTGTTCAGTTGTGTTCGGTTGTGTTGTGTTGTGTTCGGTTGTGTTGTGTTGTGTTGTGTTCGGTTGTCTTCGGTTGTGTTCGGTTCTGTTCGGTTGTGTTCGGTTGTGTTCGATTGTGTTCGGTTGTGTTCGGTTGTGTTCGGTTCTGTTCGGTTGTGTTCGGTTGTGTTCGATTGTGTTCGGTTGTGTTCGGTTGTGTTCAGTTGTGTTCGGTTGTGTTGTGTTGTGTTCGGTTGTGTTGTGTTGTGTTCGGTTGTGTTCGGTTGTGCTGTATTGTGTTCGGTTGTCTTCGGTTGTGTTCGGTTCTGTTCGGTTGTGTTGTGTTGTGTTGTGTTCGGTACTGTTCGGTTGTATTGTGTTGGGTTGTGTTCGGTTATGTTCGGTTGTGTTCGGTTGTGTTCGGTTGTGTTCGGTTGTGTTGTGTTCGGTTGTGTTCGGTTGTGTTGTGTTGTGTTCGGTTGTGTTCAGTTGTGTTCGGTTGTGTTATGTTGTGTTCGGTTGTGTTCGGTTGTGTTCGGTTGTGTTCAGTTGTGTTCAGTTGTGTTCAGTTGTGTTCGGTTGTGTTATGTTGTGTTCGGTTGTGTTCGGTTGTGTTGTGTTGTGTTCGGTTGTGTTGTGTTGTGTTGTGTTCGGTTGTGTTTGGTTGTGTTCGGTTGTGTTCGGTTGTGTTGTGCTGTGTTCGGTTGTGTTCGGTTAGGTTCGGTTGTGTTCGGTTGTGTTCGGTTCTGTTCGGTTGTGTTCAGTTGTGTTCGGTTGTGTTGTGTTGTGTTCGGTTGTGTTCGGTTATGTTCGGTTGTGTTCGGTTGTGTTGTGTTGTGTTCGGTTGTGTTGTGTTGTGTTCGGTTAGGTTCGGTTGTGTTGTGTTCGGTTGTGTTCGGTTGTGTTCGGTTGTGTTTGGTTGTGTTTGGTTGTGTTCGGTTGTGTTCGGTTGTGTTCGGTTGTGTTCGGTTGTGTTTGGTTATGTTCGGTTGTGCTGTGTTGTGTTCGGTTGTGTTGTGTTGTGTTCGGTTTCCTTCGGTTAGGTTCGGTTGTGTTCGGTTGTGTTCGGTTGTGTTGTGTTGTGTTGTGTTAGGTTGTATTGTGTTGGGTTGTGTTCGGTTGTGTTCGGTTGTGTTCGGTTATGTGCGGTTGTGTTCGGTTGTGTTCGGTTGTGTTGTGTTGTGTTCGGTTGTGTTTGGTTGTGTTCGGTTGTGTTCGGTTGTGTTGTGCTGTGTTCGGTTGTGTTCGGTTAGGTTAGGTTAGGTTCGGTTGTGTTCGGTTGTGTTGTGATGTGTTGTGTTGTGTTCTGTTCGGTTGTATTGTGTTGGGTTGTGTTCGGTTATGTTCGGTTGTGTTCGGTTATGTTCGGTTGTGTTCGGTTGTGTTCGGTTGTGTTCGGTTTTGTGCGGTTGTGTTCGGTTGTGTTCGGTTGTATTCGGTTCTGTTCGGTTGTGTTCGGTTGTCTTCGGTTAGGTTCGGTTGTGTTGTGTTCGGTTGTATTCGGTTGTGTTCGGTTGTGTTCGGTTGTGTTGTGTTGTGTTCGGTTCTGTTCGGTTGTATTGTGTTGGGTTGTGTTGTGTTGTGTTCGGTTGTGTTCGGTTGTGTTGTGTTGTGTTCGGTTGTGTTCGGTTCTGTTCGGTTGTATTGTGTTGGGTTGTGTTCGGTTATGTTCGGTTGTGTTCGGTTATGTTCGGTTGTGTTCGGTTGTGTTTGGTTGTGTTCGGTTGTGTTCGGTTGTGTTTGGTTGTGTTGTGTTGTGTTCGGTTGTGTTGTGTTATGTTCGGTTGTGTTGTGTTGTGTTCGGTTGTGTTCGGTTGTGTTCGGTTGTGTTTGGTTATGTTCGGTTGTGCTGTGTTGTGTTCGGTTGTGTTGTGCTGTGTTCGGTTGTGTTCGGTTAGGTTAGGTTAGGTTCGGTTGTGTTCGGTTGTGTTGTGTTGTGTTGTGTTGTGTTGTGTTCGGTTCTGTTCGGTTGTATTGTGTTGGGTTGTGTTCGGTTATGTTCGGTTGTGTTCGGTTGTGTTCGGTTGTGCTGTGTTGTGTTCGGTTGTGTTCGGTTGTGTTGTGTTGTGTTCGGTTGTGTTGTGTTGTGTTCGGTTGTGTTTGGTTGTGTTCGGTTGTGTTCGGTTGTGTTGTGCTGTGTTCGGTTGTGTTCGGTTAGGTTAGGTTAGGTTCGGTTGTGTTCGGTTGTGTTGTGTTGTGTTGTGTTGTGTTCTGTTCGGTTCTGTTCGGTTGTATTGTGTTGGGTTGTGTTCGGTTATGTTCGGTTGTGTTCGGTTGTGTTCGGTTGTGTTCGGTTCTGTTCGGTTGTATTCGGTTCTGTTCGGTTGTGTTCGGTTGTGTTCGGTTGTCTTCGGTTGTATTCGGTTCTGTTCGGTTGTGTTGTGTTGTGTTGTGTTCGGTTGTGTTGTGTTGTGTTGTGTTCGGTTGTGTTGTGTTGTGTTGTGTTCGGTTGTGTTGTGTTGTGTTCGGTTGTGTTTGGTTGTGTTCGGTTGTGTTGTGTTCGGTTGTGTTCGGTTGTGTTGTGTTGTGTTCGGTTGTGTTTGGTTGTGTTCGGTTGTGTTTGGTTATGTTCGGTTATGTTCGGTTGTGTTGTGTTTTGTTTGGTTGTGTTCGGTTGTGTTGTGTTGTGCTGTGTTGTGTTCGATTGTGTTCGGTTGTGTTGTGTTGTATTCGGTTCTGTTCGGTTGTGTTCGGTTGTCTTCGGTTGTATTCGGTTCTGTTCGGTTGTGTTCGGTTATCTTCGGTTAGGTTCGGTTGTGTTGTGCTGTGTTGTGTTCGGTTGTGTTGTGTTGTGTTCGGTTGTGTTTGGTTGTGTTCGGTTGTGTTGTGTTCGGTTGTGTTGTGTTGTGTTCGGTTGTGTTTGGTTGTGTTCGGTTGTGTTCGGTTGTGTTTGGTTATGTTCGGTTATGTTCGGTTGTGTTGTGTTGTGTTTGGTTGTGTTGTGTTGTGCTATGTTGTGTTCGGTTGTGTTCGGTTGTGTTGTGTTGTGTTCGGTTCTGTTCGGTTGTGTTCGGTTGTGTTCGGTTCTGTTCGGTTGTGTTGTGTTGTGTTCGGTTATGTTCGGTTGTGTTCGGTTGTGTTCGGTTCTGTTCGGTTGTGTTCGGTTGTCTTCGGTTAGGTTCGGTTGTCTTCGGTTAGGTTCGGTTGTGTTGTGTTCGGTTGTGTTGTGTTGTGTTCGGTTATGTTCGGTTGTGTTCGGTTGTGTTGTGTTGTGTTCGGTTGTGTTGTGTTGTGTTCGGTTGTGTTGTGTTGTGTTCGGTTGTGTTTGGTTGTGTTCGGTTGTGTTCGGTTGTGTTTGGTTATGTTCGGTTGTGCTGTGTTGTGTTCGGTTGTGTTGTGCTGTGTTCGGTTGTGTTCGGTTAGGTTAGGTTAGGTTAGGTTAGGTTCGGTTGTCTTCGGTTGTGTTGTGTTGTGTTGTGTTCGGTTCTGTTCGGTTGTGTTCGGTTGTCTTCGGTTAGGTTCGGTTGTGTTGTGTTGTGTTGTGTTGTGTTGTGTTGTGTTGTGTTGTGTTGTGTTCGGTTGTGTTTGGTTGTGTTCGGTTGTGTTGTGTTCGGTTGTGTTCGGTTGTGTTGTGTTGTGTTCGGTTGTGTTTGGTTGTGTTCGGTTGTGTTGTGTTGTGTTCGGTTGCCTTCGGTTAGGTTCGGTTGTGTTCGGTTGTGTTCGGTTGTGTTGTGTTGTGTTAGGTTGTATTGTGTTGGGTTGTGTTCGGTTGTGTTCGGTTGTGTTCGGTTATGTGCGGTTGTGTTCGGTTGTGTTCGTTTGTGTTGTGTTGTGTTCGGTTGTGTTTGGTTGTGTTCGGTTGTGTTTGGTTGTGTTCGGTTGTGTTGTGTTGTGTTGTGTTCGGTTCTGTTCGGTTGTGGTGTGTTCGGTTGTGTTCGGTTGTGTTCGGTTGTGTTCAGTTTTGTGCGGTTGTGTTCGGTTGTGTTCGGTTGTGTTCGGTTGTGTTCGGTTGTATTCGGTTCTGTTCGGTTATGTTCGGTTGTCTTTGGTTGTATTCGGTTCTGTTCGGTTGTGTTCGGTTGTCTTCGGTTAGGTTCGGTTGTGTTGTGTTCGGTTGTGTTGTGTTGTGTTCGGTTGTGTTTGGTTGTGTTCGGTTGTGTTGTGTTCGGTTGTGTTGTGTTGTGTTCGGTTGTGTTCGGTTGTGTTCGATTGTGTTCGGTTCTGTTCGGTTGTGTTCGGTTGTGTTCGGTTGTGCTGTGTTGTGTTCGGTTGTGTTGTGTTGTGTTCGGTTATGTTCGGTTGTGTTCGGTTGTGTTGTGTTGTGTTCGGTTGTGTTGTGTTGTGTTCGGTTGTGTTGTGTTGTGTTCGGTTGTGTTGTGTTGTGTTCGGTTGTGTTGTGTTGTGTTCGGTTGTGTTTGGTTGTGTTCGGTTGTGTTCGGTTGTGTTCGGTTGTGTTCGGTTGTGTTCGGTTGTGTTCGGTTGTGTTCGGTTGTGCTGTGTTGTGTTCGGTTGTGTTGTGCTGTGTTCGGTTGTGTTCGGTTAGGTTAGGTTAGGTTCGGTTGTGTTCGGTTGTATTCGGTTGTGTTCGGTTGTGTTCGGTTGTGTTCGGTTGTGTTCAGTTTTGTGCGGTTGTGTTCGGTTGTGTTCGGTTGTGTTCGGTTCTATTCGGTTCTGTTCGGTTGTGTTCGGTTGTCTTCGGTTGTGTTCGGTTGTGTTTGGTTATGTTCGGTTTTGCTGTGTTGTGTTGTGTTCGGTTGTGTTTGGTTATGTTCGGTTTTGCTGTGTTGTGTTGTGTTCGGTTGTGTTCGGTTGTGCTGTATTGTGTTCGGTTGTCTTCGGTTGTGTTCGGTTCTGTTCGGTTGTGTTGTGTTGTGTTGTGTTGTGTTCGGTACTGTTCGGTTGTATTGTGTTGGGTTGTGTTCGGTTATGTTCGGTTGTGTTCGGTTGTGTTCGGTTGTGTTCGGTTGTGTTCGGTTGTGTTCGGTTGTGTTCGGTTGTGTTGTGTTGTGTTCGGTTGTGTTCAGTTGTGTTCGGTTGTGTTATGTTGTGTTCGGTTGTGTTCGGTTGTGTTCGGTTGTGTTCAGTTGTGTTCAGTTGTGTTCAGTTGTGTTCGGTTGTGTTATGTTGTGTTCGGTTGTGTTCGGTTGTGTTGTGTTGTGTTCGGTTGTGTTGTGTTGTGTTCGGTTGTGTTTGGTTGTGTTCGGTTGTGTTCGGTTGTGTTGTGCTGTGTTCGGTTGTGTTCGGTTAGGTTAGGTTAGGTTCGGTTGTGTTCGGTTGTGTTCGGTTCTGTTCGGTTGTGTTCAGTTGTGTTCGGTTGTGTTGTGTTGTGTTCGGTTGTGTTGTGTTGTGTTCGGTTGTGTTCGGTTGTGTTCGGTTGTGTTCGGTTGTGTTCGGTTCTGTTCGGTTGTATTGTGTTTGGTTGTGTTCGGTTGTGTTCGGTTGTGTTTTGTTGTGTTCGGTTGTGTTCGGTTCTGTTCGGTTGTCTTCGGTTAGGTTCGGTTGTGTTCGGTTGTGCTGTGTTGTGTTCGGTTGTCTTCGGTTGTGTTCGGTTCTGTTCGGTTGTGTTGTGTTGTGTTCGGTACTGTTCGGTTGTATTGTGTTGGGTTGTGTTCGGTTATGTTCGGTTGTGTTCGGTTGTGTTCGGTTGTGTTCGGTTGTGTTGTGTTGTGTTCGGTTGTGTTCGGTTGTGTTCGGTTGTGTTCGATTGTGTTCGGTTCTGTTCGGTTGTGTTCGGTTGTCTTCGGTTAGGTTCGGTTGTGTACGGTTGTGCTGTGTTGTGTTCGGTTGTGTTGTGTTGTGTTCGGTTATGTTCGGTTGTGTTCGGTTGTGTTCGGTTGTGTTGTGTTGTGTTCGGTTGTGTTGTGTTGTGTTCGGTTGTGTTGTGTTGTGTTCGGTTGTGTTGTGTTGTGTTCGGTTGTGTTGTGTTGTGTTCGGTTGTGTTCGGTTGTGTTTGGTTGTGTTCGGTTGTGTTCGGTTGTGTTCGGTTGTGTTCGGTTGTGTTCGGTTGTGTTCGGTTGTGTTCGGTTGTGTTCGGTTGTGTTCGGTTGTGTTCGGTTGTGTTCGGTTGTGTTCGGTTGTGCTGTGTTGTGTTCGGTTGTGTTGTGCTGTGTTCGGTTGTGTTCGGTTAGGTTAGGTTAGGTTCGGTTGTGTTCGGTTGTATTCGGTTGTGTTCGGTTGTGTTCGGTTGTGTTCGGTTGTGTTCAGTTTTGTGCGGTTGTGTTCGGTTGTGTTCGGTTCTATTCGGTTCTGTTCGGTTGTGTTCGGTTGTCTTCGGTTAGGTTCGGTTGTGTTGTGTTCGGTTGTGTTCGGTTGTGTTTGGTTGTGTTCGGTTGTGTTCGGTTGTGTTTGGTTATGTTCGGTTGTGCTGTGTTGTGTTGTGTTGTGTTCGGTTGTGTTCGGTTGTGTTGTGTTGTATTCGGTTGTGTTCGGTTGTATTGTGTTGTGTTCGGTTGTGTTGTGTTGTGTTCGGTTGTGTTTGGTTATGTTCGGTTGTGCTGTGTTGTGTTCGGTTGTGTTCGGTTGTGTTCGGTTGTGTTCGGTTGTGTTCGGTTGTGTTCGGTTGTGTTCGGTTAGGTTAGGTTAGGTTCGGTTGTGTTCGGTTGTGTTGTGTTGTGTTGTGTTGTGTTCGGTTGTGTTCGGTTATGTTCGGTTATGTTCGGTTGTGTTGTGTTTGGTTGTGTTCGGTTGTGTTGTGTTGTGTTGTGTTCGGTTCTGTTCGGTTGTGGTGTGTTCGGTTCTGTTCGGTTGTGTTCGGTTGTGTTCAGTTTTGTGCGGTTGTGTTCGGTTGTGTTCGGTTCTGTTCGGTTATGTTCGGTTGTCTTTGGTTGTATTCGGTTCTGTTCGGTTGTGTTCGGTTGTCTTCGGTTAGGTTCGGTTGTGTTGTGTTCGGTTGTGTTTGGTTATGTTCGGTTATGTTCGGTTGTGTTGTGTTGTGTTCGGTTGTGTTTTGTTGTGTTCGGTTGTGTTCGGTTCTGTTCGGTTGTGTTCGGTTGTCTTCGGTTAGGTTCGGTTGTGTTCGGTTGTGCTGTGTTGTGTTCGGTTGTCTTCGGTTGTGTTCGGTTCTGTTCGGTTGTGTTGTGTTGTGTTGTGTTGTGTTCGGTACTGTTCGGTTGTATTGTGTTGGGTTGTGTTGGGTTGTGTTCGGTTATGTTCGGTTGTGTTCGGTTGTGTTCGGTTGTGTTCGGTTGTGTTCGGTTGTGTTCGGTTGTGTTCGGTTGTGTTGTGTTGTGTTCGGTTGTGTTCGGTTGTGTTCGGTTGTGTTCGATTGTGTTCGGTTCTGTTCGGTTGTGTTCGGTTGTCTTCGGTTGTCTTCGGTTAGGTTCGGTTGTGTTCGGTTGTGCTGTGTTGTGTTCGGTTGTGTTCGGTTGTGTTGTGTTGTGTTCGGTTATGTTCGGTTGTGTTCGGTTGTGTTGTGTTGTGTTCGGTTGTGTTGTGTTGTGTTCGGTTGTGTTGTGTTGTGTTCGGTTGTGTTGTGTTGTGTTCGGTTGTTTTCGGTTGTGTTTGGTTGTGTTCGGTTGTGTTCGGTTGTGTTCGGTTGTGTTCGGTTGTGTTCGGTTGTGTTCGGTTGTGCTGTGTTGTGTTCGGTTGTGTTGTGCTGTGTTCGGTTGTGTTCGGTTAGGTTAGGTTAGGTTCGGTTGTGTTCGGTTGTATTCGGTTGTGTTCGGTTGTGTTCAGTTGTGTTCGGTTGTGTTCGGTTGTGTTCAGTTTTGTGCGGTTGTGTTCGGTTGTGTTCGGTTGTGTTCGGTTGTATTCGGTTCTGTTCGGTTGTGTTCGGTTGTCTTCGGTTAGGTTCGGTTGTGTTGTGTTCGGTTGTGTTCGGTTGTGTTTGGTTGTGTTCGGTTGTGTTGTGTTGTGTTCGGTTGTGTTTGGTTATGTTCGGTTGTGCTGTGTTGTGTTCGGTTGTGTTGTGCTGTGTTCGGTTAGGTTAGGTTAGGTTCGGTTGTGTTCGGTTGTGTTGTGTTGTGTTCGGTTGTGTTTGGTTATGTTCGGTTGTGCTGTGTTGTGTTCGGTTGTGTTGTGCTGTGTTCGGTTAGGTTAGGTTAGGTTCGGTTGTGTTCGGTTGTGTTGTGTTGTGTTGTGTTCGGTTGTGTTCGGTTGTGTTGTGTTGTGTTCGGTTGTGTTCGCTTGTGTTCGGTTGTGTTCGGTTCTGTTCGGTTGTGTTGTGTTGTGTTGTGTTCGGTTCTGTTCGGTTGTATTGTGTTGGGTTGTGTTGTGTTGTGTTCGGTTGTGTTCGGTTGTGTTGTGTTGTGTTCGGTTGTGTTCGGTTCTGTTCGGTTGTATTGTGTTGGGTTGTGTTCGGTTATGTTCGGTTGTGTTCGGTTATGTTCGGTTGTGTTCGGTTGTGTTCGGTTGTGTTTGGTTGTGTTCGGTTGTGTTCGGTTGTGTTTGGTTGTGTTGTGTTGTGTTCGGTTGTGTTGTGTTGTGTTCGGTTGTGTTGTGTTGTGTTCGGTTGTGTTCGGTTGTGTTTGGTTATGTTCGGTTGTGCTGTGTTGTGTTCGGTTGTGTTGTGCTGTGTTCGGTTGTGTTCGGTTAGGTTAGGTTAGGTTCGGTTGTGTTCGGTTGTGTTGTGTTGTGTTGTGTTGTGTTCGGTTCTGTTCGGTTGTATTGTGTTGGGTTGTGTTCGGTTATGTTCGGTTGTGTTCGGTTGTGCTGTGTTGTGTTCGGTTGTGTTCGGTTGTGTTGTGTTGTGTTCGGTTGTGTTGTGTTGTGTTCGGTTGTGTTTGGTTGTGTTCGGTTGTGTTCGGTTGTGTTGTGCTGTGTTCGGTTGTGTTCGGTTAGGTTAGGTTAGGTTCGGTTGTGTTCGGTTGTGTTGTGTTGTGTTGTGTTGTGTTCTGTTCGGTTCTGTTCGGTTGTATTGTGTTGGGTTGTGTTCGGTTATGTTCGGTTGTGTTCGGTTGTGTTCGGTTGTGTTCGGTTGTGTTCGGTTTTGTACAGTTTTGTGCGGTTGTGTTCGGTTGTGTTCGGTTGTATTCGGTTCTGTTCGGTTGTGTTCGGTTGTCTTCGGTTAGGTTCGGTTGTGTTGTGTTGTGTTGTGTTCGGTTGTGTTGTGTTGTGTTCGGTTGTATTTGGTTGTGTTCGGTTGTGTTGTGTTCGGTTGTGTTCGGTTGTGTTGTGTTGTGTTCGGTTGTGTTTGGTTGTGTTCGGTTGTGTTCGGTTGTGTTTGGTTATGTTCGGTTGTGTTGTGTTGTGTTTGGTTGTGTTCGGTTGTGTTGTGTTGTGCTGTGTTGTGTTCGGTTGTGTTCGGTTGTGTTGTGTTGTGTTCGGTTCTGTTCGGTTGTGGTGTGTTCGGTTGTGTTCGGTTGTGTTCAGTTTTGTGCGGTTGTGTTCGGTTGTGTTCGGTTGTGTTCGGTTGTGTTCGGTTGTGTTCGGTTGTGTTCGGTTGTGTTCGGTTCTGTTCGGTTGTATTCGGTTCTGTTCGGTTGTGTTCGGTTGTCTTCGGTTGTATTCGGTTCTGTTCGGTTGTGTTCGGTTGTCTTCGGTTAGGTTCGGTTGTGTTGTGTTGTGTTGTGTTCGGTTGTGTTGTGTTGTGTTGTGTTGTGTTCGGTTGTGTTGTGTTGTGTTCGGTTGTGTTTGGTTGTGTTCGGTTGTGTTGTGTTCGGTTGTGTTGTGTTGTGTTCGGTTGTGTTTGGTTGTGTTCGGTTGTGTTTGGTTATGTTCGGTTATGTTCGGTTGTGTTGTGTTTTGTTTGGTTGTGTTCGGTTGTGTTGTGTTGTGCTGTGTTGTGTTCGATTGTGTTCGGTTGTGTTGTGTTGTATTCGGTTCTGTTCGGTTGTGTTCGGTTGTCTTCGGTTGTATTCGGTTCTGTTCGGTTGTGTTCGGTTGTGTTCGGTTATGTTCGGTTGTGTTCGGTTGTGTTTGGTTGTGTTCGGTTGTGTTCGGTTGTGTTTGGTTGTGTTGTGTTGTGTTCGGTTGTGTTGTGTTGTGTTCGGTTGTGTTGTGTTGTGTTCGGTTGTGTTCGGTTGTGTTTGGTTATGTTCGGTTGTGCTGTGTTGTGTTCGGTTGTGTTGTGCTGTGTTCGGTTGTGTTCGGTTAGGTTAGGTTAGGTTCGGTTGTGTTCGGTTGTGTTGTGTTGTGTTGTGTTGTGTTCGGTTCTGTTCGGTTGTATTGTGTTGGGTTGTGTTCGGTTATGTTCGGTTGTGTTCGGTTGTGTTCGGTTGTGCTGTGTTGTGTTCGGTTGTGTTCGGTTGTGTTGTGTTGTGTTCGGTTGTGTTGTGTTGTGTTCGGTTGTGTTTGGTTGTGTTCGGTTGTGTTCGGTTGTGTTGTGCTGTGTTCGGTTGTGTTCGGTTAGGTTAGGTTAGGTTCGGTTGTGTTCGGTTGTGTTGTGTTGTGTTGTGTTGTGTTGTGTTCTGTTCGGTTCTGTTCGGTTGTATTGTGTTGGGTTGTGTTCGGTTATGTTCGGTTCTGTTCGGTTGTGTTCGGTTGTGTTCGGTTGTGTTCGGTTGTGTTCGGTTTTGTACAGTTTTGTGCGGTTGTGTTCGGTTGTGTTCGGTTGTATTCGGTTCTGTTCGGTTGTGTTCGGTTGTCTTCGGTTAGGTTCGGTTGTGTTGTGTTGTGTTGTGTTCGGTTGTGTTGTGTTGTGTTCGGTTGTGTTTGGTTGTGTTCGGTTGTGTTGTGTTCGGTTGTGTTCGGTTGTGTTGTGTTGTGTTCGGTTGTGTTTGGTTGTGTTCGGTTGTGTTCGGTTGTGTTTGGTTATGTTCGGTTGTGTTGTGTTGTGTTTGGTTGTGTTCGGTTGTGTTGTGTTGTGCTGTGTTGTGTTCGGTTGTGTTCGGTTGTGTTGTGTTGTGTTCGGTTCTGTTCGGTTGTGGTGTGTTCGGTTGTGTTCGGTTGTGTTCAGTTTTGTGCGGTTGTGTTCGGTTGTGTTCGGTTGTGTTCGGTTGTGTTCGGTTGTGTTCGGTTGTGTTCGGTTGTGTTCGGTTCTGTTCGGTTGAATACGGTTCTGTTCGGTTGTGTTCGGTTGTCTTCGGTTGTATTCGGTTCTGTTCGGTTGTGTTCGGTTGTCTTCGGTTAGGTTCGGTTGTGTTGTGTTGTATTGTGTTCGGTTGTGTTGTGTTGTGTTGTGTTGTGTTCGGTTGTGTTGTGTTGTGTTCGGTTGTGTTTGGTTGTGTTCGGTTGTGTTGTGTTCGGTTGTGTTGTGTTGTGTTCGGTTGTGTTTGGTTGTGTTCGGTTGTGTTTGGTTATGTTCGGTTATGTTCGGTTGTGTTGTGTTTTGTTTGGTTGTGTTCGGTTGTGTTGTGTTGTGCTGTGTTGTGTTCGATTGTGTTCGGTTGTGTTGTGTTGTATTCGGTTCTGTTCGGTTGTGTTCGGTTGTCTTCGGTTGTATTCGGTTCTGTTCGGTTGTGTTCGGTTATCTTCGGTTAGGTTCGGTTGTGTTGTGCTGTGTTGTGTTCGGTTGTGTTGTGTTGTGTTCGGTTGTGTTTGGTTGTGTTCGGTTGTGTTGTGTTCGGTTGTGTTGTGTTGTGTTCGGTTGTGTTTGGTTGTGTTCGGTTGTGTTCGGTTGTGTTTGGTTATGTTCGGTTATGTTCGGTTGTGTTGTGTTGTGTTTGGTTGTGTTGTGTTGTGCTATGTTGTGTTCGGTTGTGTTCGGTTGTGTTGTGTTGTGTTCGGTTCTGTTCGGTTGTGTTCGGTTGTGTTCGGTTCTGTTCGGTTGTGTTGTGTTGTGTTCGGTTATGTTCGGTTATGTTCGGTTGTGTTCGGTTGTGTTCGGTTCTGTCCGGTTGTGTTCGGTTGTCTTCGGTTAGGTTCGGTTGTCTTCGGTTAGGTTCGGTTGTGTTGTGTTCGGTTGTGTTGTGTTGTGTTCGGTTATGTTCGGTTGTGTTCGGTTGTGTTGTGTTGTGTTCGGTTGTGTTGTGTTGTGTTCGGTTGTGTTGTGTTGTGTTCGGTTGTGTTCGGTTGTGTTCGGTTGTGTTTGGTTGTGTTCGGTTGTGTTCGGTTGTGTTTGGTTATGTTCGGTTGTGCTGTGTTGTGTTCGGTTGTGTTGTGCTGTGTTCGGTTGTGTTCGGTTAGGTTAGGTTAGGTTAGGTTAGGTTCGGTTGTCTTCGGTTGTGTTGTGTTGTGTTGTGTTCGGTTCTGTTCGGTTGTGTTCGGTTGTCTTCGGTTAGGTTCGGTTGTGTTGTGTTGTGTTGTGTTCGGTTGTGTTGTGTTGTGTTCGGTTGTGTTTGGTTGTGTTCGGTTGTGTTGTGTTCGGTTGTGTTCGGTTGTGTTGTGTTGTGTTCGGTTGTGTTTGGTTGTGTTCGGTTGTGTTCGGTTGTGTTTGGTTATGTTCGGTTGTGTTGTGTTGTGTTTGGTTGTGTTCGGTTGTGTTGTGTTGTGCTGTGTTGTGTTCGGTTGTGTTCGGTTGTGTTGTGTTGTGTTCGGTTCTGTTCGGTTGTGGTGTGTTCGGTTGTGTTCGGTTGTGTTCAGTTTTGTGCGGTTGTGTTCGGTTGTGTTCGGTTGTGTTCGGTTGTGTTCGGTTGTGTTCGGTTCTGTTCGGTTTTATTCGGTTCTGTTCGGTTGTGTTCGGTTGTCTTCGGTTGTATTCGGTTCTGTTCGGTTGTGTTCGGTTGTCTTCGGTTAGGTTCGGTTGTGTTGTGTTGTGTTGTGTTCGGTTGTGTTGTGTTGTGTTGTGTTCGGTTGTGTTGTGTTGTGTTCGGTTGTGTTTGGTTGTGTTCGGTTGTGTTGTGTTCGGTTGTGTTCGGTTGTGTTTGGTTGTGTTCGGTTGTGTTTGGTTATGTTCGGTTATGTTCGGTTGTGTTGTGTTTTGTTTGGTTGTGTTCGGTTGTGTTGTGTTGTGCTGTGTTGTGTTCGATTGTGTTCGGTTGTGTTGTGTTGTATTCGGTTCTGTTCGGTTGTCTTCGGTTGTATTCGGTTCTGTTCGGTTGTGTTCGGTTATCTTCGGTTAGGTTCGGTTGTGTTGTGCTGTGTTGTGTTCGGTTGTGTTGTGTTGTGTTCGGTTGTGTTTGGTTGTGTTCGGTTGTGTTGTGTTCGGTTGTGTTGTGTTGTGTTCGGTTGTGTTTGGTTGTGTTCGGTTGTGTTTGGTTATGTTCGGTTATGTTCGGTTGTGTTGTGTTGTGTTTGGTTGTGTTGTGTTGTGCTATGTTGTGTTCGGTTGTGTTCGGTTGTGTTGTGTTGTGTTCGGTTCTGTTCGGTTGTGTTCGGTTGTGTTCGGTTGTGTTCGGTTCTGTTCGGTTGTGTTGTGTTGTGTTCGGTTATGTTCGGTTATGTTCGGTTGTGTTCGGTTGTGTTCGGTTCTGTTCGGTTGTGTTCGGTTGTCTTCGGTTAGGTTCGGTTGTCTTCGGTTAGGTTCGGTTGTGTTGTGTTCGGTTGTGTTGTGTTGTGTTGTGTTCGGTTATGTTCGGTTGTGTTCGGTTGTGTTGTGTTGTGTTCGGTTGTGTTGTGTTGTGTTCGGTTGTCTTGTGTTGTGTTCGGTTGTGTTTGGTTGTGTTCGGTTGTGTTCGGTTGTGTTTGGTTATGTTCGGTTGTGCTGTGTTGTGTTCGGTTGTGTTGTGCTGTGTTCGGTTGTGTTCGGTTAGGTTAGGTTAGGTTAGGTTAGGTTCGGTTGTCTTCGGTTGTGTTGTGTTGTGTTGTGTTGTGTTCGGTTCTGTTCGGTTGTATTGTGTTGGGTTGTGTTCGGTTATGTTCGGTTGTGTTCGGTTGTGTTCGTTTGTGTTTGGTTTTGTGCGGTTGTGTTCGGTTGTGTTCGGTTGTGTTCGGTTGTATTCGGTTCTGTTCGGTTCTGTTCGGTTGTCTTCGGTTAGGTTCGGTTGTGTTGTGTTGTGTTGTGTTCGGTTGTGTTGTGTTGTGTTCGGTTGTGTTTGGTTGTGTTCGGTTGTGTTGTGTTCGGTTGTGTTCGGTTGTGTTGTGTTGTGTTCGGTTGTGTTTGGTTATGTTCGGTTATGTTGTGTTGTGTTTGGTTGTGTTGTGTTGTGTTCGGTTAGGTTAGGTTAGGTTCGGTTGTGTTCGGTTGTGTTGTGTTGTGTTCGGTTCTGTTCGGTTGTATTGTGTTGGGTTGTGTTCGGTTATGTTCGGTTGTGTTCGGTTTTGTTCGGTTGTCATCTTAGAAGATATTCATTGAAATTAAGTGATGTCAAAGACAATTTTGTTCACAATTAAATACTCTTAATCAACAACATATATCTATACTAATAATATAAAGCTGAAGAGTTTGTTTGTTTGTTTGTTTGAACGCGCTAATCTCAGGAACTACTGGTTCGAATTGAAAAATTCTTTTTGTGTTAAATAGACTATCGAGGAAGGCTTTAGGTTATATAACATCACGATGCAAATATTAGGAGCGAAGAAATAGTGGAAAATGTGAAAAAAAAACGGGGAAAATTATTCATCCTTGAAGGCTTCCATTGCGTGCGCTGCGAAAACGGTACAAGATACCAAAAATATATGTATGAAAGAATTATTCCTCTTGAAATGATCTAAAAAAATGTCCGCGACAGTATATGTCTATCTTTTAAGATTAACTAACTAGAACCGTTTTTATGGTAATCGAATTTGGTCGAAATTAATGAATTAAGAGTTGTATCAACGTAATAATATTAATCTTTATCCAAATAAATGTTTTGTTGATTAAGAGTATTTAATTATGAACAAAATTGTCTTTGACATCAATTAATTTCAATGAACATCATAGAAGATATTACAATAACTTATATAGCAAAACTACGTTTGCCGGATCAGCTATGTCTTGATAAGCGCGAAACTCGAGAACGACTAAACCGATTTGACTGATTTCTTTTTTGTTGTGTTTGTTGAAGTATGGGGAAGGTTATTACGGAGATAACAATTAAAAAAATTGTCTGAAAAAGTCTAAAAACAACACTTTTCTATATTCTCATACAAAACATTCGTAATAATATTTTAAAGTCAATTTGAACTTTAACACCATACAATAAAGTTTAAATGTCAGTGGACGGGTTCCAGGAAGGCAAAACAATTGAGTGACGTATAAATATTAATGTCAATATTTGTCAATTTTTATACATATAGCAAGCATTAAGACCAGGTTCTTTCAAACAATTTTCAAAAAAATCTGTCGGGGAAGCTATTAACATTAAAAAAAACAATATGACTTTGTTTTAGAGAAATAGGCCAGAACAAGGTCTGCCGGGACAGCTAGTATTGTATAAAAATATTTCTTCTTCCTTCTTGTTCTTCTTTTTTATCTACCTAGGTATACACTTATACTGATAATTGTTAAAAAACCTTTACAAATTTTGACGATATCTAACATCTCCTTTTAAAATAGAAAATCCCTTTATCAAATAGAATATTTTTACCAAAATATTTGCTAATACATACCTACATAATATCTGTGCATAGTATTCTTCATTGATATTTATTTTTCTGTATATCTTTCGGTGTATTCAGTTAGATCTTGTAAATTACACATCAGATGTTAATACGGATTTCGCCATCAAATGAATAGTTTATGCATACATATAAAAATCGGTTTTATGCAATACAGAATCCGCTGGTTTCTGATAATTCAAAAACTTTTCTAGACTTACAAAGCAAGGTGGGCTTGCAGTGGGCGTGAGTTCTGGTCCAGGTACAGGCTCGACGCAATCTAATCTCACGGAGATACAGCCAGCATATAAACTAGGAAACAATGCGTGTTAGCTCTGACGTACATACATAAAAAATGTTGAACTAACTTCTTATATGT
Organism: Automeris io; assembly: GCA_036320925.1. NCBI lineage: Eukaryota > Metazoa > Arthropoda > Insecta > Lepidoptera > Saturniidae > Automeris > Automeris io. The sequence continues at coordinate 3,401,310 of JAUDJH010000024.1, forward strand.
TAGGAGAAAGTTTTTTATTAATTTTCCGACCAGGTCAATAGAGCAGTTTGTATTAATTGAACCTATTTATTTTATCGCGTTGTTTTATTTTGTTTTGTTTTTGCGCTTATTTTTGTTGCTGTGATGACCTTGTAGATTGTCGACCGGCATCCATGCGCAGTAACGAAAATGGTCGTGGGTTCGAGTCCCAACACATATCTCTAGGTTTTACCAGACTATGTACGAATTTAGGAACCACAGACTTACAGGTTAAGAAAAAAATCACGAGGAAACAGCCATGACATCTAATGGAAATATCGTGTGTAAGTTTCTTAAGAACGGGGATTAGTTGCGCTACAGGTGGAAACAGCCACTAATGTGCCGCTCACCCCGAATGAAGTATAGCTTGACAATATATTATTATTATACTCGTATACTTTATTTAACATAATAAATAAATACACACATTGTTTACATTTTAAAATAAATAGTGATAAAAAACATATATATTTTAAAATATAAAAACATGTAAACATACGGGTGCGAAGCTTGAGGCCCAAGTCACCGATAGTTAGCACCTCAGAGTGAGGAACGTCCTTACAATGCGTGCCATATCGGTAGAACTAACTTCTGTATCCGACCTTTGATCCAACAACCAAGTGAGAGCCTCTTGAGATGGAAATCAAGGCTCTTTAAGATTATCCCATTAGTCGACGCGAGTATCTATTATTATCAAACATATTGATTAAGATGGGAAATGAGCTCTTGCTTTTTATTATGAAAGTACGTACTGTGATGTATTTATACATTATCACAACAACAGTAATCTTTGACTATACCCTGTACAAGTTAGCTTGATATTTTTTACAAACAGGCTAGTGTGATGGGAAACAGAAAATATCTAGTAGTCCAAAAATAACGTTTTAAAATACTTGTAACTGAGACGAGATGGCGTGATGATGCATTGTCATTCCTTTCCATAAGAATCTTGCGGTTGTCAATAGTTTTGACAGCGAGGTTCGACTGCCGTGATATAAATCAGCTTCTCTTAGTGTCACCAGCAACTTGTCAAGTGTGGGCAATTCTTTTCTCGAATAATAACCATAAATGTGGTTCGGTATGGCCGCACATTGAAAATCCTCAATATTGACAGTAGGTTGGATACGTTACAGTTACTAGTTGCTGCCTGTTATTCATTTCTCATCCGTCCGACCGATGCAACATTGTACAAGCGTCTATTATTTTCAGTGTTCCTATTTAAATTTTACTTAGAAGCAATAAACTCTTAAAATTTTCGGATAACGCTTGAATCTTTAGGGACTTTTGTGTTATATGTATTTTTTTAAATATTTATACAATTTTTAAAATAATTAAATTAAGAAAATAATATGTTCGTCATTGCAAAGCTATGTGGATCAAAAAATTTATATCTGTCAAAAAGATCAAGCTATCTTGTACAGGGTATATAACGAAATGTTAATTTCTGTCAGTCATTTTACACATCAACAGAGGCTTTCTTGTAAATAAACTTGTTCTAGGGTTAATTCAATCTTAAAAATTATAAAATAAAACAGTTTTTGTTTAACATTATTATATTTTGTTAGTCCAAAATTCTTATTTAAATGTTGTTCATCTAAATAACCTTATTCTAAAATTTAAAGTGCACATTTACAAAAAAAATATCACACCACTTTCATTCCACTGCCTTTCATTCGTCATTCTTTCACCAGTCCGGTGATAAGGTAGAAGAGGTGTAGAGTAGAGGTAGAGTTTTACATTAAAAATTACAATATAACCTTAACACGTTGAGCGCCACGCGTACTTCTAAGAATCCTGTTCAGGCCACGCGCGCCGTTTCTACGCGCTGGTACTGTAGGGCCGGTGTTTCCGATCGAAGTAGAAGATCGTTTACGTTTGAAAAGTGATACCTATAGGCATTCATTCCTGGCTCTATGTAGACATAAATTTTCTTTAGCCATGAGCGTCAGCGTCAAAATGAATCCCGTACTATACTAATACTGTAATAATACCAAATTAAGTAAATTTGAAATAAATTTTCTGTAATTCCATAAAATAATAATAATAATAATAATAATAATAACTTTATTTCGTATTTCTTAAATTAAAAATACATAAAATTTAAAACTTAATATTAATTACTTAAATAAATACCAGAGTGGATGAGCTTCTTCACCCAAAACTGAATGAAAGGCCCATCCACTTTCTCAGACAAAATACTTAAAATGCCATCAGTACTGCCCCTCAAACGCTGCAGCATCGAAGCACACCGCCGACGCATAACTGCATGAAAATCATGCAATCCTGCCTCGGCAAACATACCCGACGCACTACAGAATCGGGGCAGCCCCAACAGCACTCTAAAAGCATTATTATACTGAATACGCAGGGCGTTGTACGCCCCCCGCGAGTACCTCACCCACAAGCTGCACGAGTAAAAAGACTGGCAATATGCCCTAAACAATGTTAATTTTACATCCTTCGTGCAGCGCGCAAACCTGCGGGCAAGCATACTGCAACGAGCAGCCAACGCCCTGCGCTCCCTATCAATATCTTTATCATCAGTAAGCCATTCCGTTACAACATGCCCCAGGTATTTAAAATGCGTAACAACACGAAGTGGAGCACTATTCATATATACAGGTGGAATATGTAATAAAGGCGATTTACCTCTCACTTTAAAAATCATTACTTCGCTCTTAGTCACGTTATACCTCAGACCATGTGACAACGCATACTGTTCACAAACAGCCAATAATTTTCTCAAACCGTTAATGGACGGGCTGAGCAACACCATGTCGTCGGCGTAGCTTATGTTATTAACCATTTTGCCATCTATTGAACAACCTACCATGGTGCCATTCAGCCCACCAATCAACTGATTAATATATAAATTAAATAAACTAGGCGACGTTAGCCCACCCTGCCTAACACCACAGTATAAACCATATGAAGCCGACTGTGCACCTGCCCACCTCACATAGTTGCTCTGGTGTGAGTACCAGTACTGAAAAATGTGAATAAATTCTGGGGGTAACAAAGTTTCACTATACAGCTTATTCCAGAGAATGTCATACGAAACAAGATCGAAAGCCTTCGAGAGGTCTAGAAAACATGCATAAATCGGCGTTTGTCTATCTGTATAATACCGGACAGTCTGCTTGAGACAAAAAATAGCACTTTCAGTAGACAAACCGGTTCTAAAACCAAATTGACCATCATTTAGCGCAATATGCGCGTCCAACTGCCTTCCTAATAGACTATCCAACACCTTACCGAAAACAGTTGCCAGTGAGATTGGTCTATAATTTAATCTATCTGACAAATCACCTGTCTTATTTTTTAATACTGGTACAACCACCGTAGTCATAAGATCCTTCGGCAAATATGAATGCCCTACACAAAAATTAAACAACATCATAAGTATCCTGGGAAGATGCACACCCGCAAACCTCAAATGTTCCACGCTCAGACCATCGTGACCCGGCGACTTACCACGCTTCATCGTGAAAATAGCTTTTTTAACATCTTTTGAAGTAAATGAAACATGATAATCACCAGCACTCACAGTCCGAACACACTGTCCCTTAGTACTAATATTAGTAGGCTCAATTTGAAAGGTTCTCTTAAACATATCAGCAATGTCCACAGGGCTCGTTAGCCCACCAACACTACCCGGCAAGCCCGACCTGGGATTCAAAGAGTTCGTATGTCTCCAAAAAGAACTAAAATGCTTTTGTTCATGTTTCATAGCTATAATATTCAATTTAATCTGTGTCTCATTGTCTTGACACCATTTTAATTTGTTTTTAAATTTTTGTCTAGTAAACTTCATTCGTTCATAGAAAGGCCCAAACCTTGGCCTACCATACGAAACCCAAGTGAGAAACCCAAGCCTAGCCTCTGCATGATATTGCTTCACATATTTATTCCAACCGGTAACAAAACGTTTATTCTTTTTATATGGCATATATGTAGATCTAGCAGCTTCTTGCAAAATAGATATAATTTTATAATACATATTATCAATTATTGACTTATGTTCAATATTTTTACATATTTTATCGCTACAATCTCTAAATTGACTAGGAAAATCAATATCGCGTAAGGCTTTATTACATAACTCACTATACCTTGATATTTGAAAAGAATTTCTAAAACCCCAAATGATTGCATTATTATTATTATTATGCTGAATATCATGTTGAGCAAACTTCGGTATTAAAACATCAAAATCACAAATTATTTCAAGAGGAAAGTGGTCAGACCACGAAACATCATTTAATATATTAATCTCATGAATAGAACGTTTTGCACTATTTGTCACCACGCAGTGATCTAACCACCTACCAGTCCCGTGATAGTCACTCAAGAATGTAAAAGAATCTGATTCAACACCCAACATATCAGTATCTGCGCACATCCAATCATGGTCACTACAAAATTTAATTAATTCATTATAAAATAATTCACCTGGGTGCGCATTGAAATCTCCTAATAAAAATACATTTTCAATATCATTACACTCCACAATAGCATTTACTTCTGACAAAATATCTGTATACTCTATCAAATTATTGAAATTGTTAACAGGCATATAAATAGAAAAAATTAACATTACTCTACTCCTTATTGCTACCTTAATCGCAGCTAATCTAACATTGTTACATTTAATCACCGTTACATTATCAAAAGCACTTGACTTCCATAATAAAGCGACACCACCATAAGGTCTTCCCCATAATAACTCTGACGAATCAACAGCTGACACACCCGTTGAATTAAAATCTGGGTGGATGCCATCGAGAAACCCTAAATCATGCTGAAGCAACCAAGTTTCCTGAAGAGCTATTATATCAGCTGAAAGGCATAATTCTTGTATATAATTTACTGATCTCTTAATGGATTTACAGTTATAACTTACTAGCTTACACTTTTTATATATATGTTGTTGTAGATTAGACATCATTTTATTGCTTTTGAAACATCTGTGTCTATTGCATTTCGCGCTCTAAAAACAAAATAACGCCTAAAAAAGATCCCATTTGGCCAAAGGCTATCATTATTAAACAAATGGATTGAATGTTTAGGAATTAAAATCTTATAAGAATCATATTCCTTCTCATGTTTCATCACGACCTTCTCTGGTAAAACTGTAACATTTGTTTTTTCCTTTATGTAATCCGCTATGTCCTCCGATGATACATCTTTCGACACATTATATATTAAAAAAGGAATCCTTATATCAGCAGCTTTGAATTTCGAAGTGAAATCAACATTCGCAGTGCCTTTTTTTCCAACAAAACGTGATTGCTTCTTACGTCTTTGCACTAAATTCCAATCTTGTTCCCTACTAGCCTCTGCATAATACTGTTCATTATTGTTTACAGGCATAATCTTATCTTCCGTACAAATTCGTTGACTCGTCCCCGATACATCTAGTGCAGTTGCACTCAATGTAGGCTGAAGCGGGACAGCAATACGTTTGCCGCATGCATCTGACGACGCACACGCACTCCGTATATTAACACATCCACCGTCTTCATTCATTAAATGCAATGAGCCGTTGACAACTGAATCAGCATACGATATGCAGTTTACTTTATTAACATTATGAACATTTTCACAAGATATAGATTGAACCTCCTTATTTTGCAGTAAACGTTCATCAAGCAATTCTTTTGAAACATAATCGCCTTTTATTTTCTTCACTTCAGATTGCAACAATAGTATATCCTTTAATAATCTAGTTACATCAACATGATCAAATGTAATAGGTGGCAGTTTATTTAAATCTCTCGCTACAAAAATAGGTACGCTTTCTGGATCCGTGTTTTTAAACAACGATATAATATCCTCCAAGTCTCGACATGATTTTTGATCTTTTCTTCGCTTTATTTTTTTAACATTAGTAGTTACAGATTCAAACAGCAACGACTTTGCACCATCTATATCATCCGTTGTAAAAGAAGAACTGCACACTTTGATTAAACTTTCTTCATCCATAACATCAATCTTGTTTTGAATAAAGGCGAGTATCTCGCTTATTACAATATTACACGAAGTACACTTTAACAACGACATTTTTCATATAAATACCACGACCTTCAGCGACGCAGGGTAGGTCGCGACGCAAATAGTGTAAATTTTATAATTCTCATGTTACACGCTGTCAGCCAGCGATGGCTGACGCGGTCTAAACGAAAAGTCTAGTATCAGCCACCGATGGCTGACACGGTCTAAACGAAAAGTCTAGTATCAGCCACCGATGGCTGACGTGGTCTAAACGAAAAGTAGAGTATCAGCCACCGATGGCTGACACGGTCTAAACAGAAAGTCTAGGGTCAGCCACCGATGGCCGACACAGCCTAAACGGAAAGTCTAGTGTCAGCCACCGATGATTGACGTGGCGCTCAATGTGTTAAACCTAATCTTAAAGCTACATTACAAATTTCTTACTAAATCTAACAGTATACAGTAGTAGCCTTATCTTACGAAAGTACAATGATTATCGTAAGCTATAAAAATATAACAACAGCAGAGAAGCCGTAATTGTCCACATAGCTGCCTACATATATGACATGGATCCAATTCCACTAAGTGTATTATTTTTTCGTACAGACAAGTCGAGCTAAGCATGTCTGAACTTTAATTCACAAATCTCCTATACGTGAGTCCAGTCCATTTACAATTTAGAATATATCATATAATTAGTACACTTTAACCTTTTTTTAATATTAAAAATGGCCCAAGTTTAAAAAATAATAATAATAGAAAAAGGTTATTTTTGGTTTAGTATAGGAACAAAGTTTTTTAAAATCTACTTTCATTATAAAAATAATATCTTATTTTCTGTTTAAGTCAATGTGTTTTATATTTTTAAAGAATTTTAATTTACATATATAAATCGGGTCCAAAAAAATACGGATTTTTTAACACATCACTTCTTTACGTCACTTTTTTTATTTTTTATTACATCACTTATTTCAAGGTTCATAACATGAGAACTAAACCTCATAGAATTAAAAAAAATCATAAACACATTCGAACACCCTAGAAGTATAAACAAGTCAAATAGGAACGAATTCCAAAACCTCATTCTTTTTTCGCGACCCGTTTCATGCCCAAATACAAAATATAATGACAGCTGGTGCACAAAGAATCAATATCCAAGGCAAGCAAAAGACGCGTGCACGACTAACCACAAACCCTTTCTACCCTGATAAAATAAGCCTGTAACTTTATTTATATTTAAGCTAAAATAAAAGTTAATATCGTGTATTAAGAATCACTTTCACAACATCAAATCCATTATGGATAATTTATTAACAAGGATTCGCACACAATTTAAGCATATTCAAGAACAAAGAGTATACCCGTTTTGTCTTAAACCGCACAGGACGTATGAAGAGCCCTGCGGTAAAACGGTAATACTAAACTTACTTCATATAAAAAACAAGTTAAACAAGCTCTTTAGTCTTTTATAACATTACAACGTTTACAGTCATTCTAAAAAAAAGAGAGCTATTCGTCGTGAGTATTCGTATATAAATTGCTGTCGTTATTGAGAGTGGGTGTAATGCTATATAGGGTATGGGAAACAAGCTAAACACACCGAAGCTGTGTGATATCGACGCTTTAGAGAGTTTGTCGTTAAATCGAGTGACGTTACATGAAGGTTACACTGTATTATTAACATAGAAGGTAAACCTAAGAATCAGTTATAAAGGCAAAAGATCAGGCAAGATCAAAAGGCAAATCAGTTATAAAAGTAAGAACTAAGAATCAGTTATTGGAAAGGGCAATAATCCGTCTTCTATCAAATAAACAAACTATACTCTTACAAGTTCTAAATAAATATATTACAAATAATACTTATATATCAACACAACTACGTAATTTACTGTAATTATTAATTATCATTGAGAGAAGACATTCTGTAGCAATTTACTGACGGGATGTAACTGTTTATTCTGTTTGCGAATTGGTCATCTCATCTACCAACGCAATTACATGGAATAATGCTAAAATTTCAGTAGAGGCGTAAAATATACGATATTTTTAAGCTTTGTAAACACGTTACCGTATTTTTTTAATAGTGTGCAAATACCTATTTATAAAATCACGCATTTATTATAAAAAAACGATCTTGTTTTGATTTTTCTCATATATTTAACGTTTTATAAACTATACAAAGTATTAACATTATACTACCTTATATCATAAATCCACGAATAATTTCTTATCCGAAATATTTGTCGAACTGAAGTTCTACCATTTATTTTGGAATGTACCAGGTCCATGAATTTAATTCTGTTGAGGTTGTAAGTTTCGTGATGTCCTCGTGTCTCAATCAAGTAATTCAATTCATTAGTTCAGTTTAGTCTGAATCTCGACGAATGAAGACATGTCACGAAACATCAATCTGTTCGTAGCCAGTGAGTTTTAATTAAAATTATTATTTTAGAATATTTTTTACATGTCAATTAAGTCGGAAAAAAATCTGGCCTCTGAGAGCTATCTTGACGTACACTGCCTAAACCATTGGAGTTACACAAAGATGATGTACCGTAGGAAAGTTTGTCTTTAATAGTTTTAATAAAAAAGTCCATGACAGCATATTAGTTTTATGTGGAAGCCACTATGACCAAAATTATGAACCATAAATTTAATTAAATTAGATACTATTTTACAATGCACATTTTATATATTATAATACTGAAGATATTCACTAGAAATAATTTATATGGCAGAACAACGTTTGCCGGGTAACTAGTAGTTCTATAAAAGAAATTCACTATAACACAAATAAATACAGAAATTTGATTAATATTGTATGTTTTTAGTTAATATAATTATTTATTATCAACCAAGCAGTTGAAAACAACTGAGAAGTACCTGTATCCTGCTATTTCACTTTTTTTTAAATTATTTCTCTTTGTGATTGAGATAGTATTTGTCCAGGCGATTTTTAAATTGGTTCACATTTAGAACTGAGATTACATCTCCTAGGAGATCATCGATTCTCTGACAATCCTGTTGCTTAGAAAGTGCTTGTGTGGATTGTTTGTTCGACTAGTACATAGCTTAAACTGATGGCCTCTGAGATTGGTGCTGCTACTGAGTATTAACATTTCTTTAAAACCTTCAAGGTTATAACGCCCTTTTAGTATCTTGTAGGTTTCCGCCAATCACCGCGGCCTCTGAGATCCTTAAGCGTGATATAATTATAGTGAGTTATCATTGGAATATATCCAGTCTCTTCAATTTGTTCAGTCTTAAATGTTGAAGCTAAAAGCTTTGATTGTTTTCACATTTAAAATAAGTAATCCTATTTAAAATCATTGATATGTTACGTTTATGTTTGATTTTATTAATTTTTCATATTTTTATATCCATAGAGTGACTTGCACCAACAAATTGAATCTAGTTAAAAACTTAACTGTCCCCATAGAATACTTGTGCAATTACCCCAAACCCATTTTTTTTCCTGTTAGCATAAATAACACTCACATTTTCTTAAAACATTTATGCAATTTAAATATTTATTATTTCTAATTAAATTTATATTGTTCTATGATTTTTTTTTCTTTGTTCTGAGTCTTATGTGCTGCACATATCAACTATATACAATAAATTTAATGACAAATGAGTTGCTGTTGTGTTAATTTATTATGAGCGATGGTTAACCGAAACGAATAAAAAAAAATTGGCTGTGCTATTTGAAGGTATAATGAGAATTTAATTCGCTAAAATGGCTACACGAACTTACACCAAGGAGGAATTATTGCATTATTTAAAAAATTCCAATGAAGACGCCTTCAGCAATGGCAGTGATGACAAATATCAGCCTGACGTTGATGATAAAGAGAGCGAGGATACGGAGGTTATTGTGAATTTCATAGCAAAAACTGCAATTCCATCACGATCGCTGACTCCGGGAGGTACACCCTCAGCTCACCACCCTAATTTACAATTGCCGACTCCAGGAGATTCAGCTTCAATTAACGTCCCTGATTCAGAGTGGAAATCCGAAGTTTTGCCGACAGGTGGGGAAACATTTGCAGGAAATTATGCAATACAAAATATAGACACTATTACAGACGATGGACGAGTTTCGTTGACTAAAATCTATGAATATTTTGTATCAGATGATTTGATTGATGGTAAATGATGATTCATATTAATAATTATACTCATTTATTGAAACAAGTACGTACTACACAATTTAGAAGGATGACAAAGTGGAAAGATGTCAATGGAGAGGAGATGAAAATTTTTTGGTGTAATAACGTACATAGGCCATAAATTTATTCGGTGGAGATGTAGCGGTTGGTATGCGAAACTAAAATGTCAAGGGCAGTTGGCTCGAAAAACCAAACAAATGCATACAGAGTGCAAAGCGTGTAAAGAAGCATTTTGTTTGGATTGCTACAATGATAAACATATGTGAGTTCCTTATTTTTTCCTGATTAAACGTTTCTGATATCTTTTATTTTTGTTTTATTTCATACAAGTACAAAGCCCGATTTCATAAGAATGCTTATAACTCATACTACGCATATCTTTATTTATTTTTTTAATGTGAAATTATAATTGCTTACATTAGAGATCAGGGTTTTTGGTATACGTTTACGTAGTTTTCATTAGAATAATATGCCATGTTCATAACAAAAATAAACCCCAAAGTTGCATCAACAAATGAGTCACCTGTGATTCCTGAATTTCATTCAAAAGTTCGTGTGTCGTATGTGCTCATTGGACAGTTAAGTTGTTAAGCTAGTATCAAACCCTATTTAGCGTTAAACTGTATTTATTATCTTGCATGGAAACATCAAGTCTTAATATTTCTTAAATCACCATTGTTTGAGAATTGAAGAGTCTAATTTTAAAACCCACTATAACATATTTTTTTCAAATCCCATAAATTTATAAACACTTATATTTAATCTTTGACTCAACAATCACATTCTTATAAGGCAATATAAGGTATTTAAATTATTATTCTGGAGTGAAAAAGCAAAAAAGAAAAAAATCATATATAATATTTGCTTTGATAAAAACATTTCAAATTACTATTAGGACTATAAAGTAATTTTGTACGAAAATCGTTTTAGCGGATTTTTAAATTAGACGCCTCAATTATGCTTTAATAAAAGTTTGTTTTGTATTGTACATTTGAATTGAATGATTTTACAAAGTTGACGGTTGACGCTTAAAATTACGGAAACAAACAAAAAAGTGCAGATTGCAGTTTTGCCATAACGGTTTGTCAGTGCGTGAACAAACATTGACGTCGAATTTAATAGCCTTCTCGAATGAATCAATAACATCTTGCGTCAGAATACACTTGTGACATCTATGATTACATTAACAACTCTAGTAAGCAATGCACCAATATTTTCTTTAGAAACACTGTGCCATTTTGTGGTGAGACATTTTTCTATATACGTATGACTTGATTTTTTATCTGAAAAAAAAAACTAATAACAAAGAAAACCATAGTAGGTAAATTAAGAAGTCACTTTGAAAATTAAAATCTGCAATAATATTTTTGGATTATCTAAAAATCATTTACCTGGACAATTGGCCAAGTCTAATGTAGAAAATATAGCACTATTTTTAACCAGTGGGTTGTACTCGTCGCAATAATAATGTAAAGCCATCGCGAGTTCAGAAGGCAGTTTATCTATTCGCATTAGAAGCATAACTCCATTTTCAGTAATATCTGCCTTGTATTTGTCAATTAGCTCACCGGAATCTTGTGCAGCGAGACTCGAACTATCGAGTACTAAATGTCTAACTGTTGGACTTTCATTACCTGAAACAGAAAGATACATTAAAGTAAATTGCGAATTATAATGACGATTTAAAAAAGTTTAAAAGGTAACTAGCATATTTATATAAAATTTTAAACTCATATATATTTAAAATTGTAGTAATATGTAGGAAGCAGCTAGAGCAGAGATGTCAAACTCAATTTTGCAGAGGGCCATATATTAAATTTGGAATGTGAAGGCGGACTGGATTCAAATAAAAAAAATAACTGAATTATTATAGCATTTTATTTATTTAATTATATAATATACTTCTTTTATATCGATAAGGAATGTTCTAGTCTAGACCTTGAAGCTCGTGGAAGATTCTGTTATTTTCAACAAAAATAATAGGGTATTTCCTCTTGTTGCTAAGAAATGGTATTACTGTCTATCTGTCTCACTTGTCTAGGGCACGCGCTGCCCTTGAAAATACTTATAAATGTAGTGTGCGCATTTATAACTTTCGTAGATGAATCGAGTGAAGTCTTTTTTTTACACTGGCTCGACATAGTGACTACAGAGTACCTGATGGTAAGTACAGTGTAGTCTATAAACGAAAGCGACTATCAAAGGATAAAAATCCATTGATAGTCTACATCGTCATGTCGGCCCACATATACCACGACTGAAGGTCTCTAGGTATATGAGGATATACACAAGCTGATCCGGAAATGCGACAAGCCGATACCGGTCACTATGACGGGCTTCACACCCATGTACTGTGGTCGCGATACAGACGAGCACCGACGCCCTACCACCTCGCTGCTGCTCGTTTAGCATTACCCTTAACACTACGTTTAGCACGCGAGCAGCTTCGTCTCCCAAAAAAAAAGTCTAAAAGCTCTAAGTAACACGGCCGTATCTTTGACATGACTGAGCTAGAGAGTGTTTATTTTAAATTAAATGGGATAAAATTGTGTTTAGAATTAATTCCACGACAATTTCACAGTTTTAAACCTGTTGTATTATTTTTATTTATTCATAACGTTTCATTGAAAGGCATCTTTATTATTTACAAGTCCAAGAATATGTTAAGTGCATCAGCATACACAATGATTAAAATTCAAAATTAAATAAATATCTTGCAATAACAACAGAAAATAAAAGAGTAAACTGTATGGGTGTGCATGTGTCTTCATGCTAGGGCGTGTAAAAAAGTTATATAAATACTCACGTAAATATCTTGCTGCAACAGAAGCTACTTTATTAACAAAGTCGTTAAATAACAAAAAATCAAAATTTTTGGATTTGCTGTTGTATACAAATATAAATGAAATTGTATCTTGTTTTTCTAATATTAATGAAATTCCTGAAATAATACATTTTATTAGTTGAATGCTCTTATTTCCTAAAAACGGCTTTTCCAGTTTTGTCTCTTTTTTATTTAGCATATTAATATCAATGAATTGAGAGTAGTTACAAGTTCACATAAATTTAGCAATGATAGAAGCCAGTTTTGGAAGATATTGACACAATGAGAGTAAAATTTTGCAATCGTTTCTATATGACAATTCAACATGCAAAACAATATGCATCCAAACACCCAGATTGAGAACAACTAGCTGTAGGTTTTACAAATATTTGTTGTGTGAGGATTGAACCCTTACCATTGACACATTGAAGTCGCATGCACAACCACAGTGCCAACCGAGTCTTTATTACTATGTTGCACATAATTTTTTTTATACAGGCTTGACAAAATTATTCTAATGTACTGGATTTTAAATGTAATAAAATCAATAAACAGTAACAACCAAAGTAACAAACAGTGGATGAGAATATAATAGCAGTGATTGTCATTTTTATGCTAGCATACATTTTCTATTAGGGTGCTGGGCGGTGCCTTGTCACTGCTGGCACTCGCTCGCATAATACTCTACAGCGACGGAGCATACCAGGCAGCGCTCTGCTCTTTGCAAGGACGTAATGAAGGTGAAGGAGGCGACGAAAAGGGATCGAGAGACTTTTGCCAGCCCTGATAACATTACCCACCGCCCCGCTAGGACAAGACGACAGAGGAGGACCTTCGCCAGAAACCCTATTCCCTAACTGGATTTTGCGATGGATGTCATACTTGAAGGAGTTCGTCGCTCAATATCCAGACGTGAGCGGTGTGCGATGTGTTCTCACACACCGCTCAAATGACAATTGGCAGAGACGAGAATTGGGGAGCAGGCGCTTTCCCAGCAATTATAATAGGAGTGAGCAGGGGGTGGCATCATATCAAAAAGCATAGACATTGTTACACTATCCGGAATACGGAAAACATCATAAATCGTATGTGTATTCGAGAGTAAGCGCACGAAGAGAACGGCGGATGACATCTGTTACTAACTTCTATATAGTTGCAATTAGGACTGTTGATATTCTTTAAATATCAGATTTTCGATAAATCGAAATAAAATATCGACTTATCCGTTATATCGATATTTTACCAACAGTCGTATTAGAAAGTCCAGTATTCGATTTTGACGATGGTAGCAATGCTATCGACATATTATTATTGTTTTCTTCCGCATTAAAAATGGTGTCTATCTTAATATTTGTCTTTTTTTATGGTTAGTTGGGCATATGCATAATGGTGTTTTGTTTTTAAGTGGGTTGCTAAATTAATTGTATTTCCGCTGCTTTTATAATTTTCCCACATAAGTTACAGGAAACATTTCTTGTATCAACTTTTTTAAAATACGTCTATACAATAGAAGAATTGGTCAAAGAAGACATATTTTGACAGTAAGCTATTCCTATGTAACTAGATATTAAATAAATTAATATGAATAAACACTTGCTTTAACCGCTACATTACAATAAAATCGGTAGTTGTTCATCTCTTTTTAACTTCGCTCAATGTTATCCACAGACTAAGCTCAATAGATTCTAGAGGTAGGGATGATAACTATGCTAAGCTATTAACGCTGACAATAACAACAAACAGCAATTGTAAATAAAGTAAATAAGTAAACTAGGAATACAGCAAATACACAATAAAGTGTAAATTAAATGTGGTATATTAATTTTACGATGATTTTGTATACTAAATAGAGTACGAAAAAAGAAATTGATTTTTAAAAATTATCGTCGTTTCTTATCGACATTTCAGTATCGAATTATCAATATATCAACTAAAAAAATATTTGTAGTAAATATCGATAATTTGAAATAATAATATCGATATTTCGATATTTTATCAACAGTCCTAATTGCAATTTTAAGATAAGCAAAATATTATAAATTGTAGATTTAATTGGAATTAAATGGTGTGATTACTTATAAATACCAGGCTTGTGTCTCATTTAGAGCACAAACATAATATATCATATGGTAGAAATAATTCAAGGAACAGTATAGTATTAACTAAAATATAAAAACAAACATACCCCATCTTAATTGCAGAATTGTGTCATCATTCACTTTATATTCTTCACCAAGATTTGATAGATCATTATAAAATTTAATTTTGTTGTTTTTACTAGATACAATTACTTTGTTATCATTATAAAATATATTTTGTAAATATCCTAATGTACATACAACAACAACTATCACTACTGCTATAATTAGCCATTGATTGACATATTTATCTGAAGACATCATTAAATTTGCTCATAAAAGATTGAGAATGTGTAGATATATAATTAGGTAAGATGTATCAAAAATGATATATCTAAAACTGGAATGAAAGCATTCCAACGTTTATTAATCCATTGGTGGGAACAAATGTGTGGCCTGTGTACTTTCTTCTTCTGAATTTGTATTATTCCTGCAAAACGGGTTTTGTGGTAAACAGACATTACCAAAACATGCTTTGTGTCAAATTAAATTACATATTTATCAGTGGCATACTGTTACTATGCATTAGTATAAGATAGATATTTATTATATTTGGGTTTTTATGATATTAAAGTCATGCAAAAAGTAATCAAACATAAATTAATAGAAGGCTGAATGTATTAATATTTCTTAAAATATAATATTAACACAGTCCCTGCCGGACCGTTTTCTGAAGATTGTCCGTTTAGGCCGCGTGGGGCGTGTGCGCCCCACACTTTACACTTGTATTGTTTTGTTTCTGGTGAATGCCTTACAATAAATAAGATGCCGCAAAAAACATAATTATCAAGGAAAGGTTGTATACGCTCCACGATTAAATGAAGGCATCAGCAGTAGTACTAAGATGCCCGTAATTGACTGCATATTGAATTTTTTTTAATTTTTCATTTTACAATGATAATACCAAATGGCTTGAACGGAAAGTTCAGCGTTGGGCGCATATACCCACGCGGCAGGGAACGTGTTAATGATGCTATTTACGAATTTATTAAAAATGTCACAACCTTTAATGTGATTCAGAATAAAATAAGTTTAAAAACGTGCAAATCATTTACGTCAGAGGAGAGCCATAATACAAGCGTAACAACTATAGTAATAAGTAAGAAAGAAAACACAAAATAATAATTTTGTTGAGTTTGATTCCTTTTCCTACCTTAAAATGATAGATTATTATATGTAATTTTTTATTGCTCATAGTTATCAAATGCACAGGCATTAGAAACGTAATAATTTCTTTAAAACTTATTATTATTGTTGCTACAGGCGGTCTAAATAATGAATATAATAGTGAGCATTAAGCTTGAGAAAGAAATTTACTATAACTGACCTTTTGGATAATGCATGGTTAGATGGTTAGTAACCTCAATTAATTTAAGCATACAATTAATAGCACCAATAATAATTTTAACAACTGTTAGTAAGAAAATTACAACAATTTTATAGATACCTATCAGATGTAAAATCTTTCTTTATAACACCAGTTCAATATTTATTTAATTGCTAAGGTGAATTGATAGGTTACATTAACAGTCTTCACAGCTGTATAAATTTTTTTTTGTATTTTTCCCTCTAGGGAAGGCAAACGCTTCTGCCATACAGCCATGTCAAAGGTCATTTCTTCATCATACTGTATAAATAATTACATTGATCTCTAAGATCACAAGATCGTGTCCGCTCATACGTCAACCATAAAACTAAGATCACAAAATGGCGTCCGCTCATTCGTCAATCATAAAATTCTCGCGCGTGTCATGGCCTCATGGCCTACTAGATATATTGTGGTAGATGGCGCCACCAAAAATAAAATTGCCACATTCACCCTATATACCCTTAAAATGAATTATATATTCCAATACGGAATAATGCAAAACTTCTGTCATACATATTATTTTTACACCCGACTTGTCTTGAATTAAAAACCATTTATGTAATTAATATACGTGATAGAATTGTAAACCTTCTATGGTACATGATGATTTTAATAATTTTCCATTATATTCAATCAATTCTCAGGATGAATTATAACAATAGATGGGCAAAATATAATCAGATTAAAAACGATTACGATTACATTTTGCGTTTTCATCATCAATATGACTGCATTTTGCTTATCTGTTTTAAACACTACGGAATCCCCAAATGCCTTTGACAAAAAACTGGATATATAAAAGAAGCTTACGTACCTATAGCTAAAGTATTCAAAGAGCCAAGTACAAGTTGACAAAATCGGCGACTCTGATTTAGGAATTAATTAACTAATTTAATTTGTAATATTTGAATTAAGTATAAGGAAAACAAAGATGCTTCTATATATCTCAGCCTTAGCTATTATGGTTATCATTGCTGTTATTTCATTAGTCTTTACCACTGAGAATATAATATAGCAAGTGTATACTTAGAGAAATATGATTTAATGGCAATTTTCATTATAAATAAACTTATTCCAATGAGCTGTATATCACTAAAAACAGTAGGTTCCAAGTTAACCTTGTTGTAAGAGTATACATTGCTACTAGACCCGCTCAGCCCGTTTCCCTCGCTTGTAATTTTTTGACGGAAAACTTTGTTTAAAGGGGTAGAGTGATTTTGCTTGATGAGTTTTTTTGTAGCAAAACCTTTTTACCATTATAAGCTTAAGAATATGTAGCAAACCAAAACTTTAATGCGGTACATATTACCTTCACACTATGTAATAAACAGGCAGATAAAAGTTTGGATAGCTTAAAATTAATAAATGACGTTAAATCGTTGAAAATTTGACATTCTTTTCAGGTTTAGTCATATTAGGAGTAGTGCAAGCAGCCCCTAAAACAAATGATTCAAGACATGACCATCATCACCACGTGTGTCAGGAATTCACGAAAGGACAAGTTTTCAACGACAGCCAGGCTCTGGGCACATGGCATTTGCTTCACTTCAAAACTGAGAAAACCAAAGGATCTGGCGAATCCCATTGCGTTGAATTCAGTCCTGTCACTGTAGAAGTCAGCTAACCTTTAATTTTATTAACGACATCCATTTATATATTTCTATTCAATTATTGCATGATTGCTTGTGCCACTAGATACAATCATATTGGCAAGAAAAAGTCTTTCAATTTGATTAATAGGATATATTTTAGTCTAAAAAGAATTATTATATTGTAGCTTTTAAAAAAAAAAATATTTCTTGGTTAAAATCGATTGTAATTAAAACATGTTTTGGAACGTTCTATTACCTATAACGAATCTTGGAATTACAGTTTATATGTAATTTATTAATGTTTCTAATTTAATTTGTATAAACGAGTTTTTTATAAATGTGTTTAAGTTTCCTTCATAAGTTATAATAAAATACATATCATAATTACCTACTTTTATACTTTCATAATTACAGTGCTTGCTTTTAGTATATTTACATCTGAAGGATAATATTTTTATTATTTAATCCTTTCATACTATATTTCAGGATCGTACAAATCTTCAAGATCTAATCGGAAAATATGTGGAAAACATGAAATGGGAGAATTTAACATTAAAGATGCAAATTCCGTGCACTAGTATAAATTCGAACAAAACTCGAGATTACTATCTCGAGAGACTTGAAGGGGACGGATCTTACAGAACACTTCAGAAGCCGCTTGTTACTGGTAAGATATTATTCAAATTATTTATAGGAAAAAAAATAACCCTTATTATTACAAATTGTATCAAAATTGTTCAGAAAGAAACAATATTACGAATAGACGTCACCATAATTATCTGATAAATATGTTTTCCACAATTTTGCTACCTATCTAGCATGTAAAAATCTATCATGTCTATAATAAATAAATGTAATTTGATATAAACAGCGATTACATTATCGTTGGTGACGCAGAGAGAATAGTCGCGTGTAGAGGATAAAAAAGAAGTAAAAATCAATACTTTATCGAGAAATCATGACAACGAATGTATCAGGCCAAACCAGTTTGCATATCACCACAATCTGTCACCCTGTTCAAAATGTCGAACAAAAATTAAATTTAGATTTCGCGCGCGACACGCCTTATACTCGTATTTGTTTGTAGGTACAATATGTGAGAATTTACATAAATTATGTTTCACAGCTAAGTTGGATTTGACGGGCTTCAACCGTTACCCGATGAGACTGAAAATCATTGAAAATGATTATCTTGGTATGATGGATTGCCATGAAAAGTTCATGTTCCTGCTTGGCAAGCAACCACCGGAGAATAAGGTACTAGACGAGCGCCTAACGAAGATGATCGAAGCCTATTGGCCTGAAGAATTTTAGACACAATATCTCGATTTAGTTACATTTGTTTATGTATACTCAATGTATCATTGTAGTGTTTAATTTCTTTATAAACAAGAAATAACATAATCCATATGCAACTTAATTCTTTTTTATTAAATTTATCTACTATCTATATTCTCTTCTATTTACAAATCTATAACGAATTATAATTTATCTTAGGACTCTTTAAGTATAAATTGTCTAATCTCGGTTTTCGTTATGCCCTGAGTACGGCGATCAGATGCGCTATTTACAAGCTTAAAGTGGAAACATCCACTATCGCTATAGTTCTGCAAAAGAGATTAGCATCAAGCTATTTTATACGTACTAGGTAATGGACCTTATATTATTTATAATTTAAGGTTATGAGCATTGTTTTCCAATAAATAATATCAATATTACCTATGACAGAAAAATGGTTATAGGGACAAATGATATCAAAAGTTTTTAAATAACGACATACTTCTTAAAATAGAACACATCAATAAAATTAGTACAAATATATAAATAATCACGCAACGAACAGAGCCATTAGTGACTTTCCACCCCATCGGTACGAATGCAGCCCCTACAAACACTAAAGCACCACTCAAATTAAGTGCGGCTCGATCAACAGTCATTTTCGGTTACAATTAACCACACATTTGAGTGAAAAGTCAACCACCCACTCCAATTGATTTATTGTATCCTACACGAGTTCCGCCATTTTGTGGTGGCAATTGTATTTTATAAAACGGATATTAAACTAACTAGAAGTACACGCGAAATTAATATATTTTATATTCTTACGTTTCTATTATTCTTAAAAAATATCTAATGATTAGGTACACACATCCTCCTTAATGGGTAATATATTTGATTACAAACACAAAAATGGAATACTTTTTATAACAAAACACTCTGAATAAATGGTTCTATTAAATACATAGCCACTATCTTCCATTATGCTATAAGTTACCTAGAAAATGAATACAACAACGAAGTTTACAAATGAAATTGCAAAATAAGACACCTATATAACTAAAGCCCAATTTTATTACAGTTAAGATATGTTCGAATTTTATAAATATGGCAAATACAAAGTGTACTCGTTAAGGTAAGTAGGCAAGTATATAGAAATTACATTTATGAATGTAAAAAAATAAAACAATTTAAGATTACAAGGGCTGAGAGCACTAGGAATTATTTCATTTTGTGAAACTACATAGAGCCACAATGAAATGAAAAATAAGCAAAATCTTAGGTAATATACTAAAGAGACATGTTCCTTCATTACAATCTATATCCTTGAATTATTATGGCGTGTGCCGCGTAGGGTGCAACGCTGTTCATTTGTCTAAACGCACTAGCATTTTGAAGGGCACTCGATACGAAGGGCTGGGAAAGTGTTGCACTTTACAAAAAGTTAAAATGCTGCTCGTGTATTCAAGTAGAGTCGGCTGTTAACAGAACTTGTGCCTTTTTACGTAAATCCACGTTTTTATTAAATGAATTAAATACATGACATTTTTTATTTGTATGTGTAGGTAGATAGTGAGTCTGAGATTCATAGACGCTACTATGACTTTACTTAAGCTTTGTTAAAAAAATAGCTTAATAGCATTGAAAGAGCCATCCAAGTTGACGAAATGTGTGACTTACCTCATAGTTTGAAGTTAATTAAATAATATGTTTTATAATATTTGAGTACAGGCTATGCAAAGTCAAAGTAGCGTTTTTAAATTACATTCTAGAGTTAGGTTACTGTGTGAAAAAGCCCCTCTAAATAAATAAATAGAAAAATAGGGTTAGTTATGTATAAAACTACCTATGTATTAATAAAATAAAAATAGTAATAATAATAACAGTATATTAGTGGTTACAATAATATCTTGGCAGGTTACCTATAGAAAACAGTTTCACAACTATCTTATTAATAATTAAGTATGTCCAAATAACACAAACCGTAAGTGTAAACAATTACATTTTTCTTTTTTTATCACGTGATTCATCATGGAATGATTGGAAAAGTTGAAAAAGTAATAACCACTAAATGAAGCCGATAAGAAATCTGACAACCAAAATACCTAATAATGAAAGAAAGGTATAATTTTCAGCTATTCGGTCACCGTATCGATGGTAAAGTTTTTCAATTACCCATAGAAGTGATATTCCAACATAATCATTGTACCAGGATTAGTTACTACTAACAAATTTAACTTCATGCAATAGTTATGAAATGAAATTAATACTTCTTTTGTTTATTTTATTATAACAATAGTTAGTATTGCGTGCCCACAATATAACGTATACTATTACTTCAAAAGTTCTTGTGATCTCATGCTGCGCTCTTTAAAATGGGAAAGATCAGTCCAGTACACTGCACTACATAATTACTGAGATTTTTCAATATTCATTAGGTTAAGTTGGGTATTAAAATAAATCATCACATTAATCACCACATTACCACCATCACATCATCATCATTACATCATCACATTATTTAATCAATAAATAAAAACCAACCAACTGTAACTTTTTAGAATCCAGATGGAAGGTAAACTAGAGACCAGAGATGGGCCAATTTTAATCTGATTAATGATTACAAAATGTAGTCATAACTTTAATTTAGTTGCTCTGTAATTATGATTAAAGTCCTTCAAAACATTAAGGAGTCGAAAATGTGTAATTGAGGATTCCGTAGTGTTTAAAACATAGATGAAAAAAACGCAGTCATATTAGTGATGAAAAACGCCAAATAAAATCGTAATCATTTTTTATTAATCTGATTATATTTTGCCCATCTATGCTAGATACCAATATAAGTACGAAGACAGTGATGCCATCATACCAACATGCTCAAAAGTCTATTCTCACTTCTTTTAAAGAACAAAATATAGAAGGCGATTCATGCTAAGTAGGATATCTTTACATAATCAAAACAAAAAATATTGGAAAACTTAAAAAAGTGTATTTTTAAAGAGAAAGCACAATAAACTAAGATCTGGGTATTTTTTTACTAATCCTCTAACATAAATATAAACTTGTTTTAAACCATTTCATATTATGCATTTAGTACTGCAGTAATAATCTCAGCTGGCCTGGGCGTGTTTGGCATAGGTCTTAACCTTAGAGGTCAGACATTAAATGAATAAAGCAGTAATTTAAAAATGCACTTTATAGTCATTGGCAAATAGCGCGATTGAAGTATCGTTTACAACGTGCCACACACCTGTAATTACCGCATATGAACCTCGCATGTTAATTGTTGGGAAAATTTGGTACGGTAATGAGCGAGGGTGACTTTCTGACTTGTGGGAACTCGCCTATTGCCAATTAAATTAGACGACTGTTTAATTACGACGACGTAGAGATTTCGAACTACTTGCTACTTGTCACTGTACTTTATAATTATGGATACTTATCTACAAATTATTACGCTTTTTTTTTCTTTTATTAACAAGGGCGATTGTTACGTAGATAGGTTTACTTACGTGGAATTAATAAACTGAATACGGAATCTTAGAAAGTCACAACGTATCAAAATAATTCTAGATTTATTAAATAGGTATCCTTTAATCTTCATAATAGATGGGTACGTAAAACTTCGAAGCATATATTCTATATTTCTACGAGTTAATTAAACGGGTGAGAAAATAATTAAAGTTAAATATATCCAAGTAGATACTATTTTAAAATTAAGCACATAATGCGAAAACTTAAATAAGTCTTCACTTGCACGGCACATAACAGATCGAAGACAATTTTCTCCCTAATTTTATTTACTAGATACGTAGATAATAGCATATAAATTACAATAGATCTGGTAACAAAGCGAGACTAAGTGCAGCCGAATGTTTCCGCTCGTCCACTCTCAGCGACCATTAGAGCCGAGGAACGGCCGATAGAATTACCGGCCACTGAATAATTTGATAGGGGAAATGATTGATACAACAATCACACGTAATCAAAATCGTGTCGGTGCGTTTAGGGCCCTGCGGGCCGCGAGAGGGCTCCGCGCCGCGCCTCATCCCGACAATTGCTTACCGACGATTTAATCAAGTCCCCAGCTCTAATGGCTTTCTCTCTTCATTAAACTGTAATAATGGAAAATGATTTTGTCTTTGTACAAATTGGGCGTGGCGGTTAGTATATAAGCGATGATCACTTGCCAACTTGCTAAATTTGCGAGCAGTTGTATATCCACCTGTCTAATAGATATTAGACAACTATATATAACTATATATAGTTGTCTAATAGATATTAGACAACGTACAATGATATAAAATATTTGAATAATTTGGTTTTTATAATCATTGACTTGAGGAGCTCTATAGCTTCACCGAGCAAGCGGTTAGAGCGAATTCAGGGATTTTAATTGCAACGCATCGCAAAGTTGTTCAACGATCAGCCGAGAGGTCTCGACGAACTCACGCACTGGTTCGCGAGTCGATGGGCTGGATGAATGCACAGTTAAATGCAATCAAGGATTTCTCCACAATATAAGGTAATAATGAAGTCCAAAAGATATCATCCTTTTTAAAAGATTAAAAACGCACCATTCTATCTTGGAAAAAAAAAACATGCTCATGACTACCTATAAAAAGACATTTTAAAGTAAGAATATAGAGCGAAAATATAAATACCTACATCAGGTTCTAGCGGAAACCACTTACCGACTTTTGGGCTGTCTGCTTGATTGCCTACTAAAAATTAAAAATAATAATTTTTAAAACAAAGTATTCACTACCATTTACCTACTACGGCCAGAGATGAGCAAAATGTAATCTGATGAATGATTACAAAATGTAGTCATAAATGTTTTGTTGCTCTCTAATCATGTTTAAATCCCTTCAAAACATTAAGGACTCATAAATGTGTATTCAATTGAGGATTCTGTATTGCTTAAAACATAGATGAGCAAAGTGCAGCCATATTAATGATGAAAAACTCACAATGTAAATCGTAATCGTATTTCATTAATCTGATTACATTTTACCCATCTATGCTTCTACCTAGGATCTACTTGCGTAGTCGTAAATTGAAAAATCATCAATTATTATTATCAGAACAGATTGAATACATCGTAATTTTGTGTTAGCTACTTCTAAAACAAAATAAACACAGGTAAGTAGGTACGTCGTGAAAACGTAACAAACTTGATATAAATCTGATTCACATTAGCGACTAAATCATAACATCTAACGCAATTCGTCTTTAGGACTTGCCTAATTTACAAAGAAAAACTACCTTGTTTTCGGAAACGTTTTCACGTAGTTAAATGGGCACTCCGTCATGCGATTTCGCAATTAACTACTTTTGGGGTTGAAAACAAAAAATAATGTTTGTTAAAAAATTAACGGACTGTTCTAAAATTGGTTCAGTAATCACTTGTTGACAAGAAAGTTTATAATTAAGTTTAAGACAATTTATAATTATTACAGTTCATTTTTTTACACTTTCAAGCTAGATGAGAAGGACTACAAAGCACGTGGTGATAACTATCAAGAAACCGATCAATATGTAAGCTTGCTTATTCCTAATAGTAAAACTATACATACAATACAGCAGTGATTTTCAACGTGTGACCCCCCTGGCGGGTCGCGAAACATCTATAGCGCAGTTGCAAAAGGTTAGGAAAGCTACTGCAGTAAAAAAAAAAGTGTTTTACGTACTTAATTATATATTTGTCCGAACCATCATTATGAAAATGAATGAATATGTCACACAATAAAATACATTAAAAAAGCAACGGGTAGGGGGTCGCGAAATATTTCTTCAAACTAAAGGGGTCGTGTATTGAAAAAGGTTGAAAAACACTGCAATACAGTATACACAAAATATACAACCGTTTTAGCTGTCTTATGAATCTTTTTATTGTTTATATATATGTAGCTATATGAAAAAAATAAAATAAAATATTATGAACAGCTGCAATTAAATCAGTTTATTTTCAATAAATGACTGTTTTAAGTAAATTTTTCCTTTAATTATTTTTATCCCATTTACACACAATCGACATAATTTATAACCTGGAGGGTTTAAAGATGAATTCTGCTCGCGTTTAACCAACAAAAAAACCACGTCAAATAGTATGAGACCCATGACTGTAAGGCAATCCTAACGCCGTGTTAAGGTAAGCAAAACATTTTTTTTTTGACAGAACATTTTCTTTGCTGAAAATAGGCTTAAAATTTGAATTTCATTGCTAAAAGCACACAATTGTTTGCAAAAATGGTATTTCTAGGTTTAATAGTTGAGATTAGTAACGATAGGATTTTTTTGTATACACTTGTGGAAGTGTGTTGTCCAACAAGGATGCGAGCGCAAAGGCGAGAGAGAGAGGTGGCTCTTTACACCACCCCTCCCCAAGTGACTAGAGGCCTATTCAGAGGTCGCACGCCTCACCAGGTATCGAGGTTGAGGCCCTAGTCGTGCCCTCGATCCTGGTAGGTGGAACACCCCGGAGGTTTTAGTCGGTGCAAGCTCGACACACCGGGAAGCGGCCCTTACCGCCCCCTGAGGTCAGAAGGGATTTCATCCAGGTTACAAAAAAAAGGATTTTTTGTATAACGGTCTATCATTTTAAGGTGTAAATACATATTCCCCGTAATGTCGTAAATAATTTAACTTAGAACATATCATTGGGAGCATTTCAGTTTTCGCTTTATCTCCATTAAGCACGCTTACTCATGATTCATATTTTATTACCTAAACTTTAGCAATTTACTACAATAACCCTTTCAAAGTTTCCCATAACTCATACAAAAACACCGATAACAGTCGTAGCAACTGTTATTTGTTGTCAAGGAAATAAAAACCAAGTAATATCATTTTATGTACATTTATTACATGTGTATACAAGTTATAACAGTTCAATAACATTTTTTACATTTATTTACAAGATATCCTGGCGCGCAAGCAACAGAGGCTACGGGAATGTATAAAAAAATAAATAAAACCATATCGTCAGCTGGAAAACACATTACAATAGTTAACAGTCACAGTGGGATTAGTGATGAAAATGCCCGGGAATTTTCCCAAAGTGCCTAGCACTTCCGCGAACATTTCGTAAATTCCCGGGAATATTCCCCATACAAGTTTTGGGCACTTTGGGAAAATTCCCGGGCATTTTCATCACTAAGTGGGATAAGCTGGAATAATTCATTTATATACACAGTTCGATAAAGTGACTACAATGCACCGATTTACCAATTGCAGACCAAAAAGCGATTGCAACTGTCAAGAAACTCCAAGCTTCCATTTAGTTAGTCCGATGATCAAAAGGACCCAATATCATAGAGCAGTTCAGTTAACTGTCGCTAACCGGCGCATTCACGCTCCAAGGCTCAGTTCCACTCCAACTCATCGTCGAGTTTCATTCGGCGTTTCTTCTCAAGGTAGTCGCTTCTAAAACGCTAGTAGATCACCGTTAGGTTTCGTACTTTGGCTGGCTGCCCAAGTCGAGGTCGTAGTCTTAGGAGTGCCCTTGCGTGGCCGTCCAACCCATAAATTTGCCGGCCGAGCACCTCAGTGTTCGCCCACTCACCCAGTTTAGTTGTGAAGGTCTATCCCAGCCATTAACGTATTGCCCTATTCGAAAAAAAAAATATATCATAGAGCGGTGACAGCACACTCACTGGAAGATTAATGCCTGACTCAAGGACTGAGCAAAATAATTTCAAAACTCTTTCTTATTTAACCGTATTATTATAAAACACAAATAGTAATTAATAATAATCACTAGAATTAATATTGTTTAATACTATATCTTAATACTGTATCTTTCAGCAGACGATATACAAATTTTAATAATAAATTAATAATTTTACCGATAGTCATGAGAAGATAGAATTTACTAAAACATGTACGACTAGCTTTATAATGCGAAGACATATTTCAATAAATCTGTTTTTAAAAATAAATTAAATTAAATGTGACTATTTGTGAGACCGCTGGAAAAAATAGGCCAGATCACAAATTACTCGTAACAAAAGTAATAATTATTCGGTTAGTAAATAGTAAGAGTTGCTATTAAGAATATACATATAGAATATACATTCTTAATAGCTATGGTATACTTTTGGAAAAATTGCGTCAGTAAATATTTTCCCAGTTTTGTGTGGAGTATTCATAAAAAACATTTCTTGTTTTCTTTGTAAAAAATTGTTTGTAATGACATGGTAGTTTTTTATAACAGTATCTCAGTTACCATTACATTTAACAAATTCAAAAAACAGTATGATACAGCTACAACAATGACTAAATAATAATAATAAGAAATGTGTCATTTACCGCACTTTTCAACCCTTATGAGATGAATGCCTCTCATGCACACACCAGATGCTAATACTAAATGCCACGTAACACGATTATATTATTTTAACAAGATAATTCTAATAACGATAATTTATACATCAATATTAGGAATACGAATTAAAGTTGCCTACGGGATCATAAACAATCCAATATCATAGGTGTTTTTATAAATTAGTTGGATTAAACGACCGCTGATTCCTCTACTCGAAAACAGACTTTCCTCAAGATTATTAACATTTATTATACATCGCCTTAACTTCATAATTACCATTTAATATCAAATTTATAATGTTTATTTCACAATATATTATTGTCACTTAATATTTTTTTTAAATATGTGAGGGGTAACATCAAAAGCTCTCATTTAAAGCGTAACGTAAATCTCAAGTTCATTTCTCAGCTGGATATAAGATATAATTATGTTTAATAAATAGTATGCATCGACTAATATCGAATTAAAAATACATATTAAACGAAGCCACTAGAACCAGAGTGTCCCCAGTAAAAATAATAGTTTTACTAAGTTTACAATTCTAACATAAATTTTTAATGAAATATCATAGATTTTGATCAGCTACACTACCTTGAGCACAACATATAAAGTTAGAAAAGTGAATACTACTAAGCTACTATAAACTACTAGTGTATCTGCAATATCCCCGAAAGAGATACAACGTGACTATTTGTCCATATTTTGCCATTCATATTATAATAGCAGTTTAATGTTCATTTAACATTGCCAAAAACACAATAACGTATTTTATTTGAGGCATTATCATATTGATTGTAACTATTAGACTACTCTGGTTATATTGACTTGAAATATGTATATAATCAACCGAGAATAATATCACGATTTCGAATTATGTCTTAGAGTCAATTATAGCTTCGGCTCAAATCTCAGTCTCAGTATTTATGCCAAGCTTTAAATATACATTTAAGGCAGAGTACATAGAACAATTATTTACAGAAAAATGATTACAAATCGATGGCATTTATACGGCGCGTTCAAAATGGCCGACCGTTCTGCGGTCGCTCGGGCAGCTTTGGCGGCATATTCGGCACTGGTCGGCTATCAACATACAGACAAATAATAATTAACAATAAAATAAAAACAAAACATTAAAGGGTACAGAAGTAAACGGACTGTCCAATTTTCTTTTTATATATGCAAGTAATTATGCAAGGTATTCTTATTGGTATTTATTTTACATTTTAGAAAAATCATTATATTTTTCAGATATCAGTTATAACTTCACACTATATTAATAATAGGATTTAATAAATGCAGACTTTAAAATATTAGTTAAATCGGACATTACCATTTTTACTTTTATAACCCACATTTAATACAAAAAAAAATATGTGAAAAGAAATTATAGTTCCAATTAATGATATACAGAAGAAATTTTATAACGACGTTAAGCCACGACATATAAGCATATAAGCTAATAGTATAGGTTTTTAATGTCATTAATTAGCAGTAAATAGGCGTGTGCACCATGCGTTTTATAATGTCATTTACTTTGCATTTTATTTTGATTTTTTCGAGATTGTAATATTAATATCTTAACGTAATATATGACGTGACATGCTTTTACAAGATAATCCTTTTAGTACCATCTAACTCGACCATATATGGATATTAACTAAAATATTAATGGACAAACGCATGCATATACTTGAATACTACGATGTTTATTACTTCATCTATTACAAGCAAGATTAATATAGCTATATTTTCATTAATATTTCAATAAGACTTGAATATAAAAAGAAAATCGTAAATATTATTTGTAAATGGTGGAATCGGTATTTTAAAAAGTATGCAGGGATAGAAATAATTATGTAGAAATTTTTATATTAACTGCCATAATTTTTAACTTATTTTAATCAATTACTTCATTAAAAAAAAAACAGTAAATGTATATTAAAAAACAATAGCTCAAAAATCAACAATTAAATGCATTTACATTTATTAATTAAAACTATAGCACATTAGACCAAACCATTAAATTACAGAACTATCATACAAGTAACGATAAAAATAACGATTTAAAAAAATTAGCTCATACCTGCACGCTTATTTAAAATCCATTGTAATAATATAAAATATTTATTACTATTTAAGAACCCATGTGTAATAAAATATTGTAAGTAATAATAATCTTCGTCATTTATTTCTTATTGAAACATTACTGTTTTAGTACAAATTTCGCTTACCTAATACATTTCCAGTCAAAACATCCAAACGGTAAGTGGAATTTGGAAGCCAATTTAACATAACAAACTCAATAATCTACTGGAATAAATCAAACATCTTTAATACACATATAGCATTTAATTACACTATTTATACAGCATAAGATTAACAATATTCATAAACTATATCAAATCCAACAATCACTGCCTATATACGTTTTTCGATGGTACTAAATCTATTTAACAAGAGAGAGAGAGAGCAAAAATTTTAGATGATTCAATATTTTTTTATATTCCACTAATATTTAATAGAAGAAAAGGTATAGCTACATCCAGTTCAAAACTCCATTACCTTTTAGGAACTCGGTATATTGATGGCCTTCGTTATAACAGACGTTTCTGCATGTGCCTACAGTTTAACCAATGCTCTAATCGTTATATATTATCTATAATAATAGGCTTATCAGAATGTAACAGACGGTGGAGAATTACCTAAAGAACACCCGCAAAGTGTTAATACAAATATCATAATGACCTCAGTGTAGAAATATGAAATCAGCTTCTGCTGCTGTTGGTATCTCTATGCAGAATGTTTGTGTTAGTGTCCGACCGAAAGTTCGGTTTCGGTTTCGGCCGAGTTTCGGCCAAAAATCAAATTTCGGCGGCAGTTTCTGTAGTTGATTTCGGTAGTTGTCGTACATGCTTGCCTAGCTTCGTTTCTCGCGGCAACGCTTTGACGGACGCTGGCGGCCCTGTTCAGGATTCGTGCGCCGTTCGCATTTCTTTTTTTTTCGAATTTACGCGTGTTTGTTGACCGGGAAAGGTCTTCACAACTTAACCGGGCGGGTGGGTGAACACTGAGGGTGCTCAGCCGGCAATTTATGGGTTGGGTAGCAATGCAAGGGCACCCTTGTGGGTACGAACCTCGACTTGGACCGCCAGCCAGAAATACGAAACCTAACGGTGATCTACTAGCGTTTCGGAAGCGACTACCTTGAGAAGAAACGCCGAAAGAAACTCAAGGCTGCGTCGGAGTGTAACTACGTCGTTTGGACGACAGTTGACTGATCTAATTCGCATTGCTCTATAGCAACACAACTTAGTCAGTGCGTTATCACCCGACGTAAACATTCTTTAGAGGTTATGCTTTGATGGAACAGATTACATGTAAGTTTTTGTTTCATTTTTTTACTTGACCACGTTGACTTTTATACTTGACCACGTGAGTTTCGGTTTCGGTTTCGGCCGGAAAACCAGTTTCGGTCGGACTCTAGTTTGTGTATTTGCGGTTGTGTGGTGTGGCGAATGTTTGTGGTGTGCGTGCGTGTGGTATGTATGTGTGCGTGCGATTGGTATGTGTGTGTGTGTGTGTGTGTGTGACGTATGTCAAGATTGGTTCGCCACCGTTACCTCATCATTGGTGACACTACTTGTCCATCAGTGGCCATCAGCCACCGGTAAAAAGGAACATATGAATAAGCTTCAGTGAAGCCAATGAAATTTAAACAATTGAGCACTGAGGGAATCGACACGTAACATGTAATGTTACGAAATTTTAGTTGATTTTATGATATTACTCTTTCAGATTTGCTAAAAATGATCTATTTATGGATTATATTTTGAGAAACATATTACTAATAACATTTCTCACTAGAAAACGAAATGTTTTTTTTTTATTTTAATCAAATTCAGAACTTTTTAAAATGAATCAGTATAATCAAGTAGAAATTCTGAGTTAACTTAAAAATATGTGATGTATTTGGACTGTTTATCAATTTTAAGTCTAAAAACGTCTGATTTTAAAATATTTATCCACAATTATTGTATTGAAACAACAATTTATGTTTTGACTTGAAAGGAGACATTTTGGCATACTTATCGTTTTTCCCAGCACCGCTAATCTGGTAAGCCTATATTAATTACAGATCTAACATTTTCTTAAGTTATACATACACGTGTATGTTGTAATAAAGTTTAGAATACAAGAACGAGAATTGTAGTCATTTCTAATATAGATGAATTTGAATATCTAGATACTCATGAGTATATTTAATGAAGGGTTCACAGTGTAACATCAATAAAAATTCTAATAATTGACCAAAGGTATTGCTAATAGAAACAATATTAAAAGACAACTGCTTTGGTCGCAGCCATTGTATAAGTACCATTATGTAATATGATAATATCGAGGGGTGAAAGGCTATTCGGTTTAAGCGACATTTTTTGATGATATAGTAAAATATATATTTTTGGAATCAGCGTTTTTACCGGATCCATAAATATGTATATTATATATCGCCAAAAAACGTCACTTAAACCAAATAGCCTTTCAACCCTCGATATGATTATTTCGTAATCGAGTGTACCTTAAAACCAGCGTACACTTTTTTTTTAGTTCAACAACAACAAGCAGTCTATAATTCGTAAATGCGTAAGTTTAATTTACTGCGACTCCTAGTTCTGAGGCTTATGTAATTATCGATAAATCGTAGTTCTAATCTACTGGAACACCTACATCACTCTGACTTCGGCAAACGTTGCAACGTAACTACGGTGCTATTTCTAAACGACAATAATCTGTCGGTAACAGCGACAT
Source organism: Automeris io (assembly GCA_036320925.1). Classification (NCBI taxonomy): domain Eukaryota; kingdom Metazoa; phylum Arthropoda; class Insecta; order Lepidoptera; family Saturniidae; genus Automeris; species Automeris io. The sequence goes on from JAUDJH010000024.1 coordinate 3,433,830, forward strand.
TTACAAATCAACTGTCTCATCAACAATTGTCCGTAAACTAGCGCATACGAGAACAATATGATATGCTTTTGCCTGCAAACGGCCGGATGCTCGAAACCAAACTACACAATTCAATATACAATCTCCCTTAAGCCACGTTACATTAATCGTAATTAATATTAAGCATTAAACCGTGCTTTTCGACTATCACATATTTATACATATGAAATCATAAAATATATAATTTTATAATATTTCACAGTTAATACTGATTTTTTATTCATCTTTATTATTATATATATACATAAGAAATATGTCCCACCCAAATTAAACTTTTACGGCATCTACTCAAGATTTTCTTAAGCTATCTACATTGACAGAGGAATGTATAAGTCATTGATAAACATACGGCGGTAAAATTCGTGACTAATTTTATAAATATGTGTGATCTTCAATATATTCGTATTATCCAAATAACGTCATCTTTAAAACAGTGCACTTCGCATTACCGAACATTATTAATCGAAATATCGAACGACTGTTTTAAAACTAAAATAAATAATGTAAAAAAAACTGTTATTAAATATTAGAAATCACATATTACGAAGCATTAGGAAATTTTACCCGGTCTTAAATCAAAAATATATTAGTGATAAGAACGTTAACGAGATAAACTCGGTCATAAGATCATGAAATGAACACAAAACATGGAAGCAGTTAACTAGTGCATTAGATAAAATCACAATTAACTCTTCAATTCCCAGTGTCACTGGTAGGTGACAGTAGTTTAATTTTTTTTTTGTACGACATGATAATTCATTTTTTAATTCTACGATTATTACAACAAAGTTGAAGAGTAAAACTATTCATATATTTTTTCACAATGCCCAGTGCCACATATGAGGCGTCTAGTTTCAAAACCCGCTATAACATTTTTTTAAAAATCCCAATTATTTATAATTAATCTTTGATTTACAATCACATTCTTATAAGGTATTTGAATTATTATTCTACAGTAAAAAAGCAAAAAAGAAAAAAAAATCATATATATTTGCTTTGATAAAAACATTTCAAATGACTATTGGGACTATTAAGTAATTTTGTACGAAAAATTGTTTTAGCGGGTTTTAAAACTAGACGTCTCATATATGACACCGTCCTAAAATAGGAGTTAATTTTTTTTTTTGTTTTATCTTCGCTGAATGTATCTAAACTATTTTAGTAAAAGAGAAATACAAAATTAACATTATCATAGACATGGGAATTGAAGAGTTAATAAAATATAACAATTAATATTGTTACAAAAGTCGTTTCTAAATCAGTATCATTGTGCTTAAAATCTATTACTTGCTTGCTTTATTCTAACAAACACAATCAATTCAATTAATTAATGTAATTGTTACACTGTCTTATAACAAAACTAAATTCATTCCTTACGTACTTAAGGGATTTAATGAGTAGTTTAAAGCAAAACAAGTATTATTGGCACAGTTTAATAAGAGAACAACTTTGGAAACATCAGAAAACACAATAAAAACAAAATCACTTTACAAATAAAATATTTTACAGTAGGTAACACATGAATCATCTGAAAACACTTAAGCGGCATGTTACAACACTGACAGTGTTACAAGTGCGCCGTACACACACAATAGTTGCATCACAAAGTAATATATATTGTATTTGTGCTTGTCTAGGACTGTCGCTTCATAAAATGCACTCACAACTTGCACGTTTTTAAAAACTATACAAAACACGTACTCCTTACTCACGTGTTACGAATTTAAGTCATTTCATTCAATTTTTCTATAAATAATATCTTTTAAGGAAGATACATAAATAAGGCAGTGTAAGAATAATTTTTTATATACATTAAATGTATGTAATAAACTAAATACGCCTGTGGTGGCCTTGTCGATAACAGACCGGTTTCCATGCGCGGCATCGCACACGGTCGTAGGTTCGAATCCAGCTACTTATCTCTAGGTTTTTCCAGTTTACGTAAGGGTTTAGGCACCACATGCTCAACGGTGAAGGAAAAAGTCGTCAGAAAACCCGCATGGCATTTAATAGAGATGTCATGTGTAAGAAGAGTTTTGAGAACAGCGATCAGTTGCGCTACTGGTCACTTTGGGCACGACATATAAGTGCAAAGTGGATATAGCCACAAATGTGTTTGCGCACACTAAAAGGGATATAGCATACGATATTTTATTATTATATACATTAAATGATTACAATAATAAAGAATGTACTTTGTAAAGTCTTAATAATGGCGAAAACAACATTAAGAAGATCCATTACACATCTTTGCAATGTAAATAAACAAATAACAAACCGATACTGGGTAGTACATTTGTAATAAATATAAAAATAACAATAAAAGTCCATCAATTTCTGAATCAGTCACCGATATAACAAATTAATAGGTAAAAATTGGTGCATTTTATGAGCAAGTTCCTTGCGAGCTCAGGGGGTTAGACAGACATTGACAACAGCGCTGTTACGTCACACAGTTAGGATTACTTGAATCTGGCGAACGCCGAGCTGAGTTCGTTGATCGCCGCGTTGGTGACGGCCTGGCCCACGGCCTGGTTGATCTGCTGCCGCATGTGCGGCGGGAGTTGGTTCACGGCGGCACCCGCGGCACCGACGCCGCCTGCCCCCGGCCTCCTAATCATTACGGCTCATTTACACTGGACAATCGGCCATACTCAAAGCACTGAACATCACAGAGCGGCTCTTATCATATTTTATACTAGCTCGGTAAATTGACCACACTGTATACTGTGTATGAATTTATAGACGAGGGAGATATTTCAGAATATAATAATATGTACCTTCTTGTAATTAATAAAAATGTAAATAAACTATATTCCCTAACAAATCATTAATAAAAATTTATTAACAAATAAGAATTGACCTGTAAAAAGTGTGGATACCGTAGCGCGCGTGGTGCACGATTCATTGGTAAATAGATAGTTTCATTTACATACTTTTAGGTGAATATGTATTGACTCGCTTTCCCTTCGCCTTGTATGTTGGCTTAAGACAGGCAAAATACCTACTTAATAATGAGTTGTTATTCATTTATTCATGTGTAATTGTTTCTCAATATGTTGACCATAATTTGCTTTGTTTTATTGGAAATATGAAGATATCACTATTTTTATATATTTGGAATTAGAATCGAATGCTGAATTTCCTCCCTGAATATCTCTTTCGTCTATAAAATCAACCTGTATAATCGTTGTTCCAGTGCTTATTTGTCCGAACGGCCATTTTGTGTTTGCTCAATTTCCATATAAAAATAGAAAAATATAATATAATTAATAAATATTATATATAAATTTTAATACATTGATGTACTTGTCACTAAAAGTATAAAAATCTTTTAAATAAAGGTTTATATTTAAAATAAAGAAGAAATACTGTCTACTATAATATTTACTTTTGGTGGAATGAACAAACAAAGCACTTAGGCTGAGATTTATAGACTCAGCTTTAAGTTTGCTTAGACTTTACTAAAACATTACAAATTATATTACTCAAATGATTTTTTTGAACTTAATGAACGTTTTAGTAAGTCACCGATTTTGTCAACATGGACTTGGCTCTGCGAATACTATGTCTATACTGAAGTTCCTATTATATATTCAGTTTTTTTTTTAATGAAATTATCTTTTAAGAACTTTGCTAAGCAAAAACGAAATAGCGTCTATAAATCTCAGGCTTAGACGACGTAATGTTAAAAAACAGCGCAGTCCAAAAACCTACCGCAACAATCGAGTAACCGGGTATTGTTCGTCCATAGGCGACGTGATCATGCCGGCCTGCTCAAAAGTCACTTCACGCTTCTTTTAAAAGACCCAATACCGTAAAAGGAAGGGTATACTCTATATAGCCTGACGAAATGACAGTCATTGGAAGAAAAACAGTAAATAGTCTATGGACACATTGCGGCCATCAAAGTACTAAACAGAAAAACAGATAATTCTGGATTAGATGGTGGACACACGTCCTAGAAGGCCTTAGTGCGTAGGGGCTTGCAGAAGGCCGAATGTCGCAAGCTGCTGAGGAAGTTGGCAAGACCGTATCCTTGGCCCCGGCAGACGGATAGAAAAAGCACCTCAGTGGTTTTAGTTGGTAAAAGTCCAGCAGCCCTGGCGGTCCGTGAGAACTTCCACCAGGTTTCCAACAAAAGGACACACGTGTGCTAGGAGCAGAGTACTCCTTAGATATTCTGACATATGAGAAAGACGGCAAGTGGTGGCATACATCATGCGGTTTAATTAATGTCTTTAACACTTTCACAATCACTACCTACATCTCTCACAGCCTCTCTGTAAGATATTGAATAATAGTAATGTAACTGCCATAATTTGATAAATATATAAAAAAAGCATGTTTAAGCAAATTAAAAAGAAACACTGAAAACATAGCTTACAGGGCAACTGTGAATTTAAACAATATTTTTAACAAGGTATTGAGTTATTCACACTTATTACAACGGTACAAATACGCGTGAGAATAGTCCCAAAATCAATATTGTTTATTATACAAATATATTTAACACGTTCGCTGCCGGCGTTTGAGAAAAAAATCTTGAACACTCCACAGCCCATGGAACTTTTATAATATGACTTTAAATGGCATTGAATTTTTTAATATTATATTTATTAAAAAAAACGTAATTATCTCCAGACCAAGGTCAGTCTGAATCCATTATGTTCTTTTACAGACCATTACAACCGTTTCGGAGAAAATAAGTGTAAGAATTTGTAATAAACTGAAAAAGTAAACACGCCGCTCATTTGCGACGGCGGGCTCCAATGCAAGAACAGAGACGACGCATATATGCGGCGCTGGTGGCGAACGTGTTAATCTATCATACAGAAAAAGGTGATCAATAAATTACCTGCTTACATACCATTGCACAATGAAATAAGAAAAAAATATTTTTATAAAGAATTGTTAGTTACACAAATTTATTGAAGATCACACAAATTATTAACATACACGAGCATGCAACTCACTTTTTCCTGTTAACTATACAAAAATAATGTAAGTATAACTATTGTAATATTTATTTAGGCGGCACTTCGACCATTTTAAAGATATTTCCTCATCTGATACTGACTTACTGAATATAAATTACAAACTTTTTATTTTTCGATGATTATGCAATTAGTCCCATCTATCTAAGCCATAAAAATATTTTAAAAAAATAATCATAAGCAAGAATTCTATTAATTTTAAAATATGTATATAGGCAAATACCAGGATTATTCCAAGATACAGGTCTATATCATGAACCTATATTATAATGTTATTTAATAATACAATAACGTTCAAATTTCAATATAAATGTAACAATATTATGGAAGCGACATTATTCCAGGCGTATCATAAGTATTTTTCATAATTTTTACGCTGATAATATTGTAAATAACGTATGTAAATTTATATTAATATTTCCCAACTGTAATGCTAACTTATTACACTTGTTCCTTGTGAATACTAAAATCGTTAGTTATAGTATTATAAGTGAAAATGTTTTAATAAAACCATTAAATTATGAATCAAGACAAGTAAATGATTTGTTTTTAATTAATTATTTTAAACGAAATAGAACCGAAAACCCTGTATTGAAAATAGTAAAACTAAAAAAATTCATATAATACAAGTAGCTATACATTTTAAAGTACTAGATCATAAGAATATACGATAAATATGCTTGGATTTCCCGAAGAGCCGCTTGTACCAACAAATCAAATCTAATTTAAACTTGTTTATTTCGCGTTAAACTATGTGGCACGGAAACATTATCCAGTTTTAAAAAATGATAAATATAAGTCACCCACTATTGGGCTCGATTTAACCCCCGGGAAGTCATTATACCCCAACATCCTTTTTATAGCACATTGCAAAAAAGAAAACTAATTTTGAGCCTTTATATACCTATTATAGAGATGATATCGAGGGGTGAAAGGCTATTTGGTTTAAGCGAAATTTTTTGGAGATGTAGCAATATATATATATACATATGAAATCGGTATATAATATCAGTATATATATGAAATCGGTAAAAAACGCTGATTCCGAAAATATATATATCACTATATCACCAAAAATGTCGCTTAAACTAAATATTTATATTTAGTTTAAGCGCTTTTTATATTTTTTTTTAAATCGGGCGCTAATCCTTTAATTATATTATGATTTAATGGTATTATGCAAGTCTAAATTAGATTTAATTTGTTGATTCAAGTCTCCTTTAGATAAAAAGCCTCTTTAGCAACAAGCCGTATTTAAATATAGTAAAACTAAATGGTGGTTTGTTTGTAAGGTCAACTGTAATAAGTTAACAAGGTGATCAGTGTTAGTACCTTACGTTCGTACGTAACTTATGTTAGTTAGTTAGCGAGGCGCGTCGGGGCCGCTCGCTTAGCGCCGTCTGCGAAACAACCACACAAGTACTGCACTCCCGCTCTATTTTAAAACTCCACGCAGGCTTCCGACCCAACTTTCGTCAGTTTGAATGGTCTATTAATTATCTAGAAGATTGGAAGTGCGGAATTTTAGACTAAATTATCGGCTGATAAAAATGTTTGTAAATTGTGGAATTATTTCGTTTGAGTCAACTAAAACTGACTAAGCAGTATGATCGTACAAGTCTGCGCGAAGCCTTATTACTATATTAATAAAAAGTTAATAATGAGAATATAATGATGAATTTACCATACACCCATTAATTTGATTATTAACCATACCAAACCAATCTATCAACAACAAAGCTAAACTCTAATCAGATTGGATACACAGAATCTGTATAATTGAAATGTATTTTTAAAAAATCCTTTAATTTAAATTTGCTTCAATCTCGTTGACACGTTTACAAACATAAATCCCATATGCAAAAACAACTAGATCCTTAACAACCATCGAATAAACAAATATATGTTTGTTTCAAGTGGAATAAAACCTGTGACCAGTTGTGCAAGCGTTGATCATTGCACAACTGCTACATCGATGTATTCATTACCTTGCAACGCCTTTTTGCTAATTAAATTGCAATGTATACTGGTATTAAACTTAATTTTAGCTTTATTGATAAAAAAGCGCATTATACTCCCACAAAAAAAAATGATTTCCCTCAAACTTCACAATTTTTGAAGTATGTTGTTAACTGAAATCTAATGCTAGTAATGGTAACAAGTAAATGTGTTACTGCACCCCAATGTCACTTGTTTATATTATAAAAATATATTATATATTATTTATATTATATTCATTATATTTAGCAAGCATCATGTATATAATGCTATAATATATAAATATGTATATATTTAACTGCAAATTATGGCTGTTACATCACCCACACAAATACTTTATAGACAATACAATAGTAAAGCGAAAGCTCACACACAACACCAAATAAAAATGATAGTTTGCTCTTATATTTTTAAACTCAATATCGAAGCTACTGTTTATAACCAAACAAGGGAAGTAAAAAAAGGGTACTGAAGACAGACAACTGTTTAAAATTAGGTCACGACTACTTTGTCCACTATTTATTTATGGGCTCAGTTCCAAATTAAATCTTACAAACACATTTTATGTGTAATTAATATTAGATTAATTCTTTCATCAATCGGCCAACTGGCAATGGTTTGCTATCATTGAATTGGCAAGGATTTATGATCATTTAATTTCTCATTTTATCGATAAAATAACAAAATTTAATTTACGGTAAGAATTAAGTAACGTTACACTAAATGATGTCCATTCCAACATGATCAGTGGAAATGGAGTAATTGGTTACGACTGTTAAAAGAAATGATTCTTTCTATTTTGAATCAGTTTTAGATCGTTTAGGACTCTTAAGTACTTTTTGCGTCTAATACGCGAATGAACTTTGGTTTGCTTCAACATTTCAATCTTGTACATAGTTCCAACTTTTCTTTATTCATACATTTTTAGAATGTACCTTTAGGGTACACATAGGCTGTCTATTATCGCGTTCCCATGCAAAACGTGAATTATACGCAAGTAAAACAGCGGGCATAGTTAATTTTGTAATAAACAGTGTAAACAAAAGTAAGTTCTTTCGCGTATAAGTTGCTATAAAGCACTTAAAACATTTATTTAAAGAATCAAAACTTTCTTCATTGATATCAGTTTTCATTCATAATTACATAAAGTACTCACGTGGGTATGAGCGGTGCTGGCAAGCCAGCACCAGGGACAGGCCTGCCTGCAGGCGGTGGGGGAGCAGAACCACCGGGCCTTGACGGTAACGGAGGCGCAGGCCTACCGGCACCCACGCCGGGCGGGGGCGGGGCGCCGCGCTGTCCCATCGAGGCTTGAAACAATGATACATTGAAGTGAATAAGCACAGGGAAGTAACTTCACAAAGTTAGTTTTACTGTTATTTCAATTCCAAAGAACACGACAATTTTTGCCTCTATTAAAATCTGCTTTGACTAGCAAGAATCGTTGACATGTCGTTTAGCCCAGGCTATTTACAATAATGTGCATGCGTCAGCACATTAGTTGTGATTGACTGTTTGTTTAATGGAAACTATCAGCTGTGGAACTATTTCATACTCCTCCGACCGCGCAATTTTTTGTAAAAAGAGGTACAAAGTTCTTGCTTCACGTATGAATCTATACTAATATTATAAAGCTGAAGAGATAGTTTGTTTGTTTGAACGCGCTAATCTCAGGAACTACTGGTTCGAATTGAAAAATTATTTTTGTGTCGAATAGGCTATTTATCGAGGAAGGCTTTAGGCTATATAACATCACGATGCAACTATTAGGAGCGAAGAAATAATGGAAAATGTGAAAAAAACGGGGCAAATTATTCATCCTTGAAGGTTTCCATTGCGTGCGCTGTGAAAACGGTTCAAGATACCAAAAATATATGTATGAAAGAATTATTCCTCTTGAAATGATCTAAAAAAATGACAGTATATGTCTATCTTTTAAGATTAACTCACTAGAGCCGTTTTTATGGTAATCGAATTTGGTCGAAATGAATGCATTATTTGTTAAGAGTTGTATCAACGTAATAATATTAATATTTATCCAAATAAATGTGTTGTTGATTAAGAGTATTTAATTATGAACAAAATTGTCTTTGACATCTCTTAATTTCAATGAACATCTTAGAAGATATTACAATAACTTATATAGCAAAACGACGTTTGCCGGATCAGCTAGTATATAGATAAGCAGTAGATTGACGAATCCCACATATTTAGTGTGTACCTTGTTGCGCGGGCGTCGCCCTGCGCGGTCCGCCGGGCGAAGGCGGCGACAGACGCGGATTGGAGTCGAGCCGGCTCTCCAGCCAGTCGTTCTTAACGGGCGGCGGCACCGGCGTGCTCACGGTCGCCATCGACACGTCGCCTATGATGCGCAGCGCCTCCTTGCACGCGTGGTACATGCGCAGCATCTCTTCACGCTTCAGCGCCTCCTCGGGCGATTCCTCCATCATTTGAGACTGGAAATAAACCATCGCATTATATTATGCACATAATACGATTGTTTGGTATATGGAAATTCCAATATTATTTCAAAGGCCCCAGTGTGAGTTTTACAAATTAAATTTTCCGATTTCATTTTCAAACATCTCATGTGGACTTGATATTACGCCAATGGCGTGCATCCCATAAAAATATAAGAAAGTATTATCTGGTTATACTTGGACCTTTAATAAATACATTGATTTAAAATTTGGTCCAATTTAGATTCTGAAAGTCTGAATCTAAAGTAATTACATTTTAAATCAATATATTTATGTAGTTTTGGGGATCTTCAGATCAAATAAATACCAAAATAAACCTTGAAAACTACTTTATTTCACTCTTTATTATAATTTTACTTTCTAATACTTTTTCTTACGTCTTAATCTTACAGAACACTCGCGTCGATAAAAAACCGTTTATCCTCTCTCTCTTTCTATCTTTCCTGCCTTTCACTCACATACGTTCCAATCTATGCATTTACTACTTTATACATAATAATATTTCACACAATAACATCCATCCTACACTTATTAAATGTCCAAGACAGCTATGCTTTTTATGCTTCTAAGGAATGCACGGCACTGGTCAATGGTCTGTTGAAGGCGTTGACTAAAACTCCGATTTTTAATTCCGCAAAGGTTAGCATTTTTTAGAAATTATTTTCAATTAGTCGTTTTATAAAAAAATAGTATCGTTTTTTTTTTTTAAATAAGAGTCGTTAGTAACAATTGTTTTCAGATTTATTTAAAAGTATTATGATAAGTGATATAATCAAAATATATTTGATTAACTGACATTGGTTGTAATTGTAAGTATACACTATTACACGTATACACGCATAAAGATATTAGATCACTTCGGATATCTAATGTTTGTTTACCGACATGGATAGCAATGTCATCCCTTGCGCTCTTTCCGGAAAAATTGAAACATAATAATAAATCGAAAAACAAAAATATTTTGTTTTTACACTGGCTCGATAAAATAACCACAGTTGATGGTAAGTACAGTGTAGTCCAAAAACGAAAGCGATCATCAAAGGTTAAAAGTCCGTTGGTAGTCTCTGTCGTCATTCCGGCCCACATATACCACGACTGAAGATCTTTAGGTATATGAGTTACTGGATATACACAAGCTTATCCAGAAACGCGACAGGCCGAGACGAGTCACTATGACGGTCTTTACACTTATCCATGCTATAATTATATTAGTTTTTTTTTTTACTAATGGAATAGTTATTTACCTGGTCACCAGAAGCATACAAATGAGCCAGCAGTTCTCCGTTTATGAAATCTTTGGCGTTGTTGATGATCATCATCATAATGGTCTTGGGCACCAAGTCCCTCGTTGTTTTTGTCACGATGCGCATGTACGAATCGACCAGGTTGCGAATCGTCTCCACCTGCCGCTCGAGCTGGGGATCCATACTGCTTGTGCCGGTGGTGTCAGAGTTCTGAAATAATAGTGATCCTAAGGGTAACTTCACAATTACACGATTTTTAACTATTGTTATTGTCGCTTGATATGATGTGATTCGATAATCGATAAGATGTGCGAGTAGCTTAATTATTTACTCCGTGTTACCGATCTTTATTTTTCAATAAGCAAAGAGTAATTAGAACATTCACGAAAAATCGTCGATAACATCAATTGATTATTAAAGGTAGATTTCATTCGGTAAGGAAGTAATTCAATTTAATTTCTACTTTGATCAATTGATTGACATTAACTACTTAAAGTGCAAATCAACAAGGAAATAAGAAATCGATCGTATTTCGCTTACATATTTACTCGATTTTATTTCTATTACCCGTATTGATATCCGAAAATCAAGTATATATGTAGGCATATCTATAGACTCGTTGACCCCTTATACACCTTTTGGGAATAATTTATTACCGTGAAACTAGGTCATAAGCTTATAATTCCATATAAAAAAAAATGTGCTTTTAATAAGAAATACTACTGATGTCTATACTGTTTTTTACAAAGTCTGCAAGTAGTTCATATACGAGTAGTGTAATGTAGAACCTTGTATATTTTAAGGTTGCTATTAATTATCTCCGTGTACATTTGTTTGTATATAAATTAGTATTGAAAATTGGTTTTTAGGATGTATTTTTATGAATAATCACAAACTCTTTCACCAAATTAAATCTATAATGTTTGTGACTTGTCTACATTTAGCAGAAAACTAAGGTTGTCTATTGTTACATTTTTGCAATATTAATAACTTACATACAACATCTCTTCTCGGTATAACAGTTTAAATTTATTATTTACGTGTTTCACTATCAACATAGTAATAAAAAAATGTTATGGCTCACAATCGATATTGCATAACATCATTATTAAAAAAAAAAACTCTTTTGAAACGTATCCTTTGCATTAGCCTAAAGTATTATAGATGTGAACTTTATATAAATGGTATAGTCTAAACAAAGATAAATAAGAGCCTGAGACTGATAACGAAACAATTTGGCATGCGTGTTAGTGTAATTTGTTGATAGAAACGACTGAAAAACAGGTAGTTTGTGGAAATAGATGAAGAATATGAAAAATGTTTGTTTAGTTAAGCTCAAAATTTTAATGTATAGATAGCATGGTATTGTTTGCTGTAGATTAGTTTGCCTAGAAAGTTTTAGAAACACTTTTATGAAGCCAAAGAGCAGTCGAATGTTTGTCTTTACATAATGTGGTTTCTACAATACTCACCAAACTCCCAAGGCATTTTTCAGACAGTAAAACCGTGCTTTTCATAAACATCATTAAATAAATACAAAAAATACCACAAAACCCACAACTTCTGAAACTTGAAAGAATAAAACCTTCAAAACATCTTCAACCATAGCAATGATTAAAATCTATAATACATGCATTCTCATGGTAGTACTGAAAAATCTAACGCCTAATTTTAATACGGCATATCACCTTTGAATTATAATAAAAAAAACAGCATTCAAGCCTAAAAATTCGAGAGACTTACTCTTCCTTTATTTCCACCTAACCCCGGGAAATGCAGTAATAACTAAAAATAAAAAAAAAAAACATAAACATGCTAAAACAAAAACTAAACAAGATTTTGGGAAATTAATTAAAACAAATACATTTCAAGAACACAAACAATAAAAACACCTCTATTACTAACATATTTGCAAACAATAGATTCCGATGTGATCACAATATTTGTTTATGGTTTTTTTTTTAAGCTGTGTGATAATTGAGTCATAATAAAAGATAGCACTCTACATGCTTCATGCTACATGTTTATTATTGCATTTTAAAAAACATTTTACATAAAAGTAGTGTTAGACAATGATGTGTACTTATTTATCCAACACACATAATGCGAATTACGGATAAAAGTATATATATATATATATTAATAAATATGTTCCAAGTTTATCATTTAATTCACAAATATAATAGTGTATGTGTTATCTATCGGTACAAGTGTTTCGTGAAACCGTATAAACAAACCTCAGATCCTTCACTCTGTATAGCATGACAAAACAACAAAATTTATAATATACAAACGTATATATACACGATTATATTAAGTATATATCCTATTATCAATTCAACTCCTTATAGAAATAAAATGTAAACGATATAAAGCAATATATTTAAATAAGCTTACATAAAGTCATTTTAAGGGGAATGGTGAAATATCAGAACAGAATTAAAACTGGCAGGAAAAGCTTTTAGATTATGTTGTTCTCGGGCTTACCTCGTCACCGTTGGCTGCTTCCGACGTCTTCTCCGGGTAGACACCAGCTCGGAGGAAGGAGGCTTTCCATGAGTCAACATCGTCTTGTGTCTCGCAAGACAGCTCGAGCTGTTTGTAATCCTGCAAAGAATATAATATCGCTATATATTTAGAAACACAACAGTCGCTTTATCCACTTTGCGCTTAAATGTGACGAGTAGCGCAGCTGATCTCCGTTATCAGGGCACTTACACATGTCATTTCTATTAAATGGCATGCGGGTTTCCTCACAATGTTTGCCTTCACCGGAGAGCATGTGGTGCCTAAATCCGTTCTTAATCTAGCCACTAATGTATCTCTGCTCCCCCCGTAAAGGATATAGCGTGATGATATATTGTTTAGACATAATACAATTAGGTTATAATAAAATTAAGATCGGTTTACACAAGTAGAATATCTTGTTTCTGTTGTTATATACATATTATTCGAGAGAAATAATTAAGAAAATCGTTACGATTTAGTTCTAAACCACGGGTAACCGAAGTATTGTCTGTGGACTGCACGAAATTCGCAGATGGTCTCATTTCGCGGGCAGAGACAAATGGGCATAAATATACATTTTTTCGTGTATAATATTATCTAGACCACAATTAAATGTGAAACTTAGAGGCTGAATCTCTAAACGGTGTTCGGACTAGTCTCTAAACAGGTGTTAGTTTCCGTTTGCGCTGCGCTCCACCAGCAATAGAATGAAAACGATGAAGGCAACTATTTTCCCGGAAAAGAAATGTAGTAACGATCCTTAGCAGTTAGGGAACGATGGCGAAGAGAGAGTAACTGAGATTTGGCCTGCCTAGTGGCTACTTATGCTCTAAAAAATAGTCTAATCTTGTAGGAATACTAAATAAATCCTCAGATACTTAGGCAACATTGCCTTACCTTGTAGACATTCCTTCCTTCAGGATTGAAGAGCGCGAACATGTGCCGACGCGACATGAAACCCTGTTCCAGATCCCGCAGTTTAAGTCCATCCAGGGGCAGCATGTATTTTTTCTCTCGCTCTTCTTCGTCCTTGTACCACGAGATGCTCTCCGAAGTCAGTACAAACCAGTAGTCGCGAGATCCACCTAGCACATTGCTCAATGTTTATCTGATCAGTTTAAGTTTACATTACTAATTTTATCTCTTCTTAGTACTTTCGACATTTAGGGTTATGGTAACTGTATGACTTTTATTGATATCGTTATAACATAGAATAAACATTAAAAACCTTTCCCGAGCCACTAGTAATCTATTATATATGTTCATATTCTCTAACCGTTTTTTAATACTGATTCTGATTATTCTGAATTAATTTTATTAACACATTAATTATCTGAATTAATGCAGAAACTACTAAATGTTTAATAATAATTTACATATTTTGCAAAATATTCAAATCTTTCGAAATAAATACCATGTTTGATCATAATTAGACAAAACTAAAGACACAGTTTGACCCCTACTTAGTACTTGTAATACGGTAAGAATTACTATGTCATTTTTTTATTTTGACACGTCATAGTGACTTCACCACACACCATGGAAAGCTTGGTGCTGACCAAGAAACGAGTACAACTATCAACAGTAAAGAAAAACAACCGATAGTCGCAGTGATCATGCCGGCCTGCGCAAATATCTCTTCACGCTTCGTTGGAGATCATAATATACCCCATAAATAGGTTAAACTGCCGGACGGAATGGCCCCTGTGCAAAGTGATTGCCGAGACATTAAATCCGGTCATCAACCGGCACGAGGAATCTACCCGAGATTATGCTTAGCTTGGTGGGGCAGTGTCTCACGATGGTTAGCCGTGATTGGGAACCTGTACTGAACCACAGGCGGCCAGCGGATTAATAGTTTCTACAGATCTCCCTAGTCGGCTGTTCAACACATATGCACAAGAAGTATTGTTTACCTAAAAGCACACTAAAAGTACGTTTCTAAAGCAAAAATTAGCAACAGCATAATTATCCAAATGCTTACCCTTCATGATCCCCAAATTATGTATGCACATGTAACCTTTCCTGATGACTTGGTTGCCGAGGGCTCGGTGACCGGATTTCGTTGAGTTCTCCGATTGGTTCTGGGCACTAAAAATAAATGTGTTCACCTTCATTCAAATTACCTAAAAAAAACTTTATTACTGTGAAATAAGAGCTATATTTCTTTGGGTACATTACTAATAAAATTTCAAGACCGAATGTATTACGATTCTGACATAAAAAAAGAGAAAGGTCTTGGTTACGTGTGAAAAAGAAAGAATTACCCTTTTTAGCTGATAATCTAATAAGAAATCGATTAGAGTGACATCACTTTAAAAATCTATTGAACCCATAATATTTCGCCTTCATTCCGAGAAACGAAACTTGCTTGATCTGAATATTAATTAGACAGCTTTTTATCTGCGGAATGTCGAGCAGCGAAAGATAGATAACGGATTGTATAACATCCGAGAAAATACATAAGATTAATAAATCTCTATAGATCTTTTTCGAATATGCCAGTAGCTGGACGCACAGATATAAACACCGGCCGGACTCGATCGCGCTACAGTTTGGAAGCGATGCAAGCGATATCTTCAAGTAATCGAATACTACTTTGGCTAACATACGAGTACTACGAATGAGCATTGTTTCTACGTGCGAATATTTCGGCTGACTTTTGCAACTGGACTAAGACAACTCTCTGCGATTGGATTTTGACGACCGATATATGGGAACTTCCTTTGACTAGAATCATTTAACGGCTGCGCTTGATACATTTTGCGTATAAATATTGTGCAGTGTCTTTGATTAATAAATCGGTTGGTCGTCAACACTGCTGTCTGATTACCCTGGGCTTGTAATACTCGTTACGAGCAATACCTGCACTTGTCCCGAAAAGTAATGCAGCGAGATAATAAGCAGCGGGAGTCAGCTAAAAATTTGTACTGGGTGGCTCAGCAGATCGCCTAACGTATACTGAGCTGACTGAAGTCAAAGTGAACTTTGGCACATCATAATAGTGGTCATTTGCTTTTGCTGTTTTCTACCTTGATTAAAACTTATACATCTTTGGATATTACGTTATGTGTCAAATAAGTGTTTTTCTTGTTTTTTCTTATATGTTAACACATACTTGGCAAACCCAATGAAGTCCTCGTGATTGGTATTCATGTAGGCGAGCTCGCAGTCGACAAGCAACACCAGCTGGTCCTTGCACATCTGTTCTCGCGACCGCACGTGAGACATTATTATACGCTCGGTCTCCTCTCGCAAGCGCGGATAGCGCGACATCTATGATAAAAAAAATTCATGAAAATAGCTGACAACTCGACTGCGCCAGAAGTCAAGAATACGATATCAGCAAGTCGAGTTTCGGGTTCGATACCAACATGGAAAAAAAGTTACGAACATATTACTCTGTTTTTGTAACCTAGTGAAAAATCATGCACAGGACCGTGAACGCCGCTGTGGGAGCGGCGGCACCACGGTCCGGACACTTAACGGCTCAAATTCACCAGGGTGTCGCCAATTTATCGCTTCTAGCTAGGCCTGGGAGTCCACATTCATCCCGGTGAGCGAATCGCCGATAGACCTCAACTCTTGGAAAAATGGATGTAAGTAATTCACCCCACTAGCCACCATTTATTTGTATGACCTATAGATAATAAATCCTGGTCTGAGTGTAGCCCTACGTTTGTAAAAGAGTGCCCATGTGAGAATGAAATTCTACTGTAAGGCAAGCCGGAGGTATTTTTTCATAATACGCGTGTATATTATTACTCACCCTCTCGGTGCAAATGCGTACGACATTGGATAATTCCTGCACCACCAAGTCCACACATTTAAGACAAGGTTCCTTAAGTCTTGTAATCTGTTTCTTTACAATAGCTTCAAATGCCATATCCGGTGTAAACAAACCGACCTGTTTAAAAATAGTACTTATTAATATAATTATATTCTATTTTGAGGGGGGCGTTTCATACATTTGGTTATTTGCGTAATGTAAAAGAAAATGATTACCTAAAATTTGGAATTAAGATTGAAAACAAATATTTCACATAACATTGAATTAATACTCGATTATTAGTACCAACAAATATAGAATGGTGATTAAAATTTATTCAGTTTGTGTACTCTACGGAACTTACACGAATACCGTGGATGTTTCTAATGGCGAAAGCAATCTCTCGTCGTAGCTCCTTTTCATCGAATTCCATCTTGACTATTTCAAAGGGGAAACGCTCGTGGAACAAACGGTTGATTTTAGCACCTCCCGACAACTCATTCGTATTGATCTGCGCCGAGCCAGAACCTTCGATAGTGCGTTCGAAATCGGTTTGCAGGGTTTGGATCATTCTATTGACAATATAAATGACTATAATATAAATATAAATGAGATTTATAAGGACATAAATGATTGACAAATAAAATAATAATAAATGGAAATTAATAAAACATAACTCTAATGACTATATCAAAATTATATAATGACGAAGATATTACACGAGAAAGTTGACAAATTATTAGTATATATAGTTTACAAAAATCTATCTTAGATAGTGAAAAGTTTGTAGTCCAAGAATTGTGGCTACAGCTAACATGTGACAATCTATTGACAGTCGTTGTTGTTATATTAGCTAGTGCGTATAAGTTTTTATAAAACTTCGTCCAATGATGAATTTTCTGAACACAACCGATCATAATTTTAAACCAAGTACATTAAAAAATATGCGATTTATAAAATACACGTCTGAATATGTTACGAAATTAATTGATTTTGTTTACAAAATTCAAACCCTGACTACAAATTAAATTAACGAGGCTTTCAGAACTAAGGTTTTAGTATGGAGCCCTAATATTAATACAAGTTTTACACTCACTGTAACATAGCTTTGGTTTTGATTGAGGGATCGTCGGGCCTGAAATGTTTGTACTGGTCGACATCTTTCTCGAGAGTGAGCAGTTGTTTTTGCAATTTATCCCGTAGACCCGGCAACGTGTCTCGAATGTGGTTTGTCAGTTGCTGGTTCAGTACTCGCTGGAGATACGGAGTCCCAAGACGATCAGCTAGGTGGCGATAGGATGGGTGACTGGAAAAATATAACCACTTACTTTTACTATTAACCATTAAGTAGTTATAGTAACAGTTAAATACATACTCTAAGAAATCATTGTACATGTTACAAGAGAAAAGGCATCAAACACCTTCCTGCGATCAATTACTTCTCAAACAAAATTCATAGAAAATATCTCTCAAAATTGGAATTCCGTAGCGTCAAGAAAAAAATTACAAGCACCTTTATACCATCAATACTATAAATGCGCCATAACAAATTAAATTGTGGGGACTGTTATATGCCACGAATGATATAGCACTATTTATTCATTTTTAGGTTATTTAAATTAATAAAAAATCTCTCTAGAATAGATACGAAAAGTTAGTATAACATTATTCGTCATAAATCGCATTACAAAAGCCAAAGTCAATTTTAAGATTTATACTGATTATATTACCTAATGAAAAATTTTCTTTCAGCTGCAAGAGCAGCGGATATGTCTTTGCGGCCATCGATATCCTTCTGCGAGCGGTTCACGACGCCGATGTACCCGCGACGGAGCGGTAGCAGCTTGTTTTCGAGGACGTCACGCGCGTCCGTACCTTCATCCATTAGATCCAGCTTTGTGATAACACCGATAGTGCGAAGACCTAAGACACAATCAATACTAAAGGTGACTTTCGGGTTCTGGCAGTGCTATTAAGTGGAAAGTGCCTCTGGTCGAAGCCAAAACAAAGTCTTAAAAAAGGGTACATTAAAACACTCTCTACCTACTCTCCACATTCATTCATTTTATTACTAGTAGATGTATATTTTATTTATTTTCACAGATAGCAAATTGATTTAATGCAGACAATTTTACAAAGAAACCTTACTAACCTTGGGGATCGACCTCCTTGGCAAGTTTGAGGGCATCGCTGTTAGCTAAATCTGTGTTGGCTGGGGTAACAGCTAAAATAAGGCAGGACTCGCGTCTTATAAACTGGAATATCATCCCTTTAATCTGCTGTTCGATGTCGGCTGGCTGATCACCGATCGGTACCTTTGTCAGGCCCGGCAAGTCAATCAGGGTCAGATTAAGAACTGGAAGGAAATCAGTGTAACTTTCAATATACGTTAGAATTATGCAATTAGTCATATCTTATAAAATTGTGTATGTTAGTAAGACATTTGTAGTCGCAGTAGACTTTTGATCTTATAGAAACTTGCTTATATAATGTTACCGAACATCGTATGCGCAATAAGACTTGACTTGTACAGTTTAATTCATCAACCAATAACTACGAATATGAGATACAAATGCGTTTACTTATATCCGGAATGTTGAGAGAGAAATTGTGACTTAATTTAAAATTTTAAAAAATATATATTAGTAGTTTATATGTATACATAAATTAAAGTAGATCAATGTTAAAGTGAATCGATACAATTTTGTTTGGGACTACCCGTAGAAAATAAGTTCCAACATTTTTTTAAAATGAAAATTACATTTCAGCTCGTAGTTAAGAAAGACACTCTTCACATAATTCTCTGTAATTTATATATCTAGAGATCTGTAATGTATATCTAATCTGTATGTATAAGTATATCTATGTAATCAGTCTAGTATTTGTCTAGATAATCTATATACATGTGTCTAGTTTTTATGTTAAACTAGCTGTCCCGGCAGACCTTGTTCTGCCCTATTTCTCTAAAACAAAGTCATATTGTTTTTTTTAATGTTAATAGCCTCCCAGTCAGATTTTTTTGAAAATTGTTTGAAAGAACCTGGCCTTAATGCTATATGTATAAAAATTGACAAATGTTGACATTAATATTTATACGTCACTCAATTGTTTTGCCTTCCCGGAACCCGTCCACTGACATTTAAACTTTATGGTATGGTGTTAAAGTTCAAATTGACTTTTAAATATTATTACGAATTTTTTGTATGAGAATATAGAAAAGTGTTGTTTTTAGACTTTTTCAGACAATTTTTTTAATTTTTATTTTTTTTAATTTTTTCGTAATAACCTTTCCCAGACTTCAACAAACACAACAAAAAAGAAATCAGTCAAATCGGCTTAGTCGTTCTCGAGTTTCGCGCTTATCAAGACATAGCTGATCCGGCAAACGTAGTTTTGCTATATAAGTTATTGTAATATCTTCTAAGATGTTCATTGAAATTAAGTGATGTCAAAGACAATTTTGTTCATAATTAAATACTCTTTATCAACAAAACATTTATTTGGATAAAGATTAACATTATTACGTTGATGCAACTCTTAACAAATAATACATTAATTTCGACCAAATTTGTTTACCATAAAAACGGTTCTAGTGACTTAATCTTAAAAGATAAACATATACTGTCGCGGACATTTTTTTACATCATCTCAAGAGGAATAATTCTTTCATACATATATTTTTGGTATCTTGAACCGTTTTTGCAGCGCACGCAATGGAAGCCCTCAAGGATGAAAAATTTTGCCCGTTTTTTTTCACATTTTCCATTATTTCTTCGCTTCTAATAATTGCATCGTGATGTTATATAGCCTATAGCCTTCCTCGATAAATGGTCTATTCAAAACAAAAAGAATTTTTTAATTCAAACCAGTAGTTCCAGAGATTAGCGCGTTCAAACAAACAAACAAACAAACAAACAAACTCTTCAGCTTTATAATATTAGTATAGATATATTCTCAGTAACTGACTGTAGATAGTGGAATTATTTAACGGTTACCATTTAATAAGCCCCTTGAGTTTGGGCTCAAGATAAAAATCTTTTAACAAATCGAACTGTGTGATGTATGTATACAAGTGATTTTTTAAATCACTTATTAAATTATTACAATTTAAAATCGAATATCAGCTATTATGGCTTCAAAAAGATATACCTGATACTTATCCCATATTATGGAATACCGCGAGAATGTTTTTAATTGCTTTTCCGTCATCATATCTAGTGGAAAGAGATTTCAGTGAGGTTACCAATATATTAACAAAAAAAAAAAAGAAAGTAATTGAACATCACTAACTGAGGATATTTGAGATTAAACGTAATTAATTAATACCAAAAATAAAAAACGTGTTATCAAAGCATCGGGTTTAGCCCTCCCACTAATTGGGGACCTATGAATTAATCGATAAATACTATATCGATAAATATAATATTAGTATAACATCATAATTATCCGGGCAGTAGACTTAAGTGAGTCTGCTGCCCGGATGAGAGGGAGGCGGTGCGCAGTGTCTGGCGTGCCGCCTGAGAGATAGGTTTAGGAGGAGTGGGCTCTTTACGCCTACCCTTCCCAGAGAGAGAACCTCAACAAGGCATTTCGCTTCCCGGGCGTCTGGATGAATTTGGTTTCCCAAGCTAGGGTGGAGCGATTAGACAGACACTCCGAGGGTTTTAAGTAAGTAGGAGTCGCTGCCCCCACAGCGGCCCTAATGGTACTATGTAGGATTTTCCCCCGGGATACAAACAAAAACATCATAATTATGTCAAAAAAGATAAACAGATGACAATATCATCGGTTAATATTATAATACTAGTGTTGTAGTTGTAATATATTTTTTCTCATGAGATATGGGGTTACGGGTTTCAGTTATACTGATAAATGAATGAAGATAAGATTAGATAATAAAGATTTATGTCATTCTTTGTTATAAATATATAGAACCGACACGTTTTATCAAACAACCGTTCAACGCACTTACGGGGCATACGATAATATCAACAATCTAAGTGTCTCTGCAAACTACACAATTAATTAATTACCTTAACCACAACAGAAATTATCCGACGCAAAAAAATACTTCAAAACATGACAAAAATATCCGATAGAAAATACAGCACTAACGCTAATCAGTACAAAAACAAACGATTACAACAAATCCATTTATGACAATAAATTAGCGAACGTAAGGCTATAAGAATGGCATAAATAAAAAAATTAAGAAACTCAAAAGACTACTACAACTACATTCTACAAGTAAATTCGTAACAAAAATACATATATATATACGCAAGACTCGGGGATATGATGGTATATCCGCGATAATAACTGACGTCTATAAACACTCTGCTTACCTCTCTAAAGATATCAAGCATAACATCAAAATAAAGTCTACATTGGCTTTCGTGAGATTATAGACAAACTGACAACTGTGTGGGGGGCTGTGGGGGCGTTACGTATACAACTCTAACGTATAACAGCCGTAACAAAGGAACATTCCTATTTGGGAGCATTAACGGTATAAGTTTTTCTTTATCTTGTCCTGTTTTAGATACATAAAAACAATAGTTAAAATAGACGATACGTCAACCAAGTGTTCGCAGGACGTTTAAAACTTAACCTAGTAACGGGACATTTAACGTATAGACAAATTCCGTAAATTATTATATTTATATATTATCAAATGTAAATACAAACAAGTTAAATATTTGATCATAGGCATCGACCTTGTAAATACGCATAAAACATTGCACAGGAAAAGCATATAGTCAATTTCTAGGTCACCGACAGACCAAAGTGAGCATACTTAGATATGAATCGAATAGTAAACAGTTATCCTTCTCGTAATGTAGTGTAGTGCAAAATATATACGTATTGATTCAATTTATTAATGCATCATGATCGATTATATAATTTTGTTTCAATTAATTACCATAACAAAAAATATTCAAATGCATCGACAACAATGAATCTCCGAAGTATTCTTACTTTAAACAAATATAACATAAAAAAATTGTAGTTTAATTTTCGTTCATACTGAAAATTATTGTTGAATTGTTATCATTCAATAATAAAAATCCTCATTGAATTCCAAACATACTCCACGTTCTACAGACAATGTTGATATTTATTATTCATAATTTCTTTATCAATGAAGCACAAGATACACTGACTCACTGTTTAAACTAAGTCACACAAAACTAAAACGCATTGTTTTGTAATATAAGCTTTAGTTTTAAAAGATTATATTAAATGCTGTTGTGACATCCGCTTTAACAATGGTCATTTTTGTATTTTCGTTTATAGTATTTTTAGATGTAGCGGACAAAAATTATCTGTCATACTTATATTGTCATGGTATGCAAAATATGATTGTACCATTTGAAAATCTGGGAAAATATCTGGTTTATTATTTCATATGACGTTTCAAGAAAATATTGTTCGAAAAACAATAAGTAATTTCTCGGAGACATTAGTACAACATATTATAAATCCCATTTTGGTAGTGAGGGTGGTCTAATGAGAATAATCCCAAAATAAATAAAATAAAGGTTTGAGCTAAAATGATGTGCACTTAAGTAAGTATTTGTACTGATTGCTTTAAGACAAGGTAATCTAAAGGTACATGCTTCATTTATAATTATATTGGTGCATTAAATTAGAAAGCATCATACGTTATCAACATAAGGCGCAGCCGTGCTGATGATCGATTTATTGGCATGTTTTTAATAATGTTTATAATAAATCTCAAAACATTTAGGCCACATTGTATGTGATAAGATTGTCGCCTATTAGTGGAACGTTGACATTATTTTGTAACATAGGGTAGTGCACGACCTAAAGAATTTCCGCTGCATAATTTCCGTTTTAATTACACATTTTGATATTATATTTGTGTCAATTACAGTAAATTTCAACTACAAAAAAGTGAGGGTTCGAGAGTGTCAGCTTTTGTGTTGTATGTGAAAGTGGTTAGTTGAATTTTAAAATAAGCACTGTACTTCAGCACATGATAAATTTCTAGCACTTAATGGTCCAAAATACAAAAAAAAAACTTATGAACACAAAAATAAATATATATAAATAAAATTATTGTTATCGTGCCGCCGCTGTCGGCTCGGTATCTCTTTTTAGCATCGTGGGGTCAATAAACAGGCGAGCAAAATCACAGCTGTTTGCTATAACTCCATACTTTTTTTATTTTGCCAATTTTTCTTAACAATGGTGTATAGCTTAAAAGTCAAGTCAATACTCACTTGTTCATATTTAGCAAATATATACAGAATGGTACGCGTTATTGTTACAACTTTAATTCAAAAAGTTACAGGACTATGAGTTTATATAAAATATAGTGTACATACATACCGTTGGGGGAATACACGCGCAAGTTAATAGGCACAGGTGAAATGCCTTTATTGGATCCAGTCGCACGATCTGTCTCCGCCTCGATCTCAGAACGAACTTCATTGAAATCAACAAATTTCTTCCCTTTGCAGTGCAGAAACTCAGCATATTCTGTCAAAAAAAAAAGATAATTATTTATGATACCTACTATCCATATTAAAGATATATTCTCCCGTTAGATCCCAGTGTAATAGGAGATACAATAATAGTTGGTCAAGTTGGTAACTAAGGTAAAATATCTATACTAATATTATAAAGCTGAAGAGTTTGTTTGTTTGTTTGTTTGAACGCGCTAATCTCAGGAACTACTGCTTCGAATTGAAAAATTATTTTTATGTTGAATAGACTATTTATCGAGGAAGGCTTTACGCTATATAACATCACGATGCAACTATTAGGAGCGAAGAAATAATGGAAAATGTGAAAAAAAACGGGGAAAATTATTCATCCTTGAAGGCTTCCATTGCGTGCACTGCGAAAACGGTTCAAGATACCAAAAATATATGTAGGAAAGAATTATTCCTCTTGAAATGATCTAAAAAAATGTCCACGACAGTATATGTCTATCTTTTAAGATTAACTCACTAGAGTCGTTTTTATGGTAATCGAATTTGGTCGAAATTAATGCATTATTTGTTAAGAATTGTATCAACGTAATAATATTAATATTTATCCAAATAAATGTGTTGTTGATTAAGAGTATTTAATTGTGAACAAAATTGTCTTTGACATCACTTAATTTCAATGAACATCTTAGAAGATATTACAAAACCTTATATAGCAAAACAACGTTTGCCGGATCAGCTAGTTAAAGATATATTCTCCCGTTAAATCCCAGTGTAATTAGGAGATACAAAATAGTTGGTCAAGTTGGTAACTAAGGCAAAATATGTAAATATAAAAATTTCGGACGCACTCTCGGACGCAAAGGACGTAGAGGTACGCTTCTATAACCTGCGTCTTTTCCAAATACCATTTAAATAGTCAATTTCACTATAGCCGTTAATGTTACTCCACTAGGCGCTTAATGTAATTTACTGATCGGTGATAGATTTTGTTCTGTTCTTTTGATACTATCTATACACAATAGCGCAGCCCTTTATCCATCTCGTTTTTTCTTTATCTAACATGCGAATAGGGTCATCCCTATGTCATAGACACTCGCATGAGCCTTCACTTGCTTCGGGATTAGCCCAGGTACCTCGATTGACCTCTCTGTATATCTTACGTCGTAGTAGATGCAGACCAGTATAAAGACTGCAACTGCTAATGTCGATTGGCCATCGCTTATCTTACTTTAATTGTAATTTCAAATAGGCAAGTAACAGTATAGCTATTTGGCCGCGCTTATACAAAAAGAACAGAAATAGTACAGTTTAAACATGTTTTTTTCTGTATCCCAGAGAATGTGAAAAATCCGTAAATCTTTTAAGCTGAAAATCAAAGTCCTTGAGACTAGCTAGAGGATTTTAATTTTAACCCGCGCACACGCATTACGCAGGTGTTTATCTATGCGAATAACGAAAACCTGTAGCATACTGATTATAAACATGAAAATAAAATCTAAAAGAATCGTAATATTTAGTAGAAGGTTACAGAGATCGCTAAAAACACCTTAAACTAAACCACGAAATCTTCTTTCTGTTGGTAATTGTTTATAACATGTCCGTTAATTTAACGGTTTCATGTATTATAAAAGTCGGTCAAGTTCAAAACGCAGGCAATTAATTTTAAACACATATCATTATACGGTTTTATTATTTAAAATACACTTTAAGTAATAAATTCGGTGTTCTATAGTGATAATACGCTTTCTATTTTCTAAGATTATCGAATAAAATATCCTGATAAACATCCTAATACTTATAAAGTGTACGAAACTAGAGTTTAAAATAAGTAAACGACATCCCTCTATAAAACGTGATTATAGAATCAAAATATAGGTATAGTCAAATTGGAAGCTACTAAAAGAAAGGAAGTAATAATTAAAAAAAAAACAGAAATTTACTTCGTATCTACTTAATAATAATAAACAACTAACTTTTACCATATTTAAAACTAAACACTTCATATTATACACTTCAATGAGGACAGACATGGCTAGCTCAATGCCAGATTAATTATTTCACAGGTTTCTATCAATCACGGAAAGCGGAAGGGCACCAACCTTACGTGACCGGAAAAAATATCACAATCGCTACACTCTGAGATACTTGCATTGTTTGATGCTGTCTTCATGCTAAATTTTAATAAAAATAAATAAATATACGACAACGGAAGTTGTCTAGGAATATGAGAAAATGGGCATACCGACTAGACCTGTGTGACGCCATAGGTCAAAGAAAGTCATTATGATGGACTTTGTTATACTGTGATTGCAATTTAATCTGACAACAATGCCCTACCACTTCACAAACACAAGTACAATTTATATCATAACCAAATGATATTTTGGATAGTGTCAGACACCACTATAAATTCAAATAATAAATAAGAGATTACAACTAAAATTCTTAGAGAATTAAAATAACCTGAGCTGTGTGATCAGCTATGCTACCGGTCACATTGGGATATACACATAAGCGTAAAGTAGTTATAGCTACTAATGTATCCCTGCTCACCCCGAAAGGGATCTAGCGTGACAATATATTTTATTATTTATTTAAATTTTTCATTAAAAGTGATCCTATACTCATCTCAAATTCATAAAACATCATTGGAAACATTTATTTGTTAAAGACAGAAGCTAGTATTTTAAAAACATTTACAAATGACATTGATGTTATGATGTTTTCTGACTACATACATTCTTAATAGCATCACATTAGTAAGCCAATTATGTTGGTTTAACATTCAAAATACAACTGAAGGTTAATGGTCATCTGTAATGAAGAGAATAATTTGCAAATTTTACATCATTGCAATTGCTCTATATTTTACATTTCAATCAACCTATTAACAAGAACTTTGCTATTCAAAAAATATTAACAGTTGTTTTTCTTCTTTTACAATTTATTTTATTCATACTTTGCATATTTTAATTTCTTATATTAAAAAGTATGTAAACATTATAATTATTATTATGTATTTATTTTTCATAGGAATGATAGTAATATTTATTCTATTATAAAACATTTTTTTAATATTATTCATACTATACATTAATATTTAAAATTTCACATTGTATTTTAATTTCGAATCTTTTTAAGTGCTCTATCAATGCAGTGAAGAAAACAACTAGTTTGTATAAATTTTTATGGAGCATATTCTGATGAGGTAGCTCCAACAACATATGCTGTCAACAGTATGACATGCTGCAATTGCTTCAGTGACTAAGATGGTATGCCATCTTTAGACTACATTAGTGCAGTGGCTGAGTATTCCATTTTTAAGCAGAAATATATTTGACCTGTGTGTATTTGTTCAATGACTACATGTTGTTGTGGAACTGAAAATGTGTTTACCAAAAGACCCCTGACATTCAGAAAACAGCTAATGTGCAGCAAAGGGTAAAAAATAAATCATGCACTATATAATAATATTATCTGCCAAGAATGTTTTATATTACAGCATGGGAGGTTTCTTAGCATTATTAACTACCTGTAATAATAATATACTTGAAATACCTGTATTTCCATTTATAAGCTGTAGAATCAAGGGGCGTCGGGTCACAATTCCTGAGCCTCGAGGTAAGAAATCCCTAAAAAAAATGCATAGTTTAATAAGTAACTAAAATAATGTCTAATTATGAAAAATTGTGTCATTTAACACTTTTATAGAATTTTTAACAATCCAATTAACCCTTTGCACTCAAAAGACGACTCGCTCACCACATTATATGCACATGGGGAAAAACCTCATGCATAGGGTTAATATATGGTAATTTCAAAAGGAAAAAAACTGCCTTTTTTCATTTTAAAAAGAACATTTTCCATATATCATAATTATTTAATTATAACATTTTTACTGGTTTCAATCAGTATCCACCATGATTGTAAGCTAATAAAACAATGAAATGGTATTCAAGTCTACTGTAGTGCAAGCTATTATCCTAAAATGTCACAGAACAAAATTATATTTTTGATATTCATACAACAAAAACTACAGCACTAGTATTAATAGAAAATTATAAATTACTCAAAAAAATATAATTACATAATCATGTACATCATATGCACTTTTTAAATTGATTATTTTTGCATAAATGATAACAGAATTATTGTCACATATAAAAGAAAATTATAATCAGTTATATTATAATTCATATTTAGCCATATTTTGTTCTCTTAATAATAATGAAATATTTGCACAATCTGAAACTAGTTCCGCCTTCAAGATATCATCATAGGTATTTAAGTACATTAAAGCTTTGGGACTAAACATGATTCCTGCAGAAATACCTTCCAAATTTCAATTTTAAAAAACTTGTATTTAAAGAATAATTGATATGCAAAATAAAACTCAAACTCAATTAAAGTACAGAAACTGAAATATGTAATTCATATTGAAACCAATAATTTAGTTGATAATATGGTCAGTGATTAATTATATAATTACATAAAATTACAGAGCATGGATTTTAAAAAAGTTGTTATTTATTTTAAATTTATTATAAATTTGGTTCAGGAAATGTTAGAAACCAAAAGCCAGTCATCTGTGCCTATGTTGTGATGATACAAAAATAGCAAAACAGAAATTATTCCAGAAGACCACATTACTAGAGAAAGAAATTATTCCTATTATAATATTTATGACACTCTTATCTATAATTTAAGCATATTTATGGTCACAATTATTTAAATCTAACTAAATATAATGAATATCAAAGCTATTCTGTTCCACAGCTTTCAATTCAATAAGCCTAAAGATTTACATGTGTGAGTCATCATAGCAAGTATCAAGCATAGAATTTCCAAAATGTTATTGCCATGAGACATGAAATCGTTTTATGTGGTCACCACTAAACTTTACTCCAACAAAGTTTATGGAATAAATAGTCCAGTTTAAAGAAAACACTAAATAGAACTTCAATCAATGACCCCCCCACAAAATTTGCCGGCATTTTTGTCGCACTGTTCCAACCAGGGTAAGCTTACCTGCCGACAAAATTTTCTAAGACAGAACTCTTTCCTGCCGATTGACCACCCACAACAGCGATTTGTGGAAGGTCTAAAGACATGTGCACGCCCATTTGCACGAATGCATCTT
This sequence comes from Automeris io, assembly GCA_036320925.1. Lineage (NCBI taxonomy): Eukaryota > Metazoa > Arthropoda > Insecta > Lepidoptera > Saturniidae > Automeris > Automeris io. The sequence goes on from JAUDJH010000024.1 coordinate 3,463,468, forward strand.
GTAATTTGTTTACAATAGGAATCAACTGCTGCATTCCGAAATTTCCAGCCATTTTTGATGAGATACATTAAACTTTTATCACCTTGAAACACTAATTAAGCTCGCTCATCATCAATTCATCATCGATAAACTAATTTATTTTTCAATATGGTGGTGGGTAGGTGGTTACGTTTCGTTTTGACTGCTGTCAAATGAAACAAAGCATAGCTTTCAATCTATGTAATCATGTTTTGTCTTTTTCTATACCGTAGAAAAATGTATAAGTACCTGAGATAGATGATTCAATATTATACCTCAAATTCTACTAAATGTCTATGGTAATTGGCACTTACTTGACATTAGTAAAAACTGAGGCTACACTACGAAAATAACGCAAAATATAATAATTATTATATATAATTGAACTTTTAAGGACTAAAAACCGATCTATTAATAGTGAACCAATGACATTTCTGCGCTTAGGTTCAATTGGTTCAAACAAAATCAATATAACTTGACATGCGCAGTAAATGTAGGCCAATGTACCAAAATATATTTTCGTATTCTTTGTTTCGGTTTATACCTTGTCGAGTAATTTTTAATAGAATTAAGAATAATTACCAGAAATTTTAAATTATATATAATTTTTAAACACTAATTAAGTTACAAGCACTGACAACTTTACGAAAACATTAAAAAATCTAAAGTTCTTTACAAGGGTTCCCCACCGAGTCCAATTAATCTGATGGTTTTCCTTTGCATTTACTATTTCTATATTAAATAAACAAATTATACTTTTTAAATATTCAAATCAATCAATACTCTAAAATATTTCTAAGAAGGTTTAGTTATTCTTATTTAAACCAATTTGGCAACTGAAAAGTAGAAACTCAACTATAGTAGTGTACATATATGTAATAAATAGGCTTACCTGCCCACAAAATTTTCTAGTACGGAGCTTTTGCCAGCCGATTGTCCACCTACTACAGCAATTTGTGGTAAATCTAATTGCATATGAACACCCAATTGTGTAAAAGCATCTTGGAGCTTATTTACAATTGGTATCAACTGTTCCATCCCTATATTCCCGGCCATAGCTGCCGGTTACTTCAAGCACCCTTTGATTTGATATGAGCGGTTTCGCAGACCTACGCTTACTGATTTTGCGTTCATCAATAAGCAGCAAAGAAAGCTAATGCGCAAGCGTGAACTTAGAGCAGTACATATCACAAATTAACCTTTGCGCAATCAAAAAATTCTTGAAATTATTCTATCGTAAAACAGCTAAACTTATGCTTAAGTACACTAAAATAATTAAATTAATATATAAAGTTACTTGTCCTGTCATCACTATCACTAAAATTAATATAAAACCTGAACTAATGTAGCAAGAAACATTAATTTATAACATTCAATCTTTGTATGTTATAGCCACCGAATAAGGGCGGATTTTTTTATATTGCACCACTAAGGGAGAAATTAGTTAAGTTTGACAGTTTGTTTAACAATCCGTTAATTTCGAAGTAAGCACTATGAAACTGAGTATATATATATATGTTTGATTAAAAATAAAAAAAAAACGTGTTTCGACATTTTCGGAAAATGAACTCCCGATGAGTTTTAACAGGAGTTGAAAGTTTATTCGCAAAATTCAACAAATTAAAAAGAAATACTATGAAAACCTGTATTTACATTTTTTTTTTAAAGTAAAAAAGTACCTTCTTGAATATCAACCTTTTTTTTTTTTGTTACCCGGGGGAAATCCTCATAGGATCGTCAGGGGAGTGGTGAGGGCCACTCCCCCGGTATGCCGGACTTTTACCGACTAAAACCCCCGGGATGTTCCACCTTCCGCCTACCGGCATCGAGGGCACGACTGGGGTCTCATCCTCAATGACCGGTTGGGCGTGCGGCCGTGAATAGGCCTCTACTCGTTTAGGGAGGGGTAGTGTATAGAGCTACCCCTCTCTTGCCTCTGTGTTGTAGAGCGGCACGCGGGAACACATCGCGCGCCGCTCGCACCCTTGTTGGACGACACACTCCCTCAAGCGTGCCGCCCGGTGTCGCCGCTAGAGTCGGACGTTCCTGAGAAACGCCGCTCTGCGGCGCCCTGTTCTTATAGGCCGGCGGGCAGGTGGGGACTGCGCTGCCAAAGATGTTGTAGCCAGCGCCTCCCGGACCCGCTCCGCCGCCTCCTTCCTAGCTAGCACGTCCTCGGCGAACCGCAGGACCGCCCGCCATGCATCTTCGCTGCCGACCATTAGTGAAACCAATGTCAGCAACGAAAGGTCTCCACCCACCACTCTCTCCAGCTCGGCCCGCTCCGAAGCCCAGGCTGGGCATATCTGGAGCGTGTGCTCAGCCGCCTCGTCGGGGCATCCGTCACAGTGGTGGCATTTCGGTGTTGGTTCACTACCGGCTGACCTGTGCAGATATCTCCCGAAGCATCTTGAATATCAACCTCCAACAAGGTAAATTAAATATATTAACTGAGCAGCATCGGGTCACTACATCTAGTATTCATATATAAATGCCGAATAATTATTGATGTATGAAAGAAATTAAATACTATTACTCTATATTCTAAAAACCTCTATTTGAGTTTACTAAAGTTTACAGTTTTCTAGTTCTGAGAAAAAACAATTTGTTTTACATTTTTTATTAGTACATACATATAATATCATCAGCGCCACCATGAGGGCGTCGGCCCTGTTGTGCCATACTCAACACTGATTTAAAACCCCCCAAAAGTCTCTCGCCCCTTGCAAGCCGGTCCTTAGAGCCTTTATTCTTTCTACTACTTAACGAAAAATTATTACAAATACTCAAAGCAACTATAGTTTGACAATTACCGCTGTACAGCACTTTGTATAATATTGCAAGTCGTTATCTTAAGTGATTTGGAAGTAATACGTCTTCGACAGACGGACAAAGTTCCGAGCACCTGATTTAACCCAAACGTCTTATTTTACTACGTTGAAAGAATTTATAACTTATACACAACATAAGTAAGTATTTTTATTTATTAATTACAAATTCAGTATTTTTGTATCTTATAGCAGTAGGGTGATTGCTCGAACTGGATCATGACTACAGTATATAAGTGTAAAGATCGTCATAGTGACTCGCTTTGACCTCTCGCGTTTCAAGATCAGTTTGTGTGTGTGCAGCAACTCATATACCTAAGAGACCTTTAGTTGTGATATATGTGGGCCGACATGGCGACGGCGACACAATAGATTTTCGTACTTTGATAGCCGTTTTTGTTTTTGCACTACACTATACTTATCTTCATGTGCACTCTAGACAATTTGTTCAGTTAGTATAAAAAAAGAAACAATATATTGTATTATGAAATATTGAAAAAGTATCTGTTAAGGAATGGAAGAGATTGTTTTTTATGTAATGTACAAATTCATTCATATTCTAATTTATTTAAGACTAAATATTTCTTTATTAGGTAAATTTGATAAATTGGTTTGAAATGCCTTACTTTAAATGGAGATAGACTAAAAATTTAATAACATATTTGTATATTTTCTTCATTTTTCTTTTACTTGGGAAATATATCTAGCCATTCTGACTACAGAAAGGAGTAACTGCCAGAATGTGCCAAATTCCTATTAAATTGAGAAAATAATATATTAAACATTTCTAAATTAAATTGTACAAATTTAATTTCGCGGTGGGACACCATGGTGGGATCTACAAGACAGTTCTAATCATATTGTAATACGTACTGATGAGTGATGTCAGCTTGAAAGTTTTACTACTAAATTTAAGGGTTTTATGGATAAAGTGGTTTTTAGGAGTAAGAATTGTTTAGAATAGTGATTAGCACATTTAAGATACAATAAGCAATGTTTTGTATTCGCTTCTATATACCTTATAAATATTTCATAATGCATAAATTCCTTCTATAAAATTGCTAATTGTTGAAAAGGTTTTTAATTTTAGATTTAGACTACAATAAATAGGTTTAGTATTGTTTTATTTTTCGAACAGAACGATATTTTGATGGCCGGGATAAACCTTTACAACTAACCTGGGCGAGAAATATTGTTAGTGATAAAGGAGATGCTTAATTACTTTGGACGAGATTTTATTATCTGGGGTTGGCAGCACTGCAGTTGCCTGAGAGGTAGATTAAATATGAATTGAAAAATATTATTATTACAGTCTGGCAAGGTGATTTAATTTTTTTTTTTAATATAAACAAATTGAGTCATAATTGTAACAATGAATATTAAAAACTAAAATAGTTTATTACAAATCCTTTCTTTAAAATTTGGTCAATAGATAGCTTTAGTCGTTTTACAATTTTTACACCAGAGGACGTAGCTTGGCATGTACACTAGAGCTGCTACTTTGTGAGAAGTTCCCTAGTTTGCGGGATATTTTAATTTCTCTAAATATTTTATTGAGAGATTCAAAATAGTGTGATTTTACAAGACGAGTTATTTTAATTAAAAGCTTTTATTATCGTTTTAATTTATGGACAATTTGTCCCTAAACTTCTTACAACATCTCAAAATGTGTTTAAAGGTAAAGATCACTATTAGCTTGAAACAACATTTTGCATAAAATTATCAATATTAAACTTTTGTAGTTTCAGGATGCCTATAAGAGAAAACATACAACAATAAAAGGAATAATAGCTCCGCATGTAGCATCACACGTGATAGGATAGAAGTGAAGCTTTTTACGTAAAATAACGTATGTCTGTTACTGTTACCTCAGCTGTTTCACACATGGATCCCAAAATAACAATTTACAACAGCGTAAAACATAAAGATGGTTATTTTAGGACACAGTAATTATCTTGATCTTTACATTTTTCTTCTTAATTATTACCAAATGTGGCTAAAAATGACGATATCTTATAATTTTATCGTTAATTCTCGTCTACTTATCGATTAACAAGTAGGTAATAGATTAATATTAAAAAAAAAAAATCTTCAAAAATTATAATTACAAAAAAAAATTGCATAAGGAAATGTATGAATACCTTTTTTAGGTCCCAGTAGGTTAAGTGTGTTCTTGTTTCCGCAAATACGGGGATTTTGATCTTCGATATTAGGAAATTCAATGTTTTGATGCCGGTCACATTAGTTTGGACTCTTTGTGACGTCACACTATTGATTGTGAAAAGGCAAGAGATCGTCTTTTGCAGACGCCATCTTAAAATAAAGTGATATAAGTTTTTGGTAGCGTAGATTATAATTAAAATCTATAGTAATCATCTTTGATAGATTAGTAATCAAGTTTATATTATTTTAATTACTCAGTACATATTGTTACGGACCAAGGTACATAAATATTTAATTTTTTGTTGATTTGTGAAACTACAAAATTGGTTTATTTACCGTTCTAATACTTGTTATACCGTTATTTTGGACTACATTGTAAAAATTTGGGTGGAACTAACGGCTTGTAGTATACTAGGAAATAAAGCAATTGGAAGTGGTACTCATCGATCCAGCCTTCATCAGACGGATGTAACACGTCAATAAAATACTGGGGGCAGGGCTTCAGTTTATTGTTCTATCTGCATTGTGAAAGTATAATACATGGAACAAATTAATTTGGTGTTATAACTAAAAGTTAAGTGTGTAACCAGTGATTTAGTGTAAATAATTCATTAATGTTTTAGTGTTAATCGCTTTAGTGCGCTCGAGAAAGATAATACAGTGAAATTTTTAGTGTTGTTTGCGCTGGTTGCAGTTGGTGGTTGGTGCAAGGGTGACCTCCTGATGGTGTGTACGTCGCAGCATGTCTGCACTCTCGACGCCGGGCGGCGGAGGCAATACGGCGCTGAACAAGCCGGCGTCCGGCAAGCAGAAATATCAAAAGTTGGACATCAATAGCTTATATTTTGCTCACAAAGTAAGTACTATATCATATATATCTAAAATGTCAATGTCAAGGTGTTTCACGCCCACAGCATTTTTGGTTCCAAGATTTTTTTTACATTGTAATTCATGTTTTTCTTAACATTTTAATATATTATTTGCCATAGAGCCAACATTTTTAGTAAAACATTGAACTACTTTTTTTAAACTTTGACAGAACAGATCTTTTGTGTTTCAATGGCTGGTTGTTTATAGTTGAATAAATCGACCTTCACTTGGTGAGTGAGGAAACAATCTAGGAGCAATATTTCTATACTCTGGCCTTGTTTCTATATTTTATATCAGAGTGAGGAAATTATTACTAAGTTGATATTAAGTAATTGTAAAAAATGTTTTTTTGCATCATTACTTTTAAATTGAATTAAAATTGTTGAGTTTTTTATTTAATATATATTTAATTTAAAAAATAATATTGGAAACTAAAATAAATGGGTTTTAGAAATTGGTGACAGGTTATTGCTTTGTTATCAAAGGTCAATGACCATTGGACATATGCTATTTATTGATGTACTATTATATGAATGGTTTTTGAATGACATCGAAATATACAATACTTTTGTATTTACATTGGGAAAGATGTAAGAAAGTAGAAAAAAAGACTTAACATCTGTATATCTTGAGTTCAAGTTTCATAGCTATAGATATCTATAGTTTGTTAAAAGACTTATACTAAAGCAGAAAAAATAGATGCTTACCTATATTTTGCATACTTACACAGATAGCATCAATAAATTTAGTCATATAGTTGGTATTACAAGTGCAATTTAGTCATTTTCTTTTCTTTTTTATTATATGGCCTTACATTTTATATTCACAATACTTTTATAACAATTTCACTATGTTATGTGTTTATCATGTATAAGGTCTCATTTATTTATAACTTTCATTTAATATTGTGAAAAAGAATATATTATAACCACAAAATCAGATAATCTTGTCATATTTCTATAAAAGTTTCAATTCACCATCACCAATGGACATAAACTGTTTAAAAATAACTAAATTTACGTGATACTTTCAATGTGCCTTGTCTGAATAAAAAAAAAACCATAGTGACATGCAACCAATAGAAAAATAAAAAGTATTACCTTATAGTTCTTGAATATTTAATAAATATATTGACTTAAAACCTGGTATTTACTGGATTCAGAGTTTCAGAACCTAAATTCGATCAATGCTGTCAATCCGTCAAATCTGTATACCTGTTAAAAGTCCAAGTACAGCAAAATACTGATGTTTCCTTCTTATGTATATGTGTCCATTCCTTGTTATGACATGCACACCACACAGTTAAATGAAAAATATAAATTATTTGTTAACATTTTAAGTACCTGTGATCAACTTACACTTATTTCTACTGACAGATGTCACTTAAATGGATCAGATAGTGCTAATCTGAACTAAATTACTTATTTAGTGTTATTTATATGTCTACATAATATATTATTTTATTAGTGTAGTTATTTTCTCCTACTTTTATTGTAGAACGAGAATTCTGAGCCGTCCTCAATTAAGTCTCAACTAAGCCGTAAACATGGAATGCAAAGTCTTGGAAAAGTACCATCAGCAAGGCGTCCACCTGCCAATTTGCCTTCTTTAAAAACTGAGACTGGTCAAGATACTACTGCTATGTAAGTATTTTGTCAAAACACATCATTTTGTAAATTATGTAATAGAAAATCAACATTTCATTTATATAACTAATTATCTTTGCAAATGAATGTGGTAAGAAATTTCAGAAAATATGTGCATAGCCCACAATTATTAACAAGTAAATTGACTGTTATTTTAATTATCCAATAAATTCTGTTAATAATAAATCAAAGATTTTTTATATTTTTTCATAAATTTTTAAAATGTCTTAATTTGTTATCAAAATTTTTTTTTATTTAAAATTTACAGTTCTACTTCTGCTGTTCCTACTACTGTACCTACACAGCCAACATGCACCTCTCAAACTACAGTGAGTTTAATTTTATTTTTTTTAATTAAAAAATATTTTTGTAAAGTAGATTCTAAAAACACAGCAATTGTATGATTTTACCTTGATGAATTATCCAATGTTTTACTGTCTATATCACAATGAGTGTTCATAGGAACAATTAATTTTTACCTTTAATTTCGATCAGTTAATTACAGACTAATGAATAATTATGGAGGTCCTTTCTCTGAACAATTGATTAAAAATTTATTTATTTCTTAAATTTAACGGGATATGTATAATATTATGACCTTCTGGTTCATAATATTATTCATCATATTTTATTGTACACAATTTTTTTTAACAACACTCTGTTGCTGCAGACTACAACATCGAACTGCAATGTGATTGCTGGAACTGGTCCCGGAGGATGGGTGGCGTTACCACCTCCATCGTCTCCTCACTTCCGTACAGAGTTCCCTTCATTAGAGGCAGCTGCTCAGCCTTTGCACCGTTCTACCGAACACCCGGCACCACAACCACAACTCAGACCTCAAAGTATGTATTAAGATTTAAAATAAATAAACAACCATTTAGAAACACTTTCATCAAATAAACAAATTACCTTACTATAATGCTAATTTATATAAAGACAAAAATTGCTAATTGCAAAACCCAATGATGCTGGACTATATTATTTTTATTATACTATACATTTTTTTTTAATACTCATCAAAGTTGAAGAAATGTTTTTATGGAGACAAAAAAAAGGGATTTTGACTATCAAAATAGGAAAAACAACACTTCATTTTTTTAAATTGACTGGAATCACCCAACATTGTCATTTCATTGCCCTTCCTTGACAAAGCAAAGGTCTGTACCCGCAGTGGTGCCATTATGTTGTCACCAATATCCATAATTTGCTAGCTGAGTGCTTTCCTTCTGAAGTCAGATGAAGCTGTAAATGTTCTCCCATGCAGACACTATTGGAATTACTAATAAAAATTAACAGCCTTCATATATATGAAATTCTAGTTCATTTCTATGGGTGTACAAGTTGATATTATATATAGCGGAAGGCAGTTGGACGTCCGGTGGGTCTGTAGGCGTACGTCAAGAACCTGCTCCTGTTCCCGCTGCAGCCCCCGCCGTCGTCGCACCCGCCACACAGCAAACACCAGCACTCCGTGCCATCCTTCCATCATTCGTAAGTATTTATATGTTCATATTTTGTAACTAGAGTCCAACCGTAGCTTCAGTTGTTGGTTTGAATTCACGAAAAAAAAAATGACACAAGTTATATATAGTAACTTTAATAATCCCTACATGTAACATCATCATAAACCTTAGATTTGATAGTTTTAGACATCATTGTTTTTTTATTTTTAGTCAATTTTATTCAGAATTTTTTAGGATTTTAATACTTTCAGCTTTGGTTTTACCAATGGCTTATTATTTGGGTTTTTCGCGACATAAATCTTTAATAATTGGATACTTATTAAAAGTAATTTAACAGTCACAATCAGGTCACTCGTCTTAGTTTAACACTTACTACAAACCTGGTTTAGCTAACATTTCAATCCGCATAAAAGTTTTATTTAATGTAGTTTTTGACCAAAACCAGGGCCATCTTGTTCAAGTCTTCAAGTTGATTATTAGTTATATTGTTAACCTTATTACAAAACAAAGTTAATCTTTAGTACAGATTTAAAATAATGATAAAAATTATATGCTATGTAGGATACCTTTTTATTTATACATTTTTTATTTAAATTATACTTTTTTTACACTATTAATTTGTCAAAAAAATTATACACTGCATACACTGGTACGTAATTTAAGTAAACCTTATCCCACTTCTGACACCACCAGTGTAGAGGTGGCGGAAAGATGAAAAATGGAGTAAATGAAGTATATAAACAAGATTTTTTCAAAAGTCCACATACATACAATTTAAAAGAAGGAGCAAACAAAAAGAAGTAATAATAACGATACACAAAAACACTAGAAAGATGTTCAGCACAAGCATGTAGTAGTAATACTTTACAAGAAGACTGACAAATAAATTATAAGTATATTAATTACATGCTATAATGAAATATTTAATTAAGTCAAAATAGATGCACACTTTTATTTATAATGCTATGGAGTCCACTCCATAAGACTTTTATATTTAAGACTTTAGTTTTAAAAACACTATTCCCTACCGTAATTTACCATTTTAAGTTAAAAACATGCTTAGTAATATTTGATGGTAGCTGGTGAAAGGTAGCAGTGGTGGCGGGCTGGGGCTTAGCGGGTTGAGTTCCCTGCGTGAAAGTCGTAGCAGTGGTAATGGACCCGCCAATAGCGGCGGCCCGCATCAGCCGCGCCCGCCGCACCGCCCGCCCGCCACGCCTCGGGCTGTTGAAGTACTCACTGCCAGACCTATTCTCCGAGATGACCAAATCTCCTCACTTGACGACATCTCCCGTGATGCCGGTTGGGCACAACATGATGACATTGATTATGAGTAAGTTAAATTGATATACAATGTTACTGATAACTAACGCAAAACCTCTTAAAGGTAACTTAGGTACATCAAGACTAATAACTTTTGTTCTATGACTTTTGCCTAAACTTAAAACATCCTAAGATATATATTTTTTTAGTTTTAGTAGGGATTTCTATCAATCGTTAGCTCTATGTTTAAAGTTCAGTCAACTGATGCTACGAAATCGTCTGCCCCAGTTGCATCGCGCCGCCTTTCAGAGTTTTAAGAAGATCAGAACTGCAAATTTGATTTATTTATTTTTTTGTATGGGGAAAAAAGATTGAATTATAAGAAGTCGTAAAACAAAAGTTGTTAGTCTTGATATACCAAAGTCATTCTTAAATGGTTTTGCGTTAGTTCCCTGTACAGCTTTTGTTTAATTTTTAGAAGTTGATTCAAACTTAATTAATCTATTGTAATACTTTCAGTCAAAAACTTGATTTCTCTGATGGAGAGTCCTCTGCTCCTATGAAGGGAAGCTCCAAGGGCAGTCTCCGTGCGGTTATAGACACTGACCGGCCTGATCCGAAAATCCATGAGCCTGGGGATGAGGACCAATTGTGGGCAGAGAGAAGACAAAGACAAAATAATGAAGTTGCCCAAGCAGTCGCCCGTGCTCGATTACGGAAAGAAGAAGAGCAACGGAGACAAATGAGGGATACACCTCCACAATCTCAACCACCTAAAGACTTTCGTGATCGCGTTGAAAGAGAACGTAATGATAACAGGGAAAGAGAAATGGACTCAAAGGAAAGAAATGAATGTAGAGATCGGGATCGTGTCGATAGAGAGCGAATGGAAACTAAAGAAAAAGAGCGTGTTGATGTGCGAGAAAGAGAAACAAGAGAAAAAGAACGCAGTGTTGAAAATAGAGATAGAGACCGCATGAATAATAGGGATAGATTTGAAAATAGAGAACGTGATAGAGATCACCGTGACCTTGATAGAGATCATCGCGACCATGACAGAGATCATCGTGACCATGATCGAGACCATCGTGACCATGATCGAGATCACCGTGACCATGATCGTGAACGTGAAAGAATTGAAAACAAGGGTCGCGTCGAAAACAGAGATCGTGGGGAAAATGATAAAGAAAGAATGGACGGACGTGATAAGGATCGTAATGAAAATAGGGATCGTGTAGATCGGGATAGATTTGAAAGGGAACGAGATCGAGAACGCGATCGTGGAGACAGAGATAGAAACGATCGCGATTTCAGAGACAGGGACCGTGAATATGGTCGTGACCGTGACCAAAATAATCCAGCATTCTCTAAAAATTTCCAAGCTAATATTCCACCGCGATTCTTAAAACAGCAACAAAATAGACAGGATGATCAACACAAAGGTTGGGCATTTTCTGGGAAACCGGCACCCAGAAGACAGGAACCACCAGCATATAATGCTCCGCGGCATGCCCCCCATAATAACGGAAGGCGTTCTTATTCAAGGTAAGTGGTGCAATACATATTTACAACTTATGACTATGTTTCACATTATAATATAAAGTTTAATTGTTTTTTTTTTTATAGAGATTATTCAGATCGCGAAGATGACTTCAGGAGAGATGGTTCTGGACCACAATGGAGAGCTGAAATGCAAGATTACGAAAGGCCAAGAGACCTGGATAGATCAAATTCTAAAGATTCATATAAGGAACTTGGGGATTACAAAGAAAAAAGAAATGAACAAGACAAGAAATTAATTGAAAGTACTGTTGAATCTAACAGTAGATCAGCTGCTGAAAAATTAAGTGAAGTGTTTGAAAGAAAAAGCATAGGAATAACAGATTCGGCTACTGATGCATCAGTGCCTACAGTACCTGTAAGAAAAAGTTCACCACCTTCAACTAACTCTCAGAGAGAATCCTCGGAAAAAGAAATTACAAAGACTTCTTGGGCTGAAGCTACACAAGAAGAACCTATCACATGTTCTGTTAAAACTCAACTAGAAAATATTTCACCATTAAACGATACTGAAGGACTTAAAATAGATAGTCTTGATAACAAAAGCAATGACATAAAGAGTATTTCTCAACCAACTGTTCCAGCGCCACTGTCTACTCAAACAACAGCACCTTTAAATGTATCACCTCCTTTAGTATCTCAAATGCAGCCTATTAAGTGTGATAATCATAACTCTATTATACAAAACATAAGTCATAATCAACAAACACCACTTTTACCATCTAACATTTTATCAACTAATCAGACTCAACCGCTACAAACTCTATGTCAACCTTCTAATGAACATTCTATTTCTAAAACAGTGTCTACACTTCCTAATACTCATAATCAAATTGAAAATCGACCCACATCTCAATCACCAAAATTACCTGAGCAAAAACCTCTTCAAGGTGTCGTAAAACCTGTGTTTGTAACTGCAACTGTAAAACCTGAAAAAGAACTAACCGTCACGGACTCGGTTAAATCCTTACCTGGTACTGAAGCAACAAGTATTATTAAAGTTAATGAATCACATCCTATGGAATCTCTTCATGGCAGCATGGACTCACAAAAGCGATCTGTTGATATTAAAGGCAATGAAATACTTAGCAATGAAAATATAAATAAAATTCCAACTAAAGAACCTGTAGAAAGGAAATCGAGTGGATCTGGATCTGAAAAAAAAAGTAGAGGATATGGTGGCAGCGGTGGTGGTGGATACGCTGTTTATAATAGAGGTTGGGGATCAAGAGAATCTCGTGGACGCCGTTCACATCGTAGCTCTCGTTCAAATAACAGAGCCAGTGAATCAGATGCTTCTACAGATGGTGCGCCTAATTCTGATAGAAGAGAACGCAGGAGAGCTCCACGCAGCCCTCGTGACCCTAGAAAACATGAAAAATCTGACGTGAGTAATCAACCTAACAATCAAAACCAAGCTCCAATAGTAACCGATGGGTTGGAAAATCGGGAACCGTTTGCACCAAGAGGACAGCCATCGCGCCGCGGCAGAGGAGGTTTTCAAGGATCCTCTCGTCCTCCAGCTCCTGCTAAAAGAGTTGCTGGTTATGGTCCTCCTAATACTAAAAGTCCTTTCAGTCAAGCTAACAGAGCTGTAAAAGAAAATGAAGAAGTTAAAGATAATACTCCAAATGACGATAAAGGAAAAGGAAACAACAAACCACGTACTGGTTCTTCCACTGGTCGAGGTCGTGATCGACGACCTAAAGGAGCTACTGGACCTTTAAGTGGTGAAGATGAAAATTGGGAAACTACATCTGAACATTCTGAAGGTGGCTGTAATGCGGGACGACGTCGTTCTGCCACAGGGGGACAATCAGGCCAAAACCAAAAAAATCAAGGTGGTCGTAATCAACATTCTAATAATCGTCAAAATAATGGACGTAATACACAAGGCATAAGAAAAGATAATGCTGCTGATAAAGCTAACGAAGTTGTAGAAGCTATAACAGATCTTAAAATAAATAATGTAAAAAAAGAGGATGAAGTTATTGATGACGGCTTTCAAGAAGTACGAAATAAGAAAAATTCGAAGGATATCCGAGTTCCAGTTAAGGAAGAAAATCAACACACTCCAAAACAACCTCGTTCTCATTCTAACCAGGGTGGTGGTCGAAATGGATCAACTACTAGAAATTCAACTGATAAATCAAATGCACGGACTAATGCTCCGGTAACAGGCAAACCAGGGGCACAATATGAACGACCTCGACAAGCTAATTTGGCGCCACGATTTGTCAAACAAAGACAAAAACAACAAATGGGATTGGCATCTAGTTTCAGTCCAGATACCGGCGCTGCACCTCCACCGCCTGCAGTAAATGCCTGGGATAAGCCGATATCGCAGACTTTGAGAGGCAATATAGAAGAACCTACAGAAACTATAGAAAATAAATCAGCTCAGTCCGGTCAGCGGAGTACACCTGCAGAGGTTCCAACTGAAAACAAACTTCCTCCACCTCCTGCTGCTCTTGTTTCTGATAAATCTGGAGTACTGGATGGCACCACTCCTCCTGTAGAAACAATAATATTTGAGAATACTAATTACAAGGCAGCTTCACCTGAAGAGGCTTTACAACAAAAATATCCAATAAATGCCACCATTAGTAAGACTCAAACTGAAGATATACCTACTGAAATGGAAACACGACCTATGACATTTAATGGAGATGTAAGAGCGCGACCTAGGTCAATACAAGAACTAATTGGTGATAATGTCCGGTCAACAACTGATGGAGATTCATCTTTAGGATTACAAATCTCTTTTGATGCATCACAAAAAACTGAGGATTCTTCAGACATGAAACTTGATTTTGCATTTGATTCTGATCTTGGCCAGCTAACAGAGGACAAAACTACAAAGGCACTAGGTTTACCTCGTGGGGTTCACATGAGCACATCAAATACAATTTCACCACTGGCAGCGGATCTCAATTTAAAAATTGCCAGTGTCAAAAAAGTTTGGGAGATGCCTGCTGTGGCTGAAGGCAGTGAAGAATTGCAGTTCTCTGCATTTGAAGAGCCAAATACTGAGAGTGCACCTCCTAATGTCTGCAAAGTTAAACCCACACAGCAGCTACAATCTCCCCCACCTCAGCATTATAACCATGTGGGCTATCAAGGTGGTTACGGTGGTTTGTCTGTCCCATCACCACCAGCTGTATTATTCAATTCATCCCAACAGCTATTGGGCTCCTCACAACAATTGCCCCAGCAAGGTGGCCTGTATGGAGCTTTCCAACTAG
Organism: Automeris io; assembly: GCA_036320925.1. Lineage (NCBI taxonomy): Eukaryota > Metazoa > Arthropoda > Insecta > Lepidoptera > Saturniidae > Automeris > Automeris io. The sequence goes on from JAUDJH010000024.1 coordinate 3,478,527, forward strand.
ATCAAAGTAGAGGACAATTTGGTGGTTTTCCTGGTACTCCATACGGTGCTAGCTCTGCCACGCCTTATAACTATCATCAGACTCCTCCAGACATGTTCCAGAACCTTCCAAACCAATACAGAATGGTAAGAAACTTCCTGTAATCTTCTAAAAATATCAATTAACAAAAAAAAAAGCTGATGAAATCTCTTTTCTATGGATAATAAAAAGCAACATAATGTTATTAAATGAAATATGAATATTCAAGGTTCAATATTTTTAGATAGCTACTATAATATTCTAGAAACATTTGTTCTTGGATTTTTCTATATTCTTTTTTTTTCTTTTTTCTTTTTAATTTAATAAAATCAGTATTTCAGAATTTAAAAAGTCTGTTTTAATGAGAATAATATATTTAAAAATTGCAGTAATTAAGATAGCGTTTGATCAAAATTGTACTAGATCTGGCATATACCATTAATAGTATAATTTTCAGGCGGCGGCAGCGGCGGGAGGCGGAGCTGCCTTCGGTCAGTCTGGCCAGCTCGGCAACAGTCCCAGTACGGTTCTGATCCCCAGCACGTCGAACTCACTTATATCAGCATCAGTCAAGCCCTCAACTCAGCAAATAGGAGCTATTGGTACGTTACACAAGAGTTATAAACTGAATTTTGAAATCTTACTATCAAAAGTTATGCCTCTTAATGATCTAGAAAGTAGTAAATATTTTGCTTTAGTTTGTGAATTTTCTAAGAGAAATGCTTAATACCGCTTATATTACTGTTAGTCCATTGTATTGTTAATGCTAATTCATGTTCCTAAATAGCTTTACGATAATTACAAAAAATTCGTGAACTATGAGTGTAAAAATCATTTTTATTTCTATGCTCGAGATTATGAGAGCTATGAAAAAACGTAGACAATGCCTTTACTGAGCATAATATGTAATCCGATGTTGATATTGGAGTGTAATTTTTCAGGCAGCAAAGGCGGTGGTGTGGGCGGCGTCGGAGGTGTCGGCGGCGTGAACACGTATCAGCAGCAATACTTAGGCTACTCGACGCCGGTGGGCGAGGCGCCGTACTCGCTGCAGGGACTGTTGCCGCGGCCCGCGCCGCCCGCCTCCTCCTACTACTCTCCGTACCAGCCACAGGCGGCACCTGCGCCCACTTACCCCTTGCAGTTCACGCAGCCCGCGCAGTCGGGAGCATTTGGATCTCAGTACCTGTCTTCGCAGCTACAGGTCGCCGCGGCCGTGCAGCAGATGCAGGTTAGTTGTTTTGTTTTATTTCATTTATAATATGGAAGCATACGGCACTAGATCCAATAATAAACAGGATGAAAAAATGATTTCATCGGCAATGTGAACACAAAAATTAGGATTAAATAAAGACAACGCGCCGCCTGTGAGAAATGTTTGTAGAGGATGGCTCTTTACACCCATCCCTCCCAGACATGCAGCTTAAACAGGCTTTTCGCTCCTCGCGTCTCTGGAAGAATCTACATGCCCAGGCCCAAGTGAAGTGATTGGAAGGACATCTCATGGATTTTTAGTTGGTAGGAGACTGACACAGCGAGTTCGCTGCCCTCACAGCGGCCGTGATGGTCTTATGTAGGAGTTTCCCCCTGCGTCACAAAAATAGGGTATTTTTCAATTGCCAATCAGATCAATACATATTATAAATGTGCTTTCAGCCACCTCTTCCACATTCCACAGATACCATATCCTTCAAGAGCATGTATATATCTGGCTGGCTAGAAGAAATTCACTTGTATGATATTGGTTATTTTATTTTTTTTACAGTCATTTATATATTTACAAGTAAAAAATACTATATTTAATATATATTGATTATGATCAATGTTAATAACAAAAATTAATAAAATAAAGCGTTTTGAGCTCTGATTATTAACATTATAAGATACATACAGTATTTATCTATAAGTTAAGCTATTTTAATATTATCAGTTTTGTCCCTACAAAAATTGTGTACTATGTTTATTCTCGTATAGTTTGTACAAATCCATTTTGTTAAAACTAGATAATTTCACATAGACCAACTTCACTGTAATATTTTACTAATGTTGTTACTAGGGTACATGTGCTTTTATTTGCATAAATGCACTATGTAAGTAAAATATTATAAACCATTTTTTTTTCTTGTCAAGCTTTAGCAACCCAATGTTCAATTAAGGTTTTTTACACTCTTCTACTTGTGACTATGGCAAACTTTTGCCCAACTAGTTTCTCTCAGCCGTCTTCATGAAATCATCCATCTGGCCAGCTGTCGTCTTGCATTCCTACGCCAGATTGTGGTCTCCACTCTCATTTTCTTTCTATTATCGTGTTTACAACATACGTAGTCCGCCAACCTGCATTTTCAAATCACATCAGCTATGTCAGTAATCCTAGTTTTTCAAAATTTCTTGGTGATTTTCACCCGTCACGATTGGATGCGTCCAACATAGCCCGCTCCGTGATCCTTAGGGGTCTTGCATGTGGTAGACCGTCTGTTAAAGACCACCCAAGATTATTTAACAATCCAATATAGTATTTTCATTTAAAACAGCAATATCGGGCGCCACTGCAGCAGCAATATCCGCCGCCGCAGCCTCAACAGCGACCGCCGCCGCAGCAGCAGCTGAAGAGTCCTCTGCACGAGCATGCCAACGGGTTCGCGCCCCTCTGTGAGTCCGCATCGCCGACACCGAAAGGCGGACCCAAGCCGCAAAAGCCGCCACACTCGCCCCCGCAGCACAAGTACCATGCGCCACCGCCGCAGCACCCGCCGCCAGCGCACACACCGCATCAACACCATCAGCAGCAGGTACTAACCACTGCTCATCTATCATCTATATTATTCAACCTTTTATTTTTTATTGTTCTGACTGTACAAAAGTGATCATATCGAGGCTAGAAAGGCTATTTGATTTAAGCGACATTTTAATAAATAGTAATATATATATATATATATTTTTACCGATTCCAAATATATATATATATATTACTATATCACCAAAAAATGTTTAAACCAAATAGTCTTCCACCCCTCGATATCATATACCTGATAGTAAGTCAGTTGCATTTTACAACCGGATATGTCTATCAAGTTAAGAGCCTAAATAGATCTAATGTTAGTAGTCTTTCTGGACAAATATCTCTTTGTGTTTCGTTTCAACTATTCAATATCATAAGATGCTCGCCAGCAACTATTCCACTGCTCTGTTACTTGGTAAACCTGCCTACTTGATTACTATATTTAAAAACTACAATTCGATGTAAGGTTTTTATCATCAAAATTATGTTACTGAAGTTACTGCCGCAGTAATTTTTTCACAGCGTTGTAATAAATGTCTTAAAACGAACCCAAGAGTTACTGAGAAATATATTAATTTTTACCCACAAATATATTATTATTTCTATAGCTAGGTGCACATTATTTTAGTTTCGTTTCTTTTGTACTTGTAGCTGTTTGCCATGTAGGTCTCCGTCTGCGAGATTTTTAATAGGAGTGATTTATTTTAGTAGCTGGTGAAAGCCAACACTTACTCTAACTCCAATTCTAGAAAATAAAGTTGCATCTTCACCAAGCCAATAATAGTCTTTGAAATGTTCAATGTTCTTACATACATGCACAAAATATAATTTTTCTACATATAATACAAGAATGCCATTTAATGTGTGAAGTTGTCTGTTGGCTGGTCCCTATTTTCAGTTGTTAAGGGACTTTTGTTTTTTTTTTTATGTTGGTGTTGGTTTCGTTGTCAATAAGAAGTCGTAGTTAATGTTTGTTTCCAGCAGATGGTGGCCGGTGGCAACAACGGTCGGTGCGGCGCCGGCGGGGCCGGGAACGTGATGTCGCGCAACGCAATGGGCGCCCCGCGCTACCCGGCGCCTATACAGCGGCCGCACGCGCCTGCCATGCCGCTGTTCCGCACGCCGCCCGGACCGCAGCAGCGGCCGCATCACGTGCAACAACCGCGTCAGAACCTCTACTACCATCACCAGCCGCGCAGTCAGTATTCCCGCTACCATGCCAACCCCGCGTGCCTCCCGCCTGCCCTCCACGCTGACACGCGCCCTGTCCTATGTGCAGACGGCGGCGGCGGCGGCGAGCGCGCTCCGGAGGGAGGTGACTCGAGCGCTGTCAGCGACGAGGGCCTGGACTCGGCGCCGCCGCAAGACGCGCAGACCGCGGCTCCCGCAGAAGTCAAAGCGGATTGAAACTCTTCTAGTGTGTTACACCGTTCTGCCTGCTGAGCTGACGAAGCGCGACCGATCCGTGCTTCTCTAACGTCGCCGACTTTTAATTTCCGGTATTTTAATTAGGACAAAAATTAATAAAAGTGATTCAAAGCTGACCGATATGTGTAATCCTACCCGCGTCCTCGCGTGCGTGTTATACTGACCAGTGGACGGCTGGCTCCCGGACTGCTAGTTACGTGCGGAGCGCGCTCGCGGCGGCATTGCGCCCGTCTCGACTCGACTCTCCAAACCTTTCTTTAGTGAATGTGTAGCGACGTTTTTGCTGAACTAATGTCGATACAACAACATAAATGACTAATAAATGTAATTTGGAACGCATATCGACTGAGAGTGGCTGTCAGCTTTTGTTCTGATCGACACAAAGTGACGTTCCATGTATCATAATCAACTATTATATGCGAATAAAATTATTATGACAGAACTATTTATTTTATTTCTTTATTGATAGTAATATACATTACGATTACCATTAAATGCGCCGAATAATAACTACTTTATAAGTATTGTGAAATGTTTTGTTGATATAAATATAATTATCTTTGTATAATAAGTATATATATATGTTACACTCAAAGACTGAAAACGCTCAAAGTGAAAAATTGGTTGCAACGAATAAGAATCGTAACGCGTTCTGGACATTAGTTATGTACCATACCGGCATACATATCGTGTATTGTCGAATCGAGCACAACGGTTCATTTAATCATTAGTTACTTTGATAAGTTTTTTTTACTAAAGTTAAACGTAATAAACAACAAACGTATATTCTTAATGACACAATTTCTTTCTTAATATACTTTCAACTATGTAGTAAAAATATTTAAAATAAACATAGGTGCTAATCGGTCATAACGCTTTGTTAACAGTATAATTACATCGATTACTTGTATCAGAAATCACCTTTGTTGTGAAAAATTACTATTTGACTACAATTTATTTTTATAGAAACTAGTGCTCAAACGCATCATGGATTTTCTTCATTGTCACAACGGTCATGAACGTTTTATTAAGAGCCATGTCAAGAATTTCCCGATGGGATATTTTATATTGACCTCGACGCTATATATCAGTAAGAATATTTTTCGATGAATGAGCATTTTTGGTCTTCGAGCGTAACATATACGTGACAGAAAAAAAAGACTTAAATCGTATGAAGCTCGAAATTAAATAATAAATATACGCATTTTCAGAAACTCTTCGGAACACTAATTATCAAATATATACTTTACGACTCGTTAGTGCTTAACATTTTCTGAAATTGAATTTGATTTTTTTTTTTTACTTTTTAATGTTAGTACTTGTCCAAATCTTGAGAAAGTTACAATACAGCGGAGGCCTAAATGAGATAGTATCAACTTCTATAAATATTTTAGAATAATGCTAGATAATTTAATTTATGTTTCCTAAACAGACTAAGAGGCGCTGGACAAAACCTCCAGTAAATTAATTCAAAAGTTGAATCTCGTACAAATTTACTTTTTCCTCTATTGGCAAGATCCTCTGTTACGCTACAGCCTGAAGACCTCCAATGGACCTAAATTTATTATCCGTCATCATGACGGCCTAGATATACAGGTGAATTTATAGACGAGAGAGATGTTTCAAGACACAATAACATGTACCTTTTTGCAACTAATAAAAATATAAATAAACAATATTCCTTAACAAATCATTATGAAAATTTATTAACAAATAAGAATTGATCCGTAATAAATGTGGATACCGCAGCGCGTGTGGTGCATGATTCATTGATAAGTAGATAAAATTCCATTTACGTGATTTTAGGCGAATAAGTTTTAACTCGCTTTCCCTTCTCCTTGTGTCTTGGCTTAGGACAGGCAAAATAAATGAGTTGTTATTTATTCATTCATATGTGTAATTGTCTCTTAATATGTTGACCATAATTTGCTTTGTTTTATTGGAAATATTAAGATATCACTATTTTTACATATTTGTAATCAGAATCGAATGCTAAATATCCTCCCTGAATATCTCTCTCGTCTATAAAATCAGCCTGTGTATGTATTGGTAGGTAATTAAATATCTCAATTTGTAGGTTGATCCAAAAACACGACAAGCAAAAACTGGTCACTACATCAAACGACGCCTACATATGCCAATGTCATTCCTCGGTCTTCCGGCGAGCGTGATCCTACCATCCTGTGATATGGGATCTTTTAAGCGTAACGTGAAGATATATTTGTGCAGGCATAATTGCTGTAACTACCGATGAGTTTTTCTTATCTGTCGATAGCAGTGGCGTTCATCCCGTACATACATAAAAGCAATGCATACCTTATAATAAAAATAAGTCTTGGATAAATTACTTAAAGTTAAATACGAAAAGAGGAAACATTAAAATGATTATATTTCATTTTCACGCCATCTATCGTTCCTATAAGATAAATAAACCGTTTGCTAATACAATTTAATTATGCGAACGCAGCGCCGTTTACGAAAAGCAGAGTAAATTTTGCACAGCCGGCGCCATATTAACCGGAGTGTTTGGTCGCGCACAAAACTCTCGGATTTCTTCGCAATGGAATGCTTTTTGTAAACATAGGACTTGTGAAAATATTTTTTATTCGATTTAATTACTATTTATGATTAAAAAAAAAACAATATTATTTATTATTATTAACAATGTTATTTCTAGTGTAGACAAAAAAAATAACTTAATTGTGTATAGAAAAATTTTTGAAAAATGTTAAGGGTGAACAACCCTTATCACTTAGGGGTATGAAAAATAGAGAGTAGCCGATTCTCAGACCTACTGAATATGCATATAAAATTTGGTAAAAATCGGTAAAGCAGTTTCGGAGGAGTAAGGTAACTAACATTGTGACACGAGACATATACAATAAACATATATATATATATATACAATATGTATACACTAACTTTATACTATAAATCACTATTTTACAGATAGATCACGTTTTGTTGAATCGTTAATCAAAAATATTTAACTTTTGTTAAAACAACATTCATCAAGTTTGTTAGCAGTTATCAATGCCTTATAATTTACACATTAGATTTACATGGATATTACAGATTTGGCATATAGTCAAATTACCCGATGTCAACTTAATTAAACTATCATACTTATAGTTATTTAGGCTAGGGACGATCACAATACCTGGTCGGCGGCAACCACTTTGAAGATATTTCATTTTCGCTTACAGATATGTGTATAATTGGCAGATCACAATCAGTATTGCAAAAATGGAAAAACCATATTTTTTTATAAATTTTCAGTTTTAGCGTGAACAAATATTTAATAGACCGAAGGGAAGGAAAACATCGTTAATTTAGAAGTAAAATCCTCGTGAGGGAATCTGCATGCCATCTTATAGAAATGTTATGTGTAATACCATGAGAACGCCGATGTTCTGCGCTACTGGTTATTGAACATGATACAAGCACCAAGTGACTACAGCCGCTAATTTATTTCTGCTTACCGCGAAAGAGATATAGCGTGATTATATTTCATATATATGTTGTTTTTTTTATGTTTCTTGTGTTTTCAATTTTATTTATTTACAAATGATTGGCGGAGCTTATAAAAAATTTCAAAACCTGTGTCGTCGGCGCCGTGGCTTAGTTGGTTAAAGCGCCTGTCTAGTAAACAGGAGATCGCGAGTTCGAATCTCGCCGGGGCCTACACGTAAAATTGTAAATATTTAACTTTTGTTTTTAAAATTGTCATAAAATTAAATTTGAAGGAGTTAATTTATACTGGTTATCTATTGCGGTACTGAAAGTTCCTGTTTTAATATTTTGATTATAACAAGATATTATCTTGTTTTTATTTTAAAACTCAAACAATAAAGTAAAATAATACTATTTAATAAATTAATTTAATTTATAATTATAATTTTGTACAAGCAGTTATAACTGTATAATACAGATAAACATACGTAATAATTATACAGAAAGAGCGCAAATTATTGTTGGCGCAAAATTGTCCATAGGTATGCATAATATTGAATATAAACTTAGGGTGTCAAACTGTCTAGACATTTTTTTCTTTGAACTCTTAGTTGATATCTAAGTACACTGGACAATAATCGTTAAGTTACATATAGTATCAGATCAGAGGCATCGGCCGCAGCCTTCGGCCACCTTCAGCCTTCGGCTAAATTTAACCAAATCCCGACCTTTTTAAAAAGTGCCGGAATGAACAAACTGTTAAGAAAATATTTCCAAATATTATTTTTTACTGCCTTCAAAAAGAGGATGTTAGCCATTTATCGACCGATTTGATAATTATTTCTATTATTCAACAGAATGTAGTGTAATGTTGATTGCGTTGTAATATGGTGCAGGTCTGATTTAGTTCGTCGGAGACATAAGCTAGAAAAAAAAAGTCTTTTTTCCTGTTTATTTCCGTTGTAAGTAGACCGATCTGGAAGATTCTCATGTTCTGAATGATGAACTTTAAAATGCTCTGTTTATTGTTACCAAATACATTTTTTATAAATACACAAAGAGTTTTTTAAAGGTAACTAATTTGAAAGTGCACGTAAGGTCAACAACCAGACAGGGATGAAGTGGAATCGCTTTGTTCGAATCCTGATCCTATGACGGGCCGTTTACCCCAAACATTTCCTTTATTGTTTATTAAAATTATAGACAAAGGTTTTATATATGGTCACATATTCACACTGCGTTAAATTAAGGGTGAGAGAGTTTGCTTCTATTTATATTTTAATATTAATATGTAAATTTTATGAACATATTTGAAATTGTGCAATTTACCTTTAGGATCAGCAAAAATATATCTTCACGCTTAGCTTAAAGTATCCCATATCACAGGATTGTGGGAACACGCTCGCCGGAAGACCATTTCACAGCCCTACAACACGACAAAATTAAGAGTTAGAGAACTTCTTAGTCCTAGCCGGAATGTGAGATTGGTTTTTTGGTCTAGCAGACGATAATAATCACTTACTAACAAGCGGGTTGTCAGATTATATACCACCTTTTAGTTTAAAAGGGAAATTCTTTGTGTAAAAAAATAGAATTACATTGGCCACGATCTCAAAATATTAGGTCTCTTAACGAACTGGTATGTTATTATTTTAAAACTGCTTTGTTTAATAAAGAGATTTCAAATTTAGGGAAATACCCCATTATCTGAGACCCTTTAATACAGGGAGTACAGAAATAAACGTCTTTATTCTTTTATCACATAATAATATGATGATGATGTCCTAGCCGGATTCGGCCACGGCGACTGTTTCAACGCCGATTAAGAAAATCAAGGCCCAGTTTTCGGAAACAGTCAATTGCGCAGGAGATATTTAAGTGCATAACTGGACGCGCTGCCAGAAAAGCACTCTCTCATCCGAGCTCCCTCGGGCCCGATGGAATGGAGAACCAGTACGATCGGGAGGGAGCGGGATGCAGGTTTGGTCGAGTTTTCCTTCTCTGAACACCTGGTTGAATTGCGGTGTTAGAGAGATACCTTAGTCCCCTTTTACGACACCTTAGCAAGAAGAGGGGGGTGCTATTCTATTCCACCGGCAGCCACCACGGCTAATATAATAATATAAACCAAATACAGATTATAAACATAAATTATCCACACGGGGCTGAATTAAAGTTATAGGAATGTTGTAAATAATATATTGATATAACATTTTTGATCATTTCGTGACGCTGCCCTGTTAGCCTAGAATGTAGGACAAGAGGTATGGACAGCGAATGTTGTATGAAAGAAAACATACATCCCGTACGGTAGTTTTTTACACTTTCTCGACATAATGACCACATAAATGGGCAAAATGTAATCAGATTAATAAAAATGATTACGATTACTGCATTTTGCTGTTCTATGTTTTAAACGCTACAAAATCCCAGATTGCATACACATTTATGATTTCTATGCGTTTTGAATGGATTTAATCATGATTCTAGAGCAAGAAAATTAAAATTACGACTACATTTAGTAATCGTTAATCATAAACAGATTACATTTTGCCCATCTCTGATTGTAAGTATTTGTGAAGACCAAAAACGAAAGCGACCATCAAAGAATGAATATAATCCATTGATAGTCTTAGTCGTTTATCGACCCACATATACCATGACTGAAGGTCTCTAGGCATATAAGTTACTGGCATACACAAGCTGATCCCGAAAAATGACAAGCGTAAGTCACTATGACGATCGTTACACTTGTGTACTGGGTCATGACTCATGACTCAGTTCGGGCAATAGTCCTACCACCAAGAAAGACATGCAGGTACGTCATCTATAATTCGATATTTGATCGGTATGAGACTTTATCTTTAACAATATCTAATAATTAAATTGATAAGCGAAAAAGTATGTTTTGAGCAATCTATGGGTTTATCAGTAAATGCAGTGAATAATATTTTATTGTAAACATAATTCACTAGTACTAACGCTTATCACCGGGAGCCGAGGAACTTGGCGTAGCCGTACCCTTGGTCCCGGAAGACGAGTAGTAGGAACACCTCAGTGGTTTTAGTCGGTACGATTCCAACACAACGGGGCTGCTGCCCTCACAGTCCACGAGGATTTCCAACGGGTCAAAAAAATGCTTAGATTTAAAGCTATTGCACAATAGTAGAGTTTAACACACTGTTTGCATAGAGATTTATAAAATTATGATAGACATGTTAATACAGTAGGTACATATTAAAATTAAGGCACAAACCTTTAGGTGTAGTGCTAATTTCTAGGAATTAACCTAAGTATTTATAGGAAAATAATTAGTTATTCTATAAAGATTAAAAATACACGAAAAAATAACAACTAACAAAATTCTGAACTTCAACGTATGGATACTGTAAATACGTCCCATAGGCAAGCAAGGAAGTGTGAAGGGTCAATACCCAGCCGCGTGAAAAAGCTTTATAAGAAATTTGATAAAAAACATCCCCTTGAATCGCATCGCATCTTAAATAACAAGTACGGCACTATATTGATAAATACAAATATATGTGCACCTAACCTCAGTAATTTCTAATAAACAAACACACTCTAAAGACAGACATCTAAACTAACATATTTTATGAACTACCTTCTAACATAACCAATGAGTCATCTTAATACCGGTCAGCATATCAAGAGAATAGGGATCAATTGGACTTGTTATCTTTTTATAGATTAAGTGGTTTAATTTACCTCACATACCGAGCCAACTGTGAACAAACCAAAACATACAATATCGTTCTTTTGTATTGTAAGTAGAATGATTCAGTCGAGCCAGTCGCACAAAGCCGTCCCAAGCTAATAACTTCAGTACGCTCGCCGCGCACCACGCACAGTGGTTGTGTACCACGTTAAATGATTTTAAATTACCAAGTGCTCGCTCTTGTACCAAACTTTCACTTTGAAGTAATCAAAACTGTAGCTATTGCGAAAATAGCCTGTACACATTGCAAAACTTTAGGTTAATAACAATCTTTATGAAGTCTATATTATAAGCGATAATGAGAATTGAATAAAAGTGTTTATTATGTTTTCCTGAGTGATATTATGTTGCGACAGAAAATATAACAAAAAAAAAAACAATTGGTATCTGTTGTAACATTTTTTGAAGTGTATTCTGTTATTCAAATCGTTCCCAACGAAGTTAAAATAGTTTACAGACAAATAGACTGGGGCTATGGGAAAAGATTATGGTAAGTAAAGTGCTTTATATTAAAAAACTTAAAAACTCAATACATCTGAATTGTCTAATGCTAGAATAAAAACATTAATAATATCTTAGGATTTCGATGCAATTAAAAGTTCCAGAGAGAGTTAGTAAAATTGTATAAATTTATATAAAAATAAGGCAGTGATATAGGTACTCGTATTTTAAACTAAATAGGAGTGACATCCACAGAGTGTAACGAAATAATTCGTCACCGGGGACTTGATAACAAGGACCTTGCTTCAACTAGTGTTATTACGATGATGTTGCATCAAGCTTTCCCGTTCAAAATAGGGATCTTGAATACCATATCAACTAGAGACTTTGCCCGCAAGTTTGACTGAGTTAGCAAATAACAATGATGAGAAATGTACGTATTACGGACATATGTTCCTTATAATAATGAGCAAATTAAATCTAATGATTTTACCCGTCCTTCCTGCAGTGTGAGAGCGAGTACTAATGAGAGTTCAAGATGTATGTATATTCTTTTTTATGAAAGCAATTTAATTTAACTAATTATAATTATCTGATCTTTGTTTATTTTTAATATACACTGGTTAAGTCCAACCGAATGTGACTGGGTAGTCAGGACTATCATCAGTAATGAAATACGATGTCTTAAGTTACATCAATTCCTATTCAAAATACGAAAGTTCTGTCATAATCGATTCAGTAAATTCTGAGTAATGCACGCATAAGCCTCGCTCGGTTTAGTTGTAAAGGTCTATCCCGGCCATCAACATATTGTCCTGTTCGAAAAAAAAAAAACACTAAATAAAAACAAAAAATATACATTCAGTTTCTTCTAACTATTTGATCCCACCATTTTTTTTTTAATTTAATGAAACTACACGATCTAGAGTTACTGGGAGCGTGGGCTCTTTACACCCACCCCTCCCAGAGAGGAAGCCTGAATAAGGCAATTCGCTCCCCGTACGACTGGATGAATTTGATTTCCCAGGCCTGGGTGGATTTCTAAGACGGGCACCCCGGGGTTTTTAGTCAGTGGAGTCTGACACATCGGGATCGCTACCCTCACAGCAACCCTGATGATCCTATATAAGATTTTCCGCGGGTTACCAAAAAAATAAATGAATTGAACTATCAGAATTTTAAACCGTAGTGATTTTATAGTGAAATCTCTTCCATCGGTATTGACATTGATTAACAATACTATGTTCCCCATATCATTGTAACTAAAATAAATATTTTTCTGTTCCCGGAATCGTGCTAGGTTTATTTGCAGAATTATCTATTATGGCTACCATTGTGATAAATTATTAAGCATGTGACAAACAATAAATGAATAAATATTCATTTGGACTTGAGTAGAAACAGAGTTACAAGCTGACCTATCCGAAGTAGTCGCCATCTTACACTACAGGGATCACTTGAAATTCTTTTATTCTGAACATGTAAAAACAACTGGATGTTCGTTAAAATATTTATATAAAATAACGATGGTAGCCATAGACATTGTCATGTCCATTACAAATTATCACAAAATTGTATGTAAAAAATAATATATCACCACGCTATAGCCCTATCGGGGTGAGCAATCATATTTAAAATAATCGTTGGCTTACCACGTCAAAACCTAGTTTTGTTGAATAAAATGTATTTTATAAGACCAAAAAAGCTTAAATTGAAATACTTTGAAGTAAAATATTGGGTCTGGGAAAAAGTTCGTGGCGTTTTTTCCGATGAGTGGCGTTGGTCGCGTATAACTAAAGAAACATAAATTACAGCAACACCAATGAGTGTACCTTTAAAGGTGATCATCTGAACGTTAGTTATATGTAATAAACATTGCAATCTGTGCAGTGGTTCGAAAGTATTTCGCACTCGAACATGGAGCTGAATAATGAAAAAATCCGGTATGTTCTACAATATCATTATTACAACAGGAACTACGCTGCGCAGGCTTACGAAAAAAAATATGCTATATACGGTGAAGGTGCTTTATCAAATTCTGGTGTATGGAAATGGTTCGCTCACTTTCATTTCATTAATTTTAGTGTGAAAGATGAGGCGCGCTGCGGTCGTCCAATCACTGCAAAAGCCGATGAAATACTTGAAAAAGTCCAACAAGATAGGCATATCAGCAGTGTCAATATTGGTATGGAGCTAAGCATTGACCATAAAAATGTTTTGAATCATTTACACAAAGCTGGTTATAAAAAAAGCTTGACGAATAGAGTCCTCCTGGTTTGAGCGCGAAAAACATGATGAACCGATTAAACATCTGCGATACGCTGCTGAAACGGAATGAAGTCGAGCCATTTCTAAAACGTCTAATAATCGGAGATGAAAAATGGATTACGTACGACAACTGGAAGCATAAAATTTTGTGAATAAAGGATGGTGAGCCTTCACAATCATTTGTTAAACTAACATCGACGCCAAAAGAAGTGATGTTGTATGTGTGGTGGGACTGGATGGTTATCGTCCACCACGAGCTACTTGCGACTAGTGATACGATTGATTATCAACTCTACTGTGGTTGACTAGAAAGATTAAGATTGGCGATTGAGAGAAAAAGGCCCGAATTGATAAATAAGAAAGGTATTGTCTATAATCATGACAACGCTCGACCACACACTTCTTTGATGGCCCGTCATAAATTGAGAGAGTTCGGTTGGGAAGTTTTGTTACATCCACCTTACAGTCCGGATATAGCACCCTCTGATTATTATTTATTCCAATCTCTGCAGAGCTCTCTTCATGGAATTAACTTGGTTTCAAAAGAAGCCTGTGAAAACTACTTGATCCAGTTCTTTAACCAGAAACCACAGAAGGTCATCACCGATGGGATCATGGATCTACCTAAAAAATGTCGAAACATTATCGATAATAATGGAACATATTTGGTTCAAATAAATTCATTCACGCGCTTATGGGCTTAGGAGACTAGCCGAATTTTACTGAAAAAACGCCACGAACTTTTTCCCAGACCTAATATATTCGTGACTTAGTTTGATTTCAAATATAATGCTGGACAAATTGGTTGTGATTGGATACATTTATGGTATTTTATTGCCCGGCCAATATATACAACAATGGACATATCTACTTTGTGTCTATGTCGTGGTCAACGTGACTTTATAGTACCCCAGCTGATTGCTGCTTATGTCTCAAATTATCATATCTAATTTTCTTTTGCGAATAGTTATTTATTAAATAACTTCAACGCTAATCATTCCGTATCTAATTTATTAACTTCGCTATATGAATTTGATGAATTTTTAGATTGCTACAGTTTCACAAATATGTGCGGTGATAATTAAAGATAAGTAATTTTTATCGGCCAGATGGGATACGGAAATCTGTGTTATTTTTGTAATAATGTGTTTATCCGGCATTAAGTTATTGATTAATTATTTTGAGGATTTCCGATTTCAGCACTATATTCCGCGGTATTTACGTAAAAGCTAATCACATATCGTTTACTACTTATTTTAATAGGAAGAATGTTTTAGCTTATATTGAAATTAACGTTATCGTTATGCTTATTGAAAAAAAAAATTGGATAGCAGTGACATGAATAGGGTATTTGGACAGGGTAAGCAGAATTCGCGTAACTAATTTGAATATCATATTATGATAGTAAATATTATATTTCTTTCATAGGAGAGATGTGAATATAGAATAGATATAAATGGTTCCTTTTTTAACTTTAGGCAATGTATTCCAGACTTATTTATCATAAGGGCATGCAATAATTTCATGCATCTATGGAATGAACGCTACTGTTGGATATAAAGGTAAAATGTAGTCTTTAAATTTGGACGAACGAACAATTATGTTACATAGATTGCCAATCATGCTATCAAAAAGAGTATTATGTATTTTTTTAGTTGTACTTCACATATTATAATATTTAGTTGTTAAACTATGGCAAATACTGTTTTACCAATCATCTGAACTCTGGTTCGTCAAGCCACAAAACTAGTTTAATAAATTATAACGAAATTGATATATGTGGACTTTTCTGTCGGGTATTTTTAAGCTGTTATTTAAAATACCGTCTTTAACGTCAATAAATTTAGTTCGTAAACCGCCGCCCGTCTTTCATTACATATATTTAACTAGCGACAAAAATTAACTTTCAAAATATTCTAAAAATAATACAATGCCTTTCGGAAAAATTTAATGTTTCGAGCTTTCTAAAAAAAAACCTTTATGAAATATGATGATATCGAGGAGTGAAAGGAACCAATAGTCTTTCACCCCTCGATATGATAACTTGTATCTGTTGACATATACTTAAATATTGGTGGGTGGTATGTAATATTTCTGTATTTTCCAAATGCAATTAGTACACCTACAATACTGATTTCTCCTAATGACTCATGTGGGTGATCCCAAGCGTTATCGCTTAAAGGTCAACACAGATAAAATGCAACACAAAATGGAGGCGACTAAAACAGAATATTTTGTGAACAGGAAAATATTGAAACTATCTGTCTTTACGGGTGAAGCAAACATAGACTACATTAGTTACGTCTTTTTTAATTATTTTATTATATTTGATGTGCCCAATATGAAGCAAAACATCTACTATTGCTTCCGAAACAAAGAATTATTGTACTAAACTTATCCCTTAACTTGGCAGAATTTTGTTTTTTTAATCTATACTAATATTATAAAGCTGAAGAGTTTGTTTGTTTGTTTGAACGCGCTAATCTCAGGAACTACTGGTTCGAATTGAAAAATTCTTTTTGAGTTGAATATACCATTTATCGAGGAAGGCTTTAGGCTATATAACATTATCTATACTAATATTATAAAGCTGAAGAGTTTGTTTGTTTGTTTGAACGCGCTAATCTCAGGAACTACTGGTTCGAATTGAAAAATTCTTTTTGAGTTGAATAGACCATTTATCGAGGAAGGCTTTAGGCTATATAACATTACGATGTGATTAAGAGTATTTAATTGTGAACAAAATTGTCTTTGACATCACTTAATTTCAATGAACATCTTAGAAGATATTAGAAAACCTTATATAGCAAAACAACGTTTGCCGGATCAGCTAGTATCAAAATAATATTCATACCACGTAACCCTTTTGATCCTAGGATGTCTAGAAAAAAATTAAATGTGCGTTCGAAAACCAAGAAATGATCTATACATTCATATAAAAATATTAACTTTGAGCGAAAAAATAATGGCACTATATTTTTCAATTCTGACGTATCTCCACAGATACATTATCAAGAAAAGGGTTATACGATTGTAGGGATTTTTCGGAACGGAAAAATTCAAGATACCAACTAATTTAATCCCTGTTCCGATGATTCAATTTCGATGAAACAATGACAGTTTTATACTCACTAAAGAAAAAAATAATAATACGCTTGAAAATTCCATACCACATTGTTCTCAGTTGTTGTTGTAAAGCACACAATGATAGTTACAGTGGCACTGAATTCTTGCTATTTATATTGTCGTCTGCAATTCTTAGTAGGTACATCATAGAGAAGAAACTTGTATAACAACATATTAGTTTACAATGGACATTGAGTATACTTAGTCGAGATATGTATTAAATATTAGCCGCTTTATTTGTAAAAGTATTAATCAAAACTATTCAGTCTGGGTAATGAATGATTTTAAACTTTAATAATCATTTGGGAGGTGGTTAATATTTAGTGAAAGAAATTACTCCTAAAAAAATATAGTTTTATGGAAGTATACCCTAAAAATTTCATAATACGAAATCCTATCCATGACCAAAAATAGAATCACAATGCAAAACCTTTTCACAGTCCTTTGTATCGTTATTGGAGACAGCTGGAGCATATCTTTGTATTAGTTTTTCTGTTTTCAAAAATAGCTTTCTACCTGGCACGAAGTAACCATCTGCTTTAATTTGAAAAGGACAACTCATAGGTAGTGATACTTCGATAGTAATATTTTTATTATTAAACAATTCCATTAATCTTATCACACCTTTTATATATTGTCTTGACTTACAGCCGCGAGATAATTAAAAATGCTTTCTTACTGATATTATTTTTTATTCAGCGGTTGCAATGTATTATTTTTAGATAGTAAAATTGTAAACGACGAGGTTACAAATGTAAATAAATAGTTATTTGGGAACACAGACGCAACGTCCACTGGTCACTAGTTTCATGTTAAAGACGTAAATAAAAATACAGTCACCGCTATTAAACCACTGTTGATCTAAAGCGACGTGCACGATGAGCTCCGCTTTTGATGCCGCGATAGGCGAACAAAAGCTATAATAAAAAAAAAACATCACAATAATTCAAGTCGTCTTGGCGCCATAAATCAGTTTTAAAATGATTGTTGCACACTAAAATTTACCCTCGTGTCGTATAATTACATTTACAAACATATATTCTCCGTGAGAATAGAATCTATAAGCGGTAAACTGACCGTTGGAGCACAAACTTAGCTACTGCACTAGACAAAATTGAATCTTTGTGTTCTAGGAATAAAGGCTATAATAATACATTCAAGAAATAGTGTCCTTATATATTTTACACCCATAATTTTTCGTAGTAATTTGTTAACAATAACTATTGCTAATGCCATCTTTTGCTCACTACTAAATATGTAATACGGGTATACTATATGTAAAAACTTATCTTGTGTGTAAAAAAGTTTTATAATGTATAGAAAATTATATTCTAAGGAATCTGCAGTATTTCCTTACCGATCACGGTCTGGCTTATTAAAATATTTCAAGAAAATATCTGATGTGCTTAGGTACTGGCATAAGAAAAATAGCTGCTTTATCAGCATTGATAAGGAGTTGATGAACCATTACTTACACAATTTTAAACCTTTTTTTTATTTATTTATGTAATTATTAATGGCCAATCAATACTACCAGTAGTAGCAGTAGTAATATTGCATATACAATTAACAATGAAATCGCGTACAATAGTTAAACGCCGACAACATAGTAAGACATAACTACAGCATGTCTCAAAAGCATTGAATAACAATATTACATTTACAATTTTTTTTTAAATCGAAAAGAAAAAAATCCTTGATATCAATTCCTACAAACACAACTTCACACATAACCAATGCCAAGCTCAACACACCTGCTGAAAAAAAATTTTTTTTTTTTTTTGAAGGCGGTTACGTATCCTAGAATATATCTATGTTCTTGACCCCGGCCACACACCCCCATATCGCATAATTTACGCTTATGTATTATTTTTATTTACTTTAATTATTGAATATTTGGTAGTATAAGGCTCAGTTCCTTTGCTATCCAATCGAGAAAAAAAAACGTAAGTCGATCGGAGTACTTACTCAAATACAAAACAGTACATACAAATGTTAAACATAATGTATCAAGCAGCATACTGTTACTATCCATGTTCTTAATACTTTAATTGTGTAAACATAGCTATCATTGTTCCACCTTCAATTTGTGTGAAATCATTTACAAAAATAGGTAAGTAATCAAAACTATTTACTGGTAATTTCCTGATGTCATGAAAAATTTTAATCTTTATGATTAGGTATTATTTATAAACATGATATTTTGCTTACCTTCAATTGTTTTTCACGATAATATAGATGTTTATCCATCACTTATATAAATGAATATAAATTTCAGTCTTGTAAAAGATAATGTATTCCTTGTATAAGAGATAAATCTTTCTTAATAATTAATTATACACAAACTTTAAATTCGTAGTAAAAATAAATAATGTAATAGGACCAATTATCACAAACAACAAAATCCCTAAGTTACCATACGGAAAACAAAAAGTTAATATTGAACAATTCAACGACTCGAATGGCATAGTGACTAAGCTATCGGGGTTTTTAGGTACAGGTAATTTATATTAGGGGTGTCTGCTTGTGAATGCGGCCATGATAAAGAAGAAAATTATATAGGACAACGTTTAAAAACATGTCGAGAACAAAGTATGATTTAGCTATCATAAAATTACAATTTTTTTTTTACACTGACACGGCACAGTGTCTACACCAAACCTGATGGTAAGCATGGTGCAGTCCAAAAAACGCCAACGACTGTCGAAAGGTAAGAAAAAACCCATCGGTAGTCGCAGCGATCATGCCGGCCTGCACAAATATCTCTTCACGCTACGCTTAAAGGATCCCATATCATAGGATGGTGAGACCACGCTCGCTGGTAGACCATTCCACAGCCCAACGACACGGCAAAAGAACGAGTTAGAGAACTTCATAGTCCTAGCCGGGATGTGAGATACCGTATAGCTGTGACACCGCAAACCCACATAAAATTAAAAAGCAATTAGTATGATACAGCCTTTAGGTGTGAGATTCACTGCGGCATTCGTCATTTCATTCAAGGTAAAAACAAGAGCGAAGACAGTGTACTGAGTGACGGTATAGTGAGCATATTGTGTGTTACGAAGATTTCAAAACTTCCTGTGTTATCTTTGTGCAAATTTACAATGGTTCAAGTACTTAATAATTTATCTAGTTCTCGACCACGTATATTTAATACTGTTAGCGATAAAATCACTGTTTAATTATAAAATTCCGTATATTCCGTCATACCTACATATGTCGATTTTATATTAGTTTTCGATAAATACAATATTTCCAACTTCTGATTATAGTAGATAAGAATATCTTGATAAGGCTTGAATAGTTAATTGGTTTTAAATGTGATAAATACCTATAGAAATAGTTATAATAAAATACATTATAAATGTATGTCGACGAATATTAAATTCTCGTAAGTCGCATTCCAGTACATTGCAGGAATAACTAATTTTGTAGCTAAATACGTTACATTATACGATTTTCTTTTCATATTATGTACATTAAATTTAAAAAGTGCCAAAATAATATACCAAAAATTCACAATTGTTTAATTTATTTGTCTTTTGTTTTATTTATTTTTTACATTTTCTTAACGTCGGCATACAGGCTTTTCATATTTATAGATAGATGTAAAATTAAAACGAATATCAAGGAAAAGATTATTACGATGTAATATTTAAAATTTTACAAATTAAAAGAAAGTACGTGCGTTTTTAAAGCATTTAAAGACTATAAAATATTAATTATTTACTTTGAAAATACATTATATAATGTGTCAATAAAAATAAAGGGCATTTCTGCAACGAAATAGGTAGATATGTCTACGTATATAGGGATATTTCGTTATTGTTAATGGCGGTTTCATACTCCGTGAAGCTGTGTGGACGCGACTGTGGGTGGTTTTCATTCCTGTTCACGGTGTTTACGCCTGCTCATGTTTTGTTATCCATTACGTGACATTTTTGTATACGCATCAAAGAATTTGTTTAGTATTGTGAATTTCCAGAGAGCCAATGACTATAACTACAGTTAATTTGAAGAATGTAAATGTTCTTGGGAGGATATTACCAAGACAATTACCACATATTACCATGATGCTACAAATTACCTCGCGAAACAATACTTGTTTATATTTGTTTTGGTTTCTTACATTTCTTAAGCATCAATAAAATGATATCTGCATATTATAAAAAGGAATCTCCCGCCACGTCTGTCTATATTCGCAATAGATTAAAAATCTACTAAACGATTTTCATGCGCAAATCAACAATAGAAGGAGTGATTGATTAAGTGTGTAATTTGTTAAGGATTTGCGTATGTTGATTGAAGTAAGACGATAATTGTTTTAAATGTCGGTAAAAGTCAAACCATCTGGTATTTTCCATCGAAAACACACCCAATTCCTTTAAGATATACTAGCTGACCCGGCAAATTATTTCTAGTGAATATCTTCTGTATTATAATATACAATTGTGATCATAGTGGCTTCCACATAAAAGGTAGATATATGCTGTCCCGGGCTTTTATTTAAAACTGTTCAAGACAAACAATCCTACGGTACATCATCTTTGTGTAACTCCAATGGTTTAGGCAGTGAACGCCAAGATAGCTCTTAGACGCCAAATTTTTTACACGTTTCAATTGACACGTATCGTTATATTACGATCAAAATTATATAAAATCATTACAAATTGTAGCCTATATGTTATTCCTATGTATAATCTATATTACTGTAAAAGTTTCATGCAAATCGGTCCAGTAGTTTTATCGTGAAAAAGTAAAAAACATATTCAGAAACTTTTTCATTTATAATATAAACAGGATAGTAGGATTAAAATAAGGTATGGCAAGATTATTACTCTTTTATGGGTCCACAGCAAAGTTTGCGACAGTATCTATATTTTTTTAACGTTAGCTTAATATACTTATTCTATCTTCTAAAAAAATGATCTCGTGCAATTAATAATTAAAAAGCTATTTAGACGAATAAATAATAGTAATATATCGTTACGCTGTATCTCTTTCAGGGTGAGCAGAAATACATTATTGGCTGAATCCACTTTGCGCTTATATGTCGTGTCCAAAGTAACCAGCAGGACAGCTCGCCGTTCTCAAAGCATTTATACATGATTTCTCTATTATATGCCATGTGGGCTTCCTCGCGATGTTTTCCTTTACCGGTGCGAATGTGGGACGTAAATCCGTACTTAATCTGGAAAATCCCAGATGTAAGTGGCGGGATTTTAACTTACGACCACCCTATGCACACCTACAGCACGTAAGCAGAAGTAAAAGATGAAGGATATTTGTATCAATTTCCGATTATTTCCGATGATTATTCTGAAACTAATTAAGTAGCGGAAAACAATAAGATTGTAATTATTTATAGTTTCCGCGTTGTCATTGCTATAAATATCTCCTTGCATAAAAGCAATTCCGAAATTGTTGCGGAAAAGAAAAAAAATTGTTTTTCTGTTATCATAAAGTACCTAATAACTGTATCATTTTCCTTTTATGTTTATTGCCAATAATATAATATATATTGCTATATCATAAAGCTTAATGATATCTGACCTTAAGGTGGGGGGGGACTGTAATAGTTAAAAATTACTGTCAAAATAACTATCCCACGAAAAATTGGTTTTTGTGATAGAGGTAATAATCATTCATAATGACTATGGTATTTAAACAATTTTTTTAACAAAATTCATCTTAGTAATGGGTAAACGAATGCCTTAGAAAAACTATGGAATTTAAGTTCGAAAAAAAGTATTGCAGTAAACTTGATATTGATAAAATATTGACTTAGGGTCACTTTAGTTCTGTTAATTTACCTTTATGTAGTAATTTTCTATAAATTACTGAAATATATTTAACGCTACTTAAAGAATATTATTTTTTCATGCTCTTAAGTCGTAAAACATCAAAATACGTGTACTTTCCTAATCCTTTACAATTCATCATTCACTGTTTGTACATATTGTAGACATGACGGAAATAAAAAAAAGTTTATAAACGAAAGATCTTTTTGTCACAATGAAAAAAAAAATTATAAAATTTGTGTAAAAATTAAATATTTTTCTACTTAGGCTTTAATTTAATATTTCTCATAAATCTTTATGTACTCCAAGTTTCATAACTGTGATTTCAAAGTGCTGGAATTTATTTCCAATAAGACTGAATATCTAAATTGAAAACGATCTAAACTTTGACAGTACAAATATAATTTAATTCAAAGTTTCGTAGTAAAATTCAAAATTCGTATATTGTTTAATGTAATAATATTACTGTACAATATTTCTACTAACTGAAGTTTGTTGTGCAAACATCAGAAGGTTTTTGTAACTGATTTCGTTAACAAGATTTTCATTATGCCTCTGCAATTATCACGAGACGCTGGTTGCAACTTTATTGTTTAACAAATGTATTCAACAAAATATTGGATCTAATTTTATATACATATGTACCCAGACCAAACTTGAAGATTTTAAATAACAAGCAATCAAATTCACCCTATGGATAGTGAGATCAGATTGATTAGTGGAATATGTCATTCCATACGATTATAATATTGATTTTTCATAGTTTTATTGATTTCGACAATTATTCGATAATAGTATTATATCTATTACTAGCTGAACCGACAAACGTTTTTTTGCCATATAAGTTATTTCTAGGTGATAATTGATCAGTTATCGAGCGGGATGAAAAATGATTAAATGACAAAAACGGCTGTAAAAATAGAGGTTGGTGATAAAAGGGAAAAAATTTAGGGTTGTATGTATTTTTAATGCCACATTATAGAAAAATACGACAAAAAATTTTGTCCAAAAATAAAAAAAAATAGTTAAATGTGAACAACCCACTTAGGGGTACTTATCACTTAGGGGTATGTAAAATAGATAGTAGCCGATTCTTAGACCTACTGAATATGCATATAAAATTTGGTAAAAATCGGTAAAGCCGTTTCGGAGGAGTAAGGTAACTAACATTGTGACACGAGAATTTTATATATATAGAGATATGTCTAAATTAAATTCAGTTGGTCATGGAGTCACAATTTAATTTTCATTAGTCTGGTTCTACTTAATATTTAGGTAATTATTTAATAAAACTGGTTTGTAACCTGACATAAGGATCGGTACTGAAAAGTTATTGGTTATTGCCGTTATCAAGAATCTCGATAAGGAACATCGATATTTTCAATATTTGATAATAACTACAAGCGTTGTGTTCACCGAATGTAAACTGATTGAAAATCATTACAAATTGGTCAAAAGTTTTTGAAAATGCAATGTTAATAGTGAATAATGGGTTGCTGCGGAGACTGTTGTGTTCCACCTCGAGAAACAAGTAAGTTTTACGTGATAATATTATAAAAATAAATCATGAATACATCTATTAAAAACAACAAAAATTTTGAACACACGCGATGACCTACATATTATATTTTATTTTGATATCTCTAGATGTGATCATCCGTGTTGTTAAAAATAAACCTATCACTGTTTCATATAATATAATTCCTATAGTATATTTAAATAATCCATATTTATTAGAAAAAATAATTGCTTAATTAATGGCTTTACGGTATTACGTAGTTACATTCTTCTGATACCTAAAACATGTTTGAGAAGACATCCATTAACCCCCAACGTGTGCTACACAAAAAATGACTTGCCTGTAAGGCTATAGCGGAATTTTTGATAACATAATACAATATTTGTATCGAAACGAGAAAAATTATGGAACTAGCTAAATAGACGTCCTTTTGTTTAAAGTTTGATACTAAATAATTGATATAATCTTGAAAATACAAAAATTTTGTGATATCTTACATAGTCCCATTTATACCAATTAATGGCTTATAAAATACTCAATATATATTTTTCAGATCTCATTGCTTGTTACTTCATTTACATTTAGTGTTTTTATTTGTGTTTTAATTGACGTCATTATGGTTGTATTAATTTAGCAGTGATTTACTCTCAATAGTATGTGATCAAGGTATTTTAATTGCATAACTAAGCAAAAAAGTCTAGTGGAAATAAGTACCTACATGTAAAAAGCGTAAAAATGTTGCATTTAATAAAAAAATATTTGTTAAAGTACTAATTGATATAAGCTTTCTGTCATTACCATCATAGCCACGTACTGCATTCGCGAATGGGTAGTAAAAAGTATGTAAAAACTTCTGGTAAAAACTGCACTACTACGGCATAAAAGCAACTGAAGTCATTAATAAAACCTTGTCTTTCATAACATTAGCTTAAACAACTCTATATGTAACGTACTTAAATTATTAAAAATAAACCTACATACTAATTCCCTTACGCATAAATAAATTAGACTAACGCAGTAATAAAATGTAGTACTATTTACCTAATTACTCTAGTATTGTAAGTTACACACCTGTTAATTTAGTAAAGATATTACCTAGTTGGCGTCATATAATATTGTACTTATTGACAAACCATGAACAAGATCGAAAATTGTAGAATATTACCGTTTGAACACTAAAGGTGCAATTCAGATTGACTGCAGCGACCCATCAGCATCAGCCAGAATCGGAATCATACATTAAGTTAAGACAACGTAAGAGAGTTGAATAGAATGATCCAATATTCGTTACATGAAAATGTATGAGACATACCGTACTGTGCGGCAATGGCATGGCACCACTATAGATGGGCAAAATGTAATCAGATTAATTTTAAACTATTACGATTACATTTTGCGTTTTTCATGATTAATATGACTGCATTTTGCTCATCTATATTTTAAAAACTACGAAATCCACATTTATATACATATTTATGTTTTGTCTCTCTGTTTTGAATCAATGTTTTGAAGGGATTTAATCGTAATTACGGAGCAACAAAATTAAAATTACGACTACGTTTTGTAATCGTTAATCATTAATCAGATTACATTTTGTACATCTCTGGACACCACAAAGCTTATGATCCATTACGTTGCGCTTTAGTCGCACGTTTTAGTATATGTGGGCTAAGCTGTGCAGTCTTACTCCAACTGTAACGAAAATAGTTTGATGAATTGGGTCAAACGACACGCCATTTTTATTTTTACATTAGCAGAACTTGGGACATAAAGTCTTATAGATAACATAGTACATGTATTCGAACTAAAAATCTATTGTAGTTTTTCAGAAACCATAAATATATCCATTAGTCTCCATGAACTGTCTATGTACTCGTTCACATTTAGAATAGTCCTGCACATTAGACAATTTGAAGGCAAGAATTAACAAAACCAATTTGTTTGTATACATCCGTGCAGCCCCAAAATATACTTTAAAATAATTGTGTCCTAAAATCTACAAAAGTTTAGTTTTTCTTAATAAGAAATCCCATATTAGCAGCTTAGAATAATGAGCAGATTCGTAGTAGACCAATCCCGAAAATTATTAAGCCCATTCAAGGTACTGGTCGACTACTTGGCACTTAATTGCATAAAATATAAATTAAGTCTTATGAAATGTTAAAAAAAAACCATAGTAGACATTCAGCGGTGTGCGGTAGACTAGCGACAATTGCCGCGGGGGCAGACGACACTAAAATACAGTATTAATGTCGCCTTGTGTCGATTGTCACATCAAAAATACTGTTATAAGGCGGTATGTCGAAGGCGGCATTAGCAACACGTTGCCCGTGCTATTACTGTTCACTTCCTTATTACCTGACATTAACTGCCTGTGTAAATATTAGTATATAAGCAAAAGCGTAAAAGTTTTGTATTTAATTCAGTTATTTTCTATTCCAGGAGATCCTATACGATACGACCCTAATTTCAACGGTCCCATCCACAATCGCTCCTGTACGGACATACTATGGCTCCTCATATTCATTGTATTCCTTGGTGCATGGGGCTACGTTGGTTATTACGGTAAGTAAACATTTATTTGTATTAATAAATACTAGCTTCTATACATGACTTAGTCTATACTAAAGAAATATCATAGTTTAAGCTGCATAAGGCAAAAAATTTTCAGCGTTCACCTATCATTAATACGTTGGTTTTATTCAAATAAATCTTTCTGAGATATTATTTTTGTAAGAAAAGGGATCTACTGTGGTGGTTATAGTAATAAACCCCATATAAGGAACATATAAGTTTTTAATTTCTGGCTTTATTAAACTTTAAGTTTAATAAAGCCAGTTAGAGTTAAAATAGCTCCTAATATTGTGCCGGTGCATATTTCAGGTGATATCTAAGTAAATATAATCGAAAACCTAAAAGATTGGTTAAAATGGGTTCAATGTTCCGTTAATTAAAAATTATTTGCGTTACTTTTTATAATGTTGAGCCATTTTTTTTGTGTTTGTTTTGTGAGCTCGTGACTTGTCACTCTAATTCGTAAAAAGTACACAGGCAAATGTAGTATTAAACCCGCGCCCATATTGTGCTAATCGCTCAAACTATATTTCACTTTTAGGCATGTCCAGGGGTAACATAGAGAAACTTCTAGCACCAATAGATTCCAACGGAAAACGCTGTGGATTGGACTCAGGTCTTGAAGATAAGAAGTACTTAGTCTTTTTTGACATTACGCGCTGTCTCTCTCCTGGGACACCTATTACTGGCTGCCCCACACCTCAAGTAAGTATTTCAGTCATTATAAAAATATACTTGAAAACCCCAATTGTAGACAATAACTATCCCGGTCTTTATCAGGTCTGTGTGAAGCAGTGTCCAGACAGAACTATTATATTTAGTGAAACATTAACGGCTAGCAATTTTGAAATGATGAGATCAAGCTTAGTGTGCTCAGATGGAGTTAATTCCCAGACGATAACTTACAACGACGCCGTGTCGTACATGAGAGACGGGAAATGTGCGAGTTACGTTATACAAAGTCAACCAGGTAATATTAATTTTAATATTGTCTAAGTTTGAGTGGTGTGATTTATTGAATGACTTGTAATATAGAACAAAGAATGTCTAAACTCTCTAATTCCATTTATGCTTGTTGTCCATATTTAATTTGTTGGGTGACCTGGTCCTGCAGTGTATGTTTTTGAGAGTATCTGTAATATAATCATCGCTTGACCTAACAAAACCCAAAAAATACTTTCGTAAAACTTCAGTATTATACCGCTGCATCGGGGATTTATCAACCATCCAATGCAAGGACTCGTCAGAGCCGAGCGTAAAGAGGACGGACTCTGGAAACAGCCAAATCTGTGTAAGAAATCCAAAAATGAGCCAGAAATCGTTGCTTACAAGTGCAACTGCTCTGGACACGTACGTGGGCTGGATAGCTGCTAGCTGGGTGACGTTTTTTACGAAGAACGAGCGCGATACTCACATTGTAGGTAGTTCTACGAATGCTGCACGTTTCTAACGCACGTTTAGTCAAGGCTTTTTATAATCGTTACAATGTAGTACACGCATGATAACTAATTATTAACAAGCATTGTTTTAACCCCGGTTCTTCCACTGCATAATGGGTGCTTGATATTTTATCTTCTGTAATCGATGGCCTAAAATTAATTTATAAATAATTACCCATACAATATAATTGCGGTGGATCAACACGCTTGGTTCGCGGAGCAGTCCTGGGCCGGTGCTTTGTCAACGTAACGGAGGCACTCGCGCATTTTCAAAACATCGCTGACTTGGGACTGAACGAGCAACAGGTTGTCAATCAAATATCAAACTTGGTGTCAAATGAACAGGTAGAGTACATATTTTTATGTAGACTGTATTTCTTTTATAGACTATACTGTAGTAGTGGAATTAACTTAATTATTAGTTAAATGAATTGTGTTTTTAATAATATTTTGAAAATAGTTTTTTTAGGACACTAATAGTAGTAGCGTATTAAAATTTTCAAAATATACAATGTGTTCGATTAATTATTATAATAAGAAAGATCTACTTTAGTTATTGTCCTAAAAACTATATTTTATGTCTCCAATATTAGTATTAGTATTATTTATTTATATATATTTGCCAATATAACTCAGCATGAGTAGTGATCTATTTTTTTTTAATTTATAAATACAACTGCTTGCTACATAATTGATAAGTAATGTCTAATCGAAAGCTGATTTCTGACTAAAGCTAAAACAGATTAATCAATTATCGCCACAACCTTCGACCGAAGCCGAAGGTCTAAAACCTTAGAAATATAATTCAAGAATTGCTAAAAATCAATATTATAATGATTTTTAATGAAAAAAATTATGTTGACTCTATGTAACTACTTCTAAAGATAATTAAAATTATCTTGCAACTGATCTTTATATTTATCACCATTTGTAATTAATAATTAATTCAATTAACCAAGTCTACGGCTGAGATTTATAGACGCTATTTCGACTTTGCGTAGCAAAGTTGTCAAAAAATAAA
The DNA here is from genome assembly GCA_036320925.1 of Automeris io. Lineage (NCBI taxonomy): Eukaryota > Metazoa > Arthropoda > Insecta > Lepidoptera > Saturniidae > Automeris > Automeris io. Next base: position 3,508,133 of record JAUDJH010000024.1, read on the forward strand.
ATCGTTTTGACAAAAAACAGAATATATAATACAAACTTGAGTATAGCCATAGTATTCGCAGAGCCAAGTCCATGTTGACAAAATCGGTGACTGACCAAATCCTTTGGCATTGAGTATAATAAATTGTAATGTTATAGTAAAGTCTAAGTAAATTTAAAGTTACGTCTAATAAATCTCAGCCTAACAGACTGAGTATCATCATAATTTTTATATCATTATTAACACACACTTTGCGTGTGTTCAAATAATTTATTCAAGGACTTATTGAATTGAATTATGGATGAAGTCTGTTTCACTTTTAAAATTGTTTAATTGTAAACAAACTTTGTTAAATACATTCAATTTTATCGTTTTTCTGCGAATTAGCTATCGGCGCAAATCGTTCAAGATTTGGTGCAGTCTAGATGGTACTTGCTGGGAGCGTTGGGAGTCGTAGTGATCATCTGCTTCATCTACATCTTGCTGCTGCGCTGGGTGGTGACTCCTGTTGTCTGGACATCTATCGCTGCTCTACTGGCACTGCTCGGATTCTGTACGATTTTAATTTTATAATATTATTCGAGGATTTCCGTAAGCAAGACACTAAAAGAATGATGGCTCTAGCAAAATAACTATTATCGACTTTGAAACGTAAATATGAAATATATCTATTGATTAAAAATGTAGTGATTTTGTATTTGTTTAGTCATGTTTTGCAGTTTAGACATACATCTCAGTAAACTTATTTCTAAAAATACTAATAAAATAAGAAAGCTTAAAAATCAGTATTATATTTTAATAAAATTTACTGTTGCCGGGATACTGGTTTATCGTGTAACAACAATAGTTATATATTTTACTATTCACCACCATTCGCTATATAAAAATCGCACTGAATAAAATTTTATACCACTCCCTGATACAAAACTTATATTAATTGGATTGTCCTAGTTTATTTGTACGTAAATGAATGAATCATTACTAAATTTACCTTGTATAAAATAGGTACGGTTTCCCCACTTTTCAGATTACTTTATTCTGTTTAATTAGTATTGTTTTATTAAATATATAAAATGTTATTCTCTATCTATAATATAAAAATGAATCGTTAAATGTGTATAAGCGCGGAACTCGAGAACGGCTGAACCGATTTGACTGATTTCTTTTTTGTTGTTTTTGTTGAAGTCTGGTGAAGGTTAAAACGGAGAGAAAAATTAAAAAAATTGTCTGAAAAAGTCTAAAAACAACACTTTTCTATATTCTCATACAAAAAATTCGTAATAATATTTAAAAGTCAATTTGAACTTTAACACCATACTATAAACTTTAAATGTTAGTGGACGGGTTCCGGGAAGCCAAAACAATTGAGTGATGTATAAATATTAATGTCAATATTTGTCAATTTTTATACATATAGCATTAAGGCCAGGTTCCTTCAAACAATTTTCAAAAAACAGCCGACAGGCCAATAAGTTTTGGCAGAATGAAATCTGACGGGGAAGCTATTAACATATAAAAAAACTATGTGACTTTGCTTTAGAGAAATAGGGCAGAATAAGGTCTGCCGGGACAGCTAGTAGATAATAAACATAAGATTATTGCGAAACATGTACATCTTAAAATATTAACAACAATTGCTGTCAAATCACTAATATAAATCATCATTTCAGGTATTTATTTATGCTACAAAAACTATATATACTACCGCGACAATCCTGTGGGTTTATACCAGACGACAAATTTAAAAGGATACACGCAGTCAATATTCTCCAAGTCCGAAACATGGCTGGCATTAATGATAGCAGTTGCTGTAGTACTAGTGATACTCCTCATCATGGTTGTGTTCCTGAGAAGTCGCATAGTTATAGCTATTGCGCTGATCCAAGAGGGAAGCAAGTGAGTACATTTTTAAATATGTTTATATTTCTTTTAATTGCATATTTATTATAGCCTTCTTTCAGGAGTGTACTAAATAAAACAATAAAATTAGTTAACACAAATGAAATAGGTATGCTTGTTCTTATCGTATCGATCGTGCGTGCATCGCAAAGAAGGCCTAGACAAAATAATATTCAATAAACAATAACGTTAGTATATAGTGAAAAATTTATGGAATTAACATACGCTTGCGGAATACCACATCATACCATATTTTCACACTTTTCTATGTCGTTATTTTTTATCAAATGTTACGTTATCTAGGCCCCCAAGGATAACTTCATAATTATTCTATTTTTCTGATTTCAGGGCTGTGACAGCAATTAAATCTACGATTTTATTCCCGCTGTTTCCATGGATACTCCAGTGTGCTGTTATTGCGTACGGAATATTAGTTTTTATGTTCATATTGTCCATCGGAGAACCGGCTTTCAAGGTTGTCAATCTTGACAATTCTACTTGCAACTGTCAAGGAATTTACACACAGGTAATCAATATTTTGTTTATTACTATTGTTTATACTGATTCCGAAACGCGACAGGCCAAAGCCAGTCACTATGACGGTCTTTACACTTGTGTACTGTGATCACGACCCAATTCGGGCAATCGCCCTACCACCGTCATATTCTCTTCTAACACTTTCACTATCTTCGTGTTCGTATATATGAGTAATAAAAAAATATATAACACAGCACAAAATCCAGTAGAAATAATGAAGTACAAGTCTAAGAGACAAGTTAGAAGTAAAGTTCACAGAGAAACAATAGAAATACGAACACATTAGTATAATATAAAGAAGTAGAAAATAAATAATATTAAGAACAGATGTAAATAAATAGAAAGTGAATAGGCCCATATTGAAAGTTCTACTGTCTCGATGGAAGTAAAATTTCCCGATAATTGAACGATCTTAAATAAGAAAACTAAAGCAAGAAAATATTGCCGGTCAACATTGATGTATTATTTTACATAAGCTGGTGAAAGAAATTTCACTTCTGTCACGTTTCGTAAGTCACATTTAATTTTATTTCCTTTTTAATAACATTACAGAACTACATCGGTTGCAATCCTATCGAGTTCAATGCAGTGTGCCGCGACATAGTGGCGGGAGGGTGCTCCAAAGCAACGTGCCATTTCACAGGACTTGACAATCCACATAGCAGCATATATTTGCACCGTTAGTCTTTTATCAACAATTATATAATTACATCTCTAATTAAAATTGTGTTATCCAGTGGTTCATCATTCGTGCATTTAATTTTGTACTCAATATCGATCAAACAAGTCGGTTTTGGGAGTCGAAGCTGCTCGCGTCCGTAGGCTTTACCCTAGTTTCCCTACACGTAACTCCTGGGTGGTGCTAAACGAGCAACAGCGAGGTGGTAGGGCGTCGGTGCCCGTCTGGATCGCGACCACAGTACACGGGTGTAAAGCCCGCCATAGTGACTAGTTTCGGCTTGTCGCGTTTCGGGATCAGCTTGTGTATATCCAGTAGCTCATATGCCTGGAGACCCTCAGTCGTGGTATATGTGGGCCGACATGACGATGTAGACTATCAATGGATTTTCATCCTTTGATAGTCGGTTTCATTTTTGGACGACACTGTACTTACCATCAGGTACTCTGTAGTCACTACGTCGAGCCAGTGTAAAAAAAAAAAACAAATCTTAAATTGTCATATGCAAAAATAACGCTATACTCTAACGATTTTATAACATAACATTTTTTTTAAATGGCCCCCACTGAATGTTCGTACCGCGCGCTATTTTTCTGAACAATGCCTCAAAAATGTTGTCTATATTTACATGATGAAGTAAAATTGAATAGGTTGAATTAAAATGTAATATTTCTTCTTTTAGTTGTCAATTTACTGGGTTTCTTCTGGATGATGTTTTTCATCAGTGGTGTCTCTGATATGATGTTGGCCAGCACATTTTCAACGTGGTATTGGACATTCCACAAACGCGATCTTCCATTCTTCACTTTGACTTCAGGGATCTTTAGAACATTAAGGTATGTTTCTTACCTAGATAGACATAAGATCACATGTGGAAATACAATATTTGTTAATATCTTGACCTCGACCTTACGAAATTCATGAAATGATACTTTGATTCCAAATTAAATATTAATTAGAAATCATCTGATTTCGTTTAAACTAGAATTTTAAATATAGTAGCTATTTTATCGGTAATTATTTAGATTTATTAATTTATTTAAATGATAAATGACTCTTGAGAGTACAAAATCACCGCACTTTAATGTTTTTCCAATATAACATTAATGCCGTATTAATAGTAATTGGCAAAAAGCCTTGACCATAAAAGTGAACTCTCTACTCATATCCGCTGTCGTCACGTCGGAGGGTAATAATTAATACCACATAGCAAGTTGATACCTTCTCGTTAATTTAAACTTGTTGTTAATAATATTTCCATGGCTTTATAAATTCGGGAGTGATAAATGAGTCAAAGCTAAAAACTATTTCACACCAAAAATTCACTACAGCGGAATGAAATTGAGGGTTAGAGTTTATTGATAAATACGAGCATAAGTAAGAATTTTGACGTCAAATACATGATAATTAATTAGTACTTAGAATATTAAATACAAGTACATATATGAAATACGTACAGATGAAACCAAAAATAAAGGGGTATACCAGTAGCGTGCATTTCAAAAGAAATTTGAAAGCATTGTTTTTTTATACTTGGTCATTTAATACGTTATTGATTTTATTGAAATTTGGCCCAATTTGGATTTTCAGGTTCCTATTCTGGTAATAACCAGATTTCAAGACCATATATTGATAAAATTTCCAAGTATAACAAGATACTTTTTATGCTTTTATGGGATGCACTGCACTGGGATAAACGAACCTTATATCTGAAAGTTCTAGATAATAGCTAATAGTGAATAAATAATTGTTTTCAGATATCATTTGGGCACAGTGGCACTCGGAGCTTTAATAATCGCCATTGTACGAGTTATAAGAGTAATACTAGAATACATCGACCATAAAATCAAAAAGTTTGACAACCCTTTCACAAGATGCATATTGTGCTGCTGTAAATGTTTCTTCTGGTGTTTGGAGAACTTTCTAAAGTTTATCAATAAGAATGCTTACATAATGTGCGCAGTACACGGACTTAATTTCTGCACTAGCGCCAGAGAAGCTTTCTCTTTACTAATGAGGAATATTATCAGAGTAGTAGTATTGGACAAGGTAAATAATTAATTATACTCATTAATAGAGTTTACTTGTGTTTAACGTTGTACATTTAGTTTGGGTAGTTCTTTTTAGTACATTTATATAAACAAATCTTACTTATAACCACCCAAAGATTATATGTTCAGTGTGGAAATGAAATCTACTTGTGGTGCACAACGCAGATGCCCATTGCTCGGACTCTAAATTAAATTGTATGATTTAGAAAACTTTTCAATCGCATACCACAACGACATTTTTTTAATATCATAGGGTGGCAACAAGCTAGCAGACCACCTGATAGAAAATGAATACCTATTGCTGATCTTGAAAAAGATGAGAAAATGTACATGACTTGATATCTTGTAAATATAGTCAAAATTATATATATATATATTATAACGACATCGAAGGGACTACTCATATTCAGCTGTAAAAAGCGATGGTCGTAACAGCTGGTGATGTTTTCGTGATACGAAGTCCCTTTTTTGCCGGAAACTTTGTTCTGGGTCAATATAACAGATGTGTTGTTCTAGACGATGTCGGCATAAACAGTTTTGACTGTACTTATATAGATTTTAAGCTAAAGTCATGTCATGTCTACATTGCTAAAGAATTCTGCTATAATACTACGTAGTTGTAATATTGTATCTATACTAATATTATAAAGCTGAAGAGTTTGTTTGTTTGTTTGTTTGTTTGAACGCGCTAATCTCTGGAACTACTGGTTCGAATTGAAAAATTATTTTTGTGTGGAATAGACTATTTATCGAGGAAGGCTTTAGGCTATATAACATCACGATGCAACTATTAGGAGCGAAGAAATAATGGAAAATGTGAAAAAACGGGGAAAATTATTCATCCTTGAGTGCTTCCATTGCGTGCGCTGCGAAAACAGCTCAAGATACCAAAAATATATGTATGACAGAGTTATTCCTCTTAAAATGACCTAAAAAAATGTCCCCGACAGTATATGTCTATCTTTTAAGATTAACTCACTAGAACCGTTTTTATGGTAATTAAATTAGGTCGAAATTAATGCATTATTTGTTAAGAGTAGTATCAACGTAATAATATTAATCTTTATCCAAATAAATGTGTTGTTGATTAAGAGTATTTAATTGTGAACAAAATTGTCTTTGACATCACTTAATTTCAATGAACATCTTAGAAGATATTACAATAACTTATATAGCAAAACAACGTTTGCCGGATCAGCTAGTGTAAAATAAGTGTAAATTACTTGTTTTTTTTAAGGTGGCAGATTTTCTCTTCTTCCTGTCGAAGCTGCTGATATCGATAGGCGTGGGCGTGTCCGTGTACTACCTGCTGCAGTGGAGCTTCGTGTACGAGGTGACGCAAGGGCAGCCGCTGCACTATAACCACGTGCCGGCGATAATACTCAGCATCGCCACCTACCTCATCTGCACTATATTCTTTAACGTCTACTCCATGGCTGTTGACACTCTCTTCCTTTGCTTCTGTGAGTATCTCTCATTTGTATAATAATAATAATAATAATTTATCTCATAGACATAGCAATACCAAACACACACAACATTACATCAACTCACGTTAATAAAATAGCCAAATATACAGATCTTTCCATCGAGTTGAAAACCCAATGGAAGATCCGAAAAGTGATAATTGTCCCAATCATAGTATCAACCACAGGCATAATACCATACACCCTACACACAAGCCTCAGTCAGTTAGGAATAAATCCTCTGATATATACCACCATACAGAAAGCTGTAATTCTTAATACTTGCAGACTCACCAGGAAATTTCTTAGCATATAATGAACCTTCTTGCCGTTTTGCCAAAAGCCCGCGGTAAGAAGTAGAATTACCCTAGAAATGGGAGAAGATATCATATCTTTCGAATATAATAATAATAAAAACATTTATTTGGCACAAAACATACAACACTTCAGAATAGGTACAAAAAAAAAACAGAAAACAATAAAAGCATATACCCTGTGTTGTGATGATGCGCCAAAGGGACGTCAGCTCAGTAAATGCTAAGTGACCAGCCGAGCCACCTAGCGCTGATTTTCAGCTGACACCTGATTATTGTGTCGACGCGCAGAAAACAGCAAGGTAGGGATCAATATAAGACAGATACACAGCATTAGAGACTAAAATTCAAAGTATCATAGATGAATATATATCATAGATGCAAATACACGTACACAAGAACACAAATATATAAGTACATTACATACACATATCATATACATTATCATTAGTGCGGTACAAAATCAAAGTCTTTCGAAAATGTTTTACAGTTCGTCTAAAAAGAACGAATTTTGCGATCACAAACGCTTACTTATATGGTATTAAAATATCGTCTAAAAGTGTCAATGTTCCAAATATTAAGATGTTTACTGCACGAAGGCAACTTAAAATAATTTGTGCTTGCAAAATTAGTTCTTTTTGGGATCAATGTAAAAGGTATTCCCATAATTACGAATTGGTTGCGATAACTATATAAATAATATTCGCGCAAATTGTCATGCCCGGGACCCTGTTCTACTTTATAAAAATAATTATGAATTATCTTCTTTTTATGTTAAGATTAAAAGTGTTATTAAAAATATACAACATTTTATTTAAAAATATACATTTATTTTAAACATTAATTGTTAATTTACAGTGGAAGATTGCGAGAGAAACGATGGATCACCAGAGAAACCATATTTTATGTCCAAAAATCTTATGAAGATTCTAGGCAAGAGAAATAAGCAGTTGTAATGAGTGTGCCAAAAATTTTATGATACGAGTGTTGTGAGATTATTCCATTGTTTGTGTTCACTTTATGAACTTCTTTACTATTATCACAAATTTTTACCGCGTCGATTTTATCTCTTTTATAAGAACTAATACTTTTTTATATTCCTATTTATAATGTAGAACTTTGTATAATGCATTTTATATAAAAGTGATTTCTATACAGAGTTTTTAAAATTAAGATTTAATGTAAACCAATCTGATGGTCATCGCTTTATATGTGACCGAGCTCATTGTGTTAAGATGTGTTGGGCTTAATGCCAACAAATTTGTAATGTTAAAAGTTTCTCATAAATTGCATGATATAATTATAAAAAACACCGTAAAATTAACACAAAGAATCTGTAACTATAAGCCATTGATTGCAAAATATATTTGTTATCAAAGATAAGTTTTTAACTATACGAGTCAAAAGTAGCATTATTTCTACGAAAAAATGTAATAACTATTGATGATAATGATGACCAAACCCTGGTCGATTTCGGCCTTGATGAAGTTTCCAAACCAAATCAATTAGATAAAGGTTGTATGTAGCCTTTCTTTTTTGTTTTTTGTATCCCGGGGGAAATCCTACATAGAACCATCAAGGCCGCTATGAGGGCAGCAACCTCGGTGTGTCAAACTCCTACTAACTAAAACCCCTCGGGATTCCTCTAATCACTCTACCCGGGCCTGGGCATCCAAATTCTTCCAGACGCCCGTGGAGCGAACAGCCTGCTTAGGCTTCCGCTCTGGGCGGGATGGTTGTAAAGAACCCTCTCCTCCATACCTTTCCCACGGGCGGCGCAACGGACACTGCACGCCGCCTCTCTCTCAATGTTGTAGACCCGTCCGACGAAGTTGAGCTCGTTAATGGCTATTACCAACTCCATAACAACTAAATCAAAATAGAAAAATATGCTCAAATTCTGAAAGTTTATAATCTCATGCATAGAGTGTAATAAGACACGTCATATTCTGTTAAAATTTTTATGTGAAAATTCCACAAAAATGAGTGAAAATATACCGGTTAATTTTAAGATTTTAGAAAAGTTTTAATAATTATTTGCAATATTGTAATGTAGTTATTTGTAATATGAAACTGCTATTTAATCATTTGAATTATGAACTGATTGTGATAATGTGTTTTAATAAAGAGTAGATTGTACGACATAAGCAAAGGTGCAATTTTATTTTAGAAATAAATAACATCAAGCTCTAAGTAAATATTCTTAATAGCTTTTGTTCGTTGCTTCGCTCGCGTTAAGAAGTATTATTATTAATTAGGTATTAGGTAGGTAGGTAAGTTTTGATGGTTTTAAATTTCGCAACAACATAATTGGAGTGCCCACACGCAGAATAAGCTTATGATAAGGCAAACCTGGCAGTTTCAATGAATTTAAAATTTCTACAGGGTAATTAGTAGCGTCATATGTATTAACCACAATATCAATCGAGGTATAGACCCTTTCTTCACCCTCAAACGACATGAGCAGGATATCGTTGATAGCTGCTGATTGATCGTTTCTTTGGAGTAAGTATGGCACGCTCACATAACCATTCAATAGGCTTGTCATGTATATGAATAATGTCTGGATAAACTTTAGACAGCAATTCTTAAAAATCTAAGAAGATATATACAATCTTTCATCGCTTATTTTATCGCCTTGAGGGTAGAATTCATCAAAATCCTTTCTTAGCGGATGCCTACATCATAACATTTACCTGCATGCCTAATTTCAGCCGGATCCGTTCAGTGCTTTGGGCTGTGCGTTGATAGATCACTATGTCAGTCAATCAGTCAGTCACCTTTGAGTTATATATGTTTAGATTAATTAAGGGTCTTTCACTTAATTATATCTTCTTATTGCTTACATATTACTATATCAATAGTGGCATCTGATTTAGTCAGACATTGATGTATACAGGGTGAACGGTAATGCGATACATTCCTTGATAGACGTTGTAGTACAGCTTATTTGGATTCATTTAAGTCATATGACACCATGTCCGAAACTTGTTAATTTCTGAGATATTCAAGATTTAAGTATTTTTTTAAAAAACTCCAGTTTTTATAAAACCAAAAACCTTTAAAAAACCAAGTATCATTTTGCAAAAAAAAATTGTTTTAGGTAAATAAACGAAGAATTTCCAAGAATATATTTATGGAATGTTTTGTACAAATTACATAATTTTGTTCCTTGATTCATTGGCTATTCTAAAAATAAATCTATATATCTATATCTTGAATATCTCAGAAATTAACAAGTTTCGGACATGGTGTCATATGACTTAAATGACTCCAAATAAGCTGTACTACAACGTCTATCAAGGAATGTATCACATTACCGTTCACCCTGTATAGTACTTCGTAACGCCAAGTGTCAATGAACGTCAAGTTAACTGTAAATTAAAAATGCTTCCTAAGCCATTTTCGCAGTCTAGCTTCCCTCCCTCTGGCTACTGCCTACCTGCCTTGTCCATATTGGCATTATTTTGAAACAACATATTGCTTGCGGTTTAGTTTTTTATGAAAATTTCTAAAAGTCCTAAATATCGTGTCGATTTATTGTAGTAATTCTAGATTTTTATTATTAAAGGAAAAGTTTTTTGTAATTGGTAACCTTTTTAAAGGCAAACAGAATAAATAAAATTGACTTTTTGTTTTAAAAAATAATGAATAAACCTGTAAGATTACTCTTTTTTATATTATTTGCTTACAAATTTTGTCCTGCGAGTCAACGAATTGTTATTGGCTATCCTAGGAGATAACTAGGAGCCGCAGATATCTAGGAGTGGCATGATGAACGAACGAATGAAAACTCAATTGCTTCTTAGTAAATATAGTAAATAAAAATACATCAAATAGATCTACTCGTATTAATCCGATTACATTTAATCATATTTCCTATCTGCTCGTACATAACCTATAAAAATCATTTTTGTGTCTTATATATTATCAGAATGTACGCTAACAAGTCATTGGTTATTCTTGTTATCTATGACCTTGATGATGAATATCGAACATTGCAATATGTGACAATAGTTAGATGCTCGCAAAACGATCCTTGACATTGGTTGTTTTAGGACTCAATTAAAAGTCAAAGTCAAAAAGAATGCATAGTTAGTTAATAATGGGTAGTTGTGGAAACTGCTGTGTTTCACCTGAGGAATCCCGTAAGTTATACATAACTATATCGAAAAGTTATTGATTGTTAGATTATTAACTAGTTATTAATTGTGCTTTCAAGTATGATTATAAGAATTATAAACTTAAAAAGCTCAATACATATGGTTCTATCATAACCTTTGGAATGTCCTGGAGGTTCGGCTTAGCGTCAATCACTTTATTCTACATTTTGATGTGTAGTAAAAAATTGATATAACGCTATATTCATCAACGGCGACCCACCCATCGACAAAGTGCAGGGTAAATTATATAGACTTACCAAAAAGGACTTTCAAACGGGCTATATCTATTTTCAAATATACATGTAGTAATAATATTTAAAAAAACCCGCGGTCACTCCTATCATTACAAAATTTGTTAACTTAATAGTACACGAATATGTATCTCGCAACATATTACATAATATACTTAGATAATACAGTATAGCTAACTAACATTGCTTTCTTTTACACGACTACACAAACACTAATAAAAATTATGCATACTGAACACTTTTGGTTGTAAATATTGCAAAACATGACACTAAAAAATAGTACAAATATTGTTCTATATTGCTGCCTTCGCCGACAATGTTGTTGGCTATAATATTTCTGTAAAATATAATCCGCTTGCAAGTATCTAACGTAAAGTTAAGAGCTCATGGCGCGCATTTCATTCGCGCACGACGCGGTTGCGAATTCGCGACGTCTATCAAACGCCAATAGGAATGTAAAAATTTTGTGTTTAATAGGAATCAATTTTACTTATCTATCACAAAATGTCAACAACAGGTACCACGGGTATCACAACAGTTTATTTGTTTGAACTTATAAATTTAAATACATTATCCATTGATTCATCTAAATAACACTTTTTGAAACAAGACTATAAACTTAAATTTAAGCAACTTTTTAGGCAACCAATGTAATACATATCATACTATACACGAAACTAGATTCTTACGCAATTAAAAATTACATTTAAAAAGGTCCTTTAAATTGTTATTAACGTCTGGGCTATATAAACATAGCATATTTTTATATACCTAGAATATACATTTGTCCACTCCGACTCAGATTGTAGTTTCTTCTCAAGATAGTCGCTTCCGAAACGCTGGTAGATCACCTTAGGTTCTTTCCTTAGCTGGCCGCCCAATTCGAGGTCCGTACCTACAAAGGTGCCTTTACGTTGCCACCCAACCCATAAATTCGCTGGCTGAGCATCTTCAGTGCTCGCACTCTGAGCCCGGTACAGTTGTTAAGGTTTTTCCCAATCAACAGTATATTAACCTATTTAAAAATAAATACATTAGCTGCGAGTACAGAAGGATAATTTGACCTTGGTTAGTCGATAGGAACGACCGTCTTTATATTTATATCACGTGCAAATATTTGTATGCATGTACATTCCATTTAACATGTAGACTTTTAAAGTCAACGTTGTTCGGTAATATGTTTTACGTCTCGAATTTTATGCACAAAAAGTAATATCAATTTTTTCATATCTTCTGAAAAGTTATTCAAAAATAATAAATTAACGTAGAAGGCTTTAAAAAGATCTGCAGAAATAATTCTAATGATCTTAATGTCTATGTCAGTATGATTATCTTAATACCTTGTTAATTAAAAATATATATAAATTTGCTAAAATAGAAGGTAAACAAATGTTTACTTTTTTAAACAAAGAAATATAATATATAATGCAGCATAATATCTATTATATAATAGCTAAATAGAAAGATGTAATAAATATTATAATATAAAAGCAAAATTATGACACCCTTTTCGAATAGCTTGAAATTACCATCGTACAATGGATCGGTGTTTTCACAACTCATAAATTCAATACAACAGATACTATAAATAGGTAAAAAATATACTAATTTTGTTGAAAAGAGGTATTGTTTCATTTTTTGCAAATGCAAATATATTACTGGCTATGCTCGTGTGAAATACACTTTTCCATTTCACCTATATTACTGTACTCTTTGCTTTTCCCGTAGAAACAAGGTAACGTACAGGATCACACTAAATAGGTATTGGTAAAAAAAATCAAACCGGACTTATAGTTTCAGATTATTACCGCCTAAAAAAACACATTATCTCTTTCTCTATATTTTAGTATAGATAAATATGTATCGAACGTACATACGTTTCGGTCAAGGGATCAAATTTCCTGCCAGTGTCTGTTTTTCTTACTTCATATAATATGAGAATGTTCAAGCAACAAGTGAATGTGTTTTTGTTGGTTAAGCTCCATCGTTGCCTCATTATTGCTTTCTATAAGATGTCATTGAGGGCAAGCATAAGCCTGATAGTAATGAAAAACATATTTTTAAGCAATATTATACATTATGTAGGTACTCTATGCGTGTTACAGGAGAGCCAATAAAATATGATCCCGACTTTAAAGGTCCCACTGAAAACCGCTCTTGCACCGACGTATTATGGCTCATCTTGTTTCTTATATTACTTGGCGCATGGATCGTCGTCGGGTGTTATAGTAAGTAAATAATTATTCCTTTTTTAATAGGGATTTCCTCCAAGGACCTTCCCTCTCGTACAGAGGGGTGGCGGCCGAGGTGTACTTGATTTGTGTTTGAAAAACTTTAAGAGAACTACTTCTATACTGGAACAGGACTTTACATCCTGTAATAAATGCTCCAGTCTCGCAATGCCGTGCCCTTGTGGGTATGATCTCAGGGGACGTGCTGCTTTCACCGATATTACATTTTAGTACAGCATTGCGCGTCACCCTAATCCGCCAACTTCTCGAAGGTTACTAACTGAACGCTCAAGGCCTTATTTTGAGTGGCCACGATATTCCATGTACTTACTTTATCTTGGTATGCTAAGAACTGTTATGTACTAATTTAAATTGCTATGTTATATAACAGTACCTCGTCAAACTAAGTACTTATAATTATAAGCCTATTTTTTTATCAATCTAAGGTGTGCCTACTGTAAACGATTAGTCTAACTGCACATGACATCTTATTAGATACGGATTTCTTCGTGGTGCTTTTCTTGACAGTATCATCGTGGTACCATCGTACATAGTTAAACTAAAAATTTTTACAAATTATGTGCCTAGGTTTGAATTCACGCAGACTAATCCACCTAACTATCAAAGCGTCGCATTTTCTTTAGTAAATAATACTTAGTGAAATATGTTTCAATTGAAGGTATTTCGAAGGGAAGCGTAGAAAAGCTTCTAGCGCCTGTCGATTCAAATGGAAAACGTTGCGGAATGGATTTAGGGCTCGAAGATAAGAAGTACCTAGTATTTTTTGATATTTCACGCTGTCTTGCGCCCGGCATAAATGTCACTGTTTGCCCCACACCACAAGTGAGTATATACTTCAATCATTAAAAAAAAGCATGTTATATCTCTTCAGACGTACATAAATAGACACATTAATAGCTCATTAATCAGCGTTTCTTCTCAAGGTAGTCGCTTCCGAAACGCTGGTAGATCACCGTTAGGTTCGTTTTTCAACTGGCCGGCCGCCCAAGTCGAGGTCCGTACCCACAGGGGTGCCCTTGCGTAGCCGCCCAACCCATAAATTTCGCTGGCTGAGCGCCCTCTGCGTTCGCCCACCAAGCCCGGTTTTGTTGTGAAGGTCTTTCCCAGGCCACCAACGTAGGACAAGCCGAAAAAAAAAAAACTCATTATATGGAGATTTAAGTATAATGAGGTCTAGAGTTAATATGCTTTAAGTATACATTATTGTCCCGATTTATTGTTAATTTTCAGGTATGTGTGGAAAAGTGTCCAGACAGAACGATCATATTCAGTGAAACACTAACGGCTAGTAATTTTGAAACGCTGAGGTCAAGCTTAGTCTGCTCGGATGAGGTCAATACGCGGACGTTAACTTATAACGCTGCTCAATCATATATGAAAGATGGAAAGTGTGCGACTTTCGTAATACAAAGTCAACCAGGTAAATAATATTATTGTAAAATTTTATTTGATTGCTTATCTACTTTGAACTATTCCTAAACATGGTGTAATGTAAAATAATGTTAACACATTAAAGGCAGGACTCGTAGTAATACGATTTATCGTATCTTTCTTGTGGTTTTAAGAGTTTAAATAAACTTTTTTAAGTCTAAATTATTTTATGATTACACAAAATAATGCCTGCTTTAGGATGAAAAATGACCGGGGCGGCCGCCACGTTACCTAGCATACTTTCGTCAAGATCCCCTCCGCCTTTAATGTGTTAATAATAATATATCGCCACGTTATTTTGTTTTTGGAGTAAGCATGGATGAAGATATTAGTGGCTGATGGTAATCACTTTACACTTATTTGTCTTGCCCAATAAGACTATTAGCGCAGCTGATCTCGTTATCAGGATCTTACACAGGACATTATTAAATACCATGCGTATTTTCTCAAAATATTTTCCTTCAACGGTAAGCAATATTATATTTATATATGTATTTATTCATAAAAATAATAATAAAAATGTTTTTGGCACTTTTTTACAAGAATTTTATATTACTACTGTGTCATTATTTCTATTATTTTGGCTAAAAATGAATTTCTAAATATTTATCTTTACAAAGTTATTAATTAATTTAGTTAGTGTTTTTGATCTTCAACACGCTGGTTTCGCGGAGCAGTCCTGGGCCGATGTTTTGTCAACGTAACGGAGGCACTCGCGCATTTTCAAAACATCAATGAATTGGGACTTGACGAGCAACAGGTTGCTGGACAGATTTCAAAATTAATCTCATTTAATCAGGTAAATGACCGGTGGTCGTGGGCGTGGTTGTAGAAAGACACGGATTTTGGCGTTTTACTGTTTATTTGCACTTTAAGGCACACCGAACTGCGACGCACACGCACGTACTCCAGCCTTGGGTCTCGGTAGTCGACTGCTTTAGCTAGAGCCTCCCTTGCGCACGCGCACCCCTTACACCCAAACGACCCTTAGGGCGGCGTCTACATGCTATACCTATCGTACATACTTCATATTGATTTCCTGAAAACGTAGCAAATATTGGCATGATTTTATAATGACACGCAAAAATAACTACATCGCACGTGATAGTAAGTATAATTCAATGCAAGGATGCCGCTGTGAGGCGACAGTCTAATGATAGTCACGTCCCTTATGCCGCTCTGCCGGCCTATATAAGCCATGACAAAGCATTCATGACGGTCTCCCACCCTGACGTAGCTTTGTGTCTCCTTTTGCGTTTATTATAAAGGGAGCCGCTTTCGAAACGCCTGTACTAATAATACGCAGGCTGAGATTTATACACGCTATTTCGACTTTGCTTAGCAAAGTTTTCAAAAAATAAATTCGTTTTGTCAAAAACCGAATATATAATAGGAACTTAAGTATAGCCATAGTATTCGAAGAACCATATCCATGTTGTCAAAATCGATGACTTACCAAATCCTGTGACATTCATTTAGAAATACAAATTATAATGTTTTAGTAAAGTCTAAGTAAATTCAAAGTTGCGTACATAAAGCTCAGCCTTACTATCAATTAGGAAAATTTACACTTCATCATTTAACGTTTTTCTATGAATTAGATATCGGCGCAGATCGTTCAAGATTTGGTGCAGTCTAGGTGGTACTTGCTGGGAGCGTTGGGGGTCGTAGTGATCATCTGCTTCATCTACATCTTGCTGCTGCGCTGGGTGGTGACTCCTGTAGTCTGGACATCTATCGCTGCTCTGCTGGCACTGCTCGGATTCTGTACGATTGAAAATGTTTTTACAATTAACTATATTATTTTTGAAATGTATGCTTGAAATCATCATTTTCTATACTAACGATTTCATATGTACCTTATAGCCAGAGATGGACAAAATGTAATCTGATTAATGATTAACGATTACAAAATGTAGTAGTAATTTTCTTGCGCTGTAATCATGATTAAATCCATTTAAAACATTAAGAAATCATAAATATGTATGCAATATTGGATTCTATAGTGTTTAAAACACATGAGCAAAACGCAATCATATTAATGGTAAAAAGCGGAAAATGTAATCGTAATCATTTTTATTAATCTGATTACATTTTGCCCATCTATGCTTACAGCTATAAATTATTCTTCCATATTTTTTTCTTAGGTAATTTTGATATGTACTTTCTCCAAAAGGTTTATGAACCAAATTAGATTCTTAGATACCTTCAGTTTTTTTTTAATCGGCATGTATTTTCGTTAAGATATAAAATATTTCATTTCAGGTATTTACTTATGCTGTAAAAATTATATATACTACCGTAACAACCCTGTGGGATTGTACCAGACAACAAACCTTAAGGAATTCACGCAATCGATTTTCACAAAGTCCGGGACGTGGCTGGCATTAATGATCGCAATTGCTGTAGTACTAGTGATTCTCCTCATCATGGTTGTGTTCCTGAGAAGTCGCATTGGTTTAGCTATTGCGCTGATCCGAGAAGGAAGCAAGTGAGTATAAAAGTTGTTATTTTTATATTTTAGTGATAGCAAATTGATTATTTGGCATCGCAATAAAAGCAATAAATTTTGCCGCACTTAATTTTTACCGTGCCTGTGGTAGCCTAGTGCATAAGGGACCGGTTTAAATGCGTGCGACGCGAATTTTTTTTTTTTACACTGGCTCGACATAGTGACTACAGAGCACCTGATGGTAAGTACAGTGTAGTCCAAAAACGAAAGCGACTATCAAAGGATGAAAATCCATTGATAGTCTACATCGTCATGTCGGCCCACATATACCACGAGTGAAGGTCTCTAGGTATATGAGCTACTGGATATGCACAAGCTGATCCCGAACCGCGACAAGCCGAAACTGGTCACTATGACGGGCTTTACACCCATGCACTGTGGTCGCGATCCAGACGGGCACCGGCGCCCTACCAACTCGCTGCTGCTCGTTTAGCACCACCCAAGAGTCACGTGTAGGGAAATTAGGGTAAAGCCTACGGACGCGAGCAGCTTCGACTCCCAAAAAAAAAAATTTTCGAATGGTCGTAGATTCACATCTCGAGACGTACATCTGGGTTTTTCTAGATTAAGAATGGATTTAAGCACCACATGCTCACCGGTGAAGGAAAACATTGGGAAGAAACCCTCATGGCATGTAATAGAAATGTCATGTGTACTAGTGCTGTAAAGACGGCAATCAGCTGCGCTACCAGTCACGTTGGGCATGACATATAAACGCAAAATGGATACAGCCACTAATGTATCTCTGCTCACCTCGAAAAGGATATAGTCTGACGATATATTATTATTAATAATTTTTACCACTCTGGGTATTTTCCCAGCTTGCTCCCATAGTTCGGACCCTGAATGTGAGCAATGGCTACCTCCATTAATTAAACCGAAAACCGGAGACCGCGACTCAAGAAACATGGTATAGAACATCAACTCCGTCTAAGTATAACGAAGTTTTGCGCTAAATGCTTAAAAAGTAAGAAAAGAGCCAAAGATCAGAGTCAGGATTGAACCATAAGAGAGTCCTATATCTTACAGTGAACAAAATCGAGTTAATTATGTATAATGTATTTGCGAAAATCAAAATGACCGGTGTTTACATTTGTCTTAGAATTTCTTTAATATTTTTTCATGTCTTTTACTAGTGCAATATATTGATAAATATTATGGATTTAATTTGGTATACCTATAACAAAGTAGAACAAACCATGTTATAGCTATTTCTAAAATAGATATAAATTGTTCGCTGGTAGATCTGGTGTTAATAATATATTTATTTTAACATTTCAGAGCAGTAACAGCAATTAAATCTACGGTTTTATTTCCAATATTCCCCTGGTTACTTCAGTGCGCTGTTATAGCGTATGGAGTGACAGTACTCGTGTCAACATTATCTATCGGAGAACCGACCTACAGAGTTGTGAATCTTGATAATTCTACTTGTAACTGTCAAGGAATTTACACACAGGTAATAAAAATATAATAAATTCGAATCTATTTAAAAAATTAAGAATTCTAAGTATTTATAAGTACTCGTTTTTGCCACAAAAAGTAACGTTCGATACATGATAAAGCTAGTAGAAACTGAAAAATATACGGTATTGACATAAGCTTTCGGCATTTTTAGCTTAAAAATCAAGTTGTCACGTTAAGTTAATTTTGCATTTTACTTATTAGCTATCGTTTATCGAAGGATACTTTGTCTAGTACCCCAGGACGAACAAAGCAACAAGACCTACTTTGAGAGACAAATAACACGGGCCATAGTATGGTAATAGTTACAGACTACCTGCATTGAATAAATTTATAGGCTCACAAAATATTTTAAGGTTTCACAGCGTTATTTTTTCTATAATACTTACCTATAAAACTTTGACAACTATAGATAAAATTCAGAATTCACACAAAACAAAAGATTCCGTCAGTGAATGTAGATACCTATAAAGATAAACATTATAATAAGAGCAGAGAATTACTTAAGCATTTTTAATCTGACAAAATTTCAGAACTACGTCACTTGCGATCCTGTAGAGTTCAATACAATTTGTCAGGACTTAATAGAGGGAGGGTGTTCTAATGCAACGTGCCATTACACAGGAATCAATCACCCATACAACACTATCTATTTGCACAGTTAGTATACCTTTTAAACTTCTATAATCAAACCTTTCAAAACATCCCTGGACTAAAACTTATAATTTAAATTGCCCAGGTTTGAATTTTAAATATCATAAAAAAGGAAATTTTTAAAAGTGCTATTATATTATTGGTTTCGTTTATTTTACAGTCATTAATGTGCTAAGCTTCTATTGGTCCGTATTCTTTATCAGTGGTGTCTCTGATATGATGTTGGCCAGCACATTTTCTACATGGTATTGGACATTCCACAAACGCGACCTTCCATTCTTCACTCTGACTTCTGGGATCGTTAGAACGTTGCGGTAAGTCTTTCCTTAAAACAAAACCGAGTACTTATTTTTTTAAATTAATTTTCTTGTTATTTATAAATTGTTTTAGATTCCATTTGGGCACGGTGGCATTGGGAGCTTTAATAATAACCATCGTCCGAATTAAAAGAGTTATTTTACAATTTGTTGATAAGAATTTAAAAAAGTACGAGAACCCTCTCACAAAGCTTATTTTGTGCTGTTGTCAATGTTTCCTTTGGTGCTTGGAGAATTGCCTAGCGTTTATTAATAAGAATGCTTACATAATGTGCGCAGTACATGGGCATAACTTCTGTACCAGCGCAAGACAAGCTTTTTCATTAATAATGAGAAATATCATGAGAGTTGTTGTATTGGACAAGGTAATTATCAATCATTTTATTCGTCTTTAAATTCAGATTTTATCGCATGTGTAATTGATTATGTTTTTAAAATCACATAGCAAACACTCAAGCTATATTATTATGTTTTTCAAAAATTAAAAATAATTCATGGTCGAAGATTAGAAACGTCTCGGTTAGTGCGCAGCATAGATGGGCAAAATGTAATCAGATTAATGAAAATTATTAACGATTACATTTTACGTTTTTTACCATTAATATGCCTGCATTTTGCTCATTTATGTTTTAAATACTACAGAATCCCAGATTGTATACACATTTATGATTTCTCAATATTTTAAATGAATTTAATTATGATTACAGAGCAAGAAAATTAAAATTACGACTACATTTTGTAATCGTTGATCATTAATCAGATTACATTTTGCCCATCTCTGGTGCGCAGGCAATGCGGGCAGTCGAGCGCGTCGAGTTGTGGATTACCTACGGGCTGGCAGTGTTTGTAGAAATTAAATTAATGTTTGTAAACGCATCGTTGACAGAAGATTAAATCCTATGATGGAAAACTCGTTTAAAAAATCCCCCGTAGACTAAATCAGTTCTCTAACTGCGCAATTGTATTCGTTTTTTTAAATGTTTTAAAAGCTGTCCCTAATTACTTATTACCTATTTTCAGGTAACCGATTTCATTTTCTTCCTGTCGAAGCTGCTGATATCGATAGGCGTGGGCGTGTCCGTGTACTACTTGCTCCAGTGGAGCTTCGTGTATGAGGTGACGCAAGGGCAGCCGCTTCACTACAACTACGTGCCGGCGATAATACTCAGCATCGCCACCTACCTCATCTGCACTATATTCTTTAACGTCTACTCCATGGCTGTTGACACTCTATTCCTTTGCTTCTGTGAGTACTTACAATTATTTGATTATACAGCAGATTATAAATGAGCAACCTTTAAAAGCCCTATACTATTTAGTCCCGCTACCTTGGTGTTTACAAACATACATTGTAGAGACTATTATTATATTCTCTTTCCGGCTGAGCACCTCAGTGTTCGCCATCTCGTCCAGTTTAGTTGTGAAGGTCTATCCCAGCCATCAACATATTGTCCTGTCAAAAAAAGAAAAAAAATATCTTTGGTAGTGACAGTTGCTTATGTCATACCACGCCAACGTAGGTTTTATTAATTAGGATTAAATAATTTTTTGCTGGTTGTATAGTTTTAACTTTAGTATTGAATTCACTAACTATATAATAAATATTATTACAATATAATTTGTATTTTTCAGTGGAAGACTGTGAAAGAAACGACGGGTCGCAAGAAAGACCATATTATATGTCCAAAAATCTTATGAAAATACTTGGAAAAGGAAATAAGCAGTCATAATATTATATCAAAAATAACAACATTGCAGCAGTTTCTTCCTAATTTACTCAATAAATGTAGCTCCTGTCGCAATTTAACATTTTAAGAATAAACTTTCTTAAATAAAAAACACTTCTATGATTCAATCATTTTATTTATTCTATGTTGCGTTAGGAAAGCAATGTCTAGCATCGCCTCTGGTTCCAATAGATCCTTCACAGCTTCATATTTGAGACTCGCTTCATATGCAAACATTATACTGGTATCATCAATCATCAATTTCGAAGCTACTAAAGCAGATATGCAATTTTTAACCCTCGCTATTGTTTCCCTTCCTGAGAGGTTCACTGGCTGCAAATAAATTTAATTCTATTAAAACTTTCTAAACTAGCAAATAGCACATAATACTTAAGCATTCAAACAAATATTTTATCAATACACTAAAACAGTAAATTAAATTTTAAATGGTCTTAGCAGAGACAAAAGCTATCCATATACCATACACCTAAAAACATTCAATCATACTCATTCATCATCATTCATTCATTCATCCATAGAAATATATAAAAAACCACTTCTACCTTTCATTACCTTTTTATCTTTGAGCATTTAATAAACATATTTATTTATTTCAAAAGTCTCTTAAACACTAAAGAATTGTCAATTGTATTGATGTTTCGTCAGTGTTTAACTAGTCAATAATCTGGTGATTATCAGATTTTAAATCCATATATTAATTAAATATTCAAATATAGGCAAAAAAGTAATGATTTTTTTATTTACAATTTTTTTAAATATTTGATGTCAAGCAGAAGAATCAACTGATAAGTGCTGGTAATCTGCTATTCCACAAAAAAATCTTTTCATGACAGAAAATCTTATAACTTTTATAATGACATCAGGTTTTTACACTGAACACTTTTTAAATATTATTTTTATGATTTCTAACCTGTGATGGGAAGTCATCCTCTTCATCCTTGTTCTGATCTACCAACATGTCCTGCACCTTTGGCCGGATCCATATAAAGCCATTGTTGCCAATGATCAAAGACACCCCACAAATTAAATTATGAAAATGATTTTTCCTCCTTATAATGAGTGATGGGAAAACTTTAATTAAAACTCCTTGGGACAGCTAAAAATTCAAATATAAATAATTCGGTATGGCTTTATGTAACATTGTAAATAAAATATTAAAGTATGTATGTATATTAAAGTTTGTCACAGTAATTTTTACAATTATCAAAATTAGAAGTTTTAAATAGTACATTTGCAATTAGGACAATGTACATTTCATTATGTCTCTGCATTACATAACAAATAAAGCATGGAATTTTGGAATTTTTGGCCCCACTTACATTTCATTTTTTTTATCATTATTTACTTGTTTGTAGTGCAAAGAGTAACACAGAAGCACTGTAATAAAATTGTTCAATAATTTATACCATCCAGCATCTGCGCAAAAACAATACTAAATAAGAAAATATAAAGGAAGATAGAAATGGAACAATTATTTTTTTAGTTCATCTAAATTTTAAAATCAGTTCAATGTTTTTTTTTATATAATGGTATCACATACAATAAGTTTTTAAAATATTTTTTAACTCTTAAGTAATTATTCCCTTGGCATAAGTTTTTTATGAAGTTTTTTTGCTATATTTATATAATTCATCCTACCTTTCCATACTTCAAACTTCTTGTGTGCAGTGAGAGGGAACCATCTGAATTAATGTTTTGCACTTCAGCACTGATTAGATCACCTTCTTGTAGATGTTTCCTCATCATCTGTTCATCTTCAGCAGATCTGCGTCTCTAACAAGAATAATATATACTTACAAACGCAAAAATTAGAAGAAAACTGCTTAGTTAGTGAACTTATTTGATTTAAAGAGATATAGTACAATTTTTATACAGCAGTCACCTTTATACCTCATATGGCTAGTGTCAAATTTAAAGGGCATGATGGAAGCAATACCTATAAAAGGCCCTAAGCTTGTACTAACTACAGTCATAGAATACATAATAATATTTCATATATAAGTGAAACTCTCCACTCCCCACTAATTTGTACTTCCTCAACCTGGTGAGTTCTAAAGTGTAATGGAGTGAATGATTGTTATGTTGGTTTCTTCTATTGTACAAGTTCAATAATGAAATCATTGTATACTGTTATATAGTTATTATGTATCAATAACTCATTATTACTATTTTTGTTTTGTTTACATATTATACTATAATTTATTATTATTATTTAATACTGTCATTTGTTTCTTTTTTATAGGACTACTGATTATATTAGAAAGGACTTAATTTTACTTTACTATATCATACTAAGTTTTGCCAGATAATACATATATAACAAAGTATTTTATATAGCAATTTGCAAATTTTGAAAATTGGTCTTCAACCTAAACATCATTTATCAATATTTTGATTTAAAGGGGAGTGAGGTAAGTCTCCATTTTTATCTAAGGATTAATATTTACTACATACCAGTTCTCCTCCAGGAAGATTTACAGAAGACAACTGGAGGATGGAGTCCAACCGAGAGTTAGTCTCTACCTTCCAACGTTTCTGCTGCACTTCCAACACTCTGCCAACAACCACATCCCCTATTTCTCCAACATACCGACTTTTAAGAGGATGTATGCATATCAATTTATTCACTTTTTGCATAACCCCGGCAACCGATGCCTTTAAACAATCATCATCAGCATAAGTTCCATGACCCCTGTCAAATATACATCAAGCTATTACCACTGTTATTTTAATAAATACAACTGTAGACCTATTAATTTAAATATTGTCATCCATATCAGCTTATTCACACCCACTGCTCAGTATAAGCCTCCAGCTCATGTCACAATAATTGTATCTTTGTGTCCAAATTTTACCTATGACCTCATAAATGTCATCAACCCACTTTTCAAAGGGTCTACCTACAGGTCTCTTATACCCTCTCGACCATCATTCAATGAGACCCTTACTTCAATGAAAGCGTAAAAAGAAAAATTTTCAAGACCTCACACAGGAGATTACCAGCATGTGGGACGCGGATTCTGCAATTATTGTCCCGATATTCGTCTCAACTAACGGGCTGATGGCAATGAACCTTGATAACCTTGACCATCTTAAGAGGCTGTCGCTTGATTGTTGGATCAGAGGCTGGATTCAGAAGACATTACTCAACAAGGCTCATATTGTTAGGAGATTCCCTACTCTCAGCTCCTAACCATCCGTGTCTAGGGCCTTCGGCCTCACCCCCGTAGGTCTACATGTTTTTATATTTTAAAATGTTTATGTTATTTTTTTTATATGTATATATTTTGAAATGAAAAAATATTGTATCAAAATGAATAAAGATTATAATATAAATATACTAAGTCAAATAAAAAGGAACTTGCCTCATGAAGTCATGCATGCCAGTTATAATCTCGCCAGGTGTATAAAACCGAGGGAGGACATCACTCTGAGCCACACAATGGTTAACTCTTTCAGAAGCTAATCTGATTGATACTTGTCCAGACATTATTACTAAAACTGTCTAACTTTCGCTTAATTACATTAAAGTAAGAATTTATTACAATTTACGACTGTTATCATACATATATATATAAAATAGTATATATACTATATTTTGTATTTGAACATCCACTCAACCAAAAAAAAAACATTAAGACGTGTTCTAGGCGCTAGAAATTTTCGCCAGCGACCACAGACCATATAGGTACTGTACACTAGCAAAGATAGCACTATTCATGGGGGTTGATGACATCATCAAACTGCCGAAAATCCCAAACGCCAAACGGCTTATGGAGCTTCAACTATATGTAAAATAACACCACTGTTAAGTGTTAACCCACTTCAGGTGATTAGAATTTGATGGCGATCTGTCAGTTTAACAAATTTTTTGGTGTCATAAGTATAGTAATAGTTTGATTTTCGTGCGTTTATGCATTTGTTTTTCAAAATTTAGTAAACCTATACACGCTACGAAAAAATTAAGAACAAGAATATCTTATAATTAGGCAAGGAACACTCTCAAATTTTCTAAAAATTCTTTAGGTATTTTTCAAAAATTCGATTTTTTAAATTTACAAAAATCTAAAATTGTCTTTAAAATTTTTGAGAAAACTTTGAGTGTTCTTTGATTAATTTTAAGATATTTTTGTTCCTAGAATTCATTTTTTCTAAAATTTATAGTTTTTAATATAACGATAGACTAACTACAAAAACCGGACAAGGCTTCATAAATCTGTTCTTTTGCCTGCTTTATAGCGAATTTAAAAAATTACAAATAACACTCAGTGACAGACAATAAAGACTATTAATTTTTTATTTATAGTGATTTGATTTTACTATTTATACTTTTTTCCGATAAATATTGTAAAATAAAATAAAATGTCAGGTTTAAATGTTGCACCCATCACTGCAACAGACAGCCTATCGCAAGCACTGAAAGCAAATATAATTCCTAATCAAGAATATTTACTACAGGTATTCTTTGGGCATCTATTTTTTTTTACTTTTTGTTGACTAATTACCTAAATTACTTACATTTACATATAAAAAGTGAAACTCCCTATCTGCTTTTGTTCTGAAATGATTCCTGCAATAATTTCAAACTTATCGGTATTTATATTGTCAGTTACATGTTGGTAGGCCAAAATTAATTTCTTTCATAATGTACGTAATAAATAGTATTCGTGAAGATATAAAGCTTTCAGAGTGAGCATAATTACTTTAGTTGCTGTATCCAATGGATATAGGATATATTATTTCTCATGTTATATAAAAATACTTTCAGGGTTCTGTGTTAGATTCAGCAGTAGAAGTTTTGCTTCACAGGCTCCGTGGATTGTGTGATAATGTTGATGCAGGACCAGAGACTTTTGATGACCAAGAAGTGTGTTTTAGTTTGCGAGACATCAATCAACAGGTAATATTAGACTCTGTGATAGTTATTATGTTAAGTACATGGGGTAAAGGGGAATAAACATTAGTGATATAATTATTTTTTGACTATAGCATAAAAACCACTGATGTTTGTTGCATGCTATTTCTCTATATGTTTAGTCCACTTTTAGATAAATAAATAATGAATGTACAATAACAAGACAAACATATTTCAATAATACTTTTTCTAATAATTTTTGTTATTAATGAGGTCTGAGAAATGTTTTCTTTAATTTATGGGAGAAGTATTTAGGCATATAACTGAAGGTAAAGCATTAATTAATCATGGAATCAACTAGATGGAAGTTCCTTCACTATACTCATGCTTTGGTCTTCAAACACTGCAAATAACTTTAGTGGGAACTGATAAAATTTTATTACTTTGGAGTGTCTATTTTTATCATATTAATTTACATATGTTTACAAAATTTTAAGTTTAGATATCTTTTGTAGTATGTGAAAAATAATTAAACAAATGATTTTATAAATTAATAAGTTGGTAAGATAACATTTCGGAACCAGCAGTCCTTTAAAAATAGAAAATGCTATGAGACAGTTAAACAGAATGTATATGTTATTGCCTTGTCTTACAGGCAGCTCCGCTAATGTTACGAGTTCGAAAAGCTTTAGACGCCCGAGACATGCCATACCAACTACGTTACATTGGTCAACCAGATTTGGGAGATAAAAATAGACCCACAGTAGTTCGATCAAGTCTTGACATTGCTTGCAGTGGAATGCTACTGGAATTTCTCAATGAACTTGGTTGCCGCATAGAATTTGAATACAGTGTGAAAGGTAACACTTCCATGAATACATATGTCGTTAATATTTAAAATAAAATACATGCAAGTACATCCAATTAATTCACTAGTATACTATATAATACTGTATTCATCATATGATCAGATAAAGACCGGAATGTGTCCGATCTGAATCTGTGAGAGAGGTGTTTGTGAGTGACTTTGGTTTAAACAGATTTGATGTCGGGATGTTTAACAAAATCTTAACAGAACTATTATCTGATGAGGCGTCTAGCCTGTTCAGATCAATGGCACCATATGTAATATGTTAGGAATTTCTGTATTAAGGTATGATGGGGCTGACATGCGTACACACAAAAAACACACACACGTATAAAAGTCCCTTAAATAAATAGAATTAAAAAAAATGTGCTAAGGACTGGAATACGCATCCAAAGGCTTCTTGATAGCCTATAAGAGAAAAGTGAATAGGCATTTGTTGGGTGGGTACAATACATCGTCAGACTTATCTTCACCTATCAGGTGTGATGGAGGTAAAACGTCTGCATGTAAATTATAAAAAAAGACTGACAGGTCGACATAAAGTTCCCATCTATGGAGGTGGGCTAAAATTTGGCATTTACGCATAGATCCACGATGGTGTTGACGTTCGTCATTAGTAGCAAAGTTGTTAAGTTAAATAATGTCATGAACTAACTAATCATGAAATCGTCATGAATTTAACTTCCACGACCCGTGCTATTTTCGCTATTGGCGAAAATGACTACCTATGTGAACGCACTTTCTATTGTAGCTATTGACAGTATTCAAAGAGACATGGAGTGATTTAAGCCATTACGTATTTATTACATATGTGTGTCTGATATTTCAAACCGCATTAATAAGTTTAATGTTTTAATGAGTCTCTTCTGTAATAATCGATTTTATATTATTGTATTTATTAAATATTTCTTAAACAAATACTGAATATACATTATTTCTAATTTTTTTTTCTATAGGTTATATGTTCAGAAAAGGTCGAATGAAAATAACAGTGGCAAAAGTATTCAAGATACCTCAGAGCTCAATGCAACCAGAGCCAATATCCCAGAGTTACCTTGTAGAATTATCAGTAAGTTTGAACTTATGTAACATACTATATTATTGTTTGTCTTAGATCTGACAAAGAGAAGTACCTGTGAGGACAGTGCGGTCTTAGAATAATCTGTTTTATCAAGAAATTCAGATATGTACACAATACATATGAGACAGTAACTAAAATTCAATGAAATTGTCATTTGAAGTAATTCTATACTAAATTGATTTTTAAATATCCAATCATTTAAAAATGGCTGGATGCATTATATTTATTTGAATGAATATACAAAACACAGAAATCCGTCGTATTAATTGAATATCAATCACGAGTTCGTGACATCCCACCTTCTGCCTTCAGAACATTGCATCATTGCATATCGTTCGAACTAAGTGCCTAAAAAGTCGTAGTCCAAAGCTTAAGGGTTGATAGAGGAAGGGTAGCTCTATAACTTACTATAAACAAGATTCTCCGATTCGAGCACGTTCAGAAGTTATATGGAATTAATTTTCTTTAATTTTAAAAAATTCTAAAAACTTACGTTATTTCAAGATATTCACTGTTTGTTATTATCTTCTGAGATGAATTACCAAAAAAGTTTCTTCACTAAAATTGCTGCATTAATAAAGTTATAAACAAAAGTTATGAGCTATTCTATACTCTTCTTAAAATTTTGTTAAAGTTTAATAAGTAATATTTAAAAAGACATCCATGGTACTTGGTACATGTTCCGTAATAAAAAAAAACTGCTGTAATTTTTAATATGACAAAACACCTGGAATTTTATTATCAATATTCTTATTTGTTATCTGAACTGAAAAGCGAATTATTTTTAAAATACTCCAACTATCTACCACGACTTTTGGGACAACTTGTATATGCGTGATTCGGGCTTTGTATTATAATGAGTTAACATTAAAGGCGGGAGTTGTAGTACTACGATTTATCTCGACTGTAGCTTAAAGGCGAGAGTCGTAGTAATAAGATATATCTTTCTTGTAGTTTTAAGAGTTTAAATAAACTTTTATAAGTATATATTTTTTATGATTACACAAAATATCGCCCGCTCTAGGATAAAAAACGAGGCAGGGAGGTAGACGCGTTAAATAACATACTTTCGGCAAGATCCCCCGCCTTTAATGTGTTAATTGCCAAGAGACACATTAAATTATGAATTAATAACATGTTTTCTTGTAATTTACCCCCCCCCCCCTCCCCCCAGCAGACCCCATAAAATTAATAATTTTGGTTCAGGTATTAGCGCCACAAGGACAAGACGCAATCGGTGAGGACATGCGAGCCTTTGCTGACCAATTGAGGCCTCTCGTGCAACTTGATAAGATTGATTACAAAAGGTTGGGACACATGGCGGTTACATAGCCAATGTTTCTTACTTAGGCTGACATAACTGCACACGTATCTGTGTGACACAGCCTTAGTTTTGAAAAAATAACTATTTGATATTGAACCGAGGTAATCATCTGCAGTAACTTTCTCCATATTTTAACACGGTGCCCCTCAAAATAAAAATATTTATAAAAACCAGAGATGTGTAAAATGTAATCAGATTAATGGTTACAAAATTTACTCGTAATCTCAATTTAGTTACTCATAGTCATGATTAAAACACTTTTAAACA
This sequence comes from Automeris io, assembly GCA_036320925.1. Taxonomy (NCBI): domain Eukaryota; kingdom Metazoa; phylum Arthropoda; class Insecta; order Lepidoptera; family Saturniidae; genus Automeris; species Automeris io. The sequence continues at coordinate 3,538,245 of JAUDJH010000024.1, forward strand.
TTAAGGAGTCATAAATTTTTATACAATTGAGGATTCCTTTGTGCTTAAAATGTAGTTAAGCAAAAAGTAATCATATTAATGAATAAGAATGCAAAATGTAATCGTAATTGTTTTTCATTATTCTGATTACATTTTGCACATCTATGATAATAACTACTTGTATTAGTAATATCATATCACTGGGGGAACAAATTACTTTCTTTGTTAAAGTATGGATTAACTTTAAGATTTAAGTCGTCAGCATCAGCCTGTTTGCCCGTTGATGGACCCAGAACTCTCAACAATATTCACCACTGAACAATGTCTCTGGATCTTCTCATCTAACATTAGTCCACAATTTTGCGATAATCGTCGCTTCACGTAGCCGGAGGGCGTCCTACTTTATATTTGTCAAGATTCATACACAACTCAAGAAGACTACCCACAAAACTAAAGATTATTGGCTCTTCGGCAAACATGACCACCACACTGCCACTTCGACTTGCTCATTTCCAGTTATCCTTCAAAGGGATATCTTACATAGCTCGGTCTACAGCAATCTGAGCGACCTTAAACAGTTGGATTATGTCGACCCTGAGTTTCCAACGCTACATATTTCAACAATTTACGAGTTGAATTAATAAATAATGTTTAATATACTATTAAGTTGACAATAGAGATTAGAAAAAAAAATTGTATAGAATTAATGTAAGTAATGAAATTTTATGTGTAAAATTGCTAATTCACGGAAAATAAAGATACGATGATAGTTATAAACTCATTTTTTTTGTGCCTTTAAGTGTATAGTCTTAATTATACTGTAAAATAAAAGATTTAAGAAACGTGTTATTTGTTTATTATTCTCAAAAACTGATAAAATCTGGATTCTTCTTTGAATTTTTTACGATTACGTGATCTTCACCATAGTCCAAGTCTTCATATTTGTAGCCGTGAACATATCCAAAGTTACCGAAATAGATACATTTGTCGTACCTCAGAGTAACATATTCTGAAAATATCGCTCATAATCTATTATATAAAAATAAGTCCGGTTTTCCTTCCTGACGCTATAACTCCAGAACGCACGAACCGATTTCCACGGTTTTGCATTCGTTGGAAAGGTCTCGGGCTCCGTGAGGTTTATAGCAAACAAAATTCAGGAAAACGGGGTAAATCATTTTCATGTACAGCGCCATCTCTGATACATAGCATGTACTACAAACCAATATGGTTTTGCATGGTGGTGGAGCAGATCGCACCAGTATTTTAAGTAGATGGCGCCGATGCCTTATACATTATTTGACAGCTACTCATTGTACTCTGCTCAGTTAATTTCATGTGACATTTATTATGCGCACGTTCTTTCAAACGCTAACTAAAAACCAAAACGAAGCCATCTGGTGGCGAAACGAAGTTCGTCGGGTTTGCTAGTATATCATATAATTAAACAGTGGAGTTCGTTAAATACCAAGTTATTAATTATTGACCTAAAAACGATCGACGTTCGTTGACATATTATGCATATATGTACCTATCTTATAGTTAATTGCTAATTTCCTCAGATTTTAAAGCGTGAACTGGATACATTAACGATATTTTGACACTCAACCTGAATAAACTATTTAAATGTATTTATGTAAATTAACTACTTTAACCCACTATGTTTAGCGTGTTTGTATGGACACAGAAATTTTCCCCATTTCCGATATACTTATTTGGTAAAAATATGTTTTCTATTTCGTTGACAAAAACCCCTTATCCCTTAATTCAGTTATTAAATTTTCGAAAATAGAAATAATATTAATACGGACATTGCTAGGTCAGTCAAATGCGAAAATTTTCATTAATTTTAATTGCATATTAAATGGAACGTTCTTCAGGTTGAGTGAAGTATACGAAAACGTTTTAGTAATAAGCAACTACGGATAGTCCGTAAACGTAAAATATTTATTTTACAAATGTCTCTTCTCACACAATGCTTTTAAACTGCGTCATATATCCATTGTGTCATTACTATGTGCAAACTATAATAACATCTAATAGCAAAAGTAATTGAGATAGTTTTCTAATAGATTATAAATACCTATTTACCTAAACACAATATTGACAGCCTGATAGCGCAGTTTGCAGCGACCCTACTTACAATGCTAAGGTCCTGGGTTCGAGCCCCGCTAGTGATGAACTTTTTTGTGAAGAGCAAATAAGTTTGTCACGAGTCATGGTTGTATATATGTATTTCATTATGTATATCTTAGTCTAGTACCCATAGTACAAGCGTAAGCTTAATTTGGGACTAGGTCAATGTGTGTAATTGTTAGTAAATATTAATAATATTAATTTATATTTACATATATACATTTCTATTATCGAAAGTGATAAAGAGAAATTATAACTCCAAGCTTAATTATTGGGTCTCTATACATCATTATATCCCTCCTATGTATAAATTACAAAAATAAACTATTTAAGACAGATATAAAAACTTTCATAATCAGATTCATCGTTTTGTGTTTACATACCTGTTCCTTCCAAGCAATTATATAAATCCATGACGCAGTGGTTGTCAAATATATACGTGGAATTTGTCGTGAAATCAAATGCACAGATTTTCTGGAAATACGTGGGACAGACTCCACACCTGTATAATATGTATTTTTCATCTTAATAAATTCTTTTCACAGTACATGTCCATAAACAAATTGCCTCATTGTGGGAATTTCAGATTGCAATGACAGGTTTTTTTTAACAACAAATTACGTTGTGTTATCATTGCTATATAAAGAAAAAGTCTAGAGATATTCATTACATACCGAACCAGATGAGACCGTCAGTTTTATCCATACATACCCCAAAAAGAACATTGCGATGTGGATACACACGGATAACGTAGTAAGCTTAGATTATAGTAGTAAGTTCGCTGTATGGCTAAATTAACATCATCGCGTTTCTCGACTACCAAAGGACGAGAATTCATCGACAATCGCTTTTTATTTTATTTTATCGAATTCGTCGCGTATTGATGACCGGTAAAGGTCTTCACAACAACTAAACCCGGCAGTCGATAATCACCGTCGTCTTGTTGGCCCTTATATACCACGACTGCAGTGACGTACATAGGGTATTTAAACAATGTAGGCAAACTTCGCGTAAATAATTTGAATATATGTTATTATAGTAAACATTCTATTTGCATCATAAGACATATACATGGCGTAAAAATATTATAAGTATGAATATGAATATTTCCTTTTTTTGTTCTCTTTAAGTAACTTATCCCAGACTTATTTATTACAAGGGCGTGGCAATGTTTTCATGCATCTATGGAATGAACGTTACTGCACGACTGCGGGTCTCTAGATTTATGTGCAATTCCACAAACTTATCCCGAAACGCAACAGGCTGCAGTGAGTCACTACGACAGTCTTTACAATAGTGTACTGTGCTTTATATTAAATTTTGTAGCATGTAAACAATAAACTCTTCTTTTTCCATTGTTTATAGGTTTCTGTCTAAACAAATTCGATTTGAACTGGTAGATAAGGGATGTAACGTGTTAAAAAAGGTTTCGCAGTTCTAATAAATATATTCCTAATTAAAAAGGGGAGTTTGATCATTATAGGTCGGATAGACCCAAAGGTGTAGTTTGATCACTCCTTACGTCGCTTATGTATAAGTAGATACTAGGCAAAGTAAAAAAAACTTAAAATTGTTCACTAACTAAAAGTACCTACTAACTCTAATTAGGCAATTTATAGGTATTTTTATAGGTTTTGTTATAGCTGACGACGTCGCTAACAGAAGCTGTACCTTGTTTATTTTTCTATAACATAAAAAATATGTTGGTTTTATTTCTGAACCAATTATTCTACATTTTGGTTTTATTCCAGTTTGTTTTTCTACTATTGTTGTGTCTTATTAAATAAATATATATTTAGGCTCTTTATCCGAAACGTGTAAATTTGAATTCGAAGAACTTACATATTTAATTATAATTTATAATTATATTTAGTCGTAAAATGAACAAGATATAGATAATTAAGAGCTTTTGCTCCAACCTTTAACTATACCGTAAGGACTTGGAAAAACGTATTATATTTTCTTTACCTATGCTTATCTGGTGCTGTATTTTTCATAAACGCCATTTTTCTGGTTTCAGCATAATCGTCACAATAACATGCATCTGTTCCATAAAATGAGATCGAATTATCTGGACATTAAATATACAACTAACATTATTTGTAACTAGCTGTCCCGGCAGACCTTGTTCTGCCCTATTTCTCTAAAACAAAGTCACATTGTTTTTTTTAATGTTAATAGCTATTGGCCTGTCGGCTGTTTTTTGAAAATTGTTTGAAGGAACCTGGCCTTAATGCTATATGTATAAAAATTGACAAATATTGACATTAATATTTATACGTCACTCAATAATTGTTTTGCCTTCCCGGAACCCGTCCACTAACATTTAAACTTTATGCTATGGTGTTAAAGTTCAAATTGACTTATAACAAATCTTTTGTATGAGAATATAGAAAAGTGTTGTTTTTAGACTTTTTCAGATAATTTTTTAAAATCTTCTCTCTGTTATAACCTTCCCCAGACTTCAACAAACACAACAAAAAAGAAATCAGTCAAATCGGTTCAGCCGTTCTCGAGTTTCGCGGTTATCAAGACACTATAGCTGATCCGGCAAACGTTGTTTTGCTATGTAAGGTTTTGTAATATCTTCTAAGATGTTCATTGAAATTAAGTGATGTCAAAGACAATTTTGTTCACAATTAAATACTCTTAATCAACAACACATTTATTTGGATAAAGATTAATATTATTACGTTGATACAACTCTTAACAAATAATGCATTAATTTCGACCAAATATGTTAACCATGAAAACGGTTCTAGTGACTTAATCTTAAAAGATAGACATATACTGTCAGGCACATTTTTTTAGATCATTTCAAGAGGAATAATTCTTTCATACATATATTTTTAGTATCTTGAACCGTTTTCGCAGCGCACGCAATGGAAGCCCTCAAGGATGAATAATTTTGCCCGTTTTTTTTACATTTTCCATTATTTCTTCGCTCCTAATAATTGCATCGTGATGTTATATAGCCTAAAGCCTTCCTCGATAAATGGTCTATTCCACTCAAAAAGAATTTTTCAATTCGAACCAGTAGTTCCTGAGATTAGCGCGTTCAAACAAACAAACAAACAAACAAACTCTTCAGCTTTATAATATTAGTATAGATTCAGGACTTACGAAAGATAAAAAAAATAATCCATTGCCAATACACGACATCCATGACTTTTCCAAGAAATAATTTACTTAACGTTGTAACTGATTAACTTTTTTTTATCAAAAAATAAATTACCGGTTGAAAATAATTGAATTTCTACGTATCGAAATCAACGCTGTTTGTGCACATTGAATTTCAAGTCTCTAATCGAAAGGTAATAAATTGTGCGTAGTTGTAGAATATTGTGGACTTTAGTCGCATTGTAAATTCAGTTTGTATTTTGCAGAGCGCTGTTTGATTTGCATAATAAAGATAAATATGGCTACCATACGCCCCGGTTTGATCGGGATTGTTCCGGATTTCCCGGCGTATCGTCCGGTTTGTTATTTTGTCCCGGTTAACGTCTCCGGTCCCGGTATCGTATTTGTCTCAATGTGAAAATACTGACGCATATTTTATTACTTTTTTATGTGTATTTCAAACACATACGAACATATCGCGTGTGCTTAGGTATACAGAGTGTTTTTTTGTAATAAAACAGTATAAGGAAGTTTAGGAAAACTACAAAATATGTGACAATACTATCTTAGGAAGGTTAGCTTTTTGTGTCCAAAAATAAAATTGCCATTATTACAATTTTAGTCAAGCGTGACTACAAATCTCATGTTTTCTAGTAGGTGGTGTAATTTACGTTCAATATATTAATAGTATACACTTTATAAAATTATACATAATGACTTTAGTAAGGCGTTCGATAAGGTTGACCATTCGTTATTAATTCATAAGCTGTTTCTCCACGGTATTTCTGGATCTTTGTTAGACTGGTTCACTTCTTACTTATGTAATCATACCTCTAGGGTAGCAGTTAGTGGGCATCTTTCTAGACCATTTGTGGCAACATTAGGAGTGCCACAAGGCTCGCATTCAGGACCTATACTTTTTAACGTTTTTATTAATGATATACCATTGTGTTTTAAAATTTCGAAAGTATACTTGTTTGCCGACGACTTAAAGATCATGAAACCAATACAGTCAGACTCAGACAAAATTGATCTCCAAGACGACTTATGTAGACTTTCTTCGTGGTGTCAACAAAATAATATGTTGCTTAATCTAGATAAGTGCTACCATGTTCATTTTAGTAAAAACAAAGTTATACGTTTAGGTAGCTATTTTATAAACGATCGCAAACTAAAAGTTGCTAACTTAGTGAAAGATTTAAGCATTATGATTGACACAAAACTTAAATTTGATTTACATATACTGGAAATAGTATCCAAAAGTCTTAAATTACTTGGTTTCATCACACGTATTTGCAAAAGCTTCAAGCTTCCATATACTAAGATTAGAGTATTTGAAAACCATGTACGTCCCGTTGTGGAGTATGGAATCCCAATTACGAGGTCTACACTAAACGCTTACAGTGTGTGCAACGACGTTTTGTTTACCATCTCTCCTAAGGTGATAATGTGGTGCAAAAAATCTTGAGCTATCAGGATAGACTGTTTTTTTTATAAAATGCAATCTTTGGCTAGTCGCAGGAAAACATCCGATTTAATATTTTTATTTAAAATATTGAATCTATCGATTTATATAGATTGTGCAGAACTTCTCAATAATCTAAAAATTAATGCTCCATCTCGTTTGCCCCGCAAAACAGTTTTCCATTTTTTTTCTATGCCCTTCTTTAAAACTAATCTTGGACAGTTTTCTACCATGCCAAGGATCTGCAGGCAGTACAACGCACTCTCGCGACTTGGTGACTTGGACCTGACTGTTTCTCTTTCAAGATTTAGAACAGCATGTAGAAAGTGACTGTATTTATTTCTTTTTTTTTTGTGTGTTCCTTAAAATCAGTCGCAGTTTCGTTTGAAGTTGTTACCTTTTTTTTTTTTTTTTGTTAACCCGGTGGAAATCCCTACGGACCTTCAGGGGAGCGGTAAGGGCCGCTCCCCCGGTGTGTCGGACCTGCCCCGACTAAAACCACCGGGGTGTTCCTTCTCTCGTCTGCCGGATGCTAAGGGCAAAGCCGAGCCATCTTCCTCGGCATCCGGCGACGTCCGGCCTTGTGCAGGCCTTACCTACTAGGCGGGGGGACGGTTAAATAGTCGCCGCCCCCCGCGTGCACCTAACACATTTCGGGGAGAGTGGTGTAGAGAGCCACCCCCCCCTCATCTCCTTGAAATTGTCATCAGAGCGGTGTGCGGGAACATATCACACACCGCTCACGCCAGGATCTGGGCGACGCACTCCCTCAAAGCGCGCCGCCCGGCGTATGTCCGTGTCACGGAGGAAGGCCGTTGGCGTAGGGCCTCCTCCGGCGTCCAGTCCGAGCTGGGCGGCGGATTGGGTTGTCGGGGGTGGATATTGCCTCCCGATCCCGCTCCGCCGCCTCCTTCACCTGCATTGTCGTCTCCGTGAAGGAGAGGACCGCCTGCCATGCCCTGTCACTACCGACCATCGCGCGAGCGAGTGCCGGCAGTGACAGGTCACCACCCACCACCCTGTTGAAGTTGTTACCTATACAATCTACAATATTATCCTTTTGTGCTGTGTCTATGTATGTATGTATATCTTTTTTCTTTTTTTGGAATTTTATTTTTATTCTTTAATGTAAAGTAGCATTATATATTTATCACTGTGCATGCTGTGGTGCCCTATAATTGTGGGGGCATTTATATGTTGTATTTTGGTACCATGATCCTATTGTTTTCTTGTCTAATGTTACCCATGTTGGGCACCCTATCATATAAAATAAAAAATAAAATAAAAATAATTCCAAAACGAACTATAAACGAACCTTTCTATTTCTAATTAGCAGTCAGAGATTATAATAATTTTGTAAGAATAAACTATTGTTTTGGTTTATGATTGTCATGAAAATTTATCATGTTAACAGCGCAAAATGCAGTACTTACAAAGCAATATCTGAAGATTTGTACAGAAAATTTATGAAAAAAGCTATAATTGAATTTGGCTAACTTTAGTTGCTTACATTTTTGATAAAGATCCTAGAATGAAATTGAGTTCATTCCTGCAAACAAAAAATTGACCACTGTTGTAACTTTTTGTCAAAAATTCAAACGTGACTATTATTGGGTATTTGTTAAATTATTATTTCTAATATCGTGCTTAAAGTCAATAAAGTCCGTTCGTACACTGCGGCCCATCTTTCATTACTATTACTTAACTGGCGACGAGAATGGGATGGGTGTTTAATATTAATAATGCCAATTTTATTAAAAAAAAAATGTTAATGCTTCCTAAGATGTCATATATCTTCTAGTTTAGAACTTCTCCATTCACTCCTATTTAAAAAAAAATTGTATAATGCGGTCTCTAGTAAAATACGTTAGGCAGCGCAGCAAATCGTAATTTAATTCTGATTTGAACTCTCAAAAGGTTTTCTGCTTCCGCGGACTTTTGGTGCTTTGGATATCTTATAAAAAATATTAAATAAAAAAAACATACTTAATATTATTGTCTTATGTTTCAGTTCGTTGTATGCTCTTTTCTACTCCTGTCCCAGTTCAGAACTTCATAATTATAGTATGCCTAAAGGTAAAATGTTTCGAAGCACAGTAAAAAATCCTTTATTAGAGAAACTATTACCCACATTTGTTGAGACAAAGCGGCAGTTGGTATCGTGACGACGAACGTGAGCTGTATCACGATCGTTCAATGACTCACTTGGACGAAGCGAAGCCCGTTCAGGCGCGCGCGGGTTCGCTATCCACACGATAATTATTGTAATGATATGGCTACCCCTTGACCTCAAGGTAGCGATAGCACGCCGTGCGAAGTCCTTTAGACCGCTTTGTTATTCATTACTATCCCTATTCGCCACAAAAACTTTCAATTTGCACCAAAGTATTGATATCTTTTGTCCAAAAAGACAAGACAAGAGTTGCGGTTGACAGAAGCCAGTGCAAGCAGTTGGAGGAGGCCTATGCCGTTAGGCACACCGCACTTAGAGACATAATCTAGGGAAATAACTATATTATAAAAAAAATATGTAAAAACTAAGTCGGAATAAAGCCTATTTATTTATTTATTTATTATATTGATACCTTTTAGTAAGTACTTTTAAATTTTGTACACCTTAATTACATAGTTGTGGTCAAATCCTGCAGCACTACGTTATCAGTGTGCTACAAGTGTTACAATCATTTTTACTAGAAAGCAGAATTTTAAATAGATTCTACATACATGAGTAATGTTGCGTATGGCATTGTTTATATAGATATATCCAGTAAGAAGCGAACCGTGTACGGATCACGATTCGTTTATATGCATCGAGCGTAGATACTTAGAACGGAGCAAAGGCGCGTAGGCCGATCAGTGGCGTGGGCAGTATAAGCAAGTTGCCCGGCAGCGGTGAGTGGGGCGCTGAGCCCAGCCGCGTATTTCGCTTTCCGTATTTAGTACAGCCAAGGCATGGACGAATTATAACAGTGGAAACACTATTAACTTTATCTCTTTCGTACACATAGTTTTGTCATAGTGCTATCTCTATCTTGGACTCTGTATTTATTATTTATCACTGTTAAATCTCCTGTAATATCACGTTTTTTTCGTCTTAAATAGAGCGGAATTCGCTAAGCTCAAGGAGTATACTTTTATAAATCTGCTAGAATCAAAAATATAATTTAAAGCAGATCATATAGATTGTTCAACATACTTTTGATTTTATACTTTTGATTTCTATAAAATATCTCAAAACATGGTCATAATATATTGATGAAAAGTATAATTTCTTATTAGGAATATAATCGTGCTATCGCAAGTTCATCTACCTACTGTTGTCTACAGTGTCTGCGCACAGACTTTCCATCAGGTGAGAATGAGGTCAAGCGCAAGCTAATCTGTAATTTAAAAAAAAACATTACAACAAACTTCTGTTGGAGAGCATCTATTAATATTAAGTATGGCATATGACTCCTGTCTGGGATAGGGTGTGACCACTATTTATTGATCTGGTGGGAAGGGCCGGGGCTGAATGATTACGATTGATACCTATGACATCTTTTTAATTTATGACAATCTATAATAATTATTTTGTCATATTTTAACCAGGGGATTTGCTGAATGCAGGAAGCGAAATACGCTGTCCGGCCGCACTAGACTCCATGGCGCTGAGCACTCGTGCCCGTTTACCTTGACGCTCGTGTATTCTCACCGGCCCTTAATGCTGTGGTCAAATAACGCATTTGATGAAACATTATACTTCAACCGTCCGCATATAGGTAATAAATATCCTTTGTTTGTTTTCTGAGAACTTACAAGAAATTTAAATGTTTTACCAATAAGGTTTGCACGATCCCTATTCAAACAGCGCATTTACGTAATCGAATCAGAGAATAAAATACAAGTGAGAATTTGTCCCGCAAATGCACCTCATTACAATTTACAAATAAGACACTGAATATGTAGCACCACCTACTTGCAATTCGAAACTACGTTGTTCAAGTAATACACAATAATATGGAAAAGAAAGAGGAAAAATTGTAAATATATCCTCTTTCTGTTGGAAAATTCCGTTCAAAAAGTTATAGACGCCGATTTTTACAACAGAATGATATCCGTCCAAACAATAATATAATTGTCTTGATAAAAAATACCTAAAAACATTTATAAATCTAAAAACTTAAGAATTTCATAAAAATACTAGCTGACCCTGCAAACGTTGTTTTGCCATATAAGTTATTTCTAGGTAATTTGTAGTGTAGACAAAAAATAACTAACTTATTGTAAGTGTGTAAGGATAAAATTTTAAAAAAATTAAGGGTGAACAACCCTTATCACTAAGAAGTATGAAAAATAGATAGTAGCCGATTCTCAGACCTACTGAATATGCATATATAATTTGGTGAAAATCGGTAAAGCTGTTTCGGAGGAGTAGGGTAACTAACATTGTTAAAAAAAGCTTAGTAGGTACTATTTTCCTCGTCGTTTCTTTGCTCAACAAGGGTTAGTTTGCTATAATATGTATATTTTTCTTATATGATGTTCAATATAATTTCTTTTATATGTATGTACGCAATTATTTTGAAATGATTAATTAAGTACTACGAGAGTTTCTTAGACTGAAATTTAGAGACGCTATTTCGACTTTGCTTAGAAAAGTTTTTAAGATATAAATTCTTTTTAACATAAAACTGAATATATAATAGGATCTTGAGTATTTGCAGAACCAAGTGTATGATGACAAAATCGGTGACTTACAAAATCATTGAGTACAATAAATTATAGTGTTTTAGTAAAATATAAGAAAACTTAAAATTGAGTCTATAAATCTGAGCCATATTCACACTACCCGGTAGCAAATATACTGTTCCGGTAGATTCTACTTTCAATTTTTAATAGATGATAGATTGATTTTATTGATGGTTCAAGTGTTTGCTATGGGCGTATTCAAACAAGGTTATTTAAAAGTTAAATTTTATATAATAGAAGTTGAAACATATAATATTAATCCTCTTTGCCTATGTGTATTGATTTCATTAAGTACTTTAATAGGTACTATATACTTACCTTTTCTAATTAAAATTTCCATTATAAGTACATAATGCATATTTATTTAGGTACCTATTTATATACCCCAGCTCAGTATGTTAAAAAGTGATCATGCGTACAAAAGTCCTTAATATGCTGAAACTCTTTGGGAGAGATCATTATTAGTCTAAATTCGAAATCGCGACAAATTATTGCCAGTGTGTTGCCCACCATTTTGAATTTAAAAGGAATATGTAACGAGATAATGTCTCCGATAACTATATTATACAAAAAAAAAACGTTTTTATTGCAATATTATATACTTAAATGATCTGCTGCACATCTTTCATTAAAAAAGTGACAGAAATAAATTATTACAATTATTACAATAATTAAAATGAACCGTTCGGTGCTTAAATTCATTTTCTTTGAAATGATTTTCCCAATAATCTTTTATCGATATGCTTAATGTGCATTGATTTTTGTTCGGGTGATTAGCTTTTGTAAAACAAGTTTTTTTTTTTTCGTGTCTCGGGGGAAACTCCTGCATAGGACCATCAGGGCCGCTGTGAGGGCAGCAACCCCGGTGTGTCAGACTCCTACTGACTAAAACCCCCGGGGTTTCCCTCTAATCGCTCCATCCGAGCCTGGGAAACCAAATTCATCCAGACGCCCGAAGGGAGAAATGCCTTGTCGAGGCTGCCTCTCTGGAAGGGTTAGGCGTAAAGAGCCCACCCTTCCAATACCTATCTCACAGGCGGCGCGCCGGACACTACACACCGCCTCCCTCTTATCTGGCCAACAGTCTCCCTCAAGTCTACTGCCCGGCTATTGTCACCGGGGGCTTGTAAAAGAAGTCTTCCAAATTGATTTATCGTGGAAACCCCTAAAATAGTGGGTCAATGCCAAAGGTGCATTATATTAATGAAATAAGCATTTTATTAATTAATTTTATAATTATATAATACGATTAAATTACAATTGCATTATTTATTTAATCTACCTACTATAATTGCTAAAAAAATATAAATTCGAAGTCTTTACCATAAATGCTCATTATCATTCAACTTTGTAAGGACGTTCGTGATATACATTGGTTAGGTTATATCTCCGGTTTTGTCTAACTAACTATGACCAATCACAATCCATTTTGTAAGTTTCCAAAATGGGATTTAAAACTGCTTAAGTTCCGTCAACATTGGTTCAAGAGTTGCATGATGCCTAAACAAGCATACAAACTGACATACATTTTAAAAATAACAGCAGCTATAAGCTTCATTTAAATAAAAGACGATTTATAGCATTTGCGATTTTCGCTGCCCTATTAGGCCTAGCAATACTATCCATGACATAGTTGTGGTAAAAACCCTTCAGCAACAAGGGCGTTTGATATCGATACTTTCGACGCATAAAACTGGTTAGCCAGTGCGCTCATAATTAAATAGTTATTGTCTCATACGATTCGAGGTTATATCACAGTATAAACGGTAAGCTTTATAGCCGTTATCTTTTGTGCTGTTTTGTCCATGACTTCATAGAGTTACGATAGATTTATTATTTATTATATCAACATTATCTCCGGTAATTGAAATGGATTGTATCAATAGTATTTTTTAATTTTTTAATCATAATGCCAATTATTTGAGTCTTTTGATCTTTTTGTCTGAAAAATTAAATCAATATTATTTTATATATGGTACTAATCATTACTTTATAATAAATACTTTTTATAATTTATAGGCAAGCGCTTTAGCTTAATTGTGCCTAGTGGAAGGTGATTATGAGGCCGACGATGTACAGCACTTGCCAGACAAATGTGTATTCACTCTTCTTTTAAACGCTTCCAAAGCAAAACAACGTAGAAAATAAACACGGGGAAAATATTTCCCTTTTTTGTCCTAATTTTCGTTTCAAACTGCAATAAATAATTCTCCCATTTATAACTTTGCCACAATGATAGTATTAGATTTGTAGATTCTTAGAAAATTACGTTCAAAGCCAGCTGTTTTGCTGTGCCATCAAACGGTCTTCAAGCCTGCGTATGCAATACAACGATTTTATTCCCTCTAACAAAACCAAAGGAATATATTCTTGGTTAGGATTATATTTTAAATTTAAATAATTTTAAATTTGCCGTAAGCATACAATCCGGATATTAATTATCAGGATATCTTTGATCACATTACTAGCATTAGTTACAAGGAGAAAAACGCTTTTGTTTTAACATTATTTCTCCAATCCTCTCTCGATTTTAGAAATTTTCTGTTTATTTAGACATCACGCAGAACTACTGAACCACTGTTAGGAAATAGAGCTTCAATAGTTCTAGCACCTATAACGCTTGGATATGATTAATTGGGCAGAACCAGATTCATAGCCTACAATACTGCATAATACATGGAACAGTGAGATTAATTTAATTACAATTACCCACCATGATACAGGCAAATACTTTAAGGAAAATAAAATTAAATAATAAAAATACAAATAAAAACAAATACAAATTAAAATTAATTATTATTTAAATTTATAATTTAAATACTTTACTACATTATCGCATAAACAGTGCAATTTTCTGTTTAACGCAAGTCACAACCATTTTTTTAATTAAAATGTGACCAGATATCCTGGTGATTCAAAATATTTCTCCATGTATAACCACAGAAGAAAAGTAATGCTAACAACGCATACTTTTAATGCTGGCCAAGTTACTTTGAAAATAATAACACACATAGCTATCACTTAAGGAAAACAATGGCGCTAACGATTTCTAAGAACTAAAAATAATTCTACCTATGATGATGTAAGTTCTTTGTTACTGTATCCTTCAGAAAAAAGTGTTGTTCCTTTTGTAAAGAGTTATATTTAACTTTAAATTGAAATATTACATATTTATACTACAGTCAAATCCGCTTATGGCGACATCCTTTAGAACATACCGGTTACATTGACCCAGCACAAAGGTCCCGGCTGAATGCTATATAACCAATTGTATCTCGAAAACATCACGGGTTGTTACGACTAAATATAAGTAGTCCCTTCGATGTCGTTATACCTGATTTTGATTGTATTTAACTGGTTCCATTTATAATAAATTATACACGGTTATAGCTAATTAAAGATTTGTTTCTAATTCTACTCTAGGGAATACATATAATTGTCTTAATAATAAAAAAATTCAGTCAGATATCTATCAGAAACAACTAACTTTTATAGTTATTTAATCTCAAATGAAGGCAAATTTTTTTTAGGCTTTTTGCGTATGTGCTCTATTAAGCTTGCCCGGATTGTTATCAAGTTGCTATCATGGCATATTTCCTCCTCCTGTCCTAATAAACGTGAGACTAATTAATTGCCTACTAAGCAACCTAACTCTGAACCAGGGATGTTACGGAGCTTCGACTCCGACTCCGATAAGTCGGAACTTCCGATTGATATTACACCTTCGGTTCCGACTTCGGTTCCGAAGGAAAACTTCGGACCACTGTAGTAGTCAATTCATTTGATTTCATTTTAGATGTTGTTGAAACATAATATCAATTAATCAAACAATCAAAAATTTGAAGAACCTTTTTTGAACCTAATAATATATACTTAATAAAAATAAAATTTTGAGCATATTTGAATATTTTTTTAAAAATTTGTTTAAAATAAAATAAACTTAAAATTATTAAATTTAATTTTAAATTTACAATAAAATTTATTACTAAAAGGTTTTGTTTTGCATTTACATTAAATTAAATAAAATAGAAATTAACACAAAAACAACCCCGGAGCAAATTTAATTTAATTAGTTGACTGTTAATGGGACAATGTTAATAAGAAACACTTCAATTTTAATTTTCATTGTCTGTGGATGTGTAAATTTATTACTTTCTAAATAAAAAGGTTCACTAAATAATGTTTTATTTGTCCTTAAATAAAACTACTTTCTTTTGCCATCACTTGTAATTACTGACATTGCCTCCGACTCCGAATCCGACTTCGGTTGCGATTCCGATAAATCAAATTTAAACACTCCGATTCCGACTTCGGTTCCGATAAAACTGCCTCCGTTACGTCCCTACTCTGAACCTAGCGTGTTCACTATGTATTCACAGTGCAGTATAGTGTGAATTTTGCACCAACTCATCGAATGCCTAGTTTTTTAGGAAATATAGGCATATATTTTTAGTACAAGGTATAACGATAACCAAACGTACATTGACTGGAATATATCACGCTTTACACTCAAAGTTCAAGACAATTGGAACTGCTTGCGTTTTAGAAGTATAGTATTAATGCATCCTGCATCCGACATAAAGTAGATTGTAGGCGATTACGATCATAGGTAATTTCATACTGTCATTCTATGTTATAGATTATTTATTAGGAAATTTAAATATATATAACTCAAAGGTGACTGACTGACTGACTGACTGACTGACATAGTGATTTATCAACGCACAGCCCAAACCACTGGGCGGATCGGGCTGAAATTTGGCATGCAGGTAGATGTTATGACGTAGGCATCCGTTAAGAAAGGATTTTGATCGATTCTACCCACAAGGGGATAAAATGGAGGATGAAAGTTTGTATGAATCTTCTTACATTTTCACTTCCACTGGACACACACACACACACACACACGCACAGCCCAAACCACTGGACGGATCGGGCTGAAATTTGGCATGTAGGTAGGTGAAGTCTACTTTGCCATGACAATAAACAAGTTTCATGGGCAAACTCTCAAATTTGTGGGTATTGACTTGAAAGAACATTGTTTCTCTCAGGGACAGGCTTATGTTGCTTGCTCACGAGTAAGTTCACCCAATAGCTTAATAGTTTTAGCGCCTAATGACAGATTAGTTAAGAATGTTGTATACAAAGAAGTTTTGTAGGCCCTAATTTTTTACACACGCTAAACAAAAGTAAAGCCGCAAAAACTATACGTAATTAATAATAATACTTCTTAACGCGAGCGAAGCCGCGGGCAAAAGCTAGTATAAATATATACATTGTTCTGTGTCTACAATTTTCATTATTTTATAAATAACATGCAGTTTATGGAACAACCAATTATAATTTAAAAAAGCAATTTACCAATTTATCTGTAAATTTTGTAAAAAATGGATGATGATTGTATGTATAAATCGTACTGTAAATTGCAATGACGTGTATAAATATGCGATTAGTGAGGCGCCAGCACTACTCACTATTTGCCTTATACAGTTTGCCTCAAGTTATTTCCCCAGTGAAATTCAAACTAAGACGATGACTAACTCTTATAAGAACGTGATGAAACTTATAATACTATTTTAAACTTAAATTCTGCAATTTGCTTTGTTTGTAAGTTAAAAACTAGCATAGAAGTCAAAATATTTAACAACTTTTCATTTTTTTTTTTAGTAAAGTCGGCGATTTTTTGACTACACTCACACTGAGAGAGATAAGTAAAATGCCAAGAAACAAAAGGGATCAGTTTCTTTGTAATTTTGTAAAAAAAATGGTCATTATGTAAGCACGTGCCGATGTACGTTCAAGAATATACTAGATTGGTCGTTTTCTTAGATAATTCACCTTGTCACTCGTGATGTGGCTTTAGCCTTAGCGATTTCCAAGTATTTTGCAAAAATGATACTGTTTTATTATGTAACACACTAACTTATGCATAGACGAACAAAATTAGTTCATAAATAATTAAATATTTATCGGAAGGAAATTTACTGTTGGTGTCATCTATAGGCTAACGTAACATAAAACTAAAGTTTAATTATGCCACTATACTCAATGATAACATATCTTTAGCAAAAAACAATCCAAAACTTAACATCTAAACTTCAAATAACATTATTCTAACACTAAACAGACCATTTCACTATTTTGCATAGTTCGTTTAGAATCTCTTGTATACAACGTTCCAGTATCGCCATGTAGAGCTTATTGCCTTTTCCTATACAACCCGTATTTCAATATTCACAATTTTTAATTGTGTAATTTCCGAATAGACATTTTTTAACATGTCTAAACGTATAGCCGCAAATAACAGGAAGTATTCAAATGGTAAAATGACCGCTCTTGGTAGGATTAGCTATACCTACATGAAATGTTGGTAAGCCTAGTGATAAAAAGGGCCACAGAAAAATTAACGACAGCATCATAGGACAATTTTCAAAGGTTAAAATAAGATTTTACGACTCTATTTTTAAAAATATGTAATTGATTCCGAATACATGCCATTACAACGAAGTCTTGAGTTTCTTTAGGCGTTTCTCAGGGTAGTTGCTTCCGAAAAGTTAATAGATCATCCCTAAATTATTTTCCTTGCATTTCCACCCAATCGCTCGCTAACTAAGCACCTTAAATGGTCGCATTTCTTGCCAGGTGAAGTTATAAAGGCTTTTCCCATCCAACAGCATGTTCTGCCAAGAATAAATTCCTACTACATGATAGATTCATATCGCAACGGCTCCACCAAACACCATTTGGCAGCTTTGGACTCAATTAATTGCTGAGCTCGGCGACTCATTACCGACGAGGCTCTTATGTCGCGCAAACTACTCAGTTTGAAGATCGACGTAGAGTGGCCTGCCTTTCAGTTTTCTATAGACTATACTCTGGAGAGTGTAGAAATAGAAAGTAGAGAGTGCAGCTGAGTTGTATGATTTAGTTCATAAATTGACAAGACGCCGTGCGGGTTGGCACCCATATGTGATTGACGTTGAAATGAATTACCTCCTTCTTTTTGCTGCGAACCGCCAAGGAGTGGAATTCGCTTCCGACGTCTGTGTTTCCAAGATCCATTTGGGAATCTTAAACGTCGAGTGAATTAGTATTTGCTGGGTGTGCGCACTCCATCGTCAGTCTCATCATTATTTTCCAGCTTATGAGATTGAGGTCAAAAGCAAGCCTGTAAATAATATAAAAAAAACTTATGATGAAACGAAGCAACCACATACATAACTGTGGCAGGTTAGCACAATGCGGTCTCACAAGGCCACGTACCTGCGACAAGGTATTATCATTGCGGCACGGCAATGCTTTATGAAAAAAGGAATGCAGGCGCCACTTTCATTGCGTCCGCGACATGGCAGCTGGCATCACTTAGTAATTTAGCCAGCATTTAGTAAACAGGTAATAACGACTGATGTCGGCATACTATGTAGGGGTCGTTTTTATATCGTTTAATTTTTTTGTGGAATATTTGCTGGCTTGTGTATTTTCTTTATGTGTATTTTATTATTTTTATGTTACTGTATATTTCTATAATATTGTAAAAATTAAATAAAACAATATTGCTGATCGACTTTTATTTAAATTTCAAGAATACAGTATATTTTTTATTTAATATTTTACAGATTTTTAAATACTTTTGACATTTTTACATCTCACCAAACTGCTGCCAAATGTGAATTTATAATCGGAACAAAGCTGCAAATTTTGAATTTATTTTAGCGATCAATTTCATTCGTTTATTACACTATAAACATGACATTGGCAGAATCGTGCTTGCGCGTTGCCATTAAAGAAAAGAGAAGAAGCTGCTACAAGAGTTTGTGCAGGTGCTGATCAGTAAATATCATATTTTTAAACTGTGTACATATTTCATTAATGCTACTATATGGGATGTTAGAAAAACCGACCCGTAAAGGGAGTAATCGATATTAGATTCTATTTTTGTCGTTATTTTTATTTACAGAGCAAAAATAATCCGACTAAATACAAAATAATTAAATCTGTAAAACTTACATGGCAACACTGGGAGCGTGCAAAGCTCGTGAGCAAAGGAAAACAGGAAAGCAGAGGATCGCGCCAGTAGGTTATGATGTCAAAAGAGTCATGACCCTCGTTGATCCCAAGCACTGTTTATCATTCAAATCATTTCATTACTCTTTAAACTGATGTTTGTAAATAATCAAGGATATATCGCATGTAATATAATTCAATTTTATACGACAATAACTTTGTCACTTTTTGGTCACGAATAATATCAAGGTGTGAAAAACTATTTGCTTTGTGTGACATTTTTGACGATATTCTGTTATACACATTTTTGGAATCAGCGTTTTTTACCGATTCTGAATATATATATTCTATCTAAATCACCAAAAAATGTCGCTTAAGGCAAATAGCCTTTCACCCCACGATATAATGTATTGATGTATTTGGGTAATGTTATCGTGTCACCAATATAACCTCGTGTTACCCCTTTTGAATCAGAGAGAGTTTTCAAAACATATTGTATAATTAAGAACATACTCGATATATTTTTTTCTGTACATATACAGTTAGGTACATTAAAATATTTGACATCGCCACAACCAGATTACGCACAAGAATGTTTTAATGTGTAATGCATTTAGTAAATACAGTTTGAAGCTAGACTGATCATTCGTTTTACCATTAATGTCATAGGTTTCTTTAATTTTGATACAGAACTGTATTTTGGCATAAATCGTTAAATTATAAAAGAAATACAAACATAGTTAATAATGACAAGGAATAGTTTTAAAGTTGAGACATGAATTTTACGCAGTAGCGTTCATTCCATAGATGCATGCAAACATTGCATGCCCTTGTGATAAATAAGTCTGAAATAAATGGCTTTAAGTTAAACAAATAAGGGACCATTTATATTCATATCTATTCTATATTCACGCCGTCTTCCTTTCCTATAAAAGCAATATAATATTTACTATCATAATATAATATACGAATTATTTACGCGTATTCTGCCTACCTTGGCCAAATACCCTATGCACGTCACTGTTCTTCCGTGCAGTCATGCGTATTGCATATTCTTGTAAATGTAAATATATGCTTGCC
Organism: Automeris io; assembly: GCA_036320925.1. NCBI lineage: Eukaryota > Metazoa > Arthropoda > Insecta > Lepidoptera > Saturniidae > Automeris > Automeris io. The sequence goes on from JAUDJH010000024.1 coordinate 3,558,760, forward strand.
TACCTCAATAGCATTGCGCTAATTCTTTAAAGGTCTATTACTCATTCCGGAGACACCTAAGCTCAATGGTAATTTACTCATTGGATTAACTCTCTATGTAAAGCATGACCCACCGCGCCACAACGACCAAGTTAGCGCGCACCCTCAACACACCAGTCTACAATATTCGATAATTACGCACACCAACACGCATCATACGATGTACTTGGAAACAAATATCTATAAAATACTTCAACTGAAGCTACGCTATTTGTATGCCAATGATGCTATAGCAGTAACACTGAGTCACATTACTGAAAAAAGTTCAAATACTCCGACCGCAAACAAAACAGTTTCGCAAATGTAACAACCGGCTGTTTTCTTATTTCTACGTGTTGGGACGATTTTTTATAATGGTATGAATGAAACATACATAGTAAATACATCAATTTAATTTATTATTAAATAAGTGTCATGTATATATTATATTAATTATTTTAATTTAAACAAATCTATAAATGTACCTAAAACTAACAGCACCTGTAAAGTAGAGTCCGACCGAAACTGGTTTTCCGGCCGAAACCGAAACCGAAATTTCGGCCGTGACTTCAGTTTCGGCCGAAACCGAAACCGAAACCGAAACTCACGTGGTCAAGTATAAAAGTCAACGTGGTCAAGTAAAAAAATGTAACAAAAACTTACATGTAATCAGTACCATCAAAGCATAACCTCTAAAGAATGTTTACGTCGGGTGATAACGCACTGACTAAGTTGTGTTGCTATAGAGCAATGCGAATTAGATCCGTCAACTGTCGTCTAAACGACGCAGTTACACTCCGACGCAGCCTTGAGTTTCTTTCGGCGTTTCTTCTCAAGGTAGTCGCTTCCGAAACGTTAGTAGATCACCGTTAGGTTTCGTATTTCTGGCTGGTGGTCCAAGTCGAGGTCCGTACCCACAGGGGTGCCCTTGCATTGCCACCCAACCCATAAATTGCCGGCTGAGCACCCTCAGCGTTCGCCCACCCGCCCGGTTAAGTTGTGAAGACCTTTCCCGGTCAACAAACACGCGTAAATTCGAAAAACAAAAAACAATGCGAACGGCGCAGGAATCCCGAACAGGGCCGCCAGCGTCCGTCAAAGCGTTGCCGCGAGAAACGAAGTTAGGCAAGCATGTACGACAACTACCGAAATCAGTTTCGGTTTCGGCAAAAGTTTCGGTCAATATTGGCCGAAACCGAAACTGCCGCCGAAACTTGATTTTTGGCCGAAACTCGGCCGAAACCGAACTTTCGGTCGGACACTACTGTAAAGGCGACACGCCGCGCCGGCCCGCGCTGTGATTCGCGACGATAATTCACGCCGTTCAACGACTGACTGTATCTGGTATTCACTAATTTTAATGCTAACATTTAAAGATAGTACTTTGACTTTGCTCAGACTTTACTCGGGAAATAATTTAATCTTTGACAAAACATTGAATATTTAATAGGCCCTTGAATATAGCCTAAGTATTCACACAGCCAAGTCCAAGTTGAGAATATCGGTGAATTACATATACGTTGATATTATAATAATTAAATAATATAATAAAGTAGCTTCGCTAAATCTCAGCCTTACCGATTTTAAACAAATCCTTTGACGTGAACACGCGGAAACAAAAACGGACACGTAAAGCATAGCAAAGTGCGAACAGGTGTGGCGAACACTATTAACAACAGTGAAAACCATGCACTTTGCCACCAAAGACAAAACCAAAACCATGCTGAGGACAGCATCACTGATGTTCACAGTCGCGACTTGAGTTTGAACCTATCACAACAAAATATTAAGAAAATGCAACTGAAGGAAATGAAATTAAATACAAATAAAAATGAATTAATGTCGTCAAAATTGAATACCAGTGCAGAGAAGTTAAGATAATGCAAATAAATTATTAAAATACAATTTTGTTATACGTAATATTATTATATGTACAATAAATACGACGACGACGAAGTTTATTATTAGGCGCCCCGATATCTGTCAAAATGTAGGGACAACCACATCTACGTATTTATTTTAAAATATTAGTTTTCCTCAATAATATAAGTCGAATGATATTTGGACAGAGATACCGTGTTAACCGCTAAATGTTAATGTGTGCTCAGAATATATCGCCGCTTGCTATCGTTTTCTGAGAAACGACGGCGCGAGCGCAACGGATGGCCGAAGGGTGCGCGGGCGCGGCGGGCCGGGGACTAGGAACATGAATAAATGCCATACAGAAAGACAACTTCTCAGAAGCTTGTAAAATCTATTCCTTCTTTAGTATGTATGCCACGGGATATAAGATAAATTAAACAAAATATTTATTTATCTTCTACTGTTATTCATAAACAAGGGCCAGTAAAATAACTAACAGATAAACAGTTTGTGGGGTTAACGGTTTCCGTAATTAGCCTCATCTTTATCTTCCACCAGGTGTGATTGAGGTCAATCCACGTCGGCTGTCCACTGATAAAACGCATAACTATGAAGACGTTTTTATATTTAAAAATGTAATATTAACAATCATTATTTTGTATTGGAAACAAATACTGGAACCATCATACAGCCCCAAGCTTGTATAATATACATTGAGTAAGTAACCCACCATTTAGATCGCATTCCCTGCTTGTATCACTCATTGTATGTAGTAGTCTAGTATTGTAACCGTCTTGCGCCAATGAATGAAGTTGACGCTCTGTAAGATTATTTATTCAAGTGGCAAAGACCTGGCGCGCGGCGTCAATCCTCAGCCGGCCGGGCGGCGGCCGGGGCGCCGGCCCTCCCAGACAACTTGTCGCTGAGCCTCGATCGGCCGACACCGCCCCCCGCGCGCACCTCTCTCTGCCGCAAATTACTTAGCAAGTTGCCGCACCTAGCTACTTAGCTAACCAGTTTTCTCATGATGCCGATTAAACTGTCGCTAACATTATTTATTTAGAGAAAAATATATATACTTAAATGTTTGGAAATATCTTTTTTAAAAACCCTCCATTAAGAGGCTTTTGGTTCTATATATCACATTATTTATTATGACATTGTTGGGTTCGATTTTTTTTCTATTGCCAATACAATTCTAAAAAATCAATACCCAATACCTTACCCATGACTTAAAACAGGAACTATATTTTATGAGTTTCAATTAACAAAATTACTGTGTATATAGTATGGTAATACGGATTTGGAAATCTAACCCACAACTTGTGGACAATCGGTCATAGTGGTGCATATTTCCTCAGTGACACCAGGCTGACTCATTCATTGTTTCTAAACTAGGCCATTTACTTCATTATAAAGTCACTAATTGATAAGAGGGGCATTATTGTAATTTAGTTAAATTCAATCGACCGTGTCGTTAAATAAATACGTGCATTATGTATAATTTTTCAGAATGGTATGTACATATATTAGATGTGCGATACTTGTACCAAAGAGCTCGCAACATAAGTATACAAAAAGATTACAAGATATTATCGAAATAATAAAACGTAATGCAGAGTTTTCGGATTTATTCATTTTCTTGGATTACAATGAGAATACGTATCACTGTAACCCTATTATCTTGGTTATTTTTCACTAAACTATTGTTCTTTACAAAACAAATATAATTACATCGCTTATGATGTGCAGCTGTGTCAGAATATAGTTGATTCCTTTTGGCTCTTCAAAAATAATACATTTTCTTTCTACCCTGTGGTTAAGATTTTTTTACAATCTGGTTAATGTTTAACAAAATCATGAATAATATAAATCAAAAATCAAGAAAGCTATTTACTTTTCCAATATATACTATATTTTTTTAATAAAGAATGAATCTATATTAATTTGAACTGATACGTCTATAGAACAATCTGAATACTGGTATTATCTAAACTTAAACTCGTGATGATTCTTGTTGTAAATTTTAAAACAAATTTACAAAACAAATCTATTAACAATCAAAATAGTTTGTAAAAATATGGAACAAAAATTTCTATAGTTTGAGAGGCTGGTAGAGGTCTCAAAGTTGTATCCTAGATTTTTTTAACTATTTTTCTTTCATCTACAAATCATTAAGCCACTTTTGAATGGTATCGTGGTTAGAAATTTTAAAGTATGCAAAACTGACTCACCCTTTTGTCGAGTTGTGTCGCGAGACGCTTATATAAGCCCGGTATAATATACTTATTTAAAAACATGAATGAATCTAAAATGTCTGAACACCAATATATCACATCTGCTAATTAATTTTTATTTATACAATCATATATATATATATATATATTAGAAGATACAGCGCATATTGACGAATATTTATCATAGCAGACTGTGGGCTAGCATTTATTAGCTAAAGCGCTGGTAAAATCTCTTAACAAAGAGATTATCTTAAGTCAAGCTGGTTTTGTGGGTTAAGATGACAGCTAAGTTTACAGGCTTATCGCAGCTTAAGGTATCATGTCGAGGATGATCCTTATTGCGCCACAGATATTTATGACACGAAATGAAGGCGAATTCAGGTTGTACTCATGGGTGGTCCGTAAAGCCGAGTAGCAACATGTTGCTATCATACAGTTATTGGATTTTATCACGGTAGGAGCCGTTTAAAACTTTTGATAACTGTTACTAAGAACGTGTTTTGAATGTTTTAATTATCAGCATTCGTAATAGCAGCGACACGAATGCGAAAATAAATTGGAGGATTTGAGAATTATCGTATATCGCTAGGGATATTTTTGTCTTGGCACGTTGACATTACGTGTTTAACAATAACCACAAGAAGTCTTGTAAGTGATTCGTACTTTCATTGGCAGCGGTTATATTTGCGTCACGGCCGGTCGTCGTTCCTAAGGTGTCAATGGATAGTCCACTGTCACATCATTGACCTTTGTTGGGAAGGTGACGTACAAGTAGTGCTGGAACTTCGTTTTTTTACCGGACCGCGGCCAGTTCACGGTGCTTCGCGGAAAGTTTCGCGAGCTTGTTCAAACATATTTTACGTCATCGCCTGAAAAAGTTCGTCTTTGCTACATAATTACATTATTGTAATAGTTGACTTGGATGGTCTTTTATTTTGTTCAAATCACAGCCGGAATGTGTGCTTTTGCTATCAACATTCATTTCAACTATAAATATTTCTCATTCTTGTTAAAATAATCTTGTTGTATGTTTTTTAGGGTTCCATATCTCAAAAGGAAAGGTGGGACCATTAGAAGATCACTTTGTTGTCCATCTGTTTGTAAAACGCTTTTTCTCTGGAATGCCTGCAGCAGTGATTCTCAACCTATAGGGTAATTTCCGTTTACCTAGAGTCATGAAATTTTGCAAAAAATAAAATCTTATATCATATATGTAGAAAAAAGCCCGAAAACAGCAAAATTTACCGCAACATTACAATGTTTTTTGCAATTGCAAAAGTATTTGAAGTTGGTACAAGAACTGCGATCTACATTGATATTTGGGAACAATCGTTTTCCAACGGCAAAGTTAAATTTGTTCATAAATCTGATTTAATTTTCCTTTACAGTAATGTGTAGTTTTACAGTTTATTTGTACGGAACCTTCGGTGCTTCATCCGACTTGCACTTGGCAGGTTTTAATAACGATAGGAGAGGGTATTACTGAAAACGCTTAACAAGAATTGATTAAGGAACTTGTAAGTTTTAACAGTATTATAAAAATAAAATATTAGGTATGTATCATTAATTGTAATATATGTATTTAGTGAACAAATTAAAAACAAAATTCTCTAAGGAAATATACAATTGTTACCTCTCATATCAATGATTTATTTTCGTCTATAGTTTTGAAGTTACAATATGTAAACTCAAAGTCTTTCAAACAGCAAAAAAAAAACTCATTTTTGTAAGCACCTATTGGACAAGATGAGATTGATTGAAGATGATATTTATTCTATAAATGTCTAAATTCTACAAAAGTTTTGATATCCGTTCATCAGATGGCCAACAAAAAAAATCCAGAGTATTAGAATTGAATAAAAAGAATCAAGATAATAAAAAAAAAACACTATAAATTAAAGTCAGATTAGAAGTCACAGTTGTTTGCACTCTACAATGTACAGTGACTTAGATACTGCAAATACAAATATTTGGTGACTAGAGATGTGCATTATTTATCCACTCTTCCTCCAAAACATGAGTCCTCTATAGGCCAATCACTCGCCAGGCCGAAGGACGAAAGTGGACTTTCAGGCTCGACTTGTTGCTATAAAAAGACATCACCTGTCTGTCACAGAAGGGCCGCGGACTTTTTGGCGGCCCTGACGATCTTATGGTAATTTTCCCCCTTCGTTACAAAAAAGTCCTTATAATATTACAAACATCCATTTTAACCAGATTTATAATTATAATAAATAAATAAAAATAGCCTTTATTTTCTCTGACCTTTACATTTTTTTTTTGTTAATTTAAAAAACAATATTATAACTAAGTAACTAACAGTGATGACAAAAAAAATTATTAATATTACAAAAAAGAGGTCAAGGTAGTCTTACGACTAGCCGTCATCCTCGGGGTAAATTGTAAGTAAACTCGTTAAACTTCGTAAACTTGTTTATTCATCTCTTTGCTTTCAACATCAATTGTACGGACACTTTCATTCGGGAAGATATCCCTTCTTTTGCACATGTTGTGCACATCTGAATGGCCCGCTAAATCAGACCAGCTTAGCGGGGCTGGCTTCCCCCGAGGCGACTGACCCCTGTCATTGTGAGAACGATTCCCTGTATATATGCTCGTATTTAAAAAAATGTCAGTTGCGCGATGCAGGTTCTAAAAATTGTGTTATTAATACATTCATTATTTTATTATTAAATGAATATTGAATTAAAATGCTTTTATTTTGCCTTATTATAAATGATTTTATGAATGTTATTTGTTAATTTCAATGGTATTAATTAATTATACATGATTGTTTTAAGGCAAATAAAAAACTGTACGGCAAAAAATTGATGTTTTTTCTATTTTTCTTTAAAAGCCACTCTGTTGTCAAAATGGCTTATTTACATAGATACAATATTAGGAAGAACATTCAATGTTGGGGCAATCTGATTTACCAGGAGTGAAAAAATTATGATGCACTGTCGAAAATTGTTACACTACCTGTTGCAGTTGTTTTGTAGAAGTTGCGAGAAACAGCTTGCGGCGACTTGACATAAAGATTATCCCGTTGACAGAACTCTTGAATGGATAAACTGGTTGAAACCTAAACGGGACAAACTCAAGCGAGTTACTCTGAAGGGCTATACATATATATTGAATTGTCGAGATCCGATCCAGCCTCGACATTGTACCATCTCAAATAACTCTCCTCATTTTTAATAACACTACATGGATTAGGTAGGAGTAAGGACTCATATGATAGACATTTTGATAGTATATGATGAATATTGTCTAGCCCCGGATCATTTTTTTTTTCGAAGTGAGGCAAAAGCTATTGTTTATTATTTTTCAATTATATGGATAGATCCGATTAAAATTATTTACTGCAGAATTTTCATAGATTTTTGTACTCTATAACTTTGTAAAAATAAAAATATTATTTAACGCATAAGAAGCGAAATATTCACGACAAACGATCACCGACCTTTCATAACGTACTAACAATATCTTATAAGTCTATTATCTATTAACTTTAACCGTCAAACTCAAAAGCTTGTACTTTTCAGCCATTTTTATGAAGAGGTTGGTCAACTTGTTTAGATATATTATTCAGAGTTTACGCTGAGTAATGTGGTTATCTGCCTCTTCTGAAACTTGGCGTCTGAGCCCCGGTGTCAGTTTGCCCGACTAAGTCCTAACCTGATATTGTCGCAGGTGTATCATCCATTAAGTGTTCACATACACATTATTTTGTCATAGGTCAATGCACTTTCGAAATTTCAAGTGGTTTAAATCATTACTATTAATAGCGTTTTTAATGCAATTCGGTAATACATCTGCCAAACGTGAAAGTGCAAACAGGCTCAAACAGCGTATAAATAAACTTGTGCGAATGGAATAAGGTTACCGCTGATAGAAATGTGATTCTGTGCCAAATGTAATGAAGAACTGGGTCCTTTATCAGAAGTACAGAGGTTGGTGTCAAGGGGCATATTGATTGCGATATTGCGTATTTGTTTACACAAGGAAACATATTCATGACTGCCGGCATCCTTTTGTTATAAGTAAATAAGAATATAATAAATAAAGCTAATATCCATTCGAGTTGAATTCATAAACTAATATTACCTATTAATAATTATGACACGCGAAAAACTAGGAGAGTGCTGATTTTTTATTTTGTTATATTTCTGACTTATGTATTTTGTACAATACGTACTTATATGATGTATCGTATACGATGAATCGTATTTTTTTTATTATGCTTTTAAATCACAAGATCCAGATTATCCCGAAAGTAATCGTAAAGACTAGAATTAGTCCAATTGGGCTAAAAACGTATTACGTATGAATGAAAATACAAGAGACATCTATTATATTAGTAAAAAAGTTAATGTAGACAACATTAATAAAATATTTGTTGAGAATAATGGTTGCAGTAAATTTCGAATTCACCTGATTATTACTTAGGCCTACTTCTTATGGCCTCGTTTTGAAAAAGAGCCTTAGCGCGCTCATTGGAACATATTCGGTGATGTTCCACAGGATATGCGAGAGTTGTAAGCTCGCTGAATATTATAATTAGTCGATGCGAGTGTGAGTAATGGCGTCGGAAATAACACGCAGCCCGTGTTGGCGCCAAGCGGAGCGGCCACCGCACACAATCGCATCATCCCCTCTGTGATGCGAGCGAGTATTGACAGCCCTGACGAAAATTTACCCTCAAAAATATTTTACAGGTACTAACTACCAAAAATTAAACGACTTATTAAGTCAATTGTTATTAATAACATCAAATTCTTAATGAATTAGTGTTTTGTAGAGATGATATCAAAGATTTATTTAGGTAATGCATGAAATATAATAAAACAGAATACTTTTTATCACTTTAGCATTATTACAATTAGACATATGTATGAAATTATATCAAAGAGTGAAAGGCTATTAATTATTGCTTTGAGTGTCATTTTTGGTGATATTCTGTAATACACATTTTCAGAATCGGTGTTTTTTACAGATTCCTATATATATTGTAAATCACCAAAAAATGTTGCTTAAGCCAAATAGCCTTTCACCCCTCGATATATGATCCCTTAACTTTACATATTATGTTTGATTTAATTAACATATGTGTCTATCTCTCATCAAGCAGATTCTCCATTAAGAATGGAATTTTCGCCCACATATCTGCTCTATTTTTTATAAACCTGATTCAGATATTCATACATTTATGACCACAACGTTAAGCCTTCAAAATTTCCACGTCTTCAAACTTGAAACCCTTACCATAAATTAGAGGTAAACCTTAAAAGTTGACAACAATCAAGCGGCAATCGTGCGATCTACACGACGTGATGCCACGCCGCGCCGCCCGGTCTGTCTTGTGACTTGAGCTATTTATGTGCTGAGTGCTGATTTATTTAAATGTTTGTCCCTTTGGGCCTTAAAGGTCATTTTAACAAACCTCATGAATAGAACAAAACTGTTCAGCATCCTTATAAATCTTCGTAAACAATTTTCTTGGTCATGTAAATTCACTGCACCTGATGAACTTTGTCCTAAAATAGACCGCAGCTATCAAAATTAAGGATTAGAAAACAATATTTTCTATATGACAACAAACGGCGGATAGCTTAGTGAGTCACTAACTTGGCTGTATGGCAGAAGGACCTGGGTTTGAATCTCAAAAGACGCAATCAGTTTCAAGAAGATCAAATTTATCGTAAATCATTAATTTATGAATATAATTAGATATACTACATCTTTATTTAGTACCCATGATATGGATGCAAGACTGGTTTAGGGCCAGTACAGTATATAAATACCATAAATAATATAAAATAATAACTCTATATTCGGTGATCCGTGATTGTCACCGTGATCATCCAAAGAGCAACTTACATAAGCCTCTTCACAGTTTTTTTAAGATACTATCAACTCAGATATTAAACCCTTTCAGAATCATATAATTATTTAAGGCTCGCGTCTATAATATTTATCAAATAAATTATTTAAATCAGAGATTTGATACCAAAATACTCTACATAGCCTAATTTTTTAAATGAATTAATTACTACTCATGGCAGTCGGCTCTTTTCAAGTATTCGAACAAAATTGTGATAGGTCTATTATAACTGCTGAACGGGTATTTGACATCAAAGCAAACCAATTAGAGGTCTCGGTGGTCTCAGTACAAACATCTTGAGCTTAAAGCAATTTCTGGAAGAGGCAAACAAAGGCACCGCGGTTAATTAGCCTCTGTTTGCACTGAAGAAACAAACTCACATAAAGGACGTGTACCAACATTTTATCCTTTAGATTCTCGGCTATCTTCTACATATACGAAGTGTAAATACTATCATAACAGGTTTGAGTTTCTTATATTATTATAAAAATCTATTATTTTGAGAATAACAGTGGTTTCTGAAAATAAACTATTGCTCCTAGTCCTATAGTATTTATTAATTATTACAGTTATAATATTTTAAAAACGTTATACTTATTTACACATTGTGAGTATTATGACTCTATCTCGGTTCTAATAAAATATTACGGACTGCTTGCAAATAAATTTAAATATTGGAATATTAAATTCCAATTCACTTAAAATAATATTTACATCAAGCGAGAAATTTTAAGGTATAACATTAACTTTTATACTTTTGATCATTTTCTCTTTGATAAAAATATCTATAACGTTTTCTCCAAAGTGAAAATACCCAAAAACGAAAATCCTGCCTGGGCTTGTGCCAAAAGTATTCCCGCCATCAAGACAGTGCTTTGCTTGAACTTGAGCTTTATGGGCCATCACGCCCGTCCGGCAGAACATCGTAAATCGCCAGATATTCGTACCATCTAGTCCATGGAAATGCTACATTTTTAGGGCTTATGGTATAATACCTATTTCAAAGTACGCAATTTCATTTATTAAAGCATTTTTATAATGGAAGTTTTAAGTAATAATTTTCATTATGTACTTTATAAATTTTATTTTTTTTACATATTCTTTTGAATAATTAAACTTAGTTTTCAATCATATTTTCATTGTAATGTTATTATTCATTAGTTAATAAGTCTTCAACCAATGTATCGCTCCTCGTGTTACATGATTTGTGATATGCCTGGATTAAAAAAGTGGAAACAATATCTTACATTTAAGCCTAGGCCACACCGCGATTTTTTCCCGCGCCGCGCTGCTTTTCATTTTATATGATATTTTACTCGCAAATTCTTTCAGTCTTTGCGTGCTTTTTCAAATAGTCCTAAGCGATACAAAATTTGCGGTAAAAATACGCAATGCGGTGTATTCTTCAAAATGGTGAAACATTTGGTGACGTCAAATATACGTCAATCAACTGTCATCAATAACGTGTACTACTTGCGTTCACTCGCAAAATAGAACCTAATAACAAAATGAGATATAAAAAAGTATGAGAAAAATATATATAAAATCATTTTTTTAAAACAATAATAGATATATTAGTGCTTTATTATGTTCGAAATATTACTATTTAAATAGGCTAACAAGTTTGGTTTAATTATCAACAAAATGGATCTACCTCTACTGAACCGTTTTCGAAAGTAAAAAATAGGTTTCAATACGAAAGATAAATTTTCCGTGTCCGATTGGTCACATAAGTAAGCAATTGGTGTGGGATTCGCGCAACTAAACGCCTGCTTGAGCGTAACTTTTTGAAATACATCTTTTTTAAACGTGGTGAAATTATTTTGCTTTATGAATTATGTTTAAAGTACTAAAAAATTAATAAAAACTTCTAGCAAACTAAAGATCTCTCGATAGAATTTGCCATGGGTCCTGCTCCGGCATCGAAGGTTTGAAAACCTGTACATTTCAACATTACAGGCCATCCGCGTTAATTCAATCACCATGTTGACAAAAGCGTTAAAACCAACGTGTAAAGCCGGCTAATTATACCAAACTACATTGTGTGTTAGTATGAGTTAGAAATGAGAACACTCAGTAATCCTGACGCGTCATTGGCACACAACACGAAATCAAGATTCATACACAGTATCAATGATGTAGACTGCTTAACGCCCCTAAAAAACCGAGTTCCAGAAACGCGTTTTAAATTTTAAGGTCTATTTTAAATACTTAAGGAAACGCTTTGTCGAAAAAAAATTGTGATTCATTATCTCAATGATTTAAATTTTATTCTCGTATTCCTAAATACAATAACTACTTCTAGCACTACGACAAATTAAGTAGGAATAATGTTTATTTCTATTTCGTATCTGAATGCAATTATTAACTATTTTTATACATTTCTCAACGCCATAAAAGGTTATTACGGACACGTTTACTCTGCCACACATAAGCTGGGGCGCCGGCGCTACCTGCCGGTTCAAGGTTTAATAAGGATGAGGGCAATTTAAAACACATTTTAATAAACAACTCTCTTTATTTATAAAATAATAATAATATTTAACCTTCTTAATAATGTAGGTAAGTTTCAAAAATCCCACTTATAAAAATACAATTCAATATTTATACTCAAAATAAGCCGTCATCTCTTGTGATGACGATATAATGCACTATGGCGGCGTGTATGTAAGGCACGTTGGAGGACTACGCCCCGGGCGGCGCCAGGCGGCCGGCGTCGGAGACTAGATCACAGTAGAAGCGGGGCCCAGCCCCCGCGGCGTTATCTCATCTCAGCGGAGCCGGGAACGACGGCACGGGCGAGCACCAGCGCGGCGCGCACCCCGCCGCACTCTGCACCGGCATGAAAGCAGACACATATCCGCCGTTTGACACAGGCAGTGACGCTATGGCGGGCTTCTTCTCCTCCTCTTCTCCCAGGAGGTAAGGCCGGAACAATTTGAAGGGCTTGCGTAGTGGTTCCATTGATGGCGCAGGTCGCAGTGGCGGCATGGGAGTCGCGCGGCGCACAGATAGGTCAATGGGCTCTGTCGCAGGCACGGCGATAGGCACTTGCACAGGCAGCGGAGTAGGCCCTGGCACCGTTGTGGGTAGCGCTGTGGGCACTTGCACTGTTGTGGGTAGCGCTGTAGGTAGCGCCGAAGGCAGCGCTGAAGGTGGAGGAGGTGTAGGCAATCTGGCGCTTTCTGGCGATCCAACTGCATACGGTGGCGGCGAGGGCGCCGGCTGAGGAGCCCTTCTCAACAGAGCCGCACGCAAAGCGGGTTCAGCTTGAAGCCACTTTTGTATTTGTCGACGATGGATGCCAAACTTCCTGGCGGTGGCGCGTTGGTTGCCGCGACATTGTGTGTCACGTCTATACGCTTCGAGGACTTGCAGTTTGAACTGAGGAGGGAATATGCGACGTGAACCAGCTCGGCCTTCGGGGCGGCGGTCAGGATGCGCGGGGACCGGGTGCGTGTGGGTGGCAGCCATAATGTGTGGACACGTATGCACTCGTCTGTGTTCGGCGCCGAACTGACTGTTCAGTCGAAGGCGGCGGCGGCACGGATATGGTGGCGCACCGCTGCCTGTCCGTCGAGCCGCGCGCCATGCGTAATGTGCGAGCGGCAAGTATTATAACACAAAGCTGTATTCATCATGCCAACATTTATGAACAGACTTGTGAAAACAAATTATAATATGCAGTATTGTAATATACAGTGTGAAAATTCATATTTCAAATATAGGTTACATACTTAAATCTAAAATTTTACTTTTATTTCTTGTAGTATTTTTTTTCTGAATTAGCTATGATTTTCGTAAAATTATTTACCTTTTATTAATATACAGAATGGCACACTCATATCTACTTTCCTTAGTTTACCAAAAATACCGTCTAATTACTAATTTGTTTATTTTAATTATTAATCAATTGCACGTTTAAAAAAAACATTTAATGGAATGAAATTCATTACACTTATTTAATTTCATTCAATTAAAAATGTGTTTATAGGGATTCAGTAAATCTTTGGTCAAGTGATCTTTGATTATGTTGTTGTACGTTATAGTTATGTTAATCAAAAATATACTATCATAGTTTTAGCCTTATAAGATACTAAGTTGCAGGTCAGAGGAATAAAAGTTAAGATATCGATGTTTTTTTTACAGAATTGCTGGTGTCCTTCCTAAAAGTTTTGATTCTTAGAAAAAAAAATTATGAGATGCATAGTTTTTGAAAAATAAACCTCTTTTTTGTATGGAGTAAGACATGTATTTTTTTTCTCAGGTTTGTCCAATTTGCGTCCTGCTTGTGGGCTCTAGTTTCTTGAAGACTAGATAATATAGTATTCAGAAAAGAGAAAAGAAGCAAATCAACTTGCTGCCGCGCGCAATAATATCAGTACATCTAGTACGTAATAAAAAATAATTAGTATAAAATACCTAAGATTTTCTTTTACAATTTTTAACCCTAGATCACTGACCTTATTTTTTGACGGTTAATACTAAGCTTCGTCGTTTCGACTACGCTTTTATTAGGGGAGTTTCAGGGGTTTAATTAAATACACACACACATATATATATATATATATATATATATATATATTATGAAAAGTATAGAACTACTTATTTTTGAGCCTATAATAACCACTATAACATATTTTTTTATTCAAACAGTCATCCTAATGAGATCATAGTTTATAAGCATAATCATATTTAAACAATTTTTTAAAAAATCGTACATATTACCATATATATTTAGAAAAATCGTTCAAAACAAATTAAATCAAAATAAATGATAAAAAGAATAACACAAAAATTAATTAAAATTAACATTTCTGAGAAAATGTAGGAACTAATAGATTTGTGACATACATCCAGGTTATGTTCCCCACACAACGATTTATTGCACTTTATGTAGCTACTTTTAGTCATCCTTCGCTTTTTGGAAGACATTATATGTTGGACATGTGACACAAATTTCCTTTTATTTTGCTGAGGATGGATATCAACTGCATTTCTTTGCTGAGTCTCATTTGTAACATTCTCATTACCTCTTCCTGGCATGTTTAAAATTTGTATAATTGAGTCCCACAGAGCAGTTTGTAGGGTTGGTATAAGCAATTATTTTCACACAAATGGAAGGCCTGTGAGGACGTCATGTCCCAGAAGGAGGCCGCAGAGCAAGAGCGGCAGAAAGCCGCTCGAAAAAGACACCGGGGTGCTAGCAACAGCCCCGGCACATCAGTCCCAGCCGATCGGTCGATCCACGACCGGTTGATTAATGCCTTTGGGATCGTGATCGCTCAGGGTGGGGGCCCTTTGGGGCTGAGGGTCTTGTCCCCAACAAAATATTTATTTAAATTACATGCTACCTTTCTTTCGATATATAAAAATACAGGAATAGAAGAGAAGAGAAAAATCGAAAAAGGAAATATCGATATTAAAATATAACTTTCCTTTCCACATAAGAAAAAACATTAGCAAAAACAGTCCCAAAGACAGATTGTCTTCTGATGCCATAAGTCCGGTGTATTTTTTATTATATGATTTTTCCGTAAATGACATTTGTTTTATATATTACTTTTCAAATATTAACCCGTGTTTCAAGTTCTTGTATAGATACTTAATGTATTGCAATTGAGTTATTAATTTTTAGATTAAAAATAATATAAACAAAAATAAATTAAGAGTTTTACTTTAAAAAAATATATAATTGTGTAATGTAACCACAGCCTATTGCAGTAATCTCGCCTCATTCTCGGCGTGAAAAAATGCCGCAAGTGGGAGCCGATAGCACGTAGCGCCACTATTTCTATCCTTTTTACTCATATTAAGCTTCTATTGTAAGAAAAGGACAGACAAACGTGCCCTGCCCCGGTCGCTGCTACATCCGTTTACGAAACAAGTTTGCATGCGGCGTTGTCACACTGTTCGTGCGGGCGGTTTATGAGCACAGGAGGGGCGCGGGCGGTAGGAATGTGTATAGAGCGGCAACGTCGCTGACCGTGGCAGACAGGGTGTCGCCGACTCGCCGTCGTAGACAGGCCGTCGCTCGACGGCGCTAGCCCCTCTACGCCCGCTCGCACCCGCTCCACCCGCAACAACATCAACAAGTTATTTCGGCCCGGTCTTAATGCTAACATAAGATCTTAACTACTGGGGCAACGAGATGCGGTTAAGACATTTTGTATTAAACTAAAAGCTTAGCGCCATCGCCGTTTCGAGGAAAGTTGTTTTTTGTTAGCGGTCGGTCGCTTGCTGCGCTTGCCACGCTCGCATTCGGCGACCGTGAAAACAGAGATCTGACACCCCTAAAAGCATATTTAGCTAAATATGTATTCAAATTCTTCCAAAATATTTTTTTTACAGATGTATTTTTTTCATTACGCAGGAAAATAGTGGAATAAGTTCAACCAAGGTACGTATGACATCCGAGCAGACTTGAGGGAGTATGCTGGAATGAAAGGCGGGCAACGTGTAGTGTCCAGCGTGTCGTCCGTGAGAGAGATTTGGAGGAGTTGGCTTTTTACATCTACCCTACCAGAGATGAAGCCTAAACAGGCTGACAGCTCTCTGGTAGTCTGGAAGAATCTCGATTTTTAGGGCCGGATGGAGTGGTGGAAGGATACTCTAGGGGTTTTTAGTCAGTAGGAGTCTGACACACCAGGGTCGCTGCCCTCATAGCGGCCCTGATAGTCCTACGCAGGATTTTCTCCCTGGTCACCAAAAAAAATGACATGTGTGACATAAATTTATAGATACGAACGTTTTCATTCAATTATTTATATATGTCTTGGTTGAGTACATATAGTTTTCATTGCATGCTATAAAAAAAAGTCTATTATTTATTTATTTATAACTTATAAGAACGCTTACATTGTCTACATTAACATTGCATTACTTGCACAGAAGGAAAGAACAATGACAATACGAGTAACACCTGGACAAGAACAATAATAAAAAGAAAATCACTAATCTTATTTGCAAATATAAAAAAGGCAAACAAAGAAAAACCTATTTCACAATCTTCTCGAATAACATTTTTTTTGAGTTTAAAAATATTTTCATTAAAATATCGAGATCAGTAGATCTCGACATAGAATTGCACAGACTTGTCATTCTGCATAAGGGTGCATTGTGACCTAAATTTGTGGAATAATTTGGAATTCGGATAAGTTCAAATTAGATGCTCTGGGTATCAGGAGTAGAAAATGCTAGGAGCTTTGAGAATATCGACTAAACTAAACAATTCATGTGAAAACACTGTAACCGAATGTTATTATCATGAAATATTCAAAAAATACAGTAACAACTCGGCAGTGTATTAATTTTGCAAAATCGTTTAGTTATTAAATATTAAAAAATTGTTCAGATAAAGAGGATAATATAAAAGTACCTAAGTTGCCAAGTGTAGATCCCTTAAATAAAAAAATGTATATAAGCCGATTTATTAAAAAAAAAAAACATATACTTGCCCTATTGTCACACTTGCTTTGTTCGACCTTATCTTGAATAGAACTATTAATTATTCTAAGCCCAATACTTAGAAAATAGGAGTTTGTCATTTATGCGCTGTTACGGAACATCACAGCTCCCACAGCTCTCTCGCCCGGTTTAGTTGTTAAGGTCTATCCCGGCCATCAACGTATTGCCTAATACGAAATAAACGATCGGTCAGCCCACACTGAGTCATGATTACACTACACAAGTGTAAAGACCGTCATTGTGACTCGCTTTAGCCTGTCGCGTTTCGGGATCTACTTGTGTATATCGAGTAACTAATATATCTAGAGATCTTCTGTCGTTATAACTATATCAGGGCCGACACGACGACGGATAATGTCAACGGATTTTCATCCTGTGACGGTCGCTTTCGTTTTTGGATTACACAGTACTTATCATCAGGTGCACTGTATTCAATTTGTCGAGCCGGTGTAAGAAACTGTAAAGAGAGGCATAATCGGCGATACTATTTAGATAGCTGTGGTTGCCGTTACAAAAAATCCGTCAAGATGACTGTTATATTGTGACAAGCTGGAAAGCCTATTCAACTTCTATTCGGATTTGTATCGAGCTTCTTATTCTCTAAGGCGGAGATCTATAGACGGTATGTGACATCGCTTAGCAAAGTGCTCCAAAAATATCTAAATTGGTCTTTGACAGAAACCTGAATATATAATAGAAACTTGAGTATACTCGCAGCGTAAGTATTGGCAGAGCCAACACCAATTTTAGAAAATCTGTAACTTATCATATCCTTAAATATTCATTGAGTAATGTACATTATAATGTTTGAGTGAATTCTAAGTAAACTCATAGAAGTGTCTATAAATCTCATCCAAGTCATATTGTAAACCAAAAATGTCGACTTTATTAATGCAGACTACGTAATTGACTGTACCGGCTTTCGTTTTGAATGGTAACTGCGCTAACAATTGATACTACGTAGTTAGCATGTTGGCATATTGAATACGTACTTTTATAAAACATCCGTTTAGTTCTTCTAAATCAATGGTCAGTACTGGTAAATACCACCTGTTAAATACCTACTGGTAATATTAAATTAAATTCTCGAATTGGCTAGTAAAGACAAGTTTTATCTACGTACAACCATTATAAATATAAAGATAAAGTATTTCTAAGAATTCAATCATTAAATGTTACCAAAATAACAACTATCTTATTAACACGCGACATTATCATTTTAACAACGATAAGAGCTACTGACACGCGTAATTAACAATATTTTTAAAAATAAATTTTATTTTCTCCCCACAAATCTCTTTATTTGATCCTTCTGCGAGATTCAAGGCAAAAATGCCACACAAAATACAACTTTTAGATAATGCAAAAATATATAGAATACAAATAGAAAAATATACAGAATACAAACCTAAAACATCTACAAATTCTCTTTTAAATTATTATTTTTATTAATTTAATAATACGTAGCATTTGTGTGTTTATATTTTATATCACTTATGAAAATACATTGAATACTTATTTTTTATAATAAAATTTTAGGTACCACCTATATCCAAGTACTTACGTTACGTGTGACTATGTCGACCGAGCGCCTTCTTGTCATGATTTACGGAAACTTATTTTCAAAGTTACAATCAAAAACCTAATGGAGTGTTTTTGCGGACAAAAGGCTACCTAATAGGAAGCACCTATCAATACTTCATCATTAATTACATCTTTAAAACAAAAAAAGCTAAATACATGAATAGCTATAATTATTTTACCAGAACGTTCATTGGTGTAGCAATATTTCTATCATTATGCTTTCGTTTATTAAGAATTCAGTGCTTTAGTATGGCAAAACTTTCTTATTTTTTGCGTTATATCCCGGGATCTCCTAAAATAAGACCACATTAGGAAACAGTGGACTATATTGGGCATTCTATTCACAGTCTAACAATTTACAAAAAGTTTGATAATATTTTATAATACTACCGTAACAACTGGGATGACGTATAATATTACGAGTATATTAAAACACTTGAATATTTCAAGTGTCGTATAATAAAAACTTTAGAACGCGGAGCTAAGAGAAATTAATAGACAATCATTGATTCCAAAATTTCCGACTCTTCTAAATTAGCAACTGGTTTTACGAGCAAAATTTACATAACAATTTTTCCTACCTAATGAACATCCGCCGAGACGTAGTTTAATCTCGAATTTAGAAATAGTGACCCGTCTTTTAAAATATCTAATAAAAGGTTATGATGCTATATCCTCTCTAGGTTAAGTAGAGATACGTTTTGACAACTAGTTTGTTTATTTTACACAATTATATTTTACTCACATCAGGGTCGGATTGACCCAGCGCGGGGTCCAGTATATTCTATCGAAATGGTAATCGAAACTCGGGCTGTGAGTCTAGGGACCCGTGGTCCGTTAGCAATTACTATTTTTTCTAACTCTTAAGTAATCCAATTCTGGCCACCAATACATTATACATAGTTAAGGAGCATATAAAAGTAAAGCTATGTTTAAGTATAGTCGCTCAGCGTACTATGCCCAGCGTTTCTCTGAAGGATCGAATCAGAAATGAGGTTGTTTTTCAGAGATCTAAAGTCATCAATATAGCCCAGAAGACTTGCAAGCTGAAGTGGCCATGGTCATGTTTGCCGAATAACTGACAACCGCTGGGGTAGACGTGTTTTTTAGTGGAGACCACGCCTCGGTAAGCGTAGTGTAAGGACGCCCTATGGCTAGGTGGAGCAATGATATGCACAAAGTGGCAGGCAATTGTTGGATGAGAAAAGCCGAAGATCCAGCACAGGGATGAACCTTGAAAGAGACCTATGTATGTCCAGCAGTGGACGGATACGGGTTAATGATTATGAAGGAGCATATATGTTTGTCAGTGGTGTGCATCCCATATAAGCATAATAACATTATTTTGTTATATTTGGACATTTCATAAACACATTGACTTAAAATGTATTTTAATTAGTATTGTGAAGCTCTAAACCTAGTTATTACTAGATTTTAAGTCAACATATTAATTAAATATCTAAATATAATAAGATAATACTTTATACGCTTTTATAGGACGCATGCCACTGATGTTAGTACTTTGTTTTGGATCTTATATTGTCCAGCTACTATTGTCGATCTGGAGGTCAACCAAACTTTCCTAATAAGCCTATTCTTTTACTAGTCTTGTTGAGTGACTTTACGCATGTTACGCTGCGCTGTGTAGTGGCTGTGGGTCTTCAGCTCAAGCTATCCACTTTTAGTGCTCACTGTACAATGATATATGTATATTGTAATCTTTAGTGATAACATGTACAACGAAGTTCTTCTATTACCTATAGCTCCTAATATCTTTTAAAATTGTTGTTATTTTGATGAAAAGTAAATATAATTTTGAAATCTCTAAGAAAACCCTACCAGATCGGTGAGTTTCCATTATTGTTGTAGGATTTGGGAACATATTTTTTTAATTTTATGTATTAACTGTCTAGAAGATGACACATTGTTTTAGTAAATGGGCGGTTTACTATACTTACCTAAGCAAAGTTGTGAGTCTTGCGACCTTGTGACCAATATGCCACTGATAGCTGTACTTAGGGTACTTAGCGCTTACTGTGCGTAGGTTTACATTCGGCTTGACATACAAGCGCAAAATGGATACAACCACTAAATTATCTCTGCTCACCCCGAAAGGGATATAGCGTAAAGATATATTATTAAATTACTTACATTGTGCCCTCATTTCGTCACTTACACACTCGGAGAACCAAATACGAGTTTTTCGAATTTTACTTGTCTAATAAGTTGACGTACCTACATCTACAAATGTAGATATTATATTTAGTTTTAGTCAATATCTCTTAAAATCTTTACCGATACTAAGATTCGAGTCCAGAACCTTTAACATTACAGATATAATTACTAACATCTATTTTGATATTTTGGAATCTACTTCTAGATGCAGTAAAGATATTATTTTATCGTGCCAAATACAGAAGGAAACATAGTAACCAGATAATTGTCTAAATCTCCATTGAATAATTAAAAGTGATAAATCTTTATTCATTTTTTAAATATACAGCCACTAGTTAATTCTACTGTATAAGTATAATATATTTTGATATGCAAATACCGATGTTAAGTGAAGTGAACCGAACTAACCGGTGACGCTAGTTTCCAACGATGCGAACGTCGCAACGCGAGCGCCGCGCCCGCGCCCGCGCTCCTCAGCCCGTCACTCAAGTCATAGGTACGCCGCGCCGTACGAGTTCGACAGTGGACTAAATATACTTGATTTGAATTCATCCATGCTAATATGGGGCCATTCCAGGTGACGAAGCCAAAACTCGTTCTAAAATATCAACAACATAAGTCTCTAAAGCTTTACGCTGTCATTAAGAACTAATAAAAATACTTTCAATGCCCAGACTCTTCTTCATTTAAGATTGACATTTGATTCAAACTGATGTAACCCGTTACATCAGACCTCTTAAGATTGCTCGTTCAAAATGTAGGTAATAATTTACAACCTCTCGATTAAAGTAGCGTTGATATTTTATAAGATTTTTTTATTTTGTTGTTACAAAAAGTTCTAACATCATCGCTGATCTACATGTATCAGCAAAATGCAACAATATATTTTCAATTAAATTACACATTTATATTAGAAACATTAAAATTAAAGTGATTTGTTATTGGAGTACTTCCAAGTGGATCATCATATTCGTCATATTTTAATTTTAGGTTTATCTCGATACTATGCCGTTTTCTATTATCATAACTATATTTACAATAACGTTGTTATTATATGATTTATAAACGTGTTTTTAGGCATTTCCATGAGGTACTACTAACAACATATTCCAGCATATCTCTTTATTTATATTTATTCCTTTTTTTGTCTTTTAGCTTGATTTTTATTTTGTATTTCTTTTTTGGTGAAACTTTGCTGGCCTATGTATCATTTTTCGTATAATATTTATCGTTTGTATATTGCTGCATATTTCCCTTAAAATAAAAAGTCCATGTCGCCTTGTTGTCCATTTCTATGTTACAACGCATTGTTTTGTTATTCTATAGAACTTTTAATTCTAGTTGTTGTCTTAAAACTTATCACACTAAACCAATACTAAGATCGACTTGCACCGACAATTTAAATCTAGTTTGAGCTTGTATAGAACGCTATTTAATTAAAGCGGTTCAATACGACCTTAATAAGGATTTAACAGTTGTTAAAACTGGATAATGATTCCGTGCAAGGCAATAAATGTAGTTTAACGCTAAATTGCGTTATATATAAGTTTAAAATTGGATTTAATTTATTTGTTCAAGTCACCCTGAGTCTCTTAATATTCGTTTTAAAAATTGTAATTTTACATGCTACATATTGCATTTAAATACAGATCAATAAGGTACTTACGAGATATAGTCGTCATGGTTTTTCTAAGCTTACTACGATGTTTGTACAAGATGAAAAGGTCTGTAAAAATAATTAATGAATGTTTTATATTTACCAGTACCGATAAATTGTGTGTTTTGTGTTATAGTAAGTGTAATAAAGAATTATTTTGTGTATATTTACAAAAAATTGTGAGCGAAAACATGTGATGATTGATAGTACACAAAATATAAACCATTTCTCGACGCATATGGCTATGACTAAAGATATCTGACGTAATTTCTGTATTAGAGAAACCAACCATGTGTTCAATTCACATTAACCAAATGTTATAAGAACCAAAGCAAAAGCTAATCGTGTACACCAACAAATGACTAGCAAGGTCGCAGTAATTTAATCCACCATGACATCATGGTGTTCATAAAAATATTTCATCTATTTATTAGTCGATAGAGTTTTTGCTGTCACTATAACTTGGTGGAATAATTATTATTCAAAGTAATTTAAACTTACTTTTACGTCCAAGATATTTATAATCTGTACCAATTACTTCTTAAATAGTTATATTTGCCTATAAACTTGAATGAACTTGAACTATATATTTCTACATTATTTTACATTAAACATCTTCAGCCATGCCTAGAATTGCATTAATTTTAAATGTGTATAATAAAATAAATTTACGAAAATCAATTATGAGCTATATGAGGCATTTCATGTGAAACGGACAGCGAAAAGGATCGAAGTTCAGGAATTCGTTCATATTTGATTTGTATTTACTTCTAAGGTATACAGACGTGTTCGTATTTTTTTTTTCTTGTCTATAATAGTTAGGTCTCAAGTCATAAACCTTAAAAGAAGTGTTGTAATCAATTTCCGGACTTTACACAAGTCAAATATGAACGAATTCTAGAACCTTACTGCTTTTTCGTTGTCCAATTCACGTGAAATGCCCCCATACATAAATATGCCAATATATTTTTTTGCCTCCTCTTCAATATATTTTTTGTCTCCTGCTGACTAAAAACCCTAAGATTGTCCTTCTAATCGCTCTATCCGGGCCTGAGAAACCAAATTCATCCAGATGCTCGGAGAGCGAAAAGCCTTGTTTGGGCTAGCTCTTTGGGAGGCACGGGAGTAAAGAGCCCCCCACCTCCCCCTCCAAAGTCTCTCTCTCATCCAGACAGCAGACTCCTTCAGGTCTACTGCCCGGCTAAAGCATGACAATATGCCGTAATGAGTTTTAAGCGCAACATCATTGAAATACATATATGTACATATATTAATGATTGAATACAAAGGTCACTCTCAAATATTAAAAGCTTCCTATTATTTAAATAAACAAGAGTTTTATTTTGCTTTTTTTATTATTTTGAAATAAGTACTTATACTAACAAATTAAATATAGCAATATTTAATTAACTAGATAAGGCGCATATTTCATTAATTAAATTAAACGAATATAGATTAATATAATATAAATAAGTAGATAACGTTTAATGACACATTGTTAAGTATGTTTGGGATTATATTTTTTCATTTGTTACTCTTAAGTAATAATAATAACGACAATAATCGTCAAATAGATACATATCAAATGAATACTCAGCATAATTTACAAATTACAAGCAACATTTATGCTGGTTTGTAATTACAATTAACTGTAATAATTTTAATAATTTTAAATGAATATTCGGGTAAATAATTGTTACAGTATATATTTACTCTAAAATCGAAACTACCGCCGCACAAAATATGACGTAAATATTATTATTGTCTTCTTTACAATTTATTCTTTATTAAAGGTACCTAGGTAAGGAATGTCACCGCTCATCTTTGACATAATTACGTATCTAAATTAAACAAGTATCTCCTCTTTAGCCAGTTATAGTCGGTGGTGCTATGCTTTTCATATTGTGAATCGTTAATTCTAACTCAGATCAACTGGGGCATATTTGTATCAACATATCAGAGACAAACAGTCGCCACTCATAACTGAACTAATCAGTCCTACAGAGTACAGACACATCGTCGCCGACGCTTGCTTGCCATACCAATAGCCATGTCTCAATTTCAAAAGGCCGTACAAGCAACAATGTTTTCTTACATTATAGATCTTATTACTGCTCAATAAGATTGTATTTACATAATGACACAAAATCCATAAAATATTTCAGTCGTTATCGTAGTCTTGTGTCAATAATGACTTATGATATGTTAAGTTTATTGAAATCAATACTATATGGGCATGGCATGACGTATAATTTTGTTCAGCACTAGGTTACCAGAGTACTGAAGCAAGTGTTAAGCACACGTGTGTTTCAAACATCACCTAAATGGGGACCAGCCGACCAAGTATTCTTTTAATATTTCTCTTGCTTTATGGCTCAGATTTATAGACGCAGCTTTGAATTTGCTTAGATTTTACTGAAACATTACAATAATATTAAGAACTTGTACACTAGATTACCAGTATGTGGGATGAGAATTCAACGATTATTGGCCCGATAGTCGTATCGACTAATGCGTTGATCGCAAAGAGCTTCGATTACCATCTTAAGAGGCTCTCGCTTGCTTGTTGAATCAAGAGCCGGATACCGAAGGCAGTATTACTCGATACGGCGCGCATTGTTAGGAGGTTCCTCACTCTGAGCTTCTAACTACCGGTGGCTTGGGTGCAGTAGCGTTCATTCCATAGAGGCATGCAAGCATTGCATGCCCTTATGATAAATAAGTTGAGAATAAAATGCATAGAGTTACCCTAAAAAAGGAACCATTTATATTCCTATCTATTCTATATTCACGCCGTCTATCTTACCTATGAAAACAATATTATGTTTACTATCAAAATATAATATTCAAATTAATTACGCGAATTCTGCCTACCCTATCCAAATACCCTATGCACGTCACTGTTTGGGTGCTAAGATTCGCCCCCGCAGATCTACATGTTTTTATATTTTAAAATTCATACGTTATGTATCTTTTTATATGTATTTATTTTAAAATGAAAAATTATTGATCTACTACCTTTTTTTACTTAAAAGGGATTTGGTTATTATTCTGTAAGCTTTACTCCAAAATCGATGAAAATTAGAGTAAAATCTTACAAATTCAATGAATGGTTAATATTTACACTTTTATTATCTTCTTATGGTGGTAATTTAGGGTTTAGAGACAATATGAGGACCATCTCCGCTCTCTCTTAAGAAAGATCACCTTCCGACGAATTGTTTACCGATCCCATTAGGATCAATAAGCATTGAAAAACTATTTACTCTTTGAATGTTAATTATGTAAGATTAAAAACACAACAATTATCTTCATTCACTGCCTATGTTTGATCATTTCTTTGAAAGTTAACAGCAGGAAATATATTATGTTTAGCGAGCAATTAAGTATGTACCAGTTATTGATCAAAAAATGTAGTATCAAATTTTTATATAATCAACATAAATTATAAAATGCTTAGCGTAACAAGAATAAGCAGTTATTGATATACATACCCATATACGACGCTATAGCTATATCTAAATATGAGTTAGGTTATTGTTTTGTGAGATTTTGTAAAGTTTTATGTAGATGTGGTATTGTCCATAAGTGAATAATAAGTAAAACTACAATAATCGATATTGTATCAGCGTCTTAACATTACAGTATATATATAGATAATATTTTGTAGTAATATTTTTAAAGCTTTTTATTTATACTTTCTGGTATTACCTTAATTTCAACAACTGCTTCACTTGCAAAATACTGACAGTTAAATCTAAGATTGTAAACGATTTTGGGCAAACATTTTGGATATAGAATCATCGTTGATAGATAGTTGATACTGTTCCAAATCAGTAAGACGACGATGTGTCGAGTCGTTAGCAACCGGTTTATGGTCATCTCACTTCACCCGTGCTGTTTCCTCGACTCACACAGGTACCTATCGGTTGCACAAGCCTTGCTTGCCTCATTCACAACCATACAAGCTTTCTACGATACGGAAAACGGTGACTTTTATAAACATTAATCTTTCGAGCAAGATTGAATACTGATGCGCTAAACATTTCGGCAAACAATTTTATACTTTAGTGTGTTGCGATATCTCGCTTGCCACACGGAGTTCTGCTCATATTTAAGATATAATAACCATCGAAAATATCAATGGATGTAATAAGAACCATTGTTTATGTATAATTAGAGCCATTCATCAGACATAAGTAAGTGGTAGCATGCTTGGAAACGATATATCGGCCGCGATAATGAAAGACATATTGTAACAATGCGATGTAATATCACGTTACCTACTTATCATTCAATAACAAGTTTTATATATGAAATTACAGTGCTTTAGTTACCTACGTGTAACAAAACAAATATTATATACTAGCCTTTTCTCGCAACATCCATTAACTACATTGCCGGTGATAAGCAACTCCAGTAAAATAATATAATATTACAGAAAATTAACAACTTGTGTCACCGAATGTGTAAAAAAGCAAATCACTACTACGGAGAGGACAATTTTATTTGTAGTTCTACCGAACTAATCATGTAAATTATTTAGATGATTTGAGCTGGAAATATGTAAATGCACATAGTACAAATCCAGTGCCTCATTAAATTATACTTTTGCTGGGCAGTCATCTAAGGTATAATTTTATGATAATTAAAGAGATTCGTGATTAACAAATTCGTAATCTTTTTAGTAGTTATTGAATTTACATTGGATAAATTGTAAGAAGACATAAAAGGGTATTGCTGTAGTTACTAAAAATATATTTACTTCTGCTCCTCCCGAAGCTATTAGGTATATCATGATAGTAAATGAGTAATTTAGACTATAAGACTATAAAATTAACATAAAATATTGTTACTCAGGCGAGCACATCCGCTCACATTATTGCAAAGGTCACTACCACCATCAGAGACATTCAGAAATATTATTAATTTAATCAAAATAATATTATTACGTTAGCGTATGCTATGATATTCGAACAATAGTGTTTTAAATACTTACATAAAGCGGACAATATGAATGATACGAAACGCAATAACCAGAAGAGAACAGGCACTAGATAATATATTCTCTGTAAAGTTAGTTTAAAGCCCTTTAAGCCAATATCGTTAACCTTTTTGATTACGTTTAAAAATACTCATCTAACCACATTTTTATTTTTATGTGTATGTTCTTTGTGAGTCATAATTAAACTGCTGCTTGTTAAATGACCTTCAAAACGTAACCTTTAGTATTTTAATTAAATGCTTAAACAAATTAGATTATAAATATGTCTTAATAATCTTTGATCGTAGCAAAAGGTTTAAATTAGAAAAAAAAATGACAGCATATGGAGAGACGAATGATTTTAATTGTTAATAAAAAGTCGTAATAAGTAGGCAATTGTACAATAGACAACGACAAGTAAGCATAGGGCCTCCTGATCTAGAAAATTCCCAAAACTATTTTATTAGAGATATTAAATAAACGATCCAAGACACGTGAGAAGGATTGAGTAAGTAGGTAGTACCTATATATATGTCTTTTCTTTGTCAGCAATTGAAGCAGGCTCTTCAGTTATCGACATAAATTTCACATTCGAGCTTATTCCACATTTAAACTCGTTTTATACATATAAAACATGATTTAATAACATGGTTCTGCGTAATGTGTATAAGCCGTTATCATTAAATTTCTCAGTAACTCTGAAGTACAATATATTGCATATACCAAGTTAATTAATTTCCCTATTCATTTATTTTATAAAAGCATCATTGCGGGCAGTAATAATAGGAGTTTATAATAAACACGCTTATTATGTAGGGCTGATGCGCTGAGTACTTGCTGATAACAAGTACACTACATTGCCAGATGAGATATGCGTAATTGAATACACGAGTTGTTGTGAGTTGAACTGTTTGCTATGTCTTTGTTTATATTTTTCTATAAACATGATTGGGTTTTATCAATTCATTCTGCTTTTTGTTTAATTTAATATTGTTAATCTGTCTGGTAACTGTATTTACTTAACACTAGGTTTACGAGACCCGATAATTTGACGCATTTCGTATCTTAAAAGGAAAATTACAAAAGCCGTTCACATTTTTAATTTATCTTTTCTATTGATTATTATCCATTAAACGAAGCATATCTTAAATATCGTCTACAAAAATACTATTATACAATGCACTGGCACGTAGTGGCTTGGAATATTGTAGTACAGTCTGGAATCCATTCTATGATATTTATATAAAGCGTTTGGAAAGCATACAAAAACGATCTTTATGGCAGATTACCTTTTCCTGTGGTCTTGGTAAAAAATTATTAAATTATAGCGATCGAGTACAGTATTTTAATATGAATAGTTTAGTCGATCGAAGACGCATGCTTGACTTGGTTTTTTTTTTACAAAATTGTTAACAATCTTCTCGAAGCTCCTAGCATCTTACCATCTATATAATTTTCTGCTCCTACTAATAATAATGCTGGGTAATCACCCAGAGCATCTAATTTTAACTTGTTCCGTGTTCCAAATTATTCTACAAACTTAGGTCAAAATGCACCCCTATGCAGAATGACAAAGTTATACAATTATATGTCGAGATCAATAGATCTCGACATATTTAACGAAACTATATACAAATAAAAAAGGATGTTATTTGAGAAGATTGTTCCATAGATTATTGTTTTTTTTTTTATTTCTGTTATAAAATTTTCTGATTACAGTAGTCTACACTTATAAATATAGTCGCATTTATAATGTATCCTCTTCATGTTTTATATAGTTTTATGTGTTAATGTAGTCTATGTAAGTGTACTTATAAATAAATAAATAAATAAATATGTATATTGTTATTTATTTTCTTTATATCTGTTATAATATTAAAGTTTTCTATATGATATACCTACTTCTATTAACGCGCGACGCGTGTTCGTAGAGATATATAAGAAACGTCTATAAACCTAGTGTTAAAAAAAAAAGATATTAAAACTAAAGGATTTAAATAGTTGTGATCAATTGGTAAACAAACTTAAAATTTATAAAAAAAAAATCCTTTCTTGTACTACTGATTTTTCTGGATATATCTGAATTAATATTTCAAATGTAGCCCGGGATCTTGACATTTTTCAAGGCTGGGATAAAACTGCTACCTCTCCCTGTCCCTCACACCCCGCCAGTTATTTTACCTTTGCTCCTCAATGATATAGATTAATCCAAGGAAAAACATTCTGAAAGTTCAATTTGTATGTCCTCCAACTTAAAAAAAAACATTTATCACATAAGCAGCGAAATAATCACAAAAAATGACCTTGCATAACTTAAGACGTGGTAACGTTATTTTATGAGACTTTAGAGTTAGCTTTTGAAACGTCAAACAAAAGCTGGTACAAATTTACAGCCAAGTTGGAAGATCACGTGACTATTGACGAATCTTGCTTCTTGTTAAATGTTGTGGTCGGTTTTTGAACTACGCTTGCCTTAATTTTAGGAGCAGCATAGGCTCTTTGCCTAACTGGTATTAAAAATGTAGTATTTATGTATGGAATTAAAGATAGGATTCGCTGTCGTCTGGTCGCTGCTGCCGAGACTGCCAGAACCTGAATCATACCTTTAGAAATGACAGAGAGTTTGGTTAGAGCATATACAACTTTTATCTCGATTTGGTTCTAGGATTACCACGACCCCGGCGTCGCCAGGGGCGCCGTAGGAGATGGATAGTTCAGTCAACTGTCGCTAACCGGTGCGAGACGTAGTTTCACTCCGACGGAGCTTTAAGTTTCTGCAGGCGTTTTTTCTCAAGGTAGTCGCTTCCGAAACGCTAGTAGGTCACCGTTCTATTTCATATTTAAGCTGGCGGTCCAAATCGAGGTTCGTACCCACAGGGGCGTCCTTGCGTTGCCACCCAAGTTATAAATTTGCCGGCTGAGCACCTCAGTGTTCGCCCTCTCGCTCGGTTTAGTTGTGAAGGTCTATACCGATCATCAACCATATCCAGTCGAAAAATGTACCAATTTTAAATTTCATTTTCAAATTAAAATTGCTATAATCTTAAATAATATATCTTAAAGTAATCTAACAGACGATGAAAATGTAAAAAAATAACCTCATTCAATTATTATGGTAAAATTGAAAATCGTTTGAAGAAGACGTATATATATATGTATAACAGATGGGCAGACATACATGGGCATCTTTTACCAATTTCATCAATGAAACGTAGGTACCATTTAACCTTCATACATCACCTAGTAATCTACATTCATTCTTCAAAATCGTTTAATGTTGTTTATTGTCGTACGGTCGTACTTATCTTCTACTTAAGTTAATCTTTATCAGCTGTATGAAGCTTAACACTTACTGGACAAGCAAACGCTTTTAAGATTGAAATCTAATCTTACAATTAGTTGCTGGTTATCATCGGGTCTTGATAAGTTCAGTAAGCGCTTTGTGTGCACATTGAAAACGACTTTATCTAACAAATATTTGTAATCTGGATTGTATGCAAGCCCGGATCTAGGGAGAGGCAAGCCGGGCTCGCGTCCCGGGTGGCAGACGAGCTTGTCGCCCAGCTTATCCATTCAATAACATATTTAAAAAAACAAGCCAAGGTTATCCGTAAAAAAAATTGGGTAAAAATTTGAACAAGCCTTTGTCTTGACGTCTTAAAAATAAACTTAAAACATTCCAAAATCCTGGGCTGATTGAATGTTTTAAATATTACAGGTATATACTTAATGTTTTTTTAAGAGATCAAGATTCGGGAAGTTACTATTATGTAAATATATTTACTTATTTTATAATTTTGAAATAACTAGTCTAGTTTCGAATAAATAATATAGCATGTATATGTTCTTATCAATGCGAGTATCGATATCGACATACGATATTTTTTGGAAATTTGATTTGACTGGTACCGAAAATACAAATAATAACAAATAAATTAATTAACTAAATTAAATCAATTTATTAATTAATTAAATTAATTAATAAATTGATTAAGGTAACATGGATCCAAAGATTGTTCCTATTTTTTCCTAAGCTGTATTATTTATATAAATGACAAACTACAATATCACCGCATTTATGGCTTAAAGATTGCAATTTTATTATTTTCAATTACAGAATTTTATTACCTTAAAATTTTGCAGCATGGCTCTACGTATACATGAGAGCCAAAAACATTGCGTAATACATTTGTTTCTTTTGTATTTACTTGTTGAAATACAAAATATCTCAAATGAATTAAATATGTTTATATTTTAATTCTTGTACTCATTTCATTTTGATATAATTAAGATGTCAGAAAATGGTATGATCGTTAAAATGATATCTGTTAGTCACTGGAAATCATAACATGTTTGAGTATCAATTTTGCAGTCATTCACCGCTAAACATTCTCCGATGTGTCCACGATTGCATCAGGTCCAAATATAGTTACGCAGTAATCTATCATATCATACGTGTAAAATACTGAAGATTTCATAAGGATGCATATTATCGCACCTTATTCATACTGCGTTTTATCGACATCTACTTATCATTTCATTTTTAAACAGTAAAGAACATTCTTTTTTTCTGCATGACCGTAATGCGCGTCCGGGGAAGGCCTTCATAATTAAATCGGGCTTGGTGGTGGGCGAAAGCAGAAGGCGCTCAGCCAGCGAATTTTAGGAATTGGATGGCTACGCGAGGGCACCCCTATGTGTACAGACCTCGCTCGACTTGAGCGGCCGGCCAGTTAAAAACGAATCTAACGGTGATCTACTAGCGTTTCGGAAGCAACTACCTTGAGAAGAAACGCCGAAAGAAACTCAAGGCTGCAAAGAATATTCTGTTAAAACCGTTATTTATTATATTCAATATATGCATCCAAATAGCATAATAGAGCCATCTAAATAAGGGAACGGGTGTTACCTTACGACAGGAAAGTAAAACGAACTGACATAATAGTCATAATCTATAAATATAAATATATAAAATCAAATGTTTTAGATAATTCCGTTCCGTTCCGTTTATTTATTAAATACAGGAAATTCTAGTAAATTATTCCTGTTGTTTAATCAACGTAACTACGTAGGTACTTGTAGAATGTCTCTTTTCAATCCAGGGACATGTATATTTAAAGTTGGTGACACAGGAAAAAATAAAAAAAAATATATTGGGTCTACAAAAAAAAAAATTAATCTTTTTTAAGCAGATAGATTAAATTAGATTTATTAAATCTCTACCTGTGCCCGCCACTTCAATCGCGTGGAAGTAACGCTTTTAGATTATAATAACAATTATTTGAAGCTGAAATATTTGTATAAATGATATAAATGCCATCGATTATTTCTTATATAAATTACAAAAAGTAAATATAGAACACGATAAGTATAAAATAAAAGTAAGTACAATTAAATATCTGTTATCATTGAAAGAAACGTTACATTTTATTTAAAAAAAAAAAACGGCAAGAATGACGATCTGCTGCGCCACTGGCCATTATGGACACGACATTTAAGCGCTAAGAGAATACAGAGAATTAATTTATCTCTGCTCACCCTGAAAGGGTTATACCCCAATAATATATTATTATTATACTAAAACAAAAATTTGTATAGGACATTGTTTACCACGGTTCAAAGTCGGTAGCTTTAAGATTTACAGGCAGAATAGAATAGTGAGACCCTCTACATCGATTTGAGATGTTAAAAGAATAGTTTCACGGCGCAAAGAATTATCACATTGGCCGGCACGCGATGCATTGCGACGCCAAATAAAAATATGTACATTGGAGAAGACACAAGACGTTAATCTCTCTGCGCCTCGTCTCACGAAGTGCAAATCTGATACGCATGTCGCACGGCGCCGTAACGCACTGTGTGCACACCATGAATATGTAAAAATTATGTTTATATATGTAAAACGACAGAGCGACAGCGCTTCGCCACCGTTCGCCACCGCAACACATCGTGTGTCCCAGTGTCCCTTTAAAAATATATACACATTTAAAGATATCAAGGCAATAGTTTGATTTCATATCTTCAAGAATACAAGCGCCTACGTGCGCCAATACGCGTTGCCAATTAGAATTCCATTGCCTATAAAACGATAAACCACACGTACACCAGAACAATGACTCTAAGTTACACTATGAATGAATGTGCCTAAACAACTAATAGTATTTCTTTGTAGCAGAATATGTTTGATTGTATCAGTTTATCTTTAAACTCACCAATTTTATTACTATCTGATATTTTCTACTACTTTATTTACCTATAGATTTGCGATAGGTCCTATGATATCTTTCATATATTTCTGTATCGCATAAAAGTCTAAAACATAGTGATTTCCGTTATTTTATTTTATTCGGAACTCGGAGTGAGATCTATGAAAAGCTACCTTATATTGTTTTTGTTGTTATAATATTAGTGTAATCAGATTAATAAAAATGATTACGATTACATTTTACGTTTTTTACCATTCATGTAACTGCATTTTGATCATCTATGTTTTAACCACTATAGAATCCCAAATTGCATACACATTTATGATTTCTTAGGGCGGCTTGCACTAGCAAATTAAGTCTAGTTTAGACTTACATAAAATGCTATTTAGCGCTTAACTGTACTTATAGTCTTGCACTGAATAAAAACCCAGTTGTAACAACTCTTAAACTCAAATCATCATTATGATGGAATTAATGTACTTCGATTAATTAGCGTCTATAAAAGCTTAAACTAGACTTAATTTGTTAGTGCAAGCCGCCCTTAATGTTTTATTAAATGGATTTAATCATGATTGCAGAGCAATAAAATTAAAATTACGACTACATTTAGTAATCCTTAATCATTAATCAGATTACATTCTGCCTATTTCTGATTATAACATACAGATAATAATAAGAATGAAATACGTAATAGAAACTAAATATTCTACTTTAGTTTTATCGTAAATGTTATAGAAACGGTATATTAGGTCCTTACATATGAAATTGGCGTTTTTCGTACTGGCCACTTTAATCACAAATTTCTCCTCTTTGGTAAGGAATTCCAAATTCAAATTTGTACAGCTATAGACTCATGTATTTGTGCTTCGATGATCGTCATTCATTTGTTTTTTTCTTCTGTTTTTTTCTGTTTGCGTCACTCATTTTACAAAATGGAAAACTTAAAATATCGCATTATTTACGAGTACGAGTTCCGCCGTGGCACTAGTGCTGCGGAAACAACTCGAAGGGTGAATGATGTGTATGGCGGTCGTGTTGCAAAAGAAAACACAGTTCGTTTTTGGTTCCAACGTTTTCGTTCTGGAAATTTCGACCTGCAGAACAAGCCCCGTGGACGGCCTGAGACTCAAGTTGATAATGAAGAGTTGAAGGCTATTGTGGAAGCGGATCCATCGCAAACCACGTCCGAGTTAGCTGCAGGCTGCGATGTTAGTGATAAAACTGTTTTAATTCACTTGAAGCAAATTGGGAAGATTAAAAAGCTTGAAAGGTGGGTACCTCATGAATTGACTGAAGCAAACCGGCAAACGCGCGTCGACTGCTGCGTTACATTACCAAACCGGCACAATAATGAAGGTATTTTAAACCGAATCATTACCTGTGATGAAAAATGGGTTCTTTACGATAATCGGAAGCACTCAGCGCAATGGTTGGATCCTGGCCAGCCAGCCAAATCCTGCCCCAAGCGAAAATTAACCCCAAAAAAGTTACTTATAAGCGTTTGGTGGACTAGTGCCGGTATTGTTCATTACAGTTTTCTCAAATCTGGCCAGACTATTACCGCTGATGTCTATTGTCAGCAATTGCAAACCATGATGGAAAAGCTAGCGGCTAAACAACCTAGGCTGGTCAATCGCTCCACGCCACTGCTGCTTCACGACAACGCTAGACCACACACTGCGCAACAGACGGCTACTAAATTAGAAGAGCTTCAATTGGAAAGTCTAAGACATCCTCCGTACTCCCCGGACCTTGCTCCAACAGATTACCATTTTTTTCGAAATTTGGATAACTTCTTGCAAGGGAAAAAATTCAACTCCGATGGGGCAGTCCAAATCGCCTTCAAAGATTTTATTGATTCCTGGTTCTGGTTTTTTTTAGTAAAGGGATCAATGAACTACCTATGAGATGGCAAAAGTGCATAGAAAATAATGGTTCATACTTTGATTAATTAAATATATTATATTAAAAAATATTCGACTTTTTGTTCATCCCATACAAAACGCCAATTTCATATGTAAGGACCTAATATTTTACATAGTAATATGGCTAATAAGTATTACAAATATAATACATTTGGTTAACTTTTTGTGAAGATTTAACATTTATGTGGTTACTTACTCATACATACATATCTAACTTCTTAGCGGATATTTACTTATAGTTATAGGTTGATGCCTGTGGGATCCCGTATGCTCAAAATGCGGGCCCCAAGGGTCCTATTAGTAACCTTCGAGAAGTCAGTAGGGCTGAGTGATGCCAAAAACACTGAGGTGTCGGCAGAGAGCCCCCTCGATCTTGCCTCATATGTATTGAGCCCAGAGGGCGCTGGAAGACGAGGTTATGGAGAATTTATTGCAGGAATTACTGTCAAGAATCACAGATATTTTTGCGAATAAAAACCCATTACACACCGTAGGTATACACTATTTCTGTGTGCGACCAGAATTGTCCGATGATAATTTTTTCCAAGTAATAAGAAAACAGCAGTTTTCATACGTAATGAAATAATTATCGATTCTTACGAATTATGCCATATAAAGATTTAAGGAAGGATTTTAATAGGTTAAGCCCAGCGCTGAATTTGCTGACCTTTCCGTTCAGCCGGCAGCTGGCGGGCGATACAATGTTGTAGGCATAGATGTGCAAAATGTAATCAGATTAATAAAAATGATTACATTTTACGTTTTTTACTATTAATATGACTGCATTTTGCTCATCTATGTTTTAAGCACTACAGAATCCCAGATTGCATACACATTTATGATTTCTTAATGTTTTAAATGGATTTAATAATGATCACAGAGCAAGAAAATTAAAATTACGACTACATTTTGTTTTGGTTAATCATTAATCAGATTACATTTTGTCAATCTCTGGTTGTAGGTAGGAAGGTATTGTTCGGAGTGTTATAGTTACAATTCAAAACTATTTGGACGAAAGTACGAAAAGTTGTTACATATTGTAATATCTGTAAAGATAAGTCGCATTTACGTTTAAAATGTTTTAATAAATTTTATTAAAACTACATTTGATCACGTTTCATTGAGACTATATTAATTTTTTAACTTTAATACTGTCGGTCCCACGGACCGACGCCAGACGAACAAAAATTCTAGTGCCGGTCCCCAGGGACCTCACGGAAAATTCACTGTCGGTCCCCAGGGACCGGCGCCGGGCTTAACGTGTTAAGGAAGATTATAAGGATTTATATCATTCAAATATTTTTCTTTGTTACATGATTTATAAATTAAATTGGCACACAATATACCTGTAATCATGCTAATATGCGTGCGTGCATATTTATTAAATGTCGTCAGTAGCATTATTTATCTAATAGCAATGTCAACATATTATGGAATGGAAAAAATCATTCATAAATACCATCTATAGTTAGATCTAGATTCCTATATATGTACGTTCATGAATATGCTGAACGACTGTTTAACCAACCTAGAGTAACAAAGAGCAGTCAGCCATGATTTTAATTTGTTATTTCATTCCATTGTATCTTTCAGAATTCTTTCCACATTATAACAAACGTGGCTTAAATGGATACAAAAAAGGGATTGCATGTAGGAAACAATATGATTGTTAATGTGCTGTGAAACAAGATGATGCAGAAGTACTTATTTGTACATTAAAAATCGAAGAGATATATGATCCTGGGTTCGAGGCCCGGTAGCGGCAAACTTTTCTGTGAGGAGCAAATAAGTTTATCGCGTGTCACAGTCGTGACATGTGTATATATATTTCAGTATGTGTATATTTATTTAGTATACAGTGTTTAATTTTAGTACATGTATAAGCTTAGTTTGGGACTAAGTCATTATTTGTAATTGTCCGTAAATAATATTAATATAGTGTGTATAATAAATAGGCCGCACTGCGGATTTTACAGCTATTTCTGTTAATCTTGAATTAATAGAAAAGCGCACGGATTTGCAAAAAAAAAGACATACGATAGATTGTTTTAGAATGACACATGGAGCAAAATAATTTCCGTGCGCATAAATACCTCACGGTAAAAATATGCAGTCCTGCATAGACCTTATTATAATAAAGAATAGATGAGTAAAGATTGATGAAAAATATATAGGTACAGTTAACTCAGTCTGACTTACGAATATCAGATAAAGAGGATTCTTACAGAGTGTAAAATTAAAATCAGGTAAGTACTCTGAGTTGGGAAAACTACTTTTTTTGGTTCTATTCTCCCCTCTGTGCGAAAGGCAAAAGCTTTCGCCATTCAGCCATGTCAGAAGTCATTGGAAAAACTACATAAAAAGTTTTTTTTTCGTAGTGTCGTTCGTTGGTGAACGTACATAAAGGCCTTTACAACTACACCGGGCTTGAGTGAGCGAGCACTGAAAACGCTCAGACAGCGATTTATGGGTTAGGTGGCAATGCAAGGGCACCCCTGTGGGTACGAACCTCTACTTGGGCAACCAGCAAGTGAAAATAAATCTAATGGTGATAGACTAGCATTTCGTAAGCGACTACTTTGAGAAGAGACGCCGATTAAAACTCAAGACTGCGTCGGAGGAGTTCAAAAGATAGTGATTTACAAAGATAGAAAAATATGACATTCAATTGCACAAGCAACTTAATAAAAACTCGGCGTGAAAATAGATTGTGGACACTGACTCCCTAGATTACAAATTTTGCCGTACGAAGTCGCGGGATACAACTAGTTTGCTATAAATTGACTACATTGAATATATTAGTAATGTTGTGTAATGGTGCGTGTATGAACCTGTCAATTGTAAACAATGTTACCAGGTGGCTTAGTTAGCACGGGCGTCCCGATTTTCAGAAGTCCATGGATCAGTTCCGATTAGAGCTTCATTAGCACGCCAAATGTCCCAATTTGTGAGAATTTTCGTCAAATCCGTGAATGTACCTAGCACATGATTTAATTTTTAAAAAATGTTATTGTAATAATGAACAATGAGAATGATTTTTTTTTACACTGGCACGATATAGTCACTACAGACTACCTGATGGTAAGTACAGTGTAGTCCAAAAACGAAAGCGACTATCAAAGGATGGAAATCCTTTGATAGTCTCCATCGTCATGTCGGCCTACATATACCACGACTGAAGGTCTCTAGGTATATGAGCTACTGGATATACACAAGCTGATCCCGAAACGCGACAAGCCGAAACTGGTCACTATGACGGGCTTTACACCCATGTACTGTGGTCGCGATCCAGACGGGCACCGACGCCCTACCACCTCGCTGCTGCTCGTTTAGCACCACCCAGGAGTTACGTGTAGGGAAACTAGGGTAAAGCCTACGGACGCGAGCAGCTTCGACTCCCAAATATTTAGCTTTTATATGATATTAATTTGTGGTTTTGTTTCCTAATCTTGTAATTAATCCTAAGAATATTTTATAATTACTATTAATATATCGTCACGCTATATCCATTTCAGTATGAGCAGAGATACACTAGAGGCTCCAGGCCGCGGAAGGACTTCGAGTCAGTATCCCATATCCGTAGCTCTGGTGCATACGCGAGTGGAGTATAACCCCAGTGGTTTTAGTCGGTAGGAGTCCCGACACCGGGGAACCGGCCCTCACTGCTCCCCTGACGGTTCAAGATGATTTCCACTGAGTTGACAAACAAAAGAAAAAAAGAATACATTAGTGGATGTATCCATTAACGTAAGCTCAAAGTGGATACATATAAAAATGTTTACTATACATTGAAATATTTTTCTAAACTTAATATAACAAATAACAATATACTATCGTGCTATATTCCTTTCGGAGTGAGCAGAGGTACTATATTGGTTGTACATCTTGCCCAATATGACCTTTAAATTATACTAGTATAAATTGAAATCGTTGCTCTTATATCTGTTTGTCTGCGCGCTTATATCTTCTAAACTCCATAACGGATCGTAACGAAAACCTTCCTGGTAAAAAAGGTGTTGTATAACGCAAAAAAAATGTTTTATTATTAAGCTTTATGAATAATTTGATTAGAAAAAATCAAGTGATGCGAATACAATTGTAGTTATTTTGTTTGACATCCCGATAATAAAAAGCTGTCCCGATATCCGCTGTATGAGATTTGGCAACACTAATTGTTGAACAGCAGCCAATCCCGCCATGACAGCATGCGTCATCG
The DNA here is from genome assembly GCA_036320925.1 of Automeris io. Taxonomy (NCBI): domain Eukaryota; kingdom Metazoa; phylum Arthropoda; class Insecta; order Lepidoptera; family Saturniidae; genus Automeris; species Automeris io. The sequence goes on from JAUDJH010000024.1 coordinate 3,598,979, forward strand.
ACCCGCGTGAACATGCAAGCGGAGGTGCTCGCTAGGCGCCAGCGGTCACGCCACCTCGACCGGTAGCCGTTGCATATGTCGCAATCGCAAACTGTTCAAAGAAACCAAGGACCTATTATATTTTGCTATTCAGTGGCATTTAATATGAAGGATGAGCTCATCGCTATTTTTACATTACAGTGACTTACCCCGGCGGCTTCGTCTTCGTAGACAATAGTGGAATACTTCAGTATAAGTTGACTTCCTTTTGGTTATGCAAATATAATAAATATTACGAAGCTATAAACTTTCCACTCGATTTTCTTTGTACACAGTATGAGTACCAACCAATCATGAGTAAGCAATTAGGCAGTTTAGTTTTAGGTTTCAAGTTGAAAAATATATACCATAAATATATACTATAACAATTACGCAAGCACAATCAAAATAGGTTCAATAGAATATCATATCATAGTAAGCCTGAATAAATATTTAAGTAACAATAATTAAAATCACTATATATATATATATATATATATATATATATATATATATATATATATATATATATATATATAATAAAACACCGCCGCGTCCGCGTCCGACTGTCTGCTCACGAATAACCCAGAAACTACTGAACGAATTCTAATGCGATTATCATCAATGGATAGAGTGATTCATGAGAAAGATATTTTCATTCATTACGTTGTTCAGGATTTGTACAAATTTTTGAAAATATTGGAATAACTCAAGCCGCCTGGGAGCTTTCATCAAAAATATTTTGATAATATAACAAAACAATGTATAGTGGGATCATTGCTATTTTATAGATCAACAGAAAAGTCCGAGATTATATATACATATCTTTAAAAGATAGCCTACAGTATCCATTTCAACTTCTATAAAATGCTCACGTTAAAAATGCGGTAATTATTTCACTATTCAAACGGATACAATATTTATTCTTATAAACTTGAATACGTTACTTACCTTCATACACATTATGATAATCATTTACACATTATAATTTTAATCAATATCTAAAGAACTATCGCATAATAAGAATGAAACAGCACAAAAATAAATTCAAGCGCAGCTATTACAATGACGACGATGTAATAAAATAAATTAGTCACTACATATTTGTTCTTATTTTGAAAAGAAGATAGAATATAAACAACAGAGAGGAAAGGAAGAGAAGTAGGAGATGATTAACACGTCATTCATGACAGTATGGAGTTGGCCAGGTCAGCTGGTTTACAATTATTTATATATTGCATTATAGATTGAAATCTGGACAAATTACATTTTCAATATCAAATAACGTCTTCTCAGCCATCATTAATTAAATACCTAAACCAAACGAATATAAACGAATTATTACATTGTATTGCAGTTCCAAGTACCTGTATGAGCAATTCCTAGTAAAAGGGGCATGTGAACTGAGAATTTAATAAAAGCTGATGTTTAAATAAAAGCAGATAGCTACACATGCCTTATGTGTGTCATCAGACAGGACCCCACAGCGGATGCAGATAACATTTCGCTGTGTTGACATCATTTAAAGTTGCATATGAAACTACCGACAACTGCTTACATATTAGTTCAAGATGATGTGGCCACATTCCATATCTTAATCGCTATATTTACGCTTTTTACTTGAGTACTTTTCTCTTAGTTTTATTCAACAGCGCAACATCGCTTTGCTTGCTTTTTTTCTTTATTACGTAATAAAAGCGCTTTATTGTAGGCTTAGATATTATAAAATATTTAATGTTTCAACAGTAATTATTTTACTAAAACGTGGGTCAAGAGCTCGGCCGGAGACTAGTAAACGTGGCATGATTGTCGGTGAGAGGAAACCTGTTTGGTTTAGTAGTGGGCGTCTACCTCACCTCGCTTGGAAAATTTGCTTGTATCTTGACGAATTATAATTCTCTTAGCACCCATGATTGGGAAAGAAAAGCCAGTTTACTTTTGTTTTAAGGTCTTCCATTGTTATCAAACTTTAGCTTTCGCCGTAGATACTGGATTGTATGGATAAGTACGTCATAAATTATTTATCTGCCTATATACACTTTACATAATTATACCCTTTTCATTTTACGAATTCTCCTATGACAGGTGTCAGTTATAGAGCACCAGTGAAGAAGTTGCATTAACCCTTCTTTGCATGATTTTTTTATTTTTTGTAAAATAAATCAGGCTGGTGTAATTGATGCTCTATATTAAGGGAAAAATAATCTAAAAAATCCTAGTGTAAATAAATAATATGAAAATAGTAAAAAACAATATGATGGAAATTTACATCATTATGCAATGCCGAATGTTTAGCTCAGTACTATTTAAATAAATAATAAATAGAATATGTTTGTACATTCTTTATTCTTGATGATAATTTAAAAAGCAATTATTATTTTTATTAAGACACACAAGTTAACTTTGCATTTTCCACATGATATTGTGGAGTAGCCTTTAAATTTGGGGTATTTACACCTGAGTGACCCACCCACTGTTGGCCAATGCTCAAGACCTTCTTTCCTTATATCTGTCGGCGACGGAGGAACAGGAGAACCGTTTCCTTTTTTATTTATCGGCTATTCTTCTTCATGGATGCTGCTCCTGGGACGCCCCCTTTTAACATCTTTAGTGGTTCCCTTGTTGCATAAGACAAAGGCCAATTCATTTCTAAATTGACCCATTTTAAGAAGACTCTTTTTAGATTCAACTCCTTTCCTGAACATTTTTGTAATAGATAATCCAAGATTTTAAATAGTCTGTAATATTCTGGATGACCTATTGGTTTGTGTAGTTCATTGTTGTTAAAATGTGATGATAACTTTATTTTCTCAAATTTGTTCAGTGGAATTGTTGAAGTAATTGGGTCATAATCAAACCTAGGTGATCAATATGATCTTGTGCTAGGATATTTTTGTACTGACACGTATAACAAAATGCCTAAGAACTTATATAAATCATATTATATTATATATAAAATTAATATATAAAACTGTCTACTCCACTAAATTATTGATGAAATCTTTTGTGATGAAATGGTTGAAATATTGAAATGGGCTTGATACATCATCTGGAGTAGCAGAACTCCCCAAGAAAGTAATTTCATTTGTTTCATACACCAAATTCCTTTTTTTCCAAATCAAGCTTCTTTTGTCAAATGAAAAACTGGATGAAAACTGCAAATTAGATGAAGATGATGTGTGAGAGGGTTCCATTTCATCTGGGTCTAGAAGAGGAGGATCAATATCAGCAGTTACATCCACACCATCATCTGCATCATTATCATCAATTTCGTCCTGAAACACTCTTACAATTTTATCAGCACCGTGGTGTTTATCATCGGAATCTTGGCCTTAAAGGCCGTCTTCCGAGAGCCAACCATCTTCTAACCGTCTTAGATAAAGTTCGATGTCCATATCTTTCAAGTTTTCTTAGAAAAACAACATATGATAAACTTATAGTATAAACATTTTCGCCATACATTACAAGTGAGGCAACTGCATAGTGATGTATGTGATCTGTCACATAGATTTGAGAAATTTATTCAGAGTGTTTCAATATAAATTGTACATAAAATAACAGAAACACAGAAACAAAACTTATTTCCACTCATTATCACTTTTTATAGCAGATAAATCTCACTTCAGTTTCCTGAAACAATTTATAAAGTCGGCCGTTTTTTCCAGTCACAACAAACAGCGGATTGACAATTTCAAGTTCGTTTTACCGATAGTGACACTTGCTTATTTTTTACAGCTACGCTTTGTTTATTTGCAATGGATATCCAAAAGGTATCCAGACACGATAAACTTAAAGTGAGCTTGTTATTTTATATAATTTTTGAGCATTCAATGTTATGATGGAAATTTCTATCACCATGCAAAGAAGGGTTAATCAGTTTACCAAGTAAATAATGTTTGATTATCACAACGAACAAATATAATCGAATAGCTTAGAATCCGAACTGCTATTTTATAAAGTGAATAATTGTTTAAAACATATACACATATATAAATACATAATTAAAAGTTTAGTTATATTGTATATTTATAGATTTTTTTTTTATATTATGAATACTTGATTGTTACTTAAGTTCACAAAGTTTATTTGATTAAAGATATAAAAAAATAACAAATAACAAAAATAACAGACGAGTGTGCTTCATAAAATACGTAGCAAGCTAAAACGATTTTATCCATTTTTAATCGTGTCACTATGATAAAAACTAAAAAATGGGCCGTAAAATGTTACTGTTATGACAGTGAATATTAATTAAATTTGTTGTTTTAATTATATTATTTAGGAACAATATTCATGCAAAAAACAAGTTTGTTTGGTCCCTGAAACAACTATTTGACGTTTTATTTAGATTTTTTATTTTTGGTACCTTATTTTTTTAATATTTAATTTCACTATTCATGTGAAACGTGCAAGTTTACGTTCGAAGAATTGTCATAAAGGATTTCCTAAAATGAATAACGTGTAATTAACGCTGTTAAAACCTCAAATATAAAAGTAAATTGTGATGGACGGCGGCAAGTCTTCAACGAAATCGAAACAGGTTGTGATTTTGTTTAGAACTTGGGTAGGTCCATTTAAGGTGCCACAAAAAATAAGGTGCCAATAAAAGGACGGAAATCCATTGTTAGAGTGTCATTCTGGCATCGGAATTTCTTGGAAAAAAAGCATAGGAGCCATGGGCCCCTTGAATAGAAACGCTCGGAGCGAAATATAATGAATCCTTTGTAAGCGCAGGCGCCGAACGGTCTGGCGCGACGCAGCCAGTGCGCGCGACATGCCGCGCCGCTAAGTCTAGCGCTTGACTACTCTTGCTCCAATATTGTATGTATTGTATCATTAGGGCTGCTTTGTCACCCATGTCCACGATCTTGACATAGATGACGAGAAGTACTTCTATCTCCTCACGTCCTGCCATTCGATTACTTATTTATCCTAAATATTAAAACTGACAAATTTTTTCTTGCCGAGAATTGCAAAAATATCTTAACATTAAAGTATGTTGCTTTTAATGCAGTCATGAATAAGAGCTTATCAACGGTACAAGTAAATGTCAACTGTAGTCTACATTTACTTTCACTATTTTATGTATATTTCTGTAATTTACTATATTTTAAAGTGCTTACGAACGGATTGCCACGTAATAAAATTTTTAAACAGTTTTCACATGATCTGCATAAATGCACAATGCACATGTAATTGCAGTCCTTGATGTTAGAATATTATAAATGCTATGATTATAATAATAAGTCTTTTTATGACATCATGATTGACTTTGTCATAAGGACGGAATGTTTTAAAGATTACATACAAAGTGGAGTACATTTACGACAGTAATATCAATTTACCTGCTTTTGTGGAAGTCACTTATCGATCCTATCATGACAGATATTGTTCTAGATAAACATCACCATTTTGCTTCAAAATAAGGATTTTATTATCAATAACGCAGATATATTTGTGGGTGCGCTTTACGAAAATAATAAATGAAAATAATGAGTGTATAATTTTTTTTTATAGATCTTAAATAAAAATAATACTTAAATATATAGGTACGTGTACCCTGAAATCTCCTGTCACTGCCAGCGCTCGTTCGCGCGATGGTCCTTAGCGACAGGGCATGTCAGGCGGTCCTCACGTTCTGTGAGTAAGTCATGGTGAGAAAGGAGGCGGCGGAGAGGAACAGGAAGGCAATAGCCGGCCCTGACAATCCGATCCGCCGCCCACGCAGGACAGGACAAAGGAGGAGGGCCTTCGCCAGAAGCCTTCCTCCTTAAAACCGGATAAGACGCCTGGGCGGTGCGCTTGAGGGAACGTGCCGTCCAACTTATCTAGGCGAGAGCGGTGTGTGACATGTTTCCGCACACCGCTCCAAAATATTGAGATGTGCGAGGGGTGGCTCCTTACACTACTCCTCGCAGTGCAGAGATGTGGCTTTACAAAAAGCCAGAAGTTACCGAGAGTCGGATAAGAGGATAAGACTGTACCCCCGGCCCCGGTCAGACGGGAAGAAGGAACACTCCGGGGGTTTTAGTCGGTGCAATTCCGACACACCGGGAGGCAGCCCTCACAACCTCCTGAGGTCCGTCAGGGATTTACCCCGCGTTATGAAAAAAAAAACCTGAAATCTTAATAAGATAATAATTGATGTAAAAAGTTGTGGACTTGGTAGATCAAAGCGATTGACCTTTTCGGGCTACTCATGACTTAAAAAAATAAGGGTTAAGTTCATGCGCTTTGTTCTACGTCATTGTTAAACAAAGAGAAGCTATGCGCTTCATAGATGAGTGGATGCAAACATCACTAGTTTACAACTATGAAACTCACAATGTGTTATAAACACGACCTATCGCTTGGCGTGATTAAAAATAATCATTACCCACTGCAGTTTTTATAAAAAAAACCGACCACAACTATTGAAAGATCAAAACATAGTGTGTCTAAAAAAGAGATGGGCAATATGTAATCTAATTAATGATTAACGATTACAAAATGTAGTCGTTATTTTAATTTTTTTGCTCTGTAGTCGAGATTAAATCTCTTCAAAACGTTAAAGAATCATAAATGTGTATGCAATTGAGGATTTCGTAGTTTTTAAAACATTGAGAAGCAAAATGCAGTCATATAAACGGTTAAAAACGCAAAATGTAATCGTAATCATTTTTCAGTAATCTGATTACATTTTACCCATCTATGGTCTACGAATAGTTACCATAACCTTTCGTCAGTGACGTATCCCATGACAGGAAACGGTAGAATGTCCTTATCTCATTAGGTAACTCATATTATTTCTTATAGAACAGTTAGAATGCAATTCAAAGTCAAGTATAGTGAAAAAAATTACATAAAGAAATATATTAGAGAAAATCAGATTCAGGATTAGGCTCCTGTAATGGATTCTACGGACGAGAGGATCACCAAGCCATCCTGCTCAAGTCTTGCTTTTCATAAGACTCAAAGTTTTTTTAAAGAGCTTAAAATAATAAGAGCTAGGATATACTCTGCCTGAAAAATTGTTTCTTAGTTTAAAGATATAACAATCGAGAGAGTTAAGAGTTGTGTTTTTTATTGTGTATTGCACTGTTCCTGATCTGTTTTCCTCATACTATAAATTATTTTAATATGTATTTATTTTTATACTTATTAGGCGAAGTACTTATACTAAGACTTAGATTTATAGACGTTATTTCGACTTTGCTTAGCAAATCGCTCAAATAATAAATTTGGTTTGACAAAAAAACTGAATATATAATGGAAACTTGAGTATAGCCATAGTATTCACATAGCCAACTCTATGTTGACAAAATCGGCGACTTACCAATACCTTTGACATTCATCAAGTAAAGTCTAAGCAAACTTAAAGTTGTGTCCATTAATCTTAGGCTAATATTTATTCGTATGACGTACACTTCTTGACCTATTTGTACTGAAGCCGAGACTCGCTCTGTTTAGACAAAGGAAAACCTGTTTGTGCTATTCAAGTAATTTAAAATCCACTTTAAAGTATAACTGACTCATTTTACACTGATCGTCAACCATAAGCATCTTATTTTATAAATTAATTTAAATGTAACAGATCCGAAATACGAGCTAGCAGGTACATACTTATTAAAAATAAGACGCATAAATGGAAAAATAAACATGTTTTGGCAAATGTGGAGGCAAACCGCTGACGTTCAAAGAAAAAATAAAGGTATTTAGTTACAAATTTGAGAGTCACTATAATATTTCTTGGAAATCTTAGGTGATATTTTTAAAGTACAACTAGTAGCGCTACCGACAGCAATTCTTCAAGTAATCTCATTAAAATAAAATTATTCAGTTGCTGCTATAAGGTACCTATGGTATTCTAAATTTGAAACAACTATTTTATTTTTTTCCTAAATCTATTCCAAAAGGTCATTAGTTTTCTTCAAGTTTTCCGTAACCATTGGCAATTGACTAGATAAACCCCAATGGCCTTATTATCAGATCAACTCAAAATAACGGCATTCTTATGCAAGTGACAAGCTACTTTTAGTAATAACGGTTCTTAATAATTCTTAAATCAGGAGGTAGCTGTTGTGGCCTAGCGGATAAGGGACCGGTTTCCATACCCGGCAAAGTGAATGGTCATAGGTTCGAATATATACGTCATCATCATCAGCCCATCCTAGTCCACTGGTGGACATAGACCTCTCCAAATAAGCGCCACTGAGCCCGATCTTTTTTTTTTACACTGGCTCGACATAGTGACTACAGTGTACCTGACGGTAAGTACAGTGTAGTCCAAAATCGAAAACGACTATCAAAGGATGAAAATCCATTGATAGTCTACATCGTCATGTCGGCCCACATATACCACGACTGAAGGTTTCTAGGTATATGAGCTACTGGATATACACAAGCTGATCCCGAAACGCGACAAGCCGAAACTGGTCACTATGACGGGCTTTACACCCATGTACTGTGGTCGCGATCCAGGCGGGCATCGACACCCTACCACCTCGCTGTTGCTCGTTTAGCACCACCCAGGAGTCACGTGTAGGGAAACTAGGGTAAAGCCTACGGACGCGAGCAGCTTCGACTCCCAAAACTCTTCGTCTTCGGCTCTTCTCATTCAATCCCTTCCGGTCAACCTTCGCAAGTCGTCGCTCACCTTGCCGGGGGGCGCCACACGCTACCTCTGCTGAATCGTGGTCTCCACTCAAGAACTCGCCCGCTCCAGCAACCATCGGCTCTTCAGCATATATGGCCAGCCTACTGCCACTTCAGCTTGCTAATACGAAAAGCTATATCGACAACTTTGGTTCTTTGTCGGATAACCTGATTACGGACTTTATCTTTTAATATAGGTACCTCTGAGTTTCTCCAGATTATCTACGAATTTAAGCACCACATTCTCACCAGTGAAGAAAAACATCGTGAGAAACCTAGCATGACATCTGATAGAAATATCATGTGTAAGTGTCCAGAGGACGGCGATCAACTGCGCTACTGGTCGCGTTAGACACGATACAACCACTAATGTATTACTGCTCACCCTGTAAGGGATATAGCGTGAATATTTTTTATTATTATTATTTAAATCAGGAAATACTGAAGTTAATATTCTGTGGTTAGGCTGTAAAAGCTGTAGATGTCAGTCTATATATCCAGGTATGAAAGGATATTTGGTTTAAGCGAAATTTTTTGGTGATAAATATATATATATATATATATATATATATATATATATACATATATATATATGGAATCAGTAAAAAACGATGATTCTGATGACTGTGGACAGTACCATCTGTACGATACCTTTTTTTTGTAACCCGGGAGAAATCCCTACGGACATCAAGGGGCGGTGAGGGCCACCACCGGTGTTTCACACTTGCACCGACTAAAACCTCCAGGGTGTTCCTCCTACCTGTCTGCTAGGGCTGGAGACAAGGCCGAGCCAGCTTCCTAAACACACAGCGACGTCTGGCCATCTGCAGGCCGAATAACTACTTTTCGGGGAGTGGTGTAGAGTGCCCCTTGCTTTCCTCTATTCTTTGAGCGGCGTGAGGGATTTGTACATTACCTTTGTTTAAATATTTTTATTATTTCTAATTATTAAGTAAATCATTATTGGGCCTTATTTTACTTTTATTAATTTTAACACTCTTATCGATTATAAGAATCGTAGATATGGTAGCGTATCAGACTGCATGTAATTGTTATGCAAAGTACTTTACACGTTGGTTATCGCCTGCCAACAAGTTATGCAACTGTAGGATTTCTAGGAAACATTCCATTTCCTTCTACCTATACGTAAACAAATAGATTTTTTAAGTAATTTCTTAAAAAATAATTACAGTTTATTATCAGCATTATTAAAATTGTTCAAGGTCTAATTTGGAATTTTGAGATATTTAAAAAAATTGAGATGGATAGAATATTTAAAATCGACTTGTAGTGTAAAAAAAGTGTAAAAAATGCATAGAGACGAAGCATGATGAACAAAAAATTGTTTTTTAAAAAAATCTGTTTTTTTTTCTTTATAGTTTTTTTTATAGTTTTACACTTTTAAGCGACCTTTAACTATGACCATTCACAAGAGCACCCTCAAAAACATAGGATGGTTCTAATATTTTTTCCATTCCAATTCACGGTACGGTATCAGCTCATACTCGAAGTTTAAATATCTGTCCCGTGGAAGTTAAAGGGTTATCAACTATGTATTCAAATGTATATTACTTTTTATGTATTTATTTAATAAATCTTCAAGCGACATTTCGGTCTATACTAAGCTTTTTAAAGAACAACGTACTTATAAACAATGCGCATTATAATATTAGGTCCTTACATATGAAATCGGCGTTTTGTATGGGAGGAACAAAAAGTCGAATATTTTTTAATATAATATATTTAATTAATCAAAGTATGAACCATTATTTTCTATGCACTTTTGCCATCTCATAGGTAGTTCATTGATCCCTTTACTAAAAAAACCAGTCGGACGGGAATCAATAAAATCTTTGAAGGCGATTTGGACTGCCCCATCGGAGTTGAATTTTTTCCCTTGCAAGAAGTTATCCAAATTTCGAAAAAAATGGTAATCTGTTGGAGCAAGGTCCGGGGAGTACGGAGGATGTCTTAGACTTTCCAATTGAAGCTCTTCTAATTTAGTAGCCGTCTGTTGCGCAGTGTGTGGTCTAGCGTTGTCGTGAAGCAGCAGTGGCGTGGAGCGATTGACCAGCCTAGGTTGTTTAGCCGCTAGCTTTTCCATCATGGTTTGCAATTGCTGACAATAGACATCAGCCGTAATAGTCTGGCCAGATTTGAGAAAACTGTAATTAACAATACCGGCACTAGTCCACCAAACGCTTACAAGTAACTTTTTTGGGGTTAATTTTCGCTTGGGGCAGGATTTGGCTGGCTGGCCAGGATCCAACCATTGCGCTGAGCGCTTCCGATTATCGTAAAGAACCCATTTTTCATCACAGGTAATGATTCGGTTTAAAATACCTTCATTATTGTGCCGGTTTAGTAATGTAACGCAGCAGTCGACGCGCGTTTGCCGGTTTGCTTCAGTCAATTCGTGAGGTACCCACCTTTCAAGCTTTTTAATCTTCCCAATTTGCTTCAAGTGAATTAAAGCAGTTTTATCACTAACATCGCAGCCTGCAGCTAACTCGGACGTGGTTTGCGATGGATCAGCTTCCACAATAGCCTTCAACTCTTCATTATCAACTTGAGTCTCAGGCCGTCCACGGAGCTTGTTCTGCAGGTCGAAATTTCCAGAACGAAAACGTTGGAACCAAAAACGAACTGTGTTTTCTTTTGCAACACGACCGCCATACACATTATTCACCCTTCGAGTTGTTTCCGCAGCACTAGTGCCACGGCGGAACTCGTACTCGTAAATAATGCGATATTTTAAGTTTTCCATTTTGTAAAATGAGTGACGCAAACAGAAAAAAACAGAAGAAAAAATCAAATGAATGATGATCATCGAAGCACAAATACATGAGTCTATAGCTGTACAAATTTGAATTTGGAATTCCTTACCAAAGAGGAGAAATTTGTGATTAAAGTGGCCAGTACGAAAAACGCCAATTTCATATGTAAGGACCTAATATCTACTAGGGGTGTTACCGAAATTTACGGATATACTTATATTGAGATATACTATATTGAGATACAGAGCAAAGTATTGAGGTATATGTTATTTGTATGGATATATTTTTCGTATTTTATCGGTTCGGATAAACCAGGTTATATATATTTTTTACACAGAATTTTACTTATTCATTTATATTAAAGAGTAGACAAAATTGTGTCCTCATTATAACTAACTATAATCCAATATTATCTGACTTATTTAAACGGTTGGTTAATTAATATGGATATCAAAATGTTTCAGATATCCGATATGAACAGCTAAAATACCTCTATTTAGTACAGTGGGCGATACAGTGTTCGACGTTTTCCAAGAAATTTAGCTGGCCTTGGGACTACATATACATAACTATATGTGTTATTAAATCCATCATCGCATTAGATAACGCTTATTTAAATACTAGTAGCAATACTTTGAAATAACCGCCCAACGATAACATAACATTAAATAAATATTACGGTAAGGGTGGGAGCACTAAATCACCTTTTATTTTTTATCAACGTAACACCTAAATTGTACAGTGTATTAGTTTTAAATAAATAAATAATGAAAGAATGGTGATATAGCTGCATTTTATTGTAATAAGATTAAAAAGAAATGTAAGAAGATTAAGGTTTTATTTTAAGAGGATTATGGAAGAGTTTTTGAAGAGGACGGATAGATTTATAAAAAAATATTTTTCTGAGACCTACCTTTAAATCATCCTTGATATATTTTTCTATTTTCAGAAGAACTAATGAAGTTTGATATTCTTAAAAATATATATATAAAATATGCGTTTCCTTTATAGTTCTTATTCAATCGTAAAATAGTAACAATAAAACATAAAAAAATTTCAAGGACGAAAATAAATTTGGTATTTACAGGATGAAAAATACTGGAACTTATATCACTATTTTAACTCGGAGAACGCTGAATACGACGCTAACATTCCACTCAGACGCAACTTTGAGTTTCTTTCGGCGTTTCTTCTCAAGATAGTCGCTTCCGAAACGCTAGTAGATCATCATTAGGTTTCGTATTTTGGATGGGGGCTCAAGTCGAGTTCCGTACTCACAGACGTGCTCGTGCGTTGCCACCCAACCCATAAATTTGCCGGCTGAGCACACCAGTGTTCACCCTTTCGCTTGATTTAGTTAGAAGGTCTATCCCGGCCATCGACGCTATCATAGTGTGGCTCTCTGATCCACTGTTGAGTGTTGCCACTCTGATTCCATATCACAACAACCGCGTGTATGGAGTACCTAAGTATTGTAGGTACATAGTTAACATTGAATAGTGCAATTCATAACAGTGGAATGTTTTCAAAGAAAGCGTTTTTATATTACAATAATTAAATATGGATAAATGCTATTACAAAAATATAGTAGGTAATCTACTCTAATCTAAATTATTATCCAGATATTATGACTAAGATATATATATATATATAATATATTGCATACAATGGCCATAAGACTAAGCAATAATTATATCATATAAAAGTTTATGTATTATGATCTCTATGTCGGAAATCCCTTGCATAGGTATATTTAAAATTAAAAGGTATGGAGAAAAGTTAAAGTTTTCAGTAAAGTAAAACATCACAAGGAAATTCGTATATTATTCTAGGTACTGCGTAATATAGTGCCCAAAATGATCAGACGCTAGTGTGCAAGATATATTGGATATAATCTTAATATATATAAATTACGTGTCACGTTGTTTGTCCGCGATGGACTCCTGAACTACTTAACCGATTTTAATCAAATTTACACACCACGTGCAGTTTGATCTAACTTAAAAGATAGGATAGTTTTCATCTCAATTCATAGTCACAATATTATTTTATTGCAAATTATTTGTTTATTATTTGCCAGACACAATTTTTAGCTAGCTCCAAAAGATTCTAACAGATGGTCTATGTTAAACGTACTGTAGGGGTTGTTACTACAATAAATGCGTATTCACATGTATCTACCATATATATTACTTTATTTATTCATCTTAATTTGAGTTGCTATTACAAGTCTTATAATAATATAAATAAAAAAAAAACAGATTATTTTATTCATATTCTGAAAAGAGGATTGAATGTTCATAGGCAACAGATAATGGATGGGAGGGAGGAAAGGGAGAAAGGGTGTACGTTTAGCTATGAGTTAATACGACATTCAGGGTGGTACAAAGTTCACCGGGTCAGCTTATTATATGTACTAAGAATAGACAATACTTCTCACTTATTGTTTGTACTTAATTATCAGTAAATACACATTAATATATTATAATGTTACTTAAGGGGAAATAATAATTTTACATTATTCACACATTTAAAATTATTAAGTAATATTTTGACAAAAACAATATAACAAAAACGTCCCTACATTGGTAGTTCCGGTCAAGCTTTTTTAGACATAAGTCGCAGATATCCTCAAAAAGGTCACCCTAAATAATCAGTGTGAACTCAGAGGCAATACAGAACACACCTTTATCTCAGCTCGTTGTTTCGTCATAATCATCGTTGTTTATTTACGTTCCAAGTCCTTATCATCTTTGCTTTTTTAGCCGTTGCTTGTTTTTTTATATTAACCGCTTTCACGGTTCTTTGTCTGCAATCTTTGCTGAAGCGTTATAAACAGCATACTGGTAGAGCGAGCTGGTCTCTAATAGATTTTCCTTCATCCAATAACTTTATAGTTTTTAACCGAAATTGGTATATTGTTTTAGACATTCTAAAATAATAAATAAACATCGTAATTAAAAAAAATATATATCTAAAAAAAAAATCAAAAAAAATTTCAAGCTTTTAGCTCTAAAAATGTCGATACTCCCGTACAACTTTTTATCCCCCTTTCAAGCCTTTACAACCCTTTTTTCGCATTAAAAAGTAGCATATGTCCTTTCTCAGGTTCTAGACTATCTGTGTACCAAACTTCATTTAAATTGTTTCAATAGTTTTGGCGTGAAAGGGAGACAGAGTGACTTTCGTATTTATAATATAGTAAGGATTGTCTGAATCAAAATAAAAACTCCAACAACAACATTGAGCAAAATTGATTAAGTATCTAAATCCCTGGCGTTTATTATGGAACTGCGTACAAGTCCATAATATGTTTTATAGATACTCCAGCAAGTAGCTGTTTACATTATTATGAAGTTAATTGGCTCAGTCAGACCATACACCATATATGGTAGGTTGCCAAGAATCTAGCCTCTCGCGCAGGGCGGTACCATGCCGCGTCGCTTGTAACGCAGCTTTCATTACGTGAAACGATTACTTAAGTCAATTCTCAAATTATCAATACCCTGTGAATGTTTTTTCATTCATTAAATTAAATATCTCTTATTTTCTATCTACATATCCTTATTATTTTATGAACAGTTAAGCAAGCTATATATTAGTTACATGTGTGAGGAATAATAAAAAAAAAACTAGCAATTTCTTTTAACTTTGGTTTGAAAATCTTACCCGCATAAACGTATTATACCCAAGTAAAATGTACGTTATAAAAATACGTTTAAGTATATATCAAGAAAGGAATTATTGAGAAGTGATACTGCGCCTAAAACCTATCAGTTTTTATCGAACAAAATCACGCGATGGTATTCTTTCTTTCGAAAACAAAATGTTACTCATATAGGTAGGTAGGTTCGTGTTCCCGCCCCGCCCTCACATTCCACTATCCACATAGATAGATCAAGATGACCAAGCGCTCATCTTGGAAGACAAGAATGTTAACAAAAAACAAAGATGTTTAGGAAATTAGGACGATCGTTGTAATTTATTTATTTCTTACTTTCTAGTTAGAATGATATCAACTTCTAAAGTAGCAATTTATAATTTTACACTGAATTTTCGTTTCTATATATAAAACCTATTAAAGAATTGTTACATTTTTAATTAATTTTTCCAATGCTTACACGGAAAGTACTGAACCTATTTCAACTAGACTTTGAATAATTTTCAATTATAAAAGTATCGGTATATTGGACATCGTTTGTTGTCAACCCGTAAAACTTTCGTTGTTCTATACAATTCTTATCAAGTGTACTTGATAAAATAAAGTATGAAAAAATTTTAAAAATGTATTTTAAAGAGTATTATCAAAACGGTTACTCAACTAAAATCTTGAGTAAATCTACATGCTTAACTACGTTATTTTATAAGTCTGATCCCATAGAAGTATAAAAAAAACATTATCTTGTTATACTTGAGCATTCAATAAACATATTGATTTAAAATTTAGTCCGATTTGGATTCTCAGACAGCCATTACAGTAATTACCAGATTTTATGTCAATTTATTTATTAAATGTCAAAGTATAACAAGGTAATGCTATTTACAAATAGTGTCAGTTAAAAACAAATCATATAACTATTTTTATGCAAAACAACTACGAATAGGCTAATTGACCACAAGACTTTTGTTGTAATATTTAGACCAGCATAACCACATGACAGCTAACAATGAACTCTAGCCCCTTCACAGAAGCTGCCGTTACTAAACTGCACCAAGCCTATAATTACCGCAAGATGTGGCTGGTTACTTGGCAGAACCATTGTAAATAAAAATCGAAATACGATGTATCACTTATCTAACTTCATTGTTACTCAATTTTCCTGCAAATAACAATCCCCTATTTCAATTTTAAAATGGTACATTTTCAAATATATGTATATATATATAGACGTGCATTTTTACTTGGTTATTATGAGTACACATACAAAATTTCATAGTTCAAATATAAAAAAACAATATTGGTAAAAAAAAACCTTTTCAACCCGCGGGGTTAAATTACAACAAAATTACATAATTCTATTTATTTCTATAGTAGTATGTTAGTACGGAGTCTAAGGCTGTGATTTACAGACTCTATTTCGACTCTGCTCACCAAAGTACTCAATAAATATAATAAATTCGCTTTGACAAAAACTGAATATATAATAGGAACTTGAGTATTGCCATAGTTTTTGTAGAGCCAACTCCATATTGACAAAATCGGTGGCTTACCAAATCCTTTGACATTCATTGAGTAATATAAATTGTAATGTGACTGATAGTGTTGGCTTCTATTAAAAACTGACTAAAACAGGCCACTGTAATGCAGGTTGTAGATGCCTTAAAAAGCTCTTATAATTGAAGTAACGAATTTGTAATATGAATGATATAATGTATTGAGCTACTGTCAACTCCTGTATGAAAAAGAGAAAATATTTTAACGATTATTTCAGTCTCCTACCTACATAGACGTAAGCAATTAAATCAATGTCTACCTACTAAAAATTAAACGTTGTAAAACATGTTATTCTTCGCCAGCCCCATCCAAGCGCATTCTATACCTTTTCTGTAAACGTTAGAGTGTCGCAGACAAACCGAAGAGAATATAACTATTATCATTAAAAATAACGAAGCTTTGTAAGGTTTTTTTTATTAATTTAATTCTGGGATTAAAGAGAGTTGTTCGGTTTATTTTTCCTGAAAAGTTATTAATAGATACCTATTATTTAAAACGACTATCAACTATATCAATCTATTGTCCACAGCGCATTTTCTTCTTTAAAACCAACAAGGTACCTATATATTGTAATGTATAGACTGCTAGAATGAATAGATACAAAGCAGAACGCTTCTGTTTTCGAATTATTATACATTGTTCGAAGGCTTTTGTATTAGTTATAAATATTATCTATTGTAGTATCTAAATGTTTTAAATAGAGCTTCGTGATACCTACCTACTTACGAAATTAGGTCATCAAATGTATGAAATTATAATTGACGTGACGTCGACGTATCAATATTACTTTATGGAGGTTACGTAGGAGCAAGGCTACACAAGTAGCCTTAATTGCGTCCTGTCCACAAAATGTCTTTAATATTTCTTGTTGCAGCTTTTTAAATCGTTTTTACGTTATAGGTATTGCATTCTTTACAAATAAGTTTCATAAATAACTAGCCAACTCGGTGAACTTCGCACCGCCTAACAGTCAATGAATGTTGTGTTAAGTTTTAGCTGAATCTACGGCTCTTCTACCACTCCCCTCCCCGTCTCTCAAAAAGGTTATTTCTTAAAAGAATTAGATAGCATTTTTGATGAAAGCTCCCAGGCGACTTAACAATTTCCGACATTTGCATCACTGTTTATCAAATTTCATCCAATTTACACAAAACCATACCTTAAAAAAATCCGATTAGTTTTTGAGTTTATAGCGAACAGACAGACGCGGCAGGAAATTTTGTAACATAATATGTACTTAGTGATACATATATAGTTAATAGTAGTTATAGTTCCAAGCCCATAACGCTTTAAGCTTACACTAATTATTAAAATATATACGTATATACGAGATTATTGTGGGTATATGATTATAAAATAACTTTATGGCTAAGTTACATAGCGAATTTTCAGCGCGCCGTTGTTATTTCGTATCGCATCACCTACGATTCCAATATTTACTATTATATAATTGTGAAAAAAAAAACTGAAAATATGCATAGCAGTTTAGCTTGGAAGCAAAATAATTTATCGATATAAGGCTAAAAGCGACATCTAGTAGCATTCGTAAAATTTAATCGCAATTATCGTTAAAATATTAATATTAAAGCGACATCTCCCGCTTATGCCTTGTAATTCTCGGCCATTTATAAAAGCAATGCGGGCGGTCCTACAAATATAACCCTTTTATAATTTCGTAAGTATTATAATATGATTTGGGAGTTAAACATCACATTGAGAATTAAGATGTAGGATATAACGTGGTCGACATGATACTCCTATAATATTAAGTTACGTTACGTTTGTTGTTTATAAGAACGCAGATAAGAATTTACACACACGGCTACTTGTTGCAATTCAATAATTGCGCTTTTTACACAAGATAAAACAAGACCAATATTTTTCCTGTATATAGTTAAGATTGAAGTTACTTTTGGAGAGTTTTTGCAATATGGTAAGGTACAAATAAACACAATCTTTTCAATAGTATATTTAGACAACATTCCAAACTTCCTCAAAGGCTGTACACAACTTTGCACAAGTAAGTGCAGCTGATAGAGGGTAGTTACTTATTGATATGATATCTTCAGAATAATTCACTTCCACTTTACCATGAGCCATAGCACCAATTACCATCACTATAGGTTCATCTTTGGGCACCAAATCACGACAATTTTGAACAATTTTGGAACTGAAAGACATTGTGACTTTCTTCACTCCAACAGGAAGATGAGATGTTACAGGATTCTTTATTACTTTTAGTAATTTCATAGGTCCATCTGAAGCTCTGATTGCAAACTTGTGCAATAATTGTACTGTAAATAATATTTGTTTTTAGTAAATTAATGATAAATAAACGAAATATATACATTTATATGGATTAACATGTCACATGTGGCAGCTCACTTCTGATTATAATACTAGGTGGCGCGTACCATAAACAATTTAGATCATATATTTAGTATATTTGCAATGATATGGGCAAAAATTACATAAAGGGAAAATTCTAACCAACTTGCACTTACAAAAAAGATATATAAATTTCAACACAATTCTAGAGGGCTGTTTAATCCTTTATCAATTTAATTGCCTTGTTGTCCATTGTGTATATATGCAATATTTTTGTGTGGCCCACACTCAGGATATCTCAATATTAAATACTTGTTGACACAAATGCACTTTATGATTAAACTAGCTGACCCGCAAACATTGTTTTGCTATATAAGTTATTGTAATATCTTCTACGATGTTAATTGAAATTAAGTGATGTTAAAGACAATTTTGTTCACAATTAAATACTCTTAATCAACAACACATTTATTTGGATAAAGATTAATATTATTTTGTTGATACATCTCTTAACAAATAATGCATTAATTTCGACCAAATTTGATTACCATAAAAACGGTTCTAGTGAGTTAATCTTAAAAGATAGACATATACTGTCGCAGACATTTTTTTAGATCATTTTAAGAGGAATAACCCTGTCATACAAATATTTTTGGTATCTTGAACGGTTTTCGCAGAGCATGCAATGGAAGCACTCAAGGATGAATAATTTTCCCCGTTTTTTTCACTATTCCATTACTTCTTCGCTCCTAATAGTTGCATCGGGATGTTATATAACCTAAAGCCTTCCTCGATAAATGGTCTATTCAACACAAAAAGTTTTTTTTTTTATTTGAACCAGTAGTTCCATAGATTACCGCGTTCAAACAAACAAACTCTTCAGCTTTATAATATTAGTATAGATAATAAATTTTGTAAACATTTCTTCAATAAACATGAAATGTACTAAATATGCCTTGAATTGACTGAGCAATGTAATAATAATAGATATATTGTGTAGTAAGCAGAGATATTATCAGAGGCTGCTTTACTTTGTGATTGGATGTCATGCTTAAAGTGACTAGTAGTGTACTGTTTTCTTGGCACTATACATGGTAGTATTGTGAGATGCTTTACTAAACAATCTAATTTTATAGAAACATCATTCTCTGTTTTCAATTAATGTATAATAGTTACCTATCAAACCAGCAAATCTCTTGAATGTTCTTGGTATCCTAGTCTGTGGATTTATTTCTATTAATACATTTTTTTCCGTATGAATATACACTTGCAAGAGTCCAGCTCTGTTGAGAGGAGAGTCCATTAACATGAGCAAGGACTGGTGAGTTATATCTGGACGACATGAACCTGGATCTCGATCATTTTTCCTCAGTATATTTGCGTGATCATCACAATTAAGCAATTCAAAACTATTGCCATTCTGAAACAGTTGAATAATCATGTATACTTAATTTTGTAGATAGAGTAGAGATTTAATAAATTAAATTCTAAGGGAAATACAAACTATTTTAAGTTCTATTGTTTTTTTTATTACAAGGTTTTGACGTTACCAAAGTCTAAGTTATCAAAGTTCTATTATAACTAGAAATAATATATAACACAACTATATATGAAATAAGTATACTTGGATTGTAATTGTGGAAACAGTCAATTTCAATTAAACATACATTATGGTGAGTCCAGAGTAAATATTTAATCTTTCACAAAACATCAGCCTTTTCAATAATTTAGAATTATTTTTCTCTTTCTCACTTTGTTTTTTATAAAGAATCAAAACATTTCTCTGTGACATGAGAGAAAAGAAAAATAATTGCAAATATATGAAAAATAAAAAACAAGCCTATGTATCAAGACATATGAAACATTTGATCTGAAAACATTACATACACACAAATAACTATTATTAAATACAGTAACAATATTATAGGTACAAGATTAATTGAACTGAAATGTTGGAAAACATCTCACTAATATATCAGTATTATCTCATTATATTTAAAGACTAATAGTTAAGCATATATAATAAAGCTCTAGTCTACAGGACTGTATAAGTGATTAAAACTATATGATAAATATAAATGAAGCAGAATAAGCTTAACAAGAGGTATTGAGAGATTCACTTCGAATAATTAAAGGAATGTCATTATAAATATAGGTCGTAAAAAACTGAAAGCGAAATCATAATAATCACCATAAATATACTAAAACAAATCACAGGTATATTTTGTTTTAGTCTACCATAGATACTTCACAGAGAAAGTTCGCCTTCATAACCCAGTGGGTATATAAAATACAGGCAGTGTGTAATGTGCAGTTACATATTGCAAATATATTATACTACACCATTACTAACCTTCACCGTCTCTAACTGTGCATTTTCTAAAATTACAATAAGGCGTTTTTCTTGTTTCTTTATATGTGAAGTCACCAAGTGTTTCGGTATCGGATCATATTCAAATTCATCATCTTTTGCAGCTAATTTTCTTTTTTTCCCCATTTTAATAAATGCTTTATTAAAATTAGGTTAGAAATATATAAATTATACAAAGAATTAAAAATCCTTGATTAAAATTAGGTTAGAAATATATAAATTATATAAAGAAAAAAAATGTTTTAAATTCACTAAGGCTCTTGACGTTACGTGTTAAACCAAAAATATATTAATCGGATAAATAACGATTAAATTAATAAGTTATTAGATCCAGGGCATAATAAACAACATTAAACACACGAGTTCTGTTGTCATTTGTCAAGTTTTTTTTTTTTGTTATGTTCTCCTTTTGTGGGGAAGGCAAAGGCATCTACGCCATACAGCTATGTCAGGCAATTTCTTTTCGTGTCTTATTAAATTTTTGATAATTCTTCCCGCCACGCTCCAATAACTCTGTCGTAGTTTCAATTCAATCTATCTTATTTTCATGTTTTGTTTGTTGCACCATTTCTATACACGCAATATAAACGTCGAGGAAGACTATGAAGATTGGCGTGAAAATTCAGCGACCCAAGGGACGCATCATTCCACTAGCGTATCGCCAAAAATCCATTGATTCCCCATCGCACACGATCGACCGAGTATTCCCCAGTTGCTCAAGCCTACAATACAAGCTCAGACAATAATTAATCACTCAGCCGACCGCCACAACAAGAAAACAACAATTATTCCATAGATGGGCGTAATCAAGATTTATTTTTATCAGATTAATAATCAGATTACAAGTAATCATGATGAATGTAATCATGATAACTTGTAATCTGATTACTTTTAATCAAGATTACATGAGTAATCATTGATCTTGATTACAATAATCATTCAATTACTCATGATTATTTTAATGATTACTTTTGAGTTCTGGGTGAGAGAGAGACCAATTAAAATTCTCGTTTATTTAATTTTTCAAGTTATCTTGTTTCAAATTAGCTGACCCCGAATATCCGTCTCGTTGAGTAATTCATTATAACGGTCTGTGAAGTTGTATACAGCAGAAAATGGGGCGCTGCCGTCCGGCGGAGAAGGGAGGGGGTGGCGTCCAGCGGAGAGTGGGGCTTGGTGTCCAGCGGAGAGTGAGGGAGTGGCGTCCAGCGGAGAGTGGGGGTGGTGGAGTCCAGCGGAAAGTGGGGGGGGGGTCATTACCAGCTGAGAGTGGGGGGTGACTTCCAGCGGAGAGTGGGGGTTGACTTCCAGCGGAGAGTGGGGTTTGGTGTCCAGCGGAGAGTGAGGGAGTGGAGTCCAGCGGAATGTGGGGGGGGCGTGACTATCAGCCGAGAGTGGGGGGTGACTTCCAGCGGAGAGTGGGGGGGTAACTTCCAGCGGAGAGTGGGGGGAGTGTCGTCCAGTGGAGAGGGGGTGGCGTCCAGCTAGAAGTGGGGAGGAGGGGTGGCAAAAAATTAGATAAACTTTGGCCAGTGATTTTAACATCAACTTCAGTAATGAAAAATCAAAACCATCAACCAGCGTGCATCTGTATACCATCCACACTTATTATTTTTATAACATCGGCCTCGTTCCCTTTTTTAATTATCTCGCTATCTATCGGAAATAAATATTATCACATAACATTTTTAATTTATGATGGCTTTCATTAAGAAGTACCCAAATATTATTTAACAGATAGATGGCGCTATAATCAGTACATTGTATCAGAACCAATATGTATAAAAAATATTTCTAAACAATGAGATATATACATATATTATATTTAGCATGAATAATATTGGTTTACAGTAGTAATGGTGTCATAATTGCCACTCTAAATGCCACCCTCCACACTCTCCGCTGGACGCTACCCCCCACTCTCCGCTGTTTGCCCCCCCCACTCTCCGCTGGACGAGACCACCCCTCCCCACTGTCCGCTGGACGCCACCCTCCCTCCCCGCTGGACGCACCTCCCACTTTCCGCTGGACGAGACCACCCCTTCCCACTGGACACCATCCCCCACTCTCCACTGGACGCCACCCCCCACTCTCTGCTAGACGCCACCCCCCCACTCTCCGCTGGAACTCACCCCCCACTCTCAGCTGGAAGTCACCCCCCCACTCCCCGCTGGACGACACCTCTCTAACCTCCTTTCGCAACGCGCGATAAGAAACTTCGTTCCGTAAATATAGGCGAGCGCCACTCTGCTGTCGGCAGCACATTTACATATTAAACAGAAAAGTAATCATAAAAGTAATCATGATTAATTGTAATCCGATTAAAGATTAATAACCTTTAATCACCGAAAAATGAATCCTTTTTTTGATTAATTCGTTAAGCATTAATCATGATTAATGATTACAAAATGTAATCGTAATCGCTAATTTTAATCTGATTACATTTTGCCCATCTCTGAATTATTCCACTCGTTGAATCTGCATTCTCGAGTACAGAAGAGATGCAACCAATTGTAGTTTTGCCAGCAATCTTATCAAAATGTTTTTTTATATTTTTCTCTTTGTGGGAAAGGCAAAGGCTTGACGCCATGTAAGTATGTGGAACATTTTTCTTATTTATAAAGGCCGTAAGCATGTCTGAGATACTTTCTACATTACCGTATTTTAAGTTTTATAAAAGCCAGAATCATTTTTGAAATGTTTTCTTTTTCATCGTATAAAGAGCAGAGCATACTTATAGTAAAATGAAAAGTTCAAAAACATGTCATTTTTTTTTCTTTTTTTTTGTGGATAAAGCAATGGCTTTTACGTTATACATCGTCATTTCTTTTACGTCATTTCGGCTTTTTGGGAGTCGAAGCTGCTCGCGTCTATATGCTTTACCCTAGTTTCCCTACACGTGACTCCTGGGTGGTGCTAAACGAGCAGTAGCGAGGTGGTAGGGCGTCAGCGCCCGTCTGGATCGCGACCACAGTACATGTGTGTGAAGCCCGTCATATTGACCAGTTTCGGCTTCAGCTTGTGTATATCCAGTAGCTCATATACCTAGAGACCTTCAGTCGTGGTTTATGTGGGCCGACATGACGATGTAGACTACCAATGGATTTTCATCCTTTGATAGTCGCTTTCGTTTTGGACTACACTGCACTTACCAACAGGTACTCTGTAGTCACTATGTCGAGCCAGTGTAAAAAAAAAAAAATAAATGAAATACAGCCATATCTGGGGTCTTTTCTTTTTTTATTTCTGTAATGTCTTTCCACCACGTTTTAATGTTTATGTCGTTTTTTAAGTTCTTATTTTTCATCTTTTCTGCTTTGTTGTACTGTTCTTTAGTCGTTTGTACACAAAATAAAAGATCACGACGACTGATATGCAGGTTGGCGGGAAAACATAAAGGAAACATTACTTTGGTAACACCATGCCAAAAAACCTTTTATTTCCCCATCTCCAATCAATACTCCAACCTAGAAAAATCGACATTTGCTTTTTTATGTTTGATAAAAACCATAAAATTGTTCACAGTTAATTGAATGTTAAACTCAATGTTTCAACAGGTTTCAACATAGGGAAACAAATATCAGATTTTTAGTTATTAAACAGACTGTTGTTTCTGAAAAACCATATATTATGCATTGAGAACTATAAGTTATATATATATATATTACAAATTGTTTAATGTATTAAATTAATATTTTATGTAATACACATATTTAGAATATAAACATCGTTAAATTGCTTAGTTACTTATGCTTTCGTTTTATGGAAATAAAGTAGAGATGGCAGCACGTTAAATGTCAAATATAAATTAATGTAACTACAAAATCTCCACATAGCATTCGTCCTTCTCACAGACTAATAAATAATAAAAAGTTTTATTCAATTGTGAAATATACAGTTTTTCAGTGCAATGTTATTATACCTGTTACCTTTGAAATTCAAATAAGGTCATTTAATTCCAGTTTTATGATTGTGGAAGTTCGAAGGTTAATAAATGTAAACGATTGCACATAAAGTAATTTTTTTAAAGTAATTTGATGTCCATTTATTGTATTTAAAAAAATAATTGTAAGTTTATATTTTATTATTGTTTCCATAAACTGTATAAATTTTTTCTAATTATCAAAATATTTTACGAATATGTGCAGACAATTATAATGGCTAACGACAGGGAAGTATTGAGAGAAATATGGGATGGAAAATTACCTATATGTTTTCAACTTGCTCAAGAAGAAATTATGGAAATACAACAGCCTGATCCTTTTTATGTCATGGTTCCACGACTGAGCTACTTTCCTTTAGTGACAGATAAGGTGAGAAATTTATAAAATAAAAATACCTTGCATCAAATTTGAACAAAACAACTTATAATAAATTATCTGCTTTGTCTGTTTTTTAAAATGTGGACTGTAATGCTAACAAACAATAAAATGTTTATTATCATGCTATTGAACTAAGTTGATGTCAATAATCAATAAAATATATTAATAAATTATTTAAATATTGTGTTCAATATCAGATGAAAAGGCATTTTCTCCGGTACATATCACAAGAAAATGCTGACAATGAAATGTGGCTGGATTACAATGGTCAACCGTTGAAATGGCACTGTCCTATTGGATGTCTCTATGATCTGTATTGTGCTAATGATCCTCAGTTGCCATGGACACTTACAGTGCACTTCACAAAATTCCCAGAGGATATGCTGCTGCATTGTCCTAACAAGTTAGTATTATTTTGTATTGAGTCTATCCATCCCAGTTACTTCTTTAACTGCATAAACCTGTTTTGGGCTGAATAACAACTAATTAGAAGAAAAGATTAGTTCGGAAAATATTATGGTTTGTTCACTTTATTGTATTCTATCAATATTACTTATAGATATATAATATATTTTTATATTTATTATTTTAAATGTATATAAAAAAATATGTTGTTCCTTGAAAAGGGCTTGTGCCAAGTGCACTGTTCTAATAAATCTATTGTAAACATACTACAATTAAGTAATTGCTATATGATAAAATACATTCATTATCTCAAGATATAATGCATACTTTTTAGAGATGTTGTTGAAGCCCATTATATGTCAACGGTTAAGGAAGCAGATGTACTTAAACATAGAGGACAAGTTATGTCTACAATGCAGAAAAAGGATCACAATCAACTGTGGCTAGGCCTTCAAAACGGTTAGGCCTGTTTCTTTTTTTTAAGTATTTAGATGTAAATAATGTTGTTAATTACAGATTATAGTATCTCACTTAAAACCCATTATGTTAAGGTTACTTAGAGTTTTAAGCTCTTAATATCTCATTAAATTCATATATCATTTGAATTTGATTAAAACCTTCAAATTAGTTCAAGCTGTATACGAGGGCGGTTCGATAAGTCTTTAGCCTACAAAAGAAAAACGAAAATTTTGGAAAAGTAGCGATTTATTTATCTACATAGTTTCCTTTTAGCTCGATACACTTGATCCAGCAATGCTCCTACTTTTTTAACCTGTCTGAAAAAAAAGTTTTCGGAAGCTCTGCAAAATAAGCTTCCGTGGCGGCGATGGCCTCCTAATTCGACCAAAATATCTACTCTGCGAATGACTTTTTCAAATTTGTAAACAAAAAAAAGTCACACGGGGCCAAATCCGGGGAATATGGTGGATGGGGCAGCAGTTCGTAGCCAAATACGACCAATTTGGCAGTGGCGACGGCGGAGGTGTGAGCCGGTGCGTTATCATTGTGGAAGAACCTTTTTTCTTCGCCAAATGGCGCCGTTTTTTCTTCAGCTCGACATTGAATCGACCCAATAATTCAGTATAGTAGAGCCCTGTGATCGTTTTGCGCTTCTCCAGGTAGTCGGTGTAGATCACACCTTGTGAATCCCAGAAAACGGTGGCGATTACCTTTCCGGCCGATTGGACAGTCTTTGCCTTCTTCGGAGCACGTTTTGACTGTTCCTTGGTCTCTGACGTGTACTAGTGGATCCATATTTTGTCTAGGGTTATGAAATGACGCAAAAACTCCTTCGGATTGCGCTTAAACAGCACCAAACATTGCTTTGAAGTGATTTCACGATTTCGCTTGTTGTTCGGAGTGAGCGAACGCGGCACCCATCGTACCGACAGCTTTCTCATGCCCAAAATTTCATGCAGGACATGACCCACCCGGTCTTTTGAGATGCCTACAGTCTCAGCTATTTCGCGTACTTTCAATCGGCGGTTTGCCAATATGAGATTGTGGAATTTTGTCACGTTATCCTCCGTGGTAGCCGTTTTTGTGGCACCTGGACGTGGCTCATCAAAAACCGACGTGCGGCCACATTAAAACTGGTAAACCAATTTTTGATGGTCGCCATCGAAGGAGAAGAGTCACCGTACACTGCATCTAAGCGCTCTTTGATTTCGCTGCGCAATTTTCCTTCCAAAAACAAGTATCTTAACATGGACCGATACTGCTCTTTCTCCATTTTTTGAAATTCGCCAAAACGCTTGCTTCTACACGGAGTCAAATCTAAAGTACGTGCCTCATGTGGCTGAAATTTTGTCAGCAGCGGTCTAAAATAATGTATTACACGATGGTAAATTTCCCTTGCGATAGTGGCGCCATAAGGCGGTGAACTAAGTACTTATCGAACCGCCCTCGTAAATATTTAAGCAGTATGTTGTTACATTTGTAACCCTTATTTGGAATATGCACATGCTTATGAAATGTTTACACACTATATCATAATATGCATAATGATATTTTAATTAAAATTAACATAATTGTATAGTTTGCTTTTAATTAATAAATTGGCAAAAGAATTGTTAGCCATATAATATGCAATTATTGGATTTATGTTTAAAATATGTACATAATTACATAAATAAATAACAGTTAACTTTTATATCTATAATGTTAAACATCTTGAAATATTACAGCCACTGATAAATCTAAAAAAAAAGCAAATAAATAAAATATTAAAATAAATATTAAGCTATGTATAAAGTGTTTAAAGGTAGGTAATTTTTTATAGATAAATTTGATCAATTCTGGGCAATAAATAGGAGATTGATGGAATCACATGGAGACAATGATGGTTTCAAACACATTCCAATAAAAATATATTCTGATGATGGCATCTGCAATCAGCGTCTAGTCAATCCAAAAAATGATGATGGTAGTAGGAAGACACTTCAACAAATGATTTCTGAATTATATCCCAATAAAATAAATGGTATGTATCTATAACACCTTTATTTTATCTATCTATAATATAAAAATGAATCGTTAAATGTGTATAAGCGTGAAACTCGAGAACGGCTGAACCGATTTGGCTGATTTCTTTTTTGTTGTGTTTGTTGAAGTCTGGGGAAGGTTATTACGGAGAGAAAAATTTAAAAAAATGTCTGAAAATGTCTAAAACCACCATTTTTCTATATTCTCATACAGAAATTCGTAATAATATTTAAAAGTCAATTTGAACTTAACACCATACCATAAAGTTTAAATGTTAGTGGACAGGTTCCGGGAAGGCAAAACAATTATTGAGTGCAGAGATGGGCAAAATGTAATCATATTAATGATTTTCGATTACGATTACATTTTGTAATCATTAATCATGATTAATGATTAACGAAATTAATCAAAAAAGTAATAATTTTTCGGTGATTAAGGATTATTAATCTTTAATAGGATTACAATTAATCATGATTACTTTTCTGTTTGATACGTAAAATGTGCTGCCGACAGCAGAACGGCGCTCGCCTAAATTTATTGGAACGAAGTTTCTTATCGCGCGTTGCGAAAGGAGGTAAGAGAGGTGTCGTCCAGCGGAGAGTGGGGGTGGTGGAGTCCAGAAGAGAATGGGTGGGTGGAGTCCAGAGGAGAGTGGGGGTGTGACTTCCAACAGAGAGTGGGGGGTGACTTCCAGCGGAGAGTGGGGGGGTGTCGTCCAGCGGAAAGGGGGGGTGGCGTCCAGCGCAGTGGGGGATGGCGTCCAGCGGAGAGTGGGGGGGTGGCGTCCAGCGGATAGTGGGGAGGGGTGGTCTTGTCCAGCGGAGATTGGGGAGAGGGTGCGTCGTCCAGTAGAGAGTGGGGGGTGGCAATCAGCGGAGAGTGGGGGTAGCGTCCAGCGGAGAGTGAGGAGTGTGGCGTTCAGAGTGGCAATTATGACACCATTAATACTGTCAACCAATATTATTCATGCTAAATATAATATATGTAGATATCTCATTGTTTAGAAATATTTATTATACATATTGGTCCTGATACAATGTACTGATTATAGCGCCATCTATCTGTTAAATAATATTTGGGTACTTCTTAACGAAAGACATCATAAATTAAAAATGTTATGTGATAATAGTTATTTTCGATAGATAGTGAGATAATTAAAAAAGGAAAGGAGGCCGATGTTATAAAAATAATAATTGTGGATGGTATACAGATGCACGCTGGTTAATGGTTTTGATTTTTCATTACTGAAGTTGATGTTAAAATGACTGGGCAAAATTAGTGGAAGTTTATCTAATTTTTTGCCGCCCCTCCTCCCCACTTCTAGCTGGACGTCACCCCCTTCTCCACTGTACGACACTCCCCCCACTCACCGCTGGAAGTCACCCCCCACTCTCCGCTGGTAGTCACACCCCCCACTCTCCGCTGGACGCCACCCCCCCCTCTCCGCCGGACGGCGGCGCCCCATTTTCTGCTGTATACAACTTCACAGACCCTTCTTATGAATCGGTCAACGAGACGGATGTATGGGGCCAGCTAATTCGAAATAATATAACTTGAAAAATTAAATAAACGAGAATTTAAATTGGTCTCTCTCTCTCAGCCAGAACTCAAAAGTAATCATTAAAATAATCATGATTAATTGAATGATTACTGTAATCAAGATTAATGATTACTTGTGTAATCTTGATTAAAAGTAATCATGATTACGCCCATCTATGATTGAGTGACGTATAAATTTTAATATCAATATTTGTCAATTTTTATACATATAGCATTAAGGCCAGGTTCCTTCAAACAATTTTTAAAAAACAGCCGACAGGCCACTAGGATTTGGCAGAATAAAATCTGACGGGGAAGCTATTAACATTAATTAAACAATGTGACTTTGTTTTGAAGAAATAAGGCAGAACAAGGTCTATAAAAATAAATATTATTATCAATATTTGTCAAATATAGAAGATATTTACTAGAAATAAATTATATGGCAGGACAACGTTTGCCGGGTCAGCTAGTATAACATATAGATTAGACCCGCCCGATTTAGTTTTGAAGACTTTTCCCGGTCAATCAACACGCGACAGTTAAAAAAAAAATAGATTGGAATGTTTTAATGTTTTATTTGGTTGTTTCAGTTAAACTGAGGACACATAATATAATAATTCCAATAGACACCCCACTACAGTGGCTCTCAGAACATTTGAGTTACCCAGATAATTTTCTTCATTTATGCTTGTGCTGAATATGATAGGTCATCAAAAGTAACAAATTAGTGCTTCGATATAGATAATTATCTCAAGGCAAGAGTAATAAATCTATCAATTGTGTTTTATAGTCTTTGTTGTAATTCATATGATAATTAATTAAATAGTGTAAATATGTATCCAATACTCATGTAATATTATTTATGTATGCTATTAATACACACAAAACACAAAACACAAAAGTCAATTTTAGTTTTATTAAATGCTTATTACTTAGTATCTTCAGATCAGTTCATATTATCTTTTTAACAAAATATATGTAACCTTCAGTTCAAACTGGCATAGAAAGTGTTATATAAACTTTTTTTTATTGCAGTAAAATAATACAACTCAGGTACAATGTTAACATTAAACAGTTTTATGACATGACATTTATGTAATATAAACCTATACACAATATTATCACAATTAACACGTTAAGCCCGGCCCCGGCGCTGAATTTGCTGACCTTTCCGTTCAGCCGGCAGCAAGTGACACAATGTTGTAAAGAAGTTGTTACATATTGTTTAATTATTTTCATTATGTACATTAGCAGCCTTTTTTTATTTATTAGGTTTAAATTACAAGAATAATAGTTAACAATATAAAGACTGCAAAGCCATGTCAGGCTTATAAGCATCTAGTGAGTTTGAGGGAACAATTTTACAAGAATAGACTACTTAATTAATAAAGTTGATACGATTAGCTTAATTCAATAGTATAGCGTTGTTATAATATATAATCATGACGATCTAGTTTACAATAATATTGTTTTATTTTAGTGAAGGGTTTAGGAGCGTAGAGGCATACATCCTGCATGTCACGAGGCAAACTATTCATTAATTTAGGTAACATATATTTATTTACTCTCATGCAGTAGCGTTCATTCCATAGATGCATGAAAGCATTGCATGCCCTTACAATAAATAAGTCTGGAATAAATTACTTGAAAGATGAAGAAATACCTGCCTACATATATTTATAAGTATTCTATTTTTACTCCATTTTCTCTCGTATAACACCTATAAAATATTTATATAATAATATAATATTCAAATTAATTACGTGAAAACTGCCTACATTGTCCATATACCTTATGCACGTCACTGCTCTTATGCCATATGAATTTCTGTAGCAGAATTGATGTTTTGCACTCCAGTGTACGTAAATTGTGAGGCCGTTCTTTTTTAGTCAAATTGGATATATTATATTGGCTTAATAAAAGTGACCACAATACTTCTGCTGGAAAGTAGTGTAGTTGAAAAATGGCATTAGCCGCTAAGAGACATGAATCCCTTGACAGAGCACCTTCCTCATATTAGCCCATGTTAATCCCGAATTGAGGCTTCTAGCCCTAAATTATCCTTAATAAGACCATTATGGCTCAGCTTCCTGCACTGCAAAACGTTTTATTAACAAACAGAATTAATCTAAATAATCACAATTTTACAAACTTATCACAAACTAAATTATAGATCCGTTTTTTGTTTATATTTTTCTATAATAAATGGAATATGTCTTGTGAATCTTTTGCACCCATTATTTGCAAATATTGCTTGATCTTCAGTAGGACCATATGTTATTACAGAGAGGGCATCACTGAAAAAAAAAAAAAACAATAATACTCAATCTGACACTTAAAGACATGTAATGATTCATATAATGCAGATCAGTCAATTACAACTAAATTCTAAAGACATTGTTCAAATAAATATTCTAACACATTGGCAACCCATTATTTCTCAGTAAAAAAAAATGGCCTAATAATGAAATATTATTATGAGAGATAACGACAAGCACAGTCAAACCAACAAGAGTTATAGTTATTTTATTAAGAGTTAGTGACTTGCGTTTACTTTTGTCGCATTTTGGGATCAGACACCCAGCACCATTATTTGCAATATCGTATTTGTATGGTAAACCATCATATTACGAGGGGTTATGAGTATATTAAGAGTTATTTTGAACAACGCCAATCATATAGTGTAATAATGTCATACTATAATACAGAATCCTTTATCAAATCTTAAATCGATACAACACACATACACATACTCACACACTCACTCACATACACTTTCACACACATACTTAAAAAGTTATCCCACACATATATACAGTAATACCCCGGAGTTACGCGATAGGTGGAACCAAGAGGTAGCCGTGTAAGTCGAATTTGCGTAAGTCGGGGTTCAACTTTCCACGAAGAAGAAGTTGATTCAAAGACAAGAGAAAGTAACAATTGAAAACTATAGGCTGGACGTTGCTTTATTTATACCCGTACATCACAATAAAAGGCAGTTAGTTAGGCAAATAATATTTACTTGTTTGCGCTACAAACCGAACACGCCGATGCGCGCGTATCTCACAATTTACGTAAAACGGGGTAGCGTAAGTCGGGATATTACTGTATACAAAAAAAAAACAATCTTTGAACAATCAGAACGGAAGTGTGAGTGTCACCAGAGACAAGTTTTACGTAATTGGTGAGACTTTTGATTGGTGAGAGTTTTAGTGTTGCAAAAAAAAAAAAGTGTACTTTCTATTTCCGCAAAACTCTTTCTATTTAATAATTAATAAGGTGTTGCGTTAAAAATTTAGTAATTTGCCTGTGGAGTTTTCTTCGTACCTTTGAAAATAGTGCCTATTTCAGAACCTCTCGGAATAAAGTGATTTCCCATAGGAATTTTTGTGGCAATATATTCTTATTTGAAGGAGTTTTGAAATTAGTACCATATTGCGAGGTACTTAAAAAACGACAATCACATTAACTAATAATTACTAACTTTTTTACCTCAACAAAAATCAGTTTTAACAAAATATTGCAGTAAGAAGTTAGTAAATCGCATACGATTTTAGCTTTTCTAAATAACTCGGAATATGGTACCAATTTCATAAACCTTCAGAATAAAGTGGTTTACCAAACGAATACGTTATGCAAATATTAGTGCTAGGCCTTCTGTTTTTGTTCAATATCTTTTTCAGGGTAGGCAGCATGAACGCAATATTTCTGTTGTTGCACTCTCTAAATGCTGACAGTAGCAACTTTTCATTAGGCAGACTTATTAGCTATCTTTTAGTATAAAAAAGTGATTATGAGCTGAAAGAATATGGATATGGTACTTACGACATCATTTGTTCAGTAGGTTGGAAAACCCCATTATTACGAAACTCTGATAAAGCACACAATTCTACATGTTTTTGTTCCAATGGCAGAAATGGTACATAGTGATCAATTAAATGATTGGCAATTGCAGCTGCCTTTTCAAAACCACCTGCAAATAATGATGTATTTTAATAATAAATTAAATTAATAAGTTTCTGGTTGTTCGTTTCTTGCTAACGGCGAGTACCGACACAGACATAATCAAGTGGCTAAGATCATACACCAGCAACTTGCTCTTTCGTATGGTCTTTTGGACAATGAGGTACCGTACTATCAGTATGTACCTCAGCCAGTTCTTGGAAATGGTCATGTAATGCTGTACTGGGATTGGTCTGTAGCCTACTATCTTTCAACTTCTTTCCTTTCGTACTGTGTCATGCTTTGGAATCGTATGTGGTGAGTGGCAAGGTTGAGAGCCACTGTGTACCGGCGCGCGCGACGCGAGCGCTTCACCGCCCGCGCGCCCGGCAGAATAGTCTTGCTATCACACTGAGACTAGCTCCACGCACCACTCGCTCGCTACTTATAGTTTTCGTATTGTGTTTATTTTCGTGTTCTTATTTGTATTGTTGTGCTCTGTACTTTACTTCTACTTGGACTATCTTACTTGTGCTTTACTATTTCTACTGGACTTTGTACTGTGCTTATTAAACGCTATCTACTTGCTGTCTGGACTTCTTCATTTCATTTCTTCATCATCTCATCTCTATCACGCTATCCTGCGCTATAGTGTAAGGTAGGTCACTACCATCATACCTATCACGCTAAAGGTCTATTATCGCTATAGGACTATTTTTGCTAATAGATCTGGCATTGTGATAGTAAATCGGTCGGCGCGCCGGACAATACTCATTGATATCACCATGCCACATGATGGGAATCTCGTAAAAGCTGAGAAAGAAAAATAATCAAAAAATGTATACCTTGCACACGAGATTACCAGCATGTGGGATGTAGATTCTGCGATTATTGTCCCGCTAGTCGTATCGACTAATGGACTGGTTGCAAAGAACCTCGATTACCACCTTAAGAGGCTCTCGCTTGGTTGTTGGATCAAGGGCCGGATACAGAAGGCAGTTTTACTCGATACGGCACGCATTGTTAGGAGATTCCTAACTACCGGTGGCTTGGGCCTTATGCTTCGCCCCTGTAGGTCTACATGTTTTTATATTTTAAAATTTATATTAGGTCCTTACATATGAAATTGGCGTTTTTCGTACTGGCCACTTTAATCACAAATTTCTCCTCTTTGGTAAGGAATTCCAAATTCAAATTTGTACAGCTATAGACTTATGTATTTGTGCTTCGATGATCGTCATTCATTTGTTTTTTTCTTCTGTTTTTTTTCTGTTTCTCTGTACTCATTTTACAAAATGGAAAACTTAAAATATCGCATTATTTACGTGTACGAGTTCCGCCGTGGCACTAGTGCTGCGGAAACAACTCGAAGGGTGAATGATGTGTATGGCGGTCGTGTTGCAAAAGAAAACACAGTTCGTTTTTGGTTCCAACGTTTTCGTTCTGGAAATTTCGACCTGCAGAACAAGCCCCGTGGACGGCCTGAGACTCAAGTTGATAATGAAGAGTTGAAGGCTATTGTGGAAGCGGATCCATCGCAAACCACGTCCGAGTTAGCTGCAGGCTGCGATGTTAGTGATAAAACTGTTTTAATTCACTTGAAGCAAATTGGGAAGATTAAAAAGCTTGAAAGGTGGGTACCTCACGAATTGACTGAAGCAAACCGGCAAACGCGCGTCGACTGCTGCGTTACATTACTAAACCGGCACAATAATGAAGGTATTTTAAACCGAATCATTACCTGTGATGAAAAATGGGTTCTTTACGATAATCGGAAGCGCTCAGCGCAATGGTTGGATCCTGGCCGGCCAGCCAAATCCTGCCCCAAGCGAAAATTAACCCCAAAAAAGTTACTTGTAAGCGTTTGGTGGACTAGTGCCGGTATTGTTCATTACAGTTTTCTCAAATCTGGCCAGACTATTACGGCTGATGTCTATTGTCAGTAATTGCAAACCATGATGGAAAAGCTAGCGGCTAAACAACCTAGGCTGGTCAATCGCTCCACGCCACTGCTGCTTCACGACAACGCTAGACCACACACTGCGCAACAGACGGCTACTAAATTAGAAGAGCTTCAATTGGAAAGTCTAAGACATCCTCCGTACTCCCCAGACCTTGCTCCAACAGATTACCATTTTTTTCGAAATTTGGATAACTTCTTGCAAGGGAAAAAATTCAACTCCGATGGGGCAGTCCAAATCGCCTTCAAAGATTTTATTGATTCCCGTCCGACTGGTTTTTTTAGTAAAGGGATCAATGAACTACCTATGAGATGGCAAAAGTGCATAGAAAATAATGGTTCATACTTTGATTAATTAAATATATTATATTAAAAAATATTCGACTTTTTGTTCCTCCCATACAAAACGCCAATTTCATATGTAAGGACCTAATATATATTGTGATTGAGATGAATAAAGGAATAATAGTTAAATTATATCTACCGTTCTATCATCACGCTAATTCCTGTTGGAGTAGGCAGAGAGAATCGAAGACCACATTAAATTAACGCTGATTAAATTAATATATGATTATACAAGTACCTTGAAAGTAAGCTGTCCTCCGTATGACAGGTTCAAAGTCATGAAATTGAACTTCATTTCTTGTTATACCTTCCTCATAGAAGCTCAGGAGATTTGATGCTATTTCTTTTCCTCCAATATTTGATATAAATATAAAAATGCTATCTCTGCAAGTGATTTCGTGGTGTATTTTTAAATTATGTTATGAGTTTTTCTCATTCTTAGGAAGGTAAACAACATTGCTATAGGTCATATTAGGAATTACATATAATCATAAAGTGGATACAGCCATTAATTGACATCTATCATCACACATGTAATAATTCTAAAAGAGAGAGTGATTTGTTTAATTTAACAATCAAACACTCATATAATCCTTTTTTTAAGCCACCAATACACGGATTTGGGATCTATTCATACTAGTGTCTCTACTAAAAGAACAACAAAATTCAAAAATAAATCATTAACTGCAAGCAAAATTGAGCAGGGGCTTTGTTAAAACAAAGTTTATAATAACATGAATTTCTCATAATTTTGTAGGTAAATTCAATGTACTTTTATATCATGCTAGAAAATTTTAATAATTAATATTTACCTGTAATCAACACCATCCACAGCATGATGGTGATCTAACATTGGTTTTATAGCATCTAAGACAGATGGACACATGTCATGGATCTCATCAAATATTATTAATGATTTTGGACAACTTTTTACAATATTATTCAAAGTAGCAATAAGCTCTTTCTGTAAGAAATTATAATCAAGTGTAATGGCCTCCACTAGCTTAATAGTAAATATCAACTTTTTTTAGAATACTGCAGCAATTAACATTAAAAAAGAGAACTGCTGCAGTCATACATCTAATTTGTAATAGTTAAGTGTATGCATTTTAAATTTTATTGTAATTATATTTATTTTTTTTAATTATGGTAAGCCTGATCTAGGTAGATACTTTAGATGAGTTAGTATCCCTTTGTCTGTTCTAATTTAAACAGAACAGTATATAATGTAAATGACAATTTGGTGCTGTCAGAGGGTGTATTAAGATAGTGACTATGACATCCAACAGTGCTGCACAGTTGCCAACATCAGACTCTGTTCCATATAAGTATGTACAGAATGGTATATCATGACCTTGCAGAAACTGCTTTGGTCTGCACTACTAGGCCGTGTCTACCAAAATTCAAATGGTACCTTTTGTTGTAAACCACAATATACCACCACCTTTACAAATATCTTTATTAAAAAGGTGCCAAATAATTATTAAAAGAGAACTAACTTTTTTGTTTTCTAAATCACTACATCCAAAATCCTTTTTGCCCATAAACAACTTCACATATTTGCTATGCATGCCTTTTTTGTAGATAGCTTCTGCTATCAATGTTGCTACATAGTTCTTGCCCACTCCTGACCAGCCATGCAGGCTTATTACTAAAGCTTTCTTATTCCTGCTGCTCTCGCTATAAATTCCTTCTTTATGAGCAGATATAATATTTACCAATTCAGTGACTAAAGGTTGACCAAATACTCTTTGTGTTAGTGATTGTTTTAACACTGTAAAAAATCAAACAGTCAATGAAAATAAAATATAGAGGGTGGCAGGTATGTTTTGCTTTATGATTTATTAGAAGGTAGTTCATTTTGGATTACTGGTCGTGTGTGAAATTAATTCCCTTTCTTTAACACAGCACTCAACCTGTAAATCGCAAACTATTTAAAGTTAATAAAATATCCAGCTGACATAAAAACCTAACACAAATGTAAATGTTTAGGATATTAATGTTCAAAGTACAAATTTAGTATACACATCACACACTTAAAATAGAACAAATTCAGAAACAAACTATAAAAAATTGGAGTGCCAATAATATTTAATTTTTAAATATATTCTTACTATTTGTTAATTAGTTAAAACTATCTTTATTTTCAAACATGTGATAGGTGAGATATGTTTGCTAATAGAATTTATTTCCAATATAATGAAGCAAATATACTTACTGTTTATATTAAAAGGTATATATTGATCATTACAACATTCCATGTAACGACAATAAGTGTTATCCTTTA
The DNA here is from genome assembly GCA_036320925.1 of Automeris io. NCBI lineage: Eukaryota > Metazoa > Arthropoda > Insecta > Lepidoptera > Saturniidae > Automeris > Automeris io. Next base: position 3,637,609 of record JAUDJH010000024.1, read on the forward strand.
TCATATCCCATTTAAACCAACTACCGGCAAACACAGCTGAGCCAATTATGGACATTGTGATAAGTTCAGCAATAGCATATTTGAGCAATAATAAAAATAACATGGGATAATAGTTTGATAGAAATATTTTCATTTTCAAATGTTTATTTCCACCTTGTCACAATGACGTATTTACAGAAATGAAATAAAAAATATAGTTATTGTAATTCTTGATCCTTAAAACAGCTTGTACATGAAAAAACATCTAGTTTAAACTTATATAAAACACTATTTAACCTTATACTGAACTTAATGTCTTACACGAACCCATCAGTCTTAGCAATTGTTAAATTTAAATCATCACAGATATCTAATTAAACCGCTACAATTAATTAGCGTTTTATAGAAGCTTAAATAAGAATTAATTTATTGATGCACGCTATCCTAAAAGTATATAACTGAGGCAAAAAGTAAAATCATCAGAATATGAAGAAACCTACATATTATGACTAAATTATATTTTACAACTTCAAGAACAGAATTTTAATTCACCAATAAAACCTAATCTAGATCGCGAGTCGTATCAATTATCGACGAATTTTACTTTATTCCTTGTTTGCTAACAACACAGACCATATAGATACAGATAGAACAACATCACATCACATTACTCTTTGCTAGGACTGTTGATAATATATCGAAATATCGATATTTTTATTTGGAATAACGATATTGATTACTAATATTTTAGGGGCAATATATCGATAGTTTGATATTGAAGTATCGATATCGAAAGTTTATATTTTTGAAGTTAAACTTCTATAGAATCATTCTAATTTCAAACCTGATGCAACGGATAACGACAGGTAAGAGACACAAATACAAAAATTAGTGAGCCAGAGCGAGAGAGCAAATGTCGGTGTGTTTGTGCGTATAACAGCTTTTAGTAAGAAGTTAGCGTGGTGTGTTATTGAAGTGAAACTTCTATAGAATCGTCGTTTTGGGAGTCGAAGCTGCTCGCGTCCGTAGGCTTTACCCTAGTTTCCCTACACGTGACTCCTGGGTGGTACTAAACGAGCAGCAGCGAGGTGGTAGGGCGTCGGGGCCCGTCTGGATCGCGACCACAGTACATGGGTGTAAAGCCCGTCATAGTGACCAGTTTCGGCTTGTCGCGTTTCGGGATCAGCTTGTGTATATCCAGTAGCTCATATACCTAGAGACCTTCAGTCGTGGTATACGAGGACCGACATGACGATGTAGACTATCAATGGATTTTCATCCTTTGATAGTCGCTTTCGTTTTTGGACTACACTGTACTTACCATCAGGTACTCTTTAGTCACTATGTCGAGCCAGTGTAAAAAAAAAATCGTTGTGATTTCAAACAGGATGCAACGGATTTCGACAGGTAAGAGACACAAATACAAAAATTAGTGAGCCAGAGTGAGAGAGCAAATGTAGTTTTCCATTTGATTTATTATTTCTACATGTTCTACTGTGATAGGCTTGGCGCATTGGATCCAACAGCAAGAATCGTCGCGCAAACTGCATCCTTGGACGCGAGTTCAAACCTTTAACAAATTAATACGAGAAAAATAGAATTAGGAAGAAAAAAAGAATAGAATTAAAATTACAAAAAAAAACAAGAAAAAGTTCAGCAGAACGTAGTTGCGATTTCATGCGTGTAAAAAACAATTATTGATCAAACAAGATAGATGTTCAAATATAAGTGATAATAAATAATGGCCTTGCTACATAGCCTTAGGCGCAATCCCCAGCCCTTCAGGGCGCCCGCACCGCGCATGCGCACGGAGGCCGCCAGGCCCCCGCCCGCATCGCACTTCCCACCACTTCCCCCAAGGCGTGGAGCAACCCTCCCGCCGCGAGGACAAGCAGGGCCCAACGGCGCAGTCGCCGCCCCGGCTCAGCAGCCCACTACCACCGGCATCGCCGGCTCTCCCACAGCTCCACATGCGCCCGTTCCCGCGAACGCGGCTATGCGCGCCCCTGTGGCCGCCAACCCTCCCGCCGAGCCTGCACGCACCCAGAATGCCTGGGTGCGCCGCAGCGCACCGGCCCCGCGGGCGCCCTCAGCGCCAGCTCCCCGGGCGCCCTCAGCGCCGACTCCTCAGGCACCCTCAGTGCAAACCTCGTTTTCCGCGGCTTTCGAGGAGTGCTGCGACTTCGCCAACCTCATTGATGTTGACGAAGTCTTGGAACTCTCTCGGGAGCTCCGCGAGACTGCCAACAATCCGGCAGCTAGGATGTCCTTGGTGGTCAAGCACGCAGACCTACTGAGGACACTCAAAAACTGCAGTGCGCCTAAATAAGCGCCCTCCCGTCCTCCTTGTTCTCCCTTTGTCGGCCCAATGCTCTTTGCAACGAGCAGGGTCAAACCGTATGCGTTGAACGTCGCGCTGTTCAACGCAAACGGCCTTAAGCGACAAAAGGATCTCGTCGGCGAGTTCCTTACGTCCCATCAGATAGACGTCATGCTAGTGCAGGAGACTCTGCTCAAGCCGAGTGTTAGAGGGCCTAATCTGGCCAACTACCACCTGATTAGGAATGACAGGCCCGCCGCCAAAGGTGGAGGTACTGCCATTTACTACCGGAGGCATCTGCACTGTATGCCGATCGATCCGCCCGGCCTCAAGAATCTCGAGGCCTCAGTCTGCAGGATAGGCATGAGCGGTCACTCTCCTATATATTTAGCGTCGGTGTACCTGCCACCAGACAAAAGGATTCTCAGGAGAGATCTTAAAGCTCTCCTGGACCTAGGTCCCCCCGTCGTCATTGCAGGTGACCTTAACTGCAAACACGTGCAGTGGAATTGCCATTCGACCAACCAGAACGGCATTCGCCTGCATGATTTCAGCACCAGACTCTTCTTTGACATCGTGGCTCCGATGTCTCCGACCCACTTTCCCTATAACGTAAATCACAGACCAGATGTTCTAGACATTGCGCTTCTTAAAGACGTAGCCTTGCCGCTGCGTTTGATAGAAACGATCAATGAACTAGACTCTGACCATAGACCGGTACTCATGCAGTTGGGCGCTTTACGCCCTCCTGCCGTCCCCGTCAAACAGGTTACGGATTGGAAGAAGTTGAGGGCAACCCTAGCCTCGGACGATCCGCAGCCTCTTCTCGATGAGATCCCTGACACCTTCTCCTCCATAGAGGACACCGATCGGGCAATCGATGCGCTCACCAGCCATCTTCAAGGCGCTGTCGCCGACGCCACCAGGGAGGCCCCAGTGGGTGACTTACACCGCTGGAGGCTCCCTGAGGACGTGAGGAGGTTGATGACTGCAAAGAACGCCGCCACCAGGGCTCACGATAGATACCCCACTGTGGAAAACAGAGCGAGGTTGCGCGCCTTACAGAGGCAAGTAAGGAAGCGCATATCCGAACTCCGTAATGCACAGTGGGACTCCTTCATGTCTGAGATCTCACCCTCCCACCAGGCGTACTGGAGGGTGGCGAGATCTCTCAAATCCGATCAGGACCGCTTACTGCCTCCTCTCATAGGGCCAGACAACTCTGTCTCCTTCGATGATATCGAAAAGGCCGAGTGTCTGGCAGACAGTTTAGAGAGCCAATGCTCTCCTAGCACTCTTCCAGTGGATCCCGAATTCATGGCCCGCGTTGACTCTGAAGTCGAACGCATAGTCGCCACCCCTCCTAGTGTAGAACTGGCGCCCGTTACAGCCGATGAAGTCAAGGACGTCATCAAACGCCTCCCTATTAGGAAAGCCCCCGGCCTAGATGGTATCTCGAACCGTGTACTCAGGTCGTTACCCGATAAATTAATTTTATTACTCGTCGTCATCTTCAATGCGGCGACCAAGAATTGCGTCTTTCCAAACGCGTGGAAAGACGCAGGTATCATAGGGATCCCTAAACAGGGTAAATCCAAAAATCTCCCGACAAGCTATAGACCCATCAGTCTCATCAAGACGATGGGTAAGCTGTACGAGCGGTTGCTTCTCAACCGTCTCCAGGACTTCGTAACGTCCAACAACATCCTCAGAGATGAACAGTTCGGCTTCCGGGCCAAACATTCATGCGTCCATCAGGTGCATCGCATCACTGAGCATGTCCTTCACCACTTCTCTCGCTCCAGGCACGGAGCTCATACCGGAGCAGTCTTCCTCGACGTGGCGAAAGCGTTCGACAAAGTCTGGCACAACGGATTGATTTACAAGCTTCACACTTACGGCGTGCCAGACAGTCTCGTGCACATCTTACGAGACTACTTGTGGAATCGCTTCTTTCGCTATCGCGTCGAGGGAACTCTCTCCTCCCCACATCCTATTCGAGCTGGAGTCCCGCAAGGCTCCATACTCGCCCCGCTTCTGTACAGTCTGTATACCAACGACTTACCGAAGCACTCGAGCGTAGAGCTAGCTCTCTATGCGGATGACACTGCACTCTACGTGTCGGACTTCAATCTCTCTGTTATTATTAATAAATTACAGAAAGCCATGACTCTTCTAGGCATATGGTTCCGGAAGTGGAGAATTGAAGTCAACCCCGAGAAAAGCGTAGCAATACTCTTCTCTCGGAGGAGGCTGAAATTTCTGCCAGGAAACGTACTCCTATACGACAAACCCATCCCATGGTTCAAAAAGGTCAAATATCTCGGGGTCACACTCGACGATAGATTGACCTTTTCAGAACATATCAGGACCGTGCGAAATCGCGCCGCCTTCATTCTCTGCAAATTATATCATTTGCTGTCCAGTCAAAGTAAACTGTCCCTTAGAAATAAGGTGACACTTTACAAGACCGTCGTCAGACCGGTGATGACCTACGCCTCCGTAATATTCGCCCACACCTCCCCGTCCTCTTTGAACACCCTTCAGGTCGTTCAAACAAAATTCATGCGTAGAGCCGTGAACGCACCACGGTACATGCGCAATGTCGATCTCCATGACGACTTCGGTCTGGAAACGATCGCCAGTTACATGCGTGAAGCGTCTCGTCGTTACTTCGACAAGGCGCAGCACCATTCTAACAATTTAATCAGTAGGTCTTGCGTATATGTACGCAAGAGTGATTTCGCACCCGCCATTCGTCGCCCTCGCGACGTGCTAGGGAATCCGGATGATCCAATCACAGTGGCTTTTAAAAGAGCCACCGATCGATCAAACAGTGAGGTACACACACGCACCAGTTTCATTCTACGACACCGGCGTCGCCGGCGGCGCCGAAGAAGGATAGTTCAGTCAACTGCTGCCAACCGGTGCGTTTTCGGACCGAGGCGCAGTTCCACTCCGACGCAGCCTTGAGTTTCTTTCGGCGTTTCTTCTCAAGGTAGTCACTTCCGAAACGCTGGTAGATCACCCGTAGGGTTAGTACTTTATTTGGCTGGCGGTCCAAGTCGAGGTTTGTACCCACAGGGGTGCCCTTGCATTGCCACCCAACCCAAAATTTCGCTGGCTGAGCACCTTCTGTGCTCGCCCCCTAAGCCCGGTTGAGCTGAAAATGCCTTTCCCGGCAATCAGTAGTTAGTCCGCTTCAAAAAAAAAAAAAAAGATCACAGCACAGTTCTAATTTGGACAGCGACACAGCGCGATATCACAAGCGATCTTCAAGGACTTTTGCGATCATACTGCGACTGTATAGTGATTCTACGTGCGATTATTTTGACTGGATTTTTGATACTGGACTTCGAGAACTTTCTGCGACTGGACTTTTGACGACGGATCTTCGAGAGCGTTTATCGACGTGTTTCTAGTACTTTCGACGATTCGACATCGAGATCGTTCGACAGCTGCGCTACTAGATGTTTCTACGGCTGCGTTCTGGTTTTGTGTGCTCCCTGCGACAAATAAATCGATTGTCCGTCTAAACCGGCGTTTCGATACCCCGCACTCGTAACATTATATTATAATGAAGAGCTGGGTCAATTACTTCTTGTTATATTTTCATATACATTTCACATACATATATATACTGTTTATTTTACAAAATTACAGCCACTATTATGTAGGTGTATAGCTATAGAACAAATCTAAATATATTTAATAAACTTTAGGATTTAGGTAAGTAACTGACGTTGGCTTGGTGTGAACGCGTTCGAAGGAAAGATATTTTGCTATTCTATAATCTATTTTTTAGTCTCTGGCTGCTAGCAAATGTCACTATAGTCACGTCTCTGATTTCTTTTTCAGGTGGTGGTGTTCGTTGGGGCCACCGTTGTATAAACATCTTTTGAAATGGTAAGTTTTAACACAAAATATGTTTCCTAAAAGACACAGTGATATTTCAGTTTACTGTATATTTAATCCTGAAGAATAATATTACGTGATTGTTATTTTGTATTGTGATATAAATATCAATTCACTTTTGATGGCGTTGCCTATTACATCCATTCAAAGTGATTTCTATATAATTCTTAAATAAAAAATGTAAATTGTTGTATAAATTACATCTTCTGTCAAATAAATTTTTTTATTAATATAAAAAACCTAAATGATGAGAAACCGACACATGCGCGTCATCTGATGCTGCGAAGAGAACGATATTGTTGTCCGGTGCCGTGTTTTACGTGTACTGTATAATTCATTATTGATTCAATTTGTTGCATTTATGATTATAAAGTGTTTCTGATTATTATAACTGGGTTTCAGTTCATCATTTTGTTGTCTTGACATCTTTTAATGAAGAATATTTTTAGGGCTTTGTGAAAGTTGTTAAGAACAAGCAGTACTTTAAGCGGTACCAAGTTAAATTCAAGAGGCGTCGCGAAGGAAAGACTGATTACTATGCCCGAAAGCGACTTGTTGTTCAGGTAATAATACAGTGTACTATTCTATAATTTTATGTTTAATTTATTTAGTATTAAATTAATGTTAGAAATTAGTTTACATGTATCAAAGGTAATTAAATAATATTATCATTAATGTACCCTTTAGTTGATTCTTCCCTTGGTCTCAATTTTTTTGTACTAACGTGCTGATTACAGCTATTTCCAAAACAGATTAGTTACATGTTTCCAGTTAAAAATTGTTTTTCTGCAAGCTTAAGTCTATCTCTTTTACAGGATAAAAACAAGTACAACACACCCAAGTACCGTTTAATAGTTCGTCTGTCAAACAAGGATGTGACCTGCCAGGTTGCCTACTCTCGTATTGAGGGTGATCATATTGTATGCGCTGCATACTCTCATGAACTACCACGCTATGGTATCAAGGTAAAATTTATTTTTTTACTACAATATATTGTAATTACGAATTACTTAAGTCAACAGATAGTGTTAAAATAGTATATTGAAAAGTTAAAAAATACTCAAGACTGAGATTTCTTGTTTTCCGTTTCATTTCCTATTTTGTTTGTGCTTTATGTAGTGTAGTATATTTTCTCATACAACTAATCATTTTGTTATGTTGTGTAAAAAATTACATTTCTTTAATGATGATTTTGAACGGGCGGTCTGAAGCGACTGTACAAACGCATACAACTATGTTGTCATATGTTCAATACTGAAAAAAATATCAGCTTATATATTTGAGAATAGGTCCAGCTGACTTTACAACTTATATAGATGTTCATTGTAGGTTGGTTTGACTAACTATGCTGCTGCCTACTGCACTGGTTTGTTGTTGGCGAGAAGACTGCTGCAGAGGCTGGGCCTGGACAGCTTATACACAGGAGCTACTGAAGTCACTGGAGATGAATACAATGTTGAACCCGTTGACAATGGCCCAGGTGCATTTAGGTGAGCACAAATATCAAAAATATATGGCAGTGAGGCAGATGTTTAATTATCCTATTATTTTAGCTAAAGTGTGACTGCCTTAAACTCATGTCACTTGCCACCTTTTCAGTACTTCATTGTACTTATTGACACTTGTGTCCATTGTGGTACAGGCACATTGCCCTACCACTAAAAAAATATATTATTTTCTGAAGCTCCTATTTCCCTAATAAATTGTATTTTTTTTATTTTCCTTGGGCTTTTATAGATTTAACAGGAACATGAACTGTAATAGCACAGTTTGTTGTATGTTGCAGATGTTATTTGGATGTAGGTCTAGCACGTACCACCACTGGAGCTCGTGTCTTCGGTGCCATGAAAGGTGCTGTTGATGGAGGCTTAAACGTTCCGCATTCTATTAAGAGGTTCCCTGGATATGATGCAGAGTCTAAGAAGTTCAATGCTGAAGTACACAGGTAAATTTATAATTAAATAATGCTATTGCTCCATTCATCCTCCAAGTAATAGTTCATCACTATACTTTGGACAGCCTTTCTGGAGCTATAATATTTAACTAGACTAGTGGTTGTCATAACAAAAATAAAATTTTATTTTTTTTAAACCGGTCTTGTTGACAATTTTTAAACATTAGTGAAAATTAATTTATTTATATTAATGGCAGAAATTTTATGAAAATGCACCAGTATTAAACAAGTCTTTATTGTTATTTATTGTTGATGATCTTAAATATATGCATATTTTGAATAAATTGCTTCATTCTGAATGCACCATCAACTAATAGTTTCAAGATAAACTAGACTGAATAGATGGCTCTCATCTCAATCAGAGTTTAGTATATGATCACCAAAGGGCTAAACAAAATGAGATACTTAAACACCAGCTGAGACAATAGATATATCAGTAAAAAGCTGCTCACCTATTATTTGGTGATAATAATATAATAATAGATGTATAAAGAAGTATAATAAATCATTCAATGTGTTCATTATAGATCACACATATTCGGTCTACATGTCGCAGATTATATGCGCAGCCTTGAACAGGAAGATGAAGATTCCTTCAAGAGACAGTTTGGAAATTATATCAAATTTGGCATTAATCCTGATGATGTAAGATTTTTTAAAATATTTTTTCGTCCAACCAAATTACTGTTTCTATCTAATTAAATGGAATAGTGTCGAAGTTGGACTAAATAATTAGCAGTAAGACAAGTTTTTGAAGCAAATATGTTTCAGAAAATCCTCTTTGTATTGCCACATTACTTGATAATAATTTTAAATTTTTCGTTATGGTTTTATTGTCTTTTTGAAGCTTATTTAAGAAATTATTTGTAGATTGAAATAAACTATAAGAAAGCCCATGAAGCAATTCGTGCAGATCCTTCCCACAAGAAGAAGGAAGAGCGGAAGGACCCGGCTAAGAAGAAACGCTGGAACAAGCGCAAGCTAACGCTGGCTGAAAGGAAGAACAGAATCAAGCAGAAGAAGGCGTCCTTTATCAAAAGATTGCAAATTGAAGCCGACGCTTAAGGGCTATTAAAAAGTCGCTAAAACTTAATAAATTACTGTGTTTTATTTGAATATTGTTATATTTGTCAATTTCTATGTTTAATGACAATAAGGTTAATTGAAATAAAGATTGATAGTTGCATGCGCAGATAAAACTTATGTTGGAAGGGATTATAGAAAAACTAATATAAAATTCGATAATCTATACACGGTATACCGTTACATACAGCGTATATGCTCTGAGACTAGTGTATGAATTTCTTACTGTTATTGAAAATTAAAAAAAAAACTAATTGGGGATATCAAAACTATTTGTTTTAAAATAGTTAAAAAGGAAATTTCAATCAACTTACTATATTAACAAACAGCAAAATAATTTTAGATACCGGAGAAAGAAAAAGGCAAGCGTATGTTTACGGAACATTTTCTGGAGATACAGTCTTCAGTAAAATGTTTTGGGAATCGTCTTTTTATTTTCGTTGTGTAGATCTATTTCAAATTAGTTTCTCGCGTGCCGTAGCCATATTTTGTCATAGACAAAACATTGTGGGCAATGGAAAAGTACTTATAAACATAGATGGGCAAAATGTAATCAGATTATAAAAATGATTGATGATTACATTTTACGTTTTTACTATTAATATGACCATTTTGCTCATTTATGTTTTAAACACTACAAAATCCCAGATTGTATACATATTTAAGATTTCTTAATGTTTTAAATGGATTTAATCATGATTACAGAGCAAGAAAATTAAAGTTGCGACTACATTTTGTAATCGTTCATCATTAATCAGATCACATTTTACCCATCTCTGCTTATAAATACACGAGAAGAATAAATACAAGTGGATGTTATGCGAAATACTAAATATGTGCGATAAATGAAATTTTAAGAGAACATATTACCTAAACAACGACGTGAATATAAAATATTTATTATCGCGATATTCTTTGTCGGGAATATTAATTAGAGATGAGTAAGATTACGAGAAACACGTTCCTAATGAACTTGATATTAATATTTTAAAATACCTGTTTTGCTGATTAGGTAGAAAACAATCCGCATTGATGTTGTTTTCTAGATAGTTGGGTTTTTATTCGTGCTGTTAATGGCTCCAAAATAGAAAGGGAAATTAAAAAGTAGATCTTATATCAGATAAAATATAAAAAACTATGCCTTTCAGGTCTGGAACCCTTACTATGCCAAAGATATCAATTTACTTGAAAGTGTCCAGAGGAGAGCTACCAAGATTCTGGTACGGCTACTTAAAAAGAGTTATAAGAAGAGGTTGAAAATTGTTCGGCTATCATCACTTCTGGAGAGATGCCTGTGTGGGGATTTAATCAAGACATAAAATATTATTAACAGGGAATTATAATTGCTCTGAATTATGCAATATTTTTTAAGTCAACCCTGTTATCCCTCTGCTTGTTATGAATGATGTGCAGCTGGTTCGTTGAAGTTCAGAAATGAATATTGGATATCACTCACTCAATAACAGAATTATCATGTTTGGAATAAATTGCCTCAGGACATTGTTAACGCACCATCAACTAATAGTTTCAAAATTAAACTGCATAGATGGCTCTAATTTTAATCAGACGATGTATGGTCAACACAGAGCTTAACAATATGTGATAGTTGAACACACTAGATGAGACAGGCACATCAGCGAATAGCTGCTCGTCTATTATTTCATAAAAATAACATATAAGGCCATTTCTTTTGTCTACTGTACAATCGAATTCAGGCAATAGTCAACTGAAGATGACCATTATTATTATTTATATTTAGTTTCATAATATGCTGTAAAATATTATAAATATTAATATTTTTTTAAATACTAGATGTTCTCTTTTGTCTCTGGTGGTATCTCGAATGTAGAGAACAGACAATCTAATATAAAAATATCTGATGTGATCTACTCCAGCGCAGCCTTGACTTTCTTTCAGAGTTTCTTCTCAAGGAAGTCGCATCCAAAACACTAGTAGATCATCATTAGGTTTCGTATTCTGCCTGGCGGTCCAAGTCGAGGCCGGTACACACAGGGGTGCCCTTGTTATTGTGCTACTCAACCCATAAATCGCTGGCTGAGCTCTTTATGTGTTCACTCTATTGGCCGGTTTAGTTGTGAAAGTCTCTCCCAACTGCCAACATTTGACTTATAAATGTTAAGTACTTCCCCTTTACATTAAACTTCATCTCGCGTGAGATCGGCCTAATATTAAGCAACAGGTATGTTTTAGTTAAAATATCTTATCCAATACTTACATAAATACCTGGTCCGATATTTATGCCTCATCTCTATTTTTCACGCGTATTCAATTGTGGGATGTTGAAATGTAGAACATAAGATTGGCGGCAAAATATTAAGCTGGAGTGATCGCATCTCTTCCGTACTCATTGAATAATTCTTGTTTTGGCAGTCGGCTGGATGTTCAATTGTTGTCTGAGCTTGTGTTGTGGGCTTGTGCAACGGTGTAATGCTCAGCCGACCGTGTGCGATGAGGAATTAATGGCTTTTAGCGAAACGCTAGCGGAGTGATGCGTCCGTTTGAACCGCTGAGTTTTCTCGCCAATCTGCAGTCTTCCTCGCCGTTTACGTTGGGTGCAAACGTTTAAAAATGGATCAATAAACAAGAAATGAAGATAGATATAAAATTTAAACTACGGCAGTGATATAAAAGCGTGGCGGGAAGACGACATGAAAATTATCAAGAGTTAAGGAGATTCCAGACATGGCTGTATGGCGAAAGCCTTAGCCTTCCCTACAAAGGGGAGAATAGAATAAAAAAAATGTTAAACATAATGTTTCTTATAATCTAATATTATTTATTATTTTATTATTATTATTTATTAGTCTGTGTTTATTATTATGTGCTTATAATGAGGGCAAGGCTGCTAAATTAACGAAATTAATTTAAAATCGAAAGCAAATAGGTGCTTTTGTAGACGAAATGACTGACAAGGTTGTAAACAAAATATGCAGAATATGTTTACGGCAAAAACCTGATATAATCGAATTATTTTGCGAACAAGAAGAGTCAAAAAACATACTGAACACAATGTATATGTGTTTTCAAGTTAAAATAGAACCTGAAAAAGGCCTTCCTAGTGTTATTTGTAAAAGTTGCGTTGAAGAATTAAATAGTGCTTATAATTTCCGTATAATGTGTGTTACGATAAAAGAGCGATATACTGCATTGCGTGAATTTATTTTGGATAAAAAATTGAAAATAAAGGAAGAATCAAAGTTTTTAAATATACAGGGCACAACGGGAGATAATCTAGATTTTTTAAATGAAATACCATTTGAATCTGATGACTTAATTTTAGAAGATACAAATAATTTTGAACATAATCAATGTAGTATTTGTAAAAAAATTCTGAAATCAACATCATCTTTATCGAAACATCATTTCACAATGCACGAGAATAGAAAACACATTGGTGAAGTGACTGGTTTTGGTTCACAGCGTCGCTATCATTGCACCACATGTGATTATTCAACTCCCCATAGTCAGACCTTAACCAACCACATGAGGCGGCATAATGGTGAACGGCCATATTCTTGTGAATGTGGCAAAAGTTTTACACAATCTTCTAGTCTAGCTGCTCATAGAAAAACACACAGTTCTACTACATACTTTACCTGTTCAGTTTGTGGAAAACAATTTAAACATGCGTTTACATTAAAAAAACATCTAAGTGTACACGAGAATGGGCAATTTAACTGTGTTATATGCCATAAAACTTTAAAATCTAAACAGTCTTTACAAGCTCACATGCAAAGGCATTATAATATCTGTAACTATAACTGTGAAGATTGTGGAGATACTTTTGTTACATCTGCAGAATTATTGAATCATAGAAAAAAACATGGAGGAGTTAAGAAAATAGAATGCCATCTGTGTGGATATAAAACCCATTCTAAAAAGAATTTGATTATTCATCTGAAGAGGTGAGAAATAATGATAGAGTACTGAGTTTGGCTTTACCCAGGTGTTATTCATAATGTAGCATAAAAAACTACCTAGACACAAAGTTTCAAATGTTCTAGCTTATATTTTAACGAATATCACGCTTTCTTGCAGGATCGGCTTACCTTCGCCTAATATTCTATCCATTATACAAATTACCTCTTTTTTTCGGTAACCTGCCAAAAATATCCTGAATAGGATCATCAGGGCCATGATCCGGTGTGTGGGACTCAGTACTAACTAAAAATCCATGGGGCATCCTTCTAATTGCTCCATCTGGGGCTGGGTAACTAAATTCATCTAGATGCCCTGGGAACCAAAAGCCTTCTTGTGGGTGCTTCTTTGAGAGGGGTGAGAGCAAAGAGCGTGCTCCTCCATAACCTCTCAGTGTGCCAGACACTGTGCACCACCTCACTCTCATCTGCGCAACTGATTCCCTCAAGTCTACTGTCTGGCATACAAGTTACCTTTACGTAAAATACTTTTAGTTAGCTTCAGCATTTAAAGTATATAAACAGCCAATAAATAGCTGATTTATAATACTTAACTTTTAAATTATTTTTATATTTTAAATCATTTTATGCTTGCTTTTTGTCAATCGTGATATTTTTGCTACTGAAATTTTTTTATATTTTCTTTAAATTATATGTAATACCACACTTCTAAATCATTTTATTACCTGTACATCGAGTTAGGCTAGCTAAGGCTGTGTTTCACTTTATTTGATACTAGCTGATCCGGCAAATGTTGTTTTGCTATATAAGTTATTGTAATATCTTCTAAGATGTTCATTGAAATTAAGTGATGTCAAAGACAATTTTGTGCACAATTAAATACTCTTAATCAACAACAAATTTATTTGGATAAAGATTAATATTATTACGTTGATACAACTCTTAACAAATAATGCATTAATTTCGACCAAATTTGATTACCATAAAAACGGTTCTAGTGAGTTAATCTTAAAAGATACACATATACTGTTGCAGACATTTTTTTAGATCATTTCAAGAGGAATAGTTCTTTGATACATATATTTTTGGTATCTTGAACCGTTTTCGCAGCGCACCCAATGGAAGCCTTCAAGGATGAATAATTTTACCCGTTTTATTCACATTTTCCATTATTTCTTCGCTCCTAATAGTTGCATCGTGATGTTATATTAGCCTAAAGCCTTCCTCGATAAATAGTCTATTCAACACAAAAATAATTTTTCAATTCGAACCAGTAGTTCCTGAGATTAGCGCGTTCAAACAAACAAACAAACAAACTCTTCAGCTTTATAATATTAGTATAGATGTAACTTAATTACAAAATATTTTTCTTTTTATTTAAGGCACATTGGAAATAAAGATCAGAAGTGTAATATATGTCATGTGTCATTTTATACTCGTAGTGATCTACGGCGACATCGACGTGTCCATACAAGGGAAAAGCCCTTCTCATGTCCAACTTGTTCTCAGAAGTTTACTCACAGCCCGAGTCTCAACAAACATATGAAAACAGTGCATGGCATAGTCTTTAAATGGGCTGATGTTAAATGGAAGCAAAACATGAAAATGAAGCTTGCTGTAAAGAAAGATGGCATGTATATAAAAGGTTGAATAAAACAGCTAATGTGAATAGTAAAATTGTTTTTATTTTCTATGCACATATAACTTACACAATTTTATGTAATATAGATATTGTTAAAGTACATAAACATTGAGTAAGATGAATGTCAAAGTATTCTTACATTAAACATTAAAAATTCTTGAAAGTTGTCACATTTTTCAAATAGATTAAGATATTGCAAACAGTAAATTGTTCTTATCATTAAATAAAAAATTCATTTCATATTAAATATATCAGCATCAGATGTGTAAAAATGAAGTGGTATCCTAACATTAAATTAAATATTCAATTAACACAGGGATGATCAGACAATATTGCAAGACGGACAATGAAAATAATTCAATGTGGCTAATGCAAATATTCAAGCCAGGAATTACTTATGAATTCATCTCATGGATACCTGAGTAATATGTATGGGTAATAATAATTTATTTATCTTTCAGATCTGAATGTAATTACTACATTCTTATGATAAAAAATTGTATGAGCTAACTTAATCTTCTTCATAGTATTCATCGTCCGAAATACATTTACGCTGTTTCCTTTTCCTAGAGGGCGTGCTTTTGCCTTTACCTTTTAGCTTTATCTTCATTTTCACAGAGCGGCTGGATTCGCCATCAGAATCATCTTCATCTAAACACAAAATTTTTAAATCAAATTATTGCTAAGATCAACATTATAACAATTATTAAGGGCTGAATAAATAAAAGGCTAAAATGTATGCTAAATAAAGTTCATTTAACAGTTAGTGTTAATTTTAATTCAATCGGTACATAAATAAAAAAGTTCTGTCAGTTTAAAAATCAAGTCGATTATTTATTGAAAGAATTTATATAATTGTTCCACTGATTTAGCTGATATACATATAAATATTATACTTTTAATAAAATTGTTATTGATTGTTGTCTGAAAATTGAAAATATATGAGAAAAACTATTATTAGGAGTCTTTCTATTAAGAAATTCTATTCTTATTCCTATTTTCCATTAACAATGGGTCTAAGGCATTAGTTATGGACCCAAAACTATGATTATTAGAATGTTGCGTGTGTTTTAGCGCGCTAAAATCAGAAACCGTTTAACCTAATAGCTTATAAGATTACTTTTATCCCGAAAAACAATACTCTACTTTTGTTTTAAAGAATTGTAAGAAAGCACTATCGACATCTATTGTCGAGTATTGTAAGTCATAAGTACTAATTGAGTTTTACATTTAGTTGTTATAGTAATAATTTATACAAGATTACAGCTTGAAATGATTATTGCATATTCAGCTTGAAAAGTTGTACTTCCAAACTAACGAAGTCGTAGGCACAGCTAGTTACTAATATGTACTTTGACTGCCAATAAACAAGATTTTTTTACAGAATAAACACTGTTCTGTAAAAATAGTTAATTAACACTTTGATTTCAATCATAGAACTAATAGATATTTAAGTTTTTGAAGTTTACAAAATGAATAAGTGTTTGTTGGGCAAACGCGATTTATCATCAGGATCGTTTCCACCTACCACCAAGTGTGATTGAGGTCAAGTGTTACTCTGTAAATCATTAAAAAATATGTTTTTTTAGTTATTTATATTTTGGTGGAGGTGAAGAAAAGGTCAGTCCGATGATGAACCGCGTCGGCCCAACAAATGCTTCTTCACTCTTCCTTAAAGACTCCCAGGTCATAAGATCGCGGAAAAAAAATCGATTCAATATTCCCTTACATTAGCATTCTCTAACCATTTATAACAGCTATTATTATTTAACTAAAACTAATCGATTTTTGTTATATTTTTTCAATATGAAAACGGATGTATCATTTGCATTTTCGGATATAATCAATCCTTTTTTTAACAAACAACATATTACGAGTCACCTTACTTATCAAGCTTTCTTTACTTCCAATTTTTAATTTCACACATGACCTTTCAGTAAGGAAACACTGATTTTAAAATGCGATGAAATGTATGAATGAAGTTACCTTTATCATTATCGTCGGAATCATCTGAATTCTGCCCGTTCTCAAAGCGACTACGGAATTCGATGAACACGTTGCGCAGACGCACCGAGTCTTCGTATATCAGTGATGCTTCCTCGTTGTATGTCTGTGCGTTTGCACATAATGTGAAGAAGTCACGCTCCAAGTCCGTAATGTCGGTGTACTATGGGATAACGAGAACGAACATGTCATAACTATATAGAAAACACTTCATCACTATCAGCCAGTAAGAATCAACCAGGTTCATTTACAAAGGTACAGCCAGAGATGGGCAAAATGTAATCTGATTAATGATTAACGGTTACAGAATATAGTCGAAATTTTACTACTATACTACTTTACTTACTTTATTTTACTATTTTTTTTATTTTGTTTTTCTGTAATCATGATTAAGTCCATTTAAAACATTAAGAAGTCATAAATGTGTACGCAATCTAGGATTTTGTAGTGTTCAAAACATATATGACATGGGAATCTTCAAACGTCGAGTGAATCGGTATTTGCTCGGTGAGCGCGCTCCATCGTCGGCCTCATCATCACTTTCCAGCAGGTGAGATTGAGGTCAAGCACAAGCCTGTATGTAATAAAAAAAAATGAGCAAAAAGCAGCCATATTAATGATACAAAACGTAAAATGTAATCATTTTTATTAATCTGATTACATTTTGCCCATCTATGGGTACAGTATTCTTATCTGCACGGATGGCTCAATTCAAGAAATCACTAAATCCAATACTTAGGCTGAGATTTTTAGACGGAACTTTAAGTTTGCTTAGTCTTTAATAAAACATTACAATGTATATTACTCAATGAATACCAAAGGATTTGGTAAGTCACCGATATTTTCAACCTGGACTTGGCTCTGCGAATATTATGGCTATACTCCATTTCCTATTATATATTCAGTTTTTTGTCAAAACGTTTTTTTTTTTGGGAATATTTATCTGTTTTTTATTGACTTATTATTTATATTTTTTCTTATTTTTTTTTATTTTTATTTGTATATTTTAATATATTTTCTTTTATGTTATCTATTATTGTACACTAGCAACACTTGCTCCACTTTTTATCCTCCTACCTACCTCATCCGTTTTCCTTCTCTGGGCTCGAACACTTCGCCTAAACAGCAACGCGCTCGCTTTGAAAAATCTCTAAAAACACTACAACGCTGTGCTATACAATTATGAAAACTCGAAAGCTCTGCTTAACCCTAAAACGCGTGAAATTGTGGTGAAACTAAAACTGAAACAGCGCCGTGGACCGGGGCCGATACCCAAATAAGTTCGTTCCCGGAATTCCTTCTGGTTCCTCCTCAACTCACACGCATCAGGGAATTTTCCTAAGCAAAGTCGAGATAGCGTCTAGAAATCTCAGCCTTAGTCAGCTCCGTAATCTTTATTAACGTTTTTTATTACGACATCCAGTAGAAGAGTATTTTTATAAATTGAATAGCTTGTATTATGAAAGAAATTTTGAATTATTTTTTATCCTTACATAGCATAAAATGAAGTCACTTTCGCTATCTGTTAGCTTAGATCTTTTAAACTATTCAATGTATTTTCATACAGTTTACAGCAATAGATAGAGCGAATCATGAGAAAGGTTTGTATGTATAATCCAATGTGTGTAATTGATATAACAAACATATTTTGTGCGCTTAAATCGCAAACGCTGACTTAACCTTACGAAGTAGATCAAATTAACTCGGAATTGTATATTTTTAAAAGATCGAAAAAAAAGAGGACAATGGTTTATATTTATGTCTAAAGGATAACCCTGAATGACCATTTTTATTTTTATTTTTACGTATTACAAAAAGATATATTCTTTACCCAGCTATTATATACAATACAGTATTATTTCCTAACCAATTAAATACACTACATACGTATATTTCATGTAGATCAAAACCTGAACAGTATTTAATTAAAATAGATATCTTAGTAAACTTCCCCATATTACACTCTTTTTTTTTGGTAGCCCGGGGAAATCCCTAACGGACCTCGGGATCTATGAGGGCCGCCCCCCGTTGTGTCAGACTTGCACCGACTAAATCCCCCGGGGTGTTCCACCTTCCACCTACCAGCATCGAGGGCACGACTGGCGTCTCATCCTCGAATCTACATTGCACCCGTACGAAGTCTGGACTGGTTGCTTGTTTTTTTTATAAATCTTAATGATTTCGTAAATTTTCTACTTTATTTAGTAAAAGTGAAATACAAATTTAGTGATTTCTATGATTTTAAACATTTATTGCGAATTTGTTAACATATTGCTAACACCAGTAGCCTTCATTCCATAGATGCATGCAAGCATTGCATGCTCTTATGATATATAAGTCTGGAATAAATTGCTTAAAGTTTAATAAAAAAAAGGGACTATTTATATTCATATCTATTCTATATTCACGCCGTCTATATTTCCCATGAAAGCAATATAATATTTACTATCATAATATAATATAGAAATTAATTATGCGTATTCTACTTGGCCTGTCCAAATAGCCTATGCACGTCACTGGAACAACAGAGGAAGAAATGCTAGTTTGTAGCAAACATTACCTTGCCGTCTTCAATCCTGTTAATTATTTTCTTTATATCCAATGGCTTCTTTATAACGTCATAGTAATCTGGAAGTTCTCGTCGCGATGGGAGCTTCATAAATGGCTCAGATAGGACCCGCCCATTACTGAAACACATATTCCCAAATTTAATTATTTTATTATACACAATATATTATGATGTACAAGTATATAGCGCACACAACGATCAATAACTACTACCTACGTCACCTTGAAAGAGATATAGCATGGTGATATCGAGGATGAAAGTTTTTAAGTGGTTTAAGTGACATTTTTGGGGATAAAATAATGTCTATATTTTTGGAATCGGTAAAAAACGCTGATTTGTTTTCAAATAAATCAATTTAAATATACTGATTAACCAAACTGATTTGTAACATTAATATAAATGATAATACAGTCAAAATCTGTTATAACGACATCGAAGGGACTACTCATACTTAGTACTAACAACCGGCGATGTTTTCGAGATACGATCGGTCATGTGAGGCGTCTAGTTTCAAAACCGGCTAAAACGATTTTTCGTACAAAATTACTTAATATTTCTAATAGTAATTTGAAATATTTTATCAAAGCAAATATTATATATATTTTTTTTCTTTTTTACTCAATAATCATAATTTAAATATTTTATAAGAATGTGATTGTTAAGTCAAAGATTAATTATATGTTTTTATAAATAATTGGGATTTGAAAAAAATATGTTATAGCTGGTTTTGAAATTAGACACGTCATATAGCATTTAGCCGGGACCTTCGTCTTGCTTGAATATAACTGGTATGTTGTTCTAAACGATGTCGCCGTTGACAGTATATATTATATGTCATATATGAAGTGTGATTGTGTACGTGTCTCAGTGTCTGCGTAACTGTGTATGTTAATTGTCTCTGAACCCGGCCTACGTCGACCCTTTTATAACAAAAATAATAACACTTTTGTATACTTACTCATCTGTATAGTCAACTACTTTCTTAATAATATTTCTCAAACGCTTTTTCAGTATATTCAGCTCGGTTTTGCTTTTCTTTTTTACTAACGGGGGCGCTTCATCTTCGTCCGATTCTTCTTGATTTCTGGTATGAAGTAATAATAGTTAATGCTCAATCAATTGTATTATTTCTGATGTTTAAGCCAGAAATAGATTATTTTGTTAAATGTATAATCTATGGTATTTTAGGATAAGTTTTGGTCTTTATCTAAAAAATACAGAATTTATTTCTGCAGGAAATAAAATATATTTATGACCTAAAAATAGTTGCTCAGGGTCTAGATGTTTGTGAATGTAAGAATTTGCGCTTAAAAATTAGGGATGTTGTGAATATTAATATCCGTAACCATCAAATATCGAAAATAAATAAACATTTCAGACACTACACTAAAATTATAATTTTTATCATTGTGACTACATAGTTAGTGATTTATGTAAGAATATTGTAATTCATCACATATTCTAGTACAAAGTCATTTATAAAAATATTTTAAATATCAATAATTCAGAAAGAATATGTCCGGAAAATTAAGATATTCGAAAAAAAATTGAATATCCATCTCTAAATTACACACAACCCTAACGCAATTATGACACAGGAGTAGTTCCTAAAAATGGATAAAATGTATTTTTTTTTAAAAAACGTACCGTCTCTTGCGTCCCCTCTTGCGCTTCTTGTCGAGCACTTCATCATCATCATCTTCTTCTTCTTCCTCCTCCTCAAACTCCTCGTCGATGGCCTTTAGCCATTCCTTCTCTGTGAGCGAATCTGTGTAGTCCACTTCTTTGCGCTGCCGGGAGCCCCGCCCCAGGGTCTCGTCCTCATCCAGATAGTTCCACCCTTGACCCTGAAAACATACATTACTAATGATGTTAGAATTATCTGTATCTTTAAGCAAAACTATCAGATATTTAAATTTATTCGATATTCCGATTTCCAAGATAGGATGTTTAAAAAAGGTTATATCCATATCAAAATCAGCAATTATGTTTTGATTATACTCATATCTGAAATTTCATTTCCCTACTAATTCTAGTTTTTTGACAGCTGGCAGTGTTTAGACTAGCGTTGGGCAATTGGTGCAAAAGACAATCGAATGAAACAATAATTATAATAAAACAACTGATAATCGATTGTCGAAATATTCAATAGAATGAGTAATTGTTCACATCTTCAACGTGTCGATGGCATTTTAGTTAAAAGTACACAGCGTTCATTCTGCCAGACCTCTTAAGACAACTTCAATAGTGAAATCCGAAGTTGCCAAAAGCGTCCAGCACACATAGACAGCTGTTTTCACCTTTGCTATTAAATCGCGTGATGTGATAACGCATCGCATCCATACGCAGCAACGCGAGTGGTCGTAAGTATTCCATATACTTACGACCACCACCACTTGTGGCGATATATCCGCGATCTTACGACCTGGGAGTCTTTAAGTGAAGAGTAGGTATGATTCAGGTCAAGTGATCGCCTATAAATTAATTTAAAAAAAAAGTTCATATCCAAGCACATACGTCTGGGTTATTCCAGAGATAGTACGGATTTAGGCGCCACATGCTCACCGGTGAAGTTAAACATCGTGAGGAAACCTACATGGCGTCTAATAGAATTGTCAAGGCACACGCCTTGAGAACGGCGATCAGCTGGGCTACTGATTACGTTTGGCACGACATGTAAGCGCAAAGTGGATATAGTCACTAATATATCTCTGCTCAACCCGAAAGGGATATAGCGTAACGATATATTATTTATAGTAAAAATCTGCAAATCACTAGTCCCTTTATACATTAAAACTGTAATGTTTCTCTCAAGCCAAATATACTAACAGACTGGAGAAAGTATTTTAATATTTTCACCGACCTTATTGCAAACGACCTCGTCGTCATCCTTGACAAGCCAGTCCGGCAGCTCGGACTCGTCTATGAGCCGCGACTGCGTCTCCGTCTTCTTCCGCTCGATATCTATTTGCCTGAATAACTCCAGCTCCTCCTCCGAACGCGCGATCATCTCATTGATCAGATCGTCATCCGGCACTTCATTCTCTTCCTGTTAAAAAAAAAAGATAAATTATACAAACAGACCAACAACTAGATAAATTTGTACCCTACTAGCTGACTCAGTGATCGTTGTTCTGCCATATAAATTATTTCTAGTGAATATCTTCTGTTTTATAATATACAATTTTGGTCATAGTGGCTTCCACATAAAAGGTAGATATATGCGGACTTTTATTTAGAACTATTCAAGACAAATAATACTATTGTACATAATCTTTGTGTAACTCCAATGGTTTAGGCAGTGTACGCCAAGATAGCTCTCAAAAGCCAGATTTTTCTCCAATTTAATTCACATGTATTACAACTAAAATTATATAAAATCATTACAAATTATAGCCTATATGTTATCCCGATGTATAATCTATATTACTGTAAAAGTTTCATGCAAAAACGTCCAGTAGTTTTCGTCGTTAGTTCGTTAGTCGTGAAAGAATAACAAACATATTCACAAACTTTCGCATTTATAATATTAGTAGGAAGTAGGATTTAAAATTATCCTCCTCGTTTACTGTCACGGAAAAAAGAACAATGTTTTTTTCTTGTGTAAAATTCCGAGTACATCAAGATTTTTTATTTATTCTATTTATTTAGGGAACTTTTACGCGTGTACATATGTTTGCCACATCGTACCCTAATGCAGAAATATTTGAGATATAATACAGAGATATTGTGTGACAAAATATGAGTATTTGATTAAAATTTTAAATTCTTGAAATAATCTGGTAAATGATTTGGTAACTGAATGAAAAGTCGCATCCAAATCAGTTCAGCCGTTTCCGAGATTAACGGGCACAAACACGAACGGATATGTGTATATTTATTAACGATTCCCATTTTGAGTAGCCTACATCGCACAAGCGAAATTTTTCTATAAGGCAGTAAGCATATTTAGATGCTGATAAATAATTTTTCATCTACATGATATTTTATTGGTGGCTGAAGAACGGATTTATTATATATATTGATTATAATGAAATTAATGATCAAACCTCTTCATCGTCACCATCTTGATGCAGTATACTCTGTAGGAACTGTTGCCGCTCTGAACCGGTTGACTTCTGATCGAACATACCTGCCTGGATCACCTTCTCGTCCATATTTAATTTATACCTAAAGGGGCAAATTCAATTGTTATACATGAAATTTAAAAACGTTTGTTCCTTTTGGTGTGAAAGAGAAGCCATAAATACTTATTCAGACTAGTTTATCACTCACTAAGTGTTGGGTTAGGGCTTAATGTTATGCTTCTAATAGTAATAGATTAACAAGTGCAAACTGGGTACAACCATCAATGTATCTCAGCTTACCCCGAAAGGTATATAGCGTGAGGACATGTTATTATTAGTAATAGACTCAGTTATAGTAATAGTTCAAAATGAGGCTATCCACCATTTGCCCCCGCAATGAGTTGGCTAGAGTTTTTGAGCCATACAGCCAGAAAGAACGGTAACCACCGCGAACAACTGATGGTTGATGAAAGACGTCCAAGGGGGTTAAAGGTCATATTAAGATGGACTGATCAAATCTGCGACACTCAAAAAAAGTTACAGGATCCTCTCCATAATGCTGAAAATAAGAGATGCTAAGGAGTGGCGTACCACTATACTACGTACGGCACCCTAGGGAAATTCATGACCCTCAGTATTGAGGAAAGCGACGCGAGAAAGAGGAGAATTAGACTCAATATACTCAGTGATCGTGCGTGTCACTTCAGAGCGTTGAATTATGGTTCGATTCCCACACCGAACAAACATTTGTATGATCTATTGGTAGTTGTTCCAGGTTTCAGGTGTCTTATAGCATAACAAGCTCATACTTGTAAACGCATCTACGGCAGGAGGATATACAATGGTGGGGCAACATTTAAAGAAAAATGTTAAGGCAGAATTCACAGTACAATATTAGATAGAAATAATTCGATATTAAAAAGTGGCGAAAAATCTATCTAATCTCATTTATTATTTAATATATATGCCCTTATTACTAGTCGTTTGCGGCAAGCGGAGACCTCGCGGCATTAGTAGATTGTAAAAACACGCAAAAATGATTTTCAGAACTTTAGAAAGAAAACAGACAAGGAAGAGATATTTGTGCAGGCTGGCACGATCGATGCGACTATCGATAGGTTTTTTTTTTTACTTTTTGTTGTCGTTTTTGGACTGAACCATGTTAACTATCAAACGTAGTGTGGTCATTGCGTCTTGTCAGGATAAAAAAAAAGGCTGAACCTGGCCGCCGCGAGGATCCTCTCTTCCACCGAGTTGACCGTCATTAGACGTAGCACGCGCACCTCGTTGCGTTGCCCGATACGATGAGCTCGGTCTTGCGCTTGCAAGTCCTGTTGTATAATTTACCGATTACAATTCCATTTATAACATATATACACAACTCAATAAGTAATCATATGAGTATTAAATAACGTTGGTCTTATTGTAATATGTACTTTAACACAGGCTTAAATTTGTAAGAAAGTTTCTTTATTATCTTATTAAAAATACAATTTCTATTAAACTGTCATTTGTAATAATGAATTCAAGTAATATTCTAATACCGTGTTCGAAAAAAAAAAGCTTTGTAATAAATTCCTATGAGTTTATATTAATTATTATTTATTTATAATTGGGCAGGCAGTGGAAATAATTTTTGTAAATAGCAAATACAGCCACTAAAATATCTCTGTTCCTCCAGAAAAGGGATAAAGCGTGACGATATATTGAGGGGTGAAAGGTTATTTGGTTCAAGCGACATTTTTTGGTGATATAGTAAAATATATATTTTTATAACCGGTAAAAAACGCTGATTCCGAATATATATACTATATATATATTACTATATCACCAAAAAATGTCGCTTAAACCAAATAGCCTTCAACTTTTCGATATTATTTATTATTCTTTATTTTTGTGATTGAGAAAATATTTGTCTAGACTATTTTTAAATGGGTTCACAATTTGAGCTCAGATAATGTTTTCTGGAAGACCATTCCCCGAACTGATTATTGTTGCTTACAAAGTGTTTGTTCAGGTTGTTGTTTAGTACAGTATTAAAATAATTACAATAAGAAAATAAAGAGAACCTGATGTGGATTCCAGTCGGAGTCGAATATGATGACGGTGTCAGCACTCTGCAGGTTGAGCCCGAGGCCTCCGGCACGCGTCGACAACAAGAATATGAAGTACTCCGAATTGGCATCATTGAACTTCTTGAGCAGCTCACCTCGGTCTTCAGCCTTTGTCATACCGTCCAGTCTGTACAAAATACAAATATCCTTACCGATGGGAGATCGTTACTAAACAATCGAATTATTCGAATATAGTGTTTGTCCGATTCACTCGAACATTATTTAAATTATTCGAAAGTTCTTGATTTTAATTATAGAAATGAAAGTAATTGGTGATGCGGAACAAGGACGCACCACTACAGTTCTCGAATTAGTCTGTACAAATATCAATTTTCACTGGAGTAACTAATCATGTCATTGTATGAATTGACAGTCGTTTGGTCAATTGTCCAATTTGTATTCACAACAATCGCATACCGTTTCTTTTTCTTTGCTTAATTTGCAACATGACGGCATCACGACTGCTTTTGATTATAGGCGAAGATATCCACTTACTATCAGATGGACTGTCAGCCTCTTTGTAACCAATGTTAATTACATATACCAAAATTCTTAGAATGTTGCAGTTGGATGTTGAAATGTTTTTGAAGACATCAAAGTAATAAATGTCCCTCTCTACCATTACCTAAACTGTCGAACATCTGTAGATGTTTTGGCATAAAATAATTACCTCAAATACTGGAAAGCTCTCCAAGTAAGATAATCTTCAATAATGGTCATGCACTGTGTCATCTGACAGAAGATTAGCACCCTGTGGCCAGTTCGCTTCAACTTAGGCAAGATGCGATCGAGCAATTCAAATTTACCCGACACTCGGTATAGATCAGGCCTGAAATTAAAATATTTATTCATTTTTATTTTTTACTTAAACTTGACTTTAAAAAACGCCAGTCTTTCTCATTAGTATGTATAAAAAACATCAGTATTTATGCATATAGTAAAAGTCGGTGTGGTGTCTAAGACCAAAAAGCAAATTGAAACAGTTCTGTCCATAAAGTGAAAAACTGAGGTAATTAATATTAAACTTTGTTAATTACAAGAAGAAATTGAATTAACTTGTTCAGAAAGTAAATATAGAATAAAAGTGTGAAAACAACTAAATTGGAATAACCCTTTGGTACTATCATTACCTTACTAGCGGATTCGCGAATTTGCCGCCTAACAGTAAATGAATGTATTGTTAAATATTAGTTAAACCTACTTCCTCCTTTTCCTCCTTCCTTACTCTAGGCTGGCAAACCCCTTACCTCACCACTCTATCCCTCCTTTTTTTTTTGGTAACACGGGGGAAAATCCTACATTGGACCATCAGGGTCACTGTGAGGGCAGCGACCCCGGTGTGTCAGACTCCTACTGACTAAAAACCTCCGGGGTGTCCCTCTAATCACTCCACCCAGGCCTGGGAAACCAAATTCGTCCAGTCGCCCGGGGAGCGAACAGCCTTATTCAGGCTTCCTCTCTGGGAGGGATGGGTATAAAGAGCCCACGCCTCCAATACCTCTTTCATAGGCGGCGCGCTAGACACTGCGCACCGCCGCCCTCTCATCCGGGCAGCAAACTCCCTCAAGTCTACTGCCCGGTACTCTATCCCTCCTCATACAACCCTTGACATCATATCAAATAAACATATATAAAACATTCATACTTGTATCTCCAATATCAATCCTTAGCATTTCCTTAAAGTAAATTGTACCGCTATTTCCATTACTTCAAGATTTATTTTTGCAACAAAAGGTATGCCAGTCTACAAGGTCTAATCTATTTATATGTTAAAATTTATCAAAATCGGTTGAGCCGTTTTGATATGAAAGTGGAACATACTAACACACATTTTTGTATTTATGATATAGAAGGACAGTAATGAAATTTTCTTTATTCTATGTTGTGTTTCATTACTTGGAGATCTATAAAATCTAGTTGTTGAATAAGAATCATACTCACCCGGATACAACGGAGCTCCCGCTACCAATATGGTCGCAGAACTTTTCTTCGATGTGTTGAAACATGAAAGGATGGTTGCACAGCTTTCGAAGTTGCACGATTGTGTTCATTAGAGCCTTCGCCCCGCCTTTACCTTTGTTGCCCTTCTCCGAGCCGTCCGTCAATAGAACTCCCTTCGACTGCATGTGTCTGGCAGATAGATATATTTGAAATTAATCATCGTGCTGAGATGTTTGATAGCATCATGTCTAAAGTGGAACAGGTTAATAGTAATAGTTTTTCTAATAAAATTATTTAACAGTCATAAGTAAATACATAATTATGCACAACCCTCCTGGTTTTTACATGAAACCCACTTTAGGAATATCGGACCTATTGTTTAAACTACATATATAGTTTTATAATTTCATATACATACTTGTAGAGAACCCGCTGAAGACCGCTCATGTCACACTTAATAATATATTCCACTTTGTCGGGCAATTGACTCTCCACTTCTTTCTTCAGCCGACGTAATAAGAACGGTCGCAACACTTTGTGCAGACGACGGATTATCAAAATAGTTTCCTCCTCATTTAACTCCACCTGAGCCATACGCATTGCAATGTAATCATCATATTATATTCCATTTGGAGTCAGTATAGATCAGCAATGTGGTTCGTTGTAAAATTAATTTATAAAACTAATTAGTCGACAGTTAATTGTCGATTTAATCACTGACACAAATTATTCGAATAGAAATAGACATTTGAATTGACACAGTCATTTGTCAATTGTCAGGTCGCACAGCTAGCACCATGCGGTTCCATAGGTTATTCCATATACAAGTCTGCAATAACAGGTCTTCGAACGTGAATTTGCTTTTCTCATATAAATTGCGAAAATTAATAATCATAGAATAAATTACTGAATAGCTAATTGTAACTTGTTTGTTATTATAATCAAATGTCGTTATAGTGATGTATCTCATTAAAAAAATGTGCTGTACAAACAAACAAAAGACTTTAATATTTGAGATGAGATATACTTACACCTAAATAATAGAAATGTCACCATGTCAGTGCTTTGAGAACGGCGATCAACTGCGCTACTGGTCACGTTGAGCACGACATATAAGCGCAAAGTGGATACAGCTACTAATGTATCTCTGCTCACCCCGTAAGGGATATAGCGTGACGATATATTATTATTATACGTATAAATATTTTTGACAAATGAGACCTGATCGCCACTACGTTTTGAATGTTACTAAATAGTCCTTAAGATTACTTACCTTCTCTCCAGTAGTAGCAAAAGGAGCATTAAACCACTGCTCGAAAGTGGAGCAACTCTTGAAAATGGACGGCAATAGGAAATTCAGCAAGGCCCACAGCTCAGGCAGTTTGTTTTGCAACGGTGTACCGGTGAGCAGCAGCCTGTGCGGCGCTATATAATGCGTGTTCAACACTTGCGTCAACTTGCAGTGATGGTTCTTCATACGATGACCTTCGTCTATTATCATGTACTTCCATTGTACCTGAAAACAATTACTTAAATTTACATCGCCTTATTGCTGTTACAATAACAATCAATTTATTTTCCAGTTTTTTTTATCAGGACAGGGCAGAGTGACCACACCACACCTGATGGTAAAACTACAACAGCTTCCAACAGCAAAAAAAAAATCAATACCCGCAGCGATCATACTGGCCTGCACAAATATCTCTTCACGCTACGCTTAAAAGACTCAATATCATAGGACAATAGGAGCACGTTCGCCGGAAGACCATTCCATAACTCAAAAAGTAAGAATTTCCTAGTCCCAGCTGGGATGCGAGTTATTGAAAAAGCTGACTCCGTAGACCCGCGCGCGTGGGTCTGCCATGGAAGTAAGAGAAACAAGCTATCGGCTCCATCCAAAGATTAATATAACTAAATCACGATTATATCAGCCAAAATATGCCAATTAACCAGCATGGACGCAAGCAGTTTGACATTATGGTTTTTCTTTTTTTTTTAAATACATTTCATTCAGCAAGTATCAGTTTTTATGAATTCGAGGAGTACTGTAGCTATGATCAAACTGTACTTACTTTAGCGAGCACTGCTTTGTCCTTAATAACATACTCGTAGGTGGTCAATAACACATTGAATTTAGTAGATCTCATCTGCGTCTGCACCAGTCTACGCGATTGCGGTGAACCTTTATACGAAACCACATTCACCGTTGGAGCCCACTTTTCGAACTCGAGCACCCAGTTGGAAAGCGTACTGTCGAATGAAAAACATACATCAAATAAACTTACATTAATTTCATGACATTCAATACGACTATTTATATTATCCTTTTAGTTAAAGAGCAAGAAAAATTAGAATAAAATAAAAATATATTAAATGGGGAAAATTTATATGGCAATACTTTGAGCGTGCCTAGCTCGTGAACAACGGCAAAGAAAAGCAAAGGGTCATGCTAGTAGATTATGTAGGGGGGGTGGGGCTTTGATCCCAAGTACACCGTTTAACAATTAAATAGTTTCATACGACTTTAAGCTGATTTTTGTAAGAAATCCGAGGATTGATGGCATGTAAAATAATTCAATTTCTTTATTTTATGAGAATAACTTTTTAATATTCATGAATATAATTTTCTGGTATATATTGCTAATGTTATTGTGTCACTAATATGCTCCTTTTAGATCAGACAGGGTTTCAAAAACATTATTATGTATTATATCTTTATATTATATTATATCTTTTCTGTATTATATTATGTAAAATGATTTTATATTTGTATCACTGAAATACTTCATTGAGTTTGTATATGTGGAGCTGTTCCGGTGAAGTGGCTGTGTCGATCGCAAGGGCCTGTCAGAATACCAGCGCTGCAGAGTCCAGTGCTCTGTAGCACAAGCTGAGACAGGGCCCTTATTGGCGGCGGCCTAAACATTTTTTTTTTATGTATTGTTTGGTTGGTTTTTCTTTTTTATGTTTTTGGTCTTTTATGTGTGTTCTATTGTTCAATGTTTGTTATATGGCTGCTGTTAATAAAACGTTTTCTTTCTTCTTTCTTTCTTTCTTTCTTTATGTATAATAATGCGGTGTTTACCTCCATTATCGTATTTCATTAATAATTCTATTATATTCCACTAATATAATATATAATAGTAAAATTAAGAATGTTTATATTAAAATATAATATAAAAATATATATAAATAATTACCTCAGGGGTACAATAATAAGGAAAGGTCCATTGACTTTCTTCTTTTCCATAAGATACGTAACCAGTGCAATTGTCTGGATGGTTTTGCCCAGACCCATCTCGTCAGCCAGGATGCCATTCAAGTTGTTATTAAATAATGATACCAGCCATTCCAGGCCCTGAGAAAATAATCAGGTATGTACTTTTTAATGAAAGTCAATATTTCAGTGGACAACAAATTATCTTCTTGGATAAAGTAAAATGTAAACAACAATCAATTATGAACAACTAAGAAAATTTTAGGAAGAAACAAATACGCAAAATATGACAAAAATGTCCACATTTTCTTTAATTTGAATAAAAATTAGGTAAAAATCGTAGATTGCATTTAGAAAAAAGTTGCACCCTGATTCAACGTGTCTGTGATCCAAAATACATATAAAACCCATGCATACCTTGATTTGATACTCCTTTAGGTTTCCATTGACTAAAATGCTGGCCTGTTCCGTGACAGACTCGTGAACTGTATGAGCAATACTGTGGTACAGAAAAAGTATCAATATAGTTTGAATTACATTTTTGAAGTTTGAATTAAATACTTGAAAAAATACATTTGATATTTTTAATAATTGTATATCGTCACACGATATCTCTTTCGAGATGAGCAGAGATACATTAGTGGTTGTATCCATTGTGCGCTTATGTGTAGCCCAATGCGAACAGTAGCATCTGCTAAGTAAGTGCTCTGAGACCAGACATCTCAGAGCACTTACACATGACATTTCGGTTAGACACTGTGCGGATTTCCTCGCGATGTTTTCCATCATCGGTGAGCTTGCGGTGCCTAAATCCTTACATTTAGAAGAACCTAGAGATATGTGCCGATGATTGCCGGGATGATGGCGGGATTCATGCATGCATGCAAGGCACTAATCCCTTATCCGCTAGGCTATACTTTTCTATCTTCTTCAAATTCTTCTTTCTCAAAAATCTTCAAATCTTATATTTTACCTCAATATTTATACAGTTAAAGCTGCAGAGTTAGTGATGTAACTCTTCTTTTTTTACTAACATCTTTTTATCCGCTGTTATAGAACAAAGTTTTGATTCATCCTCAATAAGCAAGTGTTTAAACGATTGCCTAAACTCAGCGTAACCATAATGTACAAGTGCAAAGACCGCCATAGTAACTAGCTCCAGCCTGTCGCGGTTCAAGACCACCTTGCTCGCCGGTTCCTCGGAAGTATCTGGATCCCCAGGCCCGGCGAAGGCGAAGAGTAGGCAGTGCTGGCACCCCGGTGGTTTTAGTCGGTACAAGTCTGACCCACCAGGGCAATGGCCCTCACCACTCCCCTGACGGTCCGAAGGGATTTCCACCGAGTTAACAAAAAAAATACACGAAAAGAGTATGAAAGGCTTTACCTGTAATATGTTTGTTCTTCAGTCTTGTATTCATCATCTTCGACCTTCGCTTTCTTAATCATGTCGCGTGCCTTCTCCTCGTCCGTCTTCTCTTTGTCAGACCGATCATCTCTGTGTCGATGTCTTTTCTCTGTTAACAATAGGCATAGGACAAATTATAACACGGGGCATACCTACTATTAGCTATTTCTTTTGTACGAGTTAGTTTATCATAGTGCTATCTTGATCTCATTCCATGTGATTTAATTTACAACAGTAAAATCACAAATTCAAATTTCTTTCCATCTCTAGTTAACATATTGCTTATCACAAGAAATCTTTTTTCAACATTACAACTAATGACTTTTCTATACACAAGATATGAATCCTTCGTTTCACGGTAAAACAAAATTTTAAAAACACTTTTAAATGTAATAAAGAGGTTAGCAACATAATGAGTACGAACCATCATCTTGACTGTCATCACCCGAGTCGTCAGAGTCGGATAGCACTTCCCAGCCAGGATGGGTTTCCATCCAATCCTTCAGTTGTGACAACAATGGTGCCTCTTCGCCTTTTAATACCTAAAATAAATTGATTATCACTATTGACATGTAACTCTAAGAGTGTGATTAAATTAAACACCTATAATCATATTATTTTGTAGATTAATTTATAACATCGATCGATACCATAGAATAGAGAAGTTCCATATACTTAACTTACCTCACCGGTCTTCGAATCGACCACGCTGACTCGGGAATCCGATGTTTGAGAACTGTCATCAAGAGCATCGATTTCTCCACCTTCCAACAACTTCCTTTTTCTCGATTTCTATTATAAAAACACACAGAACTTGTTTATTGATATCAGACTATATTGTGAGCAAATAGAAAGTCAAGTATTAAAAAAAGTATCTCACAGATAACATAACATTTTTAATAAGAAGAAATATTGTGTTACCCTCTTCCTTCGTTCTTCTTCTTGCTGTTTCTTACGTTGTTCCTGCTTGTGTTGTTTCACCATCTCCGTCAGGCTGGCTATGTATTCGTCTGTCTGTGACAGCAAGAACGCCAGTCTCTTGTCTTTCTTTTGATCGATGAGCTTTCGGTAACCTTCTTCATCTTCAGCCATCAATCTAACAAGAAAATATGTTAAGTCACCTAAAAATATCTTCGTTTCAAGTCCAGCTCTGACAATTAAAGAATATTACAAAAAGGAAATTAAATATGATTAGGAGTGCTCCTTGTTGAATTTTTATAATTCAAGTTCCTTTAATTTTTCATCTAATTTGCCTTTTGTTTAATTAAACAATTAAAGCTCTGTTTCTTACCGTCTCATACGCTCCTTTTCTATTCTCTCCTGTTCCTTCTTCTGCTCTCTTTCGGCATTCGCGTGATAATTCATTATAGATTTGTTCATGCGTGACAATTTTGCGACATTGTTGCGATGATACTCCTTGAAGTCCTTGGCTGAGGATCATAATTAGTCTTACTAAAACTATTCATTTTATTGTATTATGTTTTTGGATAGTAGAATTGATTTTAAGGAAATATCCAAGTGCATTTTTTTCTAATTTATGAAAGTAAATTTCAGAGCGTCTTAGCTGAGCAAACATCTTGCGCAGCTGAGATGCTCTCACATATAAATTGTTGAAATAGTATTTAAATAGTATAGTATGATTATGGGACTGACATGGTCAGCCTGATCCAAAGTCCCAAAAAAAAAAAACAGACAAAAAAAGAGAAAAAAAAGAAAGTAAATAAAGATTAACGGAACGGTTTGAAAGCATATACGATAGCTTAAGAGAAATATTATATTCCAGTCCTTACCATCAAACAGATCGTTCTGAATCCTACAAAATAGCATAACAAGAACAGACCGTATTGTATATACATTTATTTATAAAGCATTATTAAAATCTTACCATGTTGTAACACGGTCTGTAAAAATTCCTGGTGTTTCTGCCGGCGTTTCCTCTCCGCCTCAAGTTTTTGTTGCTTCTCGAGTTTCTCCGTGGCGCGCGCTTCTCGCAGACCCTGCCGCTTTGTGCGCTTGTACGCCTTGATATTCACCGCGGTCTCCAATGTAGTATCGCGCCGGACTTGGCCCAAAATCTAAACAGAGCAGTCATAGAATCAATTTCATTTTTGTTGATAAGAAATCATCTCTTGGATTTGGTTGCCCGCTGTCTGGCAGAGTAGGGTGCAGCGTGTGTGTGTGCACACTCGCTACCCAGTAGAGGGGTAGTGAGGGGGTAACCTTCATAGCCCGCCCAGAGTGGAGAGGCCTGCCAAGGTCAATCGCTCGCCGGCTGTAGGAAGTATACGGATACTCAAGCCCGGTGAAGGCGAAGAATAGACAATGCTGACACCCCCGATGGTATTAGTCGGTAAGAGTCCAGCACACCGGGGCAGCGGCCCTCAGCGCTGCCCTGATGGTCCATGATTGCCACCGGTTTAAAAAAAAAAAAACAAAAACAAGAAGATTCATACCTAACAAAAATCATAGTTACCTCAGCGCGTAGTTGTTTTTGGAAATTTAAAACACGCAAAGCCCTTAGCTCAATCTGAGCTTGTAAACGGAGATCGTCAGGCATACTAGCCGGCAAGTTTGATAATATTTCAATGCGATGTGCTATACGGGCGGCTATTCTGTAAAAAAAAATTACCTGTAAGTTTGAAAATATAAATGTAAACTCTAAAAAACATAAATTTTGAAATACACATTTACCTATTTTCTCTTTCATTTAATATCTGTAATGGGTCAATTCCCACAGGCTTAGGTAGGCTGGTTATACGGTTCTGCTTTGCTCCAGGATGTTGCATGCCAGGCTACAATAAAAAAAAAACTATTTAACACTTTTATCTTTTGCAAAACGATAGGGTTGGGGAATAACAAGATTTTATCAAATACTTTTATTTAAACAAAAATCAATAATTATAGCAATAAATTATGTATTCGCAGTTGCTTTTAATGGCCTCCTGCCGCCTCTTGATCAATTTTAGAATGCCGTTCCCCCAAAAATCACCCATGTATGGTATCGAAGATGTTGCTGAACCAGTTATTAAGGTCCTCTTAATTGTCGAAGGTAGCACCTTTCATATGGTTCGAATACGGAAAATATGGTAATCCTCGGGTGCTATGTCTGGATAATAAAGAAAGGACATCTCATTCGAGCTCTTGGGGTGCGGTTTTGATCGTAGTATTTATTGTATTTCTTAGTTTGGCATGCCCCCTCTCAGTTACTCCATACGCATAACATGGTCTGCTTTAGATGGAGATCAGGTTTGACTCTTGGCTTTGGCTTATATCCAGAAGCCATTCACAACTTTTATTGCTTCTAATTTATGTATAGGCACCATTTCTTATCTCCCGTGACAATGCAGTACTAAAAACGATATTCATGACCGTATGTTACTAATGTCAGGTGAGATGTTGAAAAGCAATTAGAAGTCGTTTTTTTTTGTTTTCGTTAAGCTCAGGAAGGTCCCAGGCTCTCAATTTTTCAGAAAATCCACTGAATGACGATGTCCAAAAATTTTTTATGGACGCAGTTCATTTCTTCGATCAAATCATGACTTGGTGGATGACCGTCCTCCTTAAAATTACTGTGAGATAAACATTATAAACCATTTGGGTGCTATAGACTCGCCTATTGAAACCTCTATATACGTTGCAAATGTCCTGAGTTGCTTCAGCAGCTTTTTGGCTACGATGAAAAGCAAAAAATAGGTGTTAAAAATGTTGCTTTTTACCATCTAGATATCTTATTTCTAAGTCTCAAAGCTAATAAAAAATTAAATTAATAAAAAAAAAAAAACGATTAACACAATTTTGTAGAGCAAAAAGAGCTCAACCCAAAAATATTATGTATATAATGTGTGTATTGCCAAACAGCAAAAAGTCGTAAAATGATAAAAGAAAATATAAAGACGCTACAAATTTATTTCTCAATCTAATACGTTGTTAGATTTGATCTTGGTTAGGAGTTTACCTGCTGCTGCGTTTGTTGGGCGCCCGGTAAAGCTGGTCCTTGAGGTCGGAATGGAGCCGGCCCGCGTAACGGCGGGGCACCGCCTATTGGCTGTAATTATCAGACAAAATATTGTGTTACACTGTTATGCATTATCCAAAGTGTATCTAACATACGACAGCTGTTTGTTTCTTGTTAAACTATGTTTTTGTTTTGTACTAAACTAATTATCAATTTTATACATTTCCTAAATAACAAAGATATTTTTGTAAAAAAAAAAGGATTGCCTCCTAACCGGATTCACGAGCGGAGGGGTCAACTGCGTAGGCGGAGCCATCTGTCCCGTCATTGGTAACGGCGTAGGGGGTGCGCCCCCGCCTCCGCGAGCGTGATCGCCTTGCGCTGCTCCAGCCGGCGGTTTCCCTCCGCCCGGCATACCACCCTGACCGTCGCCGTAGGCTCCTGTGGCCGGCGGAGTGGGGCATTCCGGAGGAGTGTCACCAGTGCGTTTGCCGGCCGCTATTGCGATAATCGACGGCGTCAATGGTTGATTGCGTGCGAGACTTCGGTAGGCCGAAATTTGAGCTCTGTAAATACAGATATATATATTTATTGATAATTAGATAAATTAACCTAGTCCCAAATTAAGCTTGTACTATAGGCACTAGACAAAGATATACATACTTATATACAACCACGACTCGTAACAAACTCATCTGCTCATCACAGAAAAGTTTAGCACTACCGGGACTCGAACACAGGACCTTAAGCATTGTAAGTAGGATCACTACAAACTGCACTACCAGGCCGTCAAAGGCAGACAGATAGGCAGTTGTTGGTAGTTTTCCCGTCTGGATCACAGTGCAAAGATCGTTATAGTACCTCGCGTTGGCCTGTCTGGTTACGGAATTAGCTTGTGTATGAACAGTTTTTCATATACTTTGAGATCTTCTATCGTGGTACACGTGGCTCAGCTAACGACGGTTACTGTTAACTAACAACACTGTACGTACCATTAGGGACGGTCTAACCATGGTTTTGAGTTAGTATAACAAATTACAGTTTACTGTATACTAGCTGACCCGGCAAACGTTGTTCTGTCATATAAATTATTTCTAGTGAATATCTTCTGTATTATATTTTACCCGCGGCTTCGCATTGTAAAATAATATATAATTTAATTAAATTTATGGTTCACAATTTTGGTCAGAGTGGCTTCCACATAAAAGGTAGGAGGATATATGCTGTCGCGGACTTTTATTTAGAACTATTCAAGACAAACAATCCTACGGTACATCATCTTTGTGTAACTCAAATGGTTTAGGCAGTGTACGCCAAGATAACTCTCAGAAGCCAGATTTTTTTCCGACTTAATTGACAAGTATCGTTATATTACGACCAAAATTACATAAAATCATTACAAATTGTAGCCAATATGTTGTTCCGATGTATAATCTATATTACTGTAAAAGTTCCATGCAAATCCGTCGAGTAGTTTTATCGTGAAAGAGTAACAAACATATTCACAAACTGTCGCATTTATAATATTAGTAGGATTGAAATAATATAGTCTCCATTAAGATATGATTTCGATTTTGGCAGCAGCTGCTGGGGACAGCAACTACCACAATCCGAATCGCGTTCTTAGACTGCATACGAGTTGTTATACTTACTTTAACTGGCAAAGTTGATTGTTCGAGAGAAGACTCTTCCCAGGCTCTTGTGGATTGGAGCGAGCTCGCAGCGCGAGTAGTTGCGAGTAGCGTGGATCCTCTTGAAGACCTTTCTCCTCCATAGAGTCGATTGCACGCTGTAAAGCGTTTAGGTTATCTGGTCCGGAGGCAGGTAAGGAACCTTGCATGGGGGAGGATGCTGGTAACGCACCATTGGCTGAAGAACTGGAAGATGGCGGTGCTTGTCCATGGGGAGGAGTTTGAGCAGAGGGCGGGTGGGGCGGAGCTCCCGCTGAGGGAGGTCCCGTACCAGGTTGAGCTCCCCCAGGTC
Source organism: Automeris io (assembly GCA_036320925.1). Taxonomy (NCBI): domain Eukaryota; kingdom Metazoa; phylum Arthropoda; class Insecta; order Lepidoptera; family Saturniidae; genus Automeris; species Automeris io. The sequence continues at coordinate 3,675,656 of JAUDJH010000024.1, forward strand.
CGGATGGTCCGCCCACAGACGGCGCTCCGTATCCCGGGGCAGGGGTATGGGACGGCGGACCTTGCCCTGGCATCATAGCATGGTGCGGCGGCAAGTGACCCGACGAGCCAGGTGGCATTCCTTGTGCGGGATGCACACCGTGGGGTGGTGGTGCGCCGGGTTGCATTTGGACACCGGCTCCGCCCGGCGGACCCTGCGGACCATTACCTGGCGGTGGTCCACCGGCCATCGGTAGTGGAGCCTAAAACAGATTTATCATAAAAATAGTGATGCATATTTATTACAGATCAATATTGAAGATTCGTCATGGCCACATTGATTGTAAAATATATGTAAAATAATGTCAAATATAATTCTTTGCATTATGTTATTTATTTTAGTATTTTGCAAAAAACATATTGAAAATTATCAGATATATGAAATAACTGCTTTCAATTACATTGAAAGGTCATTGTTAAATTCTCATTATCTATATAGTAACAAATATATATTTTTAAACAAAATTACTAATGATGCTGCTCTAACAATGAATGTTTTCGTAGAAGATGGTTTTACACAAGAATTTGAAAAGTTTTTACATTCACACGCCATAGAATATATTCTCAGAAAAAATACATCAGTGTAAGTTTCAAGTGATATTTTGTCACATTACATCCTCCAGTTTTGCTTGTCAATTTTCTGATTACATTAGTTAAGGCTTTAGTAGTAGTTATAATATAGTTCGGTCAATTTAGACATCCAACGTTACAAAAATTCCGACTAGGCTGAATATCGGTAGGCTTGTTCAATACACTATTATAAAAGAAACGTGAAAAGTCCTTATCGATCCGACACGTGCAAAAAAATTTACTCGGGGTCACAAAAACAGGTTTTTCGCGATTTTCAGCAAAACGGTAAGTTTTATCATAAAATTAGCTCAGACAAAAATTGTAGATCAGATAATTATCTATAAAAAATGTTTAAATCCTTTTTTTTCTAAGAGCCACCGTTTTTGAGATATAACGATTCAAAAAGTTGAAAGAGTTGTAATCGTCATAGTATGCACGTTACCACGCCACCTTTGAGGTAGTGTACTTAGAGCGTTTTTTTTAATGTGGTTTCCCCGGTAGGCCTATTCCACTGATCCTTTATGATTCTGGTTAAATTGAAACTATTGAATAAATGTAGATATTGACAAGGGTTGAAATTGATGAAAAGGGTGTAAATTAAAAAAAAATAAGAAAATTTATCCATCTGAATCTAAATTATCATTAACTTCTGCTTTCTCTTGTTTATCTTCTTCATTCTGGGTGTTAATAAATTGTCGCAATAATGACACATCGCCTGTCTCTTGGTCAGCATCAAATGAATCTTCAATTGTTGGCAATTCCGCATTGGAGCATGACCGGCCTTTGCGACTTGCGAATTTCACACCACCCCATTCCACTACCTTTCATTCGTCATACTTTCATCCATCCGCTGATAAGGTCTGGGTGGTGCCATTTATTGATTAAAATTTACAATATAATACTTAAACCTAATCTTAAGCCTATATTACAAATCTTAAACAACTAGGACCTAACTAAACCTTAATTACGTATGTACAAAAAATAACCTAAGTCTTAAATCTATACTAATATTATAAAGCTGAAGAGTTTGTTTGTTTGTTTGTTTGAACGCCCTAATCTCAGGAACTACTGGTTCGAATTGAAAAATTCTTTTTGAGTTGAATAGACCATTTATCGAGGAAGGCTTTAGGCTATATAACATCACGATGTAATTATTAGGAGCGGAGAAATAATGGAAAATGTGAAAAAAAAACGGGCAAAATTATTCATCCTTGAGGGCTTCCATTGCGTGCGCTGCGTCCGCGACAGTATATGTCTATCTTTTAAGATTAAGTCACTAGAACCGTTTTTATGGTAAACAAATTTGGTCGAAATTAATGCATTATTTGTTAAGAGTTGTATCAACGTAATAATATTAATCTTTATCCAAATAAATGTGTTGTTGATTAAGAGTATTTAATTGTGAACAAAATTGTCTTCGACATCACTTAATTTTAATGAACATCTTAGAAGATATTACAAAACCTTCTATAGCAAAACAACGTTTGCCGGATCAGCTAGTATAGAATAAAACGCAACAACAGAGGAATTTTATTATAAAATTTAACACTTAGCCTAATTTCAACGAATAAGGGGGACTGAAGCGGGAAGCCGTTTCGAGGCGGACCTCCTGACGGCGGCGTTCTTCTCCGTCTGCTATGGCAGACGGGTCACTGAGCGAAGGTGGCTCGCGCGTCCTTCTTGGTGGAAAATCTACGGAGATGACCGGCCTTGACAGTTTGTACATGCTACAGAACAAAACAGTCCAACTTTTTTGCAACCACATTTAGCACTACATCCCTTTTTATAGTTGCAAAAAATTATGTTTAGTACTTTTTCTGGTGCAGGTGGAAGTAAAGTTTGAACTGGCTCTAATGAATTGTCGACCAACTTCCAACCCCAGTCTTTTGGGGTCTAAATGATTACCAAGCCACACTAGAACTTGGTAATATACCCGAAAAAGATGTTGATGAGCAGCCGCTGAGGTTGGAGAAAGACGTGCTAAGTGCACTTGTTTTTTATTTCGAGTATTTTTAACGAAGACACTAGCCACGCAGACAATTGAATGGGAGACAGATGTTGCTGAAGGTTACCCTGGCGTATAAAATAAGGAATTGGGTTTTTTTACATGAAATTTTCATATTTTATATGTGTAAGTTACACTGACCGATAGAACGATATTTTTGCTAGTATTACGGCTTCAGTGGAATATACGTGGTGTACTTATGCATATTATGACGATTACAAATCTTTCAATTTTTTTAATTGTTATATCTCAAAAACGGTGGCTCTTAGAAAAAAAAGTATTTAAACATTTTTTATAGATAATTATCTGATCTACAATTTTTGTCTGAGCTAATTTTATGATAAATCTGCTGCAAATCGCGAAAAACCCGTTTTTGTGACTTTTGACCCTGAGTACATTTTGTTGGACGAGCTGGATCCCAGCGATAAGGACTTTTCACATTTCCTTTATAATAGTGTATTGAATAATCCTACCAATATTCAGCCTAGTCGGAATTTTTGTAACCTCACCCCTATTTTTTAGTCTAATTTGACCGGGCTAATACTTCTGCTACAATTTAGCTCCTCTCAGTGAATTCCTTGTATCCGAGCCAGTATTTAAATGATAAGTTACTAATATTTTTAAAGGTCCATTAAAACTGGTCTTAAAGAGGAGCTGCTCTCCAAATCAAATGAAATATCTGCTGACATAACAAATTCTTTTCTTCATTGGGATGACTACAATGAATGGGTGAAAGTAAAAATTAACAAACATGCACACCTAAGGAAGATTTCAATTGGATCATCTTATCTAAATAAAGAAATTATTGTATTGAAAATATCTTCTGGGAAGAGAAATCCAGCAGTGTTTATAAATGGTGGAGAGGAAGGACGAGATTGGCTGTCACCTGCAATCATATTGAATGTTATAAACAGAATACTGGAGGACAAAAATAATTTAACCATATTGACCAAGTATTATGATTTCTACTTTCTTCCATTTTTTAACCCTGATGGATATCAACACAGTATAACAGAGGTACAGATTACAAGAGATAATATAATAACAGATATTGTTTTATGTTTTTGCAGAATTAGTGTCAATCCATCTTATGAATTATAATAAAAATATTATGATTATGATGATGTATGATTGTGTGAAGTTAACTCAATATGAAATACTACTGGCTGAGTACCAGGCCTTCTTATATGTAAAGAAGCGTCCTGGCTAATAAAAAACTTCGATATGTGAACTGAGTATATTGTTTATAATGATTATGGAAGACGCGTGGGTCTGTCATGAAGATTTTTTGTAACTGAGTGCCGCGCGCCCGCACCGTCCCCCCCGAGCAGCTGATGCATACTGTTACATCGTAACAACTACATATTATCTATAATAATATTATTAAAAAAAAAAAAAACAAAATAAAACATTTATGTCATGTAATTCATCTATTTTAGGACATATTGTGGACTAAAAATCGAAAAGAGTTTTTTCCATCTGTAAAATGCTCTACAAATCAGTTGGCTGTTGGAGTCAATATTGACAGAAATTGGGCCTTTTCAAAATCAAACAGTAAGTAAAAAATAAGTTTAACTACTAATTTAAAAGTGTTTGTACCTCATATTGTCCTCTAACATTATAGTTTGCAGACTTTTAAATTAATAATCTGGTATTAAACTATCAGAAAAACACGTAGATACATTAAAATCATTTTTCTAGTTAAACATTACGAATGCAATAATGTTTATATGGGTCATAAAGCATTAACTGAAGAAGAATCTATAGCTCTCTCAGATTTTCTCAATATAATAGCAGACAATCTAATGGCTTATGTAAATTTAAAAGGATTTCAGCGACTAATAGCATTGCCCTATGGATATACCAGTAAACACACAAATAACCATTATGTTTTGGTAAGTGAATAATAATTGTTAAATAGTAGGCATGTATGCCTCTAATGTCCTTTCCAATTGCATTATTTACTACATATTGTAAGTAATAAATGTTAGCCTGTCATCTAAACATGAACAAAGTAACTATGCTTTATACAATATCAATTAAGATGTTCTCTCTTACCTTTGTTGGGTCATTGGATTATGGAATGTGTTTCTGCAAGGGTGTCGGCATCATTCTATGATATTGGGATTTTTAAGCAAAGCATGAAGAGTTATTTGTGTAGGCCAGCAAGATGGCGGTAACAATAGACAGGTGGTTGTATCTCAATAGTAATATTTGGTTTTTGGATTGTGTTGTCCTTTCCATGATGGTGCAAGCATTGTGATGAGACAGAATAAAAAAAAAAAGATATTATAGTCACCCACCATTAATTATTTAATATTTTTTTTAATAGTATATTTACTTTAACTTGGCTGGACCATTAAATATTATGAGTATAATAAAAAATGAAAAGAAGCACATTTAACCATATAGTTGTGGAAAATGAGCCCATTTGAGCCTGATAATAACATATAATATTTTGCTGTAGATGGAGATATTGTCATCTGTTTGCAATAAATTGTACAGTAAATACAACACAACATATTACTATGGGAGTACATCAACCATATTTTGTAAGTTTCTTAAATATATTACTTGCTATTACCAGCAGCACTTCCCATATATGCATAAAAAGCATGCATATACAATAAATAAGTCTTGGATAAATTACTAACACATTTATGCAAAAAAAGAAAACATATACATACATATACAGTATAATATATTCCATTTTCAAGTCATATATCATTTTTATAAGGAAAGTATATTTGCTAATACAAATTAACTACGTGAATATGTCATTGCTTATGGGAAGCAGAGTAAATTTCACAAAGTCGCCCCATAGAAATCTTATGTTTGGCAATTCCAACAACTATCAGATTTCATCACTATTAAAAGCAGTGCTTTTTGTAAACAAAGAACTTTAAAAATATTGTTTATTCAATTTTTTTGATAAATATGATATTTATTTAATGTTAAATAACACAATTAATATAATTTCAGGGCTATTAATTTTAATTATAAGAAGTTCTACAAAAAAGTTTTTCTATTTTGGGCTTATATTCCTCCATTCACCATACATTGTGTGCATCTTTAGAGTATACATAAATATATATATATATTCTAAGGGTGTGTCAATAAGTTACCCAGTTACCATTAATTTTGAATATTTATTTGCAGATGACTATTCTGGAAACAGTCCTGACTGGGTGAAAAAGAAATTGAACATTCCTATAGTTTATACAGCCTATATGAAGTACCAAGATTATTTGTTACCAAATGCTAGTCACATAGTTCCACTAACAAATCAATTCATAACAATTATTAAAGAAACACTAACATTCAGCTATAATATCTATGGTCCTCTGTTTAACAATCAAGAATTTTGTAAATTTAAGTTTACTGTTATTAGTATATCCATAGTAAATATATTTAGTCATATTTAGTGGAATGTGTACTTAAGACAACACATTTTTAACAGATATGCGCTTGTTGTCCTTCAATGAAAGGAATGACAAGCTAAAATAGTTTGATAATTTGAATAAATTGGAAAAGATTGTCTTAAAATATTGACACACTTTTCATTTTGGTTAATAACAATTTTTCAGTCAACTTAACACAAAAAGAATATATGTAAAACATTCATATGACAAACCTGTCCAGTAGACATATGGCCCATCTGATGTTGCATATATCCATGAGGAGGTCCTTGACCTGGCATATTTGGGTGCTGAAGTCCACCAGGCATACCAGGATGTCCATTTGGTCCAGGTGGGTGTGAGCCTGAGGGTCCTACCGGATGACCTGAAGGACCAGGTATATGAGGTCCAACCATATGTGGCGGCATTTGATGTCCACCAGGAGGCATCCCAGGATGCTGCTGGGGTAATCCAGGGGGCCCATTACTGTTTGCCGCGATAGGACCCGGCGACATGTGATTAGGCATCGGCTGTTGGGCTCCGGAAGGATGTGATGGTGGTGGTCCATTAACGTGTTGACTATAAGGACTATGTGGTGATTGAGGCGGCGCCGGGCTTTGAGTTGGTGGCCCCATAGGGCTCGGAGCTTGTGGCGGTGGCATTGGACTACTTTGCGGCGATGGGCTAGCCATCTTGTCACACAATTAATGTTAATTCATTATCTAAATCGCTATGCACACAATTATAATAATATTAATGAATGGAACTATGGCGGATATAGTGAGCGTCTGTTTGTTACTCAATTATTTGTTAAGAAATATTTCAATAACATTACTTCAATATATATTATTTTTTAGAACACTTATGAAATGGACTTTTTTTACACGACACACACATTTCGCACAAAAAGCTAATAATATTTAATTTTAATCAATAACTTCAACCTACGTAACCTAATTCACAGACTAATAAATTCATCAATTTTAACCACAGACAATGAAGAAGAACGATAGTGCATAGACAAGTAAATATCTGACAGCTAACATATTTTTGTTCTCTGTTTTTTCCTTAACTTTATGGCCTTTCCACTGGAGTATAATGAATGTAATTTAGTCAATCCTCCATTTTTGTGAAGCAATCAATGTCTTAATTTAGACGGTTAACCCAGGAATCAACCTACAGATGCTTATTTAGAATAATTTTTGCATTGCATAAATTAGAAAATACTAATCGAATGAAAAGATTCTTTAAAAAAAACAAGGTTTAAAAGATTGAAATCACAGAAATCAAACTTTGTTGAGTTTGTATGTACAATATAAATTTTAATGTAAATCGATTTATAGAGAACAAAAAGTACCATATGATGCCTTTTATGATCAGTTAAAATTAACCGATCTTTTATCATTAAAAACAGGAATCTTCTTAATTCATGGAACTCAATAATGACCATTGTTTTTACAAATATACCAAAGTATCAGGTAAAAACTGAGAAAGTAAGTGAAAAATTGTTATCAATTTCCGAGTGTTGGAGAAAATTTAAATCAAAATTATTAACAAAACAAAAACCGAAATTCGATTTGCTAAAATGAAGGATCTATCACCTGAATCAATTTGATTGTACATGATTCCTAATATCAAATTTAACGGCCTTAATGTACTAGTGTGAGAACGGCTATCAGCTACGCTACTGGTTACGTTAGGTACGACATATAAGCGTAAAGTGGATAGAGCCACTAATGTATCTCTGCTCACGCCTTAAGAGATTTAGAGTGATAACATATTATTATTTATCAAATTGTAAGCAACCAATTATTCGATGCATCAATATATATCGATTAAGCCTTTTTTGGTAGCTCGGGGGAAAGTAGTCGTATCAGTAAGTCCGCCATTCGATTGCAGCAATGCTATCGACATATTATTATTGTTTTCTTCCGCATTATTAATGGTGACTGTCTTAATATTTGCCTTCTTTATGGTTAGTTGGGAATGATGATGAGCATGATGGTGTTTGATTTGTTAAATAAATAAAGATAGGTTGCTAAATTAGTTGTATTTCCGCTGCTTTTGTAATTTTTCTCACATAAGTTGCAAGAAACATTTAGTGTATCAACTTTTTTAAAATACGTCAATACACTGGAACCATTCGTATGTATCTAGATATTAAATAAATTAATTTGAATAAATACTTGCTTCAACCGCTACATTACAATAAAACAGCAATCATCTCTTTTTAACTTCGGTTAATGTGAGCCATAGACTAAACTCGATAGAACCTAGATGTAGGGATGCTAATCACAGACTAATAAAATGCTAACTATATGTTAACGCTGACAGTGACAACAGACAGAATTGTAAGTAACATGGTATAGTGTAAATGAAATACGGCATATTAAGCTTACGATGATTTTGTATATTAAATAAATTACGAAAAAAATATCGAGCATCGATATCGACATTTCAATATGGAACGATCGATATATCGACCAAAAAAATATTAGTAATAAATACCGATATTTTAACAAGTCCTAAGTTGTATCTCCATTGGCGAAAATATCTATCTCCGTGAACGTATCCTATATAAAACAAATGTCAATTGGCATGAATTATAACGTCTATGTCGTTAAACATTGTTCTTGTATAAATTTAATACCTACAATAATTATTTAACAACATTCTTTGAATGATAGGTACTTTAGAAATTATATCTCAGAAGATGTGAAAATTTTTAAATCGCAAATTTATTACCGTTAGAATTCATCAATGCGTTACCTTGTGCGATCGATATAGTTAATACTCATTTGATATATTTATTATGCACTGATTGTAAGTTAGCAGTCACTCTCAATAAATCGGCATTATCTAATTCAAACAGGATGTACGAAGATGAATACACTGAAAGTTCTTGGACGTATCTTTCACTGTGTGGTGAGCCGACACTTTATGAGGGTCTCCGATTCGCTAAAGATTTATTAATAGCCAACGTTATCCTACGTATGGCCGTACAATTTATACCTGTGCCGCACAATGTTCGACACAGCTTGAGTTTAATTATAGGTAGTTTCCTTTTATACTACATCACTGGACCATTGTTTTTATGGACTGTGGGACTCACTACTGGTGCTTATATATTAATTATTATGTTATCATTTGTCACAAAAAAGTGGAGAGGATTATTTATTTCTATATCTGTTATTTTTTTTCTAATATTATGTGAAGTATATGTGGTCAATCCAACTATGTGGCAACAAATTAGAGGAATTCAAATGATAGCTGCTATGAAAATAATATCTGTGGCAATTGAGCTTGACAGAGATTTATTTAAAAGTATGCTTAATCCTGTTGAATTTGGAGGGTATATATTCTGTCCTGCTAATTGTATTCTTGGACCATGGATTTCATTTCATACCTACAATAAATGTCTTGATGTGAAATTTCTTTGTAAAAGATGGATAAAAATAATTGTTATTAATATGTTTATGTCTATGTTGTTCCTTTTATTTTCAAATTGTTTTGTCCCATGGTATATTGATGATGATACAAATAAATGGTTTGTAGCTTACAGGGATGCACAATCATTTAGGATGTCCCATTATTTTGTTTCCAGTATGTCCATTGTGTCAATGGTAAGTGCAGGGTTTGGGCTGACAAATGATTGCCACTGTGAAATACAAGTGACTAAACCAATGTATATTGAGTTACCCAGATCTCTTGTGCAAGTTGTAATCTACTGGAATATTCCAATGCATCAATGGCTAAAAAATTATGTATTCAAGCCATGTCAGCCATATGGTCAGTTTACAGCTATAATTGTTACTTACATAGTGTCATCTTTATTGCATGGTTTGAATTTTCAATTTTTTGCAGTTCTCCTAAGTATAGGAACATTTTCTTATATAGAGTATAAAATAAGATACAAGGTAGCTTCAGCATTAGAAATATGTTGTTTAGCCAATCCATGCATAAAACAGTGTAACCATAGACATAAAAAGAATAGTTTGTTGGCATTGATAACAAATACACTGTTTTCAATAATTACAATTGTACATCTAGCTTACTTGGGTTTGATGTTTGAAGCATCCTTTTCAGTACAAGAATCTGGTTATTCATACCATCACACCATGAATAAGTGGGAGAATCTTAATTATTTCAGTCATACTTTTGCAGCTTTTCTGTATGTGATTAATTTAATGATGTAATACTTATATTTTTTTAAATATATGTAGAGCTTAAGCAAGTACATTTTTCAATATTATGATCTCTAAATTTTTTATCTTTTATATTATCTCTTTAGTATAAAATAAGCTATGTATATTGAAGGTTAATAATGTATTATATACAATAAAACATTTATTAATCATAAATGTAAACCATTGTATGCCAGTAAAAGTATTCAAACTGATTATAATGGCATTTATTGTTTGGGTTATTAAGTTCACATTGATGTACGCTTAAAATAAAAAATATTTTTTTAAATTTATAATATAATTTTAATTTTTCTTAATTAGCTGCCCCATTTCAAAACCCAATACAAATTAAGATTTTTTTTAACATAATCATGTATTTGGTAAGTTCCATAAAATTTTGAAAATAGCTGCATTACAGTTATTTCAATACCTGTAAAGTTGGTTAACATCAAATGATGTCTAAAATCAGTATTAATGTTGCTCTCTTGAACTATTTAGTTCCATAGACTTAAGTTTTCAAATGGGACAGATAATATGTTTACATAAGATGTTGATTACTAACAATAAAAGAAGATAATAAAATATTTATTTAAAAAATTTTTGTTACACAATGGTTTGTGATTTATTGATCAGTATTATTTTTCCTTTTTCTAAAAAACTATAATTTGTACATTTTTGAATTGCCCATTGTAAATTATAATTTAAATTTAATGTGTTTCATATCTGTATAAAACAATATTAAGAGTATATTATTTTAATTAACTAATTTTTTACTAGTTTTAAATTGATTATATAGTATGTAAGAAAGACAAGTATTGAATGCATTGAATTGTTTAATAGAAGGTAAGGTAGGTATTTTTTTCAAGGTAGACAATGCGATAATAATGCTTTTTGTGTTCTAAATTGCTATAGAAGGCAGAGTAGCTGCTTTCCTTCAGGTGGACTGTTGGTGGCCTACCAACTTTTGGTACAAATGAACTCTGTTAAAAAATGTTAATTGTCGTTTGGGACACTTATCAGAAATTAATATTTAAGGAGTTCATTACAATATATATATTTACAAAATAACATAACACTAATCTGTGCCATAATAATTGTGATATTAAAGTAGTATTAGGTTTTATAAAGTATTATTAGTGTTTCTATAGCAGATTATACTTAAGTTTTACATTGCTGCCATTTTACTTCATTGTCTAGAATGTAAAAGTATTTTGTAAATTGGTTTTTATTAGTTCTTACATTTATTTCATATATATTTTTGTCGTTATTGTTAGTACAGTGTATTCTATAATTAAGTAAATCCAAAACACTTGAATCAATATTTTCTTCCCTTTTACTGGATGTAAAATAAAAAGGTCTTGTAAATAAACAAGTCACTTTATACTCTCTTGTAGTTTTATGAATAGTTAAAAGTAAATTTTTTAAATATAAATCCATTCTTGTTATTTTAAAACTTTGTTCTGACCAATAAAATGCAGTTAATGTGTCGAAAACAACTAAAGTTATATTAGAATTCTTCATTACAATATTTTCAAGGTTATAAATGGAAGTATATAATTGTGTTGCATCATATATTTCCAATATAAAAAAAATTGCGAGTGCTTTTCGTAGCAAACATTCTAGTTCACTGCTGTTCTTAGTATTAACGCCGTTAAGAGATAAATCACGATCTTTTAATTTCTTTTTTAAATTTACTATTAAATTGTTATAATCGAAATTACCATCAGAATTGAATAAGAGAACTCCTGCTTCGACGCCACCCATTTCATTTGGTAATAGAGATTCAGAAATAATATCTACCAATAAATGTGAGGTATTGCAATCACTAGATATTTCAATAATATCTCCACTACTAGGACCGGATTCAAATAGAACTGGATAAAAATTTTCGATTGCGGGTTTTTTTATCAACCTCGCTAGTAACTGTATTCCGGACTCCATCTTAAATTTTGTTGTAGACATTTTTTACAATACTGATTATTATAATAAATTTTAAGATAGATTTAAAAGCTGGCTTTTGTTGTAACAACAATTCAATATTTAAATATTGCGAAGTTGTCAAATGTCAGTACTTTTTTTTTATTAAGAAACTATACTCCATGGCACATTATCGATAGGCAATTACAAACAAAACTATTGATAGCAAGTTGGGGAAAATGTTTCTTCTTATTTTATATGAAAATTCAAAGATGGTTTTTTATTTTTCAAAGTTTATTTACATTTAATTACAGTATATACCGAAATGTATGAATGAATGTATGTATGTAAACCGTTGCTGTAGAAATCTTAGAATTGCTGATAAAAAAATGCGACAAATAGTTTTGGCCTACGTCTCTTGAAGTTAACCCGGCTCTGCCTAAAGAATTCATGAGACCGAAACAAGTGGAAATCTAAAGATGCAGGGTCAGGGCTATATGGTGGATACATTAATACCTCCCAGCCAAACTCTCTTTATTTTTACTGAGTGCCTAAAGATGTGTTTGGTCTAGCGTTGTTGAGGCTTTCTTTCAACTTCTTAAAATTGATTGTGGAATTACCTACTTTAATTGATTAAATTTTAGAGGGTAAAGATGTTATTTTTATTTACTTTGAAAAAATATCTATTTGCTTTAATATAAATGGTTTTGCAGGAAGGGTATCTTTGTTTATGGATCATGCTACACTATGGTTTATTTATTTGGAAAGCACCAAAACAAGGAACCATAAGGTCAACCAAAATAATAAGGTTTTGATTTTTATCGATTTTTTTTTTCATTTTTCTCCGTTTTTTGCTGATTAATCGCCAATTATGACTTCAGATTCGTGTTCAGCGGTAAAAAATACGTCAGAAATAATGTATCCATCACTTTTTTTTGTGGACCTGTGTTATTAATCTGTTTTGCATGTCACAAAATTACTAAAGTAACATCCACATCGCCTGATTCAAGATGAAAAATAAGTTTGAAATTGGATATTGAATTTTTTAGTACACATTATTAGTTGGATTAGGCTACACATTATAAATATATGGGATTGTATCAGAAGGTCTGGATGATACTTTATAAAAAAATTAAGCCGGTGAGCTTATAGCACTGGTAACACTAGTATTGATTTGATTTGTAGTTATGGCTTCCTCCTATTCATATCCTGAATTATTTTTGGCGGGTTTTATATTTACCTTGCCATTTTTATATGAAAAGAGTAATGTTTTTCGGTATTATTTGAAGTTTTTTCTATACTATGCGTACGTTTTGATTACCTGTACAATATTATTACCCGTAGTTTTGATATATCCGCGCGATGTAACAAACCTAATGTAAGATATTGATTAATAGTTTTTAATAAACTAATGTATATTTTTTGAGGCTTTGTGGTATTATTGTGTTGATACAATGTTTAACTACTTTTCTGTGTAGCGTTGCTTCCAGATTTTGTCGATACGCTTCGTTTATAGTGGGTATAGAATGGGAGTTGCGTGGGATGGAGCATTGGGATAATGAGCAGTGCTGCATTGTGATATCTAACCATCAAAGCTCATTAGATATATTAGGTAATCCACTTGTTCATTTCTTGCCCTAGTTTAAAATATTCAAAGCGTAGAGTACTGCTTGACATACAACAGTTAGAGTGCTAATCTAATTTAAAAGTTATATAGATAATTCTAATTTAATTTCTTAGACGAGTAATAATATACTATCGAGATAAATTAATTTTCAATAAATATATATATGTGTGTGTGTGTGTGTGTGTGTGTGTGTGTGTGTGTGTAGTGGCATGTGCAAAGTGACTGAACCGCATACAATTTAAAGTACAGTGTAGCCCAAGAATGGTGGCGATGGCGAGAAGATGAGATTCACATGACAGCCGCCGTCGTCATGCCGGCCTTCTTAAATATATCACGACAGTGTGTCTCTAGACATAGGGATAAAAAGAAATGAGTTGATCCCGAAATGCGACAAGTCGACATACGCGAGTCACTGTGACGAGCTTGCATTTATATAAAGTGGTCGCAGCTGGTTTAAAATTCAGTACGACTATGAAACACTTCCACCTAATTGTCGATTGTTTAGCACAACCCAGAGTAGGGTACCTAGGGTTCAATGTTCAGACGCCAACATTATCAACCCCAACTTCAAACTTAAATGTATTTTTCGTAACGCGTACAAATATTTCTATTTCGCGTATGAGTTTCATGAAGCAAAAACCACTAAAATCCCTTATCATAGTCCCAGTGTGTATAAAGGAGATGTTTGGTACTTTGCGTCAAATGGCGATGACGTGTGGAGGGACGGTACTACTATACATTATTAATATATATGTGACTGATTTTTTAAATTGGGAATAGCCCTCGATAGGACTCCTTCAGCCGTATATGGGGTAGCGGTGTGTATTTCTGGGGCCTATATTCAGTGCGCCACATTATTTATTGAAGAACTAAATTACCCTTAACCTCAATTACTTATTACTTTTAATTTATTTGCACCTACCTTTTTTATTTGGGGAAAAATCTCATGGGACCGTCATTGTAAGCCTCCAATTCAGCAGAGGTATGCCATAACTGTTAAAAACACCAAAGTGACTACATCTGGGCATTGACGAAAACTAAGGGATCCTACCTACCTTGTAGTGCCATGAATGCGTTTTTGTATTGAGATAATAATATATACATATATATATTTAATTAATGTGCGTACCTATATATTACAGGTATGTTTGAGATGTGGCCACGCATGAAGCGTTGTACCGTAGTGGCGAAGAGGCCACTGATGTTTACGGGGGCTTTCGGTTTCGGAGCCTGGCTTTCTGGCCTTGTATTCATTGATAGATTAAAAACTGAAAGGGCCAGAAAACTTATGAAAGAAGCTACGGACAGAGTTGTGAAAGAAAAGGTAAAGTAAAATATTAAAAATCTATCTGTTAAAGCGATCCCTGATCCGCTAATTACTAGAAGATACTTAGATGAAACTAGTACGCTATACCGCTCTGTCATCATCAGTTTTTAGTACGCGAAAAAGTATATCTCTAGAAGACGGGTTTTCACTTCGCAAAGGTTGAAGCAATAGTTTTCCACTGTTATAATGAAATATATTTTATTCCTAAAGCAAATAATATCTATATATATTATTTAAGAAAAAAGGTATTTTTTGTAAGACCAGACTTTTACTAATTAAACCATTGCTTAAAATCAGTATTGTTCTTAATTTGATGAATGCACAAGCTAGCTGCCTTTTATTTAGATATACTAAAGGTAAAAAAAATCATTTACAGACAAAGTTGTGGATCTTTCCTGAAGGAGCTCGTTTTAACAAGGGCAGTATACAAGCCTTCAAAAAGGGAGCGTTTTATTTAGCGATAGATGCTCAAATTCCGATATTACCTGTTGTCTTCAGCCAGTATTATTTCCTCGATGAGGAGAGTAAAACTTTTGAACCAGGTACTTGATATTCATTTGAGCTAAAAAAGTTTACAGGAATGTTATGAATACAACGCGATAGGATTCCATCGCCAGTCGGCCCTATAACCCCGCCCTTTTCCAAGGCGTTTGAACTGTTTGTTTAAAGAACTGATATCATGAGAAAAAACACAATAATTACCCCACCCATATGTTGTGAAGGCCTTTCCTGGTCAACAAATCGATAGATCGAAAAAAAAAACTATAAGTGTAAGACCAAAGCTCAGCTATATATTATGGTATACGTGAGAGTTTGATAACTTCTTTCTTAATGCAGTAATTATTACATGAACAGCAGCATAAGTATAATTATGTAAGGGAAAAAAATCAACAATATTAATCCTTTCGTTACCAGCGTCGGCATTAGATGGCATTCGCAAAACGCCCCGTGTGCACCAGCGCCGGCTTTTGCCGACATTCATTTTATAGAAAAGTAAAAAATACATTACTAAGAATTATCCTAATTTAAATTTTTATTTAATATACCAGCAAAATCTTTAAATATACACTTAAATGAGAAAATTCGAACATTAACTTGCCATCATGCAATGTGCACACTTCGCGGCGTGTTGCCGGGTTCAGTAGCACCACTTCGGCGGAATGGACAGCGGTAACGAAAGGGTTAATAAGCTGTTGAAAAGTCGAGAATATATAAGTAATTCTGTTCTGCGCAAATAGAAAGGCTAATCATTTTGGTAATGGTGATTCTGATCCAATTATTAATGACATTTTTTTTTTCAGGGAAAGTTATTATAACAACTTTACCACCAATATCTACAAAAGGTATGACTCGAGATGATTTAGAAACCTTATCAGAGTTAGCACGTAAACAGATGATAGAAGTTTTCAATGATACCTCCAAAGATCTAGTGGTCCAGAATAAAATAGCTGTGTAACGTAAATAATCACAAATCGCTTTAATATTATTAAATACCAATTTTATAATATAAATTTTAATTAAGGAGTCGTAGATGTATGAATTTTTTGATATTATAAAAAACTCAATCGATTCTAAACAGTATGATTTAGTTAATACATACTTTTATGGCTTACATTTTGTTATATACTTGGTTCACTTGGTTTATATTTAAGTTTTCTTGTTTGTGTTATTTACGGATGGATTATGAGTGAACTCACCTATTATATTAGTTGACCCGGCAAACGTTCTGCCGTACGAAATTATTTATAGTGAATATTTTGGTTGTTAAATAAAAAAATAACGAATGTATTGTGTGGGGATGGGATCTGAGTTGGACGTGGCGTCATCTGTCATTCAACTATATAAGTAATTTCGTTCTGTTTTAAATAAGAACGAAGGTTAAATTACTTGGATATTGTTAATACATAAATACTAAAATCGTAATCTAAAAATGAGACGGTAGAGCTAGAAGGGTATATAAGTATAATAATCATAAAAAAACAGAAAGAACCCTATGGACACCCTAATAACCTAAAGGTGTGTAGAATATTTTACGACCTGCTGTTATACCTACCAAATGTACATAAAATAATTCCATAAAAATCGGTAGAGCCGTTTCGGAAGAGTGCGACCACAAACATCGTGACCCGAGATTTTTATATGTATATAATAACTTTATTGTCCATATTCTAAACTTTCCGTTACAGGAGAAAAGTACCTACCTATCAACTTAATATTGTAGTAGACTAGAAGTTCCTTTAATTTAATTTGTTCATTCGCTAGCTTTTACTTATTTTGAAATAAGTTTGAGATATAGGTACAACCCAAAGCTGGAATATGATCTAGTACGCAGCTTTATGCTACGGAAGTTTAGGACTCGGTACACAATTTACATCCACCTGGAATCTCCCAGATCCTAAGAAAATAAAGTAAGATCGATCAGTTCAACTGCATATGTAAACGTATAGCTCACTAACAGTTGCATTTTTTTTGTATCTCGGGGGAAAACCCTACATAAGACCATGCTATGAGGGCAGCTACCCCTGGGTGTCAGACTCGTACTGACTAAAACCCCTCGCATATTATAAAAACTTGTAGTAATTTTTTTTTTTTCACTTTATAGTGTAGGTCCATTCGAAAGTTCGTTTTCTTTTTGAAGGTGAATTTGTTATAAGGATTTTTAGACCTTAACTCCAAAGATGTACTCGTATAAATTAAGTTTTTACCTTTTCAGGTTTTTAGGGGCTAATTATTATTCCGTTCGTAAATTTTTACGCTGAAATTTTATTTTAATCTCAATTATAAGTCCTGCGATTAGCTTTGCGTCATTATTATTATTACTTTGCAAAGGAAATAATGTATAGATACAAATTAAGTAATGGCTTAGCCATAAAAATCATTGTTATAGTTTTGGCTGTGTTTATAATTATGTAGGATATATTAAAATCAAGTAGTTATAGGTAATAAGTGGAGTTGTCGGGTTGTGAGTTTAAATATCTCAACAAATTAATAAATATATTCACGTGAGTAGTCAATTTTCTTTTCTGATATCTTTTATTATTAAGCATTTTATCGTTATTTTAAGAATATTTTATATAAGAGCAACGCATGTGATGAATTTCTTTAAATAAAAACAAGAAGCATAAAAAGTGTTATTACTTATGATTCATTAAACGTAGAATTCTCCAAATAATCTGGATTATTATTTTTTTTTATTGGTGCCATGCCCATTATTGACAGGACTAATAGATTATATTAAGCTATAGGGAAACGCTATATGTGTAACAATGTAGGTACTAGAGCGTTTTTATGCAAACAATATTTGGAACACTATTAAAAATTAAGCTATTCCCATGTTAGCAATTTAACCACAACTCGGGAAAAGAATTATTAATCACACTTCCATTCAATTACACTTCCATTATCAGCAAAGTTATAGCGTTTATAACTTTTAACACGACATGTGTTTTTCGAGCTATTAAAAACGATGCTTTTGCCATTATGACTTTTGATTATTTACAATCTGTTTAGGGCACTATAGTTGACAGCTTGAGATTGTTGAAAATGTACCCTTTTTTTGTAACCCCGGGTAAACCCGTTATGGGCCGTCAGGGGGCGGTGAGTGTCGGAATCGCACCGACTAAAACCCCCGGGGTTTTCCTTCTCTCGTCTGCCGGGGCCAAAGAACAAGGCTGTGCACCCAGCGACGTCTGGCCTAATAGAAGGCCACTGCACAACGTTTGTTCACCTTCGTAGTCTTGGAGCGGTGCGCGTGAACAGATCGCGCACTGCTCTCGCCTTGAGAACGTTGATCGACCCTCAAGTGCGCCGCCCAGGCATCATTCCATTAAGGAGAGAAGTACCTGGAATATGCTTTCCTCTTGTTGAAAATGTACCCTTCAACAACACAATGTTGACAATTGTTTTAAATCAATTGTGGATTTTGTTGCTTATCACCTGTTTCAGGTCAGTTAATTCATGAAACATTTTTGACTAAATTTAGTACTTAAATAAATGCATAAATGCACGAAATCGAACTTTTCTCATACTAATGTCATTTCATCATCCACCGAGGTGGGTTAAAGATGGCGGAATTTTCGACACCGTTAAAGCTCCACGAACGGTTTGACGTTTGCTATTAGCAGCAAAAAGTTCGATTGATAAGGTCATAAACCTCCACGAATGGTGGTTCAACTTGCGCCACTGACGATAATGTTTATTTCCGTAAATGCTTTTTGTCTTTTTTTATTAAGAAAAAATTCTAAAAGCAATCACTGATCTCTCAAAAATAATCCATCAATCTAAATACAACATTTAGAAATGATCGAGTGTTCTTAAAATTATATTATCCTTTGAAATTCATCCATTAACTGATTTATAAATTCAGTTTTAATCCAGATATAAAATGTCACTAGACCAAGACCGTATCCTAATTATATCATTAGTTTGATGTTGTAAATCTCATTCGAACAATAACTCTTTTCATGGATATAATAACATTCTATGTATCTTACTGCGACATATAAAGAAGAACTATAGTTTCAGTTTACCAACTCTATTTCTCATAATAATAATACATGACTTAAAATTAGTTCTTTTGCTATAAAAAACTTGACTTTCATATACACTTAGCTCAATATACACGATAAATAAATTCTATTTCGCATTATTGCTATTTGGTTCAACACAACTCTTGTTTAAACTGAATAGTCTAAGGCTGTGATTTATGGACGTTATTTCAACTTTGCTTAGCAAAGTTCTAAAAAAAAATCGTTTTGAAAAAAAATTAATATGTAATAGGAACTTGAGTATAGCCAAAGTATTCGCAGAGCCAAGTCCATGTTGACAAAATCGGTGACTTGCCAAATCCTTTGACAGTCATGGAGTAATATAAATTGTAATTTTTTAGTAAGGTCTAAGCAAATTTAAAACAGCGTCTATAAATCTCAGCTAAGTGACAAACACAACTATACTGCATATTTTATTCATTCCAACTTTCTCCCCAGCCTTCATTATCATCAAGGTTCTCGTCAGGAATAAAATCTAATTTGCTACTTATATTTTGTGCTGTATTTATACTTATAACTGTAGGTTTTTCAATGACGGGCGTCATATCCGCGAAAAAGTCAAATTCATCTGAACCTTTTTTTGCTAAATCGCTTTTCTGATTCTTTATATCCAATTCTGATATGTCTATGATATTCCTTTTTGCATTAAGGGCTGCTGTTTGTAAGAGTGACGTTTTTGTTGAAGCATCATACTTCACATTGTTAAGATTTTCATTCAATTTCTGATTTACTGTTTCATTTTGTATTATATACTCCTTGTCACTTAAATCTTGACTTATAAAATGTTCGGATTCTAATATTCTTAATTGACGATTAGAATTATCCCAATCACTCCACTCATTTTCACTATCTGTTTTGTTAACACATATTTCATCATCCAAAGATTCTCCACCAACAGGTGATGGCCTTTCGTTTAAAGTCATGCTTGCGTCAAAGGTATCGACCGCATTTCTGTTTTCAAGTAAATTTTCCGAACAAGGTAAGTCACGTAATAATTTTTCTAAAGGAATTTCTTCTGATGTTCTCTTGGGTTGTGGTAGCATTTTTGCCTTGCTATTCGGTCTACCATCTGTAAAGAATTTGGATCTCTTACCACCTACAACAGTGTCAGCACCCAGAATAGGTACTAATTCACTAAGGCATATTAATGTCGATGCAACTAACGTATCATCCAAGTCTTTAATACCTAGGAGTAGCTGAAAAAGAAATCAGAATGAAAAACAATATACAAACATGTACATGCTCCATGGTAGAAAGTTACAACAATTTACTTAACCTCTTGAACAAAATCAATCAACTTACAACTTAGTTAACATACTTTTGAATGAGCAGCACACTGTACAACAACTGGAAGCCTCTTTTATTTAGTGGTTTAAAGTTGTTTTTTATTCTATTTGCATTTCTTGTAATTGTATTTGTATAATGTACCTATATACAGGGTTATAGGTAACTAACGCACAGTCTCTTAAGGGTGGCTTTGATTTATCAAGACAGACAACTTTTGTTGTACGACTTTTTCTAATTCAATTACTTTTTTTCCCATACAAAAAAAATAAAAATCAGATTTGCAGTTCTGAACTTTTTAACTCTTCGTAAGGCGACGATCGCGCCACGCCGACATAGGCGACCGAAGACAGACTTACGTAGTGCGCGGCGTCTTGTGTCGCTACTAACGAAGAAAGGGGTCTGCGGCGCGGTGAGCGGGCGTGGCGACATCGGCTTGACTACTGTGTAACACGGGTCATGTCAGTCGCAAATTTGCTTGCGTGTGCGCCGACGTGTTAGTTGTCCCAGTGACGCGTTCGTTTCATAAATCACAATGTCAAATCGATACACTAACATTGAATATACCGAAATGGTGCGTGTTTATGCTCGGTGCGGTGACAATCTGTCTGAAGCTTGCCGTGAGTCCGCGAGACTATTTCCGAATGTGTTGACACCGAGTAAATAGATTTGTGAGTATTTTTGTAAATAGTTTAATTATTGTAAATAGAGTGATTCCAGTTTTTAAATACGCCTACATTAAAAAATAGTTTGCAATTATCTATCTTCAAACAGACCGCGCGCCTCTTTTGGTGCGATGAATTGCTTGATTACGTATCAATGTTCGTGTTTTTCTATTTACTTTTTTATTTTTTAGTGTAGCCAGTCCTAAGCCTGGATAAGTATGAAGGCATTGTGGATTCAGTGTATAAATATGTACAGATTGTACAACCTTTGAAACATTAACTTACGTAGAGGCCTTTACCTTGTTCATTTTACGATGTTCCCTATGGCAGACAAATAATAGGTTGGTTTTGTTTGTGAAACAATTATTTAATGTTTTATTTTGATTCTAGTTTGTTTTAATAGTGTATTAGTACGTCAATCAATAAACATTTATTTTCACTATTTAACTAAATATGGAAATTTACGTTCAAATAATTGTTATAAGCGACTTTGTAAAATAAACAAGGTATAGGGTTAATAAACTTTCTGCTACACGATCCTTAACGCTGCGTAGGAACGTAACTTTGCGCACGACTGCATAGCACCAGCTGATTGGATACCTACGCCAGATCGAATGAAAGTTGGAATATAGAGCTAACGATGACTAGATATTCACACTAAAACTAAAAAAAATAAAATCTAACGATGTATTAGGTTTTGGCAAAAGTCGTACAACAAAAGTTGTCAGTCTTGATAAATCAAAGCCACCCTTAAAAGGCCGTGCGTTAGTTACCTATAACCCTGTATATATATATATATACGCGTGTGTGTGTGTCTGTGTATGTACATATCATTATCTATGATACTTTGAAATTAGTCTCTAGTGCTGTGTCTCTACACTCTATTGACACCTTCCTCGCTGTTTTCTGTGTGTCGACACAATAAATGGTTTCAGTTGAAAATCAGTGCTGGGTGGCTCAGCTGGTCACTTAGCATTTGCTGAGCTGACTTCCCTTTGGCGTATCATCACGACGCAGGGTATTTGCTTTTGTTGTTCTCTATCTTTTTTAACCTATCCTTCTGTGTTGTATGCCAAATAAATGCTTTTCTATTCTATATTTAAATTACACCCTAATAATCATAGGCTCTGGCCTCAAATCCAACCAACCAACCAAACCAAGTAAACTCAAGACCAACAAAACGAAATCACGAATTTGTGAGTCAAAGTATCATATACCTAAAGCTAATAAGTTGAAGAGTGATAAGCTGTTGTCAAACTGTACAAATTATCACTGATTAAATACCTCTGGTAAAATATGTTGAGAGAGTTCTTCATGAGAAAAAACATGGACAAACTTTGAAAAATGTGTTAGTAATAACATTCTTATTTGACTATCCCTCACACCAAATAACTGCATCAGTCGAGGTTTAACATGTTCTTTGAAGACACCAAGGCTAAAGAATCCAGATGGTTTCCGATTTTGTGATCTCTCTGAAAGAAATTTCTATTTAACAGAGTATAGGTGATGTAGCATATACAATTGTTAGTCAATGAAATTACCATTTTTGGGTTTGAGAAGAAAAGGTATAACATCTTTTCTAGCAGTTTGGTCTAACATTGTCAGTCTAGAGAGTAATAATCCACTAAATTGCTTGGCAACTGTTTCCTCATCATAGCACTTTAGATTGTCTAAAATGTTGGAGAAAAAGTTACACTTTTCGTCCTCAGTTTTTAGTGGAAGAAAATTTAAGAATTTGTAAATTGTAATAAACTGATGGTTAAAAAAATTGTGCTGTAAAACTTCTGATAAGTTAGGTCGCTGAGTTGGATCCTGATGTTGCAGTGCATCTGTACAATATTTCTTGAATTCTTTTAAATGTGGTACATCATCTGAAAAGAATTAAATTCAGTAAATTAACTGAGTTTGCCTCACCATTTGGTTAGGAAATATAGCTTTCCTTATTTATATAATAAATAATACATCATGAAGCTATATTCATTGCAGAGTGAGCAGAAATATATTAGTGGCTGTATGCAATTTACACTAATCAAGGCAGTTTACACATGTGTTTATTTTGTGGTATTTCTTATGATCTTTACAATAATAATAATTAATGAAATCACAATTTTTTCCATTGTTACAATGTTGTCTTTGAATTATGATAGGTAAAGATTTAAGAGGCTATATAAAATTTAAATTATAAAAAAGACAATCACCAGAATTGTGGTTTTTAAACAAATCTTCTACTAAAACTGCAAACCCATACTGATCCACTTTGGAGGTAATTTCATAAGAATCTTCATTAGGATCTACTGCTTTGTCATACCTGCAAGTTTGAATTATTTATCTGTTTATTATTAAAATTATTTCAAATTTCATTGAGTTACTATATATATTTAACATACCTGTGTATGCGAGCATGTTTTAAGTAAGCGGGAGTCAGTTCTGTGAATGGGCAGAGATATTGTAATCCTCCGAGCTTCCATTGACCATCACCAGTAACATATATGGCTCCTATACTGACATTATTATGTGATAAACCTGCCTGAGATTAAATATGTTACTATTATTAAATCAATAAAACATGATATAAGATATAGTGCACACCAAATATTATGGTTATTCTCTAATAGCAATGAGCAATTGTTGCAAAATAAAAATCAAATGTATTGGCAATTGATTGTTGATTTATTTGTTGACACAAGCACTACTACTCTGACCACAAAGACAACTATTATAGTAATTAAGCCATTATAAAGATTTATCAGTCAGGAATATTACAGCTGTGCATAAATAATCATTAAAAATTGTGTTGTAATGAAATTACATAAGTGTTATTTGGACAATATTTTATACTCATTGATATATTATCATATTCCTTGCAGATAATAAAATAATAAACCAATTCCTCTGAACATGGTATTCTAAATTTATACATCTTACAATATTATGTAAACATTATAAAGATCTTCATAAAAATTATGGAATAATTGTTGACAAAAAATAATTGTTTTTCAGCCTGATTAATACTGGGTCCGTAGATGGGCCTTTATAACTTTTCCAGTCATTGAGGGTGATTGCTTATAGCACTCAAACCAGCAATTACAAGGACATTCCTATGAGCATAGATGTCAGTTTGGATAGACAGTAGGAGCAACATGATTTACACCCATTTAGAAAATGTCTGCCTTAAGAATAAATACCAAAAGAAACTTAAATTTAACTCAGGGTGAGACATTATTTTCCATTGTTAAATTATCATAGAAAAGTAGTGTTATATTAATTTAGGAGAATATTATCACCTTACCTGTTCATGTAAGAAGACTAAAGCTCTTAGTAAATTATTGAGTCCAACACATATTTGCAGAGGGGTAAGTGTATGAACTACTTGAGCCAGTGGTTGGATGTACTCTGTCACCAAATGTAAAGTTGAACGTTGTTGCCACGCAGATATATACCGTACAATACAAGGGTGACGATATTTTAACAGGTTCTATAAAAATTAACAGCACGTGAATGAATACTTTCTTATGTAGTGTAAGTACAACATTTTTTGTTTATAAATTTATCGTACATTTGAGAACTTTTCTAAAGGTGTTGAAATCGCCCAAAGAGGTCCAACTGCAGTTTGACCTTTAAATACAGACACTGAACCATCGCCTTTTAAGCTGAAATATCTGCAACTGTCGTTTATTGTAGCTTGATAATGAGACCAAAAATCTGTTATTTCTGTAGGTTTCTCTTCAATTTCTAGTCCATTTAAATGTGAGGTTTCATTGCCCATCATGGATGATATATATTTGTTATCATGTAATATTTTTTTTTATCGAATACAAAATTTTCAACAAAATAAACTGAAACACCTAAAGAAAACACGAAGTCGCGATGACGTTTTACTAAGAAAGTGCTATCAGCTTCTGGCAATAAATTACCCTTAAATAAGTACTGAACATATTTTTTTTTTCGAAATTGCCATTCATTGGCCTTCACACCAGAACCGGGCGGGAGGGTGAACGCTTAAAGTGCGCAGCCGGAGATCAGTAAGCATCATTTTATAATAGAAAAAAAAACTGGGTTACTCATAAAATATGGTGAAATGAAATATAAAATATTATTTATTAATTCTAAAAATAAATCGACGTAATTAGTAGTATTATAAATATTTAAGTTAAGATTTTTAGCAATTAACATTTTTTTAGCTATTTTTACGATGAGAAAGTATCATCTGTGGTAAAGCTATGTTTAAGTTAAGAAAGGCTAAAAAAAGCATAAAATAATGAAGCATGGGATTAATTCCATCTGAGTTAAACGTTTCCTATGCAATAACAAGTTTGAATTACAAAACGTACAAATTTTTAATTTTGTGACCATTACTTCTTTTATTATATTTGATAACAGGACTAATATATAATCACAGATGTGATGAAATTAAAATTTTCTTTTATAAATTAATTAATTATAAAATGTCTTAAAAACGAATTCATATATTCATATTTCTACTTGGTCTATAGTATTTTTCTTGGTCGTAGGGTTTCTAACACATAATCAAAAAGGGAATATAAAATGATAAATATCTTAAGAAACGCAGAAAGTGTATAATATTTGACCAAGAAATGAAATTGACTAAAATTAAAAGTACGACTTCTGCAGCAAATAATATTGTTGGTTATTATTATTAATAAATATAATAAAAATTAAATTGCTTTACAAAACTTCTTGTCTCTTTTTGTTTTCCTCAAAAATAAATAAATCCATTTTCATATATAGAACCTTAAATTAAGGGTCTTTAAGAAACTTTAATTCTATTCTTGTTGGTATTATTGTTATGACGTCAGGCAAATTTAGAGGTGGGACATAGAAATACGTGGGCCATTTATAAAATATATGAACATAGGTACAATAACATTATTATGTTATTTATTATAGTACGTGTTCCACGATTAGTTGTTTAATACGTGCTTTCATTTCGACGTTAGATATAACAAAGAATGTTAACTAATGTATTAGATATCAAAAATTGTTTTGAAAAATAGATTTTGTAATTGCGTGTCAAATTTGTAAACATAATGAAGACTGTAAAAAAAAAACTAGCATGTAATGAATTTTTGCTGTGCGTGTCTAGGTAATGTTCAGTATTTGGTAATACATCGATGTATTTTTTCTTTTTCATGTAATTTCAATTGTTTTTCTGTAGCTATCATTGCACCACCACCACACTATTACGGTTGCGCATTCACTTGGTTAAAGTGAAAAGAATTTTATCTATAAGACCATACCTGTTGACTGTAAAACAATTTGTGCAGTATGCTATGATTTCGGATTCACGTTTACTTAGTTCGTATTATTGTATTTAGAAATCAAAATATTCCAAGTCTGTATATCGATTCAAGACCAAAAATGATTAACATCTGATATTATGAAGATTAGAATTGACTCATACCTATATGTCACAACAGTTATTATTTATTAATCTGTGACAACAGTCACATCCCTATCTAAACTAGGTGGATGGCTTAATATTTATGTTAAAAAATGGCATCGACTTTAATTAAAAAGAGCATATTATCTAATCCTCAGGCTGTTAAAAAAACTGTGACGATATTTTGTAACTCTGTACGAAACCGTAAGGGATTTTATAAATATTTCAAAATTATAGTGTTGTGATCGTTACGTCATTTTCATTTCTTATTTCAGACTGGAATTATCAATACAAACCCGGTCCATACCCTAAAACTTCTGAAGAACGCGCTGCAGCAGCGAAGAAGTATGGATTGACTCCCGAAGAATACCAACCATACCCTGAAGATCAGGGTTATGGTGACTATCCTAAACTTCCTGATATCGGTGATGATTCTAAAGATCCTCATTATCCTTACGACCAGCCGGAGGCCAAAAGAAACTTTAATGAACCGGTTAGTTTATAGCTATAATATTGTGTACTCTTTTCACCTACTTAACCTATAATCATAATTTTTTGCTATTAAAAATATACTGTCGCGCTCTGCCCCTTTCGGGATGAGCAGAAATACATTAACAATTTTGCATTTATATAGCATACCCAATGGAACTAATAGCACCGCAACTTAATATTTTTTTGTGGTTTTTGTTAATGTTTTTCAATATTGTTGTTGATATTGAAAATGAGCAAAATAATATAGAAAATATTAATAATCAGAGAAATAAAAAATATATTAAAGTTCAAAACCTTATTTTTTTTTTAGATCAATGCTAGACAAGAAATATTTCGAGGAGACCGTTATGATATTAGCATGAGGCCAAGATTTTCATTGCTCCATCAGTGGACATGGTTCCTTGGCACTGTGGGAGGGATTCTTGTCTTGTACTTGTATTTAGAAGATTATAAGTTTGGAAGACCTGTTACAGCTAAGCAAATGCCAGGCGATGGACCTCATTATTTATTCTGTGCGAAGTAAAATACTTGAATTACTGGATTATGTAGAATTTTTGTTGTAATAGTTCAAATAAAACAGGATTGTTTCACTTGTATCTTATTATTAAACTGCCTACCTTTTTCTTATTTTTTTATTATCATATAATCAGCATTATACAAAACTTGAAATTTTATATTCATATATTTAAAACTACTTAAAAAGAAAATTATTAATTAAAACCGCTCTAAGTGATCTGTATCTTATAATTATAATTTTTCATAGATTAAGGATCAGAAATGGTATGCTGAAATGAAATTACAACTAAGTTAAAAAATAATGTACATCTTCCACAAAATACAATCCTATTTATAAATACTAGTAAAATATTCATCTTCTAAATCATAAAGATCAGCTGCTATGTCATCTCTTAAGGACATTAATTTCTGGTCACATTCTTGCTGCTTTGTTCTAAATAGCTTTGAGTTTTGAGTTATTGCTTCATTAACTGATGGAAAGTCGTTCAAAATTAAATACTGTTTTATATCTGATACCAGTTTCATTAATGATTCTCCTGCTCTCACTGAAACAAGTCATGAATTAATTAAATTTACAATGATGCACTTAAACAGTTTGATTCCTTTTAATAATTTACTGTTTTTCTTTTTTTTATATTTACAAGTCCAAACATTGTGGCAATTTGATTGTAGGTTCAAATCCTGGCACATTCCTCTGAGATTTTTCCAGATTATGAATGGACATAGGCGTCACTAGTTCCCCACAAAAGGACAACATCACAAGGAAATCCACATAACATCTAATAGATATGTCATGTGTAAGTACCTTGAAAATGGCAATCTCTTGCACTACTGATCACCTGTGGTACAATATATAAGTGCAAAGTGGATACAGCCACAAAAGTATCTCTGGCCTCCCTTAAATGGATATAGTGTAACAATACTGATTATGTTGCTGCTTCTGAATATCACCCAAAAATTTTTCCTATGCCAAAAAGCAGTTCCCTAAAACCCAGTGATATGGTTTTTAGTTATTTCCTTTTTTTATTACAAAATACAATTAATTATTTAATAGGAAAAAATAAATACCTATATTTGCTGCCCTAACTTGCATTTCAAATGTATCTTGTTCTATCTGAGTCATTCTGTTTAATTGAGATTCATTTTCCAATTTGGCTAGTTTGATAATTTCTGAAAATAAAATAGATTTTGATAAGATTTAAATATCCATTATAAATTGAAAATAGACGGAATATCTATGAAAAATCTATTACATTACATAGAAGTAAACTTTGTATATAACCTAAGGGTGCGAAAGTTATTTGTTGGGTTGAATTTGGCAAGAATGTGGTTAGAAAATTACCTTCAAAGTTTTCTAACATGCTTTTCACATCTTCTTTTAATCGGGTTGTGTAGGATTTCAAGAGGGCCTCTTTATTTTGCGGTAAACTACGTTGCATTTTTCAATGGAATAATATATAAATGGAGTATTATAAAACTGTTAAGACAACTTATTATAAAAGTAATTTTTATTTGTTATTCAATTAAAAATCATTATAAATACAAGAACAACAGTGATCTATTATTTGACAATTTTGAGTTAACATTTCTAGTGTTGTCAACCCAGAACAAGATAATCCTCCTAAGTTACTCTAAAAACTCGTAATATTACTTTATAATGTATAATTATAACTGCTTTTTTTATTGTTCCTAAATAGCAAAATCAAAAGCCTTATTAAATAAATATAGCGTATGGATTACCAACAACTGATAAGGTTATTCACAGAACGCAGTTAAAAAGAACGAAATTGCTTATTATATCTAAATTGTACTTACTATCATAATCAGTAGTATTTCAAATGTGATAAGACATGTGAAATCATTTTTTTATCTTCTTATATTGTCTGAAAGTAAATTTACACTTTCCAAATGTCTATACTAGATATTTAAACAAACTTGTAAGAGTGTAAAAAATTTAAGTGAACATCACAGGATACTTCGTGATATTTTTTTTTTCGCCAACTAAATTCAACTAATATATAGAGTCAGAACAACCCTGGTTTTTTAATCCAGAAAACCAAATTTATTTTCATATTGGTACAATAAAATGACTATGCTGCTCTGAATGGTATGTGCAGTCTAAGAATATCAGCAATCTATAAGGGATGAGATTTCAATATTTTTTACCACACTGCTGGCCCAAATATACCACGATCGAAGGTCTCTACGTATATTATAGATAAGTTGATATTAACCGTAATAAGACAAAGCAAATCAAGCAAAGTAAAACAGTCTAGTTGGACTACGACGTCCTTTGTAGGTACTCGTGCTGGTTGTCTTGTCTGTTTTTAAAACAAAGTCAGAGATCTATTCATTTTCAATAAGCTAAAGCTTTAACCTACTACATTTTTTTAAATTTAAAATTACATATACGGTCTTATTTGTTTTAGAAATGTAAATAGGTTCTTGAGAATTTTTACAATTTTTGTACATACTCCTAGTTGGTCTTATGGGTTTACAAAAAAAGCATTATTAAAAAGACTTATGTTTTAAAATTTTATTGAATATCTATGAACGTTATAGTTGTATTTTGTTGTCAGCATATTTATACATTTTAAGGTAAAACAAGTTAATAAATCCCAGAAAAACGCGCAAATTCTTTAAGCCTTACGGCGTTAATATTGATGAACCCTGTGCTATCTTCGGGTGAAAAACCACCTGCGACGTCCATAGACACCAAATCTTGATTATATAAGCTGTTTTTACTCTTTCTAGCTAACACCGTCACTGTAATAAAAATTTAAAAGTCAATTACAAATTCAACCTTTCTTTGTATTTTTTTTTTAATAATCGTAGTTTTAGGTATCGGTACGGGCTAATAACAAAACAGTATAAGAAAAAAAAAATGATATAGAATAACATCATCAACTTAGAAGGGTTAAATTTTATATAAACACAGCGACTCGTCACGCTGTGGCCTGTGTATGTTCACCACCATGGCTTCCATGCATAGATGGGCGTAATCATGATTACTTTTAATCAGATTAATAATCAGATTACAAGTAATCATGACGAATGTAATCAAGATTACTTGTAATCTGATTACTTTTAATCATGATTACATAGGTAATCATTAATCTTGATTACAGTAATCATTCAATTAATCATGATTAATTGAATGATTACTTTTGAGTTCTGGCTGAGAGACAGAGACCTATTTAAATACTCGTTTATTTAATTTTTCAAGTTATTTTATTTCGAATTATATATGACCCCAAACATCCGTCTAATAGTGGGGTTGGTGTCCAGGGGAGAGTGGGGGTTGGCGTCCAGCGAAGAGTGGGGGGGTGTCCAGGGGAGAGTGGGGGGTGGCTTCCAGCGGAGAGTGGGGGTGGCGTCCAGTGGAGAGTGGGGGTGGCGTCTAGCTGAGAGTGGGGGGTGGCATCCAGCGGAGATTGGGGGGATCCAGTGGAGAGTGGGGGGTGGCGTCCAGCAGAGAGTGGGGGGGGTGGCGTCCAGCGGAGAGTCGGGGTGTCGTCTAGCAGAAAGTGAGGGGTGGCGTCCAGCAGAGAGGGGGGTGGCGTCCAGCGGAGAGTGGGGGGCGGCGTCCAGCGCAGGGTGGGGTGGTGTCGTCGTGTGTGTGCTCACACGCCGCCCCTATGGGAGGTATTGTTTGGGTAGTTTTACGACCCTCTCCCAGGGAGGAGGCCTGTCTAAGACCAATCGCTCGCCGGGCCCCTAGGTAGTATGTGGATTCCCAGGCCCGGCGAAGGTGAAGATTAGGCAGTGCTGGCACCCGGTGGTTGTAGCCGGTGCAAGTCCGCCCCCGAATATCCGTCTCTTTGAGCGAATCATAATCATTATAAGAGTCTTTGCAGTTGTGTACTGTGGTCACGAGTCACGACATTGTTCGGCCAATAAACCTACGAACTCATAGTAACTCGCTTCGACCTGATTACGTTCAGGACCATTTTTTGTGCTTTCAACCGTTTGAGTTGGTAGGTTAATTGCCGGAATTGGGTCGTGACCATAGTACAATAGTGAAAAAACTGACATAGTGACTTGCTTCGACCTGACTACTTTCAGGATGAGTTCGTGCTCGGTGGCCATTAGTAAATCCAACGAAATCTAGCTGATCATAGATGGTTTTACTATTGTTCTGAGTGATTCGTGGACTATTAGAAGTGATTATCAAAGTACCGCCCATATTTTACTGAAATACCGGCTCCTACCCGATAATCCACGCCAACCTTCGAGATGGAGAATACTTCTGATAATGGCCAAAGACTTTGTGTGCAATCCTTTAAGTTAAAGTTAAATTTTTAAAACAGAAAAATGAAATTACTATTTTTTACTTTTATTACTCATTAAACAATATTATATATATACATACATATTATATTATATAATATATATATTTATTATATAATATTATTATATATATATAATTTGGTAAACAAAAAAGCGTTTTTAGTGAGATAAAAATGGCGCGTGCCCGTATGTCGATTTGCTTCTTTTATTCTGAGTACTATACTCGTATTCTTTAGTGTTTAAGAAAATGGAAGTCACACGCGAAAAAAAAAATTAAGCGTACTGAGAAAAAAAACTATGTTTGTGTCCCGCTGATATATTGTATGAATCAAAGTTATTAGGTAGAACGTCAGTTATCCGAAAAAAAAAAAAGATCTGTATTTGAACTTAAATTATGTGTTAAAATTCAAAATACGATACGAACGTGTGCGGCGCGGCGGCTCGGTTTACATCAAAGACGAAACCGAGTCAGTAGAGAGAGACGGATGACCAAGAAAGGTGATGTCGCGCTCTGCGCTATAGAAGCTTGTGTAAATTTGAGAAAATGATGTCTTATTCTAATCAATTAAAATTTTGCGCTATCTTGCTCTGTCTCTCTAACTCCATCTCGAAGGCGGGCGGGGCGGGTTGGAGACGGTATTTCAGTAAAATATGGGCGGTAGTTTGATAATCAGTTCGAATAGTCCAGGAATCACTCAGAACAACGGTAAAAGCATCAATGATTAACTAGATTTCGTTGGATTTACTTAATGTCCACCAAGCACGAACTGATCCTGAAAGTAGTCAGGTCGAAGCGGGTCACTATGCCGGTCTTTGCATTATTGTACTGCGGTCACGACCCAGTTCGGGTAATCGCCCTAACACCTAACTATGTGGTGGCACTCAGTTCGCCAGTTTAGCTAGTAGTAGTCGTATACTATAAATAAAAAAATGGCGAGCGCCGCTCTGCTGTCGGCAGCACATTTTACGTTACGTTTTTACAATACGGTTTTAGACCGAATCGGTCGACGGGTGATCTTTTAGCGTACGTATTGCACCGCTGGGGTGAGGCAATGGATAAGCACGGTGAGTCTTTGGCTATTAGTCTAGACATAGCCAAGGCTTTTGATAGGGTCTGGCGCCGTGGTCTTCTCTCCAAGCTTCGAGCGTACGGTCTTCCCGACAATCTGTGTTCATGGATCTCTGGCTTTCTGCACGAGCGTAGAATTCGTGTCCTCGTTGATGGGCACAGTTCGCAGTTCGTGTCAGTTAATGCCGGAGTTCCTCAAGGCTCTGTACTTTCTCCCACCCTGTTTCTTCTGCATATCAATGATATGCTGCCTTTGGGCAGTATACATTGTTATGCAGACGATAGCACGGTTCATGGGGGTTATTGCAGTAAGCCCACTTGTTGTCGGGAGGACTTCAACAGGAAACGGGAAGATTTGGTTGTTGGACTCAATCAATCCTTGAGCCTCATTTCTTCTTGGGGCGACAAGAATTTGGTTGAGTTCAATGCCATGAAAACACAGGTGTGTGTATTTTCCAGCAAAAAAACCCCTTTTTCCCCTCTCCCTTCTCTTCAGAATTTGTCGCTTGCAATGCGCGACAGCCTAAATATCTTAGGTATGAATATTCGCTGTGATCTTAATCCTAGGGATCATTTAGGATCTGTTATCACCACAACATCGCGTAGGCTTGGTGTCCTGAACAGAGTGCGTCGGTTTTTTACGCCTGATCAACTGTTACTTTTGTATAAGGCTCAGGTCAGGCCTTGCATGGAATATTGTTCGCATCTTTGGGACGGTTCTGCTCAGTACTTACTTGACGCCCTGGATAGGTTGCAGCGGAGGGCTGTCCGCATTGTGAATGATCCTGACGTGACTAAGCATCTTGAACCGCTCCAGTTGCGCAGAGATATTGCCTCACTGAGCGTTTTCTACCGTCTGTATCATGGCGAGTGTTCTGAAGAGTTGTTTAACCTTGTTCCACCCTCTCCTTTCCTGAATAGAACCACGCGCGCGGGTTTGCGGAGTCACAGCTTTACGGTTTCTCATATCCCAGCTAGGACTAAGAAGTTCTCTAACTCCTTCTTTTGCCGTGTCGTTGGGGTGTGGAATGGTCTTCCAGCGAGCGTGTTCCCACCATCCTATGATATGGGATCCTTTAAGCGTAACGTGAAGAGATATTTGTGCAGGCCGGCATGATCGCTGCGACTACCGTTGGGTTTTTCTTGCCTATCGATAGTCGTTAGCGTCTTTTTGGCTGCACCATGCTTACCATCAGGTATGGTGCAGTCACTGTGTCGAGTCAGAATAAAAAAAAAAAAAAAAAAACGTATCAAACAGAAAAGTAATCATAAAAGTAATCATGATTAATTGTAATCCGATTAAAGATTAATAATCCTTAATCACCGAAAAATGATTACTTTTTTTGATTAATTTCGTTAATCATTAATCATGATTAATGATTACAAAATGTAATCGTAATCGTTAATCATTAATCTGATTACATTTTGCCCATCTCTGCTTCCATGTTGGGCACGATATATAAGCGCAAAGTGTATATAGTCACTAATGTATCTCTGCTCACCCCGAAAGAGATAATGCGTTTCGATATATTATCTTATAGTGAATACACCGTACCGTGTACCTGATAGTATGTAGAGTATAGTTAAAGAACCGCGGCGACTGTCAAAGAGCGGGAGCATAATAACGGTCGTTGTCGTTATGACGGTTTATGTAAATATACCACGACTGATTCTTTATAAATATTATCAATACTTGGACGTCCAAGTCTTAATTACGAAACGCAACAGGTCAAAGAAAGTCGTCATGGCGGACTTTTACAGAATTAGAAGAATGCAGATGGGGTGCTATTGATTATAAAATGCATTATTTACCATTCCCTTTGAAAATTTGAACAGTAACGGTTCCACTGACATACTCTTGAGACAATTCTAAAGACTTCCTAGTGAAAGTTCCTTCCGGTGAAAACCAGAAACCATTGTACACAAAATCAGCCATTTTCTCTTGCAGGTACTTCTTAACTCTGAAATGGTGAAAATAAAGAATAATTATCCTGAACCTTTAGTATACTAGAGATAGTTTTAAAGTAGGAAGTACCTTAGAACTTCCCTGTCAAGTGCGTAGGATTCTAAGTCGAGATGAGCTACGTGCAATATTGTACCTGCTGGTGTTTCGTACAACCCTCTTGACTGAAACATATACAAAGATATAAATTAACCATATTAGACACAGATGTTATCGATTTATTATAACATACATGATACAACTGGACAGAACTTGACAAAGTTACTAATTACATCGTAAGCTGATGTGGGTGTCGGTGCTAGCGACATAGTTTCTAAGTAAATAACAGTTTAAAGATACTATAGTGAATTATTCGATATAATTTCAGTTTATTGTAAAGTATTATACTTAGTCGCGCCAAAAGACGCAACCCCAGTGCTATTAAAGTAATAAATATGTGAACGCACCCAAGTTACAACGCCATCTGAGTTATGACAATTAATATCGTTCACGCTTTGAAAAATTCAACAACCGCATCACTTATCTTACGGTGCAAACAGATGTATTATATTATGTACAATCTTTTATGAACTCTAGATATATCAATGCTTTACTGATAGTTAATATGGGCAGGAAACATCGAGGACGGGTGAGATGGCACTTATACAAAGCTGTTCGCTCGCCAAGTTGTGGGAGGAGTACTAATCCCCAGGGCCAGCTTACAGTGAGTTAAGGAACACCTCAGGGGTTTTTAGCCAGCAAGAGTCTGGCACGACAGGACCGTAGCTCTCGCAGGAATCCTGGTGGTCCTATGGATTTTACCGCAGATTACCAAATAAAAAGGGCAGATACAATATAATACTACTTCTTATCATTTGTTTCTCCAAATAGCATTGGCATTCTTATCATTAAATATCTCTATGAGCTACCTTAGAAGTTTCCAAGAAGGATAAGGTGCGAAATAATCTTGTTCTACCAAAGTTTCGACATGGGTTTTTGAATTAGCAAACTGAAGTGACAGTGCACAGGCCATATATGCCGAAGAACCGATGACTGCTAAGGCAGGCGAATACGGAAAAGGAGCCTGCGAATCAGCAATTTGATTTATGGTCTCCGTCCGGTAAGGTCGAGTGAAGAAGAAAAGTGGTCGTCATTTACTGCATAAAAAAAGCGGAAGACCGCGCACAATCACGTTTATTAGGAGAGGCATCTGTCCAGCACTAGATTCATGTGGTATGATATTGATTTACCTAAATGTATAAAATTTAGTTTAAATTACGATATTGTATGCATAGATGGGCAAAATGTAATCAGATTAATGAAAATGATTAACGATTACATTTTACATTTATTACCATTAATATGACTGCATTTTGCTTATTTATGTTTTAAACACTACAAAATCCCAGATTGTATACACATTTATGATTTCTTAATGTTTGAAATGGATTTAATCATGATTACAGAGCAAGAAAATTAAAATTATGACTACATTTTGTAATCATTCGTCATTAATCAGATTACATTTTGCCCATCTCTGATTGTATGTACCTTAAGTCCTAGGAAACGATTTTCTACAATATCAATGCGTCCAACTCCATGTTGCCCACCCAATTTATTTAGTGTTTCCACGAGTGCCAATGGATTAGTAACTAACAGAGATTTATCGTGACCGCTGGGAATAGCCGCAGAAATCGGTATACCTGAAAATGAATATACATATTCAGAAAAGTAAAACTTAATAGAAAATCATGAGTAGTAAAATAATATCATATTACTAGTAGTAAATCACCTTTTTCGAAATTAATATCAATGACGCTCGGGTAATCTTCTGTTTCTTTTAAATCTCGCGTCATTTTATATATTCCAGGTGGCGGAATGGCTGCCGGGTCTTCAAGCACACCTGACTCATAGCTTTGAAAAATATAAAAATATTTACTACTTATTTCAGTGACAAATGAAATATGAACGATGTATGTATTGATATGAAATTTTAAAATGAAAACAAAAACCAGTATATATTCTTTACAAATAAAAAATTAAATCGTTACAAAACATAGAATCCTTTGCAAACAGTTCTTTACGTATAGATTTGCTTGAATTGCATCGTGTTATTGGTTAAGATAATTAAAATTTGAAATAATGATTTTATTGGTAATTTTTTTGGGCTTAAATTAAATCGGCGTGGAGCCCAGTAATTGGAAAACTAGGACCTCGTTTTATGTCGCCTTGTAAAAAGGCTGATATTGTGTTGTGATTATTCAAATTTCAACGGTTTGATAGAACGGTCTTGACGCACATGTTAAAGCTGTAGCTGTAGCTGTGTTTTAAATATATTTTTCTGAAGCTTATGACGTGAGTTTGTTTAAAAAGAGAGTTAAAAAGATCCTCAAGATCAGCAACATGCCGATGACGGTACTGGTGTTACAGTTGTCCATTGATGATGTTTTTCCGACCCCGACGAAGACATCGTATCGCTCCCGATTGCTCGGGGCCGTGGCTTGTGTAACTATCTTGCACTGGAATCTTGAACCGCTTCAGTTGCGCAGAGATATTGCCACACTGAGCGTTTTCTACCGTCTGTATCATGGCGAGTGTTCTGAAGAGTTATTTAACATTGTTCTATCCTCTACCTTCTAGACTGGAACCATGCGCATGGGTTTACGGAGTCACAGCTATATGATATTTCCCATCTCAGCTAGGAGTAAGTTCTTTAACTCTTACTTTTGCCAAGTCGCTGGGCTGTGAAATAGTTTTCCGTCGAGCGTGTTCCCACCATCAGATGATATAGGTCTCTGTCGTCATGTCGGCCCACATATACCACGATTGAAGGTCTCTAGATATATGAGTTACTGGATAAATTCACAAGTTGATTCCGAAACGCGACAGGCCAAAATGAGTCACTATGACGGTCTTTACACTTGTGTGCTGTGGTTATGACCCAGTTCGGGCAATCAGCCTATCACCAAAAAAATATTTTAATAATTGTATAATAATAATAATAGAACAAAAATACAAATAATTGATATAGGTAATCACCTGACATGCATAATGTTTTCGTCAGTAGACCATGGCTCTTTGGGCGTAGCCGAGACGGGTATGTTTTCTTTCTTCGCATATTCGATAAGATCTGACCGGCCTTGAAATCTTTGGAAGAATTCTGGTAGTCGCCAGGGTGCTATTATCTGAATCATTCAATTATATATGTTCGCAGTATAGAATACTGCCTATTTTGATAACTTTTCAAGTCTGTCTTTTACGATATAGCAATAGAGCGTAGAGCTCGTATAATGAGTATCGAAATATTGTACCATAGCTGAACACAAGCTTAGCTGTGCGGCATTTTAAGTAAATTAATACACACTTGGTTTTTTTGTACCATTAAATTGTTGGTCATATTTCGAGCAATACAGGTTTAGGTTATTATCAAAGCTATAATTATTTAATTTCATTATTTAATTTATAAATATTATAAATTTTAGTATTTTATAGTCGACGAGGCACTTTACCTTTCCTTTTGGCCACTGTGAGTATACACTCAGCTCGAACCGCACTTGATCATTGCCTTTGCCCGTAGCGCCATGAGCAATGTATCTGTAGAAAAAAATTTACGAACTTCCTATTTTTTAACTGTGTTAATTCTTAAAATTACCTTTAAACTCCATTCAACCATGCCCTTATGATAAAAAAACCATGAACAATGTTTACAAACCCACAGGTTTACTAAAACCTTTAGCCTGACACATTAAATAGCTTTTAAACTTATAGTACTGTCATGTGACCAGATATTGGAATGGCCTCTTAACTAGTCCAATGTGTTTCCGAGGATGGCTTGGGAGACCTTTTTATGACATTCGAAAAATAATTATGAAGAACCAACATGAGCAAAGCGATTGTTAGCGAATCCATTACGCAGGTTCAAGTTATTTTCGGATTAGTTTTTGTACCAGGCATTATTTGACATTAGGTGCAGTCTAATCGCATTGTCAAGTTAAAATAAAAATGAGTATTTCGGTGCCAGAGAAATAAGCTATAAACACTAATAAATAAATAACTAAGAAAGATAAATGGATTGACTTCTTATTTACGGTGCAATGGCGAACATTTTAAT
This sequence comes from Automeris io, assembly GCA_036320925.1. Taxonomy (NCBI): domain Eukaryota; kingdom Metazoa; phylum Arthropoda; class Insecta; order Lepidoptera; family Saturniidae; genus Automeris; species Automeris io. The sequence goes on from JAUDJH010000024.1 coordinate 3,715,039, forward strand.
GAGCTTGGTGGAAAAAAGCTACGTACTTGGCTGCCAATTTCTTTGCAGCTTTTACAAGGCCCACTGCAATACAGGGACGTGCTAGTGAAGTACCTAAAAGGTAACGACTCTCGTAAACCAAGCCCATTTGTATCGCAGGCAACATGTACTTGGTAATGAATTCTTCACGCATATCTTCGATGATCACCTGTACAAGAAAATAAATTAAAACAGTCCCATTTCAGAACTTACTTCTATCCCATGGTGCATATATTAACTTTTCTACATGCTCAAACAGCAGTTCGCATCAACAACCGAAGGCCAAACAAATGTTTGCTCGGTGTGAGACTCGAACTCATGACCCAGCAGTAAACCAGAAGTTCTGCGCTAATGCAGACAAACTTATCTGTAGCGGTAAAAGAATAACAGCTACAAGTTATGATAAAAAGCTCCACTTTCTACGTGCTTACAAATGTTTGTTAATTTGGTAGCTTTTAAAATATTATTATTTATATGTCTAGTAGATATAGTCCGTTCCATAGGTTGACCATAAAATTCCTGCGTCAGAATTTGTATATGTTATGCCCGTACTACATGTATTAGATTATATCTGTCTACTAACCAAGATTATAGTTGCTACATGTCACATAGGTATATACTAGGGATGTAACGGAGGCAGTTTTATCGGAACCGAAGTCGGAGTCGGAGTTTTTAAATTTGATTTATCGGAGTCGGATTCGGAGTCGGAATCGGAGTCGGAGGCAATGTCAGTCACAAGTGACGGCAGAATAAAATAGTTTTATTAAGGGACAAATAAAAACATTATTCAGTGAACCTTTTTAATTAGAAAGTGATAAATTTACAAATACACAGACAATAAAAATTGCTGTTTCTTATTAACATTTTCATAGTACTGTGAGAAAGCGATTACCTGAGCTACTGGTCGCGTAGTCCACGACATTTAAGCGCAAAGTGGATAAAACCACTATTGTATGTCTGCTCACATAGCGTGATAGCGTGAAGATATGTTATTTATTATATCTTAAATTTGATCCCATTTTAATATGGTGCAGGATTGATACATGTATTCGAAAGTATAAGCCAGAACTTTTGAATTGACAACAGCATAATCCATTTCCCTCTACATCTCCCTCGTGTGTAGACAGATGTTGAGGATCGAGACTGTTTCCAAGCGTATATCAGGTTTTTTTTTTTGATAGCCCGGGGGATATTGTTGACGGACCTCAGGGAGCTTTTTGGTTGTCCGACTTGCACCGACTAAAACCCCCAGGGTCACACAGCGCTCTCGCCTGGATAAGTTGGGCGGCACGCTTCCTCAAGCGCATCGCCGGCGTATAATAAGTTGTGTCAACAGAACCCAACACAACACAACACAACACAACTTGAGCAAATAAAAGCTGTTGTTCACAAAATGTTGGATATATCAGAAACCATTATCCTCCAGTGAACATTGTCCAGTGAACAAATTAAATCAAATTTGCTGCAAGGTTGTTTTTGTGATAATTTCTATTTTACTTAATTTAATATAAATGTAAAATAAAAAAAACCTTTTAGTAATAAATTTAAATGTACATTTAGTTTTAAATTTAATAATTTAATCATATTTTTTTAATCTAAATTTTAAAAAATGTCTTCTACATATTAAGTAGCACTGATTGTTTGATTAATTGATATTATGTTTCAACAACATATAAAGTAAAATCAAATGAATTGACTACAACAGTGGTGGTGACCTCCGATGAATACCTCCGATTAAAAAGTTTCGGAACCGAAGTCGGAACCGAAGTCGGAACCGAAGGTGTAATAACGATCGGAAGTTCCGACTTATCGGAGTCGGAGTCGAAGCTCCGTAACATCCCTGGTATATACCCTAGAAATTAATTATATGTATGTATATTGAAATACGGAATAGTTCTAATCTTCTGTCGAACATACTATTTTTTACTCTATTTATATATTATATTAGAATCTTAAATCATTTATGTAAACAGTATAAGCGAAAGAATTGTAAAATTTTATGTGATACATAATGATTTAATCCTCTGTAGGCTAGTCAAATTCGTATTTTTTCTAGGAAAATAACCCAGCAGACATATCATCTTTATCATTAGTCTTCATTAATTTTTCTTTTTATCCTGCCTCTGAAATACCACCATACCACGTTTGATGGTAAGCATGGTGCGGTCCAAAAAACAACTACGACTGTTAGCACTAAAGAAAAACCTATGGATTATTATGCCAGCCTGTAAAATCTCTTCATGCTTCTTTTAAAGGTTTCAATATTATATGACTGTGAGAGCACGCTCGCTGGAAGACCATCCCATAGCTGAACGACTCGACAAAAGTAATTAGAGAACTTCTTAGCCCTAGCCGGGATTACTAGAGCGATTCAAGATGCTTAGTAAATTCTGGATTTTAGCAATATTGATAGAACTCCGCTAGGTTTAGGGTCTATCTGGACATATCTATAGCCCCAAATTTTCAGTATGTTTTTATCCTTTTTTTGTAACATGTTAGAAAATCCTTATGGATCCTAAGGGCTGTCGTGAGATCAGCTGCCCCGCTGTGCCAATTTCCTACTAGCTAAAAAACAGCAAGGTGTTATAGTCTCATCGCTGCTAGCCGGACTTGCGAGTCCGCATTCGTCTTTCGATCCAGCGAGCGAATGTCCTTCAGAAGCCTCATCTCTTGAAGAGTATGTTTTTATACTGAATATTTCAATTTTGTACTTACTAATCTAGCTCCAATTGCCATGGCCTTTTCCTTGGCCTTTTTGAAATCTTCATTCTGTCCTAAATCGGCCATAAAACATACGACATCATAATTATTTTCAATTAACCTGCATCAAACATATCTCATAAACCAAGGGCACTTTTACAAACTTCCTTTTTTATATTTAAATAATAATGTTGGTTCAATAAGTACAAGGTGAAAAAATAGATATAAAATAGATATAATCCTATAAATGAAGTTGTTTACATTTTGGCTTATGCTTATTTTCGTGGCGTTGTCATACCCAACATTAATATAAAAATGATTTAGATTTAACATATTTGTTGTATTATGGGTAAACATGATATAATATAATAAACTAAAATTTTAGGAATAGTAATATATTATATAAAATAAAAGATTGTAGCCATAAGGATAATAATCTTAAAACATACTAAGAATTGCCCAACAAGACAAATTGCCAAACAGCTCTTTGTCATCATCTTTTTTTTTCCTCACACTTTGGAGTACATTAAATAATTTGAATTTTAGATGATTACCATTTCAATATACAACTTGTATCCAAGCCTCCGGAATAAGCTAAAATAACTAAATCTTTAGCCATTATTATGCACTGCTGCACTACTGTAAGTTATATCACAAACTCGAGAGAATACTGTGGTATAACTGTACACTTATCACATGTACCTATGATCTGAAGATAACCTCAGTTCATAAAAACAACTGCGTTAATAAAAAGCGATATAATTTTTAATATATTAGTATTTTTATGAATAACCGACTTTATATATATTAGCTTTTACTGCATCATCAACTCGAGCGTCATCAATAATATAATCCTGGGCGTCGAAATTCATTTCCAAGCCAAAGATTAGTATGGCCTACATGTAATTGTTATGGTAAGTCCAATACGAGTCTAGCTCCCAGGGCTGGACGGTCCTTTGCAAGATTACCTTCAGTTACAAAAAAATCCACAAAACAAGATTGGGCAAAGCTTCAAGCTGGAGTGGTTGCATCTTTTCTGCACTCTCGCGAATAATTGTTTTTTTGTTGTGGCAGTCGGCTGGGTGTTTAATTGTTCTTTGAGCTTGGACAATAGTGGAATGTTTTTTTTTTATCCCGGGTTAAAATCCTGCATAGGACCATCAGGGACCCTGTGAGGGCAGCTACCCCGGTGTATCAGTCTCCTACTGACTAAAAACCCCCGGAGTGACCCTCCGTTTGCTTCACCCGGGCCTGGGAAGTGAAATTCATCCAGACAACAAAAAGCCTTGTTGAAATTACCTCTCTGGGAGAGGAAGGAGTAAAGCCCACCCCTCTAAAACCTCTCCTTGGCGGTGCGCTGGACACCGTGTACTGCCTTCCTGTTATCTAGCCAGCAGACTCCCTCAAGTCTACTGCCCGATAGTGGAATGCTCAGCCGACCGTGTGCGATGCGGAATTGATGATTTTTCGAGAGACGCTAGCGGAGTGATGCATCCCTTAGGCTTCTGAGTTTTCCCGCCAATCTGCATAGTCTTCCTCGCTGTTTATATTGAGTGCAAACGTTTAGAAATGACACAACAAGCAAGAAATAAAAAATTGATATGAAATTGAAAGTACATTAGAGATATTGAAGCTTGGCGGGAAGACGTTACAGTAAGAGTAAAAAAAAACCCTAGACATGGCTTTATTGCTTGAAAGTCTTTGCCTTCCCCACAAAAGGGAAAATAAAAAAAACAAGATTCTGTAATCAGACGTTTTGATATTACGTTAGTCACATGAGAGACTGTGGTAGGATGTTATAGGTCAGGCTTGATAAGAATTATATTAGTCAATAATTTAATGTCATTATCGCGACTTACAGTATAATAATATATTTAATAAGTGCGCGTATTGTGTAGCTTTTATAGCATTTTCAAAATTCATGAACAAGTACTGTCAAAAACAAAAGCGTATAATGAAAAACGAATTCTACGATTAATAATTTATTGAAACTTTTAACAATTGAATACTGATATTAGATATTACAGAAACTGTTATGTAATTGCACGATAACTTTTAACACTAGATTTACCGTAACGGTCAAAATATTTATCTTAGAAATCATCTATAATATATTTTCATTCTAAAGAATAACATGTCTTTCAATAATACAAGATATTGATAAATATTATGGATTTTATTTGATTTATAACAAAGCAAAATAAAACATGTTATACCTATCTCTAAAATAGTTTTAATTGTTCGCATGTAGATCTAGTGTTAATAAAACATTGAGTCCTCTCGAATTATGTAATAGGTTCAGGCGAATGTTCTAGAACCATGTAGCGTTATTACAATATATCTACACCTGCTTTATTTATACCCAAAGTTGTCTAACAACATAGAACAACAGCTGATGTATATTTAAATTCTCTACAATATTGTACTTTCCTGTGTATCTTATTAAGGTACAAGTGCTCAAAGTCTGAATAATTAATTAATATTGTGAAATATAGCATTAACATTTTTACTGGAATGTAAAATGAACAAAGTTTAATAATATTATGATTATTATTTATCACTATACTCGTCTAGATATGATAAGAACTAGCCAATACTGGTAAAATATAAAATTTAAGTCAAAATGAATGCGATATCTAATTAGGGCCTTTCTATTGTGTACAGATATTTTTATAAACTAATTTGTAAGTAGTCCAACCCTTAACACATGTTTAGATCTAACATTTGGCATTAAAAAAATTGAAATCACCTGGACCGAAATATGCAAACATTTTAAATATGTTTTTATAATAATATTGTTTATGTTCTTTTAAATTAAAAATACCGATTATAAATTTTTCGCATCACATTATATCATAACAAATTATCTTTTTAAAAAAATTAAAATAAATGTATTATAATAGCCTTAAATCTTTAGTCAAAAATCAACAAATACATTATACTCTATAAAATAATTTAAGCTGTTACCTTATAATAACAATAATATACTTCTAAACAATTCAATTAAAATGTTAAAGACATTTATAGAATGAAATTGTATAATTTTACATTAATCAAAAGCACGTTAATATCTGTTTAGAATTTAACAAATTACAATTCTAAACACCAAAACGCATGGTTAGCATTTAATAATACGATTTTTTAAGTAAATTCTTTAATAAAATTAATGTAAAATATTGAAGACGAACCTCTATTCATTACAACGTATATTATAAACATTATACATTTACAGGATGACTACAATAATGAATATGAAAATGTATACATAACATAACACAATACTCTATAGTTAGACGGCCTAGTTTCGCTGCGATATGTAAATGAGGCGTGCAATGAACATTTTCGGCAGCCCGAGTTTATAATCTCCATCTTAGGGTGTGTGCGCACTGCAACCGATCCAAATCTCAGAAAATACACAAGACGTACTACAGCTGACGAAATGTTAATTATATAAATAGATTTTATTAACATCATTCAAGTTGCTGCAATCTATAGTCAATATCTATACGAGCATACCCAGTGCAACTTCCGACCGGAGATATTTTCCCCTGACATTATATAAAAATTAAATACATTTATAGATTATACGAAATACATTTGCTAAATGATGACGTAAACGGTATTGATATCCGTAGCGTTGATTAGGAAGGATAGAATGATCAAACGGGCTGAAATAACGACATAAGTTTATACTATGCAATGTAAAGTTGAAGATTCGGTCAACTGTGTATCAGTTATTACCTTAGTACGTAGAATATGAGCCTTCAGTCAAGAATTGACTATGATAGAAATGATTCATAATAAACGATGTAACCACTGTATTTACTATATTCGTATTGTACTGAAAACAGTGTATAATATGCACGTTTATTAAGCGACATCTAAACATAGTTAAATATTCCTAAAACCGTATTTTCTGATAATCGGATGTGCCACAGTGTATAAATACCCTTATTGTACGACTTTTCTTTTTAATGTTCATCGCATACCTTCGGTCTAAACGCTAGTTTAAGTCACAGGCGGCGACGTCTTGCACACGGTCTAATAAATTCAAGATAACAAAAACCCCTAGAATGGTTACTTAAGGTTCCTTTACACGTTGGCCGAATTGAGGCAAATAAAACCAAAGTGTGGACAGGTCAATCGGCTTGTATAGTGCTTTGACAAAAGGTCTAGACTCCATCTGTGTGTATACAGTGCAGTCCGGAAGCAGTGAACACATTGACATTCGTCGCCGTTACATGTAGAATTACCATCTGCCACAGGTTATTATTTGCGAGACTACTGTGTAATATATTTGTAACACGGCGGCCGGTATGTGTGTGTGTGTGTGTGTGTTTAAGCTATACATACATATGGTGACAAAACTATCTTATATAGCAAGTCTCCTGCCATCGCTTGCATGGATCGGCTGTGCCATTCCAAAACCTAGTAAGCGCATGAAACTAAATTTTCCAAAAGAGCATACTTTATACTGGTTTATATATTTGTTAGTTCTAGAGATATTAAAATAACACTTAGTTTCCAGATTTTAACATTGGTGTTTTCTTACTATAAATGAAGATTAAGAATAAAAAAATCTTTTGATACGTCTACATGAAATGTTTCACGTTTCGCGACACATATTTTTGTCTTTTTCTTTGTCGTGTATTTGAAATAATTTTTCTCTTTCTCGCACGACACAGCAAATATTTTGCTTGTATACGCATAACATTGCGGGAAAGAGAAAAATAATTGCAAATACACGAGAAAGAAAAAACAAGCAGATATTTTACGAAACGCGAAACATTTACTGAATTCGCATTAATAATTCGTTCCTTACTGGTTATTATGGCCTTATGGGTTTCTAAACCCATTTTGAAAATTATTATGTTGACTGACTAAACAGTCAATATAATAAATGGCCCAACGTAAATAAAATGTAGATGATAGCGCTCGCCTTGAATAAACTATTTTTCTTTGTTATGTTGTTGAACTGTAGAATAATTTTTCAGCAAACGTTTCAGCAATCTTTTCTTCGTCCTATGATATTGAGCTTTTTAAAGGAAACGATTAGAAATTGATGTAGAGCTCAATGATCTGTCCTTTGATCATCATAATCGGTTTTCGGACTGCACTGTACGTACGTACGTTTAGGTGCAATGTAGCAAACTTGTCGTGTCTGATTAAAAAAAAGCTTATCTCACACTGGTCCAAGCTAGGCCAACGTATATAGGCCGCATAAAATGTTATGATTCACTTAGGCTGTGAGAGAGCTTAAGTCAGCGAGAAAGTTGTCTGGAGTGAGTATGTGTGAGGAGCCGATGATCACTTCCCAGTTTTTCAGTGCTGCAGTAACTTCGTAAGCGCAACGGATCTCGGAGAAGCAAATACCTGAAATACAAAATAATCACTAATGTAAACCATTACGAGAGTTTTTTTTTATTTTGCTAATTTTAACCACTAGCTGATCCGGCAAACGTTGTTTTGCTATGTAAGGTTTTGTAATATCTTCTAAGATGTTCATTGAAATAAAGTGATGTCAATGACAATTTTGTTCACAATTAAATACTCTTAATCAACAATACATTTATTTGGATAAAGATTAATATTATTACGTTGATACAACTCTTAACAAATAATGCATTAATTTCGATCAAATTTGTTTACCATAAAAACGGTTCTAGTGACTTAATCTTTAAAGATAGATATATACTGTCGCGGACATTTTTTTAGATCATTTCAAGAGGAATAATTCTTTCTTACATATATTTTTGGTATCTTGAACCGTTTTTGCAGCGCACGCAATGGAAGCCCTCAAGGATGAATAATTTTGCCCGTTTTTTTCACATTTTCCATTATTTCTTCGATCCTAATAGTTGCATCGTGATGTTATATAGCCTAAAGCCTTCCTCGATAAATGGTCTATTCCACTCAAAATGAATTTTTCGATTCGAACCAGTAGTTCCTGAGATTAGCGCGTTCAAACAAACAAACAAACTCTTCAGCTTTATAATATTAGTATAGATTATCGAGTAGTAAGAACATAAGTAATTTTACGTAGCGTGGTGTGAACATTAAAATGAGAAGTTTGACCACTTTGTGTGTGTGCCGGCCCACTCTCGTGGATGCCGTAATGTTTGTACGGATCGCTAGCGCACCGGCCGCGGTGGACGTATGGAGAGAGAATCATGCGACATCCCGTATCGGCCATTCTATATATTAATGCGCTCGCTATATTATTACTTAATTATTGCAATCTTGTTGTTTACTCTCAAGTTTTGTGCAATAAATGTATCTTGTGATGGACGTATGGTGTTTTACTGCCTCTGAACGTTAACTTAACGAACGGGCCGTATCTGCTCTAACCTTAAGCTGCTCTTAGATAGTGCTAAGTAATTGCACCAAGAAAAATCTCTAAAATAAAAAAAACTAACGCAACGTATTTAAAATTTAAGCAAAAACGTAGATATCGTGGCCCGTCCTAGGAAGTCATAACCGAAAAACGTAAATCTACGGGCCCGTCCTAGTAAATCTACGAGGCCCGTCCGTTAAGTGTTAAAATACTAATTTTTAAGAATAATTTCCATAAATAATAGCAAGAAGTATGTTACCTCCAACAACAAAGACAATCAAGCGTGGCACGTTTTTGATGGTTTGCTGCGCTTTATCTTTGTGCCAGTGTCCGTAACGTACGCTGTAAAAAAAAAAACGAAATATAAATACAGTTTTTTTTTTACGAGGATAAAAATAATACAGATTAGGATTTGACCTTAAAACCAAAAATTAATGTAATATTATTATTCGACACAAATGGTTGTATGATTTAACAACCTTGGTCGTTTTTAATTACAGAAAAATTATCAAAACTATATCTTCGTACCTAGTTGGTGCTTGATAGCCTGAAGTTTGAGCTCGTCCGGCGAGGAATGGAAAATGACGTTGATCCAATTTATCTTCAATAGCGTCTTCCATAATGTCCTTAAAATATAAAATAAAAAAATATATACTAGAAAATGTAATGAATTTTTTTTTCAATGAACGATTTTTTTTTTGTTAAATATATTAAATTCTTAGTTGTGCCTGATACTTCGGTTGTGTGGAAGGGGTACATTTGTTTTGATTATAATTATTTCAAGCTGTAATCTTTGTATATATCGAAGCGAAGTGAAGTTTTGGAGTCGAAGCTGCTCGCGTCCGTAGGTTTTACCCTAGTTTCCCTACACGTGACTCCTGGGTGGTGCTAAACGAGCAGCAGCGAGGTGGTAGGGCGTCGGTGCCCGTCTGGATCGCGACCACAGTACATGGGTGTAAAGACCATAGTGACTCGTTTTGGCCTGTCGCGTTTCGGGACCAACTTGTGAATTTATCCAGTAACTCATATATCTAGAGACCTTCAGTCGTGGTATATGTGGGGCGACATGACGATGTAGACTATCAATGAATTTTCATCCTTTGATAGTCGCTTTCGTTTTTGGATTACACTGTACTTACCATCAGGTACTCTGTAGTCATAACGTCGAGCCAGTGTAAAAAAAATATATATAAAACTTAATTAGTACTAATGACTTACAATACTCGACAATAGATGTCGATAGTAAAAAAGACCTCGAATAACAGTTTTTTTTAATACATTTTCTATGTACAGACAACGATCAGTTACAATTTCATTAAAATTTAATATTATATACAGGGTTATAGGTAACTAACGCACAGCCTCTTAAGGGTGGCTTTGATTCATCAAGACAGACAACTTTTGTTGTACGACTTTTTCTAATTCAATTACTTTTTTTCCCATACAAAAAAATAAAAATCAGATTTGCAGTTCTGAACTTTTTAACTCTTCGTAAGGCGACGATCGCGCCACGCCGACATAGGCGACCGAAGACAGACTTACGTAGTGCGCGGCGTCTTGTGTCGCTACTAACGAAGAAAGGGGTCTGCGGCGCGGTGAGCGGGCGTGGCGACATGTGCTTGACTACTGTGTAACACGGGTCATGTCAGTCGCAAATTTGCTTGCGTGTGCGCCGGCGTGTTAGTTGTCCCAGTGACGCGTTCGTTTCATAAATCACAATGTCAAATCGATACACTAACATTGAATATACCGAAATGGTGCGTGTTTATGCTCGGTGCGGTGACAATCTGTCTGAAGCTTGCCGTGAGTCCGCGAGACTATTTCCGAATGTGTTGACACCGAGTAAATAGATTTGTGAGTATTTTTGTAAATAATTTAATTATTGTAAATAGAGTGATTCCACTTTTTAAATACGCCTACATTAAAAAATAGTTTGCAATTACCTATCTTCAAACAGACCGCGCGCCTCTTTTGGTGCGATGAATTGCTTGATTACGTATCAATGTTCGTGTTTTTCTATTTACTTTTTTATTTTTTAGTGTAGCCAGTCCTAAGCCTGGATAAGTATGAAGGGATTGTGGATTCAGTGTATAAATATGTACAGATTGTACAACCTTTGAAACATTAACTTACGTAGAGGCCTTTACCTTGTTCATTTTACGATGTTCCCTATGGCAGACAAATAATAGGTTGGTTTTGTTTGTGAAACAATTATTTAATGTTTTATTTTGATTCTAGTTTGTTTTAATAGTGTATTAGTACGTCAATCAATAAACATTTATTTTCACTATTTAACTAAATATGGAAATTTACGTTCAAATAATTGTTATAAGCGAGTTTGTAAAATAAACAAGGTATAGGGTTAATAAACTTTCTGCTACACGATCCTTAACGCTGCGTAGCAACGTAACTTTGCGCACGACTGCATAGCACCAGCTGATTGGATACCTACGCCAGATCGAATGAAAGTTGGAATATAGAGCTAACGATGACTAGATATTCACACTAAAACTAAAAAAAAAAAATCTAACGATGTATTAGGTTTTGGCAAAAGTCGTACAACAAAAGTTGTCAGTCTTGATAAATCAAAGCCACCCTTAAGAGGCCGTGCGTTAGTTACCTATAACCCTGTATAGTTTAACAAAATCACCTAACCAATTATTTTATACCATTTTTTTATTATCAATAAATATATGACGTGTTTTATTAAACTGACATAACTTTATTTATTTATGAACCGATTAAAATAAAGTAACTACCGAATGTTAAATGAAGCTTTCCACAATACATCTGTAAAAATTGGATCCAAATTGATTAAGCAGTTTCTAATATTAGCGGGCACAAACGCGTACAGATATGTGTATATTGACTAACGATACCGATACCTTTTAAAAATAGTTTTAATAAATAACGATAGATGTCACTATCATGTAATTTCTTTTTTAATTGAATGAAAGTTCATATTGTATTTTATTTTTAAAACCTTTGTTATTAGCGATAATTATAATAAATATATTTAATTTTATATTCATTCACCATAGTAAAATATGCATTTTTCTTAGTAAAAACTATAGTTTAGAAATTTCAAGTATCCCACATTGCACACGCGATTATTTTTCTTGATTTGATATATATATACATTAGTTCAAGATCTAGCTTGTTTATATGTAGGTGGCTGAGCAAAAGATTTATTACATGTATATTAGTTGGTTATGTAATTATCAAATAAAAACACAATGTCACAATTTCGATAACTACAACATAATAAGTTTCAAAACAATACTTTACCTTTAAGACCGGAGTCCACCGAGACATCTGATATGTTTGTTCCGTGATCCTTTCCTTCCTTGTAACTTGGTACTGCTTCTTTCTGTTACCCTAGTAAATATTTATTAATTATTTAATACAATGTTAAAACGTTTTAACTAAACTTCAGGAACAGTTTTCACTAGTATAATAATTAAGAGTAAGACACAGCGATACACAATATAACAAAATATTGCTTATATGAAAATGTACAAAATATATGTTCTATTTAGCAACTACATAAAAATATTGAAACTGGCTTATAACGGAGCCTTTAATTTCTATGTAGTATGGGCCAATCTTACCCTTAAAAAACAAAGGCATACTCACATCGATCACCACATTGAGGCCGAGGTTGGCAAGATTGAGCAGAGTTTGCTTGTCCGATGGGTCAAGTTGGGCATGCGTCACCAGCTTGTTAAGATTTTCTTCTGATATTCCATTCTTCGCCATTATGTATAACGCGATGATGCGCATCTTGTTGAAGTTTACCACAGACTAAAGAGAAAATAGGACTTTATCGTTTAAAAAGTTTAGCGAGCCCCGACATTCTTCGCACGTATCCGATTATTGTACTTCTTTAAATAGATACGTCTTATATACATAAATACATTTCTTAAGCGGTGTTCCTAGTTGCATTAAGATCTGTTGTGCATCATAAAATATCTAAAGACAGACACAAAAACTAATGACACTAATGAAAGGTGACATTGATGATGCCTTTGTAAAGATTTTGTTTTTTAATTTTTTGAGATTTTTTTTTAAATACCTACATTATTTTAATGGAATTTTCCGTATAGAATGGTTTAAAAAAACCAGTACACCACCTTTGACAATAAATATTTTACTTTAAATTTGAATACAGGATAGATATCATGGTATAAATTTCTTTTTGTATGCCTACAATATTAAATAATATATTTACCTGATCCAGAAGCACTGGAACAATGCTCCTCATGTGATCCTTAATCTTTTCACCTTCGGCGTCCGTTCCCATAGCGAGATCCTATTGGCAATATATCATAACATATTGTTAGCAAATATTCGAGTTACATTTTAATATTAACACTATAATGGTACGACCATGCGTTGTCAGTATGCAGCGTCGTCGAAACGCCACGGTTTCGATAGATCGAGATTCACGCGCAATAACCGTTGTCGCAACGCAATTCACTAAAAGGCATGAGATAAATTATAACAGGAGCATATCTGCTATTAGCTTTATCTCTTTCGCATGCGTAATATTGTCGTACTGCTATCTCTGTCTCGACCCGTGTTGTTTCCTTTTTTATATAATTCTATTTATTTAGGACCCTTTTACGCGTTTACGTATGTTTGCCACATAGTACCCTAATACAGAAATATTTAACATACGACATATGGTGCCATTGATCTGAACAGACCAGACGTCTCATCAGACAATAGTTCTGTTAAGATATTGTCAAGCATCACGACGTCTAGTCTGTTTAGAGCAAAGGCACTCACAAACGCCTCTCTCACAGATTCAGATCGGACATATTCCATGAACAAATGGTGGATATCATCTGTGAAACCACAAAGAGGAGAATCAATTACTTTCATGAGGTCTTTAAATTTGTTAGACGGAATGTGTCCGGATCTCAAACTGTGTGCCACTGACACTAGCTTCCGGCAGTAAGTTGTTTCAGAAAACTTTTGTACACAAGGAGGTTCATTTTGCAAAGTTTTATACGAGATCCCTTTCTCTTAAAATAAATCTTACATAATCCGTAACAGTTCTTTTTATATTTTGGCAGCAGTTCTGAAAAATCTAGTAGTGTGTTTGTATTTTTCCCGTTCAAACTACCTATTATTTTCATTTATCTCTGTAAAATCAGCAGCGATTTCACTACTTTGATGACATCGGGGCCATTACCTGTTCGACTTTGCAAAGTTTATCGACGTATCCCTGGTACGCCTTCATGCAGTCTTCGGCAAGCCGTAAATGTGTTGCGTATTTAGACAGCTCCTTTTGATATTGCGGCATTTTCTTAATCATCTGTGATAGATCCCGCATCGACTGCTTATCACCTAAAATATACGTAAACATAATCAGACTTGATGTAATTATATATGGATATTTTAAGGTTGAAATCTGATAAGTACTTTTAGACATTGTTAGTTAATATCTGTCATAAGCAAATTAATTATTTCTACTTTAAAACAATACGGGATTATTTAACAACCTTGGCTTAAAGAAGCTTTTTTTTTTTATTTAAATTTCTTTGACGCCGAAGAACATGGAGCGCTTTGTTTAAATTATCCATATAGTTTGTTAGAATTTTTTAGCAAATACAAAAAAGTCTTGCTTGATAGAAAAAACTTAATACAATATGTCAATTCCGCACAAGCGAAGCCGAAGGAATATCTTGTCTAAGGCTGAGATTTATAGACTTTAGTCTAAGCAAACATAAAGTTGCATTTTAGTGAACTAAAACATTACAATTTATGTTACTCAATGAATGTCAAAGGATTTGGTATGTCACCGATTTTGCCAACATGCACTTGGCTTTGCGAATACTATGGCTATACTCAAGTTCCTATTATATATTCAGTTTTGTGTCAAAAGGAATTTATTTTTTTAAGAACTTTGTTAAGCAAAGTCGAAATAGCATCTCAGCCTAAATGCAACCAATACAGCTATGACTGTATTTTTTTTTGGTGTCAGGTGCGGACTAAACCTTTTTGTTTTGTATAATCACCTCCACCCATGCGTTTGGATTCCGTGAACTTCTTAAGGTTCTTGGTGACGGAGGTGGAGACTACTGCGATGTGCTGATGTCGCAATTCCACCCACAGTTCGTCATTTTCATCCAGGAGAACTTCCTTCATCTGATTCTGAGATGCCTCGTATCTATAGATAAAAAATCAAAAATCAAATAATAATGACCTTGAATGTGTGCATTCAGTGTAGAGTATAAGTTTACGCTTAATTCTTGTAATGATTTACAGGCTAACACTTGACCTCAATCACATCCGGTGGTAGGTGAAGATGAGGCAAATGCTGAACCGCGTTTACTCAATAATGGCTATTTAGTCTTTCATTAAAAGCTCTCAGATAAAGCTAAGATTGTTGGTAAATAGATGTAAGGAGCGTATTCCATTCCTTTGCTGTTCGTATTATGAAGGACGTAGCAAACTTTTTAGTACGGTTATGGGCAATATTCACAAAGTAAGGATGGTACCACTCACGGTGTCTTGAGGTTTTGAGATGAAAAGGGGGCGGTGGGATAAGAGAATAAAGCTCTTGAGCACATTTTCTAAAGTGTAGCCGATAAAAAACTGCGAGGCATGCGCCTATACATTGATGGTCGGTAGATTGCATTTTCGCCACAATTAAAGAGTCATGTGTAAGTCTGCAAGCCCTATTATCGATTGATTTAAAATGGCTAATTGATATTTTGGTGACTCATCCCACAGTGGAGTTGTACTGTAACTCTTGGATTATTTTACTGATTCCAATAATTACTTGTATACGTCGTTCTCAATAGGCAAGAGATCGTAGGCCATGGCTTGTAGAGTCAGTTCGTGAAGAAGCGGTGACACGCAATCGAAGCCGCGGTCCAAAACCAGTAACTGAGAGCGAGCCTTCTCAGGTCCTTCTCCCATTGTTGGCTCATCAGCCTAGAAATATTATTAAAATTAAATAGGAAGAATAAATAAAATGTATATGATAAATAAAACGTATTTGATAGTTAATATGCCTCCAAATAACTGTTTTTGCAATATATAAATGCTATTTCTAACACATGTGAAAGCAACATTTGATCATGACTAGATTTTGAATATTTATCTATTATATGAATTACTGATGACCATTGTGATTTATACACGATCAGTGGCGTGCATCCCGTAGAAGCATAAAAAGCATTATCTTGATTTACTGGGACATTTCATACATATATTGAGTTAAAATTTGGATTCTGAGTCTGATATTTTGGTAATTATCAGATTTTAAGTCAATATATTTATTAAATGTCTAAATATAATAAGATAATGCTTTTTATGCTTCTATGGGATGCAGGCCACTGTACACAATACTACAGTTTCATATAAAGACGGGAAAAACGTGAAATTACCTGGTGGTGGACTTAACGGTAATAAATGAAAACCCCATGAGCCAAGATAGAAATAGAATTATGAAAAAACTATGCGTATAAAAGAGGTAAGACTAACAGCAGGTATGTCACCTGTTATAGTTTAGTCCATGTTTAGTTATACCTAATATTGTAATAGAAAAGTACAAATTACCTTGTAAGCATCGAGTTTCTGTTGGATAAGTTGAGCCAACTCGACATTGCGTTCCCAGTCACTGTGAAACAAGTTCAATACATTAAAATTCATATATAAGCCATGAGCGACAATGCCAATTAAAACTTATCACTAGTGCCTGACCTCAGCTTCGGCTATAGCTACCTTTTGACAAATTGTGAAGTCATTTTAATAATCTATACACTATTTTTATGTACATTATCATAAACTTTAGATTTAAAAATCATTGTATTATTCATAGTCAATATTGAACAGAATTATTTAGGATTTTAAAAGGTTCGTCTTTGGCCGAAAGTTGTAGAAATGGCCGGAAAAATCCGAAAAACAAAACCTTTGGTTTATATGCATGCATTAGAAGGAATCTAGATGTACCAGTGTTGAAAATTATAAGTTGAATAATAATACATCATCCCGCTGTTTATTTTTCAGGGTCAACATAGAAACACGTAACACATAGGCAGGAAATCTGTATGTGTAAGTGTCCTAATAACGGCGATTAGCTACGTTACTGGTCGCGTTAGGCACAATGAACCGGTGTAAAGTGGTTACAGTCATTAATGAAAATTTGTAGCAAGTCGAAGATATTATACCTGCGGTATCGAACCGAAGGATATTCTCCAAGAGTGGCGCAAAGTGTTGCGATCTGCTCCGCGATGCGCTCCATATTCGCGTTACGGGTTTGTGCTAGCGCTGGGTTGTACATACATTGAAATGTATCTGGCGAATCCAATGAGAACACCTAAAAATAGTTTCGTTATCATGAGAATTAGTTGTACTTGTCAAAATTATAATAAAAGTTTACAAAAACCTAAATGCGAGCTTATTAGAATTATTTTTCAATTTAGTTCAAATGTTAATGTATAGGAAGTTTATGTTTCAACGAAAAATTGTACAAGCCTTTGTTTTGACGTTTTAAAAGTTAACTTACAATTCTCATAAGATATAGTTTACATATCATAAGCTATGCAAGGTCAAAGGTTGTGTTTTGTGAATATTTCGCTTTTTATGCGACAAATGACTTAGAAAGTTGTAGAGAATAAAATCTCTAAACATTGTGCTGTAAACATTTTTCTTTGGATTAATCCATATAACTGAGAAAAAAAGGCAAATGTATTGGTGGGGAGGGGATCAAGGCGGCTGACACTAGTTTCTTCCTCGCCTTGAAAAAAATTAGTATCCGGGGCTGAATATTAATTACAAAGAATAAATCCATCTTAAAATATTTATTCAGTTTTAACAATGAGTGCAGCCTAGAATAATAGGGCTAACTATCGATAGGTGATTGCCTCGCGACACTTGGGAGGAAATTTTTGGATCGCACTGTATGTATTTAGAAGCAGTTACGATAAAACAAAAGAATATGGACACTTCCTGTTGTTTTGTCCAGTTTTAATGTAATAACTAAATACTTCACTCAGCTGATCAGTAAAACCAATCAATTGATAATTAGTTGTTATTCATTATAAAAGATTTGACTTTGTTTAATACAATTGTCACATTTCAAGGTTGTATGCAATTATAACAGTTTTGTCATTCATAAAAATGTGAAAAGTGTTGAGACATATAAAAGTATAGTTGATTCACCTGACTCTCATAAGGCAAGAAAGCAATATTGATCTCCTTTAAAGTTTTGATTTTCCTTGCCGCAGAAGATTTGCAGAGTTCATTGAACAACTCCTCCGGACATACTAATTAATGCAGCGTGCGAAAAAAATTATCACGTGCAAGTCAATGACTTGTTGAAAAGAATCATACATTATAGTATTTACATACAATACATTTTTATATATTCAGTTATATATTTTAGTTACATGAGTGACAATTATCAAATCGTACCAGTTTTCCTATCAAACACACAAATACAAATCACCATTAAAGTAATTGCATGATAAAATACCATTACCAAATCAAGAAATGTTTAAACTTAACATAACCTTCCATACTCAGATTCAATATTAACTTTTACACAAACCTGTTGCTCATAAGGTATGAAAGCAATGTTGATTTCCTTTAATGTTTTGATATATTTAGCTACTGGACTACGCGACAATTCATCAAACAAACGATCAGGACAAGCTGGAAATTAAAATAAATTGCAACTAAATATTAAAGCTTGAACAAAAGACAACTTGAGTTTTTTACTCTTTTTTCATATCAAAAGGAAGTTCACTGTAAACTGTAAATTTAAAATACAACAGAAAGTAAAATTTGAAAAAAAAAAGCTCTTTTGTTTTTAAAACAGTAAAAATATATTTTAGAAAGATAGTTCTTTAATATTTTTACATCCCTTCAATGCCACACCAGTTTTACAAGGGTTTCCCATGGTGCGGCATCATGTTGCTATTAACATGTAGCCTCTGGTGTTTTCCCAGTATTACAGCCAAGTTAAGTAACACTCACTGCTAACTCCCATGGAATTCAGATAAATAATATCCAAATAAAATTTATTTGATGGAATATTGATTTTAATTATAAGGCTATCAATATTATTCCAAATATCACAGACAACTAATATTAAGTCAGGCTGAAAGTTAAAGAGTAAGTGAAAATTAATTTCATAATGATACTAAAAACATACCTTCAGTAAAGAACACATGAGCAGCTCGATACATGATGCGGTTACCAACTGAGAAGTCATTTATCAAAGCGTGGACAGATTTTTCTGATGGTGTTATTAGATAAATGCCATCCATGGTGCATAATGGCTCCCTTTTCTTGTGAATATCTTCCACCACTGCAAAATTAAAAGTTCTACAAATACTATTTGTACTTTAGAGGAATTTACCTAGCTACAAGAAGTTGAATGGCCTAAATACTACTCTATGATATTCATTACATAGGACATTTAAATAATTTTTAAAAACATTACTACAGCATCTAGGTACTCATTCTTAAGCCACCGTTTCTGGTGATTTAATGTTTAGTGAGATTTGTAAGTTTATGACATATAACAGTCCAATTAAATGACTTATAAGGTTTTATATGAAATCTAAATATAAATCTTAATATAAGAACATTAACATATTCTATAGAAAGGTTTTTTTCAACAGAACAGAATGCTGATGACATGGGAGAACCTCTACAACATCATCACATGACCTGTCATAACAGAAGGCTCAGGAGTATAAAAAGTAGGGTTGTGACTTGAAGTGTAAAAAGTAGAGTACTAAATAATCGATTTTTATCTCTCTAAAATAAATTGATTTGTAAAAAACTGGTTAACTAAAAGTTAATAGATTTTTGCATGTAATTCTTCTAACTATTTGAAAAGTTACAGTCAGTGCCATTTTCCAACTGACTTAACTTATTCTTTTGTAATTTAGTGATGTCAGTTTTTTTCATTTGTCACACAGAATTCTTTACAAAATTCAATTAAATAATTGATTCTGATATTTAGAAAATTTATTTTTTTCTTATCCTTACTAAAATGCATATTATATACTTTTTCTTTGTTATATAATAATATCAATTTTATCTAAATCATCTTACAAGTAATTCCTTCAGCAGAGATGTCATGCATTTTGCAGCAAGCTGAAACCATGCGCATAGAGAGTTGATCGACTACCAACACTCTCCATTCTATGCGCTGGGACTCCTTCCCCTTGGGTCCGCGGTAGCGGATCACTTCATTCATAATTTCTGTAAAACCATTTAAAGTATGTTGTCAGTACCACTTTTATTATTACCTGCTGTTCATGTTAAGGGAAGCACAATTCTAGTCTCATATATACCTTTAAAATTGAGTTTTTGTTGTGTTTCAAACAAGTATTTGTCTTGCATGTAATGTAAAAAAATGACATTATATGGTGGGAAGGTTATATTTGATGTAAGATTGGAATGCAATTGAAAATTGATGGGAACCAAAATAGGATAAATGGCTTTTATATTTAAAAAATAGTTTGAATATAAATAATATTTTCTATTTGTAATAATTTACAGTCATTTAAACAAATTGAAACACTAGCTAATTGTCTTTATGAAAAAAATAAAACATGGGTAGTAGAACATGCTTAGATTTTTCAATAGTTCTAATTTGTCAATTATTACAATATAAATATACACTTCAATAAAAATTTAAGTATGCAACAGAGTAGTAAGTAAGGGTATTAGATAAATAGGTATTTATATTAAGTTTGTCTATTTTATTTAAATCTGCAATAGTTATCAGAAATTTTGCATCAGCTATAATCTATAAGAGTTGTGTGACGCAAAATCGCAACCCCCACCCCTTTTTCTCAAGTGACAGAAAATCAATATACTGAATCTATTTCCTATGAAGGGTAATATTTAAATATACAAAGTTATTTACATCCTCTTAGATGTGATCAGCTAGAAACTGAGACAAAGTTAAACTCATTAAAAGGGATGTTACAATTAACATTCATATTCTATTAATTAGAACGGCAAATAGATTAGGAACCTAATTTAGAACATGAAATAATAAACTCATATTTTTTTTAAATACATGCGAACAATATCTAAATACATTTAAAAACGTTAACTATAAACAAGAAAACTACAAATTAGTCATCGATATAGGGTGATATCTTTATTATAATAAACCTAAATAGTAAAACGATAAGAACTGGATTTATGTAGTAGGAATATATGTAGGTAAATCTTCAAAAACTATAACAGCAGAAACTGCAATAAGTTTATATTAATATTATAAAAAATATAATTTTCCACTTACTTTGCCCGACAAGTGCTTTCAAAGCCATCTTTGACCGTAGACTAAGGGAGGAGAAATAAAATGTCAAAATAATGCACGAAATATGTCATAGACAATATTTTACGACTTTTATTGCAGCAAAAGTTGATGAAATTATACTGCCACGATTTTAGCTCAAGTAAGGATTATTTAAAACGCAATTATGTATAGACCTTTTATACAATTCAATACTTCAATTTAAAATATTAAAAAAAACTTGTAAAAAAAAATCATTAATGGTTACTCCTGGGTTCTCAAGTTCATTTTTTTATACGATTTGAAAAAATATGTTTGATGGATAATGGTGGTAAATTTAAAATATGGGGTTTTCAGACGGAAATATTTGTTGAAGTATTTATTTAAGTTATAACCTACATTTAAATATTTACAGAATATTGATTTTGTTATATAATTATATGAAATAATAAGTTAAGTAGCATAATATTAAAAATAAACCAGTTATATAAATAATTTATTAAGGATCTATATAATTAAAAGACATGACGACGTTATAAGTTGCGCGCGCATTTTGATAAGAAATTGATGATAAGGAGGTGGGTCAATAAATCAGTGATAGAGATAAAAGATATTGCGATTTCTTTCTTGCGTCACAGACCTCATGAGACATAACATAGACTATTCATAAAACAAAATAGACTAAGCAACTCAGTATTTTGTATGCTTGTTTAGTGTGCGGGTGTGTAGTTACAAAGTGAAAACTGTAATTATCACGTGCGCGTGAACTATAAATAATGTTCAGTGGATCATTTTTATGTATTTATTTTTTGTGAATAGATTTAATACTGTGACTTTTATTATTTTACTATTCCATCATTGTGAATTTCATATTGTTTTTGATACAAAAAATATATAATTTATTTAAATTATACCTACTTATTATCATAATAAACCTGAAAATATTTAAAATTTAAATTAGCTGATCAGAAGAGCATTTTTGAAGGTAAATATTTCATTATATTAATTTTTTAATTGAAAAAAACAAATTTGACGGTAAACTGACCAATGACGACCTACCTGACGGTAAGTGAGTGTTGTCAATGCGTCGCTGCTGCCTGCCTTGAAGAACATATACACTTCCTTAAAGTATAAAAAAATGTTAATATTTATATTGGTTTTATTTAATCTGAATTTGCATAGAGATTTATAAGCCGGAAAAAAGTTTAGTTGTATAAAGAAAAGATAATGTTAGAGTTTTGCTATAATTTATCGACTAGCCTAGATTTATTAGGCGTCTTAATTTTTTTATTAGATAAACTGGTATTTAGATGTTTTACATATACTTATTTTACTTTAAGAATCACCAAAAAAATGCATTATAAAAGCACCTTAGTATAATTTTGTTTCTTTTAAAATATTTTTTTATGTTGCAGCGTTTATTATTTATTGACATAATTGTATTTTTATTCGCAGGCGGTGAAAGTGGAGTTGCGGTGATCGAGGAATTATCCATTACTGTGCTGCCCGTCTATTTAGCAGCTGTGTACGGTGAAATGTAGAGTTGCGGTGTGTATTGTTAATTGTGCCGGCTGAAGACTTTATTCTGTTGTGTGAGTTATTAGTGTCCAAAATGAGAAACGATGATGCTATGGTTGTGATATTTTATCCCTGTCGTGTGGAAGGTTGGCTGTATCGATGTGGTGAGTAAAATATATTTCCACTGTTATATGATTTAATTTTGAGATATATAATGTAGATTATTTTTGGATTTGAGTTAACGATATTTGTTGGGCAAACGCAGCCCCTATTTGATTTCATTTACATTTCCTATCAGGATTGATTGGCGTCAAGCATTTGACAGTAAATCATAAATAAAAAATAGTATTTTGATTATCTTAGGCCACCAGAATCAGAACATCTCGAGTGAGCATTTTGCAAATAATATATATATATATGCAATATATATATGTATATATATATTGTAGGAATGTTTAAAAAAGTTCAAAACAGGGTGGTATTGAAATTGTAATTTTTCTAAATTATCACTAGACCAAAATAGCTAGTCTAATTTCGGGTCTTTATTATTTTATTTGGGTTACTCTGATTTTGAAGGACCAATTATTATTGATTAGCTATTTACAAAATATTATTATCAAATTGTATTACATTATGCAGTTATTAAGTATAGTAGTTACTAATCCCAGAAATAATGCTAAAACTTCATGAAGTTAAATTTGCTACCACCAAAAAACTTGTCGAACAAATCATTTATAGGCTTGTTTGGCACACTGGTTAGCCGAATAGATTCTCTATTATAAGTCACTGATTTGGTTTCTACACGAAACAAATATTTGTAAAGTTTTCAGGTGTTTATTTCGGGTCTGAGTGTTTGTGCAAATGAAATTTGTGTTTGTATATGCTCGCACTATGCAAGAGAAAATTCCAGAGAAGTGTGATATTTTATTAAAATATTAATTTGTCTAAAACTCTTCAGTTCGTTTAAAAGCTTTAGTGTAATCCTTACCTTGAACCGTACGAGGTATATTGTATTCGGTTGAGTGCCGTTACGTGCAAATTGTTATTTTGATCGTTCCATTACATGAACATTGAGTTATTTGGGGCGTTTTACGTAAGTGTTCAATCAGTGACATGTATGCAAGTGGGTAATAAAGGTCAAATTCTTTGGCAATTATGAATGCTACATTTTTAGATTGTTATTAAAAATAATAATAAATGTTAATAAAGAATATTTATTAAAGTAACAATGATTATTGTTTTTTCATCAATATTTAACACCTTAAGGGTAAAAGCGTCCACACTAACATGCCACAAAGACCTTATTAGTGCCATAGTTTTACCTCTGACTCTATACCTAGACTTCGTCATCCTATCTGGCTATTGCCACATGAGGTCTACATGCCAGTTTCTGTTCCTCTCGGTGACAGTTCCGCGAGAGTCCAGATATTAAGTGTATAAATCGTTTCAGGACATCTTGGACGTTGTAATAGTTTTACGTCTTATGTCGATATTACGTACTCCGTCTCGTGAAGCAATTGTGAAAAATAGCACATCCACCTAATCCGCAATTAAGCTCACAGCTATAAAGTTATAATTTAGGTAACAGCCATGATTCGCAATAAACTAATATGTTAATCACAGAAAAAATTGTCAGTACTAAAATTCGAACTTGAGACCTCAGGATGCTTTAGGCACTATCACAACTAAATGAGCTAAAAGGGGACAATTTTGTGTTCTAATCAACGCTTCCTAAACATGAGGAGTAGTTTAAGTAAATAGAGTAAATTGATTTCGATTTGTGACAGCGTAGTTGTGATTGCGTTTAATTGTTGAATCGTGCAGTTGTATAGTTGACATCGCAGACATTGCCGCATTGGGACAGTCCAACAATTACAACTGACTTGACTCCAGTTAGAGATAATTGTTTAACTTCTAAAGCGAACACTGTTTTGTCCAATAAACGCTCACTCATACGGTTACAACTGTTGCTTAATATTTTCAACAGTTCAGCATAGAATAATTTTATTGATGTTACATCAGATTTTAATCTTAAGCTGGATAAAAATGAAAGATTACAAACTATATTTTATATAATAACTCTAGATTGTCTGTTCAAAACTTTAGTTCACCCAAATCACATAAACTGTTGTTTGAACCGTTATTTTATTATAAATACATTTGTGAATAACAATGTTTTTACACTATATATTTTGAAGTAGCTATTGTATTGCTTCTTAGTATTTTCCATTATAGGCTTCTTGGTTATATCTATCGATATTTAATTATAATCTACAGATATGATGGCTCCTTAGAAAAATATCATAGAATAGACAGCATTCTTATTTGTGATTTACAAAAACATAGTGCAATTAATTATCGTATCAATCGGAAGGATAACTTCAAGTAATATATGATTAGAATTAGAAGGTACGAATTAGTGTGGTAGAGGAAAATATTAGCATTTAATTATTGTAAATTTTCCTCCGTATTATAACAGACTGATATTTAGGAACTTGATTTGAAATGAAAACTGCTGCATCGATTCCGATAATCAAGATATGTTTATAGAGATAGAGAGATATTAACTCTGATAACATCAATATGTAATACACAGTGAAATACTATAATGCTATTTTATATAATACCATCCGAATTTTATAAACATTTTTATATTTACTAAAATTTATATTGACTGCTTATAAGCATTTTGTGCATTTATATATTTTTTAATTGAGGACATCGTTCCAACAATGCTTCTGAATTGAACGCTCTAGATTGCGCGTCTAAGGATACGAATCCGTATGATGTTTCTGTATGATCTCATAATATGATGAGCCATGCCGCGACCATTCAACCGCTGGTAATGTGTACATATTTTCCTTCTATAATATGTAAATAAAAAAATAAAGACCTATTTTCTTGGAAATGTCTTAACTTGAGAACGACTTCACCGATTTCATTCATCTTTATATTCTAATAATTGTTAGAATGATCTGACTGAATGAAAATTTTCAGAATGTGAACATCATCGTTGGTCGGCATAATATGTATATATCGAAGAACAAATAATTAATATTGAAGTCGAATAATAAATACAAATTTATGCATTTTTTTTAATATTTTGTTTAGTAAGATAAGTCGATCATCGTTGTGTATGTTATAGTTCAGTGAAAAGACCAATTATGAAACAAATCTAAAGCTTTTACCATAAACACTACGAATCAGTTGCATTATTCAAGACCGGATTATATCGATGGCCTGCGCCTACAGGACAACACGCCAGGCATTTGAATGCGCAAACACTTGATGAAGTCACTATTGTTGATGTGGGTGAAAATTTAGAAAATTATTTTACACAGGTGCAACTATTGTAGACTGCAGCGTCTGTCCGAAACATATCAGTCATATGTTATAATATCCTATCTCATACCATAAATACAATACCTTATTTTGGTAAGGTAAGGATAGACATTATTTTCGAATCAAGACGATAACTCCAGTTACAAGTAAATAACTAATCTACTTTTATTATCATAATCACAAAGTTACTTTGTTTGAAAATTGATTCGAAAAAGTTATTTATATGAATACAGACTAATAGTTTGAGAAAATAAGGAAAATCAAATCATAAAATGTCAGCGTCTATTTTAAAAATATACTGTGGATACGTACGTCAAATTGAAAATTAGTTAATAACAAAGCTTTTCAAAATAAAACGTAATACATATAAGATTTTTCTTTCAATAATAATGGAAATATATTTTGACAATTGTGGTGTCATTTATAGATATACTATAAAAAATTCGTAGCTGAGGTCTGTGTTTACTTTTTTTAAAGTCTAAAACGGTTTTTAAGGCTTTGTTATTACGATAGATACCCAATCACTATTTGTTAGAATATTTTATCTGTTCCTTTGTAAAGACATTACGCTAAAACTACTGAATGGAGTTTAATGAAATTTCACATACGTAATTATATACTAGATAAAATTTTAGATCGCTTTTTATACCGAAAAAATATCCTCTATTTTTATCATAATAAAGTAAGGAAGCACTATCGATATTTATTGTCGAGTATTGTAAGTTATTAGTACTAATTGAGTTCTATTATTAGTTGTAATAAATAATATAAGAAACAATCGTTGGCATTTTTGTAATTTAAACAAAGATTTCAGCTTTAAGTACTTATTATTATAACCAAAGTACTACTTCCACGCCAACAAAGTTGCGGACACATCTATTAATCCAAAATACCAATTAAAATTTCTAATACACAATAACATATGATTTTCTTACGATTATTACTTAGTTTTCCAGGCTATTAATCAAAACATTGGGATTTGTGATTACTAACATTTATGAAAATATACTGAAGATGTTAAGTATTGATTTGAATGAATAAAGTCATCATAATTTTAATCGTCGGACTATTATTGCGATTGCGGTCTTTATCGTCAAGAGAGTAACAGGTCATTTGCGTATGCCCTAGTTACAGTGAAACTGTACGCTGTTGTGGTTTTCTATCAAGTTTCGGTCCATCAGGTTGCGCTTATTCGCATCGATTTTTAGTTATAATTAAAGGAGCTGACACGTACATTTAAAATTACGTATATACATATACCTTGTTCATTTTACGAAGTCCCTTGTAACAATTCTTTGAATGTAAATTTCCATATTAAGTATAAATAGTGAAAATAAATATGTATTCATCGATTGAGGTACCAAAACACTATAAAAACCAAGTAGAATTAAAATCAAATATTAAGCAATTATTTAATACGCAAAACCAACCTATTTTTTATCTGTGCTGGAAGATTTCTTAAAATGAACAAGGTATTATATATACAGGGTGGAATCTTTCAGCAGCTGCCCCGCTAAAGTACGCGCTCTTTGAACCGTCAGTTTAGTGATCAATGGATGGAGACACATGGTCCTATTTCTTGGCCAGCGCGTGGCCCAGATCTGACGCCTCTAGATTTCTATTTGAGGGGCTATCTGGAAACAGAGGTTTACAAAAAGCAATACGATAGCGTTCAAGAACTTAAAGACTCACTAACCACAATTTGTATAGAATTCATCCAATTAAATTGTCAGCAGCCACTAGGTCGGTACAGAAACGAATCAATTTATGCATTCGTCAAAATGGCGGTCACTTCGAGCACTTAATATCAAAGGCGAAGAAACAGTAAGATTTGAAAGAATAATAATATCATGAAGTTCATCATCACCTTCTTTTTCGTAATTCTCCGTGAGTTAGATCATCGAACTACTAGTAGGACTGGGTGGAATAATCCGATCATTTGTCTTTTATTTTATTTTTTGTATTTCAATTACATAAATTCGGTACAAAATGTACGGGAAAAGTCTTTTACATTTTGTGACTTTTTGAGTACTCCAACGATGGTAGGTCCCATAGAAGTTTTTAATCAATATTAGTAACAGAATCGATTGGAATCAAAAATTTTTTTTGTATAAAATTGCTATTTTTTGCTAACAGTACATTTTTTTTTAAATCTGTTGAATAGGAAACAGAATT
The DNA here is from genome assembly GCA_036320925.1 of Automeris io. Taxonomy (NCBI): domain Eukaryota; kingdom Metazoa; phylum Arthropoda; class Insecta; order Lepidoptera; family Saturniidae; genus Automeris; species Automeris io. Next base: position 3,743,409 of record JAUDJH010000024.1, read on the forward strand.
ACATAAAAAATATGTATAGTCTCCTAAGACCACTTTCGTGTAACTGCAACAGTACTTCTCCTTACTGCCCCGCTGAAAGTTTCCAACCTGTATATATATATATACAGGGTTATAGGTAACTAACGCACAGCCTCTTAAGGGTGGCTTTGATTTATCAAGACAGACAACTTTTGTTGTACGACTTTTTCTAATTCAATTACTTTTTTTCCCATACAAAAAAAATAAAAATCAGATTTGCAGTTCTGAACTTTTTAACTCTTCGTAAAGCGACGATCGCGCCACGCTGACAAAGGCGACCGAAGACAGACTTACGTAGTGCGCGGCGTCTTGTGTCGCTACTAACGAAGAAAGGGGTCTGCGGCGCGGTGAGCGGGCGTGCCGACATGTGCTTGACTACTGTGTAACACGGGTCATGTCAGTCGCAAATTTGCTTGCGTGTGCGCCCAGCATGTGTTAGTTGTCCCAGTGACGCGTTCGTTTCATAAATCACAATGTCAAATCGATACACTAACATTGAATATACCGAAATGGTGCGTGTTTATGCTCGGTGCGGTGACAATCTGTCTGAAGCTTGCCGTGAGTCCGCGAGACTATTTCCGAATGTGTTGACACCGAGTAAATAGATTTGTGAGTATTTTTGTAAATAGTTTAATTATTGTAAATAGAGTGATTCCACTTTTTAAATACGCCTACATTAAAAAATAGTTTGCAATTATCTATCTTCAAACAGACCGCGCGCCTCTTTTGGTGCGATGAATTGCTTGATTACGTATCAATGTTCGTGTTTTTCTATTTACTTTTTTATTTTTTAGTGTAGCCAGTCCTAAGCCTGGATAAGTATGAAGGGATTGTGGATTCAGTGTATAAATATGTACAGATTGTACAACCTTTGAAACATTAACTTACGTAGAGGCCTTTACCTTGTTCATTTTACGATGTTCCCTATGGCAGACAAATAATAGGTTGGTTTTGTTTGTGAAACAATTATTTAATGTTTTATTTTGATTCTAGTTTGTTTTAATAGTGTATTAGTACGTCAATCAATAAACATTTATTTTCACTATTTAACTAAATATGGAAATTTACGTTCAAATAATTGTTATAAGCGACTTTGTAAAATAAACAAGGTATAGGGTTAATAAACTTTCTGCTACACGATCCTTAACGCTGCGTAGGAACGTAACTTTGCGCACGACTGCATAGCACCAGCTGATTGGATACCTACGCCAGATCGAATGAAAGTTGGAATATAGAGCTAACGATGACTAGATATTCACACTAAAACTAAAAAAAAAAAAATCTAACGATGTATTAGGTTTTGGCAAAAGTCGTACAACAAAAGTTGTCAGTCTTGATAAATCAAAGCCACCCTTAAGAGGCCGTGCGTTAGTTACCTATAACCCTGTATATATTTTCGTCTTAGAATGTACTGTAAAGTTGACAATTATGTAGCTATAGAAATTTATCTTTTACATTTCCTCTTGCTTGGTTTATATAAACCTCGTTTAAATTGGATCCTCCAATCTTCTTCCTAACCAACAACTTTAATTACTCAAGCGTACATATTAGACAAAGCTATCAGTATAATACTAAGAAACTATGATACAATACGTCTCGGTCAACAGTACGCAGTCCATATGAGTTAAATTATAAAAGAATTTTAAACGAACGTAGGCATCAATCGTTAATGAGTAAATGACCTAAGAGCTCAAAAACAGGTCACTCCCGTCCTATATTTAGTCGAAGCAGCATAATTGTGTGGTGGTGGGTAATACGGGATTGTTCGTTAATAAATTACGTTATATGCTATTATTAGACTCATGTTACCTTTCCTTAAATGTCTATTTTCATTTAGAATCTTACTTCCGTTTGCTCATTTTTTAAATATTATATTTTGCTAACTTCTATTTTATAAATTTTATTTGAACTTCTATTAGGAAGGCATAAGTGCTATTATTTTACTAAATTTATAACAATTTTTACAAATAACATAATATTGTAGCAACATACGCATTGATCTCTTGTGGTTTTTCGAGTAGAACTTCGTTTTATATCTAATAATTGCTGCGTTATAAAATTAAATGCATATAAAATAAGAAATCCGTTCAAAAGCTGAAGTAAATATTGTCTTTCAGTAACAAAATATACAAGGGCAAAAGGTGAGTGAAGCTTTTTGAGTTTGACGTTATGGGCAATCATGAATTAAGTATGGTCTTTATAATACTGTCTCAAATACGCTATTACCTCAAAACAATGGTGAAGCAATGCTTAAAACACTACATAGCACGAAACACGATTTTCGTGGAGCAATGATGTCATGTTCCACGTATCACAACCAGGTTTCGACCTGTCGCAGTCACGTAGTACCGCAACGTATTTTCATAATAAACATCCAAAAAGGTTTATGTTATAAAGTATACAAATGACGTCACAGACAGCGGATTAAAAAAAAATAGTGTTGGGATACGCATTTAGAAAATAATATTGACCTGAATTATTTCCAACATCCATTGCGCTTTAATTTATCCAAATTATGGAAAAATATTGTCTGCATTTTGTAAACATGAGATTCGCAAATTATTTATGTTATGTGGTTGCCTGGTATATCCCTATATATACCCCTGCATCGATATCCATGTGCGGAAACGCGAATGATCACAAATTCGAATCTCGGCACGCACTCCTGGGATTTTCCAGTTTAAGTACGAGTTTAGGTACCACTTACATATAGGTGAATGGAAATATCATGAGGAAACACGCATGGCATCTAAAAGAAATGTCATGTGTAGTGTACTCTGAGAACGGCGATCAACTGCATTATATGTTGCTTTGTATAGTTGTGCACATGTAAGCGCAAAGTGGAAACGACGCTAATGTATTTCTGTCCACGGAAAGAGTATAGCGTAACAATATATTAGTATTATTATTGTTTTTACTTTTTTGAGTATTATAAACACAGGTTCCAAGGAGCGCCCTAGTGATTCGCCATGGCTTATGGCTTTTCGAGATAAGCCTGTGTGTGTACATTCAGCTCTTTTTCTTTCCTATTTCTCTTTAAAAAAAAAACGTATTTTCTTATTGACGTTAAAGATGCGTAATTACTTTAAGTTGGAATCCTAAATTATGTTGACAGTCTATTTTAAAATGCTTCGATAATGCGGTGAATTTGTGTTCTGGTTTCGGCTTGTACCTAGTAGTTTGGTTAAGAGCCTTTCACCCGCTACTATTTTCATTAGGCTTGCTATTGAGTCCTAATTTATAATGACAAGTTGAGTTTTAACAGGTTAAGCTAAAGCTAATGCGGTATTGAACGAACGTCTTGCTTCCGCGGGTTTGTGGTCAAGAATAATGTATATGTCATCTAGTTATTCACGAGTTAACAGCCTATTGCTCACTGCTATTTTCAATAGACTTGCTATATTATATGTATATAACTGCTTTTAGATGAACTTTTGTTATTGAGATGTAGTAATATTAATGTAATAAATTATATGGGGAGAGTATTTTCATAGATATTTGGTTTTATTGTTTGAGTATTGTAAGTTTTAGAGCATAATTGAGATGTTTCACATATTTCTACAAGAGAGGAAAAGTATTAACGAATGAAAATAAGTGATAAGAAAAGCTCCGTTATTTAAAACAGTGTCGAATGGAGAGTACGGCACGTGCGGTGCTTGCGAATGTCATTCGGTAGAAAGTAAACTCTCACGTTTGCTTCGCATCACTAATCCAACGTTTGCCACTACGGCCTTTGTTTTATTTTTCAAAACGACATTTTCTATCTGACGCATTTCTAAGATAAACTTTCTAGAGACGTCCGAGTTCATACAAAACAATGTGATATTAAAAAATTGTTTCTTTGTTTTTGATGTTCACACGTAAAATTAAAGTTTTTGGCGGTGATTAAATAGTGTCCTTAATTACCCGTATTTGTTGATACCTAATTAGAAAATGTATCATTAATATACTACTGATATTATTATAAATTTTCAATTATTGGGCTTAAATTATGTCCGTATTCTATAACGTAGTAAATTAAGAAATAAAGTAGGGTGAGTGCCGAGAATCAAATAAACGCATTCTAATGTTAGGGTCCTTTTGGAAATCGTAAGGTGATTATTTTGTGTCCCGTAGGGTGACGGGACGCAAGGCGGAGGTTGAAGAGCCCTCGGGACTTCGGTCTATAAATCAGGCTAACTACTCAATAGGGTCGATCACGCTATCAGAATCTCCGCTAAAATTGAAACTTGTGCAGTTTAAAGAAAATGAGTTAAATTATATTTAAAAAAAATGTCATTGTTTTAATAGTTTCATTGATAACCTTTGTTTGCAGATATATTTGTGATTATATTAAATAATATTTTACTTTTAAATAATATTATTGTTATTTTCATTGTTGTTTTTTTACAGCTTTTATATGATTTGAATTATTTTTAATAGCAAGGTATCGTCTTAATCATATGTTATGATTGTATCTAATAGCTTATTATTTTGTGTGATTGTTAAATATTGTATTCTTTATTAATAACTATTTTATACTTTAAAATACTTTTGATCTGTCTTAATTTTTATCAATAGATTCATATTATTTTACAAAATCTAAACATTTTGATTTTTAATTAGTAAATGCTTATACTTCTTATTTTATACTTTGCTGAAATATTTTAACAAGTAACTAAAAATGATATAGTTTTAGACTGCTAAAAGGACAGTCCATCTGTGTACACACCTAACCCTTTCATCACACATAGGCACTAATATCTTGCGCAAGCCGGCAATTCCTTGTAAATAGACGGACAAACTGTGCAAATACAAATATTAATATACGCCTTTCTAAAGGTAACAAAAAGTCATTGCATATTTTTAATAAACATTTTAGTATTTATTTTACGATTAGTTCAACAAACGTACTCTTAATGCGTGTTTAATTAGTTGACATCTACTGACGTTGTATTAGTATGTATGTCCCAATTTTTATAAAATTATAACGCAGTCATTTATATCTGAATATTAAAAAAATGAGCAGAATCGGTTATCGTAAGGTTTCTAAACACGAGATAAGCGTTTTAGAAATTCCGCTATTTGAAAAGGTCATTATTGTATGTCGAAAACAACGAATAGATTTTAAAATTAGAGGTATCAGGAGTGAAAGGTTATTTGCCTTAAGCGACATTTTTTGCTGATTTAGGTATATATATATATATTCGGAATCGGTGAAAAACGCTGATTCCGATATTTTTTCTTAATTTATGGAAAATGTATATATATGAATGTCGCCAAATGTCATTTAAAGAAAATAGCCCTCTCATCGAAATTGATACAGGAGCGGGTGATTCTTTTAAAAAGGGAAGATTTTTTTCTACAAAATCTGTAATTGAGTCAATTACTTGATCTGTAAATCAGGCCACCAAGGTAAGAGTGGCCTAAGTAAAAATTTTGTGGATTACAGTTTCTTGGAGAATTATAAATATCTTTAAGTCTGAGTTATGTAGCATTACTTTTCCTATTAATATAAAATTGAGTTCAACATTTATATTGTCATAGTATTGCAATTTTTATTCATTATTACTAGACTAGATTAGCCTATTTAATTTGCATTGTAGGTAAACAAAACGTATCTATAGTATTATACTTTTATTTTAATGTGTTTGGGTTTACTACGCTTTGGAATTGCCGTTGTTAATTGCGTTCCTTTGACAACGATTTCTAAAGCCTACTAAGTTACTTGTTTTACTAAGACCTAAGACCTTTTTAGCAAGAACGCAATAGTCAATCTGTCACAGTGATCAATTGTTATGTGCAAAACAATTGCTATGAGTTTTTGCCGCTAACGCACCTGCGTGCACACCTGCGGAGTGAGACCGAATCCTGTGAAAAAAGAAACTAATAGACAGTATGTTCTGAGCTAGAACTTCGAATGCGACATCGATTTCGAACAATATAATCACTCCCAAAGCATCATTATCATTTTGATATTACTAGAGTTACTTCAGTTCTGGTGGCATGAAATATTCGTCCAAGATGACGTATGATCTTATAAAAGCAAATGTAGATCATGTGCTTTTATTCAGTTTAATGATATTATTGTAGGAGCAATCGTGACTTACCCTATGGGTGTAAGGTGACTGACATTAAACAACCTTGCCAAGCCATTTTAATATCAAATGAATCTCCGAACCGAATTATTTCATTTAGGATTTATAGTAAATTGCATTCGGCCATGCTAGAATATTTCTAAACATTGTAATTTTAAAACATTGTAATACACGTATAGTTTTCCATAATTTAAAATACGAATAAATTATTTCTTTAATAATTATTAGAACATAACATTGCGAACGTTACGTAGTGAACACGAAAATTATATTTGTCCACAGTGCATTTGTTTTAATTAATTGTGTAATATCGTCCTTGACACAATTAACAGCTTTCCTAATAAAGACTTAGGCTGAGATTTATAGACGCAATTTTAAGTTTGCTCAGATTATACTAAAACATTACAATTTATATTACTCAATGAATGTCAAAGGATTTAGCAAGGATTTTGTCAACATGGACTTGGCTCTGCGAATACTATGGCTATACTCAAGTTCCTATTATATATTCAGGTTTTTGTAAAAACGTATTGATTTTTTGAGAACATTGCTAAACAAAATCGAAATAGCGTCTATAAATCTCAGCTTAAGTGGTTTATAGTGTATTTTACTAGGATCTTGATCAAATTTCATTGATAATTTATTTGCTTTTTAGATATTAAAACTTTTAGTAACCGGGAGATTGCCCGAATTGTATCGTGAGCACACAAGGCCCAAGACCCTCATAGTTACTGCCTTCGCCTTGCCGCGTTTCGGGATCAGTTTGTGTAAACAAGTGTTTGTGTTTGTTGTGTTCACAAGAGAGACCACACAGACCAGACCAGACAGTTATGGCATATGAGATCCGGCATAATGACGGCGACTGCCGCGAATTCTCGCCTCTTGGCCGTCGTTGCCGTTCTAGGACTACGCTACACTTTTTATCAAGTGTGCTTTAGTCATATTATCGAGCCAGTATAAAAAAAACCTTTGAGTTTTAATATGGTCATGTATAAAGAATTTTAGCCGGTACATATTGTAACCAATTCACAATTCTTTAACGGGATTGTCAAGCTTAGTTTGGGAGCCAAGACATAAATTTCTCACACCCGGGGCTATTTACAATTATATATTGTGTAGAAAAATTAGCACAAGTGTATCGTTTTCATTATATACCTAATTAAAAACGAGATATCAGTTCATCCGAACCGCGTAATATAAAGACCTATCATTCAATTAGTAGAATTGTGAGGTCAGGGAATTGTGTACTCCCACGGACACAAAGCTTATCAACAAAACTGGACCGGGGTCGTCGGCCAACGCTTTTGTGTCTATGATGCTCATAATTACTGCATTCCTTCTATATATTATGACAATATATCGAAAAATTTCGCTATTTTTTTACACCGCGGAGTTTGTAGTACATCCAGTCCGGACAGTGATTCGAATCCGTACAAATTTGTACCATTTTTTTTCTAATTGAGATAAGGAATTTTAATTCGATTACTATGTAAGTGCGTTCGTAATTGTTTACAAGTTTCAACCAACAATATTATAGTGCTGAATGTAATTAATTGGAAGATTTCGTTTAGGATAAGTTACTATAATAAAATATAATGAATATTTTAAATATTTGTTTTATTATATTTATCTACGTAGGTAATTAATTAATTTTAATTTTCTAATATTTTCTCTGTTTTAGATTGAGTATTTTATAGTCTATTGGACCCCGAATATGTGATTAAAGTCTATAGTCCATAATCGAATGATATAAATATACATATATCACATAAATCATAACCTTTAAAAAAATAAGTTATAAGCTATTTATTTCTTTCTTTCTATGTAGAATAATTTGAGGTTAATTCTAAGATTCTGAAATATACTAATTATTATTTCGTAAATACACAAATAATGTTCCTATTGATAATGCGACATCGCTGACAAGTTGAGTTTGACTTTTTTTAACTTTCACTCTTTCAATCAACTGTACGAGACAGGTTTTATTTCTGTGTACGTAATATGTTATGGGAAATCGAATATTTTTGCGCCAACAATTGCGTAACATAGATTAAAACAAGCTTAGTATTGTATTTTTTTTCGTTTATATTTTTTATTCGTTATTTTGCAAATATAAAAAGTAGTTAATATTTTAAAGAAGATTGAGATAAAAAAACATATTTTATTACCTATTCATATATAAGTACAGTGATTAAAATAATAAAATAAATGTTATTTTTTGCAACATTCAATGATATCGTTATAGTGCTGTCTTTATGAATATAAAAATACACTACATTTAAAGAAAGTGTTGTCAAAAATTGAAGTATTATTATGAATTCTGTGGTAAAGAATTAATTGCTTGTTTAAAGAAAACGCATAATAAGTTTCTCTACATAATCATTCTATAATAATATATCCAATATCTTGTATACGTCATGCTTATTTGACAATTCAACGTGCTGCTTTGAATTTAATCAATAAAAACCCGACTAACGACTGTGATATAACTGTTTTTTTTTTTTTCATATTTATGGTATGGAGTTATCGAGTTGTTTTAGAAAGTTCGGTATTACTTAATGCTTATCAATACTGGGTTGTGAAGAATAATTAAACATTATATTTCGTAACAGTTCATAAACTTGATTGTTGTAAATAAAGATGTGCTATAACCTGAAAAAAGAGTGTTGTTTTATTTATTGATATAAACCATTTGCAATAAGGCCAACAACGATGCAGATGCGTGGCTTCAAATAACTACTACTATGGGAGGTTTTAATTGAATTATTGGCATACGGTGCATTTGGTCGTCATAGCAGCAACATTTACGTACTACTGTTACATACTTTTCAATTATACTGCCACCCAAATAAACACAGGAACTAAAATAAAACCACTAATCTTTTAATAGAGAAATTGCCCATAGTTATAAATTTTGTTTTTATCATTTATTTATACTTGTATTAAAGAACTTTTTAAAAATAAGGGTTTTGTTCTTGGAATGGCATTGTTTAAACGTAAAAGGTACATGGGCTTCCTTAAAAATAAATGCGTAATTCTACGCATAAAATAAAATATCAAAAATAGTAAGACCATGTAAACTATTTCCATTTTTATTATTAAAGTATTTCAATATTTAATGGGAAAATAAAAATAATAAATGGTGATGGGAAAATAATAAGAAATATTCAATGATGCGAAACCACAAGACCTCAATTTAAGTTCTCAAATTACCATGAGAATGTGTTGCTATATTTACACTTGTTTCGTGGAAGGCGGTGGTTTCTAATTAAACGTACCTTGTACTAATTCTAATATTATTGATCTATCGTTCTTTGTTATACTATAATCGAGCTACTTCGAAATGGTTTCCTACTTTCAAACTTCATACTGTATTGTATTGTATTGTATTGTATTGTAGTGTCTGAATGTCGTAAAATGTGTAGGGTGTTTCATCCATCAAGTACGTCGGAGGGACACCCTTGCATAAATCCCAGACAGCAGACCTCTTTCGTTTTTCACCCTCCGACCGTTCTACGTGCATTATTTTGCAGGCAGACTGAGGGCACCGACCGTCATGTAGGAAGCGATCCCTTGTTGCTATGACAACGCCTCATCCTGCGAATATTATTGACAGACGCTGATATAGTTGGCCTCTAGATAAAACACATGAACCCCTTGGTACGTACGCCATTGCGTACGCATACGGGCTTACCGTCTTTTTTTTAGCATTTTTTTATCTTATTGTCATGCTTCATATTGTAAATGCTTCGAAATAAAATAAAAAATGATTTATTTTCTCATAATATGAAATGTACATGACAACAAAAATAAAAACATAAGGTACCTACCTACTGGTTCACAAAATGAGCTGTAGTTTGTGACCACTTCAACAACCACCATATGTGGTTAAGATTCTTGTAAATCATAAAAAAAAATAAGTAAGATTAATATAATATTGTTATAAGAAGTGATGGCAGGTCTGCTTGTACTCGCGTGTGGTTCGATGATATATTTTCGCGAGATTTCGCCCCCTCATTGTTGTAGCATTGTGATAAAGAGTCGTTGCCTTTATCTGACTTGAGGCAGGGAAGTTCATTGCGTCTATTTAAGGTGTCAATTGTGTAGCGCATAATGAAATTAATAATTATACTTTGTTGCCTTTATCAATGTAATTTTTTTGTGAATTTAGAATAAGTTAAAACTTTTTCTAGTAACACTCAGCACCTTGTTGTAATTTTTTGTAATTTAAATTAATGCCATTATTTTTTCTCTTATAAATTGTATGAAATATTGTATAGTTACATCTGTTAACAGAAAAGGCAATCTTTTCAAATTAATCTTATATAAACTTAGTTTAAATACTGGTTTGTCATGTTGTTTATAATGTAACTTCGTTAATAATAAATAGTAATTTTTATATTGGAACGAATTGTACTAACCTTCAATCCTAATAAAAAAATCTTTAGTAGTTCGATCAAACGAAGGGAACGGAAGAATTTTATTACGGAATTTATGCGCTATAATGGGGTCTGCATTGCGGGAGCTGTGTAAACTTCCTGATTTTTTCATTTATTCCGTTGTACTTGTTGAGAGCAAGGTTGAAATTTGATATATTTATTGAAATTTTGATTAACTCTACTCTGTTATTGGCACCTGAATGATTCGAAATATCAAGTGTTAATATAAGAATGTTTTTATTATTTAAAGAGGTTTACTTAGTTGTTAGACCAAAGATATTACAGAATACGGCTTTCTAGACTCTAGCAGCCTCTAGTAAAACGCTCAAAAATATATAGGGTTGACATAAACTATCGAAGAATTTCGTGGTGTGTTTTGAGTCAATCTTCTACATTTTTGGACTTTCTATTAATGATTCCGTTGATTGAATGACACCTTATCGGAACCTGCTGAATTTACCCCCTTGCTTATATATAAATATGTATGTATAAATACATATATTTGAATTGAAAATTATATTTGTTTTAAAATATTACAATCCATTATATTTCAAAAATTGTACGGCTATGTTACGTTATATAACTTAAATACTTATAGAAAAATAAGCTTATTTCTACTATATATAAAAATAATTTGTCTTGACTGATATATCATAATAGAGCGTACACAACTGAAGCTACAGATATGAAATTTTTACGCCGGGGTCTTTTTATGACGTAGGCATTCACTAAGGGTGTTTCTTTTATATTGCATCCCTCATAGAGTGAAAAGGGATTGGAAAATCTGTTTGAAAATACATCAATATTGAAGTAATGACTATGAAAAATGGTATTTAAATTTTAAGTTAGAAATACAAAACATGTGTCGAGGTCTTTCGAAATTCCGTTATTTTTTAAATTATTAATATGAAAACTCATGTACATACGTGTATAGACATTTTTGGAAAAATCAATCACCAGGAGGATCAATTATTTCTACCCGTATAACACCGGGTCACGACAGTCAGTTTCTAATAATCCTAGGTTTCAATTTGTATCAGTTCAAGTTTGTCGTCTTTTGAATCCGCAGAATCTTCCATTACACGTTAAACAAGTCAAGGTAAAATTAATTTGAAATTATAAATAATAATGTTATATACTCAGGATTACGTAAAAAAATTCGGTGTAATAAAGAAAACTGTAAAAAATAAAATTATCAAAGTTCAAAAGTCATAAAAAACAACTAATTAGAAAAACAAAAACTATTTTGGCTTCACAAATGAGTGCTGAATAAATTTGTAGATTTAACAGTGAGATAAAATTCAATATATCTTCGGCTATCTTAAAAGCCTTGAGAAGTGATTGGATGATTATTATTTAATTGGAAGATTATATTATTAACGATGACAGCTTTGTGATGACTTGAAGGCAAAAACAACAGTGTAATGTTATGGGCATTAATTAAATAATTTTCATTATTAAAAACATAATCCAAATGTAGGAACTGAAAAAAAAAAGAAACAACATTGGATGTTAATAATTAGATCTTTTATTATTTACGTTTTTTTGTTTACTTTATTATGCAATTTAAGTGGCGCTTTTGCGACAGATAGGTCCGCTCCGACGCAGCCTTGAGTTTCTTTCGGCGTTTCTTCTCAAGGTAGTCGCTTCCGAAACGCTAGTAGATCATCTGTAGATTTCGTATTATTGGCTAGGGGTCCAGGTCGAGGTCGTACCCACAGGGGTGCCCTTGCATTGCCATCCAACCTATAAACTCGCTGGCTGAGCATCTTTTATGCTTGCTCCCTTAGCCCGGTTGAGCTGTATAGGCCTGTCCCGGCTCTCAGTAATTAGGCCGTCATAAAAAAAAGACAGACAGATGGCACTCCAGAGAAACTCTTGATAAAAATCTTGATAAATATAATTTCAATTATATTCTTTGTCCAGTGAATATTTCAAAACTTTGCATTATTAAGCAAACATAGCATCTATACGACATATGGCAAGATTTACCTTATTAATAATTCATATCTTTACATGCGTTTTATCACACATAGACTGCGCCAACAATATTGGATAAGTGTAGACAAATCCAAACAATTAGTAGGAAGCAACACAAATATTGTCCAAATAATAACCACAGTACTGATCCTACTATTTTATTGTTTACAAACCATATGGGAGGACGAATATATTAAATACATTACTTTAGATACATTAGTGGCTGAATGCTCTTTTCGGTTATATTCCGTATCCAACGGAACTAGTAGAGCAGTTAGCTGATTGTTGTTCTAACGGTTTTTTTACACTGGCTCGACATAGTGACTACAGAGTACCTGATGGTAAGTACAGTGTAGTCCAAAAAAAGCGACCATCAAAAGATGAAAATCCATTGACTGTCTCCATCGTCATGTCGGCTCACATATACCACGATTGAAGGTCTCTAGGTATATGAGTAACTAAATATACTCAAGCTGATCCTGAAACGCGACAGGTTTAAGCGAGCCACTATGACGGTCTTTACACTTGTGTCCTGTGGTTATAACCCAGTACGAGCAATCGCCCTACAACCAAAAAATTAAGTAATTAATTAAAATTAATTTGTTATTATTAATTAATTCGTATTTACACCCGAAAATTGAATTATTTTTACTATGAACAAATTGTAATAATTGATTCAGTGTTTAAAAAATATGCTGCATGCTATATATAATATATTTTTAGTATCTTGAACCGTTTTCGCAGCGCACGCAATGGAAGCCCTCAAGGATGAATAATTTTCCCCGTTTTTTTCACATTTTCCATTATTTCTTCGCTCCTAATAGTTGCATCGTGATGTTATATAGTCTAAAGCCTTCCTCGATAAATGGTCTATTCAACACAAAAAGAATTTTTCAATTCGAACCAGTAGCTCCTGAGATTAGCGCGTTCAAACAAACAAACAAACAAACTCTTCAGCTTTATAATATTAGTATAGATTAAATATAGTAATCTAGTGCGGAACTACAGATATGCGTGTAGTAAACATTGCAGTAATAGAACGCAATGTGCGTCCTTCCGGATAATCTCTTCAGACGAGGTAAACTATAGTTATCTATACAGGCATACGGTGTGCAGTCTGGCGTGTAACTCAATTTCTCTCTGGAGTGGATTGCTCCCGTCCAATCCGTGCGTAATTGCCTACTGTCATCCTTATATTGGGAATTCCACAATTACGCGTTGTAAAAACCAGCAATGTTAAGTAGTAGTAATAATTCAAGCAGCAATATTAGATCGGATATAGTTATCGTCTGGCTGTCCATTGTTAGAAACCAAGTCGATACATACATAAACAAGAAACATACGTTATGTTTTTTTTTATTTATAATCTCATTTTAATTATATCTAATCACAAAATAGGTCTTTCATAGCGGTAATACTTAATGTAACTTTTTTTTTGATATCCCGGGGAAAATCCTACATAGGACTATCGGGGACGTTGTGAGCGCAGTAACCTTGGTGTGTCAGACTCCTACTGACTAAAAATCCCCGGGGTGTCCCTCTGATTGCTCCACCCGGGCCTGGGAAACCAAATTCACCCAGACGTCCAGGGAACAAGAAGCCTTGTTGAGGCTACCTCTCTGGGAGGAGTAGGAGTAAAGCCCGGCCTTGCAAAACCTCTCTCGCAGGCGTCGCGCCGGACAACGTGCACCGCCTCCCTCTCATCCGGGCAGCAGACTCCCTCCAGTCTACTGCCCGGAAACTTTAATATAATGTTGTATCTTTGTTCAATGCTAATAATATATTATAATAATTAAATTAAAGGTAATATATTATAATTATTTAAAATTTAAAAATCTTTTTCTATTAAAAAATTTAGTTATATTATTATTAGAATAATAAGTAATAGGTATCTGAGCTAAAAAAACATGCAAAACCATTAAAGATTTTATGAAAAAGGTATTGTAATAAACTTTTTATCAGATGTAATCAGTAAACTTGAAAGCTCATTTCATATAATGTTATACATATTTATAAACAAAATAACCTTGGACGATCTTGTTTATTTTTGTATAATTATATAACGAATTATTTAATAAAATATCTATATTCCGATTTATTAAGCTAATAAGCATATAATGTTGTTTGTAAGTTCGTATATATATTCGTTACAATCAGTATCAACTTTCAGATATTTTAGCAACTTTTTTTAACTGGAAAAATTATGCAGAGATCGTAAAATTATATACCGTCTATCTAACTAGCATTAAGATAGAAAGAGACAGGAGAAGGAAATCAATCTACAAGGCCGAGTATTCATAGTTGATAATAATAATAATTATAAGAACAAAAATATTAATGAAATGCTAACATTATACAGAAATATGATTTTGGTTAATTTTTCAAATAAGCTAATTTGTTTAACAATAAAATCTGATTAAAAGGACTATTCTGGCTAAGAGACTCATTAATTTTATATTATTTAATTATATTTATCCACTTAATATCTTTGAAACACATCACTGACATGATAATTTTAGCGTTTCAACTTTCAACGTTCAATAATAAAAAAAAAATAATAAAAAAAAAACTTTCAACGTTCGATAATGAATGATAAAATTTTGGATTTAATATGTAATTATTTCATTACTAGCCTGTATTATGTAATGTTATTTATTTTTACACTGGCTCGACATAGTGACTACAGAGTACCTGGTAGTAAGTACAGTATAGTTCAAAAACGATAGCGATCAAAAAATAATGAAAATCCATTGATAGTCTTCGTCGTCATGTCGACTCACATATACTACGACTAAAGGTCTCTAGAAGGTCTCTAAATATCTTATAAAATGTCATATTTGCTTATTGAAACGTTTGCGCCAGGGATCGAAGGCTTTTTCACACCAATTTGAATGGGCGTTTATATATTGATAACGGTTTCTATACCGTGATGCGCAGAAAGGATGTACTGTCTCTATAATTGGTCAACCGTTATTATTCATGAAGGACAGTCTATATTGTGTTTTTGATTAAAACATTAATATATAATTGATTAAATCAATGCAATAAATAACATAATGTCAGTCTGGGAGTTTTTTTATATTTCATTTTGACACCATTACTCATTATTGCATTGACGAAGAAATAACGGATACTCAAAACTGTTACCCAAGTACAATGTGGTTTTTGGACTGTGGGAAATAAGCTTGTAAGTTTTTTAGTGAATACACAACACAGAAATAATACAATGATGTTTAAAACTCAGACAATTTTTATTAATTTGGGGATCTTTTACTTGTAAAGATAATTTTTAATACGATGGAATGTCTTTTATGAGACAATTTATTATTTGTTTTTCCTAGTATTAGGATAGGAATATATTTGATTAAATATATCATAAAAAATATCATATTAAGCAAGGCAAAACAAAATACTTTTGGATCACAATTTCTAAACAGATAAATTGGAACCATTTTACATATGTTTGTATTATTGTCGAGAAGTCATTGATTTGCCTTGGCACAATCTACAGGTGTGTCTTTTGTGTGTGACCTTCATTTGATGGGCAGTAAAATAAAATGTGTCATCATCTTTGTTACGAATGCGTCGTGAAAACGCTTTTTTTTAAATCACAGTTTTGAATATACTTCAGGGATGTCAAATAGGGATCCAATGGTCATATTAGTTTTCATTATTTGTATCATTTTACAAGCTAAAGTGTCTCACTACCACCTATTGCAACAAATAATTTAATTACTTACAATAATTTCTTAGAAAATTTTAAGGCTATCAGCGTAACATACTGAAACATATGATTATGTTCTCTAATTAATCTTTTTTTCTTCAAGCGAGCCTAATAACTTTACTTATGGCTTTTATTTATTTATTTATAATATTTAATATATTTGGAAGTCTACTCATATAACAAATGCCATATGTCACTAAGAAGTAAAACACTTTAGTAAAAAATCGTATTGGCTAAAGTACATTGTAAAAAAAGTATAAATTCTACATCTTACGTGAAAATAATAAACATTCTTAACGCTAACATAATAAACGTTATTAAAACAGCAACACTATTTATAAATTTTGTCATTTTGTTAAATTAAATCCAAAAACGATTAAATTGATACCTAATTTGATTTATTCAATATTAATGTACTGACTACATAAATTTCTGTCCACAATTGCTTTGACATTATAACTTTGCCTGTTTCAAGTTGCTGACGTCATCCTAACGGCTTTGATGAAGATATGCTATTACTGGTTTCCGGCTATTAATATATTTTATATTTGCAAAACCCAGATCTCATTTTAAAACGCACCGTTCTTAAAACGGCTTGTTCACGACGTACAAATATTCTAACGGTTCTGCCGACAGAGGTCGACTGGTATTATTAGGTGTAAGACCGGATGGCTGCAGAGGACATAGACTGTGGTCTTGCCTTCGCTATGCCGGACGTATGGGACATCACTAAAACTAGTGACCTCATCGCAACCGCTTTGCATACAAAGCGTGGGCACTGAGCATGTTTGAAGGTTTGCAATATACGTATAAAAAATGAATAAAGTAAGGTATGTTTTATATGTCAACATGTCTAATAATATTATCAAGCATAATTACTTGAGATTACTTGTAACTCTTTGTCTATAAATAAAAATTACAAGAATATTTTTGTCATTTACAACTTACAGAGTCAATGAAGATTTTTGAATAGATAGATTAATAATAAATGATTTAATCGTTACTGAAATTACTGTTTCTTATTCTTTATAACGATCACGCTACAAATTATCGGCTGAACCAAAATAAACCAAGTAAATATTATGTAAATTCTTAGTTCTTTACTCTAATAACGTCATAAAAGAAATTTTATGTATTAAAATATCAATTTATTTACTAATTTTATACACACATATGGATTTTTATTACAGCATTGGTTTTATGCTTTATTATAATACGAACGTCCCAATTTGAGTAAAAACATTCAACCGAAAAGTTAAAAAAAATCCTCTAAGTACTTACATGAAAAGGAAATTAAAGCTCGTTATGATTAATATTTATGCATAATACAAACATATAACTTTCTATTGGTTTTATTTACGAACTAAACTTATTTAGAAAAAGGTTTTAACGTGACGGTCGTGTAGCGCCATCTATGAAATAGATTTAAAACTAGTCTGATAAAAAAAAAGATAAAATAGTAACGCTAGATGTCGTGATTTTGAAAATATTGTAAATTCCACTTGATACTAGATGACGCTAGCTTGAATGCTTGATTTAAAATCTATTGTTATTTTGTATGACTTTTTTTGTCTAAGCATTAATAATGATTTTCATATTACTAGATTTTAGATTATATTTATTGAATAAAAATAATAAATAATTACTTTACAGACCAACTTTGTCTTCATTATTCTGACAATATTGACAACCTAATTTGCTAAGCACATCTTCACAATTTGAAAAATATGTTAGCCATATGTTGTAGGTATCTATGAATAATATAATGCTTCGTTTATTTTCACTATTTATAATTTATAGTAGGTAGCTATTTCGTAAGGTCATTGACACCAAAAATTGATTTGTAAAGCGGCTTTAGCACATGTGGGCGTCATTGTTCCACTAATTGCTGTAGGGTTGAAGAAACTGAAGTTGCTAGTTATAAAGGTGACATTCCGTACGGTGCGGCAGCCGATAAACGCCATTGGCGAGCATGAGATCTGCCGCAACAGAAAATGGTACTATTTACAGTATTAAAATTGGTATTTACATTAATACTTACTCCTACAATCGTTTTTGATGTACCAATAAATTTTTGCCGTATTGTCAGCTATGAAAGATGGGGCTTTTGAACATATATTTAAATATATTTTTTATTTCAAACAGATATGAAATTAAGCTTATTTAGAATTAGGCGTTTTTACTAAATATCGAATCATGATAAGGCAGATAGATACATCGACGGTACAAAAACAACAAGGCTTTTTGTTCCTCGGGGGTCTGGATCAATTTGGTTTCCCAGGAGCGGGTGGAGCAACTAGAGGGACACCCCGGAAGTTTATAGTAAGCAGGAATCTGACACCGGGGTCGCTGCCCTCACAGCGTCCCTGATAGATCTATATAGGATTTTCCCTCGGGTTAAAAAAAAACGAATGCTTAATTAGTAACTTTTATCTTTTACTTTTAAGTATTATGTAAAAACGCATAGTTTATTTAAATCTAATTTTACATATTCTGTAGAATGGACGTACTTGCTTTTGATATTTATCAACACCATTAGAGGTAAATCGCATGTATTGTGTTGAGTTTCCATGAAAATAGAAAACATGCACTTATAATTTATTTTTATTTAAATACGTTAATTCTTTACCCATGACTACGTTCATTGTAGAAAAAATGACAAACGTTTTGAAGTCGAATTAGATATGTATGTTTTGTTAGTAAAGCTTTAATGTTACGGCATAAAACTATTTCACTTGTCCTGGAGAGTTCGTTTACGAAGGCGACAATAATAAAAAGGTCAAGCTGTATCAGTTTCTATTCCCGCAATATTAATAAACTTGGTATTAATTTAGAGAGTTTAAACATCATAACTGAAGACTGATATTTCGGGCACCTGTTCATCGAAGAGAGTATCTATTAAAAATATAATTTCGGAAACTGGCTTCGTAAGTGTGCATTTTTTTGCGTGTGTTGGTACGGCAGCGACATCCTTGATTGCAGATATTAATGTAAACCTGTTATTAATGTTATAGTGATACAAGAAAAAACATTGCTTCATATAAAGTGGCATGACAACTAGGCGATAACGGCGGTGGGCTAACATTTATAAACGATGGTTCATTCATTAGAAAAACAAATTCCTGGTTCTGAATCCGGTACTAATTAATTAAAACATTGATACCAGCACATGTTTACAGTATATCTGTTTGAATGTTGTAAACATAATTCAAATAGATATACAGCGACAGTTCGACCGGCAGCTACTCCGGCATGTTAGACGCCTACTGACTAAAAACCCCCGGGGTGTCCTAATAAATAGCTCTACTTGGGCCTTGGAAACCAAATTCATCCAAACGCCCGGGGAGCGAAAAGCCTTGTTAAGGCTACCTCTCTGGGAGGAGTGGGAGTAAAGAGCCTACCCTTCCAAAACCTCTCTATCAGGCGGCGCGCCGCACACTGCGCACCGCCTCCTTCTCATCCGGGCAGCAGACTCCCTCAAGTCTACTGCCCAGAGTTGTTAGATGTTAAGAGAACATACTTCATTTCAAGAACCTAATAGAACTAGGTATTTTTCATGAACATTATTTTAAAGCCCATTATTATTAATGTAAATTTATTTAGACATATAAACACTATTTTTAAATAAAAACTAAATAGATGAACCCTAGATAATGATTTTTTTACACTAGCTTGAGGTAGTGACTACAGTACACCAAATGGAAAGTACAGTATAGTCTAAAAACGAAAACGAATATCAGGGGCAAAAATTCATAGACAGTCACTATTATCTCACATATACTAGGACAGATGATGCAAAAGATGTGATGTTTGCAAAGAAAAATGTTTAGTGTATAGCAAAACTAGCCCTGTAGGAAACTTAGCATATTTTGAAATGCTAAATATAGTATTTATTGTATCACTTTCATTGCTTTATTAGATTTATAATTCGTAATGCAACCGTGTATAATTCGTATATATGAACTGCGATCAAATCTTACTTAACTTCTTGTGTTTGATCATATTTAATGATAGCTTAATATGACACATGTCTTAATGTAATAAGTACCGGTTTGTGTTGATGAGATATTAAGTTTTAACCGGATGTGTGATATGATTAACTAAACTAGCTTCAAAAGTTGATCATGAACGATCACCTCTATGAGCTTTTTTTATCGCTACGATAACAGTTAGCGTACGCGTGGTGGTACTAAAATCAATGCTTCAGAACTCAGATTGTATTTTTCATATTATCTATTTAAGTTTATTTTGTTTTAACACATTAAAGGTGGGGGAACTTGACGAAAGTATGCTAGCTAACGCGGCGACCGCCCCGCCTCGTTTTTCGTCCTGGAGCGAGCGATATTTTGTGTAATCAAAAAAAAATAGACTTAAAAAAGTTTATTTAAGCTCTTAAAACTACAAGAAAGATAAGATAAAATCTATTACTTCGACTCCTGCTTTTAAGTTACAGTCGAGATAAATCGTAGTACTACGAATCTCGCCTTTAATGTGTTAATTGACATAACAAAGTATTTATCATAGTTAAAATATTTTAGACTATTGTGTTTGCAGTAAAATATATTGTGTTCAGACCAATTTTAAAAAATACAGTATATATCTATAAATGCAGCGTTGCCTTGGCTCAGCAGATAATATGTGACCCATTCAAAACGTGCAGCTTAAAATCATCACGCTCGTTAGTTTTTAGTGATTTTGACACGTTCTTACTCATTGATAAAGGAAAAAAAATGTGATAACATGTAATTAAAATAAAGTATCTATTGCACATTGCTTTTAGAGCATTATGTTGCTTGAATACAGGGGTTACATACATTGAGCACATAGATGGGCAAAATATAATCAGATTAATGAAAAACGATTACGATTACATTTTGCGTTATTCATCATTAATGTGACTGCATTTTGCTGGTCTATGTTTTAAACATTACAGAATCCCAATCACATACACATTTATGACTTCTTAATGTTTTGAAGGGATTTAATCATGATTACAAAGAAACAAAATTAAAATTACGATCACATTTTGCCTATCTCTGGTTGAGAATGACACATTTAATATATATATATATAAATTAAATACCATTATTAAATTTGTATTGATCCTAATATTCTGTTATATTCTTACATTAATGTAATTTATTTATTTGACTCTCCCTAGAAATATTAAATTTTACATTATAATCTAGTAACAACACCTGAATATATAAGTATTTAAATGTTTAAAATTGTAAATAAAAACTCTTAAATGTTGTGTAACACGTAGTACGCACAATATAATAAAAAATCATCTCAAAGTTCTCCTTATAATTTTCCTGACTACACAAAGTTGCTGCAATAATTACTATATACAAAAGCTAATAGTTATTTCCGTATATAGAAGCGAACGCTGTTGCAAATGTGCTTGATTGTGGCAATGTAATAACATAACTGTTTCTAAATCTTATTTAACATTTTTTTCGAAACTATACTCTTAAGTATGAAGTGGAATTTTATTATGACATGCATTTGATATTATTAGTTTACTTAGAAAACTTAAAAAAAAACAATTATGTATATATAATAAAAAACGAAAAGTGTTATCATATTTTTATTGTTACTTTATTTTATTTTATATGTGTGGTTCAAAATCACTGTTACGCATTTCTGTTATAGTAAGCAACCGCTTACAAAAAAAAATTAAAATAAACTGCAATAATTAATTGATATAATATGATTTTTACTAACAAAAGTGTGGTGTAGAGTTTTTATTTTTAATATAGCCAGTGATAAAGGTTGAATATAAATACAACATAATAATATTTATTTAAGTAATTCACTTTGAAGTTACAATATTGATTAAGCCCCAAGTATTACCGAATACCCGACAGATAAAAAAAAAAAAAAAAAAAAAAAAAGATACCTATCCGAGTACAGGAGACAAATAATAGTAGCTGCGACCCACCTACAAAATTATATCCATGCTATTAAAAGTTTTTAATTAAAATTAAACGGCTAAACCTTATTTATTTGAGCAAGAAGCAGACACGTAGTTAGTGATTTAAAATAATTTAACAAGCTTAAAGACTTCAAAGAATAACAGATACAATGAGTAATTATTACTTTTCCCTGATCTTTATAAATAACAGTTTGTATATTGAGTTTAACGGACTGAGGTATAAAATCTTAAATATCGATTTGCAATGCGTGCTTAAAAAATAAAAAGCTACTAAAGCACAACCTTCGAAACCAAAACATTGTCGTTTTAAATAGAAAGTAGAAGACCTCTACAAGTGTAAATATACATTACCTTGAGTCAAGAAGTAAGCGCACTTAAAAACTCGAAAGCTATTCGATTAGGTTTGTCAAATGATGTTGTGTAATTAGTAATCGCGGACCGGTGAGGCTCCAGCCAGCGTCATTGTCGGTTATCATTATGCCTCCTAATGGTCCGAGATAAGAGACCTTTGACTTTTCAATTAAGCTGCATTAAGCAATATAATACGTTGCACAATTGCAATAAACGATCGGTGTGAAACTGTTTAAGTCTCACGCTGTTTTGAAATTTATATGCTCAGTACTATTTTTATCTCGGTCCCAACGGACATGGTTGTTGACTCTACGCGTTGGATCCGAGTGGTATGGCGGCTTCGAAATGCAAATATATCAGAGCTGAACCGGTCTGTACTGTTCGGAATCGACGACAATCTTGAAGTGAACGAGCGCGAAATAACACTTTTTAAATTTACATCAGCCAAATGACACTTGGCACATGTCACCCTATGTTATGAAATGAGAAACACCCTTTGGGTTTAAAAATGGAATAATGGTCATACCCTTCCCCTGTTCAGTTGTATCTATGAGGGCAAATTGACAAAAAAAACTATGTGATGACAAGCTTACGAGGTTTATTACTGCAGCGACACTCTTGTTGCTTTTTTGTGGTGAGGCACTGGATGTACGGTACTGAAGTTTGTTTGTGACATTAAATTTGTGTCTCCCGCAATTGGTAACGGTCTGTTCACTGGCGAGTATCGACCAGCTGCAGAGTCAACAGTGTTGCCGATTTCAGATAAATAAATTAATTGAATTTATTTTAAAACCCTTTTAAAAACCGCTAAAAATATTTTATATAATAGGTATCGAAGCAAATTCTATCTATAAATATATAAATATTATCTGAGTCTTAAATCAAACGCTTATTAGTTGCTTTTAAAAAAAATGTTGGTAATGAAATGCTTAGTTTAAAATTGTACTATCATTATAATTAGCGGTGTTATAAATTAACAAAATGGAAACAAAAATCTTAGAATATTTATCTTAATTTATGAAATTTAAAACCCCTGAAATTTAAATTTGTTGCCTCTATAAACCCCCGGTCAAATGAAAACCCCTAAATTTAGGGTCTAAGCCCTTATGTTGTCCTCACTGTCAACAGATGAGCGTGTTTACGCGGAATCAGTGGTAAGCGCGTACCGTGCTAGTGTGGTACCGACGCGGCGGTACAGTCGCTCTCTGCGCAACCGCAGCATGTACAGTCACGCACTCACGCAGTCGGGCTGAGCGCGAATCGGTATGCGCACCTATGCTCGCGCGTCTACGAAACGAAATTTAAATCGAAACGTTCGAATGGAACCATAAATTGACGACTAGCAGTGCTAATTGAAAAGTGATTGGGATCAAGTGTCAACTAAGTGTTTTTTTAGAAAAGACTGTGAATGGGTTGTTTGTTTACTTCAGTCGATATCCGTATATGTTTATAGTCATTGTTTATAGTCATTTGAATACAATATAGTATCAATAATATTTAACACACGTTCATACAATTATTTTAGGAATAAAAACATTCGAATGTAATTTTAGTTTGATACTCATCAATGGCCACGACATCTTGACAGATGATTGTTAAATATACTGATTTATGATAATTATAATTATTGATAATATCAATATTTATTGATGTTTAATGTTAATAAACGAATAATAGTATTTTTCGAAATCAACTACGGTATAAATTAGTTGAAAGTAAGAAATTTATTAGTTATAAATTAATAATAGGTACAGATTTTGATAAATACTCTTGGCTAATCGAATTAAACAATGATTATACTTAATATTGATAAATGTATCTCAAATACCGCCCTTTGTTTATTGAAATATTAGAAGAGTACATTTACGTGATGCCTTACACAAGCAGAAAATACGACACTACAAGCCGTGGCACATCGATCTCTGTTGCTAGGAACCAGATTGTATGACAACAATAAACCTGGTTTATAATCCTCAATAGGAAATTATTCTCGTCGGTTCTTACCAAACCTCTTCTAGAGTTGATTCTAGTTTAAAGCACAACGAGCATTTCAAACACGAATGTTAAGTTTCACATTTAAATGCAAACGTTTGCATAAATATAAAATTTTGTTATGCTATTTTTTATTGTTTTCTAGTACTATTTCAAATATAACACAATGGCGATTTTAATGAATATAACTGGGTATTGAAAATCAAAAGAAAATCTTTGAAATTGTTTTTGTTTAGTTTGCTATATAATTTTAAATCCTACCTCTCAACAACAGTGCAAACATCTGTAAAACAAGTTTCATGTTTTTTTTGTAAAAAACATTTTTACATATTAATGTTTTGCGATTAGAAAATTCCGCTGTTTTTTTAAGTAATAATTACGAAATTGTTTTTGTCCGTTATTAATTATCACAGCTAAGTATGTATTTAATACTATTATAATAAAGATATAGCATATTCTTGATACATTCACAACTTTGATAATCATATAGATTTAAATATGTATACAGAAAGAATTTATACGGGTAGAAACCCCCGTCAACAGCATCTCACACAAGATGTATTTTTTGGATAATTATCTATTTTATGATATATTTTACAATGCACTTAATTTAGATCGCATAAAATTTATTTAATTGAATAATGTAGATGTATAATTGCTGTAGACAGCTAAGAGTTTCCCAGAATACAAGTCAATTTTAACTAAGTTCATTAAATGGGTTATCAACTCTAGCAACAATAAATGCTTTGTACCTATATTAATAATTACCGTAAATTATCCTGTTTTGCGGTGGCCTTGTATAGGTTGGCTTTCTGTGAATAATAAATTATTTATGCATTTAAACATACACATTTTTATTTTAAACTATTTCTAGTTCGTTTTTCATACTATCCTTGATTGAAGCAAGTTTAATAACTTCTACGATTCCTTTTATTGAAAAATAACGGTAATTTCATAAAGTTACGGCCATTTAAGTCTAATTTTGAATCATATTTAGATATATAATAAATGCGCAATGCATGACAGATGCTTTTATCGATAAAGGAATTATTTCTTTATGATCTTTATGTTTTATATCCATAACTAATTAATTAGTTTAAGCTTTGTCTAATAAAATAACTATAATTAATACAATTATTATTATTGCTTATATAATTATTTATTGCATAGTTACAATTAAGATTCAACTTTTTTCTTCTGTCGATATCAGAGCTACGGTTCTTTGGATTTATAATTAAGTATAGATTGTTTATTTTAATATTATCTAGTTAAATCAATCACTAGATTCGCTCTACAGCTTTGGTTAGAACATATATAACTTAACATTATGCAAATAAATATCGATTACATAAGTATGCACATACATTAAATATAAAGTATCTTCTATACATTATTGGATAAGTAAAAAAACTTGGGATATGTGATTTAAAAACTAGATGTATGTAAGTTAGGATCCAATATTTTTAGTATTTCTTGTATATTAAAGTGTGTAGCATGCACTCTGCCAGTCTACCCTCGCGGTCGCCGTAATGGTTGTACGGAGCGCTTACGGTGGACGGTAGAAGAGAGATTCGTGTGAATCGTAAAAGCTAGCTCGCTATATTAATGCCTGTTTTTGAGTTTTTGTTGATTATTATGAAATTTTTCGTACAATAAAAGTATTTAGCGGTGAAGTACGGTTTTTACTGCCTTTCAATGTTAAAAATGTATTTTATTCCTTTATAAAACACTCTAACATTCTTTTAAAATGTAATTTTGTTACGAACACCAAATTAATTTGTTTTTAACATCTTCCTTTTGTACGGTGATTTATTATCACCTATTTGTATGAGAATGGGGCGGAATTATACAAGTAAAATACTTAGTTATTTTCGTTCATTGACCGTGCTTGGTTGATGTTTTTGTCGTGGACCACATTGCGTCGTTACAATTGCAGCACGTGCCTCTACAGCCACGCTCCGTTAAATTACAAATCTAATCGTAAATGCTAATTTTACTCACCCGCGAGTACATTTAACGAACAAGTCCCTCGTGATGTGATATTTAAAAATTGAGATACAAACGGTCTATATGATAACAGGAAAATGTTTACCTCAAGAGAATCTTTAAATTTCTTCATGATTGGAGTGTATTGAGAAAGTTTATTTGCATATTTATTAGTTAACGCCTGTGAAGATGAGATCTCACCCAAAATGAACCAATACGTTTTAGTGATGATTAAAATATTCGTTTTGTTTCATTAATAATTAAAAAACAAAGATCAATTTATCTCAAAGACTACAAATATTTGACGTTTATCTTTATATATATAAAATTCTCGTGTCACAATGTTACTTACCTTACTCCTCCGAAACAGCTTAACCGATTTTTACCAAATTTTATATGCATATTCAGTAGGTTTGAGAATCGGCTTCTATTTATTTTTCATACCCCTAAGTGATAAGGGTTGTTCAGCCTTAATTTTTTTTTATTTTTGGCCAAAGGTTTTTGTTTTTATTTTATTTCTATAGTGTGGCATTAAAAAATACATACAACCCTTAATTTTTACCCTTTTATCACTAACTCTTATTTTTAATCTAGAAATTACCTAGAAATAACTTATATGGCAAAACAACGTTTGGCAGGTCAGCTGGAAAATATAATAGTTAAACAGTCACTATAATGCATCTCGTTTGTATAGTCGTAAGAACAAGTTTAAACCATTGTACTGTAAGTAACAAAATAATTGAGCTTCCTAAGCACGACTTCCAGCCATTGAACTTTTACTCCCTTGTATTCGTTAACCGTTTTTAGCCTTTTATAAGCATCATTCGATTTTATTTCAATTTACGTATATATTATGACGTTTTGACGGTATTTCGGATGAATCATAAATGAAAACGTACATCAATCAACTGATCGTAAAGGCAGTTTAAATTCACCATCACTTTGATACTTAAAATGTGCAATTTGGCTAATATACATTTAAAATAAAGAACTCAAAAACTAATTTTATGTAACGGAGTACTTTTTATAAACGAACGAACCAATACCGTAATGTACTTATTACATATATGGCGGCAAACAGATATATTAACAAGTAGTCCTCTATATACCAACTCTTCTTAGTAATGGTTTGATATTATTTAATGTTTATAAGGACTGTTCAAGAATTTTAGATAATCCACTTAAAGTTTCATATTCCAAGTTATTCTCTTTGTCTTTCATGTATTTATTTCACACTTTTTCAGTAATTCTGTTTGTAATTTGTTTGCATATCTACTTGCATAATATTCTACGTTCGTAGTGAGATATCTAGACATACTGTGAAGTCTTTATTACGCTCCGTGACCTACATTTTATTTGCACCACTTATGGCTAGGCAAACACATAACAGGTTGTTTTCATATCACTGGCTAGTAGAACGTTTTTTCTACGTCTGCTAGTTATTTAAGTCAATGCAGAGATGTAAAAAGAATAAAATCGCAATGCAATTCAAACACCTGATATTCAAATATAATTATGTATACAATTATGTTATATAATGAGTACCTACTGTTGGTGACATTAAATTTATATTATAGAAACAGTTACGGATGTCGACTGAAGTAATTTACTTCTCACAAAAAACAGGTCAATGAACATGTCATAAAGGTTGAAGTTGAGTTATAAATGATCAGTGCACATTTGACTTAATGAGGAACTGATTTATTTTTCGTGTAACTGGATAGTGATGGTGTCGGTGAAAGATGCCAGATTGGCGGTACAACGTGTTGTCAACCAGCGAGGCCTACATAGACAACGACAGTATACCGAGTGGAGATCCCCTTGCAGCGAGCTATCCGCGCCGCGCAGACCGTACACGGCCTCCACACACCTGTCCATACACTACTTTATTTCACGGAGGTCGGTCACATCCGGCATACAGATTACCACTACTGCAAAGTGATCCAGGAGATCTATATGCAGATGGCTATTCAGTTGATCGTTCTTCAAATCTCACCGATACATCAAGCTTTGCCCATTACGAAGATTGTCGTACACAGCTCGCTGGTGTTCAGCCGAACGATGACTCCGTGCATTCTAATAATAAATTAGACAATGTTACTCTGCAAGTACAAAAAGTGCCATACACTTCTAGTGTTTTCTACATTTCTACTAAAAGCGAGGCGTCAAATAACGATGTATTGCAACACAGTAACGTATTCGTAGTGGAAGCGTCCGATTCCGATGCATTGTCATCATGCACGTGTGATAGTTTTGAGCGATGTGAATTCGATTGCAGGGATTTCGAACCCTTTTCGGACACTTGTTGTTGTGATCCTCTAAGTGATGGTGTTTGTAGCCGTAGTCCAAAGGATGTGGATTCTCCCGAACACTTTTGTGATCGAGTGGTCGAGGAAGATCGCGTATCCACTCGAAGTGACATGGACGGTTTAGATTTGACGCTCTTTGAGCCAGCACAAATTAATTCCAACGAATGTGGTAGCGGATGTGATAATGGCACTTCAACTGCTAGTACATTGTGCGGAGTTTTGTATGCTATACCAGACAACAACGGTGAGTAATATTTTTTGTAGTATCTTGTATTAGATCATTGAATACTTTGGTAATTATTCAATGTAAGCTCCAGAGGTCATCGGCAAAAATTTCTTTTTTTTTGTCGTATTTTGTTATTTGGTGTGATTAGGATTTCCAATTTTTTTATATAATATTTTGTTAACTAAGGTAATAACTAATTACAATTGTTTTTCTTTGATATAATTTAATTGATATTTTTTGACTAGAAGTAACTATTTAATAAACGGGAAAAGGAATTCATAGGAAATGAGAAAAAACTACATGAGGTTCTATTAATATGATTATGAGTACGGTGGTCTGCACTATGTAGCCTTGAAATAGCTACCGTGTGGTCGACTGCAGTCGTTCTCGTATCGGATACAAACAACGGTTCCATGGAAATTACTATCACATCAATCATAGCGTTCATTGTCATATAGTAGCATCAGAGCTACATTTAGAGCGCTAGTATATGTAATGAGTAGCATGGACATTCAACATATTAGTGTACAAATGCCACAGATATCTGTGTAAAACATGTTATAAATCTTTATGATTTCTTGTTAAATATTACAAGAACAAGACATATCTTGTTATACTAATAGAATTCAGATGTGGAGGAAACATATCCATGGCAAAATCATTAATGTTAGATGAAGACGAAAAATCATGGCAAACGAGTTCTCAATGATTGCTTTTATAATAGATATAGTCGTTGAATTATTGTGAAAGTGTAATTTGGCTATTGGCATCGTATTTAATTAGTTCTGAATATTAACCCACACGCTATAGCTATTAAGCTTTGGGTAAAGAATAAGCATTTATAATTCCTTTTAATATCAATTTTATATAGTTCTTATGAGATTTTGCGTGTAAACGTATACTTACTTTCGCCTAACGTAGTTAAAATACATAGTTTATACTTTACGATGAATTACTGTAGTGTAAGTCGTAACTTTTGTATTTACAGCGCTGACTACAAATTGCGTACCGTTAGTGGCAACTGGCAAGTTTCTAATTACCGGTGGAGATAGAGGGCGATTGTTGGCGTACATGCAAATCTGATCGACTCAATAACGGATAAGGCGAATAAATAAAAGTACCGTATGTTAAATATTAATAGGGCTGTTTTAACAATAGTTTCATACACTTTTAGTTACACGGGAAATGCGATTTCTTATTGTACATGTTTAACATAAGCAGGATTTACATATTACTGTGTGAACTTCATTGTTCAGTAATTATAAATAAACTGGTATTTTTTATAAATTTCATTCCCTATGTTTAACTTTTTGTTATAATATAATTACATGCTGACATTGATAAATTGTACGATTAATTGAGCAGGATTAAATTTCATAGATGCTCGATACTAAATCGATATTTAATCAATTTTAATGGTAAAATTATTGAATTTTTTTGTAACTTCAAATACAAAACATTTATTTTATTTAAAGTATATTCAAATAAAAACGATTGGAAGTGTGATTTCACATTGGTCATTTTTAAGTTACAACCTAATGACATACGCCAGTTCATTTTATCAGTAGCGTACTTACTTGTATTTTTGTTTATCTAAAACAATATCTAAATACATAATTATATGCGATTAAAGTATTTTGCTTAACGAGTTCTTGAATAACTAATTGTATGTATATTTTAATGGGATCTCACATTTCAAGGTTAATGTTTCCGTTGTGGCTTTTATGATTGTCCAAAATGATTTAAAAGATTAAATTACACAAAATTTCCAGTACAAAATATTGTCATTGCTTAAATTATATGACATTGTATTAACGAAGATTCGATAAAACAATTTAAATCTGCTTTCGTTTATTTAGCGTACATACATATTTTGGCACAAATAATAAAATTTACAAATAGCCTATGAAATTTCTTAAAAGATAACATGCATTATAATAAACATATTTTGGGTGATATTGGAATTGTGCACATTGTTATTTATATATTATGTATTATCTGAGAAAATCACAAGATCAGTGCTACTTCTATATCTTTTATCATGTTTTGTTGTAAACTTCGTGGAAAACCGTCATTTAGATTTTCGATTAGAAAAAAAAATACGTTTTTCGATTATTTTAGAATATCCATCGCACAGGGGGTAATTTATTTCTACCTGAGCAACGTTGATTTCATCAGATTTCAAGTCCACTCTCATTTTTTGTTAAGTGGCTTCTGCAATCCAAGGTTCACTCTCTTTGTAGCGCAGGAGGTAAAATTTTATTATTTAATTATACATCCTTTTTATGTAATTTTTAAATACAATATTCTCTTTATTTGTTTTCTTTCAAAGTGATTACACTGCGTCCTGATGATGCATTAGGATAGCAGAGCAATCGGCGAAAAGCGGTACCTCAAAGAGAGTACATTAAAAATCTTTCTCGTGCCGAGTTAAATATACTACAACGAAAGGCTTTTAGGTGTATAGAAATCTGGACGTACACGATCGGATCCTGAAACAGATCACCCCGACAATAGTCACTTTGACGAGCTTTGTACTCATGGACTATTGTCACGATCCAGTAGGCCACCGTTTTCCTGCGTCGTTGTTGCTTTCAGTTTTACTTTAGATAGGCACCGAACGCTACATCACTGAGGTGTGAAAAATGGTTTATTAAATCTTCAGCAACGTGAGGTGTTATTATTTAACAACAGATCTTAGTAACTAGTACTAAAATATATTAAGTATACTCTATAATAAAGATTCAACGCATTTCCTTTATAAGACTCGCCAATAAACTCGTTGTACCTGATGAAGGAGACATCCGCATGTATTATATTTGTGTTCCAGTCAACTGCTTATACTTTCTAATGAGATAGCCCTTCCTGTGGGTCTCCAGGGAGGACATTTATTACTCAACTAAGCTTGGGCCGTATAGCTAGTAGAATATCAATTATTATTTAACTTGCTGCGCTGAGTGTTTTTACGTTTGCAATAAATACTTACGTGAATACGTTGATAATTTAATAACTTAAAGATAAAAGAAATACTATTTCATAGAAGCTATTGATGAAGTGATTCTTTATTTTTTTATAAGCTATGGATGTATAAGAAACAACGTTTTAAAATATAGTAAAGTGATAAATTGTTATATTAAATATTGGTTTAGTATTTTTAAAGCATACAAGTAAAATATTTTTTGCGTGTGTAATATTATATTTATGAACAATTTATTTAATATTGTGTTTTTATTGAATAATGTGTTTTTATTTAACCCAGGTACGTGACTAATAAACTAAAGTAACTTAGCTCTACGGGGTGAAAGATGTTAAGAAAAAAATGTTTGGTTAACTTTTAAAAATAATTATAATTTAACGTATTACACATAAACGATGATAATTATAAAATTTTGAATCATGTTATTTTATATAGCGAACAGCAGGTAATTTGAGCTCTGTTTCGTATTGCACGGTAGTCAATTAGTATTACGGTAGTTTTGATACGTCTGAAAATGAATTTGAATTTTGTTAACGTCTAAAATGTAATTCTACTGTTTTATACAGAGCTTAACTAATCAATTGCTTGACATTTGAATGAACAAATATAAGTCATTTAAAAGTAGTAAATATAGTATAATATAAAAAAAAGTCCGGTTTTCCTTCCTGACGCTATAACTCTAGAACGCACGAACCGATTTCCACGGCTTTGCATTCGTTGGAAAGGTCTCGGGCTCTGTGAGGTTTATAGCAAACGAAATTCAGGAAAAAATTCAACAGAAAAGTAGGAAAACGGGGAAAATCATTTTTCACAAACAGCGCCATCTCTGATATATAGCATGTACTACAAACCTATATGGTTTTGCATGGTGGTGAAGCAGATCGCACCAGTATTTTAAGTAGATGGCGCCGATGCGTTATACATTGTTTGACAGCTACTCATTGTACTATGCTCAGTTAATTTCATGAGACATTTATTATGTGCACGTTCTTTCAAATTTTGCTTTAAAGATTACATTTTGCCCACCTCTGGTTGATACAACGCGCAAAACTTAGGAAAATTCTGGATTTTCGAAAGAGTGTAAACTCAGGTGCTTCGACGCAGAAACTAGCCAGTGGTCAGTTAGTCGAGCACTCTGAAGCTCAAATTACTTATAAATACTACTAACGGCGGACTTATACTTATTAAAAGTAATTTATATGATTCTATGAAAAAAGAAATGAATGTTTGGAATGCGAACTGTATGTATAAAAAAGGCATAACAGTTATCACTGTGGCCTAGTCGTAATTTTGCGTAATAGAGAGCAATTTATGTGAGAATCTCACAGACAATACGGAATTGACTTGGAATTGAGTTACGGTATATAATTATATCACAATATACTTATTGCGGTTTTATGTTTCGGCGTATGGTGGAAATGTGTGGTTAATAAAAAGGAAAATACTTTTTTGGGTCTATACTATTAAGATTAAATTAAACAATAGTAACCAATAGATACATCTTATGATTCGTATGTCATATATGTAGTATTGTTATACAAGTACATATAACACTAAAACAAACAATAGGATTATATACATCTCCACTGTCCTTTCCATCTTTCAAAGAGTAATATTTAATTTGGTAATTTTATTATATTTAAAACAGTAAACATAAATAAAGCATAGTTTATTGTTTTTATATATATATATATAGACATTGCTGCGTGCCAATAATTGGAAATCTGAGTGTCCACATTACGTTAATATTTCATGCTAAAGCCACAGACATCATGTCCATTGACGTCGGCAATAAATCGAGTTAAGACCTCCGGATTAAATATTTTAAACCTTTTTATGAACGTTTTTATGAATTCACTTATTATTTTGCTGGTGCAGTTATAATAATACATTGCCGATTAACAATAAAACTATTATCATAATTTTCTAGTACTTTATATCAGATTTACGGATTATGGTTATAAGTATTGAACTATATACAAATTACACATAACACTTAATATGTAACGTTGCAACCATGGTTTCATGTTCTTTTAAGTACAGTTAGAGGAAAAAGAATTCATGTTGAGATATCTCGTGAACATGCTGTTTTTTATACATAGCATCAGTTGTAAATATTACTTACTTTTTAAATTTATTTTTATACAAAAAAATAAGGATATGTAGGAATTAAATACATGTTTTGAAATATGTCTCAGAAAAATTCCAAAATATTCATAATTGGTCTCAATAACACTCCGACATTATATTATATTAACAGAGTTCAATCACAGAAAATAAATGAGGAAAGTTTACACCGATTTTATCAAAATTAACTAATCTTTGTTAATATTTATAAAATATCGTAAGGTATCTATACCTATACATAACTGGCTGCTAATGTAGAACACAACGTGAATGTAGGTATTGTTCCGTGAGAACCATACCATAGTGTGACTCAGCCGAGCAGCGCTGCAGTTTACTTGGATAACATTATGCACTGGTACAAGGTGAGGGCGTTTCGTATGGTTTCTGTTCATTGACTTAGAAAAGTTCATAAAGGTGTTATTATTATTCATACAGTCTTATATTAGTAGATTAGGGCTCCTCGGATTAACTACCTTTATGAGATTCTCGTATAAACTTTCGTCCTTATTAGAATAGCAGTTTAATTTGGGCAACGGTTTAAATAGTGGCAAAACTCCGTTATTATAAAATATAATTTATTGCTAATATAAAGCGTTGCCAAGCATTGGATATATGTATAATAGTATTGTTATATAAGAAATAAGTTAATTTTTCTAAGCTTAGATTAGTCTTGCTTAGATTAAAACACACAGTAAGACCGATGGAAATAAATTAAGAGAATAAATTGATTTTTAAATTATGGATAGTTTTCCGTTTTGTTCTTATTTTGGATTCTTGGACAAAATATATATTTTGTTTAATGCAGTGTTTCTTTTTGTAAGTAAAATCTATCAAAGTTGATTCCTGATAATGTATTGCTTTACTACCGAGCACGTGGTCTCGTATTTAATATATATATATATATATATATTTAAATCTACGTTCATTTCAATTTTTTTAAAACGCCTAGTAAACACATCGATCGTTCGCATAGGATCTTTAAAAAACCTTTGGTAATATTGATTGTTTTGTCAGTTTGCCAGTATTATGATTTTTTAATAATGTAGCAATTATGATGTGATAAGGCACATTTTAAAATAAATTTAATCTATCATATGGTTGTTTTTGAGATTTTTAAAATCAATTGTTAACACTTCGTTTGTAAACGCATTTTCACCCCTTTAATACACTCAAAAAATCAAGCTGCTATTCAAAACATTCATTTTGAAATAACAATTGAAAGTTCTCGTAAATTATCGAGAGAAAGGGGCGCCCTCCCCTCCTCTATTTAGCAGGTATACACAGAAATTGATTTTGCTCAGACATACCATAGATGATCCCTGTTTACAGAAAAAGTTTTGATATTAAACCAACTTAATTACTATCGATATTCAGTTTGATCTTTGGCTATCACAGACTCATTAATAATATTTTAACGTAGTTGATTAAAAATTAAAATATTAATAAATGTTTAAGATTGTAAGTTAATTTTAAATAGATAATGTTTTCGTTGTAACAGTAAAAAAGGTACAAAACTCAACCTTTTTATGTACGAAGGAAACCTTTACGACTAAAATAACATGTGAATGTAAACAATGCATTTTGAACGCGAACGAAATGATGTTTCATGGAAATGAATAGACAATAGAAATCAATTTGCCGGTGAGTGTTGCCACCGTGAAGGCATCTTGAATACCAATTTCCATACCGGTTTCTTGATATATTTCGATTGTTTGAATATATTTATAAACTTGCATATGCCGGCCGGGACAACTCTATATGAAAAGTCTTCTTATAGGTGTGTGGAAATGATCATTTAGTACTAACATAGTACGTAATATTGTATTCTAACCCCAAGTACGTACTCAGAGAGTGATAGGAATATTAACTACCAGTTTCGTCATACTACAGGGCAAAGGCCTACCTTCTCTGTTTTCACTATAATTATGGAATTTATGGAAAGGGGTTTAGACATTTAACCCACTACGCTTGAAAAATTTTTCTAAGCATTTCATTTAGTATATTTAAAAAGCATTGATTATCAAATTATTACTCAAAACAGGTTAATCAGTATTACAGCTTCTGTTTATT
This sequence comes from Automeris io, assembly GCA_036320925.1. NCBI lineage: Eukaryota > Metazoa > Arthropoda > Insecta > Lepidoptera > Saturniidae > Automeris > Automeris io. The sequence continues at coordinate 3,779,623 of JAUDJH010000024.1, forward strand.
TATTCATGCAATAGTATGTAGTGGCGCAAGGAAATTTGTATAAGTTACCAAATAATATAGTGTTATAAGAACGCGCTGGACAAAGTGGCTGCTCAATAGAGATCAATTTTGCGTTTAGTTAAAAACCGAAGGTATTATATTTTTTAGAGAGCGTACGTCTCTATTTTATGTAGATGAGATTTATGCACTAATGTTTGCAACTGTCAATGAATAAGGGCTATTTTATTATGATGCGGGAAAAGAATATCAAATATAACTGTTGCTTATTAAAGCCATTGTTAATTTCTCTGATTTAAAATAATACCTTGACGACTACGAAGAAATGTTAGTTATTTTACTACACTCGGTAATCTTAAAGTATGTTGTCTCTATAAAAATTATCCCACAGGTTTTTAATAGCACTAGTTTTCTTCTATTATGTTGAATAAATTCTGCAATCAGTAATAATATAAAGAAAAATTAAAATGTTAATGCTTGTGTATATTCTTTTTTATATAATACTGTATTTTGTGAGCACACGATTTCCATTAGAAGTTACGCTATTTTTTTATCATATATAAACTTTTAGCAAAGCGATAAAAATTGTAATTATGGTACTACTATTTTATTTGTTATTTCTAAGAGCTTTTGCCATTTTGGCATATCAGCCTATGGTAGTACCAGTATTGAGCTACCTGATCTATCAATGTCTTTCGTTTTTTTTTATGAACAATATCTCTTACCCAGTCTTTTCCTTGTTCAACTTATCCTGTTACTCTGCATATGTAAAGCTTATTATTATACGAATATTTTAATGGGATTATTATATTAAAAATCTACTGCATAACTGATTAAAAAAGATTTAACGTGCAGAAATACCTTGAAACGTTTATGTATATATTTATATTTATTTAGAAATGTAAATGTGTGTTTAAAAAAAGAAAGCAATATATTATTTGGGTAGTCAGTTGTTTGTCGAAGTGATTATTTTTTACATTCAAAATACTGGTGGCTTAGCAAGTAGGGCACGCGCCAGCCACCTGTCTCCTGACCACTCGTCTGACTGGTCCTCACCTACCAGTTCTGCGATGACGTCAGACATCGTGCTGTCACGGTACAAATATTTACGTAGAATAGCGTAAATCTAATTGTTTTTGTAACTTTTTAGTAATTCTCTATTTTAGTTTAAGACATAAAATATATAAATATTTTAGTGTACAAAACAAAGATACATTAAGTCTTTGTTGTTAACTGGATGAAGTCATGATCTGTCAACAAGTGTCGATATCATATAAGCGATTTATACCAGGGAAATCTCAGCGTGATAACTGATTTTGCAACTGATAACAGTGTTACGATTGAATTGAATGAAGATTATAGTTATGTGGGTAAGAGCTGATATTGCAATACACGTACAAGATGAATATCACGAAAAAACTTAATTTTTTAAAGGCATTTTTTATACACTATACAAACCTATAGTTTCTTCAGTGAGATTTTCTACTCTTTGCTGTATAACTGTTTGGTAAACATTTTTAATAATTTTGCTGTTTGGAATAGTTCTTTCATTTGTCTTCTAACCCGTGATGACGCTTTTATATTTATAAGTATTCTTCTGATGCATCAATTAATCGTAATAATAAACCTATTCTTTCTTACTTTTCAACTCATTTTATTTAGCTTAGCGAGGCAATATTTTATTAGCATTGATTTAATCCAAAATTACGCCATAATCTTCCTTACATAAATACTTATACATATTTCAAATTTGTTATATTTTCCAAGTTTTCATTTAAAATTATAAGCAACAGAAAAAGAAAATGTAACAACACAATTGTTTTGTAAATAAGTTTAAAACTAACAATTAACGAGAGTACATGCTATCCTCATATTTACTAACTACATCTTGTGAGAAAACCTAACTCAATTTGTAATGATATGATAATGGAACAATATAATTATGTAGATTTATTTATATTTATAAATGTTGCTCGTTTATTAAACTATCTTATACAGATAGATCGGCGTTAGAGCGTCACACCGTAAAATTAATTCAAATGAAAGAAAAAAATGTACATTCCATTATCAGAGCCATCGTTACATACATTGGACATTGATGTCTTTGAATAAAATAAATTGCTTGTTATAAAATGAGAACTGGTTCTTGAATAAATACCACATATACCGCATATTTATACAGAAAATAAGAATAATATAATTTTAGTGGTAAGGCTATTGCCCGAACAGGGTCATGACCACAGTATACCACGGTAAAGACCGTCATAGTGACTTTCTTTGTCCTGTCGCGTTTCGGGATCAGCTTGTGTATATCCAGTATCTCATACACCTAGAGACCTGCAGTCGTGGTATATGTGGGCTGACATGACGACGGAGACTATCAATGGATATTCATTCTTTGATGGTCGCTTTCGTTTTTGGACTTCACTGTACTTACCAGAGTAAAAAAAAAGTTTTTAAATATTAGGTCCTTACATATGAAATTGGCGTTTTTCGTACTGGCCACTTTAATCACAAATTTCTCCTCTTTGGTAAGGAATTCCAAATTCAAATTTGTACAGCTATAGACTCATGTATTTGTGCTTCGATGATCGTCATTCATTTGTTTTTTCTTCTGTTTTTTTCTGTTTGCGTCACTCATTTTACAAAATGGAAAACTTAAAATATCGCATTATTTACGAGTACGAGTTCCGCCGTGGCACTAGTGCTGCGGAAACAACTCGAAGGGTGAATGACGTGTATGGCGGTCGTGTTGCAAAAGAAAACACAGTTCGTTTTTGGTTCCAACGTTTTCGTTCTGGAAATTTCGACCTGCAGAACAAGCCCCGTGGACGGCCTGAGACTCAAGTTGATAATGAAGAGTTGAAGGCTATTGTGGAAGCGGATCCATCGCAAACCACGTCCGAGTTAGCTGCAGGCTGCGATGTTAGTGATAAAACTGTTTTAATTCACTTGAAGCAAATTGGGAAGATTAAAAAGCTTGAAAGGTGGGTACCTCACGAATTGACTGAAGCAAACCGGCAAACGCGCGTCGACTGCTGCGTTACATTACTAAACCGGCACAATAATGAAGGTATTTTAAACCGAATCATTACCTGTGATGAAAAATGGGTTCTTTACGATAATCGGAAGCGCTCAGCGCAATGGTTGGATCCTGGCCAGCCAGCCAAATCCTGCCCCAAGCGAAAATTAACCCCAAAAAAGTTACTTGTAAGCGTTTGGTGGACTAGTGCCGGTATTGTTCATTACAGTTTTCTCAAATCTGGCCAGACTATTACGGCTGATGTCTATTGTCAGCAATTGCAAACCATGATGGAAAAGCTAGCGGCTAAACAACCTAGGCTGGTCAATCGCTCCACGCCACTGCTGGTTCACGACAACGCTAGACCACACACTGCGCAACAGACGGCTACTAAATTAGAAGAGCTTCAATTGGAAAGTCTAAGACATCCTCCGTACTCCCCGGACCTTGCTCCAACAAATTACCATTTTTTTCGAAATTTGGATAACTTCTTGCAAGGGAAAAAATTCAACTCCGATGGGGCAGTCCAAATCGCCTTCAAAGATTTTATTGATTCCCGTCCGACTGGTTTTTTTAGTAAAGGGATCAATGAACTACCTATGAGATGGCAAAAGTGCATAGAAAATAATGGTTCATACTTTGATTAATTAAATATATTATATTAAAAAATATTCGACTGTTTGTTCCTCCCATACAAAACGCCAATTTCATATGTAAGGATCTAATATAATTTTAATGTGTCAATTGGCGTTATTTTAAATTATGTAGATAAACGAATGGATGATTTTTATTTCAGATAAATTTTCACTCAGGTGAAAAGGGGTTATTATATTCTGATGCAAAAGCTAGACTTAATGTTTTCCAATAACATTATAATATCTAAAATTGAAGCAGTGCTTCCAATGGACTTTATTTTATCTAAAACTAAAATATATGTTAACGCTACTTATTAATTCATTCAAGAATACGTTGGCCTAAATATTTAAAAATAAAATAACCCAATGTGTCCGCTACCAACAGCTGTAACCGACAAATTAAGACGTGTTAGTAATAGTAAGTCCAATGTTCGTGACTTGAGAACTTTACGAAATTATAACGCGTATTATATTCTCACAATGTTAAATCACATAGAATGCGTGTGGAGCGTGGCCCAGCATGAATACTCTATTCATGCGATTGTAGGTAATAGATTTCTTTTGATATTGTTAATGAATCAGTCTCTCGAAAGAAGTGACCTCGTTTTAAGATTAGTTGTAAGCGGTTGATTCATTGATTCGTGAGCACCTTATACGTTATTCGAGTGCACATTTCGTCGTATTGTAAGGGTCGTATTTTAAACAAATGCGATTTTAACTATGATCATTAAAGGTACATATGAATAAGAACGAGGACGATAAAAAGCTATTCTAACTTTTTTAGGTTAATGTATAAAGGTATACACATATATAAATTGCCCTTCAAGATCTAAATTCTAAACTATAGTTGGTCTAATGCTATTTAATGCTAACATCAAAATTGATATAAAGGTTGCGAAGATGACAAAAGATTGTTCGATAATTGAATACTTAGCTTTTTTTATTATGTAAAGGCAGATGTTTGACCTTAATTACACCTGGTGGAAGGTGAAGATAAATCCGATGATGAACCGCGTCCGCCCAACAAATAGCTATTCACTTTTCTCTTAAAGACTTCCAAGTCATAAGGCCGTAGACATATTCTCACTGGAAACATATTCTACTCCTTTGCTGTTCGCATGATGAACGTAGGAGTGAATCTTTTAGTGCGGGTATAAGGAATATCCATCACATACTGGTGGAAACCAACACGGTGATAGCTGATCCGATTTTACTGCGATTGACTAAGCTGAATTCATTTTTAGAAGCTACGCGTCAAATTTTTTTTGTATTGTAATTTAGTATTATATGACTTTTCCATAACAGTTGAAAACAGTACACTATGCACTATTTTTTATGCGAATTGTTCAAAATGAAAGTTTAATATTCGGAATTGTTTAAGATAATTTCAAATAATGTTTTATTGTTAAAATAAATATAGAATATGCGAAGGAAGGAAACGTATGTTTCAGTTCGTAGAAGTTTGTGCAGCGACTTGCGTATATGGTATACATACATATGAGTGCAAGTTCGTACGTGTTTCCGGTATATGCCGCACTTACATATATTAAAATCACAAAACGGTGATACAGTTCCTTAGACTAGATGTATAATGTATGAAACGACGCTTACACATAACGAATTCCCGAAAATTTACAATATTATGTGCCCTAATATAACTTACATCATTACATATATGAGCCGTTCATTTTGAAAGTGGTTTAAGTCCATTTTCATCTTTTATCAAGTTGGCACTTGTGACATTTATGCTGAACTGTCAAAAAAATAAATTGGTATTGAAATATACTTAGTACATTTGAAAATTTTATATCACGTACATTTTCAAAATAGTATAAAAAACGCAAAACCTTAAGTATTTCAAATTAAAGATAAGTGCAGTTAAGTCACTTTCAAAATGATCTGCTCATATATGTATCACTGACACTACTTAAAAAACTTACTATAAAAATATAAGATTCAAAGTTGCTAAGTGCAACAAAATCAGTATATTTATGGTTTGGTAGTCTCACAAATCGGCTTACTATATATTCGGCAAAAATAAATTGTACTTAAACATGAAGTTAGTTCGTAGAGACATTTATAGTACGCTCCGTTTCTATTTGCTTAAAATCATCCGATTGATTTAAAAAAGCTTAGCTATAGAAAAGGCTTTTTGAATCGTCTTTTCTTAAGATCCTGCGAATTCTTATCTTCTTTCTATTATTTGAATATAAGATTCGTCTTCATGATCACTTCTCTATTTCAGTCTCGTACCATTTATACTATGAAATATTACTATGTATTCTATGCTTACTTATACTACACTTGTATTGCTTTCCTACTCGTATACAGAGAAAGTTGTCAAACCTTTGTCAATACTCGTAATATTTAAGTTACATAATGTCACACGCGAACACTTTTGGCGATTATTATGCTGTAGAAAGATATTATGAAACTGTGCACTTTTTACGTCAAAGCACTTCAATGATTCGGCATTAAAATAATAATGTTTCAAATCAATAGAACCAAGTAGAGGTGTTTGGACGGAGAATAACTAACATATTTTGTTCACATATAAACTGTTAATGGGCTTGTTTTATTAAAATTTGTATTTAGTAACATATTATTTATTAGCACTGGTTTATTATTTTATTATTATTGAAGGTGAAATTTTTACATAATAAACATATCAACGAAGTGTAAGACTCAGGCACACAATTTATGCCTACTAAAATAATTATAATTTTGAAATAAACAATATTATACGATACGATTTAAAGCGTAATTTTATGCTTGTTTTAAAAATAAAATTATAGTCAAATGAATAAAAAATTAAAGATTATTAATAAGGAATAAAGTGGAATTAAAAGTAAGAAAGAATTAAAAACGTTAAAAACTACATCTTAGTAATATCAGACATGTTATTTCAAAATGTGGGAATCGTTTCGTTCATTCATAATACTCGTAACTACCATTCTATTGCTATTGTTTATTTCTTTGCGTTAAGTACCCTGGTATTTTCTATGCAGGTGTATCACATTTCTTATATTGTTTATAGTGCCTTCCATATATAAGAATAGGTATAATCATAACAAATGACACGAAATTATGATGTATATCAATTAATTGTTTATTTCCTGAGGCACGTGGGTTTCCAATTTCTCATAACCATATGAATATAATTTTATTTAGTAAGAATACGATTTTCCATCACTTGAATTTACTACGACGGCTCCATTACATTGGCAGCTTACTTAACACTAGATCTATCGGCGAACAAAATATATCAATTTTAGAAATAAGTATAACCTGGTTAATTTTGCTTTGTTGTCAATTAAATTAAATTAAATGATCACTATCTTGTATTAATAAAAGACATGTTATATTTCGGAATTAATTAATATTAGAAAAGAAAAAAATTCTCAGACAAATAAGAAGACAATTCATTTTGAAAGGCTCGGTAAATCTAGTGTTAACAATAAAGTTGATGCGGAAATAATGGTATCAAATTTAGTCAAAATTATCACGGGTCTAAGTAATTGTAAGTACTTCTAAACCGCATTAACAATGTTAATATTTATGAGTAAGTGTATATTGGGTTTGGTGTCGAGTTAATTGTGTCACATGACAAAATTGTGTCGCTTTCTCTCCGTCACAGGGCAAGCTGGTTCGGACGAGATCTCGCCTACACACATTCAATGCCGCTAGTGACAAAAATGTTACTGTCACTTGATATCTATTACTCGAAGGTTGATCTAAAGTTCTTAAAATGTATTAGATATCTTATTTTCTTTGTATTTATTGTTTGTTTATAAAGAAACTTTACTATACATCCAAGTACTGTTAACGTGAAGTAGGAAGAATAACTAATTTTCGATGAATTTTCACGACATTTAAGAAACAAGTAATGATTTGCGTACGACGTTTTTAAAGGTAGTTACTAGAAAAATAATAGTATAGGGACAAAGTAGTAATTAATGTTTAACTTAGGATTTTGTTTCAACAGCTTGTTATATACTTATCTAAATAAAATAATATGATATGCAACCGACTGAACGGATGACTAAGTGATATGCCAATGAACACAATAATAGTATAATATGCTTGAGAAAGATCCTTTTTTGTTTCTTTTAATGATAGCACACATCAATGGCTAGTGAATATACGTATATAGGTATGTTATATTTTAATTATAGTTAAGGTGCTTACTACTAACCCTTCTGTAATTTTTTTACTCTGTAAATAACTGATTGTATTGTGTTATTTGTTAAGTAAGCACAGTGCGATCCTAGAATGACGGTAATCATTACGTATGTGAGAATCCACTGATAGACGCTATCGTTATGGTAAATATATTATTACCGAGAAGAAAGGCTTTTAAGGCTGAGAATTATAATAATAATATATCGTCACGCTATATCCCTTTCGGGGTGAGCAGAGATACATAAGTGGCTGTATCCACTTTGCATTTATATGTCGTGCCTAACGTGACTTTACTCAATCATTATATAAATTTATTAATGGCAAAGGATATGGTCAATCGCCGATTTCATTAACTTAGCGTTGGCTCTACGCATCTTCCGAACTTACCTTCTGAGGAAGGTATAAGCAAATTTGCGTCTATAAATCTCAGCCTAAGAGCGTACTCTGCAGTAGCTTTGACACGGTCGAGTCAACACAGGTTCCTTTTTATCTCACTGCTGATTATTACACACTATGCTGTGTCTCTTATGGAGTTTCGAGGGCAGTATCCCAAATTCTAGAGTCTAGATTTATCTAGGAAGCTATGGATACGAGCGTTTTGAGACTTGAAATAAAAAAAAACAAAGTAATATTAATTTAAAATTTACGATATTTTGGGCACAATTTTATATACATATGTTTTTTTATTTTATAGAGTGCATTTCTTGGCTAATACATTTTTATTCATAACATGATACGGCGCTTCATCGCAGGTATATCTATACAGCAGAACTAGCGACGAAGTATATATACAATATATGTACCGACATAGCCGTAAAAACTGTTAAGTTTACATCACAAAGGTCCTGTCTCAGTTGTTGATTTTAGAATGTATACATACATATATAACTATGGATGGATTACGAAACTCAATGAATTATTGTATTATTGTGATAAATTTTATTATTATTTTATTTTTTTAATTTTTTGAACAGTTCAAAGGAACTGTATCTATTAAAAAATGTGTATAAAGTTTTCAGTGATTATAGAAATAATGCATATTATCTGCAGTAAAAGTACGTGAAAATAGAGCATTTTTACTGTTTTTTTCGATACGATTTTACCGGAACAATTTATAGATTTTCACCCACACACAGTGTTACTAAAAAGCAATATATTGTTTTTTATATATTTGTAATGATATGTTTATGCAAATGGTAACATAATTTATTTGAGTTTTCGAGAAATTTAGACGAAGCTTTCTTAGTAAATATATCTATCAACATGTAGATATATGATGTATGTGTGTGTGTGTGATGTGTGTATGGTGTGTGATATGTGTATGGTGTGATGTATGATGATGTATGTAGATGTGGTTGTGATTTGTGTGTGTTTGTATATATGTATGTAATTTATCTATTAGCTTCAATAAAGAGTAACTCAAGGATATAAGTTACTTTTCTGTTTGAAATATGATTGAAAGGGAAAACATCTGATTTTAAATTTTTTTTTTTAAGTTACGTTCTAATTGATTATTTTATGAAAATACTACGACAGTACTGAGTTCTTGGATTTTTTTATTATATTACACAACTGTATACTTACTAATTATTGTAATTCGTTTCTGATTAAGTTGGATTTTGCGTATCATTAACTTAAAACTTAGAAGACAGATAAACAGATGATCATAAAATCCAATACGTTTTTCTAAATAATTATTTTAATTTTAAACTATAAACTCGTTATTGAAACATATTTATATTAGGTCCTTACATATGAAATTGGCGTTTTTCGTACTGGCCACTTTAATCACAAATTTCTCCTCTTTGGTAAGGAATTCCAAATTCAAATTTGTACAGCTATAGACTCATGTATTTGTGCTTCGATGATCGTCATTCATTTGTTTTTTTCTTCTGTTTTTTTCTGTTTGCGTCACTCATTTTACAAAATGGAAAACTTAAAATATCGCATTATTTACGAGTACGAGTTCCGCCGTGGCACTAGTGCTGCGGAAACAACTCGAAGGGTGAATGACGTGTATGGCGGTCGTGTTGCAAAAGAAAACACAGTTCGTTTTTGGTTCCAACGTTTTCGTTCTGGAAATTTCGACCTGCAGAACAAGCCCCGTGGACGGCCTGAGACTCAAGTTGATAATGAAGAGTTGAAGGCTATTGTGGAAGCGGATCCATCGCAAACCACGTCCGAGTTAGCTGCAGGCTGCGATGTTAGTGATAAAACTGTTTTAATTCACTTGAAGCAAATTGGGAAGATTAAAAAGCTTGAAAGGTGGGTACCTCACGAATTGACTGAAGCAAACCGGCAAACGCGCGTCGACTGCTGCGTTACATTACTAAACCGGCACAATAATGAAGGTATTTTAAACCGAATCATTACCTGTGATGAAAAATGGGTTCTTTACGATAATCGGAAGCGCTCAGCGCAATGGTTGGATCCTGGCCAGCCAGCCAAATCCTGCCCCAAGCGAAAATTAACCCCAAAAAAGTTACTTGTAAGCGTTTGGTGGACTAGTGCCGGTATTGTTCATTACAGTTTTCTCAAATCTGGCCAGACTATTACGGCTGATGTCTATTGTCAGCAATTGCAAACCATGATGGAAAAGCTAGCGGCTAAACAACCTAGGCTGGTCAATCGCTCCACGCCACTGCTGGTTCACGACAACGCTAGACCACACACTGCGCAACAGACGGCTACTAAATTAGAAGAGCTTCAATTGGAAAGTCTAAGACATCCTCCGTACTCCCCGGACCTTGCTCCAACAAATTACCATTTTTTTCGAAATTTGGATAACTTCTTGCAAGGGAAAAAATTCAACTCCGATGGGGCAGTCCAAATCGCCTTCAAAGATTTTATTGATTCCCGTCCGACTGGTTTTTTTAGTAAAGGGATCAATGAACTACCTATGAGATGGCAAAAGTGCATAGAAAATAATGGTTCATACTTTGATTAATTAAATATATTATATTAAAAAATATTCGACTGTTTGTTCCTCCCATACAAAACGCCAATTTCATATGTAAGGATCTAATATAATTTTAATGTGTCAATTGGCGTTATTTTAAATTATGTAGATAAACGAATGGATGATTTTTATTTCAGATAAATTTTCACTCAGGTGAAAAGGGGTTATTATATTCTGATGCAAAAGCTAGACTTAATGTTTTCCAATAACATTATAATATCTAAAATTGAAGCAGTGCTTCCAATGGACTTTATTTTATCTAAAACTAAAATATATGTTAACGCTACTTATTAATTCATTCAAGAATACGTTGGCCTAAATATTTAAAAATAAAATAACCCAATGTGTCCGCTACCAACAGCTGTAACCGACAAATTAAGACGTGTTAGTAATAGTAAGTCCAATGTTCGTGACTTGAGAACTTTACGAAATTATAACGCGTATTATATTCTCACAATGTTAAATCACATAGAATGCGTGTGGAGCGTGGCCCAGCATGAATACTCTATTCATGCGATTGTAGGTAATAGATTTCTTTTGATATTGTTAATGAATCAGTCTCTCGAAAGAAGTGACCTCGTTTTAAGATTAGTTGTAAGCGGTTGATTCATTGATTCGTGAGCACCTTATACGTTATTCGAGTGCACATTTCGTCGTATTGTAAGGGTCGTATTTTAAACAAATGCGATTTTAACTATGATCATTAAAGGTACATATGAATAAGAACGAGGACGATAAAAAGCTATTCTAACTTTTTTAGGTTAATGTATAAAGGTATACACATATATAAATTGCCCTTCAAGATCTAAATTCTAAACTATAGTTGGTCTAATGCTATTTAATGCTAACATCAAAATTGATATAAAGGTTGCGAAGATGACAAAAGATTGTTCGATAATTGAATACTTAGCTTTTTTTATTATGTAAAGGCAGATGTTTGACCTTAATTACACCTGGTGGAAGGTGAAGATAAATCCGATGATGAACCGCGTCCGCCCAACAAATAGCTATTCACTTTTCTCTTAAAGACTTCCAAGTCATAAGGCCGTAGACATATTCTCACTGGAAACATATTCTACTCCTTTGCTGTTCGCATGATGAACGTAGGAGTGAATCTTTTAGTGCGGGTATAAGGAATATCCATCACATACTGGTGGAAACCAACACGGTGATAGCTGATCCGATTTTACTGCGATTGACTAAGCTGAATTCATTTTTAGAAGCTACGCGTCAAATTTTTTTTGTATTGTAATTTAGTATTATATGACTTTTCCATAACAGTTGAAAACAGTACACTATGCACTATTTTTTATGCGAATTGTTCAAAATGAAAGTTTAATATTCGGAATTGTTTAAGATAATTTCAAATAATGTTTTATTGTTAAAATAAATATAGAATATGCGAAGGAAGGAAACGTATGTTTCAGTTCGTAGAAGTTTGTGCAGCGACTTGCGTATATGGTATACATACATATGAGTGCAAGTTCGTACGTGTTTCCGGTATATGCCGCACTTACATATATTAAAATCACAAAACGGTGATACAGTTCCTTAGACTAGATGTATAATGTATGAAACGACGCTTACACATAACGAATTCCCGAAAATTTACAATATTATGTGCCCTAATATAACTTACATCATTACATATATGAGCCGTTCATTTTGAAAGTGGTTTAAGTCCATTTTCATCTTTTATCAAGTTGGCACTTGTGACATTTATGCTGAACTGTCAAAAAAATAAATTGGTATTGAAATATACTTAGTACATTTGAAAATTTTATATCACGTACATTTTCAAAATAGTATAAAAAACGCAAAACCTTAAGTATTTCAAATTAAAGATAAGTGCAGTTAAGTCACTTTCAAAATGATCTGCTCATATATGTATCACTGACACTACTTAAAAAACTTACTATAAAAATATAAGATTCAAAGTTGCTAAGTGCAACAAAATCAGTATATTTATGGTTTGGTAGTCTCACAAATCGGCTTACTATATATTCGGCAAAAATAAATTGTACTTAAACATGAAGTTAGTTCGTAGAGACATTTATAGTACGCTCCGTTTCTATTTGCTTAAAATCATCCGATTGATTTAAAAAAGCTTAGCTATAGAAAAGGCTTTTTGAATCGTCTTTTCTTAAGATCCTGCGAATTCTTATCTTCTTTCTATTATTTGAATATAAGATTCGTCTTCATGATCACTTCTCTATTTCAGTCTCGTACCATTTATACTATGAAATATTACTATGTATTCTATGCTTACTTATACTACACTTGTATTGCTTTCCTACTCGTATACAGAGAAAGTTGTCAAACCTTTGTCAATACTCGTAATATTTAAGTTACATAATGTCACACGCGAACACTTTTGGCGATTATTATGCTGTAGAAAGATATTATGAAACTGTGCACTTTTTACGTCAAAGCACTTCAATGATTCGGCATTAAAATAATAATGTTTCAAATCAATAGAACCAAGTAGAGGTGTTTGGACGGAGAATAACTAACATATTTTGTTCACATATAAACTGTTAATGGGCTTGTTTTATTAAAATTTGTATTTAGTAACATATTATTTATTAGCACTGGTTTATTATTTTATTATTATTGAAGGTGAAATTTTTACATAATAAACATATCAACGAAGTGTAAGACTCAGGCACACAATTTATGCCTACTAAAATAATTATAATTTTGAAATAAACAATATTATACGATACGATTTAAAGCGTAATTTTATGCTTGTTTTAAAAATAAAATTATAGTCAAATGAATAAAAAATTAAAGATTATTAATAAGGAATAAAGTGGAATTAAAAGTAAGAAAGAATTAAAAACGTTAAAAACTACATCTTAGTAATATCAGACATGTTATTTCAAAATGTGGGAATCGTTTCGTTCATTCATAATACTCGTAACTACCATTCTATTGCTATTGTTTATTTCTTTGCGTTAAGTACCCTGGTATTTTCTATGCAGGTGTATCACATTTCTTATATTGTTTATAGTGCCTTCCATATATAAGAATAGGTATAATCATAACAAATGACACGAAATTATGATGTATATCAATTAATTGTTTATTTCCTGAGGCACGTGGGTTTCCAATTTCTCATAACCATATGAATATAATTTTATTTAGTAAGAATACGATTTTCCATCACTTGAATTTACTACGACGGCTCCATTACATTGGCAGCTTACTTAACACTAGATCTATCGGCGAACAAAATATATCAATTTTAGAAATAAGTATAACCTGGTTAATTTTGCTTTGTTGTCAATTAAATTAAATTAAATGATCACTATCTTGTATTAATAAAAGACATGTTATATTTCGGAATTAATTAATATTAGAAAAGAAAAAAATTCTCAGACAAATAAGAAGACAATTCATTTTGAAAGGCTCGGTAAATCTAGTGTTAACAATAAAGTTGATGCGGAAATAATGGTATCAAATTTAGTCAAAATTATCACGGGTCTAAGTAATTGTAAGTACTTCTAAACCGCATTAACAATGTTAATATTTATGAGTAAGTGTATATTGGGTTTGGTGTCGAGTTAATTGTGTCACATGACAAAATTGTGTCGCTTTCTCTCCGTCACAGGGCAAGCTGGTTCGGACGAGATCTCGCCTACACACATTCAATGCCGCTAGTGACAAAAATGTTACTGTCACTTGATATCTATTACTCGAAGGTTGATCTAAAGTTCTTAAAATGTATTAGATATCTTATTTTCTTTGTATTTATTGTTTGTTTATAAAGAAACTTTACTATACATCCAAGTACTGTTAACGTGAAGTAGGAAGAATAACTAATTTTCGATGAATTTTCACGACATTTAAGAAACAAGTAATGATTTGCGTACGACGTTTTTAAAGGTAGTTACTAGAAAAATAATAGTATAGGGACAAAGTAGTAATTAATGTTTAACTTAGGATTTTGTTTCAACAGCTTGTTATATACTTATCTAAATAAAATAATATGATATGCAACCGACTGAACGGATGACTAAGTGATATGCCAATGAACACAATAATAGTATAATATGCTTGAGAAAGATCCTTTTTTGTTTCTTTTAATGATAGCACACATCAATGGCTAGTGAATATACGTATATAGGTATGTTATATTTTAATTATAGTTAAGGTGCTTACTACTAACCCTTCTGTAATTTTTTTACTCTGTAAATAACTGATTGTATTGTGTTATTTGTTAAGTAAGCACAGTGCGATCCTAGAATGACGGTAATCATTACGTATGTGAGAATCCACTGATAGACGCTATCGTTATGGTAAATATATTATTACCGAGAAGAAAGGCTTTTAAGGCTGAGAATTATAATAATAATATATCGTCACGCTATATCCCTTTCGGGGTGAGCAGAGATACATAAGTGGCTGTATCCACTTTGCATTTATATGTCGTGCCTAACGTGACTTTACTCAATCATTATATAAATTTATTAATGGCAAAGGATATGGTCAATCGCCGATTTCATTAACTTAGCGTTGGCTCTACGCATCTTCCGAACTTACCTTCTGAGGAAGGTATAAGCAAATTTGCGTCTATAAATCTCAGCCTAAGAGCGTACTCTGCAGTAGCTTTGACACGGTCGAGTCAACACAGGTTCCTTTTTATCTCACTGCTGATTATTACACACTATGCTGTGTCTCTTATGGAGTTTCGAGGGCAGTATCCCAAATTCTAGAGTCTAGATTTATCTAGGAAGCTATGGATACGAGCGTTTTGAGACTTGAAATAAAAAAAAACAAAGTAATATTAATTTAAAATTTACGATATTTTGGGCACAATTTTATATACATATGTTTTTTTATTTTATAGAGTGCATTTCTTGGCTAATACATTTTTATTCATAACATGATACGGCGCTTCATCGCAGGTATATCTATACAGCAGAACTAGCGACGAAGTATATATACAATATATGTACCGACATAGCCGTAAAAACTGTTAAGTTTACATCACAAAGGTCCTGTCTCAGTTGTTGATTTTAGAATGTATACATACATATATAACTATGGATGGATTACGAAACTCAATGAATTATTGTATTATTGTGATAAATTTTATTATTATTTTATTTTTTTAATTTTTTGAACAGTTCAAAGGAACTGTATCTATTAAAAAATGTGTATAAAGTTTTCAGTGATTATAGAAATAATGCATATTATCTGCAGTAAAAGTACGTGAAAATAGAGCATTTTTACTGTTTTTTTCGATACGATTTTACCGGAACAATTTATAGATTTTCACCCACACACAGTGTTACTAAAAAGCAATATATTGTTTTTTATATATTTGTAATGATATGTTTATGCAAATGGTAACATAATTTATTTGAGTTTTCGAGAAATTTAGACGAAGCTTTCTTAGTAAATATATCTATCAACATGTAGATATATGATGTATGTGTGTGTGTGTGATGTGTGTATGGTGTGTGATATGTGTATGGTGTGATGTATGATGATGTATGTAGATGTGGTTGTGATTTGTGTGTGTTTGTATATATGTATGTAATTTATCTATTAGCTTCAATAAAGAGTAACTCAAGGATATAAGTTACTTTTCTGTTTGAAATATGATTGAAAGGGAAAACATCTGATTTTAAATTTTTTTTTTTAAGTTACGTTCTAATTGATTATTTTATGAAAATACTACGACAGTACTGAGTTCTTGGATTTTTTTATTATATTACACAACTGTATACTTACTAATTATTGTAATTCGTTTCTGATTAAGTTGGATTTTGCGTATCATTAACTTAAAACTTAGAAGACAGATAAACAGATGATCATAAAATCCAATACGTTTTTCTAAATAATTATTTTAATTTTAAACTATAAACTCGTTATTGAAACATATTTATATTAGGTCCTTACATATGAAATTGGCGTTTTTCGTACTGGCCACTTTAATCACAAATTTCTCCTCTTTGGTAAGGAATTCCAAATTCAAATTTGTACAGCTATAGACTCATGTATTTGTGCTTCGATGATCGTCATTCATTTGTTTTTTTCTTCTGTTTTTTTCTGTTTGCGTCACTCATTTTACAAAATGGAAAACTTAAAATATCGCATTATTTACGAGTACGAGTTCCGCCGTGGCACTAGTGCTGCGGAAACAACTCGAAGGGTGAATGATGTGTATGGCGGTCGTGTTGCAAAAGAAAACACAGTTCGTTTTTGGTTCCAACGTTTTCGTTCTGGAAATTTCGACCTGCAGAACAAGCCTCGTGGACGGCCTGAGACTCAAGTTGATAATGAAGAGTTGAAGGCTATTGTGGAAGCGGATCCATCGCAAACCACGTCCGAGTTAGCTGCAGGCTGCGATGTTAGTGATAAAACTGTTTTAATTCACTTGAAGCAAATTGGGAAGATTAAAAAGCTTGAAAGGTGGGTTCCTCACGAATTGACTGAAGCAAACCGGCAAACGCGCGTCGACTGCTGCGTTACATTACTAAACCGGCACAATAATGAAGGTTTTTAAAACCGAATCATTACCTGTGATGAAAAATGGGTTCTTTACGATAATCGGAAGCGCTCAGCGCAATGGTTGGATCCTGGCCAGCCAGCCAAATCCTGCCCCAAGCGAAAATTAACCCCAAAAAAGTTACTTGTTTGGTGGACTAGTGCCGGTATTGTTCATTACAGTTTTCTCAAATCTGGCCAGACTATTACGGCTGATGTCTATTGTCAGCAATTGCAAACCATGATGGAAAAGCTAGTGGCTAAACAACCTAGGCTGGTCAATCGCTCCACGCCACTGCTGCTTCACGACAACGCTAGACCACACACTGCGCAACAGACGGCTACTAAATTAGAAGAGCTTCAATTGGAAAGTCTAAGACATCCTCCGTACTCCCCGGACCTTGCTCCAACAGATTACCATTTTTTTCGAAATTTGGATAACTTCTTGCAAGGGAAAAAATTCAACTCCGATGGGGCAGTCCAAATCGCCTTCAAAGATTTTATTGATTCCCGTCCGACTGGTTTTTTTAGTAAAGAGATCAATGAACTACCTATGAGATGGCAAAAGTGCATAGAAAATAATGGTTCATACTTTGATTAATTAAATATATTATATTAAAAAATATTCGACTTTTTGTTCCTCCCATACAAAACGCCAATTTCATATGTAAGGACCTAATATAAACGATTTAAACTAAAATTAAAAACTTGAAGGTTGGTTTCATTGGCCGATATCAAAACAGGAAATAGGTGGAACTTAGATACAGATCAAAATAATAGCAGTTATTTTATAGCATTTATACTATAGCAACCCTAGTATATTTCATGTCATATGCATGTTCTATTTAGAGATATTCATAATATCAGTTCCATTTTATCAATGCCATAAGCTTTAACGATATCAGAAAATAAAAAAGCGCTTTTACTTACAATGGAATACATTCATTTATGTGAGGAAAATTACATGGTGTTACGATTCCCACGATATGAAGCTGTCAGTAAGGTATTTACATGCATATTTTAGCACGGTATGAACATGCTCTGCTTATGTAGTGTGGTCATTATTTTCTCTCATTGTTTATGTAATCATTTACTTAAAGGATTTTTTTGTTAGTCAAAAAGTTATTATGACAGGTTATGAAAAAGTAAATGTCGAGACAACTTTCAAGATATTTTTATTTTAAGTAATAAGTATGCTATTTCAATTAAGATTAATTTTTGTCTCTTTTAAAGAAGAAACACATAATGATTAAATTTCTTCAGTCGAACAGACAGTCATATAATTTGATATTTATTTATGGAATTTATTGAAAAAAAAAAAGAAATTTCCTTTAATTTATATTAGTCCTTACATTATTAGTGTTAATATGACATTTGGCACAAAGCAGATAGCGACCTGTCTGCCCTGCCGTATGTCGCATTGCACAGAATGTATGTCACCTTTAAATAAACTATAATAAATTAATAACGTAAATGGCATCCCATAAAACTACGAGTCAACGCAAAATTAACTAAGGTGCAATTTAAAGTGTAATAAAGATAGAATCATTGGCGGAACCTATAGCATCCCTCATGAGGCACTCTTAGATTAGACTTGTTGCAAACATTCAATTAGCTCACAGCCTAGTAATATTAAATGTCGATACGGCGAAGAAAGTGATGTAATTTTGCTATCCAGAAGGGATATAAGTTGTACTTAATGTAAAAATCTATAATAAGTTGGTGAGCGTGGGTGAAGTAATCCCTATACAGTTTAAGCAACGTTAAAAGCTTAAGGCATCCACATACTTGCATTTATTTTTATTTTACATAATTATATGTAAAAAATTACCCCTTATAAACTCACAACTATGTGAAGAGATAAAATATTGTGATTGCGTTAGTTGTAAGTAATAATTACCTCTTTTTTTAATTCTTTGAATTTTATATGGCATTTACTTGTAATTATGTCAGTATAAAAGGTCAACACATATTCTACTCTCTTGATTATTATTTTAATTAAAATGAGTCTGTTATTAGTCAAGCCGTTATAGGTATAGCAATAGTTTTGTATTAATTATAAATATATCACTACGCTATATTTTTAATTCCATTATTATATTATTCTCGCATTCTGAATGCTGGATTAGTATTATAACTAAAGACATGTTACATTTAAAAGTATTTATAATTAAATAAGTATACATAGTAATTTTTATAAAACGGGTTCCAATATTTTAATAAATGTTATTAGTGGAATTTTTTATTACTTCATAATTGAAATGATGTGGTATTTTATTTGATCCAACTGGATCCAGTTCGGATATAAGTTTCGTGAGAAATCATTAATATTATTTGTATTTTCAGTAGATTATAATATTATCATATAAATGTTAATTCATTTGATTCCGAGAACAGTAGTGACTATCGATTAATACATGAGTAAATATCGAGGATACTGTCTAGGACTTAAGAATTTATGTGACCTATCATCAGCCTAGTAACATTGCAATTCGCTGCAATATACAAATGTAATACACTATATATGCCTTGATTATAAAATATCTAAAAATTCAATACTTTTATTTATAATGGCATATAAAAACTTTTTTTTTTAATTTAAAACGTTATTAGCCAAATTGAACCTTTATTAACAAGAGTTTGACTTTTACATAAAACAACAATGACCTTCTTCCGATGACTGGTGCATTACATTCCGAAATCATGAGTTTCGGTTTTTGTTAAATACGCTTTTGGTAAATATTATATTAACTGTGAAATATATTCAATATATTAATATTATTATATATGAGCAGTTAGCCAACACATTTTGCGAATAATTTGTGTTTGTGTCATTAAGGAATGATCTAAAAGTTAATTTCATTTATTATAAATGAGAATTTCTATTTGCTTCAAAACGATGAAAACTAATCTGTATAAAAAAATCTTGTGCGTTAAACAATAAGTATGATTTTTTTTTGGTATCCCGGGGCAAAGTCCTGCAAGGAACCGTCAGGGCCGCTGTGAGGGAAGCGGCCCCGATGTATCAGCCTCCCAATGACTAAAAACATCAGGGGTGTCCCTCTAATCGCTCCACCCGGGCCTGGGAAACCAAATTGATCCAGAGGCCCGGGAGCCAAAAGCCCTGTTGAGGCTACATCTCTGGAAGTGGTTGTAGTAAAGAGCCCATCCTTCATAAACCTTTCTCTAAGGCGGCACGCTGGACACAGAGCACCGCCTCCCTCTCATCCAGGCAGCAGACTCCCTCAAGTCTACCAGAATGATTAATCATTATTAACTGTTTGTAAGTTGTCTCATGTCGTAACTTGAATGGAGACGGTAATGCTATCATTGCGGAAATTTTTACTTTTTTCTACATACTCTCGCGCTTAGAGGAAATTCTTCAAGCTTATATAATCCATTCATAGTGAGCGCCAAATTGATGCTATTCTAGCGGCGATTTGCCAAGTTCCAGGTTTGGTCACATCTCGCCAGGCCGCCGTTGATCGGTTGTATAATATATGGCAACTTGCGCCCAGACGAGTAATACTCGTTTGGATGACTGTTCGATGTCTATAAACACTAAATCATTTATTCCGTCTGGCGTTAATTGGGTGTCAAGAGAGTCTATCAATAATAAATAGGCTTACAGAACGTGCCATTTTTCATTTATAAAGCGAAATAATCACTCTTGGAATTAAGATTACACAAATATATAGCTTATGCGATTCAATATGTTGTATTGTATTTTGTGAACAAGTAATTAAATATATGATCAAAGAGTATATAATATAATAGAGCATTTAATTTTTGATCCAATTTACCTCGACCTTGCCAAATATTTATCAACATAAAATTAAACTTCATAAAAAAAAAAAACATATAATCGTATTTATTATTAACAAAAAGTGCAGCGAATAGTTGAGGTTACTTGTCATTCAGAATGTGATATACAAGTGATAACTTATCTATACTTACCTTGAACAGGATAAAGTGTAACGTAATATCAGCGTTAAACTATGATTTTTCATTGGAAACTTATCAATAAATAAGTAATCCATAACACAAAAGGTTAAGATTTAGATCGGTATGAAATATTTAAAAACAATCGCTGACGCGTCCCTTTGTTTCATGGTTATAGTGCAAGCGGAGAATGCGTGACTGAGTCAGAGATAGCGACGTTGATAGCCGACGGCTATTTTTGTAGCACGACGGGCTTTCGAAGGCTGTGCTTAGTTTACGCGTATCTATGAAAGATGTTACAGATATCGTAAACTTGTATGTATGAACTTTTTATATTCCCAATGGTGGCAATCAAGATAACATGCACCAGGCAGGCACCTGATGAAAAATGGTTATTTCGACTATAACCCAATGCTACATCGTCGTGCTGGTAATCTTGAAGAAGAAGCAAATAAAAGGGACTTTTGTTCACCAGAACACAAAAAATCTATTACATTGTAAGCTAACTTCGTGCACGCTAGGAGAATTAATGATAAACTAGCATCATCATCAGGCAATAGCATTTTGTAATCACTAGTCAATGGATGGGCTAAAATGTCAATCTACAATATTATATTTTTTGGCGATAAAGTGATTGTCCGAACTGGGTCATGACCACAGTACACAAGTGTAAAGACCGCCATAGTGACTCGCTTTGGCCTGTCGCGTTTCGGGATCAGCTTGTGTATATCCAGTAACTCGTATACATAGAGATCTTCAGTCGTGGTATATGTGGGCCGACATGACGACGGAGGTTATCAATGGATTTTCATCCTTTGATAGTCGCTTTCTTTGTTGTTTATTGTTGTTGTACAATGTAGACCTACATTGTACTTATCACCAGGTGCAATGTAGTCAATTTGACTAGCCAGTGTCAAAAAAATCAAATATTTTCGCTACAAATACAACATGTTTGAAGATACTTGATAAACATAGTATATAGGTATATTATAAACATATTATGTGCATATTACAATAAAGATTCATGTAATGAATTCAACCGCATATTATTAGAATACTAGCTGATCCGGCAAGCGTTGTTTTGCTATATAAGTTATTGTAATATCTTCTAAGATGTTCATTGAAATTAAGTGATGTCAAAGACAATTTTGTTCACAATTAAATACTCGTAATCAATAACACATTTATTTGGATAAAGATTAATATTATTACGTTGATACAACTCTTAACAAATAATGCATTAATTTCGACCAAATTTGTTTACCATAAAAACGGTTCTAGTGACTTAATCTTAAAAGATTGACATATACTGTTGGGGACATTTTTTTAGATCATTTCAAGAGAAATAATTCTTTCATACATATATTTTTGGTATCTTGAACCGTTTTCACAGCGCACGCAATGGAAGCCCTCAAGGATGAATAATTTTCCCCGTTTTTTTTTACATTTTCCATTATTTCTTCGCTCCTAATAGTTGCATCGTGATGTTATATAGCCTAAAGACTTCCTCGATAAATGGTCTATTCAACACAAAAAGAATTTTTTAATTCGAACCAGTAGTTCCTGAGATTAGCGCGTTCAAACAAACAAACAAACAAACAAACTCTTCAGCTTTATAATATTACTATAGATAAATAAAATGAAGCTTACGTTGGTAAATTTAATTTACTAGACGAAATGAAATCTACGTGTTATCGGATTATTTTTTTAAATTTATAATATATATGGCGTTTAGTAAAATTAAATAATTTAGAAATTTACTTAATTACTTGTGTATGTAAAACTGCTTAATTAAAATGATTAAAATTCTTTACAAATTGCAGCGTGTCTTTTCTAATTGTTTTGTTATCAGCTATAGAAATATCAAAACTTAAACCATAAAATTTGCTTATTTATGTGTAAAAACGATTTACGAGAAAACCAAAGAAATGCGATCCTTGTTAATTTAAAAGAAATCAGTTTTTGAAACTTAATGTTCTGAGTCAAGGATTATTTATTTTATTTTATATCATTATCAGTTTTATGTAAAAGTAGGCGTGGGAGTCAGTAAATTGACTCTCTGTATAATATTCGTATCTATTGACTGTAATAGCCTCCAGCCATATTGTTATTCTAAGCCTCCAGCAAATTGCAAGAGTATTTTACGATAAACTATTACAAAAATATACTAAGCTTGCTGGATAAATGGAGTGTTTATAAACTTTTTATTGTAAATTTAATGGTACACTATCATATTAATCTATTGATTTATTTTTCTTAATAATTAATATTATTTAGCGTATATGATTCTGCATACCAAGAGTACTAGATTTTTTTACATATTGATAATATCGATAAAATTTTAGCTAGTTTTAAAATTGTTGTGATGTTATTATAATTCTATTTAAAGAAATATACATTTTATAAAGGCGTATCATATTACTAATATTTATTATCAATTCCGTTAAATATTTTAAAAAGCTTTTTAAAACCACTAGACAGCGTGTCGCATACTAACCGTGTGTGGTGGATGTTCTTTATATCCGCACGAAGAGATTCGCTTCAGGATTCATCATGCGAACAGCTAAGGAGTGGAATATTCTTGCATTGGTGATATTTCCGCGATCCCACGGCCTCGGAGTCTTTAAGAGAAGAGTGAATAGCCATTTGTTGGGCGGACGCGGTTCAAATTGGGACTTATCTTCACCTTCTACCACCAGGTGTGATAAAGGTCAAGCGTCCACTTAAAAATCATTAAAAAATGTTTTAAAGATTCCACATGAGTCAGTAAGATTAGAATTAGAATAAAGCGGATGTGTGTTGCAAAATTTTAATAAAATGCATTGCAATAATTCAATTTGGTCCAACAAGCATGTAGCTCGAAGTGTAACATAAAGTCATATTGAACACACAAAATGTTCTTAACTGATGATTGAGTCACTGTTTAATAGATTAAATGGGACGCATTAATCCGTATGGAGTGAAGTGGCGTCGTTGCAACGACTGCTTTTATTAGTTGAATAAGTGATCCAATTGTTTCTTTTGTCTTTCACTGGGACATGTTATGAATTTCAGGCCTTTATGAATCTGTTAATATGTATCGTGATAAACCAAGATGTGTTAATGTATTAGGAACTTTATAAAAATCCCATAATTAAAACAGAATTAATCACCTTAATCAAGAATTAAAAAAAAAACTTATAATATTAAAATGCATTGTCAGATTTGCTCAGTTAGAGAAAAATTAATCGATATTGTATCTTTACGACTAAAGTTACAGTATCACTTTTATATAGACTACTGAGCCGTAGTGTAAGTTACTTCTTGAAACAGTTTATATTTAAAATGACAAATGAGTTGATTCAATTACCAAAAAACTCCATAAGAGTAAATAGTTTTACATAGATAAGTGTGTTCGAGAAGAAATTCTTGTAACTTACACTCCTGCGATTGATATTATAAATTAATGTGCATCTCTGGCTTATTGTGACTTCGACGAGTTTTTCTGCAATCAGTTGTTTGCGGATGAGTGCTGTAATATTTTACATAACTAGTTATCTATCCATACGTAAAACTTGTATTATTGCGTGGGTGTTAAATACTCCTCTTTAGCAATATATAATCACATACTTTCGCGCAACAACGTCTTCGGTCTCATAGTCAAACAAATATATGCTGTTTAGATAATATGTTATTAAGATAATTTTAAAATAATAGCCTGGAGCTATATACATTTTACTAGATCTCCCAAGTGTATGGTATCGAGAAATATAAAGATGTAAAGTTATATCATTGTTTATTTCTTTATCCGTGTTATTTCTGTTGGCGTTCCTGGCGCGCGATAGGTGATAATATTCGTGATACAAGCTATCTCCCAATTATTAAAAAATTGCTATCGATAATTAAAGATTTTAATTTAGAGAATAAAAACTGTAGAAATCAGAATGATTCAGTAGTTTCTGCGTGATACCTGGACATACTTTTTATGGTGGTTGGGCGATAGTCCGAACTGGGTCATGACCACAGTACACAAGTGTAAAGATCGTCATAGTGACTCGCTTGGGCCTGTCGCGTTTCGGGATCAGCTTGTGTATATCCAGTAACTCATATTCCTAGACTTTCAGTCATGGTATATAGGGGCCGACATGACGACGGAGACTACCAACGGATTTTCATCTTTTAATAGTCGTTTTCCTTTTTGGACTACACTGTACTTACCATCAGGTGCACTGTAGTCACTTTGTTGAGCTAGTGTAAAAAAAACAGGAAAAAGTATTAATAATAACTGTTCTATTTATCTACGAAGGTTTCTAAAAATCTAAACAATCAGTCCCAATCAGTTTTTTAACATTTCCTTCCAGTACATTCCGCCAATGTTATAATCAAATACAACTTTTGCCTAACTTAGAGATAATTTCTGTCAATCTATCTCTGATTAGTGGTAGTCATAAGATTGCAATTACAAAAGATTATATATTATTTAAACAACTAGGGGCATATACAATGCGGCATGAAGGTTAGTCGGCCATATTTGTTTACAAAATTGCCAGATTATTGAAAGGAATTATATACTATATATTCGACCCAGTTACGATTTTATGATTTATATTGTTCGCAGATGTGGCAACAAGTGCTGTTGCTGGCGCGGCAGTCGGCGTGCCTTTGTCCTGGGAACCTTTCTATTGTGTTTTGCAGCAAGACAGACGAATCTTCACAGCATACACTAGTGAAGAGCTTGCTGTAAGTATCATTATAACGCATCTCGAATATCCGGTATAACTAATCTCTAGTAAACAACTTGTCAGCTCATTTGCTGGTAAGTAGCTACTGTCGACTAGACATAACTACAAAGCTAAAAGTGTTGCCATCGTGCTCCCGACCTTAAAAGGATTTGATTTTGAACAATGTTAAAAATGGAGAGGGTAATCTATTCATGTGAAGGTTGCTTCTTTTTAGATAAATAGTGTCCGACTGAACGCTCCAGCTTCGAATTCGGCCACTTTCGGCAAAAAAGAAAGTAACATTTGGTTTTGGCTTTGAAATGCGATCAAATTTTAAACGAAACTTAAAATGTCTTTTAAATGTCAAAGGAAGCCTGATTGATTTGATTGTTAAATTTGATTTAATAATTATCTAATTATAGGCTATATAATATAATTATAGGTAAAGTATGTATTAGAATATGAACTTATTTAAGACACTAGCCTTGTTATAAGAATATTTTACTCCTTTGTTGTCTTTCTTTTGTTTGCAAATTTATAAATGTTTATACATAACGCATTATTTTACAATGATTGTTTATCATATTGTCACGGCAAAATGTCTGTATGGTAAACACAGTACAGTCCAAGTCAATAGACGAGAAATCATTGACAGTAGCCATTGTCAACCCAGATATAATATACCACGACAGAAGGCTTCCAAATACGTAGATGATAGATATTATTTCGTAATAAGTATATTACAATATATTTATGCATAATGAAACTATGTTAGTAATGCATATGAAAAACGATGTAGTCTAATTGCTTTTCCAGTCATCACGGATCGGCGAATAATTCCTTTCATGAAGTTTTTTGTTGGTTCTAACTGTGTAAGCGTTCCGAAAAGCGGATACCACATTGTAGCAAAATTAGATAGCAATAGAGCATAAAAATTTTGCTCTACAATTTTAAATTTAACAATAGGACATAGCTATAGTTATTATATTAATGTAGTCTTGTTTAATTTTCAAGTTGGAATAGTTGCTTTTATTATCTAATGTCAGTAGTAATGGTCCTATAATGCCCCTGTATATACTATTGCGTATACGCCAGCCGTGCCCGCAGCTTTACCCGCGTGGAAATAAGAATAGATAATTGTCTTTTTTTTAAGATTCAAGCAATAAATTAAACAAATACAAAGTCTAGTAGGCTTATAGTGTAGTTTAATTCTCTTGTCAGTATATTTGTGATTTATCATGACCACAACATTTCCCGTTGAAATCAGAGAGGATTTTATTCATATCAGTAAGAATGTCGATAATCCAGGTTCAGCTTGTCTTATTTATTTATAACATTACCAGATTTTTCTGTACATTAATCATAAATAGACCGTATATACATCTTTATTCAGTAAGAATAAAAATATAGTGTCACAGGAAGATATAGACTTTTATTCACAATGAGAGAAAAGTAATTGTTTATTGTTAAAAAATAAAAAAGGCCTTGAAACAAATATTTATTATGGTAACTTTTTCTGATGTTACATTCATATTTCATACTCGTTACAGAATAGTTCTCGTTATAAATAACGATAGTACCTACCCTACATCCGTACGTAGTAGTAATATATTTTTTCTTCATTACGAGGTAGAGACATGAACATTAATGAATAAAATCGTAAAATTGGCAGTTCTTTAGCCATCTCGTTCCGCTTTTCTAATCTTGTTAAAAATGTTTTATTATCTCACATTACATTTAATGCGGTACATAATAGCTTCAATATCGCGTTTATTTTCGTTGAGTAATGCCGGCCATATTATTTAATTGTATTATGTAGTATTAATGGGTATTCATCTTCGTCAATTAAGATTATATCATTCTTTCATATTCACGTAATTTTTTTTGAATGTATCGCCAATAATAATTTCTTTATCGGTTAAACTATTAGCTATTATAATATGAATAAACTTGATAGTAAAATTCAGAAGCCCGTTGTAAATCCATATTAATTGAAAATATAAATACACAATACAACATTAATTTTGAACCTTTCGTTATACCTTCTAGTTACGGTTAAATGCAGTAGTTTTATCGAACATGGACAAGATTTATGCTGCTCAGGGACTAATTAAGTTTTTTAATGTTATTTCAGTTTACTTAAACAGTATCGTCGTTGTATAAAAATATATTTTTTTGCCTGTCCGTATGGTACTTGCATCGATACACCGTACCTACAAAGACATGTGCGACGCGTAGGCGCATGAGCCAGCACTTTGCATAAATCAAAATTAAACACACGTTGCGAGCTCTCCAAGATGTTATTTCGAAGAATGGGATGAATGAACTCCAATTTTAAGGGTTATACATTGACTAATACATTCTTATAATTCAATTTGTTTACTCTAATGAAATCCTCTTCGGAAATCTGTAAGATCTAGAGTAGTTAAAGCGAAAGAAAATATTATTGTATTTACATTACAAAGACATTGAATTTATAGTTTTTTTTTACACTGACACGGCACAGTGACTACACCATACCTGATGGAAAGCATGGTGCAGTCCAAAAACGGCAACAACCATCAACAGCAAAAAAAAAACATCGATAGCCGCAGCGATCATGCCAGCCCGCACAAATATCTCTTCATGCTTCACTTAAAAGACCTAATATCATAAGATGATGGAAACACGCTCGCCGGAAAACCATTCCACAGCCCGACCACTCGGCATAAGAAGGAGTTAGAGCACTTTTTAGTCCTAACCGGGATGTGAGTTTCTAAAAAGCTGTGACTCCGTAGACCGGCGCCCGTGGTTTTGCTATAGAAGGGAGAGGGTGGAACATGGGTTTTTTTAGAACACACAGACGGTAGAAAACGCTTATAGTTGATTAAGTGCTGTAAGATTACCAACTAATTTAATCTTTCGCATGTTGGGCCAAAAGTATTTAATATATTTTGATATATCCTTACAAATTATTGTGGTCTTAACTCACTAAGGGAATATATTATATATGACAAAATGATCAGAGGTATTTTCATAATTGTTGATTTTTTATATTTATATAGTATATTTATTATATTATATTTATTGATAATAATATAATATATCTTTTAGGTACGCAATATCTAATAGTTAATAATTTATGTTTTGTATAATAGTTTAACCTTAAACTTAACTAGGTTAAACTTGGTTCATGTTGTAAGAAACTGTTGATAAATTAGTTTTGTAAGGGACGAGTACAAATGGAAGGAAATATAACCTATATGCGACTCTACACGTGCTTCGTTAATCGGTGGCAGGATGTCTTTAAACAAACAGAACGGAAAGGCGAAGTGACCGTGTTCCGTGTCTCATGAAGACGTATGACTTTTTAGATTATTAGGTTACTTACGTGCATTGCTTACTGTTGTACCAAATGCTTCCATGGATATTTCCACTGCTTGTACTGATTCTCATAATAATCACTATTAAATATATTTTGAATAAGGGTGAACTATATTATATATTAATGTAGGCAGTTTTGGCGATGCCGAGGAAGATAGCTCAGCCTTGTCCTTGGCACTCGGCAGGCGGGAGAAGGAACACCCCGGGGGTTTAAGTCGGTGCAAGTCCGACACACCGGGGGGTGGCCCTCACTGTCCTTTGAAGGTCCGTTAGGGATTTCTCCCAGGTTACCAAAAAAGGCAGTTTTGGCGAGTAACGCTTTAATAGTGCAAATAAGATACAAAATTAAAATAGGCGCCGATTTATAATATGAATACTTATTTTTGTGATTTCGACATTTTCTTAAATGGATAAAGTAAGACAAAAGTTTTGTTAGTGAGTATCTTAGTAAACTTTATTACATATATTATACACTTCCACATTAAAATTATGTATACCATCGTACCAGTTTGTTACCTGAGGCTTACAAAAATTTACGTTTATCTCAAAAATGTATAGTAACTAGATAACAATAGTGTTCAAAATATCCTTTTTATTTAAAAAAAAGCATCTACCGAATTTTGTAAACAATATCTTTAAAATTAATTGTTTCTTTTTAATTATTGCTAAGTAGTTCTTATGACTTATTACTCATAGTTATTAGTCACATCTATTGATGTGTCTCATTTTGTAAGAATGACACATCTTTTAAAGTTTTTCTCCACGGACATCAATTTAAGATACTTTTTATTATCCTACGCTCAGTTTCAGGAACGCTCTATAAATTTTAAGACGCTTTTAAACACTAATGAAAGCACACATTTGTATGCAATTGACGATGAACTAATGTTTAAAAGCATTCTTATATTTAAGGAGTGTTTCAGAAACTGGTTGTTAGTCACTCAATTTTTACCTTAACTTCATGGATACACCAACAAACTAGCTCATTCAGCCGGCTTTGTTCTGCTCAATTCTGAAACACGATGATACGCGATACAGTGTAAATAAAATCTCTTGAATAAGTGTTTTTATAGTGTAGGTCCCTTTTAAAATATTTTATTGTGTAACACATACTGTCATTATAATAATACGTGATTATTTCTACACGCATCCGGACAGTCGTTCCCTGGATTCTACGTGGACAGTAAGGTAAGAGTTTGGTGTTTTGTGATACCCAGTTATTAAATTAGTTGGTCATCTAGTTATTTTTTTGTTATTTAACCTTAGCATGATGATCAAAACTCTCATTATTCATTCGAACATTTAAACTTTATATGTACACATTAATTAATTATATAATTCTCATTAAAATGTTTTATTACTTAATGTTTATTATTTCTAATAGTTAATATACGTGTGTTTTTAGTTGTGTATTGAATTATTTTGTTTTCATTACATTCTTTACTATAATTAATAAGATATGTAGTTAATATTGGCGTAATTAGTTCTCTGAATTTTAATTAAAAGCTTATTAGGTATTTACGCTATGCCATTTGGAATGAATTGTTCTAATTTCGTATAAGGCTTTAAAAACGACCGTTGTGTTTTAAGAGTTATAAATAAATTCACATTGGATGGATGATGTCATGGCTTGTGTTAGTGTTAAGTATGCAATAAAAATCGGCCAGTGCGTGTTAACCGTAACGGCCAAATGTTTTACTTATGGCATAAGAACATAATATAATATTATGCCAAGTTACAATAACAATTTCATATAACATGGATTATTTGAAGAAAAAGACACAGTTCTTAACATTACAATCAAAACTGTTTATGGCGACATCATTTAGAGGTTATATTGACCCAGAACAAAGGTCCCGGACCCGCAGTCCCCGCCAATGCGCAGAAGTAGTTACCTTGGGGTTTTTAGTCGGTATAAGTCCGACACACCTCGGCTGCGCAACCCCCCTGTGTAGCCGAGACGGTCCTATGAGGATTTTCCCCAAGTAAAAAAAAAAAAACAAAGGTCCCGGCGAAAAAATAGGACTTCGTATCTCGGAAACATCACCGGTTTTTACGACTAAATAGTAGTCCTTTCAATGTCGTTATAACACATTTTGACTGTAATTTATATTTTTAAATTTTTTCCTGACTTAACTAATGCTATGTTCTTCTTGCCCTATTTATTATTTACGGTATACTTAATTATAATTTTGGACTTAAGCTATATAAGAAGCATATATGTAATAGCTAAACTAATAAAGACTTAAAGGATAGATTATTAACAAATTGGACATGTTGTTTTTACTTGTTATTTTACTTAGATTTTCTAAGTTTAATTATCGATTTGAATTAAGAAAGGCAACATGATTTTTTAAAAATAATAATATAGTTAAGTCAAATGACTATAATGTTAAGTTAATAAAAATCTTTTATTCGTGTAACTAACCGTATAACTACGCTACTGCAACGCCGTTTTTTGGGAGCCCGGTGGATATCCATCTTGGATCTTCAGGGCCCCGTGTGCCAGACTACAACTGACTAAAACTAGCGGAGTATACCTCCAGTCGCAGGGTGCGCCGGGCTACGGGAGAATGCAATCCGCGGCCGGTCGCGCAATTGACCCTGATGGCAACATCAAGATATTGAGAAGGAAAAGAAGAGTTGCAAACACCTCTCCTTAGTCAAATGGTGCGCGGAAACACGCACACACCATTGGAGTATATCCAAAATAGCCGCCATTACTGCAGCGCCTTGTGTTTACCCAATTAGCTCAAAGCCCTGTTTTTATAGACGTTTGTAAGCGAATATACTCATAATTTTCTGAACATGTTTATTTTAATTCTAAGAATTTGTACTCGAAATAAAAGTTATAATAAGGGATTCATAATGCAAGGCTACCTTAAATAAACTAGTATTGTATTAGTTTACGTACCCTTCTAACAAGTAACCGGCTCACAATCAGTTGGTGCAATGGTCGAGTATGTGACTTCTGCGCTGCGGGTGATGGTATCGATTCCCGCACAAAACAAATATTTACATGGCCTACGGATAGCTGTTATGAGACTGAGTTTTTAAATGTAGAATTCAAAATAATAATGAGGGTTCTATTATTATTATGTTCGAAAGATGTGATATCTTCGCCCATTTCTGGGGTAATTCTACTTATAACCGTGGGCTTTGGCCAAACGGCAAGAAGGTTCATTATATGCTAAGAAATTTCCTGGTGAGTCGGCAAGTAATAAGAATTACAGCTTTCTGTATGATGGTATATGTCAGAGGATTTATTCCTAACTGTTATTATTATTATATATTTTTGGGATCAGTATGTATTGTTTCGAACTCTCTGAACACATTCACTAATGAAATCAGACTAAGATCACGGAATCGCTGATACTGAAAATATTTTTTATCTTATTACGCTGGCTTGACTTAGTAACTACAGTGCACCTGGTGGTAAGTACAGTGTAGTCCAACAACCAAAGCGACCATCAAAAGATGAAAATTCATTGATAGTCTTCGTCGTCATGTCGGCCCACATATACCACAACTGAAGGTCTATGAGTATAGATATATGAGTTACTGGATATACACAAGCTGATTTCGAAACCCGACAGGACAAAGCAAGTCACTATGACGGTTTTTACACTTGTGCATTGTGGTCATGACCCAGTTCGGGCAATCGCCCTACTACCAAAATATTGACTTAATATCGTCAAAAATATCACTTAATAGCCTTTAACCCCTCAATATGCTTATCGTTGTGCACGGTCAATCTTGCTCGTCAAATGGAATTAAGTATTATAATACAATTACGTATGTTGAGTGCAGGCGACGATGTACAGCTTCCGAACATTCGGCCGTTGTAAATATTATAACTAAATTTTTATTAACTCTATTTATAGTTTTAAATTAATGCTTGTACTATTTATCATGTAAAAGATGAGATGTGATTTCCTTTTTTATGTAAACTGTTCTTTACGCCAACATAATACACATATTTAAATATTGTTTGTTCCATATATACGTAGAAAGGATCTTTCAATGAAATTGTATGACTTATATAATAATGCATTGTGATGAATACAAATTTGAATTTCGCGCCTTGAACTGTCAACATGCACTGTTCTATTTAATGTGCGAAAACTCTTCTATGACTTTTGACAGTTACGGTATATACCGTTACAATTTGTAAATACAAATAATGTTTTCTCACATTTTATTAAGTGGTATAGTCATTTATTTCAATACATTGCAAATTTAAAAATTAAAAATTTATTATATAGAATGATGAAGCATGATAAATCTGGGCTAATACTTTACCAATTGTAAAGATAAATTGATAGGTAATAAGAACGAATGAAAATTACATTGAATAACAGTTACAATAATTTAATTTAATACAGTGACTCGTAAGACATATTCAATTTTAGGCACCAAAAGTGCAAATATAATAATTAAAAATAAAATCTATGATTACGTACTTTAAACACGATTTTCACAGTAACAAGTTTCATATAGTCTAACTTGTCAGGTCTGTATATTGTTTAATGTAAATAATGGACGAAAAACAATATTTTGTAATTTATAAAACATGAAAACGGTTTTATTACAAATTAAACCCGTAATCCTTGACCACACCGATGTTGATTTAACTGACTACATATAAGAAATCAATGACTCAAGATATTAAACGAAATATCAATGCAATAAAATGCACCTGGAGTAAATTATAGAGTCATATTAACTTTATCAACGCTTTTGAGAGTACAAAATAATTACTACAATTGATTCTACACGCATTTCGAAAATAAATTATACTTTTTTTTTTCGGGTAGTGATAACTGTGAGTGATGTGGTCTCATTTCAAACGCATTTAGTATTTACTGAACAAAGTAGTCAGGTCGTCACTTAGTGGTTGCTCTAAATTCAAACTGATTACCGTTAATTGTAAAAATATCAGTTACATTGAGTTGCTTACATTCCTGTCATCAAAAGTTACAAAAAAAGAATGTTAGAACATATTTCATTCTGTAGGGTTTAAATTTGGTGAATACTTTCGTGTTTTCCGCTCTAATTACGGCGCTACCAATATTCTCAGTATTGAAAAAAAAAATGTGAGAAAGTTCGTAATTTAATGATATATATGTAGGTATGGTAAGTATCAAACGGCAAGAAACTGAATCTCTGCCACTACAGTTTTGTTTGGGGCAATGTTAAAAGAAGATATAAAAAAGTAGTTAATAATAAATCGTTGAGTCGTTATTACAGAATAATAGATCAATGAGGGATTAAATACTTTCATAACAAATATCAGGGCACGATTATTTCTGGTAACATCTTAGTAATGACTTCAGAGTAGCGAACAAATTACACTTTGGTATTATAGGAACATCGTAATATATGTATATTTATTTAGTGATAGTAACTAGAAACATATAGACTTGATTTAAGTTGGAAAACAACTATTACAGTTAAAAAAATAGAATCGTTATAAAGAGAGCATAGTAAAACAATTATATAGGTAGAAATTACAAATTTTGTAATCGATAAATACATGCGTAAATTTAGTTCAGATTGTCCTACTTTATAGTTTCTGATAACCCTTTGATATAACAAAGAACTGAACCAGAGTTCACAAGATTGTTTTATAAAGTACTAGTTTCCCAGTTCACATCTGTGAGTTTTAACCCTTGTCCGGTCCTATCCCTTTATGTTAAAACAATGAAGCGGGGTGACGGAGGTCAACACATCGTCAGACACATAAAAATACTAATAAAGGCAGTGCATGACGCATTGTCGAGATAAAAATACACCGGTCTTTTATAGGGTGGGTAAAATGTAAACATTTTTTGAAGCTATTTATTTATTAAAGACCGTTTTTATCAAGTAACGTATTGTTTAAACACCGATTTAGACACAGTTCCTCGTACTCTGGGCTTTTTGAAACCTATATTTTTGTGTACGCGCGTCACTATTTCTATAAATGTCTTAATTTTCTCGTTCGGCAAATTTTATACTTGTTTCGTTCAAAGCAGCCATAACTGGTTCAATTTAGATTAGCTTTTTATTAATAATAAAATATATATATCGATAAGCTATATCCCTTACGGGGTGAGCAGAGATACATTAGTGTTTGTATCCATTATGCGCTTATATGTCGTGCCCAACGAGACCAGTAGCGCAGCTGATCGCCGTTCTCAGGGCAGTTACGCATGACATTTCTATTAGATGCCAATCGTGTTTCCTCACGATGTTTTCCTTCATCTGTGAGCACGTGGCGCCTGAATCCGTAAGTAATCTGGAAAAACTCAGAGGTACGTACCGGGATTTGAACTTACGACGATTCGCGCTGCCGCGCTTGGAAACCACTCCCTTATCCACTAGGTCACCACAGCCACATTAACAATTAAAAAGTATAAATTCATTATTCCTATTGTTTTGAAATCATTTTATTATTACTTGAAGTGATGCTTTACTCTAGTGCAAAACTTATTATTTTGCAAAAAAAAAAATACCTGAATGTATATTATATAGGGCAACTTTGTATTACTTTCCAAGGGGGTATTATATCTCTTTGCAAAAAGTCGGCTTAATTCTAATATTTAGGCTGAGATTTATAGACGCTATTTTGACAAAAGCAAATTTCAACAAAAGCTATTTTCGCAAAGTTCTCAATAAATAAATTTGTATTGACAAAAAAACTAAATATATTAGGTCCTAACATATGAAATTGGCGTTTTGTATGGGAGGAACAAAAAGTCGAATATTTTTTAATATAATATATTTAATTAATCAAAGTATGAACCATTATTTTCTATGCACTTTTGCCATCTCATAGGTAGTTCATTGATCCCTTTACTAAAAAAACCAGTCGGACGGGAATCAATAAAATCTTTGAAGGCGATTTGGACTGCCCCATCGGAGTTGAATTTTTTCCCTTGCAAGAAGTTATCCAAATTTCGAAAAAAATGGTAATCTGTTGGAGCAAGGTCCGGGGAGTACGGAGGATGTCTTAGACTTTCCAATTGAAGCTCTTCTAATTTAGTAGCCGTCTGTTGCGCAGTGTGTGGTCTAGCGTTGTCGTGAAGCAGCAGTGGCGTGGAGCGATTGACCAGCCTAGGTTGTTTAGCCGCTAGCTTTTCCATCATGGTTTGCAATTGCTGACAATAGACATCAGCCGTAATAGTCTGGCCAGATTTGAGAAAACTGTAATGAACAATACCGGCACTAGTCCACCAAACGCTTACAAGTAACTTTTTTGGGGTTAATTTTCGCTTGGGGCAGGATTTGGCTGGCTGGCCAGGATCCAACCATTGCGCTGAGCGCTTCCGATTATCGTAAAGAACCCATTTTTCATCACAGGTAATGATTCGGTTTAAAATACCTTCATTATTGTGCCGGTTTAGTAATGTAACGCAGCAGTCGACGCGCGTTTGCCGGTTTGCTTCAGTCAATTCGTGAGGTACCCACCTTTCAAGCTTTTTAATCTTCCCAATTTGCTTCAAGTGAATTAAAACAGTTTTATCACTAACATCGCAGCCTGCAGCTAACTCGGACGTGGTTTGCGATGGATCCGCTTCCACAATAGCCTTCAACTCTTCATTATCAACTTGAGTCTCAGGCCGTCCACGGGGCTTGTTCTGCAGGTCGAAATTTCCAGAACGAAAACGTTGGAACCAAAAACGAACTGTGTTTTCTTTTGCAACACGACCGCCATACACATCATTCACCCTTCGAGTTGTTTCCGCAGCACTAGTGCCACGGCGGAACTCGTACTCGTAAATAATGCGATATTTTAAGTTTTCCATTTTGTAAAATGAGTGACGCAAACAGAAAAAAAACAGAAGAAAAAAACAAATGAATGACGATCATCGAAGCACAAATACATGAGTCTATAGCTGTACAAATTTGAATTTGGAATTCCTTACCAAAGAGGAGAAATTTGTGATTAAAGTGGCCAGTACGAAAAACGCCAATTTCATATGTAAGGACCTAATATATACAGCAACATGAGTATAGCCATAGTATTCACTAAGTCAAGACCATATTGACAAAATACATGACTTGCTAAATTCTTTGACACTCATTGAGATATATAAATTATAATGTTTTTGTAAAGTCTAAGCAAACTTTAAATTGCATCTATAAACCTTAGCCTTAAAGTATCTAACGTCATGGTTTATTTGTACTTTAAGTTAAAGTTAAGTAAGATTAAATAGAAGCTTGATTTAACGGAATGAATCTAGTCGTTTCAACCTAGGGCTTTAACAACGGGTATATACAATTCTATAATATAAAATATCGATATATCAACATACAACAGACGATAATTTAAATAAAAATAACCCTTTTCAATAATTTTAAAACAGTGTCAATGTACAGTTTTGACATCGCCTACGATTTTATTATGCGATATAAACCTCTAAATATAAACGCAAGTGTCATTGCCTTATGCAGAAATCTAAATCTAAAATAACATACTTAGACATAAAACTAAAATGCGTAGCGTTCTTAATTACCATCTACGTAGTATATCAAAGGGCCGCGTCTGGTTGAGTTTCTAATTATATAGCTTTCTCTGACCTATTTATAGAAGCCGAATATTAGGTTCTGTTCACTTTCCCTATTTTTATTCTTAAATAGGGACTAAAACAATGATTTACCTTATGCGTGTCATGTTTAATTATAAAAGTTCTTATAAAGCTTCCATAAGCCAAAGACGTAAAGTTTATTTTCGAGACCATACGTTCATACTCGTATTAGTCATCTAGGTATAAGATAAACACTGTAAAATCCGCAAATCTACAGTTCATTTAATGTAAAGTATTTTTGAGGTTACGCAATTTCGTTATTAGTGTTTAAGGGATTTTCATAAATTTTAAGCTTATCGTCTATTGTGTAATTTCACAGGTCCACATATATCAAAAATTTATTTTTAGGCGGTATTTTATTTTCATTTGAAACAAAGTGAAAAGCAGTATTGATTCCTACAATGATGTTACATCTCTTGTTTAGTATCTAAAAACTAATAAAGATACTAAAAGACATGCACTAATAAAGTCAGACTGTGTATCATGTTCATACACTGTTCATTCGCTAATTTAGTGAAATGAATATTTGTAGTAATTGTCCATCAGCCTGAATTCAAGTATTTATAAAATAAACACGGAACTGTAAGACACTTTCTTAAAATATGTCTTTGTTTATCTTAGCATTAAGAGCTTTTATAAAAATAACGAAATAGTCCATCACTTTCGGATAACATCTATTTAAAAGTACGTGCCCGGCTGTCATGTTCCACTGCCACACATCATTCGCTTGTCAACAACGTTCAAGTAAGTAGGAAGCTTCTACATGTAATTGGGTCACGCTCGTTTTGTTTGCGTTCCTTTACGATGTTAATTATTCGTGTTCCACACTTGACTATTGTTTTCATTGCAAGTTTTATGCTCGTTTGTTTTGTTTAATTTAAACTAGAGAGCTTTAAAAATGCTATTATGAACGTTTATGTTGAACGATGTTTTCATTGCCTGAGCTTAACACAAAATTAAATGAACAAAATCACCGAGTTGTACTGAATAGATAGCTCATCAATAGTTAAAATTGATGGCACAAATATAATGATCTGAGTAAAACGGGATAGTGTGCTTTAGTATTATAATAATGCATAAATAATATTACAATGCCACAACAATTTAAATGGCGATAATCTTCTCACTTTGCAATAACTCTGGCTTTAAAAATATCTTTTTAAGAGCATTTCTGTTGCAAACTTGAAATTTACAAACATTTTACTAGAGCCGCTCTTGTTCTATCAACTTGCAACTGGTATAAACATGGTCGAGATGATGTAAGGAGTGACGATGCTGCGGTTAATTAATTACAGGACTTGCAGTCCCCACTAATTCGCAGAAGTAGTCACCTTGGGGTTTTTAGCTGGTACAAGTCCAGCACACCCCGGCTGCTACCCCTTTGTGCGGCCGGGACGGTTCTATGAGGACTTTCCCCAAGTAAAAAAAAAGGAGTAACGATGGCGACTGTTATTTACTGTTCTCTAGACGATCGTTGTTACACTTAGAATATATATTCTCACCATCAGGGTGTTATAAAATAGTTATTTTGTCGACATGATTTATAAAAAGCAAAACATGGTGCTTCATGAGATTGATTCCTATGACATACCGTGAGATTAAGATAATTAATAAACGTAATTCAGATTATGTTAGAGTGGAAATGCAAGGACATAACTGTAGGTAATGTACGTATCGAATGACAAAAGTTGCGTAGTGTCACGCTTGAATTATTTCTACCGTTCACATACTGTCATCGTGGCGGTAAAGTTGAGATAGCTGAGATTCTTTAATACACGTGTGACAGTTCATATGATATGTTGTTTAATCAATGTTCATTTTGTATCGAGTTGATAAGTATAAACTTTACTTAACAATGTTTTAACACCTGACCCGTTTTGATAGAGTATTACTTAGCAGTTTTTTTTTTACAAAAACATTTTCAGGTGTCAACTATAACTCGCGTTGGCAACGCAACTCATGGGCACAACTAACGTGTTACTTTCCAGTTAAAATTTGTGTCCAGTGAATTACATAAGCATTGTCAAAAATACATGTTAAAATAATAACGTATAAAAAATTGGTATTTTTTAAATTATACCGGAATTTATAAATAGGAGTGGCAGGCAACGAACAGACATACAATGTATTTTTAATAACCATCGTACCTTGTGAACAGACGGCATTAAATCAAGCCGAGTCCTGTTTGGACAGTCCCTTCGTTAACTGGGTAAGAAGATCTTGCACGTTGAAAGGTGCCCGTAAAAGGCCTCGATCGAATATTTACGCTTACAAGCCGCCTATATAGCGCAATAAAGTTCCCACGAAAAGTGGCCAATCAACTCAACTAGAACATGTAATTTTTTTAATATTACCCGTACTGAATAACGAATTAGTAATTTCAACACCGAAATAACAAAGAAACTAATCGATTTTGTGTCATAAATTGTGTTTACTGATTGTTTAAAATTTCTACTCTTCCTACTTATTGATTTATTCAAATATCTGTAATAAGGCAATGAGAGCTTTTCGAGATTTACTTTTCTATTTAGTTTAAATATTAAATTAAAAAAAAATTTTTTTTGGGTGTTTTCGGTCATCTCCTCTATCGCATTATTTGACAAACAAACCTAAGAATACGTTAAGGGCGTGTGGCTATACTCTCCTTCTTTTCCACTAGTGGTATCTGTTTTTGTTAACTTAGAGGTAGTCGCGCTTTGAAATAGTCAGGGATTTCCCCCGGGTTATCGAAAAAAAGTCGCGGACCAAAGTTAAAACAAGAAGGATATATCGATTTTAAAATTTCATTTTAGGTTTACTAAAAGAAAACGTATTTCTTTGATAATCACTCATTCAAGTACATACTCGTATTTCGTTACAAAATAGTTAGTTGTCTAATTTCCTTGGGTTTTCGTATCGCAAAAATTTAAGTATAATAATTATTTTGTTTGGAATGAGCATGGTATTGTACGTACTTATAATAATCTTGTAAAAGTTGTTGTAGGCCAATGATTAACAAACGTATTGAATGTTAACAGGAAGCAACTGTCTTGTACAACGTCGCGTTAAGTTTCAATAAAGCTGTTTCGAATCTATACATTTGTTTTGCGAGTTGAGTTGTGGTTCTTGACAACGACGTTATAAATTATTTCGACTCGGTAAGGCCTTTAGTTGCCTAAATATATTTCAAATATTTTACACGTCCCATCGGATCCACATGATTCATTCTGTCAACAACTAAAGCTGCAGTTCTTGATATCTTTAAGTACTTATTTGTAAATGCGGGTGTGTATTATTAAGGGACGAGTGGTTTTATCGAAAACCAGTGCCGGCAGTTATGGATAAAGAGATAAATTTATATTTATGAAGCAATTGTGATTTTTGGTACTTATTTCGAGTAATGAACTCTGCGAAAAGTTATTCATAATAGTTTATTATGAAACGAAAAATATTTATAAAACAATACTTATTACTCTATGTTATATTCGTTCGTTATTCGTAACCTGTCATAAATTGTGTGCTTAGTGTGTTTGTATGTTTATGTTGAAAATAGAGTCTCACAAGAGACATTGTTATAATTTTACTGATTGATTAAACCTGTCCAAAAAATACATGTACATTTATGTTTTTTTTTTCTATCAAGTAAATTTATATGCGAAATATATAACAAACTAATGTACAATGTCATTAACAGGTAAACAACAACAATGGAGAGTACAGTACGAGGAGTTTACCTCGAGTCCGGTTAGATAGCGGGACACCGACGGGAAACGCAGGAGTAAGGTTAAGGTGTTGGGCTGCGCCGCCTTCCATTACCGAAGAAGAAGTGGAAGACGATGTTGAAGAAGATGCTGTATCATTACGAGCTATGCCAGCACAAGGTAAGTGATTCAATAAAATTGTACTGATTGGTATAAAATGGCAAATTTTTATTTAATGCAATTTTAATTACAGCGCCATCTAGCTACGAGTAGCTTTTATGTTATTCTTATAAGTGCAATTCATAAGTTTGTAAGCTATGTATGCTGTCAATAGATGGCGGTATAGTAAAATAATAGTAAAGTTATAATATACAGATGGCGCTGTAGAATTATATGGCAGCTAGAAATATATATATATGATTTTTTTAATCAAACATTTAGGTTCTATTAATTTAAAACGCACATACCATTTTATACTTTTTTATACTTAAAGATTTATTTTTGAACTGGCCAGTACATTGTTGGCCGGGATAGACCTTAACAAATAAACCGGGCGAGCGGACGAACAGTGAGGTGCTCAGCTGGCATACTTTAAGATGTTAAACAGGCCGCCAGCTATCCAGACGTAAAATGCTACTGTGGTCTATAAATTAGTACCAATGATGCATTACCGTTATCGAAAGACAGTTTTTAATTTTTCGAGGTAATCCGTGTTGATTGATTCGTGTCTCTTTTTCTGATATTTAAGTACGAGTATATCATTTGATCTTGATTTTTCCTTATCAAATCAACTTTATTTATTTTTCACTATTGCCATTAATATTAATCATTTTTATTAATTTTTAAGCGAGCTAGAGCTTTATTTACCTTTACCTCAGAGCACGGCAGTGGCGTAGCTTGCCTTAGACAGATATGAGCTGGCCTTAAAGTCGGTTACATAAATTAAGAGTATAGTTTTTCTACGAAAAGGGTAAAATGGCTCACTCGCATTAAAGTAAAATAATTATATACAGATTATAAACTATTACTTCCAATTATGGTCCCGGAAGAAATTACTTTTTTTACTTTCGTAATTTTTAAATGAAAGCTTATTTATGCATGTTGAGCGCTTTTTTGGAAGGGACGGTCAATGACTGAGTTTGCGAATAATATTTTACGAATATTTGCTTACACATGTTCGGGGCTCTTGCATGGGGGAGCCCCGTATCGTTTATACGGCTGATACCTACGTCTATGGTCTACGTCTAAGTCTATACAGTTAGCCAGTAAACAAGAGGGTGTTGTCATCAAAATGACGTGTCATTAGTCGCATCAGGAACGGAACCGACAGACGTCGGGAGCAGGCACCGTGACGCGTCCCCGAGCACTCACCCGGCACCAATCGATTATACGAGTTTTATGCTGCTGCATACTTGGGGATTTTTTTAACTAAACTTACCGTAGATAACATTCCTAAAACATTTACCGTAGATACTTTAACGTTTACAAAAAGTAGGTTGAGAGATATTTGAAGAGATTGTGATGTTACGGGAACCACTCATATTTATTTTATTTATTAATTCCTTGAGAAACATTAAATACTAGCATTAACACGTTCGTGACTGGCGTTGAGAAAAAAATCTTGAACCACAGCTCATGGAATTTAAGTTCAATAAACTATTATTATAAAGAATTAGAATAATATTTTATGTGATTCGTTATCTTTACAATTTTTTTAAAAGGAATGTTATATATGGTTTGTTTACCTATTATTATTAAACTATATTAATTTCCTTTATAAATGTTATTTTGTCATATAAAAGTTCATTGACTTTATTTAACTCATATACGTAAGCCATTTAAAGGCAGCAATTTTCTTATTCAATGACTAAAGCATTATTAGTCATTTCTGGTATTCCTTGGAATTATGTGTTTATGCCTGAATATTTTATTTAAAAAACTATGTTATACTTAATAACTGGGGCAGTCACTTAATCAATCACTTAGTCAGTTAGTCTTGTTAAGCTGATATAAAAATCAATTTTATAGAGAACCAAGATCCCGAAATAAAGGTTTTATATTTTATGTAGTACTTGCGCTTGGCACTACAGTTTTTTTCTATTTATGACATCCTTAATGCGGTGCGAAGAATGTGCTTAACGAAATATTATCTGGTTAACCTGACTCTTGCCCACACGAACTTTGCTTCAAAGAAAACACGGTGATCAACGTTGTCGGAAATAGAGAACGTTGCCGGTAGGTAACAAAAATTGAAATCTAATTTGGTACCAAAAAAGTTTTAGTTACATTTTATTTATGCTTTCATAAACTTTAAAGCCGATAATAACTTTATAGTATTAAGAACTGCTTGTACAAACAAAATCTAGTTTAAGTTAGTACAAAAACTTACTTAATTGAAGCGATTTAATTCGATCTTAATGATGATTTAAACGTAACAGTTGATAAAACTAGATAATGTTACTGTGCAAGACAATAAGTACAATTTTTTTTTTACACTGTCTAGACATAGTGACTACAGAGTACCTGATGGTAAGTACAGTGTAGTCCAAAAACGAAAGCGACTATCAAAGGATGAAAATCAATTGATAGTCTACATCGTCATGTCGGCCCTCGTATACCCCGACTGAAGGTCTCTAGGTATATGAGCTACTGGATATACACAAGCTGATCCCGAAACGCGAC
Source organism: Automeris io (assembly GCA_036320925.1). Lineage (NCBI taxonomy): Eukaryota > Metazoa > Arthropoda > Insecta > Lepidoptera > Saturniidae > Automeris > Automeris io. The sequence goes on from JAUDJH010000024.1 coordinate 3,823,856, forward strand.
AAGCCGAAACTGGTCACTATGACGGGCTTTACACCCATGTACTGTGGTCGCGATCCAGACGGGTGCCGACGCCCTACCACCTCGCTGCTGCTCGTTTAGCACCACCCAGGAGTCACGTGTAGGGAAACTAGGGTAAAGCCTACGGACGCGAGCAGCTTCGACTCCCAAACCCACTACACACAAACTACACTAAATAACCTTTAATATAAGTTTCAACTAGGTTTAATTTGCTGGTGCAAACCACCGTAACAGATCAAATTATGTTTCTTCGGCGTATTGACGTTTTATCTAGTTTAAGCACCACATGCTCACCGGTTAGGGAAAACGTCCTGAGGAAACCCGCATGGCATCTAATAGATGTGTAATAATGCTGTGAGAACGGCGATCAGTTGCACTACTGTCCACGTTGGACACGACACGTAAGCGCAAAATGGATACAATCACCAATGTCACTCTGCTCACCCTAAAAGGGAAATAACTTGACGTCTATATTAATCTATACTAATACTAATACTAATCTATACTAATATTATAAAGCTGAAGAGTTTGTTTGTTTGTTTGTTTGAACGCGCTAATCTCAGGAACTACTGGATCGAATTGAAAAATTCTTTTTGTGTTGAATAGACCATTTATCGAGGAAGGCTTTAGGCTATATAACATCATGATGCAACTATTAGGAGCGAAGAAATAATGGAAAATGTGAAAAAAAACGGGGAAAATTATTCATTCTTGAGGACTTCCATTGCGTGCGCTGCGAAAACGGTTCAAGATACGATAAATATATGTAGGAAAGAATTATTCCTCTTGAAATGATCTAAAAAAATGTACATGACAGTATATGTCTATCTTTTAAGATTAAGTCACTAGAACCGTTTTTATTATAGTAATAAAATGTGGTCGAAATTAATGCATTATTTGTTAAGAATTGTATCAACGTAATAATATTAATCTTTATCCAAATAAATGTGTTGTTGATTAAGAGCATTTAATTGTGAACAAAATTGTCTTTGACATCACTTAATTTCAATGAACATCTTAGAAGATATTACAAAACTTTCTATAGCAAAACAACGTTTGCCGGATCAGCAAGTATTTTATAAATTGAGAAAACACTTTTGGAATATTTTCGCGGTTATCACTGCTTACATTCGTAAGTCCCCCGTAGATCTCGGGATGATGTTAAATTAATAGAAGTGTGACGGTAAGGTATCGACCGACTGTACCGTGACCACAATATTTTGGTTGGTCACGTTAGGAAATAGGCTCGTGTACATACAGTGCTTTGGTCAGGCGTATTTTGCAATCAGCCATGGCTTATGAGTGAACACGAGACTCACGAATTAACCCAGACACTTTCCGCCTTGGTATATTTAGCTCGGCATGACAATACGCTGCCAATGATTTATCATTTCTTGAAATTCACTGTCGTAGTGGGACAAAGCTTACCAAGAGGTCGAAATTACACATTTTCTCTAACCACTATAAAAATTTAAAATAAATATAATAGCAAAAGTAATATATTACATATTTTCATAATAGAAACGACGAAGTTGTAAATTTTTACTGCTGAGGTAAATCAAATTGCTCATTTTACGTCCAACATTGTTTCATCGACAGTATAGTTTTTGGTTGGTTTTCTGTAAACCATAAAATTATGATTTTTGTGAGTAACGAAGTTTGAAATTTAGGTTAACTTTTTTTAACGTATCTAAAAGAGTAACAATCTTTCGCCACGCGGTAATTTGTGAGTTCTTCCGCGTTTTACTACGGTTTGTTATGCTGACGAACGTTGTCGTGATGGAATAATAGTGCCTTTCAAGCAATTAAGTAGCTTTACTTAGTAAACAGACATTTAGTACTTCTTATATTTATGTAAAACCGATAAGAATATATATGTACCTCATTACAAATAATTAAAATTGCATATCTTTCCAAAGCCTGTTGTTACTGTAAAATTTATTTTAAACCCTGACTAATAAGTTTTTTTTTATAATAACTTTGCTACCGTAATAATGCTAATAGAAAACTGTAAAATATATGGAATTGAAATAACATGACGACATCATATTTCGAAAGCTTATGTAGATTGACGTTTTACACTGTCTGCTAGCGTGATCGTTTATCGAATACTGCTTTGTCTAGGCTCTCGGATAATTTAGTTTTGGCGCTGGTCAGAAACCTTCCGCTTCGACTAAAACGTCGCGCTATTTTGGCCAAAACCAAGAATTTTGCCGAAGCTGCACATTTTCGATAATTTTGATTTCAATTTGTTTTATTGATGACTACTAAAGAAAAAACTTATTGTCTTTTGTTAATTTCTTAAATATAAAATCAATGGAGATAAAACACGTGTCATGTTGTATTGTTCTGCTTTTTATTATTTCCGTATTTCTTTGTAATCTATTCTTCATTAATCTGCTTCCTCGAAGAAAAGAGCTTCCGCGTACTTTTAGTTCCTAATTGATTGTTTCAATATAATACGTTAGGTACTGATTATAAGTCGCTCCACATCCCCATGATGTCGGAAGTTGGCTGATCTGTATTGAGACATCATCTTATAATATATTAACTCTTATAAGATTGTGCATTGTTTTTACTTTATTGCTTTACACTTTGTTTTTTAAATTAATTTGATTAACCTATGGTTTTATAGTCTTAAAATACATTTATTCGGATTGTTGTTATTTAAAGAAGTGTCATATCTAGTTGGTAGAATTATTATTTTTACAAAAATAAAAAAATTAAAAATTAAAAACTACAATATCTACAACTTTCATTTTTGATTGAAACGAAAAATATTAAAACCTAAAATATTCGAGTGGTCATTACGAAAATTGTACTTTTGATATACGAATACCCAAAATCAACCTAAACCTATAAGTGTAGTGCTGTACTTAAATTTCCCTTGTGCATGCGTTGAAGAATGGAAGAGAATGTCTGGTTTTAAGTTAATCAATTAATGTGGAAAATTTTTGAATAAATTTTTGGTTGATGACTTCCGAGTTGACTCAGAACAGTAATAGGGAAGATATGTTATTTGATTTTACGGCTATTATAAATATATTTTTATTTCTAGTGCACGTATGGGCATATCGAATATTTGTATCGAGTGTTTAGTAACCAATATTTAAGCTATGCAGTTTTTCTGTAAATTATTTACAGTTTTTTTTTAATTTTATATCCTACCAATCATTATAGTTATTATTAAATTTACGTATAAAACTATAATATTTATTTATTAATTTGTAGAAATTTCTTACTATAGATGATGTTATAGTTTTGGTCAAATATATATTATAGAGATTGTGAATTGACCTAGTAAATATATCATCATCATTTACATACTTGTATGTTACAAGATTAGCTTACGTAAAAATTAGAAAATGCATTCCAGACAAGTTATAGCTATAAAATCACCTTTTTATATGTATCTACATCAAATAGTTGCATGTAATTTTATAAGTTGTAATTGTAAACCATGGTAGACCGGATAAAGAACTGAAATGTGAAACATGAAAACTTCCGAGCTAGATCTGTTTCTTTAATTATTGGAATGAAATCACAATTCACTGGTGCCTGTTGCTAATTCCATAGAGAAACTATTGGTTTGATTTATTAAAGTGATAAAAATATATAAAAAGAAAAAGCACAGAATATAACTTAAAACCTAGAAGAATGGGTTAGTGAAGATAGAAAACAACAAATGCAAATACCCTATATTGTGATGATATCTATAATAAATTATCTTTTTTAACTCAAGCAGAAGTCTACCATGATAAAGTGTTTTATTTTAAAAATTACACTTAAACAGAGTTCTGCGTGTGCGAGGCCAGTACCAATTGCTACGTGGCCAATCCAGAACCAGGTATGTTTCTTTGTGGTGACGAATCACGAGGACTAATATGGAAGCTATAACCCTTTCGGCTTACACATTCACTGTTCCTGAGAACACTGACGTTCAACCTGAATACTAAACAAATAATATACAATTCATTGTCTACAATAATCCTTCCTACTACATAAGTTCCAGTATTTGTCATATTCATTTAACCGACAATTTTTTATAGTTAGTTTTTTATAGTTTAAGTTTTATTTAAATAAACTTGTTTAATATGAAAATCAAAATGATTAGAATGTGGATCATCCCCTTTTTTTATTTTGACCTCTCCACGCGTAATGGTAAGCATTCTGCACACCAAAGAATGGTTACGACTATAAACTGGAAAGAAAACCCTGCGGGAATACCATTTCCCGCTCCGTTTAATGCAGTGACGTGCATATGGTATTTGAACAAGGTAGGCAGTATTCGCGTAACTAATATGAATATTATATTATTATAGTAAACATTATATTGTTCTCAAAGGAAATAAACATGGCGTAAATATAGAACGGGTATGAATATGAATATCTTCTTTTTTTGTTTAACTTTAAGTTATTTACTCTAGTTTTATTTGTTGTAAGGGCATGCAATGTTTTCAGGCACCTATAGAATGAATGCAACTGATTTAATGTACCTAATATTATAGGACGTTGGAAACACACTCTCCAGAAGACCCTTCCATAGCTCAATGATTCGACAAAAGAGTTGAAATTAAAATAACTTTAAATTAAACTGTGTTTATATTTAATAAGAAATATTTGTAAAATTTCCATTTGCGACGATAATATAAATAGTAAGGACAAATTAACCATAATTACTGCATGTTACCGTATTATATTAATACATTTTAATCGGTTTTTGTAATATGGTAAACCTACTATTTATATGTTCCTTGGAAATTTATTATTTAAGATTGTTTTAACATATTTGAAACCAGGAAAACTGACTTGCTCGTGTCGACGGTACTTACCGTAAAGAATTCTGAATTTATAATTGGGACAACGTGATTATACAATCATCAGTTTTTTGTGTTCATCCTACAAGGAAGCCTTTTTTGTAACTGTTCTATTATAGATCAATGTCATTTTTTCATTTCCTCTTCTGCCATAAAACCAGGTGGTAAGCAAAGGTTCCAATTCCCCACAAAATAAATTAATACATGAGCTTTATTAAATATACCCGTTTCATAATAAACTGTTCGGAAAATATTGCAAATCTGCCAACCAATAGGAAGTTCTGATTAAAAAATATCTTGTATCTCACCCGTACGAAACAACAGTTTTATTCTTTCATTTAATATTAGTTTTCAATGAAAGCATCATGATTTATACTCGTGCAGGCTAGCTGATGTTATACGATAACTGTGTTTAAATATAAATAATTCCTTATGCTACAACAAATCTTTTGTATATATATATATATATCGGCACATTCTAGCTGAATTTTTGAAGACTAAAAATATATAGTTAATTTAGCAAGGCCATCAACGATCCACCATCACTTACTATCTGGTGGGATCAACGTCAGTCATAAGTCTCTTTATAATAATATTATGCGATAATCCTTTACGTGTTAACTGCTTGCAATTATTTATATTGTCTGGATAAAGTGGCTTCACCGCACCTGATGGAAAGTAGAGTATAGTACAAGAACGGTAGCCAAGGGATGAGAATCCATTAAATGTCGCCATTGTCATGCTGGCCGACAAACATAACAACTAAACGTATGTAGGCATATAAACAACTGAATGTACACAACCTGACCTTAGTTAATTTGAATCAGAGAGCCAGTTTTCAAACCTTAAATTCTTTCTAAATCTCATCTGGAACAAATTTCACTTGCAAATATAAAACATTATATTATTGGGCCGTAAGATACAAAATCACTTAAAGTAGACGGAAAATAAATATAGAATATATTCTACTTTTGATTGATATATGTGAGTACGCCGAAAGGTACTTTATTATTTACGCATTTAACATTTATTTTTGAACTGGTTTTAAAAGATTTATCATTCTGATCAGTAGTTTCAAGGTAAACGAATATCTAGCCGGCTGTATTATAAATACCTTTTATCTATGAATTCTAGTGTCAATTAAAGACTTGGGTATCCAATGTATCTTGGTACGGACATCCCCTTAAAAGGATAGCAATCTTCGGATGATCGTGTTCATGCCATTCGTTTAATATTAATCGTTCAAGATGGAAATTAATATTTAGTACTGCCATATGCTAAAAAAGCACAAGGTCTTTCGTGTATCATGTCATGAATTATAGTCATTGATCTGAAGTTTAATTCTGCAATTCAAATAAAAACTTGACATTTCTTTTAAATGGTTTTATTGAAGCTCACTTTGTAAATTATATCTTCACGCTAAGTAACTTTCGGGGTGGTTAGACATGCATTAGAATTGTATTGTAACTTACCGTGATTAAAATTTCTAATAATAATATTAAACCTTCACGCTATATCCCTTTTGTGGTGAACAGAGGTACAATTGTATATTCTTGACCTAAGTAGGTTTGCTATACAGCTGATTTGTTTGTTTGGTTGGTTTGATTTGATATAAGAAAGAATAAAGATTCACTGTTAAATATTGTTATATGTTCTTAGTTTTATCGTCGTTCTGATATGAATAGTATATGTGCAATGCGCAATATTTACAGTATTATATCATTTATTTTTTCATTAATGACACAGTCCATGATTTTTATTTTATATAGAGTTTAGGTAAGTTCAGTGATAATGTAGCGATTTTAATCTATATTTAAGATCAAAGTTCCCAAGGTTTTATTCCATATTTTTATTTTGCTTTTCCATATTTTATATTTATATACATTTGTTGTTTATTGTATTTAATCTATTTGAGAATAAAACAGTAAAAGTATACCGGAATATAGTGTATATATGTATAGTATAGTTACTATACTATACATAGTATAGTTTTGTACTGCATTATGTAACGAAACAACATGAAATTTGTTTTTTGGTAACCCGGGGGAAAATCCTGCATATAACCATCTGGGCAGCTGTGAGGGCAGCAACCCCGGTGTGTCAGACTCCTACTGACTAAAAACCTTCGGGGTGCTCCTCTAATCACTTTATCCGGGCTTGGGAAGCGCTATTTTTCTTGTTGCCCGGGGACCGAATTGTCTTTTAAGGCTCCTTCTCTTGGAGAAGTGTGTGTAAACGAGCAGCAGACTTCTTCAAGTCTACTGCCCGGCTTTTGTCATGGAGGCTGTCGTTTTCATTGCGTGGAAATGTATGGTATTCCTCGAAAACTACATGACCCGACTCACCGCGGCCAAGATACAACGAATGGTTCATAGATAACGTGTCTATGAAGATTTGCTGCTTCTTGTTGCGTTATATATAATATATTTTTGAAAGAACAATATTCTTTCGTATTTTTTTCTGCTATATCATACCTATAGTTTCACAATACGGTCTTATCCTTATTAGCTTTAATATTTTAAAATGCTTATGCGAATAAATTAAAGCGTAAAACATCAGAAGTTTGGTCATCATATAATTTAATTGCATTGTACCGACAAATCGGAAAGGGCGTTTATGCAAATATCAGCTCGACCAAAATAGGTAGCAGCCGATGCGGCAAATGATTCATCGATATTTTTCGATATTCAATAGTGATGCATTTCCACTATACGTATCGAATGGGCCAGACTGCGACATTGTGCCGGGACCCGTCGCGTTGGTACCTTGCAATGGTAATTTCTGTAATAGGGTTGTCGCGTAAGATAGACTGCTTGCATTTGTTAGAAATAGTTTATATTTCACGTTATTTTGTACTTCAAGTTTTTAAGTTGAAGCTGTTATATTTAATTATATATTAAATAATTCGAAAAGAAAAAAACATAAAAATTCAAGCTCCGCTTATATTAGGTCCTTACATATGAAATTGGCGTTTTTCGTACTGGCCACTTAATTCACAAATTTCTCCTCTTTGGTAAGGAATTCCAAATTCAAATTTGTACAGCTATAGACTCATGTATTTGTGCTTCGATGATCGTCATTCATTTGTTTTTTCTTCTGTTTTTTTCTGTTTGGGTCACTCATTTTACAAAATGGAAAACTTAAAATATTGCATTATTTACGAGTACGAGTTCCGCCGTGGCACTAGTGCTGCGGAAACAACTCGAAGGGTGAATGATGTGTGTGGCGGTCGTGTTGCAAAATAAAACACAGTTCGTTTTTGGTTCCAACGTTTTCGTTCTGGAAATTTCGACCTGCAGAACAAGCCCCGTGGACGGCCTGAGACTCAAGTTGATAATGAAGAGTTGAAGGCTATTGTGGAAGCGGATCCATCGCAAATCACGTCCGAGTTAGCTGCAGGCTGCGATGTTAGTGATAAAACTGTTTTAATTCACTTGAAGCAAATTGGGAAGATTAAAAAGCTTGAAAGGTGGGTACCTCACGAATTGACTGAAGCAAACCGGCAAACGCGCGTCGACTGCTGCGTTACATTACTAAACCGGCACAATAATGAAGGTATTTTAAACCGAATCATTACCTGTGATGAAAAATGGGTTCTTTACGATAATCGGAAGCGCTCAGCGCAATGGTTGGATCCTGGCCAGCCAGCCAAATCCTGCCCCAAGCTTAAATTAACCCCAAAAAAGTTACTTGTAAGCGTTTGGTGGACTAGTGCCGGTATTGTTCATTACAGTTTTCTCAAATCTGGCCAGACTATTACGGCTGATGTCTATTGTCAGCAATTGCAAACCATGATGGAAAAGCTAGCGGCTAAACAACCTAGGCTGGTCAATCGCTCCACGCCACTGCTGCTTCACGACACCGCTAGACCACACACTGCGCAACAGACGGCTACTAAATTAGAAGAGCTTCAATTGGAAAGTCTAAGACATCCTCCGTACTCCCCGGACCTTGCTCCAACAGATTACCATTTTTTTCGAAATTTGGATAACTTCTTGCAAGGGAAAAAATTCAACTCCGATGGGGCAGTCCAAATCGCCTTCAAAGATTTTATTGATTCCCGTCCGACTGGTTTTTTTAGTAAAGGGATCAATGAACTACCTATGAGATGGCAAAAGTGCATAGAAAATAATGGTTCATACTTTGATTAATTAAAAATATTATATTAAAAAATATTCGACTTTTTGTTCCTCCCATACAAAACGCCAATTTCATATGTAAGGACCTAATATAACCATTTAACAGTGACATTGGACGCTCGAGTTCTGTTTACACATAGAAAACCAAAAGTTGAACTTTTGATGAGTCTTGTCCAAATATTTTCTACTGTCATTTTGAAATTTTTAGAAATATAGTTTACTGACATTCACTATAATTATATCGATTAAATCGTTATAGTTACACATACTTTTATCGAATGGATGTTTCCGGTGGTGGTATCAACATGGATTAACAAAACTTCTAGATTGACTAATATTGTATCCACGGACGATCGAGTGGTTATTGTGTTACTAACCTAACCCGGGTAATTTCGTACCGCCTATCAGTCAATAAATGACGTGTTAAAGTTTAGCGAAAACTACTACCCCTCTTTTAATCCCTGTCTTCTTTACCCACTGTAGCCTTTATATTATATCAAAAAACCAAATATTAAAAAATTCATAAATGTATCCCGTTCTTAAAAATAATAGTTTATCTGTAGTAAATTGCATTCCCTATTTCAATTCCCTATTTCCCTTCAAGCATTATTTTCGCAACGAAAGGTAACCTATGTTAGTCTCTAAGGTCTAGTCTATTCTATTCTATGCTAAAATTCATTAAAATTGATTCAGTCGTTTTCATATGAAAACGGAGTATACATATCGAGGGGGAAAGGCTATATATATATATATATATATATATGTATATATATGTATATATATATTTAGAATCGGTAAAAAACGCTGATTAAGAATTAATATATATATATTACTATATCACCAAAAAATGTCGCTTAAATCAAATAGCCTTTCACCCCTCGATATGTTTTACAACAAGGATAGGATATGATAATATTTGCGACACCCCTATATTTCTCTGACTCAGTGGCAGTAGCAGTAAACGCAACGGGCGCGCGCGTCGCGTCAGTGTGTTACGCCGCTTCCGACTTAACAGACTTCGGAGTTCGGCGGCGATCGGATTTTCATTTTCAAATCTCTGATTTGATCGGATAGCTAGACCGCAAAAATCCTTTTCTAAACGTACACAGTACTTTTTTAGTCTAAAAGTATTAAGTGCAGTGCGTAATAACCAACTGTTTAGTGATGGTGAAAATTCATGTTTGTTTTGATCAGCTGTTATGGTGTTTTTTGGTTGCGTAAAGTTTCTGTTGGATTAAATTTTCGGTAAAAAAATTAATATACGTATTATAATTAAATAGTATTCTGTCTTATCATATACACATACTGTAAGAAAGACCATGCTCAATAACTTTCCTTAACCGCAAACATTTATAGAAGATAAGCGCATGATCTAGCAAGATAAACCATCAAACGTAAATTAACGCGTAATTGTTTCTTCCGCTTTAACATTTATCTTCGGTTCTTAATTGAAAGTAATGACATCCATTAGAACAATGCGTAGTAGTTGTTTGTATACAAATATTATTTACTAATATTTTATTTAACAAATAACATTTATCATACTACGATTCTACATAAAAAGCATGCTAAAATTACTATTCACGATGAACATTTAAAATATACACGTAGTATATTGTATTTATAAGCTGAGTGTTGCAATTAGTATTTATTATAAGAATAAACAGGGATTAAATGTTTTATTACCCTATTTATGGCTGAAATAGGTTATGTTTATAGGTTTTATTATAAAATATTATATTGTTGTAAAAACATTATCTGTATATATATATTAGTTTGAGATAGAGATCACACAGTTATCTGCGATTCGCTCTTACCACGAAACGTTATTTTAATTTGGAATAAAAAAAAATACAATATTCCATTAAATATTGGTTGGTTTTTACTCCGAGAACATGAGTGACAAAAACTTTTCACGCTTTGGGCATAACTTGTTTAAAAGAGTAATACTTGAGTCCTTCAGTTAGAGATTTTTTTAACTTTTGTTGACAACGAAAGAACACCCAATGTGAGTACAGATCTAAATTTGGGCGATCACCGGATGAAATCATAATAACTTACACGTTTCTGACAAATATATATAAAACATTGATAAATTAAATATAAATGACTATTGTCATCATCGACATATAAGTAAATATCGTTAATAAATGAGATTTCGTAAGCTATGGCGTAACAGATATATAATCATTCGATTGAGATAAATGATAGTTTGTCTTCAAGTCGTATTTTTGTTGTCATAATTTAGACATATTTTGTTTAAAAATATACCTATAGTTGAAGACCAATAGCGTTCATCCTGTAGAAGCTTTTTTTATGCTTGAATAAATATATTGATATAAAATTTCGTCAAATTTGGTTCTGAAACTCTAAATCTAGTAATTACCGGATTTTATGTCAATATATTCGTATTTATTAAATGTCCAAGTGTAACAAGGTCATAATTTTTATGCTTATATTGGACGCACGCCACTGTCGAAGATTACGTTAGATTTTGGGAAAACAGACGCGATCTACGGTGATGATGGCGCGGTCGTACAAACGTAGTGGTCGTGTCTGAGGACTCTCGTAAGCTACCCAGTAGCGTTCATTCCATAAATGTATGAAAGCATTGCATGCCCTTACGATAAATAAGCATGGAATAAATTTCTTTAACATAAACAAACAAACCCTTTATATTCATATATATTCTCTTTTCACGCCATCTATCTTCCCTATAAAACTAATAAAATAGTTATTATCATTATACAATTTTCACATTCATTATGTGAATCTGCCTGCTCTGTCCAAATACTCTATGCACGTCACTGAAGCTACCATTTTACTACAACATCGCAGCAACTATCCGCCACTATAGACCGCGTCTGTTTGCCAAAGCTGCTATGAAACCCGAAAGGATTATCTCATTCCTTTCAGGTTTCATATTACTCTGCAGGGTACATAAATGGGAAATGCGGCAGGAGAGCATGATAATTCATCAACTATTGCAAATTCTAATGCTATTTACATTGATGATTCGTTTATTTATTGCTAGATGAACAAAATTTTTGGTGAATTTAAAGGAATCTTACTTGTTTCCAAATCTATAAGGCATGCACATTCTCTAGTTGATTGGGATGATAGTTAAGCGATCGTTATCTAAACAACGGGACGTGGGTTTGATTCTCAATTCAACTTTAGGTAATTTTTCTGGTCCTGTGTGTTTGCTTATAAAAAGTCTAGTGTTGAGTAATGTTTTTTAGAAAAATGAAAAACAAGTAACTCGATTCAAAATACCGGAGCTTTTGTCTATAATATTATAGTTGATGAGTTAAGTTGAGATACATTTAATACTGTTCATAATTGGATATAATAATATTTAATATCCATGTGGAAGATAGCAGAACTTAATATAGTATCAACAAGCTGATTGTGATAACAGCGTCGAGGAACTGTGTTTATACAATATGCAATTATATTGTTAATTACACCCAGACCCGTTCATTTTATAGCAATTACTATGATATAAAGTAAGGGAAGTGCTCCCATTTTAAGCCTCTCACTTTGTATGAAGTTTTAAAACTCTTGTTTGATTTTCTAATGGAAAATTTGTAATATAGTTTTCTGTGATTCGATGTGTGGTTGATAACTATATTCATGGTAACTATATTCATTAAGCTCAGAGCATTAACATATAATATTATAATATAGATGTATGATTTTTTTTTGGTAGCCCAGAGGAAAATCCTACATACGATCATCAGGGTTGCTGTGAGGGCAGCGACCCCGGTGTGTCAGACACCTACTGACTAAGAACTACCGGGGTCTCCCTCTGATCACGTCACCTAGGCCTGGGAAACCATATGCGTCCAGTCGCCTGGGAAGCGATCCACCTTATTCAGGTTTCTTCTTGGGGAGGGGTGGGTGTAGAGAGCTCTCGCCTCCAACCCTTTCAGACGGGCGGCGCGCCGAATACTGCACACCATCTCCCTCTCCTCCGGACAGCGGATTCCCTCAAGTCTACTGCCCAGAAATATAGACGTTCCCGTGGCTCTGCTGTCCTGGGAAAATAATACGTGTACAGCCTACGCTCACACTGAACATTCCAAATATTGGTGGAAATTTTATGAAATGAACGGTTTCTAAGAATACCACTTACATACTACATTTTAACTTTAGCAGTATTATAGAAATACTGGCGTAGATTTATTACAGTAATCGCTGGTAGATCACTGTTAGGTTCTTTTCACTGGCTGGCACCCCAAGTCGAGGTTCGTACCCACAGGGGTGCCCTTGCGTTTCCGCACACCCATAAATCGCTGGCTGAGCACCTTCTGTGCTTGTCCTCTCTGCCCGATTAAGTTATAGAGGCCTTTACCGACCACCACCGTAGTGTCTGTCAAAAAAAAAAACGGTAATGATACTTTACTGTTGTTTTTATTTCATACTGTAATACGCTTATTTCTTTAGAGAAATGATTCCATATACCGAATAATGCTACCAAGTCATTTTTATTTTTACTATTAATGTTATTATTTATTACGTCATAATAGCGGACTCAAAATACTACTACATTTAATTAATGTGTAAACGAATGTGACGTAGAATTCCCGGTTTGTCTGACACAAAAAGGATCATTTATCATGGGCATCCGTTTCTTAAGAGCATGTGTTGCGTAGGAGTGTTTCAAACGACACGTACTCACTAATATCCTCTTGTATTAATTGATATGTTGTTATTAAGCTTTGACTGGCTCTATAATATAAAGAACAAAAAGTTTCTTTATCTGAGATTAGTTCAAGCAATCGATACAGTATCTATAAAGTTTTGTCTTGTATGAAAACAGTTATAACTGCATAGAAAATTATTTATTTCAAGTTAAAACAATTGATGTAGCTGTAGTGGCGTAGTGGATACGAGATCGGTATCCATACACGACGACGCTGGTGGTCGTAGGTTCGTAGCCCGTAAGGTTACCTCTGGGTTTTTACAGATTAAGTACGGAGTGAGTCATCACATGCTCTTCGGTGAAGGAATGCGTGAGGAAACCCGCATGGCATCTAACATATATGTCATGTGTACTAGTGCTGTGAGAACGGCGATTAGCTGCGCAATTGTTCACAATTGGCAAGAAATATAAGCACAAAGTGGATACAACTAATGTATCTCTGCTAACCTCAATAGGAGTATAGCTTGTTGATCTATTATTATTATTAAAGCAATTGCTAGAAATAATAAAAATATATAAAACATAAGTATTTGATTTTTTTTTTATAAAATCTCTAAGACAGAAATGACTTGAAATTATTTGTTGAAAAAAGCTTTTGTATGGTATAACAGTGGATAACCTTGACGACAATTATTATGCAGTTATTATGATAATGGCGAATAGAATTACAAATCTTAAATTATCCAAACAAGTATGTACTATAAGGAGAATGTCATTAATATTGCATCTATTTATTAATGGCTTTTATTAAACTAGTAAATGAAAATATTTATAGGTACATGACTATGTTATATCTAATAATTTTTAGATTCAAAGGTATTCTTACGTTTTATTAGGTATAAAGTAATTTCAAATTATAATGGACATGGAAAACCCCGACTATTTCCACTCTGACGGCCCGGAAGGCAAAATGACAATATTGTCCAATTAAAAAGGGTTTTATTGGCAATTACTATATATATTGTAAACGCCAATGATAATTTACTTTATATATAGAATGTAAAATCCATTTAAAAGTTGCTACGATGTACTGCAAATATAAGATTTGATAGTATGCATTCAACCAGTGACGTGTATAGGGTATTTGGACAGGGTAAGCAGAATTTACGTAATTATTTTAATATTACATTATTATAGTAAATATTATATTGCGCTCATGGAAAAGACAGACGGCGTATAAATATTATAGGTATGAATATAAATGTTTTCTTGTTTTGTTTATCTTTAAGCAATTTATTCCAGACTTATTTATTTTAAGGACATGCAATGCTTTAACGCATCTATGGGATGACCGCTACTGCATTCAACCAATAATCTAAATTCCTGTACCTAGCCACTTATATGGTGATTCCCATTGTTTTGGGCTGTATTTATCAAATAAATGTCAACCATTTTTGCTCTACTAGATAATAAAATTTAGATTTTAACAGTTTTTTTCTTATTGCGTCATTAAACTATGTGGAAAATGCTTTTTGGAGGCAATTAAACACAGTTTATCTAAAGCAAGCGACCACGTAGATATTCTTCTAACTGTCGATTCCACTAATTGATGTGATAGCGTTCATACGAGCAATTAGCTTGTCGATATCATTTAAGTTATTCATTCATTGGAACAAAATTCTGCAATTGAGGCATTACTTTTACTAGATTATACTTTACTAATTTATTTGTGGTATTTATAATAAAATTTGTTATTTATTTACTGAATATAGAAATATATCTTCTTTTTGAGAAAAATAAATCTTCTTTAAACCTATATAAAAATACAGAGGCTATTCTATCCAGTGTCTATGAATTTGATACAATTATATGTACTCATGTGTATCTAAAAAAGTTATTATTTATTTGCTATTTAATTATTAGTCAGTATGGTACGAGAATTGGCGACCTTTATTATAAACAATTTTAGGATGTCTGGTTGTTTATATGCCCTTTATTATTGATAACTTACAGCGATATGTGCTAGGTTTGGAATCTGAGGCCAATTTCGTATTTTTTTTTTACACTGGCTCGACATAGGGACTACAGAGTACCTGTTGGTAAGTACTGTGTAGTCCAAATACGAAAGCGAGTATCAAAGGATGAAAATCCATTGATAGTCTCCGTCGTCATGTCAGCCCACCTATACCACGACTGAAGGTCTCTAGGTATATAAGCTACTGGATATGCACAAGCTGATCCCGAAACGCGACAAGCCGAAACTGGTCACTATGACGGGCTTTACACCCATGTACTGTGGTCGCGATCCAGACGGGCACCGACGCCCTACCACCTCGCTGCTGCTCGTTTAGCACCACCCAGGAGTCACGTGTAGGGAAACTAGGGTAAAGCCTACGGACGCGAGCAGCTTCGACTCCCAAAACTACAACTACTGCGCATCAATCTTTGCAATTAAAAAATCAGAAAAATTCGTGGCGTTTCTATTTTTTATACTTACTAGTACACCTTTGTTCTGATATATTGATAATATTAGTCATAAAATTGAATCGAAGAGCATTTTTTCATGATAACCTATGTATCTCAATTTATTTAAAAAACATGTTATTTTATTATTTAGCCAATATTTACGCAATGATATTTGGTTACACTATATTTGTGAAATGTGTAAAACAAAATGTTTTTTGTAAAAAAAAATCATCTACCTATTTATAAATACACATTATTTGCAGATACAGTAGTATTACATATACAAAAGCATCTGCACCTTTTAATCAATCATGCTACCTTCGATATTAATGTTACAATATAATTATTACTTCTACACATCATGCAATGTATTGATACGTTAATGTTACATAAAAATATCGTGCTAATATGGCGAGTTTCGTGTCAAGTCGATCAGATTCTCTAGAAAACAGTTATACTGTTGGTCACACTTCCTGATGCACGTGATGCAACGGATTGTTCCGTGGATTCGTTCCAACTGTACTTAATTTGAAGATATTGGTGCCGATTCCATATCGGTTTCTATTGAAAGCATCTGCGCAGGCAATCGCACATATGGTCACGCAAAGGAAATTATGACTGGTTGTGTACAAACTCGGATGGTATATGCCGCGACGTAGACAAATGGCTAGTGATATACTGAGCAAGCCAGTCTCTGTACTTTTTTCTCATGACGAATCCCACCAGTATTAAAGGCAGATTCGATTTCATAACAGTCGTTTGTTACTATCAAATGCTTTAACCGTTAAGCGATAACTTAAATCATGCAATCAGTTACATTGATCGTTTAGTTTTTTGCACAACATATTATATTTAAGTTTAACAAAGCTTTATACCATAATTTGCAAATTTCTTTAAAATTGATATAACTTTTTAAATGTGAAATTAAATTTAGAAACAAGCTACTATATTTTATTACATGACTATGTAATAGTGCCAAGTATTATTTTAATTCGGTATTATAAAATATGATATAATTAATATATTAGATTTTTTTCTTTGTGTAAGCTGTGCTTTTGAATCTTTTATATAATATTATAGTTACGTATATTTTGTCATAAATAAAACTTTTATCTAACGATATTTCTACCTGATTATCAAGTCAGATATGTTGTCAAACCACATTAATTTCTCGTTTGCGGAGAAACTTCTTCCTCTGAGTGAAAGTCATCTGGCTGAACATGTAATTATGAACTTGGGATGTTATGGAAATTGCATCAGTTTACCTTTCTATAACATTAACGTGCAAATGGACTCAATGATGGCGAGGTCACTTTATTTTTACATTGCAAAATTTTTGTAATTGTCAATACGAAACGGTTTCAATATTATAAGTCCAATAGATTACATCGCTTCCATCAGTAGTTTATATTTCTTAATCTAGTATTTTAAGTAATTATTATATATTTCGTGAATTTGTTTACTTACATATTATTGCATCGTAAAACATTATTTTTTATTTATAAAATATCCCAAAAATATATTTTTTCTGTTAATTACGTTTTGTTGCAAATAATTTTTTGGTCAATAAAATTGTACTTATCAGTAGTAACATATTGTCATTGGCTTGGATATAACTTTGCGATTCTGGTCTAATTTACTCATTCCTTTCAATATATTCATAATTTAAAATAGTTATAATAAAATGATTGTAATTCAATCATTTAATACATAATCATAATCAACAGCTTTTTGCAGACACTGTAGTGCCTTCTATCTATCCTGTCACAGGGATCTTATTAGTGCTACTTGTGGATATGTTTCATCCTCATGTTTTAAATACCAGGTCGTCCTGGTAAACGTCACCGGGCCACTTTGTAACGGTTTTGTTTTCTGGTAACCCCGCGTCCAACGTTTTGTAAATGCCAAGTTGTATGTGAAAGCTTCTGCAGTATTATTATTTATTTGTTTAAAAAAGTGTAAATATATAGCATACATATTTTACAAAATCGATGTGTCCTTCTAAATGGCTACATATTTTTTCATGCAACCAACATCCCTTCCGCCATTTAATTTCCCAGTTCATCTAACCGTCTGTGTCCCCTTCCACAGTGCGTGATTTAGTACCCCTTAATGTGATTCATTAGGTATCATCCCTATAAGCATACCTATAGGAAGACTAACTTCCCCCGCTTTAACGTCAAATCCCTCTGGGGCTGGCCGCTTAATCGATTTGAGTGTAATGAATGTGCTTACGCAAGCAGAAACTGTAGAAAATTCTCCTTTAAATTTTGGCATACCTCGTTATTGCAGTTATGCATTTATATTAGCTGTTTGCAGTGAATTAACGTTGCGTTTGGGGAAGGCGTTAACTCATAGTCCATGACCACCTCGAAGATCCATGAAGCCCTCAAAGGTCTTAAATAGGAGTTCAAAAAATTAAAATTGTATGGATAGTTTTATTCTGTAATTTTGTTTCAAAAATATGCTACAATGAATAAATGTTTTATTTATACTGAGTGAACTTACTGTCGAAATTATTTCGTTTAAAGTACCAATTCACGAAATTATATATTATGAAGTTGATATAGCCTATCAGCTTTATATTCATATAAAAGATAGTAAATTCGAGAAAAAAATCTGAAAAATTTATAAAAATCCGAATGAGCTCTGAGAATCATGCCAAGGGTACATAAACTATATACTTGTTCTTGTTCAAGAGCATTGTATAAAGAGATTGCTATAAAAGGTTTAATTTATTTCGACAGGTGAATTATTTATTACCTCATAATTTAATATAAATACTTTCAATAGTATTATAAACTACAGGTCCAAACGGAGATATTAAAATATATATTGTTTTCCAAAATACTTGATATGTGGATAACTTTACTGAACTTTAAGTTCAATGTGGTCGATAACTGTATTTGGTTTGTTTCATGGATATTTTCAATTCTATATTGTTTTATTATATATAGTTGTGATTGTATAAAATGTAATTAAAAATCATATAATTTTTTAAGTAAATGTACTGATAAATACAAAATTATTCCTATTTGAATTGATATTTACTCGTGGGATATAGCAACAGAACACATGCAAGATACGCACAAAGACTACATGTGTTTCGGTTTAGGTACACATCGTGGAATGCTATCATTGAAATGAAGTATGCGTTTTGCAATTTGATAGACTACTGAGATACAATGATGCGTTGTGCTATGGTAATTTGTTACAATAAACCAGAATTTTTCAACGTGTGAGCTCCTAAATCCCCTGGAGGATCGCGAAGCCTCTTTAGGGGGGTCGCGAAGCTTTGATAGCAGAGCTGTAAATAGGTAAGAAAGCTACTGCAGTAAAAAAAAAAGTGTTTTACGTACTTAAATATGTATTAATCCGAATCCGAAATATTTCTTCATACTAAAATGACCGTGTAATGAAAAAGGTTGATAAACACGGCAATAAACTATATATAATTAAAAGTGTAGAAAATATTGTCTATCTGTCATAGGTAGATCTTGAATGTTGTTCGTTGCGTAACGTCCGATAACCCATGTATGTATAATATTATGTATATGCCCAATTGTTTATGGGTTTTTCTCCGTTCTTGTTATTTAAAGTCGGCGACAATATTTCTTGTGTTGCTTTCGTTTATTGGTAACTTTAGCCACATGCTATCAGATGGGCTGTCAACTTGTCTGTCATCAATTGGTACTAAAAAAATTAAAAGCTTAAAGCAAATAAGTCATTGATACGGTAACAGATTAAATTAATAATTGAACTCGTAATCGAAAGTTTTATTTGTCTAGAAAGAACATGTATAAACATTTAAATAAATGGGATATATAAACTGAAAGAAATCTTAATGTCTAATGTAAAAATAAATATCGTTCTTTTATAATTTTTTTAATTATTTTATAATAATATTACATTTTTAGTTTTTAGCTTTTGTTAATAGTATACAATTAGCGAAACGTATGATTTATAATATTTTTGTATTTACATATTTGTTGTTTTAATTTCTAGATTGGCAAATATCCATACTCGTATACATTAATATTTATTATTATATGTATATAAATTTAGTCGTGAGGTTTACCGGTAGAATAGAAATAGTAACTACCTCTTCAACATACTGAGATGTCGTAAGAGCTAACTAAGGTACATAGTATGCCGAATTGCACGCAGTATGCTAGCGTCTATGCTCTTGCTTGTATCTTCCTTGCAAATTGTGCAACCCACATTGGACAAGCGTAAATGGGTTGAATGTCCAACCCTTTCCAATCGATTACATAAATACCTATAGCGAATAAAGGGAAGGAAGGCTTTTGCCCTGCAGTGGGATGATACTAGCTAATAAAAATTACTGTTATGCATTGTATGTATGCTTTTAGCAAGCTTATTTGCGAGGTCTAGGTGTAATAAAACTAAAAAGAGTTTTTAAATCCAATTATCGAAGTTATTGTCAACATTCCCATTAGACAAATTAATTTTCGTCCGAGGACTATAATTATTGTCAGTCGTTATTGGTTTCATATAACTTTTTACGGGTGTGTCTTCGATGACATCATTACCAGAATCTGTATATTTACAGAATGTACTTACGTGACTGGTTTTTGCATTATTATACAAATTTATTCGTAGTAAAAAACGGTTATATTTGAATTCGTTTTATTTAAAATATTACAAGTAAACATTGATTTTTAAGGCATAAAGTAAATGTTCTGTTACTTAACTGAAAATACTATTATTGCTTATTTTTGTATGCTGTCTTTTTTCAAAGGTGATTCCCATTTTGTTTTAGTTATCGTAAAACAAATAGATAAGCGATATACTTACGTGCCTACTTTGTCTGCCATAGAAGTTATTAGTGGTATGCAATCCACAAAGTCATTAAAGTTAATACGCGTACTCTAACATAACTTGTTAAAATTCTCAATATTGCTTATTTTAATATCTGTGCCTCACTGGTAGAATCAATTAATATTATTATAAGTTTATTCATATTATTTCTCCGAACAATTAATAAACTTTAAGTTCTTGTATATCGGGATGAATGGATTATGGAAGATCCTACATTTAACACGTAGTTGCCATTAATCACTGATGTGGAACAGAAGGGATTATGCCCTATTATCACAAATTCTTTGTTATCGCTCCCAAAAATGTGTAAGGCAAGACATCTTAAAAATGTGCATAAAACATTTAAATTTTGGTATTGTTACCCGCTCAATAACATTTTTGTGTTGTTTTTTTTTCGCTTCTTATTTCTTACAATTTTAAGAAATTGTTTTAAATTAATTATTTTCGTTCTTTTTACACTGATAAGTAATATTACTATACCCCAGAAAGGTCTGCAAATACCATTATCTGACAAATATTGGACAACCATTTTTTTCAGTTTGTATCTTTAAAACCTTTAAGCTTTATGAATAATAATTATATGCCTCTCTGTAGACGTACAGACTAATGAAATAAAGTGATGAGGATGCTAAAACATATTAATTAAAAATAATATTTATATAATTGATTTGTGGATACAAGGGTAGATAGAACAGTATTGGACTGTGTCGTATTATTACTTGACCGCAATAATTAATGCGATCCTCCTGGTTTGAGGGATATGAGAAGGAAATGTCTCTATTTTTTTCATTGTGACGAATGATGTTAGCTTGAGTAAGCCTTTACAATTAAACTGGGAAAAATGTGTGATCACTTAGCGATTTTTCGAAGTTGGTGGCAACGCGAGTTCATCTCTAATACGGATGGTTAAACTTACGAACGTGAGCATCTCCATTTCCCTCACAAAGCGCTAAAAGCATCTATACTGTGTTCATTGATAAAACGTAACATTACGTAGTGGCGTTTCCTTAGTATAGCGCAGACTTATTTCTGGTTTATTAGGATGGTTAATGTAAACAATGGTGTTGGCAATGGGCCACCTGCCAACGATTAGCAACACCGGACCGTCAATATGTGATGACTAACGCAAGGTTAATGTGGAGGACATGACGTTAATCAGCATAATTATAATTATTAGCTCATAGAGTTAACGCTTACACATTAATATGTACCCAGGGTTGTAATTGCATCGAACGCGTAATCTGCCATTAAATTTACGGGTAGTTACGATTAGTCTTAATAACGCTGGGTTACATCTTTTTTTTTATTTTGTATCCCGGTGGAAAATCCTACATAGAACCATCAGGGATGCTGTGAGGGTAGCGACCCCGGTGTGTCAGACTCCTATTGACTAAAAACCCCCGGGATGTCTCTCTGATTGCTGCACCCGGGCCTGGGAAACCAAATTCATCGAGACACCCAGGGAACAAGAAGTCTTGTTGAGGCTACCTCTTTGGGAGTGGTAGGAGTAAACCCACCCCTCCAAAACCTCTCTCCCAGGCGGTGCGCTGGGCACCGTGCACCGTCTCCCTCTCATCCGGGCAGCAGACTCCCTCAAGTCTACTGCCCGGGCTGGATTACATCAAAGTCAATCCGACTTTAGGAGCTAGTAACGATATTATATAAATTCAGAGAACACTTTTTTAATACTAAAATGTTTTTAGTCTAAAATTTTATATATGCATTGTTTAATTTATATTTCAGTTTATATTTAAAAAGTTCTGTTGGTTTGATGAACCAACTAGTTCTTGGAAGAACGAAATATACTATAGTAACAGCTTTTACTACTTTTTTGATATTTCAACTAAGATTCTCATCAGTCTAACTTCGTATATTAGCATCGAGCTTGCTTTAGCATAGTTCAGTGCTCAAATGAAAGTGAATATGATTAAAAACTTAATATTAAAGTATAGGTTACGTGCGTTGTTTTTTTGAGGTGTGGGTGGGATGAGAAGGTATAAGCAACGCCTCCAGATTCCGGCAAAATATGACTAATACTGTTATTACCTCTAAATAACACATAATCAATACCAATATAGCAATTATAATATATAAACCTGAGGATGTATGTTCTAATTGAATTAATAACAGGACAATTCTTTAATAAACATGTTTATTGTCCCCAAGAGACATAAATATTGACATAGGATAGTTAATATTATAGAAAAGGTGTCATCAGATTTTTAACAACTTAGCGTACAAGATATCACGCACATGTGACATTCATTCTAGGCACATGTGTTTTTAAAAAGTAAAATGTGAGTAGAATCTACCTTTTTTTTTTGTTAACCTGGTGGAAATCCCTTGGGACCTTCAGGTGAGTAGTAAAGGCCACGCCTCCGGTGTGTCGGACTTGAACCGACTAAAAACACCGGGGTGCCAGCACTGCCTTCGCCGGGCCTGGGGATCCAGATACTTCCGAGGGCCCGGCGAGCAGAATGGAATCTACCTACAAAATCTGACAAACGTATTTGTCTATGGAACTTAATGTGGACTACGTTATATATACATAGACTCTGTTTTAATCTGTTAGGATCTCTAGGTCGCACATAATGATGGTGCCTTTGTATCTACTTCTATGGGGTGACGGGGAGGATAGATTCGATAATTAATGCTTCACAGACGTTTCCTATCCACCTTTTTCTCTACCTACTGACTCTTTAGGTTCTTGTTTTAAATATTACCTTTACCAATAAATACTGCCAATTGTTACATGAATGATGATCTTATAAATTGATTACTGATTTAAAAAAAAAATAACTGTTTCAAAATATAAATGAAATTTGAAGCGGGAAACGGAATGTTATACCCATATCGCGCTACCGGCATACCATAAGAAATCGTTAGCTTTGTTTTAATTCACAATTGTCCGTGCCAAATCTAGCGGAAGACGTCACAGTCCCTTTGCATACAATGGTTTTGAGCATCGTCAAGATGATTCAACGGTATCGGCACTTGTAGAGGCCTCTTGAACAAATTAATATCATTAGATTGTAAATATTTCGTATCTTTGATCAGATATAAAGTAGATACTACATATCTATTTTATAAACAAGCAAGAAAAGTATCGCTGAAATACTTTGAAATCCACAATAATTTAAAGATAAACTTTCCTCCTTGTTTCGATATCACGTAAAAAATTCTATATGATTCGGACTAAATATTATGATTTGGTCAGTGAAATGCATTGAAACTTTTGTTTACAAGCACTCGAATATCTTAGTAAAAAAAAAAAAACTAAAAATATAAATAAAAAATTCTATAAATATGACCGCTGCCATTTCAAACCTATTTGGGAAAATAAGTAACGGAGAAGCTTTTTAACTGATAAAAATGCTAGGTCCTTTACAGATTGTAACTATTTAAACGGGATTCCGTTTAAATAGTTTTTATTATAGAACATATTTCTAAATCTATTGATTTAATATCTACTTTATTCAAAAAATATCTTCCTTACTCACATCTTCATTAAAATAACTTATTCAAATTAGTTAAAAAGAACTTATGACAGAGCTTACACATTTTGAGATATTAAGATTATCATATTAATTAGTTATGACTATGTATTTATTAACATTGAAGTCACTGACAAAAGATTTTTAATAACATCAAATAACTCTAAACTGTTTACCTTACAGAAAGGTATGTTGTTATATGTATATAAATTATATACCTAACAAAAAAAAAACTGCTATTAAGAACAATTTTATTTATTATTACATACCTACATATGTGTTTAATGAAGCAACCTCCATCCCATAATATATTTTGATAATTACATTTAAAAAAAACCCTGTGTATTGTTTGTTTTATCTCGTGTTCGGACAGTTCGTATATTTTTTTCTGAGAACAATTTTGATGATTTTCTCATATTATACAAGTACAGTTACAACTTACAACATAATAAAGCAATGCTGTGAGAAAAACTATGATTACTGTCTTTGTTTTTTAATCAGTATCAAAAATCCTGACACTCAGGGTCTAAACAGAATGTGTATAAAACTCTTGATGATAATAAGTAATTAAGAATAACAAATTTACAATCTCTGTTTCATTACGCTTTTTTTGTTTAGGATCAGCAGAATAAGTAAATACCTATCGGATATAAATAACAGGTAAACCGCAGTAAATATCAGTGTTGTTGGATTAATTGGTTTCTTTAAATAAAGTACGAAATATTTTAATTATTGTTGTGAAATTCATTAATATCATAGATGATATCCACCATTTGTTGATGGAATGTGTCCGATCTGAATCTGTGAGAGAGGCGATTGTGAGTGCCTTTGCTCTGAACAAACTTGACATCGAGATGTTTAACAAAATCTTAACAGAACTATTATCTGATGAGGCGTCTGGCTTTTTCAGATCAATGGCACCATATGTAATATGTTAGGTATTTTTGTATTAGGGTACGATGGGGCTGACATAAGTACACACGTAAAGTCCCTTAAATAAATAGAATAAAAAAAAAATTAAAACAATAAATATAAATATTTTCCATTACAGACTGGTACATTGTCATTGAATTATTTATAAAACACAGGATACGTACAATGAATCACAAAATTATCAGAATTTAAGCAAAGTCATTTAATCACCCTGACAAAAGAAATCTTATGCTGAGTTTTATAGACGCAAATTCAAGTTTGCTTAGATTTGACTAAAACGTTACAATTTATATTGCTCTCTAAATATCATAGGATGTGGTAAGTCATTGATTTTGTCAACATGGACTTGGCTTTGCGAATATTATGTCATATTCAAGTTCCTATTATATATTCAGTTTTTTGTCAGAACAAATTTATTTTGATAACTTCGCAAAGCAAAGTTGAATAGGGTCTAAAAATCTCAGCCTTAGTGTTTCTCACAAAAATGTCTTCTTATTAACGTAATACATTTATCTACTAAATATATTATGTCAAGGGTCATCTTTGAACCCCTTTACAACTGAGAATAAACATAAGCTGCAAATCCGTAAATATTATAATTAACCCTTTTTCTTAAAATTGGAGTATAATTAGTATTAATTAGTGTGCTTCATATTAGGTCTGGGAAAAAGTTCGTGGCGTTTTTTCAGTAAAATTCGACTAGTCTCCTTAAGCGCGTGAATGAATTTATTTGAACCAAATATGTTCCATTATTATCGACAATGTTTCGGCATTTTTCAGGTAGATCTATGATCCCATTGGTGAAGATCTTCTGTGGTTTCTGGCTAAAGAACTGGATCAAGTAGTTTTCATAGGCTTCTTTTGAAACCAAGTTAATTCCATAAAGAGAGCTCTGCAGAGATCAGAATAGATGATAGTCAGAGGGTGCTATATCCGGACTGTAAGGTAGATGCAACAAAACTTCCTAACCAACTCTCTAAATTTTTAACGGGCCATCAACGAAGTGTGTGGTCGGGCGTTGTCACGATTATAGACAATACCTTTCTTATTTATCAATTTGGGCCTTTTCCTGTCAATCACCAAGCCTAATCTTTTTTGTCAACCACAGTAGAGTTGATAATCAATCGTATCACTAGTCGCAAGTAGCTCGTGGTGGACGATAACCATTCAGTCCCACCACACACAACATCACTTCTTTTGGCGTCGATGTTAGCTTAGCAAATTATTCTGAAGGCTCACCATCCTTTATTCACAATATTTTATGCTTCCAGTTGTCGTACGTAATCCATTTTTCATCTCCGATTATTAGACGTTTTAGAAATGGCTCGATTTCATTCCGTTTCAGCAGCGTATCGCAGATATTTAATCAGTCCATCATGTTTTTCGCGCTCAACTCACTAGGACTCCATTCGTCAAGCTTTTTTATAACCAGCTTTGTGTAAATGATTCAAATCATTTTTATGGTCAATGCCTAGCTCCATACCAATATTGACACTGCTGATATGCTTATCTTGTTGGACTTTTTCAAGTATTTCATCAGCTTTTGCAGTGATTGGACGACCGCAGCGCGACTCATCTTTCACATTAAAGTTACCGAAACGAAAGTGAGCGAACCATTTCCACACAGCAGAATTTGATAAAGTACCTTCACCGTATATAGCATTTTTTTTTTCGTAAGCCTACGCAGAGTTGTTCCCGTTTTCATGATAATATTGTAGAATATACCGGATTTTTTCATTATTCAGCTCCATGTTCGAGTGCAAAATACTTTCGAACCACTGCATAGATTACAATGTTTCTTACATTTAACTAACGTTCGGAAGGCCACCTTTAAAGGTGCACTCATTGGTGTTGCTGTAATTTATGTTTGCTTAGTTATATGCGACCAACGCCATGCATGGGACAAAACGCCACGAACTTTTTCCCAGACCCAATATATATTGCGGAAAAGGTAACCTTTAATAATAAATATTCTGTTTATAAAACATTGTTAATTTTATCAACGTGACTTGAAAATGTAAATAAAAGTATCGAGTACGTGAACATATATTGTTGAAAGCGGCACGAACTGTTATATGATCCGATTTCTGTATTTAAGGCTGTAAGGACTACCATGTTAGAGTTTCGTACAAACGTAGGACAGTGACCTTGTTTATGCTTGCGTATAAAGGCGTTGAAATGGCATAATTCATTAAAAAAGACTAGAAATAAGGTATATTGATAAAGGTATAATATTATATCATCAGTATAATTGAGGTTATCAGGACCAGAGCAGTAGCGTACATTCCAAAAATGCATGAAAGCATTGCATGTCCTTACGATAAATAAGTCTGGAATAAATTCCTTTAATTTAAACAAAAAAAAAGATCCCGTTCTAGTAATACCTATTCTATTTTCACGCCATTTATCTTTTCTATGAAAGTAATATACTATTTATTATCATTATATAATATTCAAATTCATTATGTGAATCTGCCTACCCTATCCAAATGCCCTATGCACGTCGCTGGGCCAGAGTGACCCAAGTGAAAATGTTGTGCTTGTATAGTTTGCTGTAGAAAAATGCTCTTAATAATATTTAAAAGCTTGATAGATGCAACATTACTGTTTCAACCAATATTAAGAGATTATGCAATTCATATTGTTATAACATAATTTTGTTTACTATCATTTTAGCGGCATCTCTTGAGCCTCTTCGTTTCTGGAGGACTAAAATTAAATATTTTATCACAAATTATTTCATTTTTTTTCTAAAAAAATCTACAATAGTTCTCAATTTATAATAATGTGTATGATATATTTACCTAGTTCAGGATAAAATATGAACATTCATCCGTCTAGTAAAAATTATCACATAATAAATATTTACATTGATTGGACTAGTAGAATTAAACCAACATTAAACTTAATGAATTTGAATCAAATTATTTAAAGATAGTTTTATTTCTCTCCCTTAACTGGTTGATGACTAGTGTGTCATTAATAATGATATAATTATCTTCAGGACAACTACGTTTAAATAAGACGTACAGACTTGTTTTAATTGGACAATCATGTGTCAAGTTCTGATGGTACATATGGAGTGCACTGCCCCTATACTCATTGAACCTTGTTAAGAACTCGTTGCGATGTCATCCAGTGATTTACATGCCAATTGTTTGCATCAATCTAGGCCCTTGATGCTATCTCGATTTATCCAACAGAAACTTAATCTCAAACCCTCTCGTTAATGCGTTTTAGATTAAGAAACATGAATCAACAGAGCTTAAAATCGTAAAACATATGAAATAGTTTTTCAAAAAGTGTTAATAAAGCTATGCGATGAGTCTTCAAAGGGAAAAACGGCCGAAGTTTAGTATGTGGAAGGCGATAATACACAGGAAAAGAAAATACAGTGAGGTCATCGCATGTGATCGAGAATCATTTGCCGCTCTAGCGGCAATGCAAGGAGGCAGTGCAGCCACGCTACCGCCATCTCTTGACGCTTTGCGAGCATGTGAGTATTATCGCTACTTGATGGTAGATGTCGCTATGATTCAAATTTTTGCACATCTGTGGTGTATATTAAATATTATTTACGTTGTTATTGGTACTCTGTTGATATTATCATACAAATTACAATTGTGTATTATAAATGTATAGATTATCTGCCGTTATTAGAGTAGAACGGTCACTTATCAATATTTATAAAATACTTAAAACGTTATTTAAGTTTCCAATTTAGGCCTATTTATTTATGTTTCTGCTTGCACCCGTGATTAATTTTACTATGTAAATTGTTCCCACTACCTAGAAATCATTAGATATGATAATATTGATGGTTAAATTAAGCATATTTCATAGTTAACAGATAATATATCCACCATTGGTTGATAAAATCTGAGTCCTATCTGAATCTGTGAGAGAGGCCTTTGGTCCGAAAAGACTAGACGTCGGGATGCTTATCAAAATCCTAAATATAACTGAGAATATATATACCATCAAGCTATATCCCTTTTGGAGTGAGCAGAGATACATTAGTTGCTATATCCATTTACAAAATCTTAATAGAACTAATTATCTGATATATATTTCATAGTTAAACTATAACTGTAATAATATAGTATGGCTTAATTTGAATAATAACGTTATAATTACGCTTTATAATTATAAAAAACTTGTAATTTATGGACGAAGTTGCAAAAATAAACAGTTTTTTTTTTACGAAAAAGAGACCATGATGTATTTACACGCCGTGCCGTAAGCTAATGTGGACAGCTCGAGGACTTCAATTGTGAGAAAATATGATTCATTCCATTGTGTTTACCACACCGACCGCATCAAATGCTGCCGCTGCCCATGTAAGGTCAACCTCCTTGTCATATCAGTCAATTTGAGTTGACCTTCCACCCGTATTTGCACAAAAAAGGTTCTATTTTACTCAAATGACCAGAATTACCGCTATTATGATACTGTTGTTTTTCCGTTGTTTTCCATTGTGGTGGTTCAATAATTGTGTGAATACATACAATATGCACTTAAGTAATGAGTAACATGCGAACGAGCTCGACATTGAAGTTTATGAGGTCATAAGGGAGTTATAAAATTACGTATTATTTAGAACATCTGGGTTTGTAAAATCATTTAACACGCTGTAATTTTTAAAGAAGCCGAATAGTCAGATCTTTCACTTTTATTCGACGTGTCGTTCATTAGTGATCGGGAAAGGCTTTTACAACTACATCGGACTTGAGAGGGGGCGAGCTCTGAAGGTGCTCAGTCAACGATAAGGTGGCATCGCAAAGACGCCCCTGTGGGTATGGGCGTTGGCTTAGGCGGCCAGCCAGTGAAAATTAATCTAACGGTGATCTACTAGCGTTTCGGAAGCGACTACCTTGAGAAGAAACGCCGACAGAAACTTAAGGCTGCGTCGGTGTGAAGAAGGTTGTTCATCTTATGGTAAGCAGTTATGGTCGCGTATGAGAAACAGCAATATTACATTACATTTAATTTTTTAAACTGTACTACAATTATATGGTACATTTTTCTATAACGTGGGATAAACGTGAAAATATTTTTAAGCGCTTCGTCCCTTTGTGTATAATCAGTTAGAATATTGTAAGTGATTATATTCAAATTAAATGTAAATGAATCGAAGAAAAATTTGTCTAAATTTATCAAATATTTAAAATTTCTGTAAACGCTCCTTTATAAAATTAACATTTTGTAGAAAGATGACTGCCAAGTCTCACCTTTATAGAAAACAATCGATTCCTAGGACATCACTTGGCAGCTTACAATACGATTGTACATAATTTTATTATTAGTACAAATGTGTACGGACGAACTATAAAATATACAACCTACCTGAGCACGTACTCATTAGGGTAATTACAAATATAAAATTTCGGATATAACTACGGACTTTCACATTTGATCATTTAGGTCCCGGTTATTTATATGGGTATGTTTTTTCGGATATTTGGATAATATGAGATATTTTGGTCTTTAATGTTTCATAGGAATTAAACATCTAATGATTTTAATTGAAAAAATATTAGTAAGTGCTACGTACCTTTTGGCTATTGTTAAATTTAATGCAATATTTATAATGAATAAAGAACGATTATAGGTTTTATGAGTTTATTTATCTTTATCTTAATTATTTTAATATAAAAAGTATTTATTTGGTTTAGATATTAAACATTTTCGGATACCTGATAGTTTCGGATATGAGTACGGTTTTCCATAACATCCCTATAACACAATAAACAGTGTCCGCAGACAATGTGTCTCCCACGGCACAGTTACCACGAATTTACGTAAACCTAACTAATTACAGCACATTTGCACATAATAAATGATATTTCCCCACAAATAGAAACAAAGGATAATGTTAAAGCCCTGTTTGTAAATATCTACGCACGTCGCGAGTCTCGAGGTATTAAATAATAATTCAGTAGTGAAAAGTTTAGTTAAGAAGTCCTAGGAGGGAAAAAGAGGAATGTAAATATATTTTCAGTTAAATTAACATTCCGACGTAGGTATCATGTCATTAGAAATATTTCTTAGTTGTTGAATTGAGGTGTTCTCTAAATGTTCTCATGTTGATTTCTGGATTTGAAAAAACCCACCAAAACACAAGTATTGCCTCTGAGTTTGACAATAATCAAACGAGAAATAGAAGTTTGTTATTATCATGTAAAATAAATAATTCATAAATTTAAATAAAAATACGAATACGGACTTACTGGCTTGAATACATTTATTACAAGTGACAATAACATTGATGTTAGCATAAAAATTAATTATACAACAGAATAAGTCATTATAACAATTATAATGTCTTTATCAATGTAAATATTGTAAATAAAATATTATTTTCTTATATTTTGTAACTACAATATACAAGGTTGATAATCATATCGAGGGCTGAAAGGCTATTTGGTTTAAGCGACATTTTTTGGTGATATAGTAATATATATATTTGGAATCGGAAAAAAACGCTGATTCCGAAAATATACTATATAATTACTATATCACCAAAAAATTTCGCTTAAACCAAATAGCCTTTCACCCTTCGATTTATATTAAGAACGCCAGTTTTTTTTCTATGTACAGCAAAAGTATATCTTTTTTTGTCGAAACGTGATACTATGTATTGTTTACACACCTTTGTAAACAAATTTTCGTTTGTAGTTTGAACACATGTGGAATAAAACGTCATTCACGCCATTACAAGCTTTGTGCATATGACCCAGTTTGTCACATGGATCGCGCTGTTTCTAATGAGTGTTGTACTTTATACATTTATAAGTAAATAATTATTTTGTCTTATGATTTCAAGTTGTGTTGAGAGCTCTTTCGTTTTAATACTAACTATATGAACAAAATAATCATTTCATGTTAAATTACAATGTGAATGTGACAAAAAAGATAGACAATATTTATATAAATATGAGTGCAAGTAAGAGTCGCGATCGGCTACACAGATTAATTAAAGAGTATTCTTATGAAGATAATGAAGGAATTAATGAATATTAAGGAAGCAAATGGAGTTTGCCAAAATAGAGAGAAATTGAGTATCGTTTTTTCTGCTTGCCCTAAAAGAGAATCAATAAATTATAATAAAAATAATAAATAAAATAAAATAAATTATAATAAAATAAATCGATAAATTATAGTAAAATTATATTCGGGTGCTAATCTATAATATAAAAATGAATCGCAAAATGTCTTGATAAGCGCGAAACTCGAGAACGGCTGAAACGATTTGGCTGATTTCTTTTTTGTTGTGTGTTGTTGAAGTCTGGGGAAGGTTATTACGGAGACAAAAATTAAAAAAAAATTGTCTGAAAAAGTCTAGAAACACCACTTTTCTATATTCTCATACAAAAGATTTGTTATAAGTCAATTTGAACTTTAACACCATACCATAAAGTTTAAATGTTAGTGGACGGGTTCCGGGAAGGCAAAACAATTATTGAGTGACGTATAAATATTAATGTCAATATTTGTCAATTTTTATACATATAGCATTAAGGCCAGGTTCCTTCAAACAATTTTTAAAAAACAGCCGACAGGCCAATAGGTTTTGGCAGAATAAAATCTGACGGGGAATCAATGTGACTTTGTTTTAGAGAAATAGGGCAGAACAAGGTCTGCCGGGACAGCTAGTTTCTTATATGTATGTACCTTTTTATTTCCTACAGTTTCTCTTTCCAAACCAGTTACTAATCGTTGCCATTTTTCAGTACAAATGCCCTGTATATTAGAGATGCCACGAATATTCGGCAACTATTCGGTATTCGGCCTATTCGGCCACTTTTTTTGCTATTCGGTATTCGGCCGAATAGTACGTACTATTCGGCCGAATACCGAATACCAAATCATGTAAAAAAGACAAGTTATATTACTCAAAATTATTTATTTATTTCCAAATTATAACACTTTAGTTATTAAAATTGATTAGTAGTAAGTTGTGATGGATAAAAACAAGCTTTTCAGCATTTTTTGGTAGCAAATGATTACGCTTTTCATCGTAAATGGTACCAGTCTCAAAAAATAACCTCTCACTAAACACGCTACTTCCAGGAGAAGAAAGATAAACTTTTGCAAATTTCGAAAGGTTTGGGTATTTTTTTTTTCGTTTGTATTGGGTATTGTATTGTCTTTGCTGGCCGCGCCAACGCAACGAGGAAAACAGGTTGCAACTTGCCTTAATACAGCTAACGCGCCCCCGATAAGCATGTTTCCCATGCCGAATATTCGGCGGCCGAATATTCGGCGCTTCGGCCGACAGCGTTGCCGAATATTCGGTATTCGGTATTCGGCCAATTCACTATTCGTGGCATCACTACTGTATATAAGCAAGCAAATCCTGTCTAAAAAACTGCTTCCCGCAATGGACGTGGAAGTGAGAGCGGCGTTATGTTACAAAAACTAGTCGCGTACGCTCTGAAGGCCATCATTACTGAATTCTCCATAGTTTTTATTCGCGTCAGATCTCAGAAGCGATTCTCGACGCTCTTCCAATAAACGTGGAGAAAATATCGCAGTAAGCACTCATGGGAAACCTGTCTGCACGTTTGTTAGTACTGTATAAAAGCGGAAATATATACGATATTTTCCTTTAGCTATATAACCATGCTATATATATATACATGAATTTATATGTATGAATTTATATTTATATTTCCTAATCTAAACATTAGGAAACTGGGAATAACTTTATAATGACTAGACCAACCTAAACTGTACAAATAATTTAAAATTATTATAGATATAAAGATTACTACGTTTCTTTTATTCTTTTAAATGCCGTGTTCGGAACTTTCCAATTTCGATGTTCATGAATGTCTCCAATCTTAATAATTTCGTAATAAGAAATTCTGCATCCCTGCTCTGTCATTACTAATAACTTCTCATAATCTTTATATTAGCAAGGTGTTCTTAATATGAGGATTGATTTTCAATACTTTAGGTTTGATAGACAACATCATTTAGAAATATTTTGTTATAGAAATTGCAAACTAAATAAAAACCTTTTATATAACTGACTGGATAAAGTAGTAATCCACGCAAGCTAATCCGGACACGGGACAGGCTTGTGCACTTGTATATTGTAGTAAGGACCTAGTTCGGACAATTGCCCTATCACCTTTGATACTATAAAATAGGTCTTCAATTTAATAAATAATGCGTTTTCACTAATTTAAGAACATTGAAAGCCAAAATTACACTTTTTAATTTGCAGTTTGCAGAATGTGCTTCACATTAGACTTGTATTATATAAATAATCCCACGTGTGGCGTCTTAGATATTATATAACACCTCATTAAGATGCCAAAAACAATGATTCAGCCAAGTGCTCATTAGTGATTGAGTCACATCATTGTGAAGGCGGCAGTGTACTTTCATTGCTGCGGTATCCATTCTTTAACCCTGTGATGCTGGATAAAACACCGTTTTAATAATATCTTATATAATACAAGCTAATTTAATTTATTACCACATATTATAAACTATTATGATGAGTTAGACAAATGTATAATATAATTTGAAAAACTGCAATATTAACTAGATAATACCATCTTTTTGAAAATTACATTACAATTACATTAATTATATTACATTTTTAGAAAATACTTTATTTTTGTACAATTCTGAAGAAAAATACCTTTCTAAGAATAAATAAATACAGATCATTCTACATTCACAAACATATTTTATAATCGAGTTCTAACAATAATTACGATAATTTTATTTTAGTGTTTTTTTTGTTACAGGTAAGTGTAAACTGTGCTCAAAGAAGCCATAAGAAGAAGCGTTGGTAATGTACTAAACGGCTCAACATGTTTTCATTTACGCTTTCTTAATTGTGGTTCTAATGTGCCTTATCTCATTCAAGCCGAGTGAATATTTAATTTACTGTTTTGGAAGCCTACGATAATTGTTCTTTAGCTTTTATCAAGTTATTTTTACAACATTTAGGTAACGCTTTCACAATTTTTTGTTGTTCCTCTGTAACGTATCATTATTTAAGTTGTGGCTTAAATTGTTAATTTCATTTTAAAATTATTGGAGATCTGATTTTAATTTCAATCAGGTTTTTGTGTTAAAATATTTAAACATTAATTAACCTAGAAATAAGCCCATAAATATTATACATCTGGATCTTAATTAATTCTTATTTGTTTAAATATGGAAACAGTTTGTTAAAAGTGATAAAATATACGAGTATTAAATGCCCACTTACCTCGATTTTTATTTTCAATATCATTTCGCATGCTGTTTAAGTAACGAATAATGACTTCAGACAATAATTTCTTGCGTGTATGTAATATTTAAATACGTTATATCTTACGTTTATCCTAAGGCCGTGCCAGTTTAAGGTTGCTCAGCTTGCGATGGAGTGGTCTATGGTGGGCATCTCTTTGAAGGATAAGGTCCATAATGAGGTTATCCGACAGAGAACCAAATTTGTTAACATAGCTCTCCATATTAGCAAGTTGAAGTGGCAGTGGGCAGGCCATATATGCCGAAGAACCGATGTTCGTTAGAGCAGGCGGGTTCTTGAGTGGAGACGTAGGGTGAGGCGGCCCCCGGCAAGGTTGAGCGACGATCTGCGAAAGGTGGCCGGAAAGGACTCGATGAGAAGAGCCGAAGACCAGGCTCAATGGCACTTGTTAGGAGAGGCCTATGTCCAGCAGTAAACTAAAGTGGGCTGATGATGATGATGATCCTAAGGCCTAGAACGTATCAGTAAAAGTTAGATTTGGTACAACGCGGCAGACTGTTATAACATGTGCTGAGATGACAGACGACATAATTATGCATTATTAATTTATATGGGATCGCTTCCGACATATGACTATAATTATGGCGCGGCGTTGGGTGTATTGCTGATCAACTCGAATTTGTTTGATTACAGTGTCGGTAAAATTACTTTCCGTTTATTTATTATTTATTTCGTTTAATCAGTAGCAATCGAAATTACTCTAGTGAAGTTATCTGAACAATCTCATTTCTAAAACGAACAAAACTCGCATTAAGTACAGAAGCGGATATAATTTAGCTGGAGCAACTAGTTATTAGAAAATTACATTTTATTTCTGAGTCACTTTAGTTCATGGTATCCCACAATAGCATTCTGGTCATTCGTATAATAGGAATATTCAATTACTTCTTTAACACTAGATTGTCCAGAGCAGTCATTTTGACTGTTTTTAAAGTTTAGTTATGTTAGGTCCTTACATATGAAATTGGCGTTTTGTATGGGAGGAACAAAAAGTCGAATATTTTTTAATATAATATATTTAATTAATCAAAGTATGAACCATTATTTTCTATGCACTTTTGCCATCTCATAGGTAGTTCATTGATCCCTTTACTAAAAAAACCAGTCGGACGGGAATCAATAAAATCTTTGAAGGCGATTTGGACTGCCCCATCGGAGTTGAATTTTTTCCCTTGCAAGAAGTTATCCAAATTTCGAAAAAAATGGTAATCTGTTGGAGCAAGGTCCGGGGAGTACGGAGGATGTCTTAGACTTTCCAATTGAAGCTCTTCTAATTTAGTAGCCGTCTGTTGCGCAGTGTGTGGTCTAGCGTTGTCGTGAAGCAGCAGTGGCGTGGAGCGATTGACCAGCCTAGGTTGTTTAGCCGCTAGCTTTTCCATCATGGTTTGCAATTGCTGACAATAGACATCAGCCGTAATAGTCTGGCCAGATTTGAGAAAACTGTAATGAACAATACCGGCACTAGTCCACCAAACGCTTACAAGTAACTTTTTTGGGGTTAATTTTCGCTTGGGGCAGGATTTGGCTGGCTGGTCAGGATCCAACCATTGCGCTGAGCGCTTCCGATTATTGTAAAGAACCCATTTTTCATCACAGGTAATGATTCGGTTTAAAATACCTTCATTATTGTGCCGGTTTAGTAATGTAACGCAGCAGTCGACGCGCGTTTGCCGGTTTGCTTCAGTCAATTCGTGAGGTACCCACCTTTCAAGCTTTTTAATCTTCCCAATTTGCTTCAAGTGAATTAAAACAGTTTTATCACTAACATCGCAGCCTGCAGCTAACTCGGACGTGGTTTGCGATGGATCCGCTTCCACAATAGCCTTCAACTCTTCATTATCAACTTGAGTCTCAGGCCGTCCACGGGGCTTGTTCTGCAGGTCGAAATTTCCAGAACGAAAACGTTGGAACCAAAACGAACTGTGTTTTCTTTTGCAACACGACCGCCATACACATCATTCACCCTTCGAGTTATTTCCGCAGCACTAGTGCCACGGCGGAACTCGTACTCGTAAATAATGCGATATTTTAAGTTTTCCATTTTGTAAAATGAGTGACGCAAACAGAAAAAAAAAATCAGAAGAAAAAACAAATGAATGACGATCATCGAAGCACAAATACATGAGTCTATAGCTGTACAAATGTGAATTTGGAATTCCTTACCAAAGAGGAGAAATTTGTGATTAAAGTGGCCAGTACGAAAAACGCCAATTTCATATGTAAGGACCTAATATAAAAAATATATATATTTATAAGGAACCAATTTTTTTTTAATATAATGACTTTTTTTTTATCTTATAGCATTTATTAATAGTTGTATTTACCTCCGCCCTCTCTTTATTCTTTATATACTTATGTGCTATACCTATATTCAGTATTTCTAGTGTTAAATATAGAAACTAAAAGAATAATGTCTTCAAATTATGTTTCTTATTTTAAGGACGAATTTTGCAGAATTTTCCTCAACTTAAGCTCATCTTTGTGTTTTTTGAGAATTCGTTGATTTTGTATTATTATAAATTTCATTAAAAGGGCTATAGATCTTAATATGGATGTTAATGAGTATTAACATTTTCAAAATTATATTGGTAAATCATACTTTGTATACAAAATATAATATATACGTAGATTGCACGGATTAGTAATAACGTACAAACAGCTAAGAAGTAGCAAATAAAAATTCGCACTTTTGTCAATTCGATACTTTATATTCAATAAGCATCAGATATACAGCAGACTGAGTATTTGTCACATGGCTGATTGTGCCCGTAATTAACCATCCTTTGTATTGAATGTCGCTTCGTTAGCCTGCCGTCCGGTCCGCTCCGGATGTCGGTACCTTGATGCTGCGAACTGCCCGAGTCTTTGCATCCGTTCACACTGAATTCGGACTTTAAAGGCCTCTATAAACAGTTTTGTTTAATGTTATTTACGATTATCATCCTATGAACTGGAAAAGAGTGAATTTATTTAGTATTTTTTTAAATAATCTCTTATATTTAAGGTTACTAGTAATGATGAATCATTCAAAATATTTTAAATTCAATCAGGATGTTGAGCTATCGACATTAAAAAAAAAAATATTGAGCATAGAGAAAATACTTTAACGTAGTTAATAGTATTTTAAACTTTAGACTATTAAAAAGTAAAACAGAAAAGTGCTTAAAGTATACCTATAGTAGCAACGCCTTGACCAATATTCTTTTAGTCACAATTTATGTAGTCTCATTTGCATGAGATATTTTTACAATTATATTTGGTAAGCAAATGATAATGTTTAGATGCATGCATGATTTTTCTTGGAATTGTTATACGGTTGGTACTTCCAATTTTCACTATAAACCATAGTTCATGGGCATTAACAATTCTATACGCATCTAAAAGTGTGGGAGACTTAAGGTACTTCGCAGTAAAACACGCGTGTTTTTAGGGAATTAGACAGAATGCCTTTATTTTGTTTGTATAACAAAAAAGCCTTTAATCGAGCACTTAATAAAACTTGAATAGAAAATTCGAATTTAAGATCGAGGGGCATGGTTTAAAAGGCTATTTATAGATTAACTAGCTGTGCCCGGGAATTAATTCGTGTAGAAGTAGTAGTTTTGTTATGATAATAATTATTTCAAGCTGACATTTTTTATAAATAATATAGACTGTTTCTTATATTTACTTCTTTACATAAAATTATACTAGTAGAAAGATTATTATTGATAATATTAAAATTTTTAACTCGCATATATTATTATATTAAATTAAACTAGTAAGAAAACCTGAAGAACCTGAAAATATGGTTATATAAAATTTCCATATTTTTTTGAAATGCGATCGTTATTGCATAGAATTTTAACATCAAAGTTTGTCATGTTCTAAATAGACATAAACGTCAAATAAGTCACTCGTACGGTAAAATAGTTAAGGGTCCGTTAACTTTACTTTATTTACACGTACTAAAAAGTCACTTAACATAGTTTTTTTGTTCGTTTTAGCACATCGTTGATGATTTTCAATACTAAACTAATTAAACGAGCAAATCCCGTTGTAGAGACATGGAAATAAGTATCTAATCATGGCTATCTATGTAAAAAATGTTATGGTTCAAAATGTACCACATTTAAAACTAGGAACTTACTTAAATAGTAGCATAAATATGAAATTTTAAAATAATAGAATGCATTTTTTATATTTTTTCTTTGATATGAAACTGTAAAAAAAATTAATATTATTTTTATGAAAATATAGATACGACAGTTTTGTTTTAAGGTCATAGTAAATTTGAAATGCCAATTTAAAAATCGCATTCTTGTAATAACATAGTGTAACGTTTAAAAGCTGAAACAATATTGTAGTAGGTTTATAAATAAAGAGCTTAATAATGTTACTTAGTTCTGCGAGTTTATAAGATTTCTCTGAAATGTTAGCCGTACTAATCCTGAAAATATACTCGAATGCAGAATGCAGATGCGTTTAGTAAATATCTAATGCCAAACGGGATGGAATGCGATATATTGCATCGTATCGCGGCTCCATAATTTCGACGATATTTTACCGCTTCAATGCAAACTCGAGTCATATTTATTCTTGCTTGGATTATATTCAAATTTGCATAGTTTCGCGTTACATTTCAGTGCTAAATTAATAAAATATCTCGTATCGAGACTATCATGATGGGGATTTTAGAGAATTCTGGCAGTAATTAATTGAAATTCTTATAGCCGAAGAATGTGTGCAGAATAATTTGGATTTGTAAATATTGAGGAAACAAAAGTATTTTGTACCGATTGAAAAGAGACACTATATTCTTTCCTAATTATCCTACATGTATAATATAACAGCTTACATACACTCACATTGTCACAACAAACATGCACACACACACACCCCTATTTCTTACTGCTGCGAGTGACTGTTATTTTATTTTCTTTTTCTTTGTAGTTTTTAAATATTGTCATTGTGTAATTGGCACAGCAAGTAAAACTGTACCGTATGTAAATTATTTGTATGATCTGTTCAATTATAGTGAATAAATAAATAAATAAATATAGTATTCTGCATCTGCACTTAATTAGAAAAGTCCTTGGTATAAAGTAAAATCCTAGTCAACAGCGCCTCAAAATGTATGTACCTACATACTATTGATAAACCTACATACACTGTCTGCCCACGTGTCAAACACTACGTTCTCCGTAACTGTGACTCAGAGAACTCCTACAGACATACAAGTGTATTAATTTTCCATTTTTGTATTGTTTACACCTCCGTACAAGGTTCAAAGCTACGTTTTTATCCTGTTAATTTTAGGCGAGAAATGTTTACATATCTCTTCCGGCAGTGCCGCAGTAAATCTTACAGCGCTGTAAACTGTTCAGTTTTCTATATCTTACTTCATGAGTTACAGTACAGTACAGTAGTATCTACCTTTTTAATAATTAATACTGCTGCCATTCATTTATTTTAACAGCATATTAATAATTGGTAATCATACAACCTAGAACTTCACGTAAGAGTAAATTATTTAAATGTAATAAATACTACTTTTACTATGAAGTTACGTCAACTATACGAATTCGTTTATAAAAGTATTATGTAAGTAGGATGGTGATCCTACTAATAGTAAAAATGCGAAAGTTTGTGAATGTTTGTTACTCTTTCACGATAAAACTACTGGACGGATTTGCATGAAACCTTTACAGTAATATAAATTATACATCGGAATAATATACAGGCTAAACTTGTAATGATTTTATGTAATTTTAGTCATAAGGTATAAGGTTGAGACGGGCTCATTCTCCGCAACTCGACGTCTAAGTGCGCCTATTTTGCGTGAATTGTAGTCATAATAACGATAATTGTCAATTAAGTCGGAAAAAAAATCTGGCCTCTGAGTGAGTTGGTGTAAGCTGCCCAAACCATTGGAGTTACACAAAGATGATGTACCGTAGGAATGTTTGTCTTGAATAGTTCTAAATAAAAGTTCACAACACCTTTTATGTGCAAGCCACTATGACCAGAATTGAGAACCATAAATTTAATTAAATTACATACTATTTTACAATGCGAAGCCGCAGGTAAAATATAATACAGAAGATATTCACTAGAAATAACTTATATGGCAGAACGTTTGCCGGGTCAGCTAGTAAAAACATAAATCAAAAACTAAGACACAATTATTAGTACATCATATGCCTGTATATAGTAAGTACCTTATGACTTATTAAAGTACAAATAATGTAAGGCTGAGATTTATAGACTCAACTTTAAGTTTGCTTAGACTTTACTAAAACGTTACAATTAATATTATTCAATGAATGTCAAAGGATTTGGTAAGTCACCGATATTTTCAACATGGACTTGGCTTTGCGAATACTATGGCTATACTCATGTTCCTATTATATATTTTGTTTTTTGTCAAAACGAATATACCTTTTGCGAACTTTGCTAAGCAAAGTCTAAATAGCGACTATGAATCTCAGCCTTAGTCTTTGTTAGAAGCTATTACTGTAGAAGCTAGTACTAAATATTTATTAATCTTAAATCTATGATTAAAACTTATATGCTGTCTAAATTTCCTATTTATGCCGCCAATATTCTCGTACAAAAAATATAGTTACGTGATTGTATACCATGGACTGACGATGCAGTTTAACGTATGCATTGAAATTTACATATTGACACGCTCCATCTGCTAGTATGTTCGGTTTTATGTAAACTGTGTGCGGAGA
Organism: Automeris io; assembly: GCA_036320925.1. NCBI lineage: Eukaryota > Metazoa > Arthropoda > Insecta > Lepidoptera > Saturniidae > Automeris > Automeris io. The sequence goes on from JAUDJH010000024.1 coordinate 3,866,211, forward strand.
ACTGCTGTAGAACTGTACGGGAGCACGTGTCTTCGCTTCGCCTTACTAAGGCCACGCAATTATCTTTATGTTCTATGTGAACACGTAAACGCACATGGTTAAGAGTAATTGAAGACGGATGCACGAACATTTGCTGCTACATTTTAATACTTTCACAGACATCAAAATTCAAAAGTTGATAAAGTATTTTCATTATACTAGCTGGTCAAAGTAACAGTGCAGTTACCTGCTATTAACAATCCATACAAAAAAATACAGAATGTCGAGATATAGGTTTTTGTTTATCGATAGCCATTGTAATTGTTATTTTAAAGTTTTACTTCTATTAAAGGAACTGGTATCGTAGTAGATATAGTAAGTACAAGCCACTCTAGTTCCCTACCTAATGGTCTCATTTCGAATTTTCTATATCTACTTACCCAGAAAGGAGTACAATATGATGATACAATATATTTCGATTTTGAGCATGAAAAATTATTGTTCGAAAGTTCCACGCACAATTTCGTAGGAGACAGCGATGAGGTTATATTTACTGTATCTAAATCCCGAAGTGATAATATTAGCTTAAACGATCTATAGTTCAATGACACAGCACGGGCTGATATAACATGGCATATATGTCTTGCATCACAATCATATAATTCTTTACTACCAAAACAAAGTTTCGTATGCTCTTGCTAAATCGCATCCCCATATTAAATATTTTTTATCTACGTATAATAATTAGGTGTGTGTAATATTAAACTAACTTTTCTAACGATAACAGCACCAACTCCGAACTTCGAAGTCCCGGAGTAGTGCGATAGCTTATCGTGTGACCAAGTTTTTCTATGAAAGCAAGCTTTGTAGGGTTACTAAGGTTGTCACCAAATCATTTTTGTCACTAATTATTTTTTCTTCAGAACACGATTTTATTTTTGCGAACGCTAGAAGATAGAACAAGCCAAAGTGGTTAAATATGTACCATAATAATATTCCAACAAAAATATAAACAGTTAGGTCAGGTCCCGTCCTTTAAAATATTTACTGTATTTACAAATGTATTTTTTAAATTTAAATGTATTGGTGAAATTATACTTTATAAAGATCGTTAATTATTTAGTAAATTAATAGTAGTAAGTTTTGCATTTGTGGTTTAAACATTGATGAAACATTTATATAATTTAGACCAGTGGCGTGCATCCCATATAAACCATAAAAAAACATTATCTTGTAATATGTTAGGTATTTCTGTGTTAGGGTACGATGGGGCTGACATACTGACACACGTAGAAGTCCCTTAAATAAATAGAATAAAAAAAACATTATCTTGTTACACGTGGACATTTAATAAATATATTGACTTAAAATCTGATGTTTACCGAAATAGCAGTCTGAGAGTCCAAATAGGACTAAATTTAAAGTATATATATATGTTAAATGTCCAAGTGTAACGAGATAATGTTTTTTATGCTTTCTGTGGGACCCACGCCTGATTTAGACGACTGCTATAAAAATAAAATAAATTTATATATATATATATATATATATATATATCTATGGATATCTCTATACCTTAATTTTAATATGTTCTAAGTTCCATATGAATGTCGAAACTTGTAACTCAAAAAAAAGACCTTAATCAATATATTGAAAAGTGACAGCCCTAATTTGGATGCACACCGGGCTAGTGCGGCGCGTTCGGCGTTAGTAAACAGTCGCCAACAGTCTGCCTCGTGTGTACGTCGCGTCACGTTTTATAAACGATATTCTGTGTGAGTTTGTACAAACTGTGTTAAAACTGTCTCCGCTCCGTGTATGCTCACAATGAGCAGGAACTCCGCGGTTGGCTCCGGATGAACCATACTCATTGTGTTGTGGAATCATAACCTTTTGTCGAGTGTCCGTTGTTCAGTGAACATATTTTACTACTTCGTGTAATAATTGTATAGTGTTTTTGCGTAAGTTACTGCCTAATGATCTACAATTTGAGAAAAGCGAATAAACTGTTTTATTTAACGAATAAATTATAAATGTAAACAAGTTTTTATGTAACAGCGTTCGCTCGAAACTTGAACTTTAACTCAAACTTTCGAAAACGATGAATCGTGTCGCAGAAATCTTACGTCCGTACCTGTTTAAATGTCAACTTTCATAAATTATAAGGCCTGTTGATAATGTGGGCAGTGGCCCTGTGGGGCATTCGTCTGTGATTAATTATTTAATAACTCATCATATTGATTGCCTATAACCTAGCTACATATCACACATGGTTGGTTCCTCCAGTGCGGGGAAGCTAAACTAAGTATAGACTACATCGGTTATACGCTCGTCGCGTTGCGGTGAAATCGCATACAAAAGTATCACGTGTTATTTTATGTTTAAAAGTTACGGAGAATTGTACGCTTATTTTCATTGAAGAAGTACCTACTTATTGGTTGAGGATATACTTTGTTTAATAAAGGATACTAAATGTGGAATCTTTCGTTACTCCCTTAAAATATTTTCATTTTTATCTCTATATTACTTACATTACTAAGTAATAATGAGCATAGTAATATTTAAAATTTGATGGCTTTCCTCCAATTAACCGACTTTATTTTAAGATGAAAATACAGTTAACTTTCATATAAACAGAGTAAACATTTGTTTTCAAAGTTTATATTTTACACCTAGAAATGAACAACATATGAGTATATCTTTGTATGTTTTTGTTTCATGTAATATCTTTAAAAATATATTTCTAACCTAAAAATTATGGGATTATCTATAAAATTTGTGTCTACAGTAACGTTACCAAGGGCAAAAAGCCTTTTCCAACATTGTACGACATTCCTCAAACTGAATCTTGTGATTTAGTGGCGTGACTAAAAGGCCGACACTTCGCGGTTGGGCTGTCTTCAATGAGTTAACGTTTTGATACACACGAACGGATCTGCTATTGACAATACTCTCAATAATAAATTTCGTGATCATTACTCCGGCAAGTAATATCTATAATTCACGCATACCTACTTTCCGTTTCTGTCCTATTTATGTAGTCAACTCGAGCGCTTTTACAAGATAACGATGCGATTATTCCTTAAGACTTAGAAGGAATATTGTGTATGGTTTTAAAATCTCTTCCATATGTCGCATTTCAACATTTTGTACGCAGAGCGTGCATCTCGCTACCTGCTTGAAACTTCATTGTTGTGACCCTATTGACTGACACCTTCAAACAGAACCTATTTACCCTGTTTTTTTCTTCACATAACAATGCTCTTTTGTTTCGTCGAGTGGATTATCATAACTACTCTCCAGTTCAAAAATTTTACACAATGGTCGATCTTAACTAGATTTTATCTAAAAGCGAGACATCGATCAGGTTCTAATTTAACGTTTTGTGCATTTGTCTGTAATAAGTTATAGTTGTATTTTAATAAAATTTTAAAGCTTTCATAATTAATTTAATTAAACAGCAAATCCAACGTGTATCCAAGCGGTCGCAGGCAAGAAAACACTAACAGAATATAAAATTGTCCCCGCAATACAAGTAAAGGACTTATAATAGGCCAATGGGATGTATTTGTCAAGCGGACCACGTCTTTCGCCCATAGCGCATCGCGTTGAATTCGAAAAGAATTGGATACGGAATCTACCTACATTCAATGGAATTTTAATCGTTTTGGATACCTATTATTAAACAACACAAAAAATTTACAGCTGTTGCTTAGTTAAAGATGAATGGTATCTATAAAGCAGAACATTGAGCATTAAGTAAACATGAATTTTACTTTAAAAAAATTCCTTAGCAACAGATCTTACTTTTGTGTTACGTCAATGCTTAAATCGCTTTAAGCTCCGTCAAAAGATACGGTTATCGTCACGAAATTCCCTTTGAGACAGATAAGGTACCGTGAGAACACGTCAAGGGAATAAACCTGAATGCCGAACTACTTTATACCCGACAAACACAAATCAAAGTAGCTATAAGATTTTTTAGGATCTATATAATTTTGTTGTTAATGACGAAACAGTTGTATACAAATATTCAGAGGTTGAAATAATGATATATGTATAACTTTGTAAAATATAAATACTATTCTAAAAACAATGTTATTGTTTTCTATCTTGCAAGTAAACAATAGAAATAAACTTTCTCTTGTTTGGAATTATGAATGCAAAGTTTATGATGAATTCATCTTTACGATTTAATTGCAATGGCCTGAATATAAGTATCTCCAATGTGTGTAAATATTTTATACAAAGAATTAAAAATATTTGATACTAATTTTATTAAAAAAAAACCATCATAACATAGTTCACAACCAAAGTAACTAAGGCAATTTTAAATAAATAAAACGAATTTATACAAGGAAAATAAACGTAAAAAATATTGGACTTGCTGGTTGAATGAAATTAAATATAAACTTGGATATCAATTTATACGTATTTTTTAAACTTTTTCGAATTCAGAATACGTAAATGAATCAGTATTTTCGTCAAATATTAAAAATTGTAAAAATCTAAAATGGCCAGCGGCTACCAGATGTTGCTCACACATGAAGTGATCAGAAGCCATCGATTTTTCAAGACATGCTTACACGCTAATTAATCCAACGAGGTGTGCTAGTAACACGAAATCTGTTCATCACGGTCATAAGGCCTGCTTACTCACATTTAAAGGGTGATTTACCTACCTACGACATTTAGTTTAAATAGGATGTGCATATTTTATGCGCAACGGCAGTCTGCGTTCAATATAAATAGGAAATTAAGGGAGCCCTGTCCTACCGTACCAATAAAGTGAACAGCATGTGTTTAGTTATATACCAAACTAGCTGATCCGGCAAACGTTGTTTTGCTATATAAAGTTTTGTAATATCTTCTAAGATGTTCATTGAAATTAAGTGATGTCAAAGACAATTTGGTCACAATTAAATACTCTTAATCAACAACACATTTATTTGGATAAAGATTAATATTCTTACGTTGATACAACTCTTAACAAACAATGCATTAATTTCGACCAAATTTGATTACCATAAAAACGGTTCTAGTGACTTAATCTTAAAAGATAGACATATACTGTCCAGGACATTTTTTTAGATCATTTCAAGAGGAATAATTCTTTTATACATACATTTTTGGTATCTTGAACCGTTTTTGCAGCGCACGCAATGGAAGTCCTCAAGGATAAATAATTTTGCCCCGTTTTTTTTCACATTTTCCATTATTTCTTCGCTCCTAATAGTTGCATCGTGATGTTATATAGCCTAAAGCCTTCATCGATAAATGGTCTATTCAACACAAAAAGAATTTTTCAATTCGAACCAGTAGTTCCTGAGATTAGCGCGTTCAAACAAACAAACAAACTCTTCAGCTTTATAATATTAGTATAGATAAAACATTCAGCCAGAGTTTGTTTTTTTTTTTGGAATGTGGTGGTAGGGCGATTTCCTGAGTCGACCACAGTACGCAAGCGACTAGCTTTGGCTTGTCGCGTTTCGGGATCGGCTTGTATATATCCAGTAACTTATATACCTTCAGTCGTTGTATATATGAGCCGATTTGACGATGGAGACTATCAACAGATTTTCATCCTTTGCTTTCGTTGTTGGACTACACTACTTATCATCAGGTGCACTGTAGTCGCTTTGTCGAGCCAGTGTAAAAAAAATTACATAGTTAGAAATTTCTAAGGACTACATCACTGATATTTATCAATGAATGTCATCATCAATTAACGAGTATCAGTAAGAATATTCTCTTTTATAACCATAAGTTATTTTTCAATCATGGTTAAATTTATTACTTATAACCTTTACCAAAGTTTGGCTATTAGATTGTTTGAGCAGAGTAACTAATAGTATCCGTTACTAATCTGATGCTCTGCTTAGTTTTAATGATACAAAAACTCGAGTATGACGTGGAAGGTAATATATTAATGTAACTTTTTAGTGTTTTATTTTGTTACATAACAATTCGTCAAATTAGGTAGTTCAGCCTAGAGGTGCGTTAGAATTTGGAACAACCTCCTACGAAGTTACGGGAGTTGTATATATATTGAACGGTACTTAAGGTGACAATTTTCGCAGGGCCCTGTCAATATTAATGCGATGAGCTGGCGGTAGCAAATGCGGTCATTCCCCTAAGTTCCGGCACCTACTTTTGTCACAGCCCGGAAATTGACGTGGCATTGTTTAAAATGATATAATCTCGCATGATGGCTATATTAAGTTGGACACAACTATTTATGTTTACAGACTTATTAAATCTACTATATATAAAACTTGCAGTAAAAAGGTTTATCGAAATCCGAATTGCAAACCTTCAGATTTGCAAGAAGGGTTTCCACTTTTGAGCTATCAAGTCGTAGTATCTTTTAATCGTCATTTTTATATTATTCCGACTCGAAACAATGTCCACACCACATCTGATGGTAAGCATGGTGCAGTCCAAAAACGCCAATGACTACCGATATGTGAGAAAAACCCATCGATAGTCACAGCGATCATGCCGGCCTGCACAAATATCTCTTCACGCTATGCTTAAAGGATACCGTCATAGGATGGTGGAAACACGTTCACCGAAAAACCATTCCACAGCCCGACGACATGGCAAAAGTAAGGATTAGAACCTATTAGTCCTAGCCGGGATGTGAGATACCGTATAGCTGTGACTCCGCAAACCCGCGCGCGTGATTCTATTCAGGAAGGGAGAGGGTGGAACAAGGTTAAACAACTCTTCAGAACACTCGCCTTGCTGCAGATGGTAGAAAATGCTCAGTGAGGCAATATTTCTGCACAATTATAAACATATACAAAAATATATTTCTAAACACGAAAGGGGAACGTGACGAACTTCCTAATATTCTTTTGATATTGCCGTACCGTATATGTTATTGCTTTTACGACTTTACGTATTATCAAAAGTTGTGAAAGGAAAGCATTCGCTTGGATATGCTTTCCAAACCGCGACTTTACCATTCATGGATCTTATACAAAACTATTGATGTCCCTAAAAAATTAATGAGAAAGGAATCTTGAGTATTCCTCTATACCAGTGACGTCACTTGGCGCTTACGTCTGTTTGGAATGCTACAACCTTCGATGTTAAAGAACTAAGTAAAATTGTCAAAATTTGCAACAATATGGATATCCTAATTTTCTATGTAATTTCATTTTCAAATTAATATATAATAGGTAACATACATGTTAAAAATATAAAATGTTTTCATTTAAGCTTATCCTAGAATTTAATTTAATATAACATAAAATATATTGACAGGTAGGTGTATTACATTTAACTATCCTAATTTTTAAATTTTATTTCAAATTCTGTTAGAAAGTGACCAGTACAATTTATAAAAATATTTAAAAAAATAACTTTATATAGCGTAAAACGAAATTGTACTGGTATTTATGATCATATCTGCATCTATTTCGAAATTACAAACCGCTTGCACATTAAATTATCGCTTATTCAATTATAAAATGAATTTCGGCATTTGACCTTTGCGATAACCGCTATGCTTGTGGACTTGTGGTCCAAGTTGGCCTCTTTTAAAGGGTAACTATGTCGGGTTGTGCAAGTAGGAACCAGAAGATCGTGCAACCTCTTGTACTAATTTTGTATCGTTTACTGATAGTCACGAATTCGATCTCGTTTCGTATTGTTGGGTTAATTTGAACGATTAGTGTAACGCGGGAGAAAATGAACATGCCTCCATTAAACTAAATTAGATAGATTCTTGAAATGTAAAATCGTTGTTTTATGTTACCCGAACGATTTGGTAGAGGCATTGATCGAAAACTCCATACAATTTATAAATTTTTCGTAATTTCTCATTTGAAACTAGTTGGAGAAGTAATTTTATTAAACCTCTCACACCACATCATTGATACATTTTGATACACGAAATTTCTTTATATGTGTTTTAAATGTAGAACCAATATTATCCTTGTAAATAAAGTGTAATGTTTCATCGACACCAACAGCGGGTGGCTACATTTTGTACCGATCGGGGTCGGCGTTGGCGACCGTCCAAACAACAGTTTATAGCTGACACTGTTTACGAAGCCAGCGCGTCATCTAAATATGCTTTCACAGTAAAGATTTACAAGCTTCTATCTCTTCTAAAACACACGGAACACCCGTCATGCCATCACTCAGAAACCCATTGCCGGATGCGGAAACGGTAACTGCAATTCCATGGAATCGTTGCATCGAATACGTTGGGCGTGTGTGTTGTTTATAGTGTTTTGTATCATTGTTTTGTGGGCTTTATTGATGTTTGGGTGGATTTTTATACATAGAAGTTTGTAATTTATAATTTGTTTTTTTTTTTTATTATTATATCATACTTACTTAAAAGCGGTCTTTACCTATATAATTCCCTCGATTTTAAAGGTTTCTCAAGCATAATGCAATTTACTTTTTTATCGTCCATTGCAACCCCGATACGGTTTCACGTGTAATAAGTAGATCATTTTTTATTATTATCAGGTCATAATTCATTGATGCTCTTTTTGCTTTTTCAAATCATGATTAAAAAATGTAAACGAATTTTAACAAATGTGTCACGTTCCTTATTGTAGACAGACGCTTATTTTTAATCAGGTTTATACAATATGCACTATTTATATGCAAATTATTGATGATTAATGAATATATAGAAATTTACTGAAGTACTAGTACTGCAGTGTCAAACGTATTCTTCGTTATTATATTACAAATCAATTGTTTTATTTCATGGTGTAAACAACAAAATATTTAAAATCGACGCGCAGCAATATTTCATTATCTTATTCCAACACTCTAAACTGAAGGTGGCTAAACTGCGACCCTCGGGTCACATAAAATCCAGCAGCGAACTTAATGAGGTTCGTGAAATAGGGTTAAATGAGAATAAATATTAATTTTTCTCAAATGTGTCATATCCCGCTAGTTAAATGCTACCTGGCGGAACTTACTAGGTTTAAATTCGGTCGGTTTAAAGTATAGTTGGTCTTCTTTGCTCAAGATAATGATTGCAAATGCAAATTATATTTTATGTTTTTCGTAGCAGGTTTATTTTATGGTTACTTTTATTGCTCAAAGTCAACGCTTTCTTTTACCACAACCGTGTGAACATATTATGTGACTATCACACCGCGTTAAAACAATTTTTTATTTTAATTTGTTACCCCCAATAATATCTTGGCGTATATTAATTATTAATTTAGATTTGACAGGATAGTTATAGTATTGTGGAATTTCTCAAAATAAATGCCCTTATGAATATATTTTATTACTATACATTTTTACTTTCACAATAAGGATGATCTCATTACGGCTATGTGGGTCATATTCAATAAATATAAGTATACAGGAATAGGTAAACGGGACGGTAATGCAATTCTTAAGTGCTTACTGGGTTGCGTGCTTAATCTCCTACATTGCTTGTGTGATGCGCTATGTGTGATGATTCTTTATAACATTCTTACCCTGTTTACTTTTTTCCGACACTTATTCACCAATGTTTTCTTTCTTATATTTGTATAAAATTAACTATTATTAATGTTTTAATTATTGAAGCGTGGATTAACGAAATATTTATGAAAGTGTTGTACGAACGAATGTACGGATTTTTATTTTACCGCAGTATTGTGTTATAATATACTCAAGTTTTATCAGTTTCACTAGCTCAGGGGCCGGCAACCTTATGAGTCGGAAGAGTCAAAAATTACAGTTTACAAAATTTTTAGTAATAAAGTTTTTAAAGAGCCACAGAAATGTTTCTTGCCAGCAATAAATAGTACTTGCACAAATAAAGTTTTTGATAAAAAAAGCGAATCTATTTATTTAACGACTCAGAACAATTTTTTTAAATATAAAATAAATTATATATATGTATGGAACTAAAGAGCCGCAGCTTCACATGCGAAGTGCTGCATGTGGGTCGTGAGTAGTGATGAAAATGCCCGGGAATTTTCCCAAAGTGCCCAGAACTTCCGCGAACATTTCGTAAATTCCCGGGAATATTTCCTAACAAGTTTTGGGCACTTTGGGAAAATTCCCGGGCATTTTCATCACTAGTCGTGAGCCGCTGGTTGCCGACCCCTGCACTAGCTGCATTCACTATCTGTTATAAACACAAGTTATTAGTTGTACTTCAGAATTAGATTTATGCCGTTCCACCATTCGAACGCACAATTATGTTCGTGTACTATAAACACGGTTCTCTGTATCGAAAGTTTATTTTTAGTGCCCCTTTTTTGTATTTTCCTCACCAATACATAGTTAATTGAGATGGTCTATTATCGTGTCTTGGATCGCTGTAATTTTTTACAGCAAGTCATTGTCAAACTTGTTACTTACTGTATTAAAGTATTAATGTAAATGAATCCTTTTTTCAATAACTTATTAACTTTATCAAGAGGTTTTACAAAAAATTTATAAGGATCCACGAAATTATTTATGAAACTAAGAATATTAAAGTGACAAAAGTATCGGTAGATTCACCAGTCGGTTTTCTTATTTTTGTCTTTATCACTTGTTACAAGCAATGTATTGAAAGTGTTGGACTATAAATACTCTTGAATCATTGCATATTGACAAAATACATCGATTCTTTTGCTTTATTTTAAATTTTAGAGCTAATGCATAGGAGTTTCCATATTTTAGTGTCGTCTGTTGCGCAATTCAAATCAAAGTGCCAAGTTAACTCGCCTACTACTGTGCCCACAGGCTCCTACGCACTCTATAAGCTGATCTGGCTAATCGCAGTTGTTACAAGTAGATATCTTAGAAACCAATTGCATATCTGTTAAATAATGAATTATGCATACTCCAATTCATTTTATAATTTTCTAGTCATTTCAATGACCGTAATGAAGCTAAATATAACTCGTTAAATTCTTATTGATATTGTTTTAATTGCACTCGATATATAAAACAATGGTTATGGATTGGCTTGACTTGATTGGCTGCCTGAATAAAAACTGACAATCTAGTTTGATCATAACTTTACTTTTTGAATAATATATGTACTGTATTAATGGTTTATGTAATTATATTACAGTTAGATAGCTAACATATTATATTGATTAATTGAACTGTTTTTACTAAATATAAGACTTTTAAGCCCCTAGTCTAGGGGTCGGCAACCTGCGGCTTTTAATTACATACGCTAATTTTATTAAAAAAAAAAAACATTTTAAAATCGTTTGAATCGATAAACAAATAGATTCGTTTTTTATTTTTATTTTTATTTTTTTATGCAAGTAGTATTTATTGTTGACAAGATTTATTTTGTAGCTCTTTAAAATCTTTGAAATTTTGTAAATTGTATTTTTTTACTCTTCCGACTCAAAAGGTGCCGACCCCTGCCCTAGTGATATTTCCAAAATAGCAAATACATCAACGCGTGATCAAGTCCTTAACTTTTTTTAACGTATTCGGTATGCGTGCAACTTGCACACAATGCGAACGTAAAGATACAAAACAACGCGCCGTAAAGTTGTTTTGTTCTATCAAAGTCGTTTTCTTGGTTAGGTACTCACATAATATTATCTGCAGTTATATTTAACATAGTTTTTGTAACATGTAATCTCTGTAACAAATTTAGATCCCAGTGAGATAAACTTACTACCAAGACACGGATATACAGGCCTCTTTGTCAAGGCCGAAGAATCCTGTTTACTACGGCGAAAAAGTACAATTATTAATGTAGTCTAAGTGTTTTATGTCTGACACAGCATTAAGGGTCTCTCAATTATTTGTGTCAAGAGAGTTGCTTTAATGATACACATACAATCGGAGTTTAATAGAATACGGCAACCTTATATTATAATAAAATATATCATTCTACATGTACAACTTTATCAACCACTGTGATCTGTATCTCTATAGAATCATTTTCACTTGCAGTTGAATATATGTACATATATGTTTATAAGGTTACTTGATACTATTGAAAGAGGATATATACATATATGCCTTTGCGTTTCCACCAACTGAATTTAGCAAGTTTGTTAGCTGTGTCCCATATCCTAAGTGATAATTTCTTTGGCTCTAACCTAACCTAATAATATTAGTTCTTTAGAAAAACAAATCATGAATATCATAACCGATCAGTGGACAAGAAAGGTAGGCAAAAAATCGCAGCACATGATAATGGGAGCGTTGACATTTGCTACTTTATGAAACATTTAAGTTGTGGTGATTATAACTTCCTATAATGGTTATAGATTTTAATTAGTTTCAAAATTACTTCTAGGTCCATTTAAATTTGCTACTCCCACTTTTTGCAACAATTTTTTTATGTTGTTATCTCTGTGATGAGCAGGTGTTACTTATTCATAGTATTACAAATGTATGATTCATTCTCTTGATAATTCACTTATAGAGTTCTAAGTAATTACGATTTTATTTTATCAGCATCCTCTTCTATTAAACGAAATACATTTATTGGTATCAAATTTCTAAACACTGTTCCAATTTTTTTAAGCTAAAATCCAGCAGCTGGACGTTAGAAAAAATATAAGACACCGTTTTAACATTTTTAGCATGATTCATATTTATTATGATGTAACTGTAATATTGAATTCAATAAAATATTTGAACAGTATATTGGTTTATATTAATAATACGATAAAATTAATAGTCAGCTAGCTCCTTTATTATCCTTCCATAGTATTGTCATTATGTTTCACTACAACACGACGTACTTTAGAGGTATTTCTACCACTTGGTCGACATTCCAGAGGGTCTCTGTTTGCTCGTCTAGCGAGCTTAAAATAATTACACAAGTGCGTGTGTGTAAGCAACCCTCGCCAGTTCATTGTTCCGGTTTCTAGTGTTTGATGCCTTCTACTTGCTGTTGTCTTGAGAGAGTAAGAGTCGACGATTAGTTTTAACAGGTTTTAGTATTTGACATATACCGGTGATGACTTTCGTTTTCACAGTTTTCACATTTAACGTTAAGTCTAATTGTTTTTAGTATGGTATGCTAGTTTTATATTTACTATTACTATCACCAGTACATTCTGATTGTTATCTGTATTCATTTATTTATTTTCTATTATTTAAACACGATTTAATCTGACTTTATCCGTATTTTTTATTATTTTTAGAAACATTTATGTTGGTACTCATACATTTTATTTTACATTAACTGTAATCGAAAGTCTAAACTCTATATTATTTTTTAATCGTTTACATGAAATTGCTTGCAACGGTGTTTAGTGGAACACGTTAATAATTTTGCATCTAGTTTGTTATTCTGTAATAAAAATTGTAGTTCTTAATATTTGTCTTCTCTACTCTCCTTATTATAATTCACCGCAGTTTTCATTATTGAAACACGTTTGAAAATCAAATTAGTAAATAAACGGTCCGCGCTACGCAGATCGTCAGGCATGCGCGTACTCGATCATACTTGTCTTGCTTGATGACTTTGTAGCTATGTTCAGTTCAGTGTGCTGTTATCTTTGAATGTAGATAGACACACAGTCTTTCGTCTGTAGTTTGCGTAATAGTAAGAATTCGCGGACGTCTCCACTCAAAAGGGATGTGAATTTTAGTGATGAAAACAATCTTAACACAAGCTCAACCCGGTGTTCACTGTGTATATTTACAACGTGTGCGTTTATTTTAGTGTAATTTTATTTTTGCGGTTGTGCTCTACGTTTATTAAACAACGTTGTTTCGTTAACAAACGAATGGTTTAAATAATAAAGCGGTATAATTTAGTAAGATTATTATTTTATTTAAGTGTAATAATTATATCACAGTAATTTGTTTTTATAGTTTTCATATAAACAAAAGTAGATACACATGCAAACAGCTCGAGATCATTGTCTAATTTTAACTATGTATTGTTATTTTACAAAAGTAGAGCACGGGCAGGGTCATACTAAGTATATTTGAAATGTTAGTACTTCTGTTTAACAAATATTGAGATATTCGTAAATATTTTGAAAGAGTTGGCTTACAAGCAGTAAAGTTAGTAAATTAACGGATGATTATGTTACAATGAAAACAAAATTTTTGTTGTTTTATTAAATATGGTAAAAGTAAATGTGTATTTACAATACAATGTCTTCTGTTAAAATTTGTACACGCTAACATATGATCCTAATAACAAAAATAAATCAGTTATAAAACAGATGAAATAACTTTATACGATTTAACAGTGAATAAATATAGTACTAATGTAGTAAAATGAAATGTAACCTTTAAAGATTCCTAAAGAAAGATTGACTTAAATTTAAGAACTTTCTATCTAAGTCTTCAATGGGATAAATAAGATCGTAAATGTCAGTCATTAAAGCGTTGCCTAAATAGTGACTCTATTGTGGGCGTACCACAATGAGTGAGATTAATAACAGGGTTCAAGGGTTCACAACTAGTTGTCCCATTGGCGATATCCGTAGTAAATCGGCGGCTTCCTCCGACCGTCTTCGCTTTGACTTCTCGCTATTATGGACATGATTTATACCTGTCCCATCATTAGTTACTATGTCAGTTGCCGTCGCGTCGACGGCGGATGTTCTTTATTTACTATAGGTACTTTAAAAGACCGGCTCTTGCATAAACATTCATATAATTTTCTAAAGTAAATAAACATGATGCGTCAGGTGATGTGTTAGGCTGAGATTTATATACGCAATTTTAAGTTTGCTTAGTCTTTACTAAAACATTACAATTTATTAACCGTTACACCGATTTTGTCAACATGGACTTGGCTTTGCGAATACTATGGCTATACTAAAGTTCCTATTAGAAGTTCATATTTATGTCGAAACGAATTAATTTTTTTAGAACTTTGCTAAGCAAAGCCGAAATAGCGTCTATAAATCCTAGTATGTGATAAATTCATAATAAACTTATATACTTTTTTATGTTCTACATATTACACGAATTATTTATCTACTTTAAAATATAATATGCCTGGTTTCTTTTTTTTCCAGAATCAATTGATACAGTTTGTTTTCATTATACTTTGTTTAGTATTTTCGTAATTTCTTATAGTCGATAACTTGATCATTCAAACCCACTAGAGGAATTCCCCTGTATTTCTAAAATCCCTCTTTATGCCTTTTTAAATAAATTATTTTAAAAACTTCGGAGAGTACATAATTATAATAGATTTTTCTAAGCACGTTGGATTATATCTGCTTTATTGGTTATATTGCCTCTAATAATTGAATATGCTAGTGCCATCCTAAAATATGGCTTATCAGTAATGTGATAGTCTATTAATGTTTTAAGATTTATTATAATAATTGGCCATACGTAATATTTGTTAGTAGGTTTGGGTTCTCCATATCTTATATTGTCAATGATTTTTATCAGTTTCTTTAGTCTTCACATGTCTTTTAAATTTCAATGTCATAAAAAATGTTGGTGACCATCATTTGTCATAATCAATCTAACTGATATGGGTTCGTTATTGATGTTTGTTGATATATTACCAAAAGTGATTTTTTTTATGTAGATTATACTAAAGTTGGTTCCACAATACTTGATGTTTCGTTTGGTTTACAACTTCTGCATATCAGTCAACGCCCTTCAACCGATCTCAAGAGTTTGTACTTAAAATCTCGTGGTCTACATATTTGTTAGCGATTCATGTTGGACTAAAATATTATCAACCATTTTAAATTTTATTCTTATTTTTAAATGTTATGATGTCATATACCGTACATGGATTGGTATGGTAAATTGGTCCATGCTGATGTGTTTTTTTTAATGTCAACTGATGCTTATGTTGATTTTTTAATATCGATATCTGCTGTTGCCGACACTGACATCTAATAATAATACTAATCTAATAATAATAATATTAATATTACTTAATTAGGACAAATCTTTCTATCAGTGTTGATAGGTTTTACAAAAAAACAAACTTTTTAATGTAATATTAATGTAATACTTCATTAAAGTTGATATTATTAATGCCTGGTTGTGTTGTTGTTTTAGCCAATCCTTTTAAAAACTGACATGACTCGACTTTTAATTTGTCAAGAAATTTGTAATCTCTTAAATTAGATTATTTTTAGCAATATTTGACATCTTGCTAAAAAAGCAAAATTCTCCTGAATCGGAACATTTTCTTTGGATGCTGGCGTTATACTCATAGCGATAATGACATAAACTGAGATCAGCATTAAATCATCATTGATCGACGCAGATGCTGATATTCACAAAACCCCTGTATTTTACATTTTATAAAATATCAAATTACCATTACAAGTGGTACATTTGATCCCAATTTTATGCACCAAGGGGTGATCCTTAGTGAGAATATATTGCCACTGAATGCTGGTTAGGTGATAATTCTTTGTCATTTAACTTTTTTGGGCACCACGTGTTGATAATAATTTAGACGATTTCAGATCTACTACAACAGTTTCGTAGACTGGTCGAGGCCCCGGTGTTCTATATTTCAGCAAAATATCGGTCTCGAATTTGGCAGTACTCCAAGCTATGTTCGTATGAGAGTTTTCATTATTTACACATTGTTTTTAAAACAGAAATTCGTTTTACGCACGATCTGTATTCCTGTTTACTGTATCCATTTCGAAAGTAAAGATCGATAACATAAATTGTTTAGGAATGTAATGTTACCGAAATTTTGGCTTACCTTATAACTCAGAATTAAAGGTAGCCCACTTATTCTTTAACGGATTGATATTAAACATGTTATTGAATGCATGTTTAGTACATATTATTT
The DNA here is from genome assembly GCA_036320925.1 of Automeris io. Lineage (NCBI taxonomy): Eukaryota > Metazoa > Arthropoda > Insecta > Lepidoptera > Saturniidae > Automeris > Automeris io. The sequence continues at coordinate 3,882,895 of JAUDJH010000024.1, forward strand.
AGTATTAGTTGAATAGAAACATTAACAATATAAAATGAGCATATAGGTGCCCATGCATATAATTAATTAATTATTGAGTTGGGTTGTCCAATACCATTGATGTCCTTCAGGTAAATTTTTTTTGGGTCTATTTTCCCCTCTTTGGGGAAGGCAAAGTCTTTCGCTATACAGCCTTCCTTCAGAGTAATATACATTTAAGCGTTTTGTTTTTGCATTGGGGATGTCGCAAATGGTTTATGATATAAACTGCTCAAAAGAAACTGAATTATAAAAAGTTAAACATGAAAGTTTACTTGTACATTTTGTGCTATGGCCGGAACTGTTCAATCTCAGCTAGTAGATTCCAAGTGAACTTTCCAAAGAAACAATGGATCGTTGAAGATTTCACTCTTTTTGTCAACATACAATACGTAAGTTGAGTAAAGCAGTGTTAATTAAATTGAAAATTGCTCGTAACATCTTCCTTGATTTAAAGTTTTTGTTGGACCATTGAATGTTACACAACATCGGCTCCCACAGCCAACGGTTAATTTAATAACGCAATGACAGTATTTTTTTACCAATTGCATCCGGATAATTATGTAATGAAAATTCCGTTAGTAAAGCCATATGCGCTTTCAAAGATTATTTATTGTATCATAATTTATTTTTTATTTTAAAACACAAAAGTATATGTATACGAAAGTTTATCTACTATTATTCAGTACAATATTTTGAATAACATAATTTTTTATTAATCCTTTCTTTTCACTTTCAACACTATGGTGAGGAAGCCGTATTTTATAAGAAAGAGATTTATTAATGTAACTACTAAATTATCATTGAAAATATAATTATTCCAATGTTTATTTCGAGTCAGCATATTTTTTTTTTTTGGTATTGTTGGTGAAATAGGTCCATCAGGGACGCTGTGATGGTAGCGACCCCGGTGCGTCAGACTCCTATTGACTAAATACACTCGGGTGTCCCTCTAATCGGTCCACCTGGCCTTGGAAACCAAATTCATCCAGACGCCCAGGGAGTGAAAAGCCTTGTTGAGGCTGCCTCTCTGGGAGGGTTAGGAGTAAAGAGCCCATTCCTCCAAAACCTATCACTCAGACAACGCGCCGGACACTGCGCACCGCCTCCCTCTCATTCGGGCAGCAGACGCCCTCAAGTCTACAATTTATGCTTGGCACAGCATAAATTGGAGATTGCGTGACTAGTAATCTTAAAACCAACTAGCTACTGCATCAATAACTATTAAAATACGGTTTCAGTTTTTTAACAACTTTTCGTTTGGGACTGACGTTTTCGGCTTCTGCTTTAGGCACCATCGTCCTTTGGCTCCGGCCGATGTTTACCGTTTTGCTCGCACATGAAGGTATCAAGCAAGCGCCAAAATTGAATAAATTGTTACAAATGCGCAAATATTTTACATTTTATGCAATATAAAAATTGTAATTCACATTATTTTTGACAAGTTCCTAGGTAATTTTATTCATCTCTAGAAGTTGTTTATGTATAGTCAACAAAAACCGTTATTTAAACGTTTTTAAATTATTATAATAATATTGTTTTTAAGAAAATCTAGAACAGATATTTTAGGGATTTTTAAACCTTCGACTTCTAGAAAGGTTGTGACGATAGCCGATTGAGAAGAAAAAGCCGGTATGAAATCAATCTTGGATCCGACATTATTATTTTTACAAAATCACCAAATTATAATACATATTGTACTAAAAATTAATGAACAAAAGAGACAGCGTTGTACTAAAACGTTACGACACAAGTTCAAATATGGCTCACAGGAATACGTGAATAGGTCCATGGTTTACAAAGATGCGTTCTTTTGTTCGTCTGCCATTCATTAGCCGAATGTGGCTTAGTGGTTCCCATTCTGTAAGAGTGCAATGAACTTGCGATTGTCATATTTCCTGGTGTCTGTCTGTTTCCACTTGCAACGTATTTTACGGGTTCTTGTCGCGTTTTGGTACGCCTTATAATGTTATAATCACTCATATAATACAAAATTATTGCTAAATACGTCTGTAAACTTTATAACAATGGATTTAAAAAATATTTTTTAAATAGTGAATCTCTTACGAGGCTGGCATAGTCATCAAGGATGCACTAAAGCTTTATTAAAATATTTGATTAAAAAAAAATAGTGAATCTCTCTCCAAATTTTATTAATATTTACTAAATGATTAGAGTCAAACTAATGTCATTACTTGTATTTACGAACGAAAATACATATCAGTTCAAACACAAACAACAGATAAAACACTTATTAATTGTGTCGTCTGATATGAATGAAATATTTGTGAATTATTTCCATTGATTTATACTTAGTCTTGGTGTACCTATATATGTTATAAAAAACTATATTACTATATAACTATATTGAAAAATATGGCGTTGGAAATAGAAATATGAATTTCAATTGCATTCTAAACTTAACAGGATTTTTAGAAGTTTTGTATCTCCTCCAAGCAGTGGCGTGCATTCCATAGAAACGTAGCAAAAAACCATAAAAAGCATTATGTTGCAATACTTGGCATTTAATACACATATTGTTTTAAATTCGATCCTACTTGGATTCTGCGACCCCTATTCTGGTAATTACCAGAATTTAAGTCAATATATTTATTAAAAGGCCAAACATAATAAAATAATGCTTTTTGTGCTTTATATGGGATGCACGCCACTGCCTCTATGTAATTAAACATAACTCAAAATGTAATTTTAAAACTTACATTGTAGATCACTAGTGCAGTAGATAATTCTATCTTTACGATTATAGAGTCCTTCGCGATAAATATAGATAAAAACATTTAGTGTGAAATAATACATTGCTATCTGAGAAGGTGTGTATGCAGCACGTTATATCAGTGAATAATATGATAAACACAAGAGTAAATATAGTGAATTAAGTGCTAACGTGACGTCATAAGATTATTTATGACTCAATATTGAAATAAAGTGCAAAGTGACGAGAAAATAGTGCAACAAATCAATTAACAAAAGGAAATAAATTTAAAGATCTTATTTCCACAGTGATAAAGATTAAATTAGTGTGACGTATATTGACATGAATGAGGATGAGCACAGAGCGCCGTCTCTCCAGGAGTTTCCACTCATGTCTGAAAGGGTCGTCAACGGAAGAAGCAGCAGATGAGGAAGAAAGTTGTTATCACTCACTCGGAGGGAGACATTCTCTTAGCAGACAACCGCCTGTGTACGTCGAAGACTTGTCTAATGTGTCCCTAGCAGATTTTGAATCAACACAGGAAGAAAACAATGGTTCGTATTATAGTTTGTTTTACACATTAAGGTACTTCGTCTGAGGTTTATAGGCACCACTTTGACTTTGTTTACACTTTACTCAAATATTATAAATAGTATTATTTAATTAATATTAAAGTAAGTAATCGATTTTGCCAACTCTGATTTGTTTCTGTAAATACTTGGGCTGTACTCAGTTATCCGATTGTTTTGTCAAATATGAATTTATTTTCGGAGCAAAAGTAACATCTATAAATTTCAGCCCTGTCTTGAGGTTAAAGTACTCAAGTTAGATACTCATTTGTTTTGTTTAAACGAAAGTTGACGTTGCTTTGGACTTTGTGTTTATTAGTCTTTTGACGTGACTGTAACTCACTTGTTCGCCACTCATGTCTTTATCACAGGTCTTCGTGTAATTTTATTTCAAATTACGCATAAACTCGCATCTGTCGTACTGATTTGGGGTATCGTTAATTTTAATTCATTACATAAGAAACTTTCTATACGGAAAATTGCATTATCTGCTTAATAACTGAGGACTCCAAAAACCATTATTTGATGTAAAATATACGGTATGTAACAAAATTTTACCAATTACTGTTATCTTTTGCTTAATGGTGAAATTCTTTAGGATCGGGACGACATAATTTCGCCTATACAGTGGTATAAAGTGTCATTAAAATTATTGAAAAATGGAAAGAAAAGATGTGATTTCAACTGATGATATTTTAAGCGATATATAGTTTTTAGCTGTCGAACTGCGTGTCGTATGTGTTGGTGGTTGTATCCTTTGGTGATAGTTGCCCTTTATATAAATAGCTAAGTTTATCATCACATAAATATACATAGGCTAAATATTTATTTATTAATGATCTGAAAATCATATTTTGGTCGAAGCAAATAAGCATTGTTTTAAAAAAGTTAAAAACGTATTTTATTTATATACTGTGATTCATTTGGGCAGTGTGGAGAATGTATTTCAAAATAAATTCAGGTAAAAGATATTATGTTGAAAATATTATAAACATATCGAATTAGTAGAATATCGTGATTAGAAATATTGAAGATGATATCTCTGTTAATAACTAGCCAGTTACGTATCCCGTATGGTATAATATTAGTATTAAAATCTTAAATTTATTGATGTGGTGTTTAAGGAAGTTATTATGATATAAGTCTATACCTACATTGTTTAAGTGACCTGTCTAACATAGTGTTAGCGGTCCTATGCTATGATAGTAAGCCGCAAACCACCAATAGTCGCTCATAGAAATCAACATGCATTGAACCAGTAATTATGTATAAGATTTTATACTGTCGGGGATAAAGGATTTTAAAATTGATAGATTGTTGATGAAAGCATAATATAAAAGATTCATACATTAGGAACATAGATAATTACTACAAGTGTATGGTAGGTGTAATACAAATAACAATAGATTTTCTTTCTAATAATGCATAATAATTATATGGTTTTTTTAAACGGGGTCCGCAAAGTGCCGTGCCTTATGAAAACTATAGCTTAGTCCAAGAACGACAGCGATGACCAAGGGACGAGAATTCTTTGCCAGTTGCTAGCGTCCTGGACGCCCATAGATAAAAATGTTTATTAACAGTATTGATATTATTTTTCTGAACTTAAATATAATAAATTTGCAAAAATATGAGATCACTAACAATTCAAAAAACATTCAGATTAATCTTTTTAAGCAATGGTCGCATGAAAGTCACGGTAACTGGTCAAGCGTTGATAGCACGTCCATTGCGATCACCTTGTCTGAATCAGTCAAGTACTATTCCTAAAACTTCGCGTCTATTTTTTTTTTTTTGAACAGGACAATATGTTGATGGCTGCGATCGACCTTCACATCTAAACCAGGCGAAAACTTCGCGTTACTTTACTTACTGATTAAGATGAATTTGATATAATAAAGTAGTTGTTACTACAGAAATAATTGAAAGCATTTCGTTTATATTTGCGGTAGATATAACTTTTCTAAATTAGACTATAAAGTCTGGGGTATTCACAGAGATTAGTACTTGCGTAGTTGCAACATGAAGAGAAATTGGGAAGGTACATAACTTCTCAATCGACAAAACCAACTCCTCCAAGTGATATACTCAAACGGTGCTAAGAGATGCTAATCAAATAAATTAGCATAAGAATTACCAACATTTACAAAGCGTGGTATCCTTGGTAAGATCTTGACATTGCTTCGCCAATAATTTGCGCTCAACATGACTCATTCACAACGGAATAGGTATATTATCTACCTCCGTTGACTGTTGGTTTTTTACTTTAAACGTGTGTGGGTTGCGTGACGTACAGAAGTGGTACATGCGTATTTATTCTCAGCACGATTGAAACATAATTCGGTCAAGGCGTACAAGTGGATGAGGCGTCAGGGTTCCGCATGGATTTCGTTGTCTTTCAGATTATCTGAATCTCTAGAAAAATGTTTATAACAATACATAAACCCTTGATTGTTTTCATCAAATTCTGCCTCCATTATATTTTGCAGCATGTCTTGGCACGAAAAATATATTTAATGAAGGACGCTGCGGAGAAACCCTATTCTCTCTACTCTATCTTGCTGATCTAGAAAGTTTGACAAAAACTTCGGATTGCCTCATTCCGTTAACTCACGAGGTAGTATTTTGTTAAAAAAAAACTTACTTTTTAGTTAAAATGTTAGTAAATACGATGTCTAATATCAAATAGTTCTAAATTACAACTAAATTTCATTGCATGTGCTCCAACTTTAGCGTCACGTGGGGTAATTTACTCGGAAAGTTTTAAACGTAATTTATGTGTTACATTTACAGAAGTTTGATGACGATTATTTAACGTTTTGTTGCGTGTTTTGGCTCACTCAAGGCAATATTTATTTTTGTAGTAATTGGAGCATAAATATTGTATATTGAGATATCACTTGTTACTAAAAAACTACTTTCCAGTTTTGCACTAACAACTGTATTTACTATTGAGAAAGTCTACAAAAATGAAGATATTCATAAAATCGATTTTTTTTTTAATAAAGCTAATTTTTTGTCTTGATTACTTAATTGAATTTGATATTGGTATAGTGTATATTTTTGTATTGGATAGAAAGGTCAGTAATTTGTAACAATTATGTTACCTTATGTATTTTATAAATCTAGATTACTGAGTTAATGAACGTACATTATTACATGTAAATAACTTGATTTAGGATGAATTAGAAACGGCACGTACTAGTTAACTATTCTTCATTACAAATGTAAATATATATTTTTTTTAATGAGATATTGATTTTGATACATAATTTTATTGTGACTTGATAGAAATACTAAACACAGCATACAAAATAATTTAGAATGAGTAAAAATAGGAAAACGTGTTTTAAATCGCGATTAAAATATATGATTGATTTTTTTTTTTTTAAATAACGTAAAGAGAACATAAGCAGACGTCGGATTTTAAAAGCACATGAAGCGTTGCTATAATTTATTTTGATTTTAGGACTAAAATCCACTTAATTTACTGACTCCTGATGTGTCTTTCATAAGTGAGTTCTGACTTTATTGGATACTTACATAAGTTTTTTTTTATTTATTAGTTCTAAATTACAAAAGCGTTCACAATAAAAGACTGCGAAGCCATATGTCAGGCTTATGAACAGCCAGTGAGTTCGAGCAAACAATTTTACAAGAATTGACTACTTAATTAATAAAGTTGATACGATTAGCTTAATTCAATCGTATAGCGTTGTTATAATATATAATCATGACGATCTAGTTTACAATAATATTGTTTTATTTTAGTGAATTGTTTAAGGCCGTAGAGGCATACGTCCTGTATATCACTAACATATAGTTATTTACTCTCATGCCATATATATTATTGTATTCTTGTGAATATGGGTTTAGTACAAAAGACTGTTGTAATAAGAAGTGTCTTATGTGATTCTTTTCTAAGAAATTTATTCGTTCGCTCGCTTTTTCTTTTTGCATACAAAAGTAGCTCGTCTGCATAAGGATTTTAACAGTTTAACGATAAATAGATGCATTTCCATTTTTCTTTTTTAAAGACAATAGTTTCGTGAAATAGGAAAGTCTCGTTCACAGTTACAATTCTGTTGATAAAAGTTGGACAATAACAATCAAAGCATAAAAAAGAAAAAGCTCAATATAACTGTCTTCGACTTGTGCAAAGCGAATCGGTACTTCAAGTTGTTGAAAGCGTAAAATCGTCAATAATGCTTTTAATGTTCAGTGCTTACAACTTACTCCAAAAACGAATTTCCACTATTGGAGTCCTGATTTCGACATTAGTCGAATGGTACTAGAATTTTGTCGCAATTTAAAAATATATTTGTGTACAATTACATATATTGTGCAAGTCCCAAATTAAGATCGCCATCTTACTAGACAAATATAGATCGATATACTTAATTAAATATACACATTCGCAGATTCATGACTGGCGACAAACTAACCTATTCATTATAGAAAAGTTCGTCACTACCGGGACTTGAACCCAAGACCACCAGCGTTGCAGGCAGTGTCATTAATATTGCGCTATCATGCCGTCAATGTTTATACTTTTCGTTGCATAAATACCCGAATTCTTCCACTCCGACGTAACCTAGAATTTCTTTCGGCGTTTCTTCACATGATAGTCGCTTCCGAAACGCTAGTAGGTCACTGTTAGGTTTCGTATTTTGGCTAGCGGCTAAGTCGAGGTTCGTACCCATAGGGGTGTCCTTGCGTTGCTACCCAACCCATTAATTTGCTGGCTGAGTACTTGTATTCACCCTCTCGCCCGGTTTAGTTGTGAAGGCCTATCCCGGCCGTGAACGTAGTCCTGTTAAAAAAAAAATCGTATTGTATTTCCACGAAACAACCTGCCTTTATAATCTAACGTCATTTCTCCTTTGATTGAAGGATTCAATATTACCTTTTACAAATGAAAATATGTAAAATTGAGATTTATTTCTTGAATCAAATAGGACAAGTTACCATATTTTGTGATAAATAATTAGAACGTAGTCACGACAGTTATATTACGACAGTAATTATAGGGTAATAGCATTATTATTTAGGGCTGATTTTTAAGTTCTTTTTAATTGTTAATCGAACATTTATGCGCATGTAATAATTTGTTAAAAAAAATAAATTCGTGGAACCACACACCACACCTGTTATATGTTTTGTGATAGACCTGCCTCTACAGTCCCCTTCCTGTTCTCCTTTCTCTTTCAAACCATCCCACGTACCGCTTCCGTCCTTTTTGATCAAGGCCAAACAGGATTAATACATTACATTCTTTACTATTGTGTATTTTTTATACAATCTGGTTTGTTGTTTTAATAGTAATTTACATGGAAGAAACTTTTTTTTAAAAGTAAGGTCAAGGCAAGTGATAAAATCATAGATAGGAATGTTTTCAGTAATTTATTTCTGCTGTGTTCGTTAATTATCTATACTAATATTATAAAGCTGAAGAGTTTGTTTGTTTGTTTGAACGCGCTAATCTCTGGAACTACTGGTTCGAATTGAAGGAGCGAGGAGCGAAGTAATAATGGAAAATGTGAAAAAAACGGGGAAAATTATTCATCCTTGAGTGCTTCCATTGCGTGCGCTGCGAAAACGGTTCAAGATACCAAAAATATATGTATAACAGAGTCATTCCTCTTAAAATGATCTAAAAAAATGTCCCGGACAGTATATGTCTATCTTTTAAGATTAACTCACTAGAACCGTTTTTGTGGTAATCAAATTTGGTCGAAATTAATGCATTATTTGTTAAGAGTTGTATCAACGTAATAATATTAATCTTTATCCAAATAAATGTGTTGTTGATTAAGAGTATTTAATTGTGTACAAAATTGTCTTTGACATCACTTAATTTCAATGAACATCTTAGAAGATATTACAATAACTTATATAGCAAAACAACGTTTGCCGGATCAGCTAGTATTACATACAGTTTTTATTTTAAAACATTTTTTTTTGTGGTTATTTCGTTGATCAAATGCACGAGACTGTCACTAATATTGCGAAATATTATTTATGTTAAACTTAGGTAGGTATAAGACATTCACGTTTCCTCTAACTAAGGGATGTAACAAACTTCTATATTTATTTTTTAATTTGCGGGTTCGGAGTCTCAAATATATTAATTACGCATAGAGTATTATTATTATGTTGTTAGACTTACCTCGTATCTTATTAAAAACAAAGAACACATTATAAGGAAATTTAAAAAATTGCAGTGACATCTCACCAGTGGAATTGTTTTGCAAAATATTGTCTAGTGACTAAATAATAAAAGTTTATTTCGAGTCATTGACAACAATGAATAATATAAAAGTTTCTAAGTTATCTGGTTTGAATCTCTTAAATAAATAATGTGTATAAGGCGATTTATATGAAAATGCTACACTTGTCTTGGTTGATCTTACGTGGTTTATATTTTTTGCATTAAACTATACCAACAACAGTGGCGTGCTGCATCTCATAGAAGCCTAAAAATGTATTATTTTGTTATACTTGGGTATTTGATAAATATATTGACTTACAATTTGTCGAATTGGAATTCTGACACGCTGTATTTAGTAATTATCAGAATTTAAGTCAATATACAAAATTTATTATATATATAACAAAGTAATGCTTGTATGGGATGCACGCCACTGACCAACAATTTTAAACATACAGTTAGTATGTTATATAAGAAAAATGTAATTGACATAATATCATTACTTTTTATTACTAACAATAAATGTTTATAATCTTTTGGCAAATTTTTTTTTTAATCCTATTACAGCAGTGACAACACCACTCCTGATGGTAAGCGTGGTGCAGTCCAAAAACGACAACGCCTATTAACAGCAAAAAAAACATCGATAGCCGAAGCGATCACACCGGCCTGCACATATATCTTTTCACGCTTCGTTTAAAAGACCTTGATTTCTATATTGCTGAAATAATCAGATAGATATTTATGAATTTTATGCTCCCACGTTTATTTGAATTGTACATAGTACTGTAGATTAAAAAGATGAGATAATAATTTTAGCTTACATTATTTTTTGAGCGTGGTGGCAGAATAAAATTTGTAGGTACTGTTTTTCTAATATCATATTTTGACTAAGTTAAATTTTTTATATGTACTATGGTTGGCTATTTGTAGAACCTATTATTTTGTAATGTCATTGTTTTATTTATTAGTAATCGAGTACGAAAAATTTACAGTTACCTTAAGAAAGTTAACAAATCCATCCACAAGTTGTAACGATAATAATCTCGACCAACTGGATCTGTGTAGACTCGAGTTGTATTGTAATCCGTTCACTTAACAAGTTCACGTTGATTTTATCGATCTTGTACTTCGTCATTACCGCCAGTACGGCATCTCGTTTGTCGCAGGGGCTGGTTTTTGTGTGCATCGTCCATTACGAACGGAAGCCGCTCGGGTTGTATGTACTACGCATACCGACTACTCTGTCATTTTTACGCGTCTTGAATAAGAATTTGTAGAATTAGGAAATAGGCACACGTGCTAATTGTTTCGGCAAACATATTAAGCGCTAATCACACTTACCTTCTCACAGGTTTTAGTGATAACTGATAATATATATCCTTTATTCCCACAACACGCTGTGTTTTAACAGCAGTTATATAGTCTATGATAATGGTTTAAAAAAACGAGTTTACTTAATTAAATTTATTCTTAAGGTTAATTTTGGCACAACTCGATAAATAACAATAACATGTGCTGGGGCGGCAGATGGCACTGCTATGCGGTGTTAATTTGTATGCCGATTCCGACAGGTGACTGCAAATGCTGATCGATAATTACAGTTATATGTCGAAACCAAAGTCTGTATTATATTACTATGCCGTTTGCTGCATCCTACCAAACGCCATCTTTGGAGACTATTAATCTAAAAATGCCAAATAAAAAAGATTTTATTTTGGCATAAATTTTAGTGTATTTTGACTCGATATGAAAGTCATACAGACATGCGTGGCTTGTAAGGATAGAGAGAGGGGAGACATTTTATTATTTGTTACTACTTCAGGAAAGATACATCAGAAGTATTGTTTTTGTTTAATTTTCACTTTATAACAACCAAAATAAGTTCTGTATACTGTTCTAAAAACAGTGATTTGCATAATTCTGTAAGTTTTTGCCAAACGGGAGCTGTAGTTTTGGCTGTCAATAATGATGCTATGCAAAATTGTACTCTCTAAGTAAGACTAACTGTAGAGTGGTGTAACGTGTAATGTCGATATATTAACGTGTAATGTCGTGTAAATGTATCGAGATTTCGGTCTGTAACGATTGTTATTCTTGTAGTTGCCTGCATATATAAAGATCGTGATATATAACATTATGTTTCATAAGTATGAACTCAGCTTCAAATACATATATTTGTCTTGTCTTCAAGCTATTTTTATGTAGCATGCTATGTTCAATTATAAAGGAAATTGTGGCAATTAAAACGTTCGTTACGCTCAACCAACGGTGGCCCAGTGATGCATGATATCATTCATGAGCTCATCAGAATATGTCGATTGTCTTAGTTTTATTTAATGATTAGCAGTACATTTATAATTTTAATATACAATCATTTTTTTTTTGGATTTAATTAAGATATGAACTATGGTCCGAGTGGTTCGAAGTTAAGTATCGATCGAGAAGTAAATTGACTATGCTGCTTCCCAACACGAAACAATAACATTTAGAATTCAAATGACGTTGTATGATTGTATGTTCACTTGTATTACAATATCTATATATCTCGCTACATCCCTCTCATGGTGTGTCGAAATATATTAACGGCGATATCCACTTTGCGCTTGTACATCGTAACTAGAAATGGGGAAAAGCGTTAATTCACTGGTGATGAATGATGATGAATGAAAATCAAACGAACCGGCCGTGGTCTTCATGAGGCTATCATCGGGCAGAGAACAAAAGTAACCTACCCAAGTCCAGGTTACAGGTTTCCTTACTTTACCTTCATCGGCAAGCGTGATACATTTAAATCCGTAATTATTTAGAAACTCCAGAAGTACGAACTAGGAATTAAAACATTTTGTGCGTTGTAATCTTTGTCCAACAGCAAAGGGTACATTCTATCTATAGTTAGTTATTTATGAAGATTCCTGTGACCTGTGTCTATTTCCAACGTACGTAAAGACAATTCAATTTTATCATGATTGTCAACACGGGTGGTGGATTGCCCCGGACATTGCACTCTGGATCACTATTTATAAATGCGTTCTTGGCAACATTTGAGCACATTCATAATAATCGCTTGATGTTTTTAGCTTTTGGCATTTTATTTGGTCATTCATAATCGGCTCAGGAAATGTTGAAAAGAAATGTTTTGATATTATAAGCGATGAGGGATAACGAATGTTAAACAGAATAATTTTGAATTCGGATTCATATTACCTTTTATTGTATGAATAAGATTTGATAAAGTTAAAAAAAATTGAGAAGTTTCGCAATAAGAAAATAATGATAGAGAAGTACTTGAATAAACGAAAAATGTTTGAGAAACTGAGGTATAAATAAGATAAAACCCAGTAGAAGTAGTACTACAGTAAGTTCGCGTGTTCTGTTATCAGCATCGCATGTGAAAACTGTGCCGTACGCAGGAAGTGATAGTTTGTATGTAAATTTCTACTTACGTCGTTGTTGATAGTATGGCTCGTAGTAATCTATATAACAATTTTCTAATTATTGTGAATATGTATACTGAAACACATTTAACGGAATACTCATAGGCGGAATTGACCTAGAAATTTTAAATGGGACACGTAGTTAACAAACATTTGGATAACTTTTTCAACGAGCTCTTGCATATGTATATGAAATCACATACTGTTACGAATTGTAATGAACAGACTTAAAATAATACGTTGTATATAAAATGTATATAAAACATACTTTTATTATGTAAAATAATAAACATGAAATTACAAATATTTGTGATTATTTTAACAATGATAGATTAGGTTTGGAAACAACATGATATTTTTGTAAATTACTTAAACGTAATTTGTAAATGCCATAGTGAACATTTCCTTTAAGAAATTGTTATTAATGTTTGTAATTATTTGTTTCAGGTAAGTGTTGGATAAAGTCAAGTTATTACACAATATACGAAGGTAGCGCCATCCAGTTATTTACTTAGAAAACTATAGTACAGCTACTCACCGCTAGAGTGCGTAACTAACGCAGTGAAGAAAATATAAAATGTAAACATTTTCTATAACGCGGCAGATGACTGCAGCAGACAACGATGACATGTGCCGCGCCAGCAGACTGCACTAATATACAGTTGTAATATACATTTGTAATAGATCGATTTCAAAATACGACTGCAATTGTCGCACGGCATTTGCAGTGTATGTTGTAATTGGTCTTATAGAAATTAAACCCGCGTACATGCCGTCGCTGCATACCACAGCCTTTTACTGTCTGCTGCGTCGTAAAAAATATTATCAGGAAAAGTTCTTTCTCAAGAGAAAAATTCATTTTAAACTAAACCTGACGGTTATAATTATTATTTAAAGACATAGTACTAGAAATATGATGTGTAAGCACGTACTTATACATAAATTCTTTTTGGAAACATTTACTACAGAAAATTTTATTATCGAACGGCTGGAGTATATTTCTTGAAGGATGGATAAAAAAAATGTAATATTTATCTCATTAAATGATTGCTTGAAGTTTTACCTTGACGTGAACAGCGAACAATACTACGAAAACCAGTTTAATAGGTTCATGACCGACATGATCGTCTCTTGCATAATGCAGACTCCTTATCGTCACTTACATATTCATGTTTCTCCCTAACACTCATGAAAATTCGCTAAATTATAAATTATACTATATTGTCTATTGGTATTTTGTTTCAAAGATATTTAGGTAATCTAAGATTTATTGATCTTAAAATTTAAGGAAAATCAATATAAAACAGTCTTCGACATTCCTAAACCGTACATATAATCATAATCAATATATTAAATATATGTAAAATCATGCCTATTGCTCCTAATTTTGTCTCAAAGTAACAAATTTAAAACCCGCCTAAAAACCTCAGAAAATTTCTCACTCCTAAAAACTCCCTAACTACATAAAAACACCTATTTTTATGGATGAAACCCCCTAACTAGTCATCACTGGCTAGTAGCAAAGTCGAATATAGCCGAAGCTTTCCGGAGATAGCCGATGAATTCTAATATGGCGGTGTGAGCGCGCTCACCGCTTGTCAACAAAAATAGTCTGCTTCGACTGTGCAGCGGTCGTGCGGTTTTGTGTTTGTGCAGTTATAGTTTTATTCCGTTGCCGCGAATATCAAAAGTGAGTAAAGTGGAGTGCGAGGCAATTGTGGATACGCATAATAAAGGATTGGATATTTTGACGTTTGTTTAACATATAATTTATATAGAAGTGGTATGTAATTACTTTTGTGAGAGAATGCTGGAGTATAGTCATTATTGTAAAATAAATTAACGATTAAATATCGCTATCTGATTATAACTAATTACAAATATTGATAAATTAGTTGTATGTGGTATTATTACAACTGATGAGTTTATATATCTATTACGTAAATAAAAAACAAAACAGATTGAAGTACTTTGAAATGAAACAAAAATATTTTAGTTTAGAAAAAGTTTTTGATTTTTTAAACTTTATAACTTATATCTTGTGAGTCACGCTTATAAGGTATTAAACGTTTTGTAATTAAGCGAATTATCTTTTACATTAATGTATATCTAAACCTTAGATACATCTAAACAAACATCGTTATTTAGATTTAGTCGTAGGTTTGGTGTTGGTTCATTTGCATACTGAACTTAGCATGTTGTTCCCCTAACTTTAACATTCTTTAGGGTGGGATATGGAAGTTATGGGACAAATACTGAATAATATTTTTAACTCAACGAACTGACTAAACTTGCACGTGTACAATATCGGTGCACAAAAACTTTTACACCCACGAGTAGGGTTGTAGATTTTAACCGCACACGATTAGCTTTTTTGCTATCGTGTCCGACAAAATATTTGTGTTCGGCGTTCTGTAGGCTTTTTGGTCTATCAAATGATGATAGGAATAGTAGTGGCTACTAAAAATGTTTGGTCATAACTGAACAATGTTGCTAAAAAACTGCACAATTAACTTATTATAATAATCAACAATTAATAAACATCAAATTTATTATTATAATCGAATTACTTTTACCTTTTTACTATGCCGTAGATATGTAGACAGTTTTTTTTTAGGAAAGCCCAACTTTAAATATGACTGCCGAGCCTTATAAAAGGTATGTTTGGCAATTAGAGAAGATAATGTCTTTTAGTGCAAAATAATCGGAATAATATAGCCCAGAATCTAACTCCTGTATTTTAAGATGATGACAACCTTATTCACGAGTCGATCTATTGTCGTAGAAAAAATTAATAGCGTAACTTAGAGCACCTATAAAATTATTGGTTTAAACCTACTATGATGAACCTAACTAAAAATAATAGTAATATAATATATCGTCACGTTATATCCCTTTCGGGCTAAGCAGTAATATACATATAAGTGGCTGTATCCATACCCAACCTTAACCTAATTGATAACAAAAATACATTTAAATGGAAATATAATACGAATATTTATTTAATATTATTAATTAATTAGTCATCCATTAGTAGAGCTTCATACACACCTACCAACAACAAATGAGATAATTTAATTTCATAAAAACACATTTAATTAATTATTGAATTTTAATGAGGTGCATTTTTACTATAATTGAATTATCTTAGAACTGCGAGAAGTCCGTCGCCGGCATTGGTCTAGTAGCTTTTACGTGATGTTTAATTATTATGAAAGATGATGATGAATGATTAAATATTTTATGAATGTCAGTGCCAGATATAATTTTCTTATTATTACGATAAGAACATTACGAACGTTTGTCTACCCTTTGTGTTTATGATAATGCCAAGAAACTTATTCAAATCTAGAAATACGAAGCTTTATACCTGGATGGAGTAGTTGTTTGATAAAACGATATCTCAGTCAACTTGGAGTCCTTGGATGTTAATCTTACCAAGTTAGCACTTCAAAGCTTCGGAATTCGACTAAAATCTCTCAGAGATAAACGTTTAGCTCAGACTTTGTTTACATTTCAAGTTAACCACTTAAACATTTTAATTGAATCCATTTATTAAAAAAGGAAAAAATAAATATGAACAAACAATTTTAAATTATACTCGATAGTAAAAGTGTACTTAAAATATGATAAAAAGCCGAATGTCATTTTATTTAAGGAATATTCGTATGCATTATAGGGAATAGACCATTTTTACAGTCAAATGTTCAAGATTATTTGAGGTATAAGCTCAAATAGCCTCTTGTTCACCATTAAGACGTAATGTTATATAATATTATATGTGTAAAAGTTAAAATAGCTTTTGATTTGTAAAACTTATTTGAAATTTGTATACAAAATACAATCTTCATCGTTATGAAAGGTATGTTTTTCTAAATATAATATCAATATTGCTAATAGATCCTTCAAATAAAAATATAATGGTATGTGTGTGGGATGTGGTGTGACTAAAAAGATTATGTGGGAGTAATGAATCCCGTTTGCTTATGCGCCCACAATGGGCCAGTTTGGACTTTCTAAAGTATTCTAAACGAAGCAACGTGGACGGGGTCGTTGTCGGCAAAATGTTTTTAAAAAAATTGTGTACATGTGAGTCACGGATTCAAGTCCCATAGGGGTCTGGGTCACATTCCAGGCTTGTCGGCGTCGCCGTGCCGCCAAACCGGACCTACGCAACTCGCGTTCTTCTTATTTCATCTCTGGCCCTTTCCAATTATGTAACACTTTCCGAAGCGCTAAGCCCTTATGTGAATCATTGTCATTTATGCACATTTTCTCTCCCGTAAAGGTAAACAATTTATTGAGAGATATGATGAGATTTGTCGCAAGGGTATAAGTACGTAGGCAATAGTGATATGGCGATTGTTTGTCTGTGCAGGTCTAGAATTTGATGATACAGTTTTCCTGAACGATTTACTTTTTTTTACTGTATTTCGACATAGTGACTACAGTGCACTTAATGGTAAGTACAGTGTTGTCCAAAAATGAAGACGACCATTAAAGGATGAAATTCCATTGACAGACTCCGTCGTCATGTCGGCCCACATATATCACGACTGAAGGTCTCTAGGTATATGCGTTACTGAATATACACAAGTTGATACCGAAACTCAACAGGCCAAAGCGAGTCATTATGACGGACGGACGGTTACTTATGCAAATAAACTTGTCCGATAAACCCTAACTTGTAAAAAGTCTAGTCAATGCAGACTTGATGGCGGAGACCATCAGCTGGTGATAGTTTGAATTTTCCTAAAAACTATGTGTACATTTTTCCAGCCTTCGTATCTCATGACAATGATCAAAACCTTATGCCTACTTTTAGCTCTTGCAACCGCAAGTGAATTTACAAACATTTCATAATCTTCAGAAATAATTTTATCCGATTTAAGAAGTGTAGCATTCATTAAGGGCGGCTTGCACTAACGAATTAATCTAGTTTAAGCTTGTATAAAACGCTTATTAATTGAATTGGTTTGATTCCATCTTAATGATGATTTCAGTTTAAGTGTTGTTACAACTAGATTTTGATTTAGTGCAAGACAATAAGTACAGATCAGCGCTAAATAGCATTTTATATAACTCTAAACTAGATTTAATTTGTAAGGGTGGCAAGCCGCTCTTAAGGTTATATAGGCCTTTTGTATGATGTTACCAATGATCACATTCAACAGATGGATTTAGAACTAAAAGCGCCTTAGTTCACTTTTTTGTTATTTCCGTCCTAATGGAACTTTATGACATTCATATGCTTAAACTGTTATGACATAAATTCAATTGAATCATTTGAAGTTAATATGATTAATGTGCTTTTAGTGTCCCTTTTTATTTGAAACCTTATTTGTTGTTAGTCATGGTGGGCACATGTAATCAGATTGATAAAACTCAGGTAGTGTATAATTTAGACAAACTACAATTTTCACTGCACGGATACAATTTCTATACGACCACGGTAGGCTTCGTTTCTCACTTGGAAAGGGGACGGTTGTTTTTGTCTACCATCTGTCGGTCGCAGGTGTCCTTTTACATACTAAGCAGGTGATTTGTATTCGCTTTTCTTTATATATATTTTTTTTTATTTACGAACATTTTGTGCTCAGCCTATCAAGATACAAGAGTGCATCCTGAGTCTTGTTACTTCACTGCCCAATGTTAAAGCATATTTTTTATAATTAACGCTTGTACCCATATTGACGGAAGGGAAATAGAGGTCAGTAGTTTACGTACCAAGTTGATAAGCACCGAATGAGTCTCTAATTCAGAGAAACAATATCCTGGCAGTTCCTGTCGTAAACTAAAATAATATATTCTCCTAATATAAAAAATATCATTATAATTAGAAGGTCCTGGTGTGGCTTTTACTATTTGAGAGAATTGAATACTGTAGCTATTTATTTTATGGATAGATTTATTCAAAAGGATAGGTAATGTACCTGTTTTATATGTTAGACACACAAATTCTTCAGCGATGTGTCAATTACATTAAGACAAGGACACCTTTGACTCAAAAGCAAGTGATGTATACAAAAGATAAAAAGCCTTTTCAATGTTTAACCCTTGCACTTGATAAGGTTAAAACAAAATTTCTGGAAAACATAAACCAAACTGCATTGGAGAATTTATATATTCCACTAGCTGTCCCGGCAGACCTTGTTCTGCCCTATTTCTCTAAAACAAAGTCAGATTGTTTTTTTTAATGTTAATAGCTATTGGCCTGTCGGCTGTTTTTTGAAAATTGTTTGAAGGAACCTGGCCTTAATGCTATATGTATAAAAATTGACAAATATTGACATTAATATTTATACGTCACTCAATAATTGTTTTGCCTTCCCGGAACCCGTCCACTAACATTTAAACTTTATGCTATGGTGTTAAAGTTCAAATTGACTTATAACAAATCTTTTGTATGAGAATATAGAAAAGTGTTGTTTTTAGACATTTTCAGATAATTTTTTAAAATCTTCTCTCTGTTATAACCTTCCCCAGACTTCAACAAACACAACAAAAAAGAAATCAGTCAAATCGGTTCAGCCGTTCTCGAGTTTCGCGGTTACCAAGACACTATAGCTGATCCGGCAAACGTTGTTTTGCTATGTAAGGTTTTGTAATATCTTCTAAGATGTTCATTGAAATTAAGTGATGTCAAAGACAATTTTGTTCACAATTAATTACTCTTAATCAACAACACATTTATTTGGATAAAGATTAATATTATTACGTTGATACAACTCTTAACAAATAATGCATTAATTTCGACCAAATTTGTTTACCATAAAAACGGTTCTAGTGACTTAATCTTAAAAGATAGACATATACTGTCACGGACATTTTTTTAGATCATTTCAAGAGGAATAATTCTTTCATACATATATTTTTGGTGTCTTGAACCGTTTTTCCAGCGCACGCAATGGAAGCCCTCAAGGATGAATAATTTTGCCCGTTTTATTCACATTTTCCATTATTTCTTCGCTCCTAATAATTGCATCGTGTATAGCCTAAAGCCTTCCTCGATAAATGGTCTATTCCACTCAAAAAGAATTTTTCAATTCGAACCAGTAGTTCCTGAGATTAGCGCGTTCAAACAAACAAACAAACAAACAAACTCTTCAGCTTTATAATATTAGTATAGATGTGTTTCTACTATCGTATGCCGATGGATAATAATGATTTTCTGTTATAAAAGAAATAATATTTTGTAAAAACTGAAATGTTAGGACTTTCGAAAATAAAGCTTATTATTTATTCGTAAGACCATTTAAATACTGCATGAGAATAGTAATGCAAATAATTTGGTCAAGAATATGTTTTCAGCAACGAATTTCAGTATTAAACACTTGCTATTGTCTCTGTTATACGTTTTCGATTACGATTGCGTCTCATTTAGTAATAAATTATGAATTCATTTAACATGATTGATAATTTCATTTTTAAATAACTGTATTTAAATATGATTAGTTGCACCTTTATTCTTTCCAATGAATTTGGTTTTCATTTTAATATACTAGCTCGACAAATTAAAAATATCACACCCGATGATAACTACATGATACTACAATGTACATTGTAGTTCAAGAATTACAGTGACCGCGAAGACTATTTATGGACAGTATTGTCTTTTCATTTACGCTCATATCCGAAAGGTCTCAAGACATTATGAACAGCTGGACAAACGCGAAACGATTCCAAAAAATCAATTGCTCTTAGCAAGTGGCTATAATGCTACTATCTATATCTTTGTACTTTTTTTGTAATGAATAACGAATTTTTAATATGAATAATAATGCAGTTAATTGGCTTAGAGAGTAATTTGAGATTATCTTACAAAAGCAACAGTAAACTATCACAAATCTATGTGAATTCGTGGCTGTTGGATTTTTGAAATATGCTTATATAATAAAAATAAAAGGCGTTCCAAGTAAATTCGCATCACCTAAACTCACCGACGGAATCTTTTTAGGTAGTTCCAATTTTGGAATAGCAAGGTTGGCTTTTAATGCACCTGTTCAGTGTACCATGTGTTCGATTATGGTATTTTACGGTCCCCTAACAACGCCAGCTGGTACTACGGTTAACATAATCTTTACAGAAATTTGTATGTCCATTGTTCATAGTAAACATAACATGAAAATATTGAAATGGAAATCAGTTATTCAATAACAGTGAAATATTCTGCGTATTATGTATATCTCGTGTTTACAAACTAATTAATTTATATGAATGTTAACTAATGATATATATAGTATGTTTTAGGTATACGTGACCACTGCAACTATCGATCGGTTTCTTTTCCTGTTGATATTCTTAGTAATTTTTTGGACTGCACTGTACTTACCATCAAACGTGTTATGGTCACTACGTCCAGTCAATATAAAAAATCAGAAACAGGATTTCCGTGGTACAAAATATAGTTAAACGATAAGTAATAAATTATTGTGAATTCATTATTTTGCTTTCAATTTCTTGTGCGTGTACCGCAATCCGACATAAAATTGCATATTGAATCATCAAATTACAATGTAACTTCTAAGAAATAATCGGTACGTAGGCCGAGGTTAGAACTATTGAATTGATTCCTTCTAATCAGTTCTTATTTGTTAAGAAAATGTTTGTGGAATTATTATAATTGTAAATTACGTTAAAACTTAAAACGGTCTACATCAGCTTTTTTGTCGAAACTAAACTATCCAATTAGTTAGACGATAATATTTATAATAGTTATAATTGGTTTCATTAATGATTGTGAGCATACAATAATATGTCAGAAAATTCTACCAGTTTTAAGTCGTTTAATATTTGCTATAAATTATAATAATGTATTTTTTAGAATGGTTATAAAGCCAGAAAAATGAAAAAAAAAAAGTTACAATGTAATTTGCTATATACTTTTTAGTACTTTGAGCTTTATTAAATTTGGTTTAAAAATGCTAGATAATAATTAACTAATGAACAAAGAAAAAAAAATATCTGAAATATTACTGTTACTTTAGTAAAAATATTTTTCATTGTTTCTTATATTGTTTACTTTCTTATATTAGTTTGAAGCAGAAAATTTGCGAAGTATATTAGTGCCTTTGTTTTTATTACATATACTATTATGTTCTAATATTGACTTTTCGCTCGGGTTCAACTTAGATGCATAATTTAACTGGTACTTTAGATGGTTATAATGTTGTTTTACATCTGGTCATGACCTTCTTTGAGTGAATGGGCATATCTGGCTTTTGACTTCGTCATAACTTCGAGGCTGGCTTTGTCTAGAGCATTTGATACTGTATATTTACATACTGTGAGGCAAAATTATTAAGGATATTTTTGCGTGTACCTACTAAATATTGCCAAAACTATTTTGTACTATATTTTTACTACATTTTGTCTTTTATTATGAAATAATTTAGGAAGATAATAAGTCGACAGGATTCAAAGCTTAATGAATGTTAAAATTGAAAAAAAATCATAACTGGTATACCCGTAGTATGTTACATTGTTCTCATAAATTATTCTATAAATAAACTAAAATAAGACTTTTTAAATTTGCTGAGCATGTCAAGGCAGTAAAGATCAATAAAGTGGATAAAAAAAGGACATAAATATTTGCCCTACGATTTTCTTTGTGTAAACGGTTGCGCGCAGTAGAAAATCTTTATTGCACAACGCAGCTTGCTCCGCCGCCTCTGAAACACGTTTCGGTACTCTTGTTGCTTTGTTTACATCATTTTGGATTCGTTCCTATATATATCGATTACCTTTGAACTTTACACAAGATTAACCTACTCACATTTTGCTACCAGCGATGTATTTGGACCTTTTAAACACCTACAAGTTTTTATTATTATTATTTGTTCTATAAGTCGTAGATAGGTTTATTTTGATTAAATTGCATTCTTGAGTTCGCTTCAAATGAAAATAACCTTATTTCTTACACAATATTTTAAATTTTGATGCAAACTATTGTTATTTTAAAAGGCCTTACGCAATTCTTTTAATACTAAATACTAGATTAAAAAAATGTTTATAAACTCGCGGTATATTTTAAAATTAAAATGATTTTATACTAAGATTAAATTAAATATATAAGTAATATTAAACAATCACAATTTTTATTAATAATCTTAAAATATTCCCTCGTTTATAAATTCAATTTCGCTGTTCCACTCTTGTCCCCATTTTACAAGTCAGTGTTGCCGTGTGCTTAAGTAACTAAGAGCTTTCATGTTGACCTACCGGGTGCCCTATATCCCGAGGGTGTGATGACACCATATCCCTTCATATTTGTCTACCATCCATTTAGTTCAACATTCACTTTGGATTACCAAGATGCTACGCAAATATGCTTTACTATTATTATATTTCTCTATCACTGTGAACTGTTTTATGTGTTCAATTTTTTAAATAAATTCTGAAGATCTTCCAATCCGATTTCGGCTACGGCGATCTTATTACTTCTTAGGTGGTTTGTTTCGTACGAAGATGTCTAATGTATCCTATTTTGGCTCTAATAAATATATATATATATTATATCACCAAAAAATGTCGCTTAAACCAAATAGCCTTTCACCCCTCGATATGTACTTTTATTTGCAATAGGTAAATACATTACTAGATCAACAATAATAAAAACGTAAACAATGCAAGTATAGTATCGTGATTTTAATATGTATAAAATATTGAAGCTCGCATGAAGTCAGCTAAACGGCATACCAGTCAAGAAACCGGTACGTAATAGGATGCTTTAGGAATCAAACCCACTATTATTAAATACGTATTACTAATTTAGGAAGTTTAATGCACTCAATTACCCCAGTGTAGTTTTTCTGATACCAGAAGCGCAAAATGAAAACCACGATATTAAATTTGTTACATATTTTGTTGAGCATGTATCCCGTTGACCTAAAGAGTAAATGTACCGTTCGGTCACATATTATAGAAACACGAGTGTACGACCATTTACGATGAACGCGGAACCAGTCTTGTAACTATTTTCACATGTACATAGTGTGTATAGAATGTACACAAAATAATGTTTGATTTATTATTTTGTTGTTTATTTATCACATCAACGTTCTTAAATAATAAGAAATAATACTGCATCAAAACTATTTTATTTTTATACTCTGGTGTAGTAGGATCTTGTGTTCTTGTCTAAAAAAAGCAACTACCAGAGTTTCTTGCCGGTTCTTCTCAGTAGATTCTGCTTTCCGTACCGGTGGTAAGTTCAATACTTTTTTTTGACGATTCTAAAGTTCTTGGAAGTAGGCCAATTTGAATAAAATTATATTTTATTTCATTTCTTGCTTGGGTTCGTAGCTAAATTATAAATTAATTAATTTTAAATATTTCATTAAAAAAAAAACAGATCTATTTTTTTTTATTTCACCAACTAAAAAGGATAATCTAAATAAAATCTATTATCGACACTGAGTAACGTCTTCACTGGTGTGATATTTTTTATAACATACTTGTCTGCCAAAAAGTGTACGTCCTTTTGTTTATATATCTAGAGTACCTTCAGTCGTGGTATATACGTGGGCCGACCACGACATAACTGGATTTTCGTCCTTTGATGGTCGCTGTCGTTTTTGGACTACACCTTTCTTTCCATCGATGCAGTTTGTCGTACTAGTGTAAAAAAATAGTCAACAAAAGCAAACGAATTATACAGACTTACGGCTCAACTATTAGGATCAGTAAACATTAGAGTGTAACTTTTCTTATAGATCGTAATTTGGAAAACACGAATCTGGCCATAAAAGGTCTTACTTAACCCTTAAGTGCTGACATGAAAAATTTCTAACAATATAGAGGACATGACATCTTACAGGCTATACCACTTTTAAATTCATTTTTGTTGGGAAAATCAGCTTGCGTGTTCCAAAATTGTCTTGATATTCAACTATCGGTATGTAATGAAAAACTCATCAGTAAATGAAATAAACTTTCTTTATAAGATATTTATAAAAAATAAAAATTAATACTTGGTATTCTTCCGCCTCAATTAGTATGTAATCGTTATTTTACATTTCAATTGACTTTATGCGAGAAAAACGATAAAATTAACACTTTTTACTTAAAATATAACACACGCACGACGCCTGTGAGACTCCATGTCATTAGTTAAAGGTTAATAAAATAAAAAAAAACATAAACAATTAATGTTAGATACAAACTTGAGTCATCCCTACATTAATTATTCTAACTTAAAAGTTACATGTAGTCACTTGCAGTGATCTAGATCAAGCCTTTCCAGATGTTTAACGTTTGAATCACAGATCGGTTGTTTATAGCGGTTACCAGAACATCCGTCTTCTACTTCGTGGAATTAACAGTGCAGGTCCAATTACCTTCTTTTATAACTACTGCTAGCAATATGTTGTCCTAGTACCTTAATGGCAATTAATCCAGTATTACTTATGGTCTTAATTTTAAAATAATTCACAGTTCTCGATATAAGGCATCATAAAATGATACGCTAAATTAGTTTGCCAATTAATAACTGTATTAATGTATTTTACTTGCTTGTTATTATCAAGGATTATTTTATCAGACGGATAGAATAAAAATCAGTTGATTGATCAAGTAGGTTATTGTTACATTCAGTGATAATAATATGGTTCGTTATTATCATATTTATTTTAAAATGGACGGTTGTATACTAATTTTAATCGAGTAACTTTCATGTTTATTTTAAGGCGATAATCTTTTACATATTATTTATTCAAGATAGCCTCCTTAAGATACATTAATTTTTGTTAACCCGGTGGAAATCCCTTTTGGCCCTCACCACTCCCCCGGTGTGTCGGATTGGCTCCGATTAAAACCACCGGGATGCAAACTCTGTCATCTCTTCGCCTTCGCCGGGCCTGGGTATCCGTATACTTCCCACCGACCCGGCGAGCGACTGGCCTTCTCTCTGGGAGGGGGTCAGTTACCCCCTCACTCTACCTCTCATCATGTGAACACACACGACGCATTATTCCTCAAGATACATCATACATCAGTATTAACATACTAATTAAATTGTAATTATAATAAATCCAATGTAAATATAATAATTTGTTTCATTTTACAATTTAAATTGTGATTATATTATTGCTGTGTAATTTATTTTAACTATTACTTGAATTATCCAATACTTAACAGTATATTAATCTATGTTATAAATTATTTTGATCATCGCCTAGTACCTCTGCCCAAAAGTACTTACGCACAACCTATTCGTGTTCCACTCGTCAAACCAGTATTTACTGCTAGTAATCTCGCTTGTCCAGTTGTCTAAGGAAGTAAAAGTACTTTTATATCGACGGACGTCGATGTCCCTTTGTGACGGTACCTTCTAAAATATTCAGTATTCTTTATAAAAATTAAGAATATTACAGTCGCGTACTGTTGATTAACTTTGCACATGATATTTATAATATAATATAGACATTTATAAATTGAATAATACAGGTAATTAAACGACATTCCTCTCCACTTTAAGTGTTTATGCGGAAAAAATTTATTTATCCCGCTCTGATTATATCCACTAAATTGGTGTAATAAGTATAGGTTAGGTGTAATTAATTCCATAGGACCTGATAATTAAGAAAACATTGTTTACGTGGTACAAATAATATATTTCAATTGTACATATCTATTATATTATATATGAAATAATTTAATAGTTTTAAAATGTGAACGTTTTATTTCAAAAATAATCAATTAGTTGCGTAAAATATTAATCACAGATTTTCAGTAGTCTATAATATATAATAGGGAAAGTCACTGACTGACTGATTTAGTCATTATGAGATCTCGGAAACTATAAAACCTTCAGACTCAAAACTTAATTATAGAGTATATGTGAAAGATCGGAACGGATTATTGAAAATTCATCTCCTAAGGGGGTCAAATTCGGGGTTGCAATTTATATGTAACTTCGTTATAAATTAACTTAGGGAAGCGCACTAGATACATAACCATGATACCGGCGACGCCATGTAAGAAGGATAGTTCAGTCATCTGTCGCTAACCGGTGCATTTACGCTCCCAGGCAACCTTGAGTTTCTTTCAGCGTTTCTTCTCAAAGTAGTCGCTTCCGAAACGCTAGTAGATCGCCGTTAGGTTTCGTAATATGGCTGGCGGTCCAAGTTGAGGTTCGAACTCACAAGGGCACCCCGCCCTTGCGTTGCCACCCAACCTATAAATTTGCTGGCTGAGCACCACAGTGTTCGCCCTCTCGCCCGGTTTAGTTGTGAAGGTCTATCCCGGCCATCTAAACATGTAATTTTAAAAAAATATATAGCTTACAGATGCTAGACTATGTCTAAATAAATAAATTAAACCCATTTTGTTAATAATTTTGAAATTCCACCCCCAAGGGTTGATCGGGGCTTAAGATTTTACCAAGTATTATTCATTTTTAGGTTAGAATTGTGAAAATTGGGACATAGATTCAAGAACACAAAGCAAAAATACATGTCTTTTTTTAAATATCTACTCCCTAAAAGATGGAATAGGGAATTAAAACTTTCATGAAAATTCGTTTACAATGAAGTGTGAAACTTGGTATGTGGATACCGAATTGCAAGGCTTGTATTATTACTTTTTTAAAAATCTACTGTCTGGGATTGAAATAAGGAGTTTGTGGGTTTTTTTTTAATTCGTACTTCGGTTCACTATTCGGTTGCAGATCATCACTAAGTACTGAGATGTATTATCATACCTAATACATTTTTTTTTTCGTTAAACGAGCTACATAGGATATCCTTTTTACGTTTGTACGTCATATTCAACATGACCAAATATTATACTAAATGATAGCACCTAAACATTATTTTTTATTTAGAGTTTTTTTTTTATTAACGCTACAAAAATAATCGGAACTTTTTAATATCTTAAATGTAGACTGAACCGCTACATTTAAAAATCAGATTACATTTAATTGAACCATTAGAGAACTCAATTGCGCTGTGGTTTTGTAAAGGTCACCAATGTTTCATGTTTATTTTTATTACCAAACTTTCACAATGTAGTAGCTAATTAAAAGGAAAATTGCGTTTAGTTAGAATTGTTTTATCTAAAAATACATATTTCGTAAGCTACGAAACTACGTTTATAATTTGCATGAGTAATCGGTACCCTGAACGCCTATATACGTTAATGATCGCTACTAGATAATTTTTATAGGAAATTGTGGCAATCAATTTTATTTTATATTTGCTTATTTGATTGTGCTGTATATTAATTGACGTATTTTCGTCCGTGTCGAAATAATAAAATATCAAAACACATTCATTCGTTTAATTCAAATTTTATAACAGTGACATTCATAAGGTTTTGTTATCACATGGATTAACGCATTCAAGATGTCTAAAAGCATATGTTCTAAGCCTGATTGATATATTACGGTACTTACTCATAGCATTGTCATTATCAGTATGAAGGGGAGATTCAAGTAATAGTGAAATGCAAATTGCACCACAATAATCATAACGGCAACCAAGTCTAAAGCAAGAATTGTGCGCACTATTTTTTTTAGATTACAATTATTTGCAAATTCTGCTCAGTTATATTAAGGTGCATCTTTTATGATAATCGTAAAAAAATGCTTTTATTTCTTTAAATTTGCTTACTGTTGTAATAAATGAAGTATGGTAATGTAAGGCGTTTAGTTTTCCAAAGTACAATACAGTGACCTTCCTCCATTTTTCCACTGATCTCATCGCTATAGTATCGTTGCTTAAGCCTTTAATTAGCAATCATTATGGGTATGGTTCATAAAATATACGTCAGGTATTCACGATACTTAATGGCACGCAATATGATTTTGGCATTAATTTTGAAATTGTTTACGAATGCTCAATAGCGCAAATCACATCACTAGCTCTGGTATTTAAAATTTAGTGATGTGTATTTGTGTGTTGTAAGATTATAATTTAATATTTTAAGAGAAATATAAAAATAAATTCTGGCTATAATGGCCTAGAATATGACCAGTATCCATTCCTGGGAAAGCGAATGGTCGAAAGTTGGCATCCCGGCACGTACTTAGGGATTTCCTGATTAAATAAGGATTAAGTATCACACGCACACCAGTGAAGAAAAACATGGTGTGGAAACCCGCATAGCATTTAATAGAAACGTCATGTGTAAGTGCCCTGAGAACGGCTATCAGCTACGGTACTGGTGACGTTACGCACGACGTTTGCAAGCGCAAATTAGATACAGCCATTAATGTGTCTTAATAATAAGAATATAAGCGTTTATTATAGAATATTTTACATACATTTTTTTTTCTTATTTTATTTTATTTTTTACTACTCTACTTGTCTTCCGACAAAGGCCTCCTCTAAGGATTTCCATTTTCTTCTATCTCTAGCTTCCCTTAGCCATGTTTTTCCTGCCGTCTTTTTTAAATCATCTTCCCATCTCTTGATTTGTCTTCCTTTATTTCTTTTTCCGTTTCTGCGATACCATTCCGTAATGTTTCTGGTCCATTTTCGTTTGTTGTCACGCAACATATGGCCTGACCAACGCCATTTAAGCCTTTTTATTGTAGTTTCGGCATCTTTAAATTTAGTTTTTGCTTTTGTGATTTATTTTTAATTTTATCTTTTAATTTCACACCTAATACACTCCTTTCGATACCGTTTTGGCAAAATTTTAACTTTTAATGTGTCTTGGTTCATCTCAAAAGGGATATAGCGTGATAATACATTATTATAAAAATATTTATTAAAAGCAATAAATTAAAATCGAGTAACAACGTCGGTATAAATTGCATGTACGGATATACGCTATAGTTACCATAGAAATCACCGGTCCATGAAGCCAAAATAAAGTTAACCTTAAAATAATATTAGATTAACTTATTTTGATGACGAAATGTGAACGGTTTGCGGTTTTATAGTATTTGTTGCGTTCGGTGAGCACGCGGTCGGATTCACTTGCGAAAGCACAAAGCAACTTTCGCAACAGTTTTAGTTTTATACCGTCATCTCCTTCGTCTAAACCATTGGAGGAAGCTATTAAGCTGTTATGATACAGGCAATTATCTCAACAATTAAAGATATGTCTTGTATTTAGCGATCTATTAACGATTCTCTGATTTTTTTTTTGTGATTACTTGCAAATTATAAATATTTAGAAATTCTTTGAGATTGTGATGTTTGTTAAGACCAATAATTGTAGATACTATTAATTTCAATGTTTTCTTTTTCTTATGCAATATTTATTCAAATTGTCAGCGGTTTTAAGGTAAAATAGTATCAATCAAAATATATTATGAATGCGATAATTGTCATTTTTATGTAACTACTTTAATTGAAGAACTTTCAAATATACAACTCTTATGCAGTAAATTTTACATGAAAAGTACTTTAAACCAATAGTTATAATTCATAAACATAATATAATTGTTATGAAATTAATTTCAAACAATGTTCGCTAATTGAGGATGTAAATACATTAAATTGCCGTAACTTGATTACTGATGCTTATGATTTTTGCCTTCACCGTGGTCTAGTTACACGAAGGCCACAACCGAATTGCTCTTCAAATTGCAGTTGCTTAATGATCCTGTATCAGAAAGAATATGCATGAATTAAGGCTATTTTTGTGAAAAATTCTAAAACTCCTTAGACGAAAAATACTTGACAACAAAACATAGTTTTCTTTAAAATTGTAAGGAACGTAGGTTTTGTTTTTTTTTTAAGGCTCTCTGTACACGTTCGATAATATTTTTTAATGGAATAGAATTTAAGACGTAAACGTTTTGAGCTAGATTCATCTATATATATATATTATATATATCTCCTTTAACCATATTTTATCCACACTAAACTTTTTTTTTAAATTAAATATAAAAATTATTATTTCTTTATTATATGTATTGTATAGTGTTTATATTCTGAATATAAATATAAATTATTATAAGAAAAATAAAAAATCATGATTGAATGAAACCAACGCAACGAAATATACTATTTATTATTCTAATCCACAACTTGAGAAAATTGCGTAGACAATTTCATGTTACATATTCCAACAACTTCTAAAAGAATTCCGTGAGAAAAATATGGTATTGCCGCCATATTATGTTGTTTTATTTTAGTCGCCACATTACACAGCGTGGTTGCCGCGTGTGTTGATGATTATGTATATACTCTCTTATTGCTTTGTTTATTATAATATCGTCAATCTTTGACCTAAATAGAGTTATACAACGGTTGTCTTCATCTTGTTTTTATTTCACTATTGTGATTTCATAATGCGAAATTACACCACGATATTAGCCATAAATAAAAATTTATCTTTAATTTTTTTTAATCACACTTAAATACAAATTGTAATATAATTTCACCGTCATTTACTTAAAAGGAGTTTTCATATGGAAGACCTTGTAAAAAAACGTATTTGTAGATAAGAATTAAACAATGTTAACTTTGTATGACATAATTATAATTAATGCTAGATAATTATTATACATTCAAATGTAGCAGCGTGTTGGAATTTATTACGTGTATTTTGTTTAACTTATTACAAGAGTTTTGAAATAAAACTAACAACGACGGCGTGTTTATCGCAGTAAAAAAATATAAGAATAGCATATATTATAATAAACATTATTAAAATTTATTTGTATTTATGTAATTGTAGGAATACGCTAGTAATATAGCTACTTCAAAAACAGCTTGCCTCTGCTAGCTTGTCTTTCCGAACAAAATGCTTTAACATTGAATATTATTTATCTCATTTCTTGGGTATGTCTCTTTGTCATGCGATATTCCTAACAATCTGTGAACGCCTAAAACATCTGCACTGCTTTTTTTACTTGTGTGGTCGGAATTGTATTTGAGTTGTTTTTGTTTAATTTTTCCGAAGTTATAATCTCATAAATGCATTTTTAAGTCATATGAGTAATAGAATATTCTATGTAGATGTTATAGTTATACAGTCCGCTATCGCGTGACTATAATATGTCCCGTCACATTTAAAGATGAAGGCTAGCTCCGGCTTAGTATTCAATAGAGCAGCGGAACTTTATTTTAAATTGATTGCATTTGATTTTAAAAATCCAATGCATTTCTTTTCCATGTAATCAGGCCGTGGAATGTTCTCCAAGCCAGTGTGTTATCTCGAAAGACGCGTTACGAAACTTGTGCGAGCTGACATGATCAACTCCCACCCCTCCCGAAGAGAGGTAGCCTCAACAAGGCCCTTTGTTCCCTGGGCGTTTGGACGAATTTGGCTTCCCAGGCCCGTGTGGAGCAAACAGAGGGACACCCTGGGGGTTTTTAGTCAGTAAGAGTTTGACACACCGGGGTGGCTGCTCTCACAGCGTCCCTGATTAGTGATGAAAATGCCCGGGAATTTTCCCAATGTGCCCAAAACTTCCGAGAACGATTTGTAAATTCCCGGGAATATTCCCAAGGAAGTTTTTGGCCACTTTGGTAAAATTCCTGGGCATTTTCATCACTATCCCTGATGGTCGTATGTAGGATTTTCCCCCGGGATACAAAAAAAGCTGACATGATCACCACGAACTTTGGTGTCCTGTTTCTGTCTATTTGAGTTTTCGAATTTCATTGTTCTTTGAATCAGTGCATCAATGCAATCAATGCATATAGTCTTTACCTTTACTTTACTTTACCTCGGTCTATTGAAAAATTTGTTATAGTTAGTCATTTCAAATCGAAACATAATATTTTAAAAGTTAATATTACACTTTTATATTATTAAATAAAAGATAGACAATTTGAAAGCCTCAAGGTTGAGCGTAACTGGGTAGATGCGAATGAAGTGCAAATAATGCCGCACTAGTGCGAGGTGCCTTGAATCATGATTATCCCTGAGTTAGTCATACCACTGCACCGATTTATATGTATAGCTAAAGTCCCCAGAACTAACATCTTATGAATTAACTAGCTGATCCGGCAAACGTTGTTTTGCTATATAAGGTTTTGTAATATCTTCTAAGATGTTCATTGAAATTAAGTGATGTCAAAGACAATTTTGTTCACAATTAAATACTCTTAATCAATAACACATTTATTTGGATAAAGATTAATATTATTACGTTGATACAACTCTTAACAAATAATGCATTAATTTCGACCAAATTTGTTTACCATAAAAACGGTTCTAGTGACTTCACCTTAAAAGATAGACATATACCGTCTGGGACATTTTTTTTGATCATTTTAAGAGGAATAATTCTTTCTTACATATATTTTTGGTATCTTGAACCGTTTTTGCAGCGCACGCAATGGAAGCACTCAAGGATGAATAATTTTCCCCGTTTTTTTACATTTTCCATTATTTCTTCGCTCCTAATAATTGCATCGTGATGTTATATAGCCTAAAGCCTTCCTCGATAAATGGTCTATTCAACTCAAAAATAATTTTTCAATTCGAACCAGTAGTTCCTGAGATTTGCGCGTTCAAACAAACAAACAAACAAACTCTTCAGCTTTATAATATTAGTATAGATAAGATAATATATGGTCTGCTCAGTCCTATATCGGTAAAGTAAGGCCAATATAATTGGAAACTACTGTTAGAATCTGTTATAACAACATCAAAGGGACTACTCAAATAGTCGTAAGAAACGGTGATGTTTTTGAGATACAGAGTTATACTTTTCGCCGGGGTCTTTGTTCTGGGTCAATATAACCGGTATGTTCTCCTAACGATGTCGCTTTAAACGGTTTTTACTGTATTTTCAAATCATATGCACCTAAGGTAGCTTAGCAAATTTTATCTTTTCAGCCTACAGGAAAATGACCCTGGTCTCAATCTATACCGACGAAAGTAAAGACAATATAACTTGAACTCACTTTATTAGGTAGTCTTAATTGTGTGAATTTTTCATTAAACCTTACTAGAAAGTAATCGAAAAATATCTTACATAATATCGCAATTTAATTATACTTCAGAGTTGTATAAAATCCTTGACTAAACTACACTGGATTCTGTTTCAAATTAAGCGACTTTATGAAAATCTATATTTTTACTCTAGGTTAGATGGATTAATAATACTGGAGTAATTAATACAACTTTTGAAATTAAAATAATAATATGATCTGTTTAAAAATATTTTTACATGTGTAATATAATAAACCAGTCTCCATATGAGACAATAAATATTGGATGAACTTATCTGATCAAGTCTCAATTCGCATTATGTGGTCGTTAGGTTTAGAATATTGTTTCTAGTGCTTAGTATCATCCGGCTTATTTAGCTAAGACAAGTTTTTCAGGACAACACGTTATCAACGAAAATGTAACCGCTGTGTGTATTTTTTTATAGTAATTTACATGTAAATATTTATGAAGAACTGAGCTCCAAGCGGACGTTGTATGAATTTGGATTAGATTATTAAAAAATATAGCTATTGTATTCAATTTTCAATATTCATTGATAGAGGCCATTGAAGGTCAATGGCTTAACAAGTTGCCAACGGAAATATGCTTGACATGTTTTTCTTAAATGTAATGTTAAAAGTTTATATATATAGTATATATTCTCATGCATAAGTGACCTGAGAACAGCGATATGTTCCGTTACTGGTCACGTTGGACGGGACACATAAGCGCAAAGTGGGTACAGCCCCTAATGTCTCTGCTCCCCCGAAAGAAATATAGTGTGACGATATATTATATATTTAATATTTTATAATATGTTTACATTTTTCAAACAAACATAAATATATTATAAGTCAGAACAAAATTATATTGCAACGTAAGTAGTAAATTATTATTGAAATAGGTATTGCCCTACTTTATGATTCGCTCAAACCACATCGTTGTTCGTAAAGTATTGACATTTAATTGTTTTGCCACTTAATTACTCGGAGTTTTTGCAACTAATTAGGTTAAGTTGTGATAAAATATACAGCATGAATATGTAATGCGCTTTAAAAAATCAAAACAGTTTGGTTTGCTCATTTAGAATTATTAATTGCCGACAACGCTGAGCTTAATCAATACGCTTCCATTTTGTTTTTTTTTTTTATAAAACTAATTTGTTTGAAACTCCTACTCAATTTAACATCTTAAACTAATTCGTTACGCAAGCTTTCGTTTCGTACACTTCATTACGGGTTTGGATCTTGCTCCCTCCTCGCTTCTGTATTCTGACATCCGGTGCTTTATTTTTCTTTGTTTAGCATTCAGAGCAAGTATAAATGAATTGGATTTTACTCTACTAATAATAATTATTATCCTTTCAATTTCTTATAAGTTCCCCAGATCGTGAATTATATGTTATATACTTGATGAATTATATGTTATATTCTAAAGTAAATATATACCAGAGAGAAGGTTTCTGGATATAGTGTTAATATATATTTAAATAAACAATTAATCAAATATATGGATATCATGAATAATATTGCAGGTGACTCTAAAACACTGTTAGACGGACATTTTAAAGTTACAAGTCAAATAAATAATTTCTGTTGCTGTTTGACGTTAAAAGGTTATTCTTACTATATTTTAGATTAAATTTTCTAAAGCCTCGTACTTTCTTTGTATTGTATGATGTGCATTAAAGTCAATAAATTACTGTAGGCAATATAATCTTATCAATACATTGCGATAATATAGCGCTATTTACTCGATTCGATCAATACTGCTATAGTTTTACCTCACCTAGCTATGATTACCTCAGGCCTAGATAACCTCTTTCACATACTTATTTACTATGACTTTGAATTGAAATAAATGTTGTAATTAAATGTGTTTAAATTACAAAAGGCTTGTAAATCTTACGTAACACGTTATTGTAAATAATGTTGTTTTTTTTAAGTCTATTATATTTAACGACATAATACTCCAGCAATTCTCATAAATGTTTCATAATAGATGAGTTTTTTTTATAATGTGAAATGTAAAAAACCTCCAGTAAATTTTGCAATGTTTTAACGCACAGGGGAATATGAAAACAAAGGCAAACAAAGAAAACGCAGTAACGAATAAATATGGGATACAGCAAATCGGGTTTCTCGTGGGCGAGCGTTAAAACAGCGTGAATCCGCTGTGACGTGGTCACCAGTATGTCGAGTGCGCTGTCTCCTGACATCTCGGCCACCGGCGACGAACAGTCGCGACGACGCTCTGTGTTCTATGTCCCCTTATTTGAGAGTTTCGACAATTACTTGCCTTTGACACAAGAGGAAAAGGAAGCTTTGATAACTGGACAAATTCTGGATAGCGTTACGGCTAAACCGAAGAGACGGTATGCGTCAGAGAGTGGGCGATTGCAAATCTCGTCTCGCGGTGATTCATCCTTTACAGAAAGTGAAAGCGATATTAGTGCATTTAGCCCAGGCAGTCGATACCGTCGGCCTTTATCCTCTACTGCAAGCTCCAATGAAGTACTAACGAGACTGGGCCAGCGTGATTTAACAGTTCCTTGCCTAGTTGCAGAAAGAGGAATCATGAGACCGTCAAAACCAAGGTTAAGAAGTACAACGTCGTGTGAACCACGTTATGATAGAATATATACTCCTTTGGGAGCTTCAATATCATCAAATAAACTTAATAGTTCCAATAGTAATATTGGGAATAAAACATCTATAATTAACTCCAATTTGTCGTTGGTGCCAGATTGTCCAAATTTATTATCACCTGCAAAGGAAAAGTCGAAAACTTTACCTCAGAATCTTAATGTGCCATCACCCATTAGAAGCAGCTCTAGTTCTTCTATATTTCGAACTCCTAGAATAACTGTTACACCTGATAGTCCCAATAAAAGTCCTGGGAAAGCGACTGGATTGAGTTTTATCCGAAGATCACGAAGTACAAAACTGTCAAGAAGTAACTCCCTACTTCGCAGTATAACCGCAAGGCATATTGAAGAAGGTTTAGAAGATCAAGCGGCAATAGTGACGGATTTAAATGAAGATTACGATGATTTCAAAGATAATAATGGTGGAGACACTGAAGTAATTGGTGCACTTATAAAGAAAAATGAATTACAAATCGCGAACAGCCCGCTTAGCATTCGGCGAGGATACCTTGACGTCGATGATGAGGTCGCTATACATTCCGGTAAGATTATCAACATTGTTCCTTTTACAAACTATTATAATGATTATACATTAATATATTTTAATTTATAATACCTAATTGAAGGTAAAGTTTGTGTAAACTTCTTGCGTAATATTTATTTAGAATTGTGTAGTTCTAGTTCCTCATTGTTAATATTGTATCAATGAGATCCTTTCTAAAATATATGCTCAGGGCCAAAGATTTGTACATTTGTTCACCACGTACTTAAATGTATTAATTTGTTAAATGTTCATTACAACATGTATATAGATATACATATTGTTATTTTCTTACACCCCAAGACAAGTCGAATGCATTAGATACTTATATACTAAGTATTCTTTCAATAATAAGTGACTTGTCATTTTAAAGCTATCATATTATTAGCTTAGATTTCCTTAGACTATTATTACCACGCAGTGTCCATTTGAAG
The DNA here is from genome assembly GCA_036320925.1 of Automeris io. Lineage (NCBI taxonomy): Eukaryota > Metazoa > Arthropoda > Insecta > Lepidoptera > Saturniidae > Automeris > Automeris io. Next base: position 3,920,309 of record JAUDJH010000024.1, read on the forward strand.
ATCTCTAATAAGGGCCGTTGATACTTAATTGTAGTCTAAGAAAAATGGAAAGTCATTTAATCATATCAATTCTATTGTCACATGTTTGTACATCATTTAAAGATTTTGATAAAACATAATTGTTTCATTACCCTGGTACCTAGGAGGGTCGTGATGAAGTGGGCCTTTGTTGCAAAGCATGAGTTTATAGATATAATCATGGAAGGACAAAAAAGCGGATACAAAATTGAACAATAAGATTTTTTTGCTACAACTTTATTTTAGTCATGTTTTATATAAATATATTCAGAGAGATAGATTTTGTGTCTATTGAATGTATCCTTACAATATATTTAGTATTTCCTTGTTAATTATAACTTAACTATGTTGCATATTTGATAATGATGTTAGCTAAAATAAATTACAAATTTGGTACGTCTTTAATACCATACGACAATTCTAGGACGTTTAGCAAATTTTTTACTGCAAATGTCTATTAGGAAAGACTACAATGTAAACAAAAAATATATATTGCTAACGCATTGTCGCTATTCTGTGGTCGCTATCACCACTTCCTCGTAGGCGTTTATCACCGTCTTATCAACTAGTGCATTATGATTGCTGTTTGGTATACTGCCTCTCACATAGGCTGCCGTTTAATGAGCATCACAATTCTTTTTTTTTGTGTTCGCAGTATATAATGTTATAAATTATTGTAAGCGGTAAGATTTATTACAATTTTGACATGATGCCATGGACTTTGAAAATTATTTGTTTACTGTCTGTTTTTCGCTTTTTTTATTGGCGTATAACCATTAATAACTTGAGGAGGATAATTTTAATTCTTACATCTGATATGGTTATCATGCGCAGGAGATTTGTATAAATTATATTTACGATAGATTTTAAATCAATCGTCTAGAATATGCAATTATGTGTTGAATGTATTTTTGCTAGTACTATTTGATTTTAAACTCTTACGAATTTATTATCGATATTTCCACTTTTTTAGTAATACCTTACTGTTGTATAAAATTGTTACATATTTAGAAACACGTTTTTTATTGTTACAGGTGAATACCTGAACTACATCTACGACTGAATGTCGTAGATGGGCAAAATGTAATCAGATTAACGAAAAACGGTTATGATAACATTTTGCGTTTTTTATTATTAATATGACTGCATTTTGCTCATTTATGTTTTAACTAATACGGAACCCTCAGTTGCATACATCTTTATGACTCCTTAATGTTTTTAAGGGATTTAATCATGAGTATAGAGCACCAATATTAAAATTATGACTACATTTTGTAGTCGTTGATCATTAATCAGATTACATTTAGCCCATTTCTGTATTCAATTAATATTTGAATGAAATTTTATACAATGTAAGTACACGTATGGTTTGTACATAATTTCTATTACTTTTGAATATGGTAATTACCTACATAAGTATATTTAAGCTCGATTGGCCATATCATAGCTGTTTGTTCGTAAACGTTCTTCACATATTTTGTTACACGGAATGTAGTGATTTACTAGACTTAACGTGTGCGATGCATTCTTGCAATAATACAAGTCGCTGCAGTTTTATTCTTTGTGTCATTCACCTCTTTAGGGCGATTGTTGAGTGTTCCTATAGCAACATTGTGTAAAACATAGTATTTTATTGCCTCCACGAACTGGCAGACTGGGCGTAATTCTTCGTTCAAAGTTTACAACTGAGCGTCTTTGTTTTATCTGACGAATTTATTAGAAATCTCATACTGGAATATAAATAATAATGTTCATATTTTTACAATTTAAAAAGTTAGGACATAGTTTCTATTTGTATTAATTCACATCTAAAAATAACAAAGTTTCAGGGCCGCCTTGGATAGTTGATGGATCATAATAATAATTATTATTCCCTGCAATATTCACTGGAGCTATATAAATGCTCATGTCCGATCAGATTAGGACTGACATGCAATCTAACCATTTTTTAGTTTTATATTATACTAGCTGACCGAACAAACGTTATTCCATAATACATAAATTTAATCTATCTCGTAAGGTTTAGTAGCCAGCGTATGCGATTTAAGCGCACAAAAATATGTTTGTTACGACATTACATTACAAACCTTTGAGTTTTTCAGCTTTTCTATACTATAATATATATGTATTATACATAATGAATCACTCTATCTCTTGCTGAAAACTTCATTAAAATCCCTTGAATAGTTTAAACCAGTTACATTTTTATTATAAGCATAATATTCTATCTTATTCAACCAATACACGAATTTTTTTTTTAATAATTGGCGTTTTTTATCATTTTTATTTATGAATCGATTGAAATTAAATTAATCCTAAATGTACAGTGACGCTTTCCACAATACATTAGTAAAAACCATATTCAAATCGGTTTAGATTCTTCTGAGATCAGCGGACACAGCTGCGTGTACATATGTGTATATTGACTAACGATACCAACATCTTTTTTAATAAATATGGATAGACGACACTATCGTTTATATTACTTCTTTAATTAAATAAAAGTTTACGTTTTATTATAACAACTTTGTTATTAACGATGCTTATAATAAATATACTTACTATACACTCAAAATCGATTATGGCGACATAGTTTAGAACAACATACCGGTTATAATGTCCCAGAACAAAGGTCCCGACAAAAAAATGGGACTTCGCGTCTCGAAAACATCACCGGTTGTTACGACTATCGGTTTCTACGACTAAATATCAGTAGTCCTTTCGATGGTGTTATAACAGATTTTGACTGTTTAATTATGCACTCGCTCAACATAGTGCAATATGTGTTTTTCTTAGTTAAAACGATAAATTCTTTCAGTTTGAAATTACTTACATCAAGTAAGCAAAAATTTTTTGTAAGGCCGTATTATAGTAGCTCTCAAATAACTTTTCATCTTGATAATACTATATATGTGGCTGAAGAACGTATTTATTATATGTATTGATTATGTCAAATTGGCGAGTGAAGTCGCCATTGTTATTATATTCTGTTTTCATAATATAATTGAACAATAACGCTAATAGGACTCAACATCTGTTGCGTTCGCACCGCGTACACACATTTATGTAGTTCGTTGACATTTTCTTTCGTTTCGTTAGACTTACTATATCTAATTACTGAAATCTTAAACTAACGAGTTCTAGAGTCCAAATTTTTCAAAAGTTTAGATAAGTATGGTACGATGTTCATCGTCTAAAATTTCATCAAATAGAGTTTTATTTATGCTGTCTCTTCTATTTAAGAAAAAAATGCTATTTAAAAATGCCTTATTTTTTTAAAGAGACTTTAGTTCAAACGTCGCAAAATGTAATCAGATTAATAATAATAAATAAATAAATAAATTATTTATTTTGTGGTGGATGTTCCTTATTCACGAAAAGATTCGTTTCTACATTCATCATACATACAGTTAAGGAGTGGAATATGCTTTCAACGACCATATTTCCGCAATCTTATGACTTGGGAGTCTTCAAGAGAAGAGTGAATAGGTATTTGATTGGCGGACGCGGTTCATCATTGCAATCATCTTCACCTTCCTCCAGGTGTGATTGAGGTCAAGCGTTCGGCCATACATAATAATAATAAAAAAATGATATTGTTTTTTAATACGTCAAACGGCCGATCACGGGCAGCGCGGCGTGTGCGCAACTTCCGCCGGAAGCCACGCACTGCATGATACTTATGGCTATGTGGTTCATATCGTATAACTGCTTATGTGACAACGCAGCGGTAACGTGACACCTGGAAGCATTCTATATTAGCCTATATAGTTTCAATCACGGCCATTTCCCAGCAAGGTTGGAGTTAAATTAGTGGCAATTGTGTAGCTCTATGAGGCGGATATGCGCCAGTATTCTCTTCATACCTTTTTTGTCTGCCTCGGTATAGTGCTTATTACATTCTTAATTAACCGTACATATGTATTCTATTTAGATTATAGGAGTAGGTATTGTAAAATTTCATATTTATTTGTATGTGTTCAGTGTGTGGAACGAAGAAATAATGCGAAGATGGGCCGATTGTATCTTTGATTCGAGTTGAAGTAAAAAGTTGTGGCGTATATGTGATTCATCACATTTAATGGTTTGTCAAGATACTAGGGATAATACGTAATTTAAACTCGCGGAAAAATATCTCGCTGTGGACTCTTAATACGTTTTTACTCTACATCAGTTTTTATTGATTCTTGTTATGGAATTGTTTTGATGATCTCTCTAAGTTTTATAATTCAGTGTTCGATAGATACGGTAATAATTAAAATGTTCAATATTTATAAATCATTAATTTAAATACTGTTCGTCCATAGTAGCTTTTTTTATTCTATTTACATAGAAGACTTTTACGTGGGTACGTATGTCAGCCACATCGTATCCTTAGACAAAACCACTTCACACTTGACATATGGTGCCATTGATCTGAACAGACCAGACTCCTCATCAGATAATAGTTCTGTTAAGACTTTGTTAAACATCCCGACGTGTAGTTTGTTCAGTGCAGAGGCACTCACAAACGCCAATCTCACAGATTCATATCGGACACATTCCAATAACAAATGGTGGATATCATCTGTGATACCTCAAATTGGAGAATTAATTAGTTTCATGAAAGGTTTAATTTTTTTTTAGATAGAATGTGTCCGGATCTCAGGCTCTGTTCCGCTGACACTAGCTTCCTGTATAAAGTTTGTTCCAGAAAACCTGTGTACACGAGAAGGTTCACCTTGCGAAGATTTATAGCAGATCCCTTTCTCTTTCGATATTTTATTAAAATAAACCGTCCATAAGTCGTAACAGTTCTTTTTATATTTTCGTAGCAGTTTTGAAAAATTTGGTAATATATTGATATAGTAGCTTTTTTGTATTCAATATTTTGAGAGGAAAAAAATGATGATGCTTTTCCATGCTGATTTTGGCTACGGCGATCTTTTAACTACTTTTTAAGCTTAGTGCGTACTAAGATGATTAACATTAATATTTGAGAAAGGGAATAAAGTTGCTGGTAAATTATTCTACAAGCCGATGATACCGTAGAAGTAAGTTGAAAAAACTTTTTAGTAGACATTAATTATATTTGTTTATTTCAGACACGTCTTACGAGAAAGCATGTCGGCGCGGTTCGGCCCCCAGCACACCGGTGCCCCAGCACAGCCCGTCGCGCCTCGCTTCGTTTTTCTTCTCGAAGCGTTCGTTCAGAAGCAACCCGCTCAAGAGGACCAAGTCCGCCACAAAGTTGGAGAGGGATAGGCCTGTCGCGGCCGTCCCAACACATCCACCCACACATGCGTTACGGACATCGAGGTAAATAATCAGTAATTCTCTCATTGGTACTGATAAAAACATGAATCTAAACTTTTAAAAATAAACTAAAAATGTTATTGTACTACATTTTTCCACGAGAAAAATTGGAATGAAACGTAATTGGGTGAAGAAATATTAACTTCATACAGATTCGATTGACTTATGATCACTCGCTTAGACATATAGACAACATCATTATAAGTTTTTATAATTTATTTCTTATAATTATTTTCACACGAAATATTTTCATTTTGGTAGACTGATAGTAGTAGACATCACAACTTTTGAAGAATTAAACATGAAGTTTATTAAGCATGAATTTATAAGATTTGAGAAGAGAACGTTATTCGCTAGAACCGATTATCCGAATGACTATAAATCAATTCGAAACTCTCGACTCCAGTAGTTTTTGAATTATAATAAATTGCAGAATAACTCGAGTGGTTACTTTGCACTCGAGTCGCATCACAAAATTTTACACCATACTTTGTACAAAGCCAGATTGCTATGTGAAAATGAAAGAACGAAAATATTCGAAACAAGCAACTAAGCTTGTGCAGACATGATTGACACAACGGAAGTATGATTAGATTATGAGTATTAACAAATGACAAATTAAGGAAAATAAGTCCGTGTCAAAGTATCATAATAATTTCATTATTTTATGTTTGGGTAATAACAGTTTAAAAGCCTGCCTTATGAATATTTAATCGTCGCCTGAATAAGCCCATATTACGTGACAACAATGCCCTCTTTTGAATATTGTAAAAAAAAGGGTAAGAAACTTGTATAAAGGTAAGGTTCCGTAAATTACCACAAAATAAAAATCATGTGTTTATATTAGTCGAATTCCAACAACTGTTACTGCTTATAATTTTATGGGAAAGTTTTATTTATACCTTAAAGTATAACAGCATCGTTTAATCTAGAGAATGTTCTTTTGGGAATTACTATAAAAGCAATCTGTATAGACAGCCTGACTTTATTCTACTCTATTTTCTTTAAAGGAAACGCTACTATTTCACGCTGTCTTTCATTACCGTGCATTGAATCAAAACTGTTTATTATACGTGTAATCAACGAAAAATCACGAAATAGGAACTTGTTAATAAAGTGTTATAATATAGTAACATATCGTGATTATACAACGTTTTACGGCCTCAGAGGTGTCGTAATTTGTAGGAGTGTCGCCCCGCCTCGTCAGCCAGGCCTATTTACTGACTATTGTTAATTACTTTTCTAGTTAATATACACATTGTGATTCAATTAATAAACACGAAATTGCGGTGTACTTGAACTAATAAATACTGTAATCTTAGGCAATCAAATTGTTCTATTTTTTATTTGTTTTCTCGAAAAGCCTGCAGTGCATCGTTAACATAGTTTACAATTAGTTGCCCAATAATTGATATTGATAAATAAAGGTCTATTGTATCTTTTTTTTTGTATTCCGGGGGAAAATCCTACATAGGCCATCAGTGATGCTATGAGGGCAGCGACCCCGGTGTGTCAGACTCTTACTGACTAAAAACCCCCGGGGTGTCCCTCTGATTGCTCCATCCAGGCCTGGGAAACCAAATTCATCCAGACGCCCAGGGAACAAAGGGCCTTGTAGAGGCTACCTCTCTGGAAGGGGTAGGAGTAAAAAATCACCCCTCCAAAACATCTCTCTAAGGCGTCGCGCCGGACACCGTGCACTGCCTCCCTCTCATCCGGGCAGCAGACTCCCTCAAGTCTGCCCGGCTATCTATTGTATTATACCTCTACTATTATGAAGTCTGTTAAGAGCTCTTTAGGTTTGTTTAACGATGGGATATTTTATTTATAATGTATATTAAAATTACCGTTAATTATTTCAGGTCTCACGAAAGCCTTTTGTCGCCCCATTCACCCGCCGTGTCCACTATGGATTTGGGACCGCCAAATCAAGTAAGTAAAAGTTTTTATTAGCACCAATGTTTAAAATACAGCGTTATCTCGATTCGACCTTAATTTTTATTAAATTGCTTTTTTAAGGGAATGCCATAATTATTGTTATCGTAATTATATTTTGTATTCATTATCGTGTATCCTGTTTGTAATTGTATTCAGGGACGGAAGATTGGGGTTTTTGCATCAGAATAAATAATACATTTGTAATTTTAATTTATAAATTTTTGCTAAACACGATAAAGGAGTTTTACTGCGCACTTTATTTATACAATCCACAACATTAAAAAATATTTGGTATTTGGTATTTTGTATTGTATTTCGTTATAATCACTAATATTTTTCATTTCCTTTAAATTTAAGCTTCTTTATAGTAATTAACTTTTAATAGCTTAGCTTTTGATTTGAGAATCACTTCCAATTGCAGTCAATTTTTTTTATCAAATACTCAACTACAATTCTCATAGAACTGTGTTGGTCTTTTCTGATAATTAGACTAAAGAACCTCAATATTTTTTTTTTTACACTTGCACGACATAGTGACTACAGAGTACCTGATGGTAAGTACAGTGTAGTCCAAAAACGAAAGCGACTATCAAAGGATGAAAATCCATTGATAGTCTACATCGTCATGTCGGCCCACATATACCACGACTGAAGGTCTCTAGGTATATGAGCTACTGTATATGCACAAGCTGATCCCGAAACGCGACAAGCCGAAAGTGGTCACTATGACGGGCTTTACACCCATGCACTGTGGTCGCGATCCAGACGGGCACCGGCGCCCTATCACCTCGCTGCTGCTCGTTTAGCACCACCCAGGAGTCACGTGTAGGGAAACTAGGGTAAAGCCTACGGACGCGAGCAGCTTCGACTCTCAAAATTGAAACGTTCTTGGTCAAGCAGTACTATATTGTTGATTATGTTATTATTAAATGACAGTAATGAGCTAGCATTACTTTACGGATTCCCATTTTTCCTATTTAATAATGGGAAAATGCTAGCCTTATGGATGCCCTTTAATCCTTCTTTTTTACATATTTTAATATCGAATTGCAGGTAGAAATCCGTGCCTTACATTCATCAGTGCTGGGCAGGCCCCACTGTTTCGCGCTCAGTGCGGAAAATCGCGCGGCTCGCTACTTCGCCTGCGCATCGCGGAAGGAGCGTGACCGCTGGATATACAGGTAATTAGTAATTACTATAAATACAACTTGATTTGGCTTATACATATATAAACTAAGTTTTTCCTTATGTATAGTCACCTACACATATCTTCAAAGACAATCATGTTCTGTTGTTTGTGCATGTTGCCATGTTATATAGAACCGATATGATGTTGGTGGTTCGTCTGTTGACCGTTGCCGTTGATATTTTCCTGCAAGGGATATGAATCCATCGATAATCCTTGTCGTCATATCAACCTACTAGCTGATCCGGCAAACGTTGTTTTGCTATATAAGTTACAAGCTGTCCCGGCAGACCTTGTTCTGCCCTATTTCTCTAAAACAAAGTCATATTGTTTTTTTTAATGTTAATAGCCTCCCCGTCAGATTTTTTTGAAAATTGTTTGAAAGAACCTGGCCTTAATGCTATATGTATAAAAATTGACAAATATTGACATTAATATTTATACGTCACTCAATTGTTTTGCCTTCCCGGAACCCGTCCACTGACATTTAAACTTTATGGTATGGTGTTAAAGTTCAAATTGACTTTTAAATATTATTACGAATTTTTTGTATGAGAATATAGAAAAGTGTTGTTTTTAGACTTTTTCAGACAATTTTTTTTTTTTTTCTCTCCGTAATAACCTTTCCCAGACTTCAACAAACACAACAAAAAAGAAATAAGTCAAATCAGTTTAGTCGTTCTCGAGTTTCGCGCTTATCAAGACATAGCTGATCCGGCAAACGTAGTTTTGCTATATAAGTTATTGTAATATCTTCTATGATGTTCATTGAAATTAAGTGATGTCAAAGACAATTTTGTTCATAATTAAATACTCTTTATCAACAAAACATTTATTTGGATAAAGATTAACATTATTACGTTGATACAACTCTTAACAAATAATACATTAATTTCGACCAAATTTGTTTACCATAAAAACGGTTCTAGTGACTTAATCTTAAAAGATAAACATATACTGTCGCGGACATTTTTTTAGATCATCTCAAGAGGAATAATTCTTTCTTACATATATTTTTGGTATCTTGAACCGTTTTTGCAGCGCACGCAATGGAAGCCCTCAAGGATGAAAAATTTTGCCCGTTTTTTTCACATTTTCCATTATTTCTTCGCTTCTAATAATTGCATCGTGATGCTATATAGCCTATAGCCTTCCTCGATAAATGGTCTATTCAACTCAAAAAGAATTTTTCAATTCGAACCAGTAGTTCCAGAGATTAGCGCGTTCAAACAAACAAACAAACAAACAAACAAACAAACAAACAAACAAACAAACTCTTCAGCTTTATAATATTAGTATAGATTGTAATATCTTCTAAGATGTTCATTGAAATTAAGTGATGTCAAAGACAATTTTGTTCACAATTAAATACTCTTAATCAACAACACATTTATTTGGATAAAGATTAATATTATAACGTTGATACAACTCTTAACAAATAATGCATTAATTTCGAACAATTTAATTACCATAAAAACGGTTCTAGTGAATTAATCTTAAAAGATAGACATATACTGTTGCGGAGATTTTTTAAGATCATTTCAAGAGGAATAATTCTTTCATACATATATTTTTGGTATCTTGAACCGTTTTCGCAGCGCACGCAATGGAAGCACTCAAAGATGAATAATTTTCCCTGTTTTTTTTTCACATTTTCCATTATTTCTTCGCTCCTAATAGTTGCATCGTGATGTTATATAACCTAAAACCTTCCTCGATAAATGGTTTATTGAACACAAAATATTCAACACAGATAATTTTTCAATTCGAACCAGTAGTTCCTGAGATTAGCGCGTTCAAACAAACAAACAAACTCTTCAGCTTTATAATATTAGTATAGATATGCACTATAGTAATAAGTGTACTTTAATAATAAGTGAAAAATTCATATTTATTTCCATGTTGGAGTACATTCAACTAACTGAATAATTTTATGATTTTTGTTAAAACAAAAAATCATGTATCATCACGAGGTAACCCGCATAGCATCTAGTAGAAGTATAATATGTAAGTGCCCTGAGAACGGCTATCAGCTGCGCTATTGGTCTCGTCAGGCACGACATACAAGCGCAAAGTGGGTACAGCCACTATTTCTTGTATATTTTACGAAGTTCCTTATAACAATTCTTTGAACGTAAATTTCCATATTTATAAATAGTGAAACTAAATATTTATGGATTGAGTTACTAAAAAAAAAACCATTAAAATAAACTAGAATCAAAATAAAACATTAAATTATTGTTACACATACAAAACCAACCAATTCTTTGTCTGTCATGGAGGATTTCGTAAAATGAATAAGGTATAATGTATCTCTGCATGCCCCGAAAAGTATACAGCATGACGATATATCGTTATTATTAAAAAATCGAATAACAATTTTTCTGCCTCGAAAAAGTTATTCTTCAATTAATCGATCTCGGATCGCATCCCTAGTGTACAGCTCACGGTTCATACCGTGAATATATTAACAAGGCTTATGCTAATCTTCTTAACTACTGCTGCTAACCGGTGCGTTTTCGTACCGAGGCGCAGTTCCACTCCGACGCAGCCTTGAGTTTCTTTCGGCGTTTCTTTCGGCGTTTCTTCTCAAGGTAGTCACTTCCGAAACGCTGGTAGATCACCCGTAGGGTTAGTACTTTATTTGGCTGGCGGTCCAAGTCGAGGTTCGTACCCACAGGGGTGCCCTTGCATTGCCATCCAACTCAAAAACTCGCTGGCTGAGCACCTTCTGTGCTCGCCCCCTAAGCCCGGTTGAACTGTAAATGCCTTTTCCGGCAATCAGTAGTTAGTCAGCTTCAAAAAAAAAAGTTCTTCAGCTACAATAAAAAAACGGGTCCAATTTTGTGCGAGACGGGAATATTTTACTTATTTAATATCAGAAAGGTATTTTCCTAATTATTCATACCGAATAATATTCACATCGAGCGAGAGGCCTGTAACTAGTTATAAAAACGTTTGAGGTACTTACTACAGTGCAATTACCGTGGTCAAACCGGTCGCGATACGCCGACATCGATAAACAATGTGTGACTCACGTTACTACGGCTTTTATGGTGTAAATAAAAATTAACGGAATTCTGATAGGAATTTTGTAATCTCTTATAGACAGGCGTCTTTGATTACACAAGATATTTGTGTCGCTATTTCTTTGATGAACTTAACTTTTTATTAAGCGAATAATTATAATAAATACATACAATTGGAATTTGTATGTGATTAGTCGTTTGGAAGATGAAATTTTCAGTTCTAAGTAAATTACTTTACATTCTAATGTTCATAAAAAAATTATTTTTCAAAAATTAAATATTTTGTCGCTAGTATTTCTGATATATAACCGAAACACTTTGGTTTCTAAACGACTCACTCGATATTTTAGATGACTTGATTGACATTTCAGTTATAAAAACGTTTATTAACTTTTTTTTTTCATTTGTTTTACGAAATTTTGTTTATAAAAATATCATAGTAAAACTTTAATATGGTTACATATTGCAGCTTGCAATAACGATTATAAATTACTGAGGCTATTAATATTAAATGAATGATATACCTATTGTAACACAACATTTTTTATAAAAACAAATACTTGTTATTAGTTATAAAATTAATGTAATGTGTTTTAAAGCAATAACAATTATTAAATGTAATAATATTACAGCTTACGACAAGCGGCGCGGCCTGACGAGATGCGCACGCGTCGGTGCGAGAGGACAGTAAAACTATGGCTCCTCGAAGCCAAAGCTATACCTCCAAAGAAGAGATACTACTGCGAGATATTGCTGGACGATACGTTATATGCAAGGTAAAATATTAAATTGGAAGTTTGTCTTTTATAGAATCTGGATTCCCACGCCCGGGTGGAGGGAGTGATTGGATTGTCCCAAGGGTTTTTAGTTAGTAGAAGCCTGACACACAAGGGTCACTGCTCCCACAGTGGCCCTGATGGTTCCATGTGGGATTTTATCCTGGGTTAAAAAAGAAAAGTGTTTATATGACGGGTATTTGGCTGAATTTTGTAAATATTGTTTATTCGCAGTTGTGTATCTTGAACGTCCTACCGTTTGTTGGGAGGGATTCGAGGGAAGTTGCAGAATAAATGTACCATGGTAGACCGCGTATCTTGTAGTGGAAGAAGTTGGTGTAAGATATGAGGCTTTCTGTGTTCATACTCCAACATAACTTGGAATTTTTTGGCTTCTTTACAAGGCGATATCATTTCCGGAACGCTAGGCCACTCACGTTTTTCCCCCATTCCAGTCCAAAGCGGGTTTTGTCTCTACAAGATACCCTTGCATTGCCTCCAAAACTTATAAATCTATCTGAACGCCTTTATGTGCTCGCCCCTCATGTCCGGTGTAGCTTAAAGTTTAGTCAGATCGTATTAATTGTTTCGAAAAATAAAAACGATAGGCAATTCTTTCCACATTGTAAAGTTTGTTGTCCTACAGGTCATCATCGAAACTGAAGACAGAGCTGTGCTTCTGGGGTGAGGTGTACGAGTTCAGCGGGCTGCCGGCAGTGGGCGCCATACACGTCAATGTTTACAGGGAGCCAGAGAGGCGCTCGCGGAAGAGAGACAAGCATGCTCTTGTTGGTGAGTTTTGTTGTCTTACACTTATCCTAATTTCTTGTATATTTATAGATTACCAGATCATAATAGCTTATTGGGCCATTAGGTCTTTGAATAAACTTTTGAGTCACCCACTATACTTTCTTACTTTTCCCTCAGGTACAGTACGCATTCCGGTAGACGACGTATCGTCTAGATACCTCAACGAGCGGTGGTATCCACTTACGGAGAGCGACAAACCTCAATCGCCAGGAGGTCGTACCCCACCAGCGCCGGCGCCCGCGTTGCGTATCAAGTGCCGCTTCCAAAGCGTCGATGTTTTACCGCTCGATTGCTACGCAAGGTTCCTGGACTACTTGAAGAGGAACTATAGGCGATTGTGCGAATTCCTCGAGCCCGTTATAGGTGAGTTTCATCGAAGTTTATTTTCAAAGTAATAATTTTTAGCGTGGTGATTTAAAATGTCAGGGACATGTTTTTATGTAACGATTTTAAGACACAAAAGAGCCGAAAAATATAAGCTTTTAGTCAGAGAGAAGAAATAATCAGGCTTTGTTTTTGTTATGTCAAACCGAAATTATTTAATGACAACTATATTCACCAACTAATAAGGCTCCCAGCACTGTTGGTACCATGGATGGGCAAAATGTAATCAGATTAATAAAAATGATTACGATAATTTTTTACATTTTTTACCATTAATATAACGGCATACACATTTATGATTTCTTAATAATTAATCATTAATCAGATTACATTTTGCCCATCTCTGGTTGGTACCTGCGGGAGAACTGGATTATCAACATCTAACAAAGACGTTGATAAAGAAGGCCTATGTTGTGAGGCACATCAAAACTAGAGATATATTATAAAAACAAATATCTTAAATCTAGTTTTAGTTCTGGTTTTCTAAATAAAGGGATTATAATAACTGTATTCTTTAATATTAGAAACTGCATAGGTTTCGTTGATACATACAAAAATTTCGATTAGATTAAATTGGTTCACTGTCTTACGGAACTGTGTATGACTTTTTGTGTCGATTTCTTTTTAATTATTGTTCGAATAATTAGTTATTATATAAAATTATCTACAATCTACGTAAAAAATTAACCAAACTGCTACGAAAATAGCTAGTGCTCTCCAATACTTTAGAAGGTATATGAAATTCCACGGGAATAAGCCAAACACAAATGATCCATGCTAGCATTATTTACGTTGGGTATAAAACGCGGAATGCAGCCTTATAGTGATAATGAGAGCGCAAACATGCATGGCCGAAAGGTAAACATTCGTATATGCCACACTTGCATTGGCTTAGTCAATATGTATGAACACGACAGATAATACTTTTCCGTTGTACAGTAATGACCCACTATCTGTAAATTCTTCAAAATTTCTCCATACACTAACATAGGAAAAACATATGTTGTTATACTGACTGACTTACAATCCAGTGGAATGTTCTGGGTCTAGAATGCGATGTTCTAATGTTTTTTTACACTACTTTGACAAAGTGACTACAGTGCGCCTGATGGTAAGTACAGTGTAGTCCAAAAAACGAAAGCAACCATCAAATGACGAAAATCCATTGATAGTCCCTGTCGTGATGTCGGCCAACATATACGACGACTGAATGTCTCTAGGTATATGAATTACAGGCAATATACAAGCTGATCCCGAAACGCGATAGGCCCAAGCGAGTCACTATGACGGTCTTTACACTCGTGTACTGTGGTCATGACCCAGTTCGGGCCATTAGCCTACGTCCTCATTGTATATAATTTTCTCATAAATATCCAATCGAATAACTGCCAGAGTTTCTCTCTGATTGTTCTCACAATAAGTAGGTTCTGCTTTGCAGGTTGGACATAGGTTTATCTTAAATATATCTACATATATTAATTATTTATTTGTAGAAAATTATGACAGTGGGCATTATTACCTACATAATAAATAACTGAGTACATTTAGTAACATGTGACAGGACGTTATTTATATTAACTGTCGGTATTTGACTTGGCTATTCTTAGGGTGAGATTTATAGACGAAACTTTGAATTTACTTACACTTTACTAAAACAGTACAATTTATATTACTCAATGAATGTCAAAGGATTTGGTACGTCACCGATTTTGTCAACGTGGACTTCGCTCTGCGAATACTATGGTTATACTCAAGTTCCTATTATATATGCAGTTATTTATCTAAATGAATTTATTTTTTTAGACTTTGCTAAGCAAAATCGAAATAGCGTCTGTAAATCTCAGCCTTAAATCAAAGAGGGCTACGAAAAAAAAAAAAACAATAAACAACATAATTAAAGCAAAAACAAAAATTTTAAATTAGTCTTCATTTTTATTTTGTAATTTTACAATTTTATTGTATCTTTAACAGGAGTGAAAGCGAAAGAGGATATCGGCTGTGCCCTGGTACTTTGCATGGCTGGAGCCGGCCTAGCGCCTAGGTACTTAGCCGACGTGGTCGCCTTGGACGTGCGCCGAACGGGTGACCATTCTCTCACGTTCCGGGGGAATTCCCTTGCCACCAAAAGCATGGAAGCCTATTTGAAACTCGTCGGTGATCAATACCTGCAGGTTTGTACCACATTTAGTGTTCCATCACTCAATTTAAACTATTATTTATGCATTATGCAATCACAAATTTATCTGCTAAAAGAGTAAAGTTTTTTCTTTAATTTATTGTAGTAATAATAGATTTTTTATTCGGAATATCTTTAAAATTGGAAATTACAGATATACAATAGTGGCTATATCCACTTTGCGCTTTTATGTCGTGCCTAAAGTGAGCAGTAGCCCAGCAGACCGCCGTGCTCAAGGCACTTATATATTATATTTTTATTACATGGCATTTAAAAACAAACTAAATAATGAATTTTAAAAAATATGAACAATATTAAAAAACATTAAAACACCAACGATTTTCATAGACAAACTAGCTGATCCGGCAAACGTTGTTTTGCCATATACGTTATGTCTAGGTAACATTTACAAAAAAGACGATAATTGATCAGTTATCGAGCGGAATGAAAAATGATTAAATTACTAAAGTGGCTATTAAAAATATTTATGGTGATAAAAGGGTAAAAATGTAGGGTTGTGTGTATTTTTTATTGCCACATAGAAAAATAAAATCAAAATTTTTTGTCCTAAAATTAAAAAAAAAAATGTTTAGGGTGAACAACCCTTATCACTTAATGGTATGAAAAATAGATAGTAGCCGATCCTCAGACCTACTGAATATGCATATAAAGATTGGTGAAAATTGGTAAAGCCATTTCGGAGGAGTAAGGTAAACTAACTTTGTGACACGAGAATTTTATATTTATAAAGATTTAGACTCATTGGTACAACATGGTCCAAACATTGACATTGGATACTAGGAATAAAATAGCACGCTTATCAATCAATAATAAATAATATAGAAGATTTGCTCCTCCATTCGTAAAGCGATGCAGTGGTACACGTTCTCTTAGCCGTTTTTGCATGTTACTATAACTTAAGACTCTTTAAAAAGAGTTAATTGGTTTTTTCCTCACTCTCCATTACGTTCTGGTTGAGTGTTTGCCTACAAATAATAAATAATTGTGTAGGACACGTTGGGCGAGGCGGTGTGTGCAGCAGCAGGCCCCGCTGCGGCCGAGTGCGAGGTGGACCCGCTGCGGGCCGGCAGCGGTGCGGCGCTACGCCGGCACCAGACTGCGCTGAGAGACGCCGTCACTCTGGCCTGGAAGTCCATCGCTGCATCAGCACCTCATTTTCCACCTCCGCTGCGGGACTGCTTTGCTACCTTCCGCGAAAGGTAAATCTCCTTGCATATCACTAGTTCTAACCTGCTTAAAACCCGTTAAATTGATTGTAGTGGAGTGTCGGTTATTCGGGGTGTTTATTACTTTTTACGTTTTCCTCTAGAGTTGTGGCTGCTCAGAGTGGGGCTCTGAGCACGGGCAGTAGAATTAAGATAGTCTGCTGTCCGGATGAAAGGGAGGCGGTGTGCAGGGTCTGGCGCGCCGCCTGAGAGGTATTGGAGGGGTAGGCTCTTAGCTCCAACGTCCCTCAGAGAGGTGGCCTCAACAAGGATTTTCGGTCCCCAGACGTCTGGATGAATTAGGTTAACCAGGCCCAGGCGGAGCGATTACAGGAACACACTGGGGTCGATGCCCTCACAGCGTCTCTAATGGTCCTATGCAGGATTTTCTCCCGGGATTCCTAAAAAAGGGGGCTCTGAGTAACTGGTTGGGACACTCGAGAAGTCGGCGGGGCGTAGTGACACATTCTGACAAAATGAACTGTATAGTGTCATGGACAGTGGTGTGTCCATCCGAGACTGTAGCCAATAGGTGCGGCGTGGTAATGCTATGGAGACTTGAGTACAGGCGCCACAGCCCCCCGTTGATGCGCAGAAGTAGTCATCTTTGGTTTTTTTTAGCCGGTATACCTTGGACGACACCCCCTTGTGCGGCCGAGGCGGTCCAATAAGGATTGTTCCTAAGTAAAGAAAAAAATAATTTCATGAATTTTAGGTATATTTAATATTAATTGCAGATTGACGTCTATGGGTCGCGAAGACATATCGGATAATCTGATAAGTGCGTCCATCTTCCTTCGATTCCTTTGCCCGGCGATACTGTCACCGAGTCTCTTTGGAATTATTCATGGTTCGTATTATTGTTTTTTTTTAAACCTTTTTTAATAAACAGGCTGACAGCCCACTTGATAATAAGTATTTTCCGTAGCCCGTGGACAGCTGTAACACAAGGAGCGTGTGTATTACTATAATGCACACCATATTTAAGGGGTCGATTAACACTAAATTTACCGGCGAACAATTTATATCTATTTTAAAAATAGGAATAACATAGTTTATTTTTCTTTGGTACAAATAAAACTAGATCCATAATATTTATGACTATTTTGTACTAGTAAAAGAAATGTTATTTTTCAGAATGAAGAACTATTAGTAAAGAAATAAGAATAGGACTAATATAAAGACCGGTTCGACAAATTTACTGTTAATAGTCTGATATATTTAATTTTCCATTTTTTGGAATTTCTCGTCGCTCCTTATTCTCGACTTTTCATCTCACTATCTGTTTCTGATATTCTCGCGTCTTAAATGATTATAAATTGTAAACTTGTATTGGGATTCTCATTCCCATTCAACTTTCAGATTAACCTTCACACATTAAATAATACAGCGTGAGATCACAAGAAGTTTCACCTTTTGTTGTCCAAACTTCTCCAGGAAGATAGCATCCTATGAATAATTAATATTATGATATTTTGATATAGAATACCCGAACGAACGAGCCGCTCGTAATCTGACTCTGGTGGCAAAAACTCTGCAGACGCTGGCTAATTTCACCCGGTTCCAAGGCAAGGAAGCTTTTATGGAGTTTCTCAACGATTTCCTCGAACAAGAGGCTCCCAACATGAAAGCCTTTCTCAGAACCATTTCGGTGAGTCAATTAAATAATTATATTCAAGAATTTAACATTTCTTTATTATTGGTTTGGTTGGTCTACGATTCATTATAATAAGGTATTTTTTATCTTTTATAATTTAAAAAAAAATCGTTTATCAGCCATTGCAAACTTTAAAACTAACAACAGTGTCAAACAGCAGTGTTTACATTACTGAATGTCAAACAGTAATGCTTATCTTACGAAAAATTGAACAGGTTAGAACCTGTCGAGACATGAACTATTATGAATTTGAATGTAGTTAACTGATAGAGTTCGTTAAGTTGAGGTTATAATTTGACGGAATTCGTTAAATAGTGGTAAATAATACTTACTATTTATATTCTGCAAGAATGAAATTCGTTATAAAGATGTTTTTGACAAATGTATTCGTAATGTAAAAATATATTTTGCGTAAGTCTTATTGTCAGTTCTAGGGGATTTCTAAAAATTCTTTCAATCGATAAAAAAATCGTTATATTAAGGTTTCACTGTACATCTATTTAGTTTTTATATTAAAGGGATCCGTGACCGTGGTGTCGTTTGATATCGTAAAAATGTTGAGATACGCTGGAGATTAAGGAACTCAGTAGCGTTCATTCCATGGATGCATGAAGCATAGCATGCCTTTGCAATAAATAAATATGGGATATATTACTTAAAGTAAACAACGAAAAAAAGGAAATATTCATAATCATGCTTATTCTATTTCTACGCCATGTTTTTTTCCTATAAGGAAAATAGAATGTTTACAATAATAACATATATTTAAATTAATTACGCGAAGACTGCATACCTTGTCGAAATACTCTATGCACGTCACTGAAGGAACTAATGCAATTTACAGTCTCGTCCATCCGAACATCAACAGCAGCAAAATCAACAATCACAGCAGGACGGCAGCAACCGCAACTCGTCGTCATCTCAAGGCTCTGTCAGTGGGTCGGAAGCGCCTCGCGACCCTGCTGCCGTGGAGCCGGACCCCGAGTGGGCGCCGCACGTCGACCTCGGCAAGCAGCTGGCAACCTTACACGCGCTTTTAGTCGACAGTCTGCCGAAACTGCCCACCGCTAAGACACAGGTAAACATAGTAATCTTTCTTTATTTCAGAATTATTCTTTTTTATATACCTTGACTAGATACAGTGACTACATCTCGCTTGATGGTAAGCGTGGTGCAGTCCAAAAAACGACGAATATCAACTGTTAAGAAAAGCCCATCGGTAGTCGTAGCGATCATGCCGGCCTGCACAAATATCTCTTCACGCTACGCTTGAAGGACCCCATACATAGGACGTATCATAGATATATAGCAGAGATGGGTATAATACAATCTGATTAATGATTAACGATTACATTATTTTAATTTTGTTGATCTGTAATCATGATTAAAATCCTTCAAAACATTAAGGTCTCATAAATGTGCATGCAATTGAGGATTCCGTAGTGGTTAAAACATAGCTGAGAGAAATGCAATCATATTAATGATTAAAAAAAAAACGCAAAACGCAATAGTAATCACTTTTCTTTAATCTGATTACATTTGCCTATCTATGGTATATAGTAAAATGCACGTGAAAAATTTTCATAAGTTTTTTATAACCGTCGTTTTAATTACGTTTTAGGAACTGGATCCACTCTCCGATATTTTAGACGAACTCAGCAAGAGGTTAGTGAACAACGACGTTGGACCGACACAGCAGATTAACGCAACTGACAACATATTTAGGTGAGTTCAACTTCGTTACGGGATGAGTTCTGATCATTTTTACTTATCAAGCGTACTTCGAAAATGTTTCTATAATCCTAGTAACTATCTCGATTTGCAACTATTTAATATTAAGTAATTATAGTTACTTAATTAATCGATAAATAGTAGTTTAAATTAGGTTTAATAACCATTGAAACTGTAAAAGTACATCAGCTTTTGATTATCCAGTAACTCATATACCTAGAGACCTTAAGTCGTGGCATATATGGGCCGACATGACGAAGACTATCATTGGAATTTCACCCTTTACTTACCAACAGGTGCATTGTTATCACTTGCTTCACACTGGCATCGAGCCAGTATAAAAAAGCTGTAATACGCACATACACACCGACATTTGCTCTCTCGCTCTGGCTCACTATTTTTTGTATTTGTGTCTCTTACCTGTCGTTTTTCCGTTGCAACCGGTTTAAAATTACAACGATTCTAAAGAAGTTTCATTTCAAAAAGAGAAATTTAGATAAACCATTTGTAAAAAACTTAAATTGTAACTTACGATGTTTTTCTGAAACACTTCGATATATCTTGTTACAGAAAGCATTATATTTGTTCATTTTTATTGTCCACAATATTTCAATTGATATTATATATATAACGTAATATAATAATATAAGATATTGTTTTCTGGGGTTATTGGAGATTTAGGTTTGAGATAAGGTTAGTTATAAACAAATGATTCGAAATTTAATGTTAAAAAAAACAATTATTTATAACGTCAGAACCTATTTCAAACTATTTTATTTATTATTTAAGGTTTAATGATCCAACATGCAACGCGCCAACGAAACAAAACAACACTGAACCGACGACAAATGGCCAACTGAACAACAATTTCGCGCACAGCTCTCCCATCGTGAACAAAAATGGCATACAATTCAACGTCAGCCCCTCGAAATCGAACGCCGAAGAATCTAAATATAAAGGGTCTTATGTGGCTGTCTCCAAATCACCCAGTTTGCGATCAGCCACGCTGCCTCGCAATGGATACGGCTCTAGTCCGGTCAATCAGAACATAAACCCAGACCGCTACAGCTCGCAGTACAATAACCAGGAACATTGCGTCAATTTGAAAGTGGTTCAAATCGGATTTGGCTCTGACCAGTACTCCAAAGGCATCAACGAAAGCTTAGAGCGAAGATTCCAAGAAAGATACAAGCCAAATAACTTTAATCAGCAAACTCATTATCACAACTCCAATTATAGCAGCACCGAAAGATCACCCAGTAATGACAGTATAAACCACAATTATTGCGCAAACGAGATGCAAAATATCATGAAAGAGACAGCGACTTTAGAGGAACTTTCAGATTTATTAAAATACGCCGATGACTCCGATATAGTTGAAGATAAACTCATGAATAAAAAGAATTTAATTCAGTCAAAAACAAACAACAATAACGTAATCAATGGGAATAAAGCAAATTATACCAGTAACGGATCGAATGTCTCCATTAGCGGACTTTCGAATGTGGCGAGCTCTGGTTATCAAAGCATCGCAACGTATAGCCAAAGTTCTAGTCCTATCGAAAACAATGCCCATCACCTTCAGTCGTACGAAAATGGCGGCCAGCCGATGAGCCGGTACTCTCAACTTAATTACCAAAAACAACGAGACAAGTATTACGACAGTAAAAACGAAAAATTCTATCCAAAGAGCCCAGTGCAACAAAAAATTGAATATGACATACAAAAGTACGGAATACAAAACTTCACGACGGCTGACAACACACAGACTAACACAAATATGAACACGAAGATTGCGCCGTTGGTGTTCACGAATCCAGTCTACAACATGGAAGACAACCGTCAGTCACAAGAGAAAAAGAATGAAAATAGAAATTCAAAGCGCTGTCCTTGTGGCTCATCCAGTTCATCGATAGATGAGGAGGGTTTGAGCACGGACAACGTTGAAACCAACTCAGAAGAAGGTTCCACTAACTTCAATGAGGATAGCAGGAACTATGACCAACAGAACCGCAACAATACCCACCGAAAACTAACCAGAGATAACTGTAATTATGAAGATTTATATCAGAGAAGCAACCATAGTCACTCGCCGAGAGTTAGGGATGACGAGTCTTCAAGCAACTCGCCAAGTCTACGTAAAAGCAGTAAAACCCGAATGCCGAGAACCAACCCTATGCTCTCGTACTCCACTAATCAAAACCAGTTGAACTTGAAACACTTTGGGCAGAGAGGAGACAGTTTGTACGATAACAAGCCTCATCACATTTCAACGGACTCTGGTTATCCTATGAGCAGATCTGAATCGAATGTGGAAGAGGTGAACAAAGAGATGTACAGGCTTCAGATATCGAGGAGCCAGAAGGCTCTCTTCAATATAGAAAACTCAAAGAACTCCCCAGAGAAGTACGTGGAGAGTACGATTCCGGAAACAAATTACCCGCTAGACAGGACATATTCGGGAGCAAAGGTTTCAAGTAGTAGATTGAATGAAGACTTGGAAAGGCATCAGGACTTCTACGGGGGCAGGGAAAGAAGGGATTCTCCGTCGCGTGGAATGTTTTGCCGAGAGTCGCAGTCGAGTGAGGCCAGCGAACGGACCGCAGTAAGGAATGACAGAGAGGTCACGAGGGACAAACTGCAAAGGCGACTCAGCTTGGAGTCCGCGAGGGACCTCACGGACAGTTCGGATGAGATTGAGGACACTTTGTACAATACAACGGGGCGGAGGCGCGTTTCCAAGCACCACAGAACCATTGAACAGGTACAAAATCAAAATATATTTTAAGGACAGTATATTGTCTTTTAGTTTATTTCATCACATTTAAATTACCTTTACCTTTACCTTTTACCTTTATTTACCCTTTTTTTGTTTGTAACCCGGGGAAAACTCACTATGGGCCGTCAGGGGAGTGGTGAGGGCTACTCCCTCGGTGTGTCGGACTCCCACCGACTAAAACTCCCGGGATACTTCCTGCGCTCGCATCTTGTGCCTAGCTAGGCTACTGCTGTGCCGCACTCCCCGGCTAGGCACGCGTTTCGCCCTGAAGGCGCCTTCTAAAATATAGGAGGGGTGGGAAGCCCACGAGTCCTCTGTCTAGTATTTAAATAATTACCTTGTAGATTTTTCTTATAGTAAAGCATTTAATTTTCCTGTTCAAAGAATGTATGTTAAATCTGTTTATTATTGCTTTTTATTTAACAAACTCTTATTCTCTAGTAGTGGCTGTGGTGGTCTAGTGGTTAGGGGACCGGTTTCCAGCGCGGTAACGCGAATGTTCGTGGATTTGAATCCCGGAACGTACCTATAGGTTTTTCCAGATTATGTACAGATTTAGACACCACATCGTCAACGTTGAAGGAAAACATCATGAGGAAACGCGCACGGCATCTAATAGAAATGTCATGTGTACTAGTGCTGTGAGAACGGCGATCAGCTGCGCTACTGGTCACGTTGGGCGCGACATATAAGCGCGAAGTGGATACAGCTGTAGAGCAATTTATTACAGGGCCCACAGTCCCGTCTTAGTGCCGATAAGGTCAACCTGGGGTTTTTAGTCTGTAAAAGTCCGGCCCACCCCGGTTACCATACCCTATGTGTAGCCAGGAAGGTCCAATGAGGAATTTCCCCAAGTAAAAAAAAAGCTAGTAATATATCTCTGCTCACCCCGTAAGTGATATAGCGTGACGATATATATTTTGTTACAGTACGAACGTGAAATAGAAAGGTTAAAATGCTCAGTCGAGCTGCTGCGAGGGAGATTGGGGCCGGCTGAGCCCGGCCACGACCACACTGACGCTAAAATGAAGGCTATAATCTCCAGGTACTAGACTTTTTTATAACACGGCATAGGGTGCACACTACACTGGATGGCAAACATGGTCCTGACTAGAAACCGACGACGAATATCGAGACAAACTTTTCGCCCGTCGTAATCATCAATTATTTTGCGAATCTCTTCGTTCCTAAAAAACCGCGATCCGTAAAAATTTACTCCGCATATAAAGCGAAGAGAGTGTATTTTCACTGCATTAATTCTATTTTCATGCTTCTTCTGACATACCCAGAACTCATTATCGTACAAAAAAAAACTATAAATGACTCCGTTACGGTTTTATTACGTAGTAAATAGTAAAGTACATATATAAATATATGAAAAAGAGCGACAAGTGTATTCATTTCTTCTAACTCTTCTCAATAGATTTGTACTTTCTTATTAACTGCTACGCGACTAATTAGGATATCCTACAACTAAAACCAATTAAATTTTGTATTATGCGAACTTTACTGCGTTTAGGAACAAGTCGGGCAGAAAAGACGTATTAACTCATATTTTAGACTAACAAATTCTATAATAAATAAATAAAAATAAAATAAATTATTTATTAGGAAAAATAATTACAAAGCAGCACATTAAAGTTAGCTGACACCCAAACTAGGACTACCTGTATCTTGGATGTCAGCAGATTTCACACAATTTATTTATTAATTTATTTATTTATTACACACAGTAACGATAATCAGGCTCACGCTTGACTTAAATCACACCTGATTGAACGCGAAGATGAGATCGACCATGGAGTGTGCTCGATAAGCAAACACTGATAATTAAGGCTGAGATTTATAGACGCAACTTTAAGTTTGCTTAGACTGTACTAAAACATTACAATTTATATTACTCATTGAATGTCAAAGGATTTGGTTAGTCACCGATTTTGTAAACATGGATTTGGCTCTACGAATACTATGGCTATACTCAAGTTCCATTTATATGTTCAGTTTTTTTTTTATCAAAACGAACTTATTATTTGAGAACTTTGCTAAGCAAAGTCGACATAGCGTCTACAAATCTCAGCCTAAGACTACAAGTAACAAAATTAACTAAATCAAATTCAGAATCAAAACTTTAGTATCCGAAAGGGATACAGCTTAACGATATATTATTTTCAGGTTAATTTGCGTCGAAGAAGAACTACGACGCGAGCAGCGCAAGATGGCGGCCGCCCTGTCGCACAAACAGAAGGTGATCGAAGCGCAGGAGCATCGCATCGCGGCGCTAGACGAGGCCAACACGCGACTGCTCTCAGCCCTCGTCCACTTACAGCAGAGGGGGCCGCACACCAACACGCACCCGCAACACTCGCACCAGGAGCTGCAGATATGAAATCCACCGATAAGTTCTTGTTATAAGGTGTCGTTTCCACGAGCGTGTTAATCGCGACTATTACGCTAATGTTTTGTCTAATGTCTCGAGACAGTGCTCTGTAAAATTTTAGCCCAAAGGTATTTTATAGTTTGACAGAGTTTTACACTTTTTTTTGTAATCCGGGGGAAAATCCTGTATATCAGGGACGCTGTGAGGGCAACGACCCCGGTGTGTCAAAAACCCTCGGGTTGTCCTTCTAATCGCTCCACCCGGGACTGGGAATTTGAATTCGTCTAGAAACCCGGGGAGTGAACAGTCTTGTTAAGACTTCCTCGCTGGGAGGGGGTGGGTGTAAAGGATCCACCCCTCCGGAACACTCTCAGGTGGCGCGCCAAACACTGCGTGCCGACTCCATCTCTTCTGGGCAGCAGACTTCCTCTGCCTCCGACATCGCATACACCTTTATATTATCTAGCATTAATTTTCGAAAGCTCCAGTTATAGCTTTTGTTTCTTTTGAATAATGATGTAAGCCGTACAATGACATTATTTCCTCAGAAAATCTTCAGTACAAAATACATATAGATAAGTGTGAGCGCACTATGATTCTGCTTTGAGTTTATGTCTGAATACGGGACCTTAATTCGTTAAAATCTACTAGTGTTGGTGCTATGATATCGTTATATGGCCGAAATTAATAACCTATCTTATGGGGCCCCTATCTTAGATTTGTTACTGTAGCAACTAAAGCACATCTCTTTCCGCATACACAAGTTGGAAAGGAAGAGGTATATCCATCAATCTGCGAATTAAACGTAGATAGGTTATTAATTCCGGCAGATAGTCATCTGGATTGAATCATACGATTACTAGCGAATTTAGGAAAAAATGCTGCTATAAATAGTATTATCGCTGTGACGATCACGCTCGTGGAGGCGGTGCCTTAGAGCTTTGTAATAGGTTCACATGAGTACGTCAGTTGAGTATTGTTAAAATGTTGTGAGCTAAAAGAATATATTCGAGATAAGGCAATACAGAGAAAGAAGAAATTGAGTACGAGTTAGAAGAAACTATTGTAAATTTCTTTGGCTCTAGTGGAAGTGTAAGCATTAGATTCTTTAGTTTTAATGAAAAGAGAAAGCCTTTTGTTATGTTAAATCGGAAAACTGTACTAATTTTTTAGAACTTACTGAATGAAAGCCTCTATGTTCCAGCATAATTGTTGAAAGCGTTGTACTTTTGTAAAATCATTTAAATGGATTTTGTACTATTTTCGTATGTAGTTTCATTTTTGGTTAATGTTTACATGTAACGCCGATTTTTGATTATATTTTACTAAAAAGTAATATTGTTTGTTTCGTTTGCTTAAATATAAAGACCAACATGCTCTCTCCTGCTTCAATATACAAATAACATGAAATTGTAAACGTTTCAATAAGTGCAAATAAATTTGGTATTAATAGTTTAAAAATGAGCATTTAGCTCGCTTTCTATTTCATAAAATTGAATTGACTTTGATTTTTTTTCATACATGTAATGCAACAAAAATTCACATATGATTTTTCTATATAACCTAGGAATGTATACAGTGTTTATTCGTGTTATAATTAATTATAGCAATCCATTTTTGTAAAAAATATATTATGTTGCGTTCAAATTAATAATTAATAATTGTTTCTTCAGCAATTTATGTAATAATATTGTTACTTTAGTTATAAATGAAACGATGCTTTAAGTGACATAACATTTCGATTTATCAGTATTCTTTTAAAGCTGGGTTCTGTTCGTACAACGTGTCGATTATGAATGTTGTTTTCTATAACAATTATACCAAAGACGATTGAATATCCCTTAGACTATGATTGTAGTGAAATTTATCGACGCCGCTGCAATTGTAGCCCTAGATTTTATAATAAGACTTGTATAATTATTTTTAAATGTAAGAAAAGTTTGGTATGAAAATAAAATGTATTTTTAATACCTTTGGAGTATTAACGTCGATTAATTTAGATTGATAAAAAATACCTACGTTTGAATGTTTATGTTTTGAATTAATCGTAACTCACACATTCTGCAACCTAGTTGTTTTACAGTGAATATTTAATTTTAAGTCGTAACAATGTAAAGTACCTATACCCGATAATGGGTATCATAAATTTATCGCATTAAATTATAAAATATGTAAACTGATTTTTATTTACTGCCCTGAAATATAGGATAGTCTCCAATAGAAACACTGAATGTTTGTTAGTTATTAGGCGACATTTACTATTAGACAAGCATTTGAAAGTTTTGAAACAACTGATCCTGTACCTGTATCCTGCTATTTCACTTTTTAAAATTATTTTGTTTTTTTTAATTTTTAATTGTTTATAGTGTTATATGACTAGAGCAGCGGTTCCCAACCTTTTTTCATTAGAGTACCCCTCTACCTGATTGTTTACTTAGTGGGTACCCCTAACACACACGCAAACACATATAGAGGGTTAGTCGGAAAGGGTATATAAAGCGAAAAAACTAGGAAGGGGGCCATTAAAACAAACACCTTGTGTACTATAACTTTTCGCAAATATGAATAACTAATGAGATACAGGTACCTATAGATTTACATACTAAAAGTATAAAGAGGCAGCCCTAGAAATCATATGTTTCTTCGTGTGTCAACGACCCACCATCCTTGACCTATAAAATCTTACGGATCTTGCTATTGGTTGATGAAGTTTTAGGTAATAATAAATTAGGGATGTCGAAAATGAAAAAAAAAATGTTATATCGATATTTATTAAAATATCAATATCGGAGTCGATATATCAAAGGAAAAAATCGATTAAATCTCAATAAACACGAAAGTATTTTACCAGTATTCCTTTTTATTAGATAAAATTTACAAAAATATCAAGAACTTAAAGGCTATCTTCTAATTTTAAGACATATTTAAGATATCCAACAAAAATAAATAATAAATAAATAAATGGCGGCAAATAATACACATGCAACAAATTCAGATGTCAGATGATATTTCGATATTTTCAACTCATAATATCGATATTTTTGGGCGATATATTTTGAAATGATATATCCATAGAAAATATCCAGTGTCGAAAATTGTATCGAAAATGATATTTTTTAAATTCTTATGGCACTGAAGTTGCGAAAATCTGAAACTGTGGAAGATAGGAACGAACGAAAAAACTGTTGTGTCTAAAACTGTTGAGTATTATGTTTTGTTACGTTGTGTGCTTTGACATCTGAATTTGATGCATGTATATTATTTGCCGCCATTTTGCGAGTATTGTCATTGTCAGTGTCAGTACCTTTTTATCTCGTGAATTGTTTACTTTTTTTATTTTCTTTAACGTCAGAACTAAAGTCACTGTAGTCTCGCCACGAAATGCTTCTAGTCGCTGTAGCCAGCAACAATGCAGCTAACTGCTAATGTGGCCTCTCGAAGCAACGGAATGCCGACGAGTTGAAACAGTTCCTCGATGCTCCAAATCTATCCCGTAAAGAAAACCCTATAAAATTTTGGATTGAAACAAGACATTTTACCCCAGTTCTTTCAAATTTAGCACTTAAATACTTGGTACCTACGGCTTCCTCTGTACCTTCAGAGAGAGTAGCTTCTGCCATAAATCTGGCGGTCTAACAATAGAAGCCGGCTGACAGCGTAGCATGTAAAAAGGAGAGTTTATCTACTTTCACTGCCGGACAAATACTGGTTTGTCTGATTTATTTTTGTTTGATATCTTAAATAGGTCTTAAAGTAAGAAGATAACCTTTTAGTTCTTGATATTTTTGTAATTTCGTCTAATAAAAAGGAATACTGGTAAAATACTTTCATGTTTATTAAGATTTAATCGATATATCGACATTTTCCATTGATATATCGACTCTGATATTGATATTTTAATAAATATCGATATAACGATATTTTTTTTCATTTTTGACATCCCTAGTGGGCGTGGTTTGTCGCTATGGTTGTCAAAGTTTAAGAATAAATGACATAATTTATTTTGAGTATGTAAAAATAAATTACAACTTTCAAGAAAATTACTATATTCCTCTTTAAGTATATACGATACCTATACCAATAGCCTTGGCTTGATATAGCCTTTCCGACTAACCGTGTAGATACACACAAATAAGAAATCATTTTGTAATTTTTCGTATATACAAATATATTTACTTTCAAAAAATACAGCTGAAGAAATATAAACATGCAAACATATTTAATGTAATATGATGTTAAATAATACGAGAAAAAATTATAAAAAAGATTGTTAATCCTAGAAAGCATATTTTATTATACTTTTTACCGCCATAATTTTGTTTTTAGTACCCTAAGCAAACTTTAGCGTACTCCTATGGGGCATGCGTACCCCAGATTGGGAACCGCAGGACTAGAGGATTATAATTTTAGAGAAGTTTATGTGTAAAATCCTAAAACTAAATTAAAATAAATGAGTAAGTGAAACATACGACATCTGGCACCGTAATGGGCTGACGATATTGTAAATGTCGCGAGGCATATCTCGATGTGATTGGCACGGGATCGAGGACGTTGGTAAAATACGAGGGAGGCCTATACTCAACAGTGGGCTGAAACGGGCTGTGGATGATGATGATGTGGACATTAAAGGAGGTGCTTTGTGGGGCAAAGATTAAATAGACAGTAAAAAACTGAATGAGCAAACAAAAATTTAATAGAGAAGTATTTATTTCTTTAAATGTGTTTTTTAAGGTTCTTGTGGCTCTATGCCTGCTGGTGGACAACTGTACCTCTTCCTGGCTAAAACAAATTTGCGTTCAGCAGCTTCTTTTGAACTATAAGGGTGCATCAACTGCATGTCTTCGATTCTCCCGTAGAGATATGAAAAATATATTTCTCGAAACTTCTTATCGGGAAATTCGGCCTGGCACATTGATGGCCACATTAAATTAGTCAAGTATGCGTAGGATCTAAATAAATCCAGTTTGTACTTCTGAGTGAACTTATTAAATTTATGTTGCAAATCAAACTTGTATAGCCAATTTGTTTGCCCGGTAAAGGTCTGATCCATGGGTGGGGCGATGTGCCCGAATCCTCTCGCTGCAAGCATTTGAAACAGTTGCCAATATTTCGTACTTTTGTTCAGATAATTCACTTTAGCTGTATTAGAGAACGGGCCGTTGATACGCCGTCGCATCCATTCCTTGAGCTCCGGCACTAAATGTATGTCTGGCAGCCTAGCGGCTATGTTCACCCGCTTCATTAATCTTAAAGCACATTTTAGATAGTCTTCAGGCTTAGGTTTTTCTCCCAAACAAGTACTTGATGACCGCTTCACCTTCTTCTTCTTTTTTTCTTTTACGTCTTTCATATTGCCGTCGTCAACATGAAGCACGCTATCAGTATGCCAAAGCTTTTGGAATTCGCTTTCAATATGCAACCGTTTCTCATCCAAATCGTATATCGTGTGATAGTTGAACATGAAAGGCGTCTTAGCTGTGGCTTTCCGAAAGAAAGGCAGTTGATCGGGAAGGAAAGTTCCTTCGTTTCCGTAATCATAGTGGTGGCCGCAATAGCACTTTGTTCTTTTGATATATTGAAACACTGTGTCCTGCCATTTCTTTACGCAATGGCAAGGGTCAGGTTTCAGCGGTACCGGCTGCCCGCGGAAACCGCAGTGTATGTTGATGAACTCTCCATTTATGTAACGATATCCACCGTGTATCACATCTCCTTCAGCTGGTAAGATAGACACATTTCCAAGGACAAAAACTTTTTTCCCGTGTATGGTATACACACCATTTATCAAATATTGGGCGTTCGACGTGCCAGTCGACGGCGCCACCGGTTTTTTCCGTCGACCGCCCTTTTTGCGCACTGTGCTGCTCATTCCGTATGTTTTTTTCACCTCTGTTATACATATTTTCGAGTTACGTATCTTACGATGACTACTACGGAGCGTAGTTCCCATACTGAGGGCTGTGGCGGAGGAATGAGGCTCTATTGAAACGACGCCTGCTATTTTGTCGCAATATGAACGCGGCAGTTTTTTCTTTGGAGGCGGTGGAGGTTTCGGTTGTGGTGGAGGTTTGGTAATTATAGGTACCTCGTCCTCGTAAGGCTCGTTGAGATCGTCTAGATTGGGTAGTGGTGGAGGCTTGTAAGGTTTCCTTTCTGGGCGTTCGTAAAGCACTGCCACCATTTTTTGTAGGTAGGGTGATT
The DNA here is from genome assembly GCA_036320925.1 of Automeris io. Classification (NCBI taxonomy): domain Eukaryota; kingdom Metazoa; phylum Arthropoda; class Insecta; order Lepidoptera; family Saturniidae; genus Automeris; species Automeris io. Next base: position 3,951,892 of record JAUDJH010000024.1, read on the forward strand.
TTAAAGGAGGTTCAATTTTTGGCTTGGGTTTCGGGGGAAGTTTTTTCACCTCTGGTTCGACGTGAAATCTTTGACGAAGCAAGCTAATCAAGCCCTTCAATCCCAAATACAGTATGCCGGATAATATAAGCCTGGCGTTGAGATTGTACGAAGCTCGCTTTCCATCTATAGGATGGCCATAAGTCATGAGAAACAGTTGCGCGAGCATCTCTTTTGGATCATCGCGACCTAAATAAACGCAGTTCATCAGTTCCAATGTATTCGGTCGTTCATATAGCCCTAGTTGGTGCATGACGTTCGCAGTTCTTAACGGACGTCCTTCTAATAAATCCTGGTATATCGAAAATGATAAATTGTCCAAAGCAGACCTTTGAGGCACGCTAAGCACTTGATACCATCTAGGTCCGACCATTGTTTTTATGCTCTTAAATATCCATTTATCTTTCTTCTTTCTGATTTCCTGGAGTTCGTCCATAAATATTTGCCTTTCACGAGTTTCTTTTGCATACAAAATCTGTAATCGCCGATGTGCTCGCTCCTCGCAGCTTGTTTCCGGCCCATATTTGTGTTGGCCCATTTTTGTTTAAAGCAACAATTCTTATTAAATTAAAATCGTAAATTGTACAGTATTTTAAAACAAATATTACTGCAATTTTGAAGAAAAAAACCATTAAGAGATGACAATTAAATGTCAATACATGATTTAAACTTTTTCATTTATTAGTGTCATTATAAAAATAAACTTACTAAGAAATAGTTTTGATCTGTAGACGTATAAACAGCCATGAATGCACGATGAAAATACTCACTTTCGCTTTTTGTGAAAATTTATTGATGCTGCTATGAACACCACTAAAACGAAAATACTTACAAACTCAGAAGAACATCATATCAGAGTTAACGGGGAATTAATCGAGTATGTAAATGAATACATATATTTAGGGCAATTAATTTCAACAAAAGATAGCACAAACAAAGAAATAGAAAGAAGGGTGACCAATACTTGGAAAAGATATTGGTCACTCAGCGAGGTTATGAAAAACAGGGATCTACCAATACACCATAAAAGGAAAGTATATAATACTTGTATATTGCCGTGTATGACATATGCTTGCCAATCCTGGGCACTTACAAATAAACAATTAAATAAGCTAAAAGTTTGCCAAAACGGTATCGAAAGGAGTGTATTAGGTGTGAAATTAAAAGATAAAATTAAAAAACAGATCACAAAAGCAAAAACTAAATTTAAAGATGTCGAAACTACAGTAAAAAGGCTTAAATGGCGTTGGTCAGGCCATATGTTGCGTGACAACAAACGAAAATGGACCAGAAACATTACGGAATGGTATCCCAGAAACGGAAAAAGAAATAAAGGAAGACAAATCAAGAGATGGGGAGATGATTTAAAAAAGACGGCAGGAAAAACATGGCTAAGGGAAGCTAGAGATAGAAGAAAATGGAAATCCTTAGAGGAGGCCTATGTCGGAAGACAAGTAGAGTAGTAAAAAAAAAAAGTATGTAAATATTCTATAATAAAGGCTTATATTATTATTATTATTATTATATTGATGCTGTGTGTGCTGCCATCTGTTACCGAATAGCTGTAATTTAAAAATAATGTAAATCATGTCTTAAAAATATAAAAAGTTCATTTTTTATTAAACTGTAATGAGTATTGCTGTATCTATACACAAATTTTGAAATAATAAATTGATACATTACTTGTCATAAAAGGTCGCAATTTGTCTAGCGATCAGCTGGCTGAAACTCGGCCGGTCATAGACCCGCTCCCTGCGGTTAACGGCCTCAGATATTCGTCACCTGAATAGTGAATAATTATTTCTCATACATATACGCTGACCAACCCATCTCAATATTTAAGCATCTCATACATAGTTCCGGAAACCATCAATCAAAGAACTCTAAGCCGTGTGCCCTCGGGCATGGGAAATCGATTGGTAAAAACACTATCGTAAACAGTGAATGAAGTCTGTCGTTTGCGTAACTGTATTACGCATAAATGATACTTTTACAGCAACAAAAGTTGTTTTGTAGGTACCGATTGAAAACTTCGATTTGCTTGTATCTTTTTATGACTTTTACTCAATACCATCGTAGTTTCTTATGGTACTACCAGAACACTAGAATGAATTTAAATACCAGGTTCTACAGATATTTCTGCTACAACAGTCTTACTGTGAATTCCATTTAAATTAAAAAATGGTCTAGTATACTACTTTTATAATGTACTTTTTAGTAGTACTTTTATAATGGTTAAAAAATTGTACCTGAAAGTGCAACAGTTAAGTATAGATCTTTGTGACCGTTGATTTTTTTATACTAATATTAAGTTTTACTCGTATATCACGCTTTTTTATAATTATCTTTGATTTAAAAGTAGCACAAGTGGAATTTTTGATAGTATTTTTTTCGCAATCCTATCTATATACATACTTTTACACTTTTTTTCAATACAAATATTATTTACTATAGATTAAAAAAAGGCTTTATAATCAGTTAAGTAAACGTGAAAATATTTTTTGTACCATTAGTAAAATGGCAAAGAAGCTGACAGAACTTCTTAAGAAAAGTGGTTACTCTTGCAACGAGTACAACGCCAGAACTGTTACTATCGTTTTGCCTATCGAGAAAGAGTTCAACTTCGTCTTCACTTTCTTCTTACTTAATTTTAATAAAGCTCAGCTTCAATATTACATCACCACTAAATCCTTCCCTGAGTAGTATTCGACCGGCGGGTATATATGGATAATAACAACCTTTACTGAAGGAGATTTGTCTTTCCGTTGCAATAAAGAAAATAAAAACTAGTAAAAATCCAAAGTTCATAAAAAAATTAAAGTTCGATTTAAACATTAATACAGTATTTTACGTACTACTTATATTATATTTAGTTAATCTGAAAGACTCAAGAGAACTGTTTGTAAGCAAGCAAATCTCCACAACTTTCATTGCATTAACATTGAACGTGAGATGTGTATCTAGTTAGGTACTAGGGCCACGATCTCGTGTCTAAGCGCTCACTTTCCACGTCAGGAAGTAATCGCAGCCACTTTCACTCCATTCAAAATCAGAACCGTTCGTTCCGCCAACCGACCGTCTACCGCCCGTGCCGGCGTGCTCGGCCAAACAATAACTTGCTATTGTCTTTTACCGTTTATGATTTTGTTTTCAGTGCTTTTATTATCATTATACCTAGTCATAATGGTGTAGGTCAGAGGTGTTTATTTTATGATATAGGAGTTCATATTATACAATATTTGGATGAGCGGTGATCGACTGTAAAATGTATAAAGCTTAACTCTATTTTACAACGCTTAAATTAGAAATTAAAAAAGAAATGGCAAACGCTTTCGCTAAGAGTTAACACTAGATCTACCGGCAAATAATTTATATCTATTTTAGAAATAGGTAAACAGCGTTTATTTTCCTTTGTTATGAATAAAAGAAATTGCATTATGTCAATCAATATATTTTATTAGTAAATAATTATAAAACAAATATAAAGACTAGTAATTTTGACTGGTTTGGTATATTAAGTGTTAATTATAATACATTAAATGCATTTAATTCTTAATAACTTTTGAGAAGAGCAACTACCAGTGCTTCTCTTCCCGGTAGATCCTGATTACTGGACCGATGGTATATTCATGTCGTAGACGATTTAAAAGTGATTGTAATAGGCATATTTAAATAAGTTAGTTTGTGTTAAAGTTTAACTTTCATGGATAAAAGCTCCAGTTTAATTTAAACCTTTCACAATAACAAAATTGTATAAATCGATATATTGATGTATACTAAATATGTTGATAACAATGTTTTACACCTTGCCTTGATATTAAGAATATCAAAATTTGGAGTAAATGGCAAAAATCTATCAGATTGGATACAATATACGGTGTTATAGGCATTTATTTCTACGTGGCCGATTTCAAAAACTCTCGCGGCCTGGCCCAGCAGGTACTCGTTAGCTGTTGTATTATTTTATGTATATTAAATTTTCATCGACTGAAAAACTTTAGTCATCAAATATTTATTATCAATAGAGTATTTCAAGACGATTTACCGAAATGACGGAGGCGAATCTTTGTTATTAGTGACATTAGTATTATTTGACCTACAAACCTATAATTGGACCTTGTTAAGCGGAAAGATTTAACCATCTTACTGATTAAATCGAGATATTTTTTACACAAATCAGAAATATAAATGTAAAATATTCTTGCATGAGAACCTTCTATTGTATATAATTTTTATGGAAACTCTCAAATTTTCAAATTAAAATGCATGCTCTGTTTAACAAAGTCATATAACCTTTATTTTTGATAAATAACCTTTAAAATTGATTTTTTGTGTAAATTTACGTTTATGTATAGGTAAGCCTACGATTCAATAAAACCCTGTAAGTTTCATTCTAAATATTCGATGCTTTTCTAACCGGTACATTCGGTAAGTGTTATTGAGAAGACACCCCCGGTTTTAATTCCCATAGCTACAAGTGAGATACAAACGTGATTGATTTATGTTAAGTATCATGTATTTTTAAAGTATCTTCAGTGACTATAAAAGATTTCAGCTATTCTCCCGTCGGGGTCAATGACCGTGTTATCTCATGTGTGTGCGCACGTGTTTGATGTGTGCACGCACGCAGCGCTCGCGCTTGTTCCGTGTACTCGTATCCGTAGCATTATTATGCAATGCTTATGAAGACGTTAAGCCGTATTATCGGAAAGCGCATCAAATGCTATGCATATATTCTGTGTATTGTTTGTTTTCCAGCTACCTATATGAAGACCACCAGGACTAGAGCGGCTCGAGTTAAAATTATGTTAATTGTCAGTTAGCTACGGTAGTACGGATTTAGTTTTATCAACAATATCTTAAATTTGCATCGTTGAATTAGTTACAGTAGTTCATTTAATTTTTTTGACAACCCGATGAAAATGCTACTCCAGGCTCTTACTAACTAAACACTTTTCAAATCGCTACAAGTCGGGCTCAAAGATTCATATACTACCAACGACCTGGTGAGCGAATAGCTTGCCTCAGGCGTCATCCCTGAGAGTGGTGAGTGGAAAGAGACTTCAGGATCCTCTACAAGGCGGCGCGCAGGTTACATACGCTCCGCCTCCGCCTTGTCCAGGCAGCAGACTCTCTTTTTCTACTTCAATCTTCAATTAATATCACTTAAGTGTTGTCCTTAAAGGCTACACATTTATTTGAGTTTGTAAGGCATACTTTCCATTTATATATTATATTGATTCATTCAGTTATAGCACTTTATTGCGGCGCGTTTACCAACACAAGCTTTTTCGTATATGTTACCGGCTATCTACAATAAAATATTTGTAAACAATAATAACTCTGAAAAACGATCACAGCTTAATTTAGAATTCAATATTAATTACACCTCAAGGGTATTACTCATAAAAAATCAAACTAAAATTATAACTGGGTGACTGCTTCTGATAATGATACTGGTAGCCGTAGTACACCAGTGAAAAGACTCATAAAGTGACTCACTTCGTTTGGGGTCAGTTTGTTTATTTCCAGTTGTTCATATACCTAGAGACCTTCAGTAGTAAATGAGAGCCAGCATAACGATGGCAACTTTCAATGGATCGTCATCCCTTGGTGGTCGTTGCTGTTGAGACAACACTGTATATTTCATAAGATGCGATGCAGTAACATTGACAAGCCAGTATTAAAAATAAATTAAGATCCTAAAATACAACATTAATACAATTCCAGCTCCTGAAGTTTACAACATGCTCTAGCACCATTCTAGCATTCACCATAACGTCATCGATCGTGACGACAAGTGTCAAACAGGTGGCATTTCTCAAATAAACTTACGAGCTCATGGGACGTAAATTGAGAAAGTAAAAGCACTGCGAGATCGTCGTATCCTTTGACAAATAGTCCCTGATGTTATAAGGGCGATGCCCAAATTTAGGGTGAACAACCTCTTAATGCTTAGAGGAGACATTTTATTTTTACCACGCACCGTATCTAGTAGTGTTTATTTAAACATTTTGATGAATTATAATACCACATTAATTTAATAGAACAAACAAAACTAAGGTGTGGATTTTCAACGATTTTAAGGTTGAGTAAATGACATTAAATTTCTGATCACCTCTTTTATCTTTAACATACAAAACGTTTAAGTAGTAAGAGTCTAGATAATTTCGGTTAAGGGCTTGAAAAGATGTAAAATTCATTTTTCATAAAACGGCTCTAAATTTGCCTAAAAATCGTCCTGAACTTGTTTGTGTTAAGCTGTAAAACATAAAAGGCACAATTCGTTAAATTCGATTTTAACATAAAAAAATATTTTAATTTTTAAAATTAATATAAAGTTTTTATGGTTTTAATACTTGAAGGTAGCATAGCATTAGCAACAAAACAATGAAATAAATGGAGTTATTAATCTATTTTGATCTCGAATAAATCATTATTTAACATAGTTCCCCTTTATAATTATAGGTACTCAAAAATAATGAAGTAATGTCTATAATATACATAAATGTATGAATAAACATTAATATTTTGTTGGTAACGGTAATTTCTTATGACCGAATTGTATAACCCTTAAGTAATTTTAGTAATTAATTTTAATTTAATATGCACACCAGGAAATACTTTAAAATTTAAAATCTAAGGTTGACCTGGAGAAAAGTAACAGCAAACCAATCAGCAATAAATACGTAATAATGTTACTGAATGATAATAGAAAGATTACGAGATTATTAAAACATCTAAAACGTTTTCTATACAACAATACAGAAGGGCCTAGATAAAATAACATTCGATTAGCGATATCGCTAGTAAGACATTGCAAAGTAGTATTGATATAAGTTTTCGAAATATCATGTCGACTGATTACGTCAGTTTTACGTATTTTACTCATTTTTATTAGCGCTATCCCTTATCGAATGTCACTTTGTCTAAGCACAGGTATTTCGAACATCAAGATCAGCATCAGCATTGACTTTAGGTTTTTGTGAACCGCTGCCTCCGCAGTATTCTTCTGGTCCCAGAAAATATCCAATGAAGATCTGGGGGATCGATACGGAGAAATTCCGATCGACCACCAAAGGCGAAAATGGACCTGGATTGGATACACTCTCTGTAAGAACGACGCTCACATACCCAAACAGGCTTTATATTGGAGTGCTCAGGGTACAAAGAAACGTAGCCGTCCCCAGACTAGCCTAGAGACGTAGGGCCTTAGTGGGACGTAGTGCAAGGTGAAGTGTGATGCGCAGAAAAGGTCGAAGTAGATATCCATCATTCCTTCTTCCCAAACTGGGGATATATTCGCATTGTTTTTAACACTTAACGGACAGGCCACGTAGATTTACGTTTTTGCTTAAATTTTAGGTGCGTTGCGTTAGTTTTTTTTATTTTACACATTTTTTTCTTGGTGCCATTAGTTGGTGCCCCTATCTGCCTGTTGTTCCTACGGTGTAGTTTTGATTTTATGAAGTATTAAATCCATACATTAATGTTTATTTCATTCCCCTGAAAAATGTCCGGAAACTAGGAAAGACAGAGCAGATTCGGCCCGTTCGTTAAGTGTTAACATCAGCATACACGTTAGCATCAGCGTGGAACGCCGGACGCCGGAATAACGATGACAGTTGGAGATTTTTAATGGATTCTAGCCCCTTGGCGTTGGCTACCGCTCTAAGACTACATTGTACTTTTCATCAGGGTCAATGTGTCATTTCATTGAGTCAGTATATAAAAAAGTGCCTCTTTAGTTCTCGAACAATACAAACAAGATGACTAAGCGAACTGAAATATCCTTTATCGATATCAGTTAATTATAGCGGGCCAGAGACCGAGCATGGCCGAGTCAAGGGTACGTTAACTTCAAGTTCAAAGGTCACGGTTTGAATATAATTGTTTGGTTGACGGAAAAGATTTTTCATATGACGGCCTCATAGCTCAGTTTATAGCGAACCTGTCTATAAAACCGAAGATTCTGGAGTTAAATACGATTATTTTGCTTCACAAAGGAGATTAAACAAAAAAAAGACGAAAGCACAGGTGGTATGTCAATGATGGCCTAGTGGATTAGGGACCAGTTTCCATGCGGAGCAAAGGGAGTGGTCGTAAGTTCGTATCCTGACACGTACCTCTGGGTTTTCAGATAAAGTACGCATTTAGGCACTATATGCTCACCGGTGAAGAAAAGCATCATGAGGAAACCTGCATGGCATCTAATAGAAATGTCATGTGTAAATACCCTGAGAACGGCGATCAGCTGTATTACTGGTCACGTTATGCACGACATATAAGCGCGAAGTGTATATATGTATCCACTCATATATCTCTGTTTATAACGAAAGGGGTATGGCGTGACGATATATTATTAGCAAGGATAAGATATAAAAATAAACGTGGCGATATTGGCATCCTCCAGTATTAGGCCACAGAGGAAGTCTGTGAAAAGGAATCTTATGTCTGTACGGGCAATTTTTTTGGACTGTTTAATGGCTTTTTTTTACTGGATATTGGTTGATGGTCTGAACAGACCTTCACAACTCAATTGGGCGAGAGGGCGAACACTGAGGTGCTCAGCCAGCAAATTTATAGGTTAGGTGACAACGCAAGGACACCCCTGTGAGGAGGCACTTCGGCTTGGGCTGCCAGCCAAAATACAAAACCTTACGGTTATCTACTAACGTTTCGGAAGCGGATACTTTGAGAAGAAACGCCGAAAGAAGCTCAAGGATGCGTCGGAGTGGCGATTAATTGGACGTGAGTCATGGGTGTTTATATCCATTTAAATATGGATATTTTTGTATGGATCCGCATTGTAGTAGCGAATTTAGCTTAAGTCTTGGCCAACAAATATATGTACCTGAGGGAGTCTACTGCTCGGGAAATGTGGAGACCGTGTGTAGCGTCTAGAGAGATGGACTCTTTATATCCAGCCCTCCAAGAGAGAAGAATCCTTCAGGTCATTCGCTCGCCAGGCTGAAGGACGATTGTGGTCTCCCAGGTCTGGCTAGCAACGATGAGATGATAGCACCTCTGTAGTTTTTTAACTGGTAAGATTCCGCCTCATCAAAGCCGCCGCCCTTACGGCAGATTTGAGGGTTCATAAGGATATTCCACAACATGTATAACAATACATGTAAAACTGTAAAATATATTGTACCGTAAGAATATATTTAAAGTATCTCTATATTTTATCCTATGGTAGCCCAATTTCAAACAGGAAAACCTAAAACCTGCTCGTTATACTCATAATTATTATCAAATTAAAACAAACTTATCGTGTACTCATTGCAGGAACCGCGATTAAATCAGTGGGAACTATAAGAACATAACGTTGTAAGAACCCCATATGGTCTATATGAATAAATACATTTTTAATTATAAACTGCCGTTAGGATTCAATTAAAACAACTGCGTATTTTTATTTCTTTAATGATGAGTAATGACAGAGTTCCAGACAGTGAAGATTTAAATGATACGTTAAATTAAAAATCAAGGACGGGAAACCGCTTGCAGTAAAAAAAGTTAATTTTGCATTGTACTAAAAATGGCGACATTTTGACAATGGTTTTCCGGTTTCCTACTATACGGCGGCCTGCATTTGCGTTAGTGTGGAGAATGCGCACGAGTCGACGTCTGTCGGTGAATGCGAGAGTGTGCAGGATCGCGTTACAGCTGAAACTCCAAACGCTGCCGAAAAGTGCGGTCGTCGACCCGGTCAGGAGTTCGGCCGTTGAGTGCAACCGATGATTCTTAATACTTGCGTCTGTTAGATTTCAGATTTTATTTTTAATTTGAACGTTAATGTTTCACGGAGCTTAATCTAATTATACATTTTTAAAATTTAAAAATTTATTAGGGTACATAAATACTATATTATTTGACTAAATAAAAAAGAAAAAACAACTGAATTTTGTATATTTTAAAATATGTAAATGAAAAATTGCATTTATGTTAAAATAATTTTCAGTTTGTGTAAAATCTTAGTTATCTAAATATTTTTTTATTAACACGAAATGTAATGAAAATACTGACATATGAACTTACTTATCTTTATTTGAATAAATTCAAAATATAACAATTAAAGTGTATTATTACGGATGTATATTATAAAATCATAGTACGTATAAGCGATTTTCCAATGTTATATAGAAAGTTACAAAATAAAATAAAGCTTAGACAAAAATTGTTGCATTGTCATTTATTGAATTATAATCATTTCATCAAGTATCAAGATCAAGCGAGCGTAGTAAACTTCGCAGTGATATATTTGGTGACATTGAACCGAGTCCATTGCCAACGACCTCAGTCCTCGGGGAAGCTCGTCGGTTTGCGTAATCGGGCCCGCGTACTCGAGACCTCAGCCACACAAATGCACCAACTGATAACAATAAACAATTTTATTTATGTTTTTGCTTATTGTTTCTGCAATGGATTTAATGATCTTATTCAATAAATTTCTACTTAATTACTATCATTGTATTATCATCTCTTTGTGCTCGTCAACGTTCTATCAAACCGTCCATGAACGAGATGATTTGATAGAACATTCTCGTTGCGCACTTTAATTGGGCTACCACCCGTATGTGGTGGATGTTCCTTATATCCGGACGAAAAGATTCGCTTCTACATTCATCATGTGAACGGCTAAGGGGTGGAATATGCTTCCAGCGGCAATATTTCCGCGGTCTTATGACCTGGGAGTCTTTAAGAGAAGAGTGAATAGGCATTTGTTGGTCGGACACGGTTCATCATCGGACTCACCTTCTCTTCACCTTCCACCAGGTGTGATTGAGGTCAAACGTTCGCCTATAAATTAATAAAAAAAAAAACTTTTCCGGAGCTATGATATGATTCTTCTCAAAAAGGAAATGATGATTTTTCTTTAATATGTGCGACCTAACGGTGACGTTTCAGATTTATCCATAGCTGATATAACCACTCTTCATAGGGTGGGCTGTTAGCTTGCTTGCTGCTTTTGGCATAAAAATGAATTATACAGTACAACCGTAAGATGCGTTGAAGTCAATTTGTCGAGCAACTAGAATAAATATTACCTCACACATTATAGTATATTACTTAAGCTCCCAAGATTTGAAACCACTACCTGTGCACCATACACATATTTAATCCAGTTAAATCTGTTATATATATAACCATTACCATCACCATATATATACCATCAGCTGCACTGTATTCACTTTATCGTGCCGGTGTAACAAAAATTAGAAAAACAATTTTAGTAAGATGTTTAATTTGTTTTTGATTTTATTACTTCCCATACATAAATTAATGTTTTTTTTTAAGTTTACTAAGCACTAAAAACAGTTGAAATAAGAGCTTTAAAAAATAATTCACGAATGAGTAAAGTAGCGATATAAATAGTTCTGATACGACGGAAGCACTCGAATTATTTGAGGTACTTATATTTCATTATAGTGACTCATGGCGTGTGATTCAAAATATTATAATTTGTCGATATTTTTATTTCTCGACCTTTTCCATCAATTTGCGAATATTAAAAAACTTAAAGAAGATCATATTTATGTCAAGCAAGTTTAAATATAGTGTTTTTTTTGTTCAACATTATTTATGAATTATTTGTAATTTTATAATATTAGGTCACCATCTGCCTTCATAAAGTAAAAAATTAAGATGTCAAAATTAGGACAGGAAAACTAAAATTTCATAGACTGAAAAGTAGTCATTTATACATTTTAGTTATTGTACAATCAATTAGTTTCTACAGAATGTAAGCCTTTTTATGAATTAACATACGTTTCTTAGGTCAACAACATTGTGAACTATAAAAGGCGACTATGTAATGTATTTATTAAAGTGGATTTGGTATTTTTATGCTAGCTTAGGCTGAGATTTATGAACGCAACTTTAAGCTTGCTAAGACTTTACTAAAAAATATAATTTATATTGTTTAATGATTGTCAAAAGATTTGGTAAGCCACTGATTTTGTCAACATGAACTTGACTCTGAGAACACTATGGCTATATAGTTCCTGTTTCAGTTTTATGTCAAAACGGATGTATTTTTTGAGAACTTTACTAAGCAAACTCGAAATAGCGTCAATAAATATCAGCCCTATTGTCTGACTGAAGGCCGATTTCTGACCGGAAACGATTCCAGAGGGTTAAAATTTCCAAAAAAATTATTTCAACATTGACTAAAAGTGAATAGTATATGATATTAAATTAAAGGTTGATTAACGCATCAAACAACTTCTGAAGATTATTAATACTACAATTAAATAAAATCTGAAAGGACTTCTAACCTAAAGTGCGAATAGTCCTCGCGCACCTAGGGTTTATTATAACTTTCGAGAAATCTTCAGTTTCGTCTAAAACATTGGCCAAAACAGATCGAAGGCCGAAAGTTTAACCGATAATGGTTTTTAGGTCGAAGCTCAAAGCCAAAGCTCTGGTAGAATACTAGCTAGTACACAAAACGTTGTCGTGTGTTAAGGTTATTAAAATGTCGTTAAAAACTAGGTCTAACATTATATCGAATCAACATCTCTGATATCCTTTCACCTTCTCTAACGATTATCTGAAAAAAATCGCTCTTAATATTAAGGCCGCCTATGACCCTTTATTGTAATGTAAAATTTCTCTCTGCTCACCTCGAAAGACATATTGCGTAACGATTATTGCTATTATTTAAACATTTTGAATTTAATGTATAATCCCTTTACATGTATATAATCTTATAAAACAATTTACAATTATTTATATTCATAATAATGCAAATAATTCCTTGATTGCAACGCAAAACGTAATAACTATAGATCAAGTATGAGTAGTATAAAAAGTCGTGTTTATTTATAAAATTGCCGGATTCTATTGAAAGGGAAGTCTGGAAGAAAATCTATCAAAATATGTCAGACTAATTAAAGTTACAAAAACTCAAGTAAATGTTAGTTGCACCGTTACAAGGGATTTATAAATGCCTATAGCGGTATATTTCAAGGTCTGAGAAGGCGCGGCGGTATATTGGCCCCGCGAGTGTTCGCCTAGACCCGGCCACTTTCACTGTCTGCAGAGACCACTGCGAACTATCACATCGATTACACTTGCCGTGAAACAGCATCGCGACCGATGAAACTTGATATCCACTGCTCCGCGCTTGCTACCGCCGCGCAACTCTGCAATTTTCTCGAATATCCTATTACTGAAACAAGGGAGGTCCGAGATTACAATGTTGATACACCAACTCACGTAGCTCGTTTAGATTTAAAATAAAAGCCTCGGTCAATGATCCCCTAAACTTTGTATAACATCTTGATGTGCAGTAATATAGCATTCGCATACTTACATGGAGGTTACATGTCGAGAATGCTAACCGATGCATCGAGACTGCAAGGGCTCTGATTGCTAAACCTGTTACAGTTACAGAGGCAGTGGTACGTGTGGTTGCGTGAGGGAAGCATCGTCGAGCCGCAGTACTGTGGCTGTGGGTCTGATTCCCGGCGGAAGGGTCCCGGAGGAGCGATTCAGGCGGGGTGGCGCGGCACTGTGCCGGTCAGTCACCGCTCTGCCGGCGCACCGCGCGCTCGTTGTAAAACCGATTTGCTCTCACATCGTGTCGCGCCGCTATTGTTCCGACTAGCCAGTTCTATGCTTATCTGCCGCCCTAGTACGCATGGCACGTCCCTAGTATGAACTTGTGGTCCTCCTGATTTTCAGACTAGTGTCCTACTGTGTCCTGGACTGTGGATTGTGACCGTTTATGTGTATGATAGTGGAGAGTGACTCGCAAACGAGGATTGTATTTGTTAAGGATTTTATCTGGAATGACGCAGAAGAAACACCTGCATATATAAATTCAGGTCTTTACAATCTATAATTAATATATCTATAATTATAAACTATTGAAAGGAAACTTGAAGGAGTAAAGACAAACTATACAAAGTGTTGTTAAACTTTTCAAAACCTCATTATAAAATACCCAACAGTCTGTAATGTGAAAGTTTTCATTCATTTGAAGCCTTACACTTATTTAAAGACATGGAAAACTGTAAAGCTTTCTCAAGTTTTCAGGAATCTCATGATTTGTGTTTATAAAATTAAAGGCTCAACACAAATATTTCTTAGTATTTCCTTTCTAATGTTAAGCTTATTTAACGAAACAAATCCATCAATACTTCTGCAAGAGCACATAATATTAATTCACTAGTTATTCAATATCGGTATGATATAACTAATAACAAATACGTTATTAAATATTTCTTTAAGCTTAAAATCAAAGCTTGGAAATCTGAAAAGCTATATAAATTATTAAATTATCTTTTTGAGTATTAAACTATAATTATTAAATTTGTAAGCATTAAGACGTAAATATAAATTAACTTCATGAAAATAATATAAATAAATCTATATTAGGAATATACAATATTGAATTTTGTTCTTAAATTTATAATCCTAGATTTATGTAAAAAATTGAAGGTGAGCCAAGACCGCCATGAAAACGAAAAAATTGTAAACTGAAATTATGATATATTGAAAATTTCTTTTATCAAAATTACAAATTAATAAATCGGTTGGAGCATCTACCCTTATGGGAAAATTTCATTATCAATTTTTATCCAGTTGGAAATATTTACGTAGTATATATAAGTTAGGGTACGCTATTAAAGCGAATCTGTAATCAGAACAGTTAGCAATAAAATAAGTTTTTCTAGTTTTGGGATCGAGTCGTGTACGTCTTGTTATCTAAATATCTAGACGCCTTTAGTCGTAGCTTTTGCGTAGCGTAGAATTGTAATTATATGTAACGATATCTAATCAATATAAGGACTTCACAATCACATATTATATAACAATGTCTGTAACAGTAAGATCAAAGAAACTTTAAATAATTTAAATGTATTAGTAATTCAATGAACTTGAGTTAAGTAGTTTTGACTCTGTTTCGTTGGCATCTTTTTTTATACATTTACGTTCCTTCTTGAAGTGTTTTTCTCTCATTAAAGCGTTGGCTTACTGAGGTCCATAGTTTATAGTTGGGGATAAACTATAATTTGTCGCACTTTTGTCTAACTTTATAAACTCGTTGTTTTATTTGTACCGTAAAAGCAATACTAACAGTCTATAATTATAATAAAATTGAATAGTAGTCAAAAATCATATAGCGACTGACATATAGTGATTTGGATTTGCAAATCGAAAACCTTTAACTCTGATATCACACGTAGTATATTTATTGTTCGACCGACAATTTTTAGAGTATTTTAGGTGTTTGTGACAATATTTTAAAACTATCATAAATACTCATATAGGTTTTTCGAAGGGGAAATTTCCAGTAAGAAAGATATTTATAATATACTGTATTATTTATTAATAATCAGGTTCTTTTTAAAGTGATTTAGTTAATTAGAAAACAAATATTGGGTATGATTTCATTCAAAATAACTTCCACAACTGGACTACAAGTAAAAATTAATAGACGATTAATGTATATCTATTTTTCGAGATTAGCAATAATGTGGGTTTCTACACAGATGTTTTTCTTCATCACTACAATACTCCGACGTATATCAAATCTTGGGGAAGTTAAACAACTCATGGGTACGAGGAAAGATTCAAGCCCGCGACAGTATAGTAACTACAATTTTGACACATCTCTTACCCTTGAGATGTCGACGGAACGGGGTGACGCGCTTCGTCGAAAAATATTGTGCAGTGTCGGAGAGGACGTTTTGCCCTCTCCCGAGATAGTGCCTAAACGGCGCGACTTGACGGGGCTGTGGAAAATTGGTTACAGGACCCACAATCCCCGTCTATATGCAGAAGTAGTCACCTTGAGGTTTTTAGTTGGTACAAGTCCGGCACACCTCGGACCACCTCCTGTGTGCGGCCAGGACGGTCCAATGAGGATTTTCCCCGAGTAAAAAAAAATTTGAGACATTTCTTAGGCAGAAGTTATGAATTTATTTTAAGTAAATACAAAAAAGTAACTAGTGCTGTAAAAACGGCGATCAGCGCTAATGGTTTCATTGGACACGTAAACTTGATACAACCAAATATATATTATACATACTTCTATTTTAAGTAATTTAAAATTACAATGAAATATTCCGTCACGATTTTAAAACAATATTGAAATTATTATAATTTAGTAATATTAATAATAAATCAAAATCCCGTTCACAGTTTGAAAGCCTGAAAAGATTTATATGCCCAGAAATGATATAAATAATTATTTACAATTCATATATTTGTATACATTTTCTTATTACTAAAGATTTTATTATAGTATTCCGAAAATTTAATAATTGAAATGCAAATAAACAAATCACTGTTTGCATTAGGAATATGTTACATACTATAAAAACTATATATCATATATCTTTAATAATATTTTCATTTTTTCAGTGGTGTACCCGCCTTACCTTCTCTTCAAGCTCATAGAGATGAAGGAAAAAGGCTGAGGGATACAAAAAAACCTGACATCAAATAAAAATGTAAGTATGATTTTTTATAACGATATTGTAATTTTGAAAAACAAATAAATTTAAATATAAAAATGCTATTTGCTTCGAATTGAGATCCGTTAAATAGTTTACTTCCGTGGCGTATTAATATTTTACAACGTATATATTGTTTCCTATGTGTAAGTGATTTGAGAACGGCGATCAGCTGCACTACTGGTCATGTTGGGCACGACATATAAGCGTAAAGTGAATAATAATATCCCGTAAAATTAAATCCTGTGATACATGTGTGGACTAAGTGACATATATTATAATATAGCTGATCCGGCAAACGTTGTTTTGGTATATAAGGTTTTGTAATATCTTCTAAGATGTTGATTGAAATTAAGTGATGTCGAAGACAATTTTGTTCACAATGAAATACTCTTAATCAACAACACATTTATTTGGATAAAGATTAATATTATTACGTTGATACAACTCTTAACAAATAATGCATTAATTTCGACCAAATTTGTTTACCATAAAAACGGTCCTAGTGACTTTATCTTAAAAGATAGACATATACTGTTGCGAAGATTTTTTTTAGATCATTTCAAGAAGAATAATTCTTTCTTACATATATTTTTGTTATCTTGAACCATTTTTGCAGCGCACGCAATGGAAGCCCTCAAGGATGAATAATTTTCCCCGTTTTTTCACATTTTCCTTTATTTCTTCGCTCTTAATAATTGCATTGTGATGTTATATAGCCTAAATCCTTCCTCAATAAATGGTCTATTCAACTCAAAAAGAATTTTTCAATTCGAACCAGGAGTTCTTGAGATTAGCGCGTTCAAACAAACAAACAAACAAACTCAGTTTATAATATTAGTATAGATTATTATATATTAATAGTCTTACAAAATTACCTTTGGTACACACATGCTCATTTTTTAGTTATTATTCTAGAAGTATACGTTCACAGTTTAACGTTAAAACATTAATACAATTAATTAATATTGAATTTATCAGTGTCACTTAGTTATTCAATCAAAAACAGGAATTTATCTATACGTTAAAGCCGTATAAGGTATTTTAATTTATTTACGTTCAGTTTTAGCAATTTTCCTTTAATTTTAAAACGTTTTTAATCGCGAATGAATCGTCGATAGCATACCAATGTATCATTGATTGTGTTTAAAATAATTAATTTATAAAAGATTTCTGAATATAAGCGATACTCGGATAATATAAATAAATCTTTCTTATAGTCCGGATGATATAAAAGGAGCAGAAGATAAAATAAAGACATTATTATTCCTGGAGACGCTTTCTAAATCATTCAAGTATTTACTATAACAGTGAGAATAAATGGGTACTGTAACCTATGATCATAACGCGGGTCAAATTTATGGGAATGTGTCAATGCGTTAACACAATCGGCTTCTCTATCGGACGTGATTGGTTTACAAATGAACCACGATTTGCACTGCTTTAATCTCCTCATTTACTAGCACCCTGTTGTATATAATTTCTTGCTAAATATAATGGATAAATAATAACATAAATACATTCTAATACGTGATGGCATTTACTATCCAGTGCAAACGTAACTACATACATAAATAATGTGGAATCACACGGGTGGAAAATTTTGTTAGTAAATGTGGGTAAAAATATGAAAAAATCGTATTTATTCATTTATGTATACAGTACAATCATATTGGCATGACGATTTTGATGTAGGGTTTGCGAGGTCATTCATCTACTGACATTCTCTGCGTAAAAATTTCTTGTTAATCGTTAAGGTAACTGTCGGATTTTGGCAGTCGCGACTTAGCAGTGGCTGCCAAGTTGCAATGTACCGCTATATGCATTCAATGTTAATGTCAAATCATTATTTAAAAAATAATTTATATGTAATCCGAATTCCTATTGGACTATTGAAGCGCAATGAGATTTTTTTAATCCTGACTCCACATATTGACCACACCACACCAAATAGTAAGTGTGGTACAATCCGAAAAACGACAACGGCTATCAACAGATAAGACAAAACCATCGGTAGTCAGCCTTAAAAAATATTTCTTTACCCTACGTTTAAAGATCCACTCCGACGCGGCCTTGAGTTTCTTTCGGCGTTTCTTCTCAAGGTAGTCGCTTCCGAAACGGACAGTACATCAGTATCATAGTAGATCACCTGTAGGTTTTGGTATTTTTGGCTGGCGGCCCAAGTCGAGGTCGTACCCACAGGGGTGCCCTTGCATTGCCACCCAACCCATAAATTCGCTGGCTGAGCACCTTCTGTGCTCGCAAGCCCGGTTAAGCTGTATAGGCTTGTCCCGGCCACCAGTAGATAGTCCGTACAAAAAAAACGTTTAAAGGACCCTATATCATAAGAGGTCGGAATATACCCACCGCAAGATCATTCCACAGCCCAAAGCCACAGCAAAAGTAAGAATTAGAGAACTTCTTAATCCTAGCTAGGATATGAGTTATTGTAAACTGTAGCTGTGACTCCGTAAACCCGTGCGCGTGGTTCTATTAAGGAAGGGAGAGTGTGGAACAAGGTTAAATAACTTTACAGATCACTAGCCGTGATACAGACGGTGGAAAAACGCTTAGTGAGGCAATATATCAACGCAACTGGAGAGCGGTTCAAGATGCTTAGTCACGTCAGGATCGTTCACAATGCCAACAGCCTTCTGCAACCCTATTTAGGGCGTCGAGTAAATATTGGGAAGAACTATCCCAAAGATGTGAACAATATTCTATGCAGGACTTGACCTAGGCATTATACAATAGGAACAGTTGATCCAGCATAAAGAACCGTCACATTCTGTTCAAGACAGCAAGTCCACGTGATGTTGCGGATACGATAGAGTCTAATGATCCCTAAGGTTGAGATCACAGCGACATTCATATCTGAGACACTTAGCCTGACATGTATAGATGCTTTGTCATTGCTTATAATTTACTAAAACGTTACAATTTATATTACTTAATGAATATCAAAAGATATGGTCCCTCACCGATTTCGTAAAATTGAAGTTGACTCTGCTAATACTTACACTATACTCAAGTTCCTATTCAGTTTCTTGCCAAAGACAAATAAATTTTCTGAGCACGTTGCCAAGAACTGTCAAAGTAGCGTCAATAAATTTCAGTGTTAGGCCGTCGCCCATTGCAAGAGACACATTCTGGATAGAAGGAAATAGGTTTTTTTTTTATTGAAAATTACACACACCTGTTGTTTCTGTTTTCTTGGCATTGAACTTGAACAAATTCTTGTCAATCAAAATGAAGTTCAAGGATCGATTGAATTCTATAATCAGATCCTCCCGTTTTCTGATGAATTGCTTCCGACAAGTGGGCTTTCTGCAATAACCCCCATAATTCAAGATATTACTTTCTAGTATGAAATTAATGTTTATTATTTACTTTGATCTTTTTTCATTCCTTGACTTTAGTCTCATAATGCTTAGATTGCTTAGATAAACTAAGCAATTAATAATAAGGGTGATTTAGACTAACACAATTTTTTCTCGAATAAGTTAAAAACATTAATTAAGCAAGCATTCGTTACTAGGAAAATTGTCTTTATAAACCGACACAAATGTAGCCATGTAAATTTCATTTCATTTCAGTTCTTATATTTAAAACAGTATTTGACCCATCCGGTTACATATTTTTAACAATTTAAACGAAAAGTTGATTCATGCACATAAGATATTTTTGATTTAAAACGGCGATATTAACATATAGAAATTACTAGAAAAACTTTAAACATTTATTCATGACGTTGACGTTAGTGTAAATGGCAGGGTGAACTTTTACCGGTCGTTTTATTTTAGTCGTACATTCTAGAAATCAGAGTCTATGAACTCACAAACAAAATTATTCCGCATAGTATTTACTTACGATTTTAACAAGCCGATGCATGTGGCTATTGAAGTGTGCTGTGCAAGGAGAATACACAATATTTAATCTATTAGCAACAGGGCTTAAGTAACATAATTGTGTGTATATTCATCACAGTGCATTGTTGTAGGAATAATGCACGGGCGGTAATAGTTTACGAGGTCTTTCACCGACCATCCTATATAGGTCAGTTAGATTAGCAACGCTCCTGCCAGCGATGTATGCCTGCAGTAATACGGAAGTATAAGTTTGTCAAACCACAGAGTCGTTTCCTCTATGTAGACATCTCATAAAACTATTTGGATACTATCATTTTGGTACAGAGGCTCATTTGATTAACTCTAATTTAAAACAAAAACTTAGTATGAATAATGTAAGCTTTACTAAGCATAACTTACTTAAGGAAGTCATATTTAGGTTGTTTCGTTTTGTGTTAACCCTTGTCGAAATATTAT
Source organism: Automeris io (assembly GCA_036320925.1). Taxonomy (NCBI): domain Eukaryota; kingdom Metazoa; phylum Arthropoda; class Insecta; order Lepidoptera; family Saturniidae; genus Automeris; species Automeris io. Next base: position 3,972,728 of record JAUDJH010000024.1, read on the forward strand.
TCTGTAGAAGTGAAATAAATTGTTTTGCCTTTATTACTATAAATAAATTTTAGAGTTGCCAAATCAGAACCCGAATGAATGAGGTGTATTTCAATCAGAGTACTTACAAATAATAAATTTTAATACTTACATTGATGTAAAAATATTTCTGTTCGTATAAAAGAACGAGACAAGCTTTCTTTGCAAGGTAAATCTACAAAATTAAAATTTCATAGAATCACGAAATTTTTCCTTCGACGAAACATCGAACGGTACTATTCAATACGTTAGCAGAAATTTCTGAAGTTTTTTTTTATATTTAGTTTTACGGCTCTCAGCATTTTGTCATCTCGGCTTCTCATCACTATCCAGAACTAAGACTTAGTCAAAGAACAAAAACAACACACCCAGAAGACCACAAGAAATCAGCAATTCTCCGACGGATGTAATACACAACACAGCCACTCGCGTTCTAAGCTTGGTTCTCAATTTCCAAAAGTTATTTTAAAGTTTTGAGAATGTTTATTTATATTTATTACGTATGAACGCGTCGCAGAAATACTGGGTTAATGATTTCCTACTACGTTATGGTCCTAAGGTCTAGCGCGCCCTCGATACTGCAAGCATTGTTTCTATTTCTTATCGTGCTATTATTGTAACTTGTACTTCTATTAATTTATGGTTTTCATGTCCTACATCTTGAGTAATAAAATCTAACTTATGATAAGAAGTTAATTCAATTTGACCTATTAAATTTATAATTAAATATGTGAATTTATTACAATATGAATGACTCTTTTTTTCTAACCCGAGGCAAAATCCTGCATAGGACCATCACGGCCGTTGTGAGAGCAGCGATCCTGGTGTGTCAGACTTCTACTGACTACAAACCCTCGGGGTTTCTTTCCAATCACTTCACCCGGTTCTGAGGAACCAAATTCGTCCAGTTGTCCTGGGAGCGAATAGCCTATATACGCTTCTTCTCTAGAAGGGGTGGTTATAAAGAGCCCACCTCTCCAAACCTTTCTCTCGGCTACGGTGCCACTGAATGGCCAGGGTAGTTGTTTTTTCGCTGTTCATTTCGGCGGTCTCCTTCTGCTCCATGACTGCTTTGCAAAAGGCTGCGACCCCTTTCCAAGCTACTTCACTGCCGACCATGCCTTTCACTACCGCCGGCAGTGAGAGGCTACCACTGTTATAATCCGTGAGGATCTCAAGTTCTTCAACCCAGGCTGAGCACTCCTCTAAGGTGTGCTGCGCCGTGTCTTCGGATCTCCCGCACGATATTTGAACGACTCTAGGTTATATAATTTATCCTGATTTTTTAAATTCATATTTCTGTAAACCTTAGATTAATAAATTACATACATTATTTTTTTAAATATTTATTTATTTTTATTTATATAGAGGAACATTTATATTTTAATAAGTTATATAATCCAGCAAAAGTTTCGTAAAATGTTTTTTAACTTATTCAAAATTGAGTTAAAAAGCGTAATTAATAAAAAAAAAAAAAATTACAAATCAGTATATAAATAAATATAACAATTTACAATAACATAAAATTACTTGGTCTTATGATGAATTCATTCGTTTTAAAATCTTTGTCGTGAAAATAAGGAGAAATAAGCAGAAAGTCTTAAAAATTGAAAAATGTATTAACGCTGCTCAAAATTCAAGATGATTGAAGACTAAACTTGGAGTAAGGCCGCGTTAATCGATCGGTGACAGAATGGATTTATCGTGATACGGTAGCTTTCCGCAAGGCTCCAGACTACGCCCGCCCTAGTTTCGGCAGGTCGCCGGCCGATCGTGAACTCTGCACTCCGTTCGACCACTGCCCTCCTACTATAATAATATTTCTAAGTTTTTCGTAAAGTAAGCTTTTATAACTCTATTAAACTTAGTAAATTTGGTTTAAATTAATAGCTATTATAAAGTAAATAATAATTTATTTCTCATCATAAGTGTCCTCACGTTTTTCACCCATGTGTGTCCATGCGAAAAATCGTTAAAATTTTTGAATATTTTTTATACATTATTCAAATTTATTTTATTTTAAATGCAGACTAGTGTTGAAATATAATAAATTTTAATAGTTTATTACAACAGTTCGCCAATGAACTGGTGCTTTAAATTATTCGAACTTGCGTTTCCGTATTTTTCCCCAGCAGTGTTGATTACAACACGTGTACTATCGATCCTAAAGTTAACTATTTTTGAAAGAGATACTTGACAGTAATTTCTTTTTAATTAAAGACATTTAATCAGAATCACATAGTTTCAAATAAGATTAACATTTACATATAGTTTCACTATTTTAATTTGACCTAAGTACATACCTTTTTATTACAAACACCCTTACGATTAAATGACACTTATAAGAGTGATAATGAGGCCAATGACAAAGCATACTTGCTCAATGCATACCGATTCACTAATTATTTAGAGAAATATGATCTTGGAAAAATCGACGTTGGCAGCGAATTCCACTCCTTGGCAATGCGCAGTATAAAAGACTATTCGAATCGCTTCGTGCCATTAGTTGAAATATCAAATATTGTTTTCATAAATCACGTGTTGCCGTGATGTGCTACTAGTAACTAGCAAATTGTGTGTTAATACCGGAAATAATAAGTTTCATGTAAAACAAATCAAGCAACAGTCATAAAAATCAACGAACATGATGTGGAAATATGACGCAATAAGATCTTAAGCTAAAACAGCCCCTCTGTTTCAACTACACGAGCCTGTGCTTTGGGTTCAATGACCGTGAATGGTATATAGGTCAAAGGAAGGCGTCTCGTTGTCTGTATTATGTCAGCCTGGGAGCCATGCGCTTATGCGAATTCAATTTCTAAAAGGATTATTAAAAACTTGTTCTTAATCAGGAATCTATTTGATTCGCCTTATTTTGCTATACCTACGATATAGAATACGTATAGATTATCATCGAGTTATATTAGAATGAATTATGTTTGGAGTCACTGCATTGCGGAAGGGTTAATTCATAACTTGATTTTACAATCGTGTAAATTAAATTCGAAATTGAGTAGTATTTCTACTACTCAATTCATTCAACTCATTCAATTATTAGCTTTCGCTAGCCTGTTCTCAATTCATAACATTTGATCCTTTCGAAGGAACAATAGTTAGATCAAATGACCGTTGATAAACGAATTTTTGAGCTAGTAATTATGATTTTCCTTTAATATGGCCATAACCTTTTCGATGCTTCAATTCAAATACTAAGCAGCTGCCACGCATCACGGAGCACCGAATACTTAACCTCGTTTGTTAGTTAACTGCATTATAATGCGGCTATTTTGAGGAGGGCAGTCAAGTAGAGTATCAACTTAGTTCGTTAGATGTTAGTTTGATCGGTAGGGTTATAATGATGCATGGAGCGGTCGGCTGCTGCGCTCAGCAAAAGGGAAAGTGTTGGGGCTTCCTGCTCACACGCGGAAGCGTTTAGTTTAATGTACGTAACTGCATTTCATTTAGAGGCTCGTGCTCTAATAGCGATGAAGAGTTGCGACATATGTAATAAACTATTTTATATTTATAGTGTCATGAGGAAAATCGTTATTAACTTTTCCTTCCATTTAACCTTACCTAACCGATCTATATCTCTTTTTTATACTATCTCGGCAAAATGTCTACACTACACCTGATACATAACACACGGGCACAGTACAACACAGTACACACCGCAAAACACAGTCCAGTTCAAAGACCGACTGCAAATGTAAAGAAACAGCAGTCTTTTTGTCGATAGTTTCTGTCATCTTGTTGGCCTGCTCCAACGTGTCTTCAAATGTTTTTAAAACTCTAATACCATAAGAGCTACGGAATACACTGGGCCGAAGATCATTCCGTAGCCTGAGCATTCACATAAGCATCTATCATGTAATTAGTTTCAAAGGTTTACTTTTTAAATTATTACTATCTACATTAAAATAGTGGCATTGCATTTTTCCTCTATAAATTACTTACAATTTTTTAAATAAACTGTAAAGTTTAAATGCTACGTTTATAATATTGATAACATAGTTTAAATAAGAGTTATTAGCCATTTATTCGAAAATAAAACTTCTAAGTCCAACTTTATTTTATACTATATTTTATTTTAGTATTTTCTAAGCTGACTGTGTCCTTCAATTGTACTCAATGAGGGTTAACCTTAGCAGAGCTCAAAGCCATAGGAGCTAAAATAATTTGGATATCAAATAGGTTATCGAATGTTTGTATATGTTGTTGATGTTCATGTTGAACAAAAAAGAAAAGAATGAATTTGTTATAAAATAAAAAATCTACAATGTTTTTGTAAAAAGATAGACGTAGTATGTTCTCTTTGATAATTTTTGTATTTTTCTTTAAGTTAAATTTATAAATTGCATTGAACGATATTTGTATAATACTATATACTAGCAATTTGTGTAAGTTAAGTTGATCAACAAATAGTTAGAGTCAATATACTACCGCGAAGCGAGCTTAACACAGACGTGCAACAGTCTCTTCCGCATTGAGCTCGCACTTTCTCCGCGTCCGCTTTGATATGCAAACAAGAATTACGTTAGAGGAAAATATTAATGGTTGTTAATACAATTTACTTCAATACTTTAACTAAACTATGCCCACCACTTTGTTCACTCTCTACTAATTCAAACCCTTAGTTTGATTCAATTAATTTTATTTATATAAAAAGGGAAACATATAGCAGCCTAAAAATAATACATAACAAGATTTATAAGCCAACAAAGTTTCCACAAAAATAAAAATCAAGCTGAGGGACACAAAGCATTAATATAAAACTTACAATAATAAATTATAATAAAAATAAATACAAAACTGACAATTTTAAACTTTTTATTATATAGGTCTGTAGTTTGATTAATAATAATTATAAATGGTTAACTAATTTATGGTTAAGCATTCCATTCTATTTGGTTCTGGATCTGGTTAATAGTTAAAAGTCGCGTTTCGGGATCAGCTTGTGTATATCCAGTAACTCATATACCTAGAGACCTTCAGTCGTGGTACCTATATGTGGGCCGACATGACGACGGATAATGTCAACAAATTTTCATCTTTTGATGGTCGCTTTCGTTTTTGGACTACACTGTACTTACCATCAGGTGCTCTGTAGTCACTTTATCTAGCTAGTGTAAAAAAAGATCAAGTTCACTTAAGCATTTAAGATAAATTATGTACTAATTTGTGTAGCTAAAACTATTCTTGAAATATCGTAATACAGTAATATTTAGCGATTTGTGTTTTTAACTATGTATATGTCTACTTATTGTAGCTACAGATCGAACAACATGGCCTGAGATTTGAAGTTTTATTTTTTAATATAATTTTCAAATTATGGTAATAAACTATTTTAGTAGACTTACTTTTACTTTACTTGTTATATAGCAGCGAGTATTATGGAGAAGTTTGATTTATTTCAAGTTGTTCTAAGTCAGGCATAGAGCTAAGTATTATGAAAAATAAAAAATAAAAATAAATAAAATTATTTATTCGACAAACAACTACAAGGCAGCACATTAAAAATCAGCTGACATCCAAACTAGGACACCCTGTATCTTGGATGTCAGCATATTTCACACAAATTTGATACAGTTTTTTACTGCTGCGTAGCACCAATCATATCTCAAAACAATACAAAAACAACATTACATACCAAACAACAGACTATACAAACAAAGTGAATAACAATTACAAAAGAATGTTAATATCAAAGCCCAAGCACATCTACACCTGCAACAGTTCCTCAGTATCATTATATTTTAGATTTGACAACCAGTCTCTCAGCTTCATCTTACATTCGAATTGTGATAAGTTCAAGATATTTAATTCATGATTAACCTTATTATAAATCCTTGAACCAAGAACCCAAAATTGTTTCTCAGCAAAATGAGACTTGTGAATCGGCATATGGCAAACATATCTCATTCTGCGAGGTTTTCTTTTGCTATCTGTCCCTACAAGGACCACTCTATGTTTGCGGAGGACAAGTTTCGAGACAAAGAGCTGTCTTACTGTTAAAACTTGACATCTAGAATATAACATCTCAGTAGGAAACCTTCTGGATTCTTTAAGCATGACTTTTAAGACAGCTCTTTGAGCCCTCTCAAGTTTCAATAAAGTGGTCTTAGAGGCTCCACCCCAAACAGCAATGCAGTAAGATATCAAGGATTCACACAGAGAGAAATAAACAGTCCTAAGAGTATAAATGTCAGCAGAATTAAATAAAAATAATAAAAATAATTAAATATTCATTGTATCAGTCATAATTCTATCAAAATTTAATTTTTGTATAATAAGTATCTATTCAAATATTCAAGTGACGTAGAAGAGAAGTAAAATATTCGTTATAAAGTTACTGCTTATGTAACTCCGAAATGGTTAAATGATCACAATCTTAACGTAAAACTTTATTTCAAGCCTTATAATTTTAAAGTAACGACCACGTTTATCTTCATTATGGGTTTAAGAGATTTCTACAAAATTTTGGTGATCTGTAAAACATTGTTTAATTTCATCTTGCGACAAATTGAGCTTTAGTTAATTTTATATTAACATAGGTTCGGCTCTTTTTTAATTTTGTCCATTTATAGGTCAGGCTCAGTTATATTATTTGTTATAGTTTAAATATTGCAGTCAACTTAATAAAAATAAATTAATTACACTGTCTAAATATCTGCTATTATGTAACATGATATTTGCATATTAAATTTTACTCACAAATACCTGTTGTTTGTGCATAACTGTCGCTGTGTGTAATGCATATTCAAGAAGTTTCAAAAATAATGTATATTTTGTTAAGTAGACGCATCCATTGTCTTATTATAATTGTTTTAAACATTTGAAACTTAATGTAACTAAGATGAACACTAGTCGATAATTTTGAATACATTGAAAACTTCCGCTTTTATGTGTATGTTTAGTCAGAAAACAATTATTCTTATCAAGTGGGTGCAAGTCGCAATTTAAGCAGGTTTAAAATTTCTTTTCTTGTTTTTGTTTAACCCTGGGGAAATCCGTTATGTAGGTTGGAAATCAGTCTTAACAATAAATTACGAATTATCACACAAATAGACATTGGCTTGCTGGGAGATTTTCAGTGTTTAATATTTACCAACAAAGCAACATCGACTAGAAAAAAAAATATAGACGTAGCCCGTGCTCAACAATCCCAACGAAAGTAAGGAGGATATGTTTAATTTTGGCTCCGTCAACTGTCGTTTAAACAACACAGTTATACACCGTCGCAGCCTTGAGTTTTTTTCGGCGTTTCTTCTCAAGGTAGTCGCTTCCGTAACATTAGTAGATCTCCGTTAGGTTTCGTATTTTTTGGCTGGAGGTCCATGTCGAGGTTCGTACCCACAGGGATGGCCTTGCATTGCCACCCAACCCATAAATTGCTGGCTGAGCACATTCAGTGTTCGTCCACCCGCCCGGTTTAGTTGTGAAGATCTTTCTCGGTCAATCTACACGCGACAAATTTGAAGAAAAAAGAGTTTAGTTTTTGAAAAGCGGTTGACTTTCTAGTTCAAAATCACCTTCTTATTGTATTCTACATCGTAATGAGCCAAATGCTACGATTTTATTTTTTTGTTTTTCTCAATGCCGCTGCAGATAGTTTATAAGTTGAGCTCAGTACGAAAGAGTAGGAATTATAATAGTTCCGCGCATGTAACAAAAGTAGGTTACCAAAACTCAAAATTAACTACTGCACAATACGTTACAGAGCCCAAGTTTTTTGCAGGCTGCTATACTACATCGTTTTGTTTCAACTGAAATTAGAAAGCATGAATGTTTAACGTCATACTATTTGTTTGTATTTCTTCTTTAAGATTGACATGATTCATTTAAAACAACACCCACTAATTTGGCCTTTAATCTGTTCAAATGAGTTCCCAGAAAGCGAAGTATTCCCGTTACCATGTTAATGACGTGTTCGTATTGTAAATACGTATCTCGGGTGATGACCGTGTCCGCCTGGAAAACAACTGAATGACATGAATTGTAGAATTGATATCATTGGTAGAATCGTTATTTTTACCGTATAATCACAAATAGAGTTTTATCGATTGACATTGGCAAGTTCTAGGAAAAAGTACGTGGATTGACATGCATTTATTTGATTTCATAATTAGATAGCGGATGAACTAATACATATATCATCCATTTTTATTAATAATATTTTAAATTAGCTGACCCGGTGGTAGAGTCTATTCTGGCTTATTTCTCTAAAGCGTGAGCGTGTTCCCACCATCCTATGATATGGGATCCTTTAAGCGTAGTGTGAAGAGATATTCGTGCAGGCCGGCATGATCGCTGCGACTACCGATGGATTTTTCTTACCTGTCGATAGTCGTTGGCATTTTTCGGACTGCCCCATGCTTACCATCAGGTGCGGTGTAGTAACTGTGTCGAGTCAGAATGAAAAAAAGGCTAAGTTACATTTATTATGTTAATAGTTAGTTATATTAATAGATTTCGTTCTGTCAAAAATTATTGGCCTATCGCAGTGTAACAGAAAAACAATAGAATAACATTGAAATACTTTAGTAATATCTAATGTGATAATATTTTTATTGTAATGCCTTATAGTACACGATATTTTTTATTTGATTACTTGGCGTGTAAATAAATTAACCTGAAAGATTTCCAACGCGGGAGCAGGCAACATACAACTGTCTATGAGAAAAGCATGAGAAATTTGAAGGAATTCGTTATTTTATTTATGACATGCAACCTCTAATCAACTTGAAGACATACCAAAGATAATCCTAACGCACCCTTGTTTTGATTAATGTCAAATGTTAGACAGCTAGAGACAGAGAGGTTTGTATGGGAAAAGAAAATTGTTATTTTTACTACCTACTCGTATTTTTTTACGTTTTTACTCTCCATGGGAACTTTTCTCAGACTTCATTAAACACAACAAAACGAAATTAGCCAAATCCATTCAGCCGTTCTCAAGTTTTGTGCTTAGCAACATATTTAGCAATTTATTTTTATTTATGTAGATAAATAATGAAGATTGTGTAAATAAATAAAAACTTACTAATTTTCTAGAATTATACTTATCAATTAAATGTTTATTATATTCTCATAGGTCGCTCAACTTTATTAAAATCTAATACCAACTTCCGGCTATTTTTTTATCAATTAACTCGTATTAGAAAGTTTTTATCTGATATTTCGAATTTGTGCGCATACCTGTTTTGTAATGCTCCTGAAAAATTGGTATTTTGAAGTTGTGTCTTTTCCATTGACTTTAAATAATCGTGTTATACTGATCGTGTAAAACTGATTCAATTAGTTAATTATACTGCCGCCTCATTGCCCTTTGATATAATAATTATGATGATGTTTGATTGTTGTCGGTGGGTGTTCCTGCATGCTTTCGTGGGTTTTGCCGTTAATAATAAATACGCGACCCTCGAAAGGTACTAAGCGAGCAGTAGAGAGGTAGAAGGGTGTCTGTGTCTATGTGGATCGCGACCATATAACACGAATGCAATTGCTGTCATAGTGTATATTAGCGTGATGCGTTTCGAGATCAATTTTTATTTTTTTTCGACGGGACAAGATCCTATTGGCTTTTCTGGACATTTACAATTTCATTGGACGAGAGAGGCTTCTGGCGCTAAGTCAGCCGTTTTTATGAGTTGGTGGAAACGCAAGAGCAACCCTGTGGGTACGAACCTCGGCTTGGAATCCACCAAGAAAAAACTACTGATAGTAATATACTTTCCGGAATATACGTTTCGGAAGCGAGTACCTTGAGAGGAAACGTTGAAAGAAGTTCAAGACTGCATCAGAGTGGAAACTCAATGCTGCGTCGCAGTGGAATTGTATCTGTGATCATATCACGGACTTTTATACCTGAAGGTTTTTTATAAAGTAACTATCGATCAGCGATAATGCAAGTAGAAAAGTCTTAAATGTGGAATTGACATGGTCGTAAATGAGTAATATTGCGAAAGAATACTAGCTGATCAAAAGTTACTTTGACTAGGACTTTTGTATTATTTTCATCAAACGTACATATTTGACACTATTCGAACGAAGTTTATAAGTGACAAGCTACATATATACATATATCAAACTTATACTTTAGAAATTTTTATGCAAACAAAATCGCTAAGCAATTTTGAATCATGTAGGTCGTAGAAGGGCAGCTTTTTACGTTCAGTTGTTTATAAAACGAGATTTCTGTCGTCGTATGTTTAGTTCATGTTGCCATGGTTATTGCCAATGGATCCTCTTCGCACATGGCTATCGTTTTTGAACTGCCCCCTATTTTTCATCAGGTGCAGTGAACTCATTTAGACGAGCCAGTATGAGAAACAACTGAAATAAATTACTTGGCAGGAGTTACCAAACTTAATTATTGTATGGAAAATATCATTAGCCGAGAGCGGGATCGGGAGCGTAAACTAGTTCTGGTATAATGGCGTATTGCGTAGGTACGATGACACGCCGGCGTAGACGCGCGCGAGACGGTGACGTCACGGGATCGCCGGCCCTCCTCGCGGGTTCATTGGCTCAAGCCGCCAGGTGCGTTCACACTGTATTTATTCCAGTTTTCCTCGTTATTTATTGTTTACAATAGATCGCTGAAGTGGGCGTAAGTAGACACTGCTATAAAAAGACTGAATTCAGATATTGAAGTGGATGATATTTTTTTAAATCGATATACTATTATTCCTTTTTCGACTAGCAGCGATAATTATTAGCTATATACCGCTTATGCCTCGTACTCAGCGTGACCCGTAGCACACCAAATTGCAGTTCTCAGAAGATAATAATAACTTACATAATGAAGTATTCACATAAAATATGATATTTATAATTTGAATGAGTCTAATACCTAGTTTTCAAAAATTGAGATATCAAAAAAATTTAAACCAAAGACTATATTTATGAATATTATAAAATTCCAGGACGGGATAATTCCTAAAGAAATTTGTATATTTATTAAAATATCATATCCTTTTTTTTACACTGGCACGACATAGTGAGTACAGAGTAGCTGATGGTAAGTACAGTGTAGTCCAAAAACGAAAGCGACTATCAAAGGATGTAAATCTATTGATAGTCTACCTCGTCATGTCGGCCGACATATACCACGACTGAAGGTCTCTAGTTATATGAGCTACTGGATATACACAAGCTGATCCCGAAACGCGACAAGCTGAAACTGGTCACTGTGACGGGCTTTACACCCATGTACTGTGGTCGCGATCCAGGCGGGCATCGACGCCCTACCACCTCGCCGCTGCTCGTTTAGCACCACCCAGGAGTCACGTGTAAGGAAACTAGGGTAAAGCCTACGGACGCGAGCAGCTTCGACTCCCAAAATCTTCGATCCTATGTAGAATGTGGAGATTTTGAAAGTGTTAGTACACATTCATACAATCTTATAACAAAACCAAGTTGATTTTTATTGCACTATTGAATAAGTATATGAATTCGTTTTTACAAAAAAATAAAATATTAAGCCATACATTTTTAATAATTATTATTAATAATAACTTTTTAAACCCGTTTTAAAATTAAACTCCCCTTTTTTAATAAGGGCTGATATAGTTTAAAGTAAATTATTATTAACCTTATAAACTACTACTACTACTGCTGGATGTTGCTACTTTAAACGAATATGTAAATATCTCTTATGACAAAATTGAAGGCGTTTATTCGTAACATCAAGTCGTGCCTTTGATGAGAGAGTTTAAGTTAATATATACAATTTCATGACGTGTTCAGTCCTAAATTATGCACAATCCGTTTCAAAGTAAGCTCTCAAGTCAATAAATACGTACTAAAAATATCGTGCAATAGTAAAATGTAAATTTAATGGTCTATTCCGTATTCTGAGATATCATTAAGCCGGTACGCATCGTAGCAACTTTGTTACAGAGGCTCTAGCATGGATATTTGCGATAACGCATTCGTATTGTAAACCACCTTATTCCGAGCGATACTGAAATCTGAGTGAGGTGTTCAGAAGAATGGCACTCACACGTAATTCCTTAACTTATACCTCATTTATAGAAATAAGTCATTATAAATAATAATTAAATAAAGTTACGCTGTATCCTTTACAAGGTGAACAAATATACATTAGTGGCTTTGCGCCTATATGTCGCGTCTAACGTGACCAGTAACGCAGCTGATCGCCGTTCTCAGGGCAGTTACACATGACATTTAGGTTACATGCCATGCGTGCTTCCTCACGAAGTTTTCCTTCACCGGTGAGCATATGGTGCTTAAATGAGTTATAAGTTATTATAAAAAAAGTAGTAAATTACATATGATCGTCGTTTTCTTGAATACCTCGCACTTTGGAACGCCTCGGAATAAGGTCGTTTACTATGCGAAAACATTATTGCAAATATTCGAGCTAGGGCCAGTGATGTCGAGATTCTCTGTTGTTCGTGTAAATTTCACTTTATATATTACTAGTATTTATGAGAGTGTTTGCCTGTAACTTGACATATTTGTGTTGAATTGTACGATGTATTATATATTATTATATAGTATATAGTAACTTGGCGTATCTCAAAGTATTGAAATAAAAAAATTCTGTAATAGATTATAATATTTAATCTTTCTTTTTTTTCTTTACACTATCTCGAGGAATTGACTACATTACACCTGATGGTAAGTACAATGTAGTCCAACAACGAAAGCGACTATCAAAGGATGAAAATTTGTTGGTAGTATCCGTCGAGATGTTGGCTCATATACACCACGACTATCTAGATATATGAGATACTGGATATACACAAGCTGATTAAGAAAGGCGACAGACCAAAACGAGTCACTTTGACGATCTTTATTACACTTGTGTATTGTGGTCATGAACCCAGTTTCGGCAATGGCTCTACCACAAAAAAAAACTCACTTAACTTATATTAAAAAACTGCGTTATATATATTTTTTATACACTTTACTATAATTTTTAGGACAGAACATAATTTTTATATTACTAATAAAATATATGGTATAGGAAATATTTAAGCAATAAAATAATATTATTAACACGATAAGTAAGAACATATAATACTTTTTTTGTACGTTTATATCTATTTTTATACGTTACAAATTAAAATTAATCAAACCTGCATATTATGCAATATAACATACCATGTTTCATTTCATAACAATTTTTTCAGTGCCAAGTTTGGTTACTTACTATATTATTATATTTTGAATTTAATAAGTTTTCTAAATAATCTATTTTACTTTGTGATTATAATATGTGTACTCTTGTATGTTTGAATAAATAAATAAATAAATAATCAGTTAATTTTGTCATTCCACGGAAAAAAATGTTTTTTTACGACTAAATTCTCTATTTGGAATAAGTAATTAATTTAGTATTATGGTTTTTTTAAACGATTACTAAAAGTTTAAGTATCTAAAATAGATTAGAATAATAGAATCGGTGTAATAGACTTAAATAATATGAAAATAGTGCGGTAGCGTGCGACGTTCTCTAGAGCGGGACGGCAGCATGTCGGTAAGCTCCGCGCAGCTGTGCTAAGGACGGTCGTTGACCCGCGGACGGCCGCTGGTGAACTCCGAATATCGCGGTTCTTTTATTTTTTGTGCGTACTCCGCGTGTTACCCCCACGATTAATTCCATCATACTTCGTATTAATTATTTTTTATTGATTCCCCTCTCCTTAATAATATTATTTAAATGTGAATGATTTTTTTTGTATGTTTTATTAATTCCATGTATTGTGCATATTGTTTGAATTGTTTGTGAGTGGTTCTGTGATTAATATTGGATTAATGTTGCCGTCGCTGCTACTTTTAAGGTACGTTTTTTTTTCGACTAGATATTGGTTTATGGCCGGGTTAGACCTTTACAACTAAACCGGGTGAGAGGGCGAACACTGTGGTACTCAGCCGGCAAAATAATGGGTTGTATGGCAACGCAAGGGCTACCTTGTGGGTAAGAACCTCGACTTGGGGCTCCAGCCAAAATACAAAACTTGATGGTGATCTACTAGCGTTTCGGAAGCGACTACCTTGAGAAGAAACGCCGAAAGAAACTCAAGGCTGCGTCGGAGTATTTAAGGTACGTGATTATAAGCTAAACTAGCGTTTAATTTATTATGCGTTTTATCCTTATAAGTTAAAAATGCACTTGGATTCTCTTGAAACACTCTGATATTTACACCTCTGTAAATAGACATATATCATATTAAGAAGCGACGTATTTTAATTATGTTTTCCGGTATCAAAACTAATTAATTACTAATATCGGATATAGTTTTACAACCCATTTATCATCAAAGCTATTAAAGACATATGCTCTTGCCCTTTCAAGCATTTTAATATCAATGTATTTTTGGTTTATAAATTAATTTTATGTGGTAATAGATTGACAGACATCTAAGCGTATGTTTGTGTTAAAGTCAAACGATTATCATTACTAATACAATTCGTGATCCTGCCGGCTTGCAGAAACGTCAACTCACACATCTTTTAAAACACCTAATGTCATAGGATGGATGGAGCTCGCTGGCTAAAAAAGCTTTTTGCTGTTCGATAATTTGTTAGAATTACGAGATCACGAACTTTTAGCGTGTGTCTATTAAGGAGTTACCACGCTAACGTGGAATTAACTTCAGCTGATTACGTACGACTATAATTGTAGCATTAAGTCGATCGGTCTCCATGCCGTCGTTCTGTCGTCTACGCTGTAATGCGACCTTCATAGTTTCGGAGCCGTCTGAAACGTGAACCACGTCATTTAGGTGTCATCGGAAGCATTTTTCCTCGAAAGCGATCAGAGCTGTACAGATGTCGTCGGTTATAGCCATCCGTTGTTGTGTTGCGTGGCGACAATGCGATCACAATTTCGGCGCGGTGAAAATCCTACTGCGGGTTATGTTAGATCACCTTGCCTCTAGCGAAATGAAGCAAATGGCTTCTTTTTCGCTTTTATTATATAGGGTATACAGTTCTTTCTCACCAGAGGCCTTTTTTACTTGGGGAAAATCCTCATAGAACCGTCCCGGACGCACATAGGGGTAGTAACAGGGATATGCCGGAATCGTATCAGCTAAAAACCCCAAAGTAGTAGTTACTTTGGGGTTTTGGGGTTTCTGCGAATTAATGGAGACTGCGGGTCCTGTAATCAATTCGCCACAGCCCCACTACGCCGCGCCTGACAGGCACAACCACGAGGGGCACCAGAGGGCTATGTTAATGTAACATTCCATTGTATTAGCGTCAGCGACAGTAAGCCAAAAATGCTTAGAATTGACATAAAGTGTCAGAATATCACATAGTCTATATTATGCTTATTCTATGTTTTCTGACTTACCATTAGTGTTATCATGGACTGAATATTGCTATGTTGAGATCTTTTGCTTACTAAGCTATAAGTTCTTCGTGGGAAAATCAGGTTACTCCCGTAATCGTCAACTTCTCAATGAATTCATCTCTGAATTTAATTAAAATTACGTTCATTAAAGATATAAATGAATTATTAACAATCAATCATCAATTTTAAAGGAAACAGGATATTGATCATAATATGAAGCAGGATACAAAATTTCTTATCAGTTTAAATTTGAGTGAACAATGCCACTTTTAAATTTTGGCCATTATCTCTATAATAACACAGTAAAGCAATATATATTAACACGTATTAATTAACATACATGATATTTATAATGTCATGGGCAAAACTTAGCCTCGAGCGGAGCAAATAAGATTATTGTAGCATGACGGAGAAGGCGCAAACTCTACAGTTGATGCCAATTGCTGATAATGAGGATGTTTAATTAATATGATTGTTTTACAAGTAGAATTATTTTTTTACTTTCTCACACATGGCTTTTACTCTTGCCGGCCTGAACCATTTATCACTATTTTTAATATATATTATAATTATTCCATTTAAGAACCATACATCATAATTTATTTTTAATTAAAATTTCATCGTTTTGGTGTTATTTTAGTATTATTGTCATTTCGTTATACTTAATATTTTTATATTAATAAAACCAGCGCTCCCAATCAGTGGCATGCATCTCATAGAAGCATAAAAAGCGTTATTCTCATATACTTGGACATTTATAAATATATACTTAAAATTAAGTTCTATTTAAATTCTGAAATTCTAAATCTAGTAATTAGTCAATTTTACCAATATTTTTATTAAAAGTTAAAGTGTGACGAGGTAAATCTTTTTATGCTTCTATAGAATGCACGCCATTGATACCAACCTGCTTTCAAGCGGAAGCAATTTACGCTCAGATCTGACGGATTGTTATTCCAAATTTGATCTCTTTCGGATTGATTTTACAAAAAGTTCAAAACATTTATTTTTATTTCTAATCAAACCTTAAAACCAGTTTTTTTAGCTTGCATCAAATTAACAGATTTAAAAATAAATCCTACCTATACCTTCTTAGGGACGCAATATCAAAATATCCCCTCCTAGTGTCATGCGTCATAAAAAGAATTCAGTGTAAAAATCTCATATTTCTAGCTCTATTATTTAATGCTCCACGATAATATTATAATAATCAGGATATTTTTTTAATATATGTATATTAAGAAAATATTACTGATTTAATGAAAATCATTCCATAGCATTTTGATACTTGATATTATATCAATTATAATAAATTTAATTAGGTGAATTATCAATCCACTTAAAATATAAAATGCACTCATTATGTGTACAGGAGTCTAAGAACCGTACAGTCGCAAGTCTTTAATCGTCTGAGATACGGTTTCCGTCGGATTTACCAAGTTAACTTCTCACTGTGATCCTTACGGTAAATGAAGTTTGACATTGAAAGTGACGTCATCAGTGACGTATACAAAATTCCTTTCTTAATAGTGATCACTAGGGTCAACGCTCTACTGTGACGAACAATGCCTCTACATTGTACCTACTCGTATACTGTTCCACTTGTAAACAATACTGATTAATTAAAAATAGAAATTGTAGTACACATAGGAATCTATATACATTGAATAATGTACATACCTTTGTATCATACTAAGATAAAGTATTCCCGCAATATATTGTACTTACAATATCTAACTAATTGTTTTGTAATATATTTATAATAATCAGAAACACTTAAGCACATTGATATAGTCCCAAATTAAGTTATATACCTGTACTATAAGATATTAGAAAAAATATAATTAAATGTGACTAGAGATGGGGAAAATGTAATCCTGATTAATGATAAATGATAACAAAATGTAGTCGTAATTTTAATCTTCTTGCTCTGTAATCATGATTAAATCCATTTAAAACACTAAGAAATCATGAGTGTGTATACAATCTGGGATTTTGTAGTATTTATAACATAAATGAGCAAAATGCAGTCATATTAATTGTAAAAACGGAAAATGTAATCGTTAATCATTTTCATTAATCTGATTACATTTTGGCCATCTAAGAATGTGACTAACCAGATATCAGATTTTATCAGTGATCTTACGTATTGCATTATCACTTGCTTTTGTGAACATGGAAAGAAAACTATAGAGATCGATTGACTTGGTAAATGAGCTGAAAACACAAGAATATTCAACTTAGGTATTAGAAATTATTATTTATTACTATAATTCTTTACTGTTATATCAGTGCCATTTTCTAGAATTTTCTTGGCACAGACTATAAAGTTTAGCTTTAACTTTAGTTCCCAGGCACACCAAATCTTCTGGACTATGACATGGGGCTTAAAAAAAAGAAAAAAAGGAGAATTGCTCTTCAAGGTCGTCAACGCAATAAGTACACTTGTAACATTACAGTACGACAATAAATGCTTTCCATATGGTAGACTGTCAGCCTGTTTGCCGTCCTTTCACATTAACAATTAACTATTTTGGTACTAACATTGCATTATAAGTGTAAATTATTTTCGCATGTTCGTCAAGGACAATCAATAACGATGGTCAAATGCCGTGATCGTTCGTCATATTTGCATTAGCAAATGCAGTGTTTATGGTTTCGTAACAATGCTGGCTGGCATGCATGAGTCACGGCCGGCCAAGTTCATTGTCGCCAGACCGAACTTGAACCCGCTGACAATTGAGTCCTTATTACACTAAAAGATATACTATTCCGTGTGATAGATAATGTAAATGTAAATGTGTATAATGTATTTATTTTTAATTATATGTGATGTTGTCCTGAGCTATTATATTTATTTATTTTTTAGTCTTTAAAAACGATTACAACTTGATTTATATTAATTGCTAGTATAATCAAACATGTGTTTTACGTTCGTTAATTTGTTTTTTTTTTTTGTAAATTTAATTTTAATCGTAGCGAACTGGAATTGTTTTCGGCAGGCGTAATATATATTGGTGCTTTTGTCTACACTCTAGCAGCTAACCCTAATTTATAAATCAAAACAAATTTAGGAACGCAGAATGATTGTACCGGCATTCATTTTATCTATTCTCCGTACCTAGTAGGAAATATTCTCCAATTATTTATCTTGTTTTACGTAAAAATATTTCCTTTTTTTGAGGATTCTGATTTGTAGATGCATTTCCCACATACTCTATAGCCTAGAGCCTGAACCAAGAAGAAGTGTCCATTAAATGATATTTAAAAAAAAATCAGCACCTATAGCTAAAATTAAGATATATTTAAGGAATAAAAACCAAAACACCATATATTTTCCAACACATACAGGCGCGAAAATATTTAAGGTCATTTTTTTTTCTCCTAATAATGGAATACGTGGGAAATTAAGCTAGGAGTTTAACGAATCGATCAATAGTATATCTTGCAGTGTGCTAGCATCCCCAAGCATGTTATTGATAAGGCCTGTAAACACCGCTGTGACTGTGACAGAGCGTACGTGACAATGGCCTGCGACTAGATACGGTGCGGTTACATGTATAGATAAACGTCCAATCACATCGTCCTTACACCTATTCATGTCAAAATAACCGTACTTTATATCGTAATGTAAATATTTTCAAATAAGATTAGCTCGGTCCGGCCACATGCCGCTTAATATTTTTTTAAGTTTAATGAAAATTAAGAATACAGATAAACGCGAAATATGTAACGTTAAGGAATACACTCAACACAATTGATGGAATGCACTCGGATTAAATCGGAAAGGGAGACCGTTTTTCAAGTCCTTAATATAAATATGATGGATTTCGGTGCTTTCCGTCAATACTTAACCGAGCCCGGGAGTACCCAGGCACTATTAATTTACACATTTATAAAAAAAATTTAGAAGATCTTAAATTTGTATGTTTACGGGGCTGACATGACTGTGTAGTCAAAAGCCATTTTTTCAAGAAATAAAAAAAAATATTAGCTGGAGCACGCTTTTTTTATAAACTGACTCTGGACTATACCTGCTAAGAAAACATAGCAAAGTACAAAAACAGCTACCATCGTAATATGATGGTCACCGTCGTCACGCCATGATACATAAATCCAAACAAAAAAATCTAAGTATATCATAATTATAATAACGGGATGTACTTTGTATATAGTCGTTATATTTAATTTTATATTATCTCCGAAGCCGCTTACTAAATATAATAAATTATTGTTTTTATTTTTAAATTAAAAGCCTTCATTCTTCTCAGTATACAAAATAAAAAAAAATTAATGCGATTACATATACCGAAAATAGAGCGCACGATTTACATAAGGCATTTTCAAAATCATTCAAGTTAACAATATTTTAAAATAGAATGGTCTTTAGCGATTATTCGTGAAAACATTTTTTAATATTTTATTTATACGTGCTGAGGAAAGTAATCTATAATAAATCAAATTTAAAATAGTTTCTACAGACAGATAAACGGTTATCAAAGATTTTTTTTGGACGTACATTTGTTGCTGGAGCAAGCACAAAAGTTGCTCAACCAGCGAATTGATGGGTTAGGTGGCAACGCAAGGGCACACCTGCGGGTACGGACCTCGGATTGAGTAGCCAGCCAGGGAAAGAACCTATGGTGATCTACTAGCATTTCGGAAGCGACTACCTTGAGAAGAATCGCCGAAAGAAACTCAAGGCTGAGACGGAATAGAGTTTGCAAAGGTAAAATAGACATCGTTTTCTACTTCCTTCAAGCAAGCAAGTAACAAGCATACTATACCGCAATTTCCACACAAACCCGTTTTATTGGTTTTCCTCATTAATTAATACAAATAATTATTATTTAGAAGTCAAATAAAAGTTTGATAGCCTTTAAAAAGCCTTTAGAAGAGATTATGTAATGAGGACAAAGTTTCAAGGGCTCGAAGAATATAAAAACATCAGATTTACATTTCTCGTCGTATTGACCTTGGAAAAGTGACCGCGATAGCACCAACTGGTAGCTGTTAAGTTTAATTTCGAATTCATTTTATACAATGCCCTTTTACGATTTATATATCAGAGTAAAAGAAAGAAAATCATTAAATAAAAATAAACATTGTACCTCCCAAAAATTGATTTTTCATCAATTATAATGTAAATATCCAGGATTCCTGTGCCTGTATTTAAACTCTTCGAAATCCTCTTAAAAATACTATTGATGTAAATGTCACATATAGTTTTTTTTTAACAATTTACAGGCGGACGCCTGACCTCAATTTCTACCTAGTGGGAGGTGTAATTTGGTGGAAGGTGTGTAGGAGAATTTTTATTTTGTTTAATATTGTATATTCTTTGTGAAATCTTTGCTGGCTTGTGCATCTTCTTTATATATTATTTTATTGTTTTTATGTTGATATATATTGTCCTGATTAAATAATAAATAAATGCAATTATTAAACCTTTTTTTTTAGTTTACGATTTTGTTTTGTTCAACTATTAATATTCCACTAAGAGCCTTTTATTCTTTTACAATACTTGCCTCTTAAAAAATAGGAAAAAAGTCATACTTTGTCGTTGTTCTATAGGTCAATATCTTTTGATATAATTATAAAACCGCAGGTATACTCACTATTCTCTGACGATAGTAATAATTACGTAACCGCTTACAAAGACTCTCGAAGGAGTCAAAAAAATCGAAGGATTGACAAACGGGTGCTTTCCGTGGAACGCGGAAAACGTTGGCACATGTTGAAAATACGAGTGGCCATTGACCCCGACCGGGCCGGCTGAATTTACAGCTGTTAGTGAATCTAGCGCGGCACATCTTGCAACCGTTTATTTGTGTGCACCATCACGTAGTATATTATGCCTTAGGTTGTGCAAAGACCCATTTCCTATTAGATAGAAAATTCACTATTTTTATACGATCTGAATTTAAAAAGTTTGAAGAAGAAGAAGGGAGTCTGAGCGTAATAAGTAAACCGCTAACACAGTCTATGAGCTACGTAAGGAAAAATAAATCACGTTAAAAGACTCGTCTCGTTTTGAATGTCATGTCTGTTTATCATGTCTGTCTGTCTGGTCATACTTATGCCTAGAGCTTAAGATATATTCTAGGCATAAATAAATAAAACCTAATTTAAACCTTGATATTTTTGGGCAGTACAGCGTTGTTTTTTTCAAAATAACTGAATGAACTTAATTTGCAAAGTACGTCATTTCTATAAAATCAGTTTACTCTATTTATGCTGTGCTTTTACTAAATATTACAATAAATAAAACACTTGAACGAAATAAGACACTAAGGGTGGCTTGCACTAGTAAATTAAATCTAGTTTAGAGTTACATAAAATGCAAATTAGCGCTCAACTGTTCTTTTTGTCTAGCACAGAATCAAAATCAGGTTGTAACAACTCTTAAACTCAAATCATCATTAAGATGGAATTAATGCACTTCAATTACTTAGCGCCTATACAAGCTTAAACTAGATTTAATTTGTTAGTGCAAGCCGCCCTAAATAATTAATGATAAAATATCCAAACATCTGTGATTATTGTTTAAGCATGACTTTGGCTCTCTGTGATTAGAAATAAAAGAATAAAACTGACAAAAATGTATGTATAAAACTGACATGGGATTCTCCAAGAGGATAGTGAATAATGTCCTTCTTGGTTGACAGCTCCATAACAACGCTCTTCATGCGTTCAGGTGTAGTGCAACATCAGGTAGACCGTCAGCTTGTTTGCCAACAAAAGTAAAAAAAAAGGTATTTAATTTAAAATATCAAAATGATACTGTATTAATCATTTTAGAAAAATCTATTATTATAGCAGATCTATCGAAATACCGCTAGATTGATAGTTTTGGCCACAATAACGGGAATGAAAAATTAGATACCTGGTCTCTATTCAGAGTATGAAGGATTGTGGAAGTTTATATATTATTTAAATGTCAGGGTAATTTATGTCAACAAATATTGAAAATGTACGCAGAAAAAAATTTAAAACCCATATTCATAATCATAAAGCTTATACATGAAAGTTATTTAAATTTGTTCCACTCTTCCTTGCTTAATACTAAAATCACGCGCACAGGGTTACGGAGTCACAGCTATACGGTATCTCACATCCTGGCTAGGACTAAGAAGTTCTGTAACTCTTACTTTTGCCGTGTCGTTGGGCTGTGGAATGGTCTTCCGGCTAGCGTGTTCCCACCATCCTATAATATGGGATCATTTAACCTTGTGAAAAATAAAATTTATGAAATATCATAAAAATATACATATGTAAGTATAGTTTCGTACTTCACTATCTTCTGGAATATTGCAAGTTAATCTATTTCACTATATTCTAAGTATATTTTGCATGATTAATCTAAAGTTAATAAGTTATTTCCTGTGAAAATTAGTGTGTCTAAGAAACACGTTTTGCTATGAAATAGGCGGGTTTTAGTTTTATACAATCTGGACTGTTATTACGGAAATGGTAATGTGAAATAACAGTATTTTGCAGTTAATTTATTCCATCATAATTTTAATAAAAATTCATCTCGAATAATACATATTTATACATGAATTGTATAAATTTTTAATTTATGCAAGGACTCTCTCGAGGTCTTGATAATGTTTTGTTTTACTTAAGGTTAAATTTATGTTAGTGATAATTAAAACTGACACCATTAATTAGTAATAATATTATGGTAATCTAATATTTTTCCAGACTCCTAACTATGTTAGTTGAAACAAGTCAAGGTTAATGATTTTTGTATACAAATCAAATTAGTAGATAATTAATTTATAATGATTTTTATTATTGAACGAGATTATGTAGCTTGTCTGCCTCAGTGTACAATATAGCTTATGATCATTAGAAAAAAATTACGTACAAAAAATATGTGATGGTGTTGACCATTTATATTTTTTTTACACTGGCTTCTCATAGTGACTACAGTGTACCTGATGGTAAGTACAGTGTAGTCCAAAAACGAAACCAACCATAAAAGAATGTAAATCCATTGATAGTCTCCGTCATGTCGGCCCAGATATACCACGACAGAAGGTCGCTAGGTATATGAGTTACTGGTAATACACAAGCTGATCCCGAAACGCGACAGGCCACAGCGAGTCACTATGTCGGTCCTTAAACTCGTGTACTGTGGTAATGACCCAGTTCGGACCATGACCCTACTACCAACATAATATTTCTAGTTTATTATATGAAGCGTTATTTGATAAAGGTAACTGTTTATTTCATCATCAATCAGTATTTTGGTAGCAGCTATTATATATCATACTGGGACATTAATACATACGAGTATATTGATTTTGAATTTGGTCTAATCTGAATTCTGAATCTCTGTATCTACTAATTACTAGATTTAGAGTAAATATTGTATATTTATTAAATGTATTGTATTACACAGTTATGCTTTTTATGCTTCTATTGGATATACGCCAATGCTATTGTATATATAGATATAAGGTACGTCGTAGTGACTCGCCTTTTTCGATTTAATAATAAGACGTGACTCATGACTCCTGGTTGCTCTGGTTTATAAACAACAGTAACTATTTCGTGGACAGTTTGGTATTTTTGATATAAAAAAGGCTTATTCTAACCTACTTCTTAGCACAGTCAAGTCAGTCTCTTATTGTGCAATAATTTTTGTTGTTCTGTAACCAAATGCATCTAAGAAATACCCAACATTTTTCAATACACACAAACCATCTTTCGCACTGGCTTAATTTAAACCATGTTCATACTGTATAATTTAGTTTTTTCAGAATTAACTTTAATTGATTTTATTATATTCATTTTTAAATTCATTTTTTTTAATACGTTATATACATATTTTTTTTTTTTTTATTTAATTCACAAAACTGGTTACATCTCACGACTTATAAAACAACCTACTTGATGTGAATACAACGTGCAAATATAATATACAAAATGATATACAAAAACAGTCACAACCAAACAAACAACGAAAAATACATAATCACGTCAAAAAACAAAGACCAAAAAAAGCAAAACTACATCTGTTCAAGTTAAAAAAAGAACAACATTTTGGGTTAAGAATACAATTTGTGTAATATTAATTTAGTTGCATAAAAGGAATCGCCAAAAATATCAATATCGTTTCTTATACTATTGCAAAAAGAAAGCATACGGTAAAGTGGCGAGTGAGTGCCTATATTCGTGGAGCATGCAGGCTGGAACAGAGTTTTACGGTTCTGCAACCGGCTACCCAGCCGAGGCACCAATAAGCCAACGTGTTCCAACAATGCCGGACTATCGATAAAATTATTAACTATTTTGAATAAAAACAGTATATCCAACACCTTTCTCCTGGTATGAAGTGCTTCCAGTTTAAAGTGAGACAAACGCGATTCGTAGGAAACAAGATCGCGGCTCTTATTGGCTACATATGTGAGACAATGCAAAAAACGCTTTTGAACTCTTTCCAGTCTAGATGAGTGTACCTGGTAAGACGGGCTCCAGACTTGAGAACAGTATTCCAATATGCTACGGATCAAACACTTGTATATATATAGAGTAACTTGAGGTTCATTAAATAACTTTGTTTGCCTAACAACAAAGCCAGATAGTTTGGAAGATTTCTTTATTATCGTGTCAATATGATATCTGAAGCTTAGTTTACTGTCCAATATAACACCTAAGTCTCGAATATTATCCACTTCACTGACTGGGCTACCATCGATGAAGTATGAGCCCAGTATTGGATTTTTCTTTCTATGAAATTTAATATGGTAACATTTGCTAATATTTAGGTGCATGCTATTATAAGAGCACCAATCGTGAAGACGATTAATATCAGCCTGCAAGGCACGTATGTCATCTACTGTGGTTATGACGCGGTAAAGTTTAACGTCATCTGCGTACATTTTAAAAGATGAACTAAGTTCCTCGCATAAGTCGTTTATAAAAATAAGAAAGAAAACCGGGCCAAGATGAGAGCCCTGTGGAACACCTAACGGTACTTCAAATGTCGTGGATTTATACCCATATAGAGACACGAGTTGTGATCTATTTAACAAATAAGATTCACACCATCTTAACAATGACCCGTGTATGCCTATTTCCGATAATTTATTTATAAGTAGATCATGTCTTACAAGGTCAAATGCTTTTCTGAAGTCTGTGTATATGGCATGAATCTCTTGTTTCCTGTCTAAAGCTTTGGCGATGTCCGTAACATATTCGATTAAGTTTGTAGTTGTGGATTTTTTAGCGCGAAAGCCGTGCTGATTCGGGTGTAGAATTTGATTTATGTGGGCGTATAGCTTACTTTGAACTAATGATTCCAGGATTTTGCCACATGTTGAGAGTATGGATATTGGACGGTAATTATGGACCTTATCAACCTGACCTCCCTTATGAATGGGAGTTATGTGTGCAATTTTCCATAAATTCGGAAAAACACCTGATTCCATAGATAAATTATATATTTTAGTAAGTGGCAAACAAATGTTTGTGGCACAGTTTTTTAAAAAAAGGGGAGGTATAGTATCGGAGCCAGCTCCTTTATTGCATTCTAGCGATTCTATGCACTTCTCAACATCATCAACAGAAAATGAACACGTACTAAAGGAAAGTTGATTGTAAGTATTAGGATTGGACTTTGGAATTGTATTTGGTTTCGTTAAAGATATACTGTTTTGATTGATCTTGTAGACTTCTTGAAAATATTCAGAAAATAAATCACAAATCTCTTGTCCACCTGTTACTGTTTTGGAATCCGCGGACATCTCGTTCGGCATAAACCTACTGTTGCTTTTTTGAGAATTTAGGAATTTCCAAATGTATTTAGGGTTAAATCTTATATTGTGAATAGCAGTGTTTTTAAAAATTTTATAACAATCTTTAATGACTAAATCACAGCGTTTACGAAGTAGGTTGAAACTAATTTTGTCTCTAGGATTACCGTATTTTTTATATTTCGAATGAAATTTCCCTTTTTCTTTAAGTAATTTTATAAGAGACTTACTATACCATATCGGATATTTATCGTTACGACATCTGTGTTTCGGTGTGTACTTTTCGATTATGGGCATTAAGGTATCATAGAAACTTTCTGTCATTTTGTTTACACATTTAATGTCTTTCCACTTACTTGACCAGTTAATTTGACTCAATTCATTGTTAACCATTTCATAATTACACAGACGAAAGTTTAGAAAAGATTGAAGTTTGGGCTTTATTTCGCGAATGAAAAAATTTGTCAGGCGTATTAAGATAGCTGGATGGTGATTATCTAAAGAGACTACTGGTGATAGAACCTCCCCAACAGTCACTTGGTGGGGCCTGTTTGAACAGACTAAGTCCAAAATGCGTTGATTAGAATTAAGAACTGTATTACATATATATGAGATGGATTCAGTGTCTTACAATTTCGCCTGTACACAAAACCTGTTAAAGCACGGATGATCCCATAATTTCAAGTTCTTATAATTTAGGAACCTTTAGGAGAAGATTTAAGAGGTATTTATATAGCTAGAATCATCAATATATTTATTATCAGGTCCAACCAGATGTAATTGAAGTCAATCATTTGCTTGTAGTTATAAAATATTTTTATGAAATTAAATATTGTAATAATATACAGAATAAAAGCCCCGGTACATTTAAAATAATATTTGTTATGATATTTCAACACGTAAATACGTTCTTAAGGAAAATATTGTATCATAGGTGTATTTTACTTTCATATATAGGTATAATGTTTGTCGCACAATAAGGAAAACACTTCATGTGTCATTAATGCATAGGCGGAAAAATTATTCAGTATTGAAAAAAGTTACTTAAGCTACGTAAAACTATGCAACCGGACAATATACTTTTTACATTACCCGGAAAATCCGTTGAAAACCGCCGAAATCATTCTGATTATGCCCGCGAAGTGATTTATTATGTAAAATTCTAAAGCAATATGTGTCAACGTTGTTCTTAAAAGTACGGATGTGTTTTGGCTTCATGACAAATATATTTAGTACGGAATTAAAAACGAAAATATAAACAGGCACCGACAAGACGCTGAAATAAATGCCTTGATTCAGAAATTGGTATCTGGTAAATTAAAATTACTTAATAAAAATCGTGACTAAGTTTTATCGATTACTACTCTACTATATTTAAGATTTGTCGTAGTTATCAAATATAAAAATAAATAGTTTTTTTTTTGTATCATAAATGGTAAACGTAATCAAACATATAGCTTAAATTTATTTTTGTATATTTATTTAATAGTATGTCTATTTATATCTTCTATTTGAGTCTCGTATTAGAATTATATCGATGTAAATGAGCCTTTAAGTAATTTCAAAGAAAAAACTGCAATGATTTTCAAAGGACAAATGTTTCGAATTTATATAGTAATACGCCAAAAACAAAATTTTTAACTATTTGTAATATTATTGAGATATGTGTTAGGAATGTATTTACTATCATTTTAATTTATTGGTGTATACAAAATTTTTCTATTATTGTAAACCGAAATTATATCGAAATAATCTATTTTGCAGATGCAGACACTAGTTTTCAAACTGAATATCTCCAACGAGGTTTAATTCAAAAACTTTAAAATATTATATTTAAGTCTACTCGATATGGAAACAATGAGGATAATTTTGAGGTGATGTCTTAAGCGACGTCTGCAAATTATGTACGTTAGCGAAAACGGGTTGCAACTTCAACGCTCGTCATCTCCATATTATTATTTCCTTGAATTTTGTAGTAGCTCCATTTAAAACTCGAAGAAAGACTATACTCTTAATCGTACTACCTTCAAAAATAATTTCACTTAAAGTATGCGTAAGCACTTCACTCGCTTAGTCACCCCTTTAATTTCGGCAAGGTGCATAAAAAACGTTTTTCGGTCTTTAACCGTCGCCGGTACCGAATTCCAGCGTGCGTCTGAAAGACTAATTTGTTTTGAATTTGAAATGATTTGTGGATCTCCGCTGAGTGTCCAATGACACGCTCAAACGCACTGCCGCCCGTTTATCCTCATTCATTCACTGGCGGTTGGTTTTGGTTTTATTAGATATAAATTATCTGTGCTTAAACATGTGTCGGTAGGGATTTCTTTCACATTGAAATATTCTCTTATGTCAGTTATGATATAAATAAATATAATTAGTTTTATGCTAATTCCACCATGATTATAACATAACATTTATTGAAAATTGCAAACATTGACGTAGTCCCAAACTAACTTGCGTTTGTATAGTATATACCAGAGGCGTACATCCTATATAAAGCATTTTCTCGTTATATACTTGGGCATGTAATATATATATATATATATATATATATATATATATATATATATATATATACATATATATACATATATAAATATATATATATACATATATATACTTAATATATATACATATATATAAATATATATACATATATATACTTAAATTTAGATTCAATTAGGACTCTCACACTGCTATTTTGGTACACGTCAGATTTTAAGTCAATATATTTATGAAATGTCTAAGTACCACAAGATAATGCTATTATGCCTTGGGATGCACGCCACTGGTATATACTTAAATAAATATATACATTCATAACATCATGATTATATATTAAGAAGCGTTTCGACATATTACATCTACCGTGAGTTCAGATTATGGAATTGTTTCAAGCATCATCTTAACATATCTCCTCGTTTAGATGATTAGATCCGAGCTTTAGGGACCCGGCATTGTCTGGTAAAAATTTATTGCCTTCCGCTCTTGGGGGTTAGTTTTTTAAAAACATCGAAATATGTGTTCTTTTTCTAGCCATCCACAACCATCTTTTCTAGTGCTTACTTTAACATTGACGATATTTCAAACAATCCTTCAAGCTATATGGCTCCCCCTTAGGGGTGAAATATAAATAAATACGCCCATTGTTTCTACGTCATAGAAACAAGCAAATATAATAAACATGTTCTTAGCTTCAGTTATTATCGGCTCTACGATGATAAGTCAGTCAGGGCAAATTTTCATATATGTATATATATGTACATACATATATCGATTTTAGGAAATGTATGAAATTATATTTGAATATCTAATGATCCATAGTATAACACGTAGGGGTTCATAGGTTACATCTAGACTCTATATAGTCGTAAACGGTTTCATTACACTGTACTAGACACAATGTAAAAAAATATATATAGTAAAATAAAAGTACAGTAGTTAGGTGAGTTAAATAAAAAAGCCACTGTAGTTCTTAAATTATAGTAGTTTTTACACTATATCTTTATAGCGTGTATTTCTAACTTCATAGGTGCATTCCTCTTAAAAGCGTCCTAGAATTAAAAATAGGCTTTGAGATAAAACTGCAGGGAATTTATATAAAAAATAAAAAAAATAAATTTTTATATTTATAACAGTAGTTAAGATGGTTTGGTGTCACAGTTGCCGTAATAAAGCGTAAAAATTCTAGCCACTATAATTCAAATAAAGATTTTTTTCTTTTAATATTCTAGTACAACGAAAATAAACAACAGTTAAACGAACATTAAAGAATTTTGTAAATATTAACTGTAGATCATTGCGAAATTGTATGTATTCTCTATATGTATGCATTAGAGTAATAATAATAAGGGGCCGTGTTACTCGATGCAGTTGACAATCGATATTCCGGAAACGGAAGCGATGAGGTCATTGGACTGTAGAGTCAATGTCAGCGGCTATACCAAGATTCGGCGAGAATAAGGGTGCTCACCGGCTCGGGGTAGTAGGGTGCAACCACCGGGAGTAACGACCTGACTGGGGTCGTCGCCCGACGCCACGCGGTCGCTCGACTGAACCGACCGATTGATCGAAGCGGGACAGCACTACCAGTGCCCTCGCAGTGTAACTACCCCTGAGTTTAATAGAGCAAATAGCACTTTATCCCACTAAAGATAAGGTTTGATTCCCTTTGATTATGTAAACGTGATGAGGCTTTCATGTACAGCGACGAGGTGGTAGTTCACGCACACACGCGTGTAGAGGGAAGTAGTTTTGCTCAAAATATTGATTTTTCCGCGCGGATGCGTATGTGTGTGCGTGTGTAGATAAGTGTGCGTGCAAGTCTATTTTGAGTAGAGCACGTGGTTTGGTTGTTGCCTGTTGACATGCGTTTTTATTTTTACGACGGTATCACGAGCCGGCGGTTAATTGAATTACATCATTACATTGGAAGTGATTTCTAGGATTATGTTGTTTTTATTCTATAGATGTTAGAGCACAGATATCTCTCCGTTTATTTGCTTTACATTTTTTAATACTCGAGAATTATTTATGAGACTTTTTGATGCTAATCCTGAGTTGTGCAATAACATACATAAACATAAGAATTTCTTCCGTACTTTCTTTTGATTAAATATAAAAATAGTCCAGCTATGGTGACTTGGCTTGCCTGCGTGTAAATAATATATATACGTATTCCTTGAGGATTGATTTTCCAAAAACGAAGATACACATATATTTTCATTTCTAAGCAAAAATCTGAATAGCATTTTTCATAGAGCTTATTTCAAAATCGACGAATCTTCAAACAAAATTTCGGTATTATTTTTATTCCTTGCGAGTTAATCATAATAATAATATATCGCCAGGCTATATCCCTTACGAAGTGAGCAGATATACATTAGTGGCTGTATCCACTTTGTGCTTATATTTCGTGCTCAATGTGACCAGTAGCGCAGCTGATTGCCGTTCTCAAGGCACTTACACAAGACATTTCTGTTAGATACCATTGCCGTTTTTATACACTAGTTTTAGACCAAAATAGTGCATTTAATTTGAGTTTACTATCATTACGACATCACTTGGGCCAATTTGATTCTGACATCCTCATTATGTACGAGTTAGTTTTATTGTGGCTGTGGTGAATTAGAAGCCGGTATCCATGCGCGGCAACGCAATTGGTCGTAGGTTCGTATCCCGTCACGTATCTCTGAGTTATTCCAGATTAAGTACGGATTTTAGCACCACTTGTTCACCGGTGAAGGAAACCAATATAAGGAGATATGCATGGCAATTGAAATGTCATGTGTAAATGCCCTGAGAACGGCAATCAGCTGCGCTACTGCTTACGTTGGGCACGAAATATGAGGAGTCTAATTTCAAAACCCACTATAAAATATTTTTTTCAAATCCAATAAATTTATAAAAACTTATAATTCATCTTTAACTTAACAATCACAATCACATTCTTATAAGATATTTTAATTATTATTCTAGAGTGAAAAAACCAAAAAAGAAAAAATCATATATAATGTTTGCTTTGATAAATACATTTCAAATTACTATTAGGACTATTAAGTTATTTTGTACGAAAAATCGTTTTAGCGGGTGTTGAAATTAGACGTCTCATATACCTAAGTACAAAGTGGAAACAGCCACTAATGTATCTATCTCTTTACACCCTATAAGAAATGGCTATAGCGTGGCTATATGTTATTATTAGTTTTAATTTTTTTTATCATTGTGTATGTGTGTTTGTGGTATAAATGAATGTTTCGTTTCGTTTCTTTCTACGACATTCGAAAATGAAGACAACGTAGCTATCTAAATTAAAAAGTTTGTAAGTTTCCCAGACAGTCTTTTTACAGTATATCTACACTTATAACGTGTATATAGTTGGCTCCGTGCTTCTTTCCACTTATAAGTTATACATATATTAATACACACATCGGTTCCCAGGACTCACTCACACTACATCCTAACTTTACCCTTGATTTTGCCAGCTCAAGGTCTCTACCCTCACACCAGTCTTATTCACTCCTTTACCGAGCCGTATCAGTCCATCCTACTCTAAAAAGCGGACGGTGCCGAATTTTAACGACTTGGAGACAGGGTCGACGACCTTTAACGCCACACGTTTTGGTAAATAAACATTGTTATTATATAACGAAAAATATTTAAAATATATCATATTTTTTACTACAAAAATTATTTGAATTCAATCACTAAGTTATTTTTTCTAATTATTTTAAAACCTTAAAATTAAAGTATATTTAAGGACTATAGACTTATAATTACTTCAACATATAAATTTAAAACTTGAATGAGAAGAGTTTTTTACTTTCTGCATGCGATAAAATCTTTTACTATTTTCGTATTCAATATTTTGTGCGATAATCGCCTGTGTGCGGGTTTTAATGAGAACCTGAATAAGATTTTTTTTTAAATGACATATCATATGACGTATATCCTAATAGATGCGGTAGATGCGTTGACTAAAAACTGTAAAGATATTTAACACTTAAAAATGTAAAATAATCCGAGAAGGAAATCCTCGAAAAAAACTGTTATTTCGCCCTAATATTGTCGTTGATAGTCGTAGAAATATATATTAGATATTGGTGTACTAATAAACGTATTAACTTCAGTAAATAATAGTTTACTTGAATAACAATTAGAGACAAAGATTATTAGAATTTATTATCAACATTATGTCACAACAAAATTATTCTCGGCAGAAATATTTTAATTTGTAACACTATTGTATGTTAATAAGAAAAACGATTTCCTCATATTTTCAATTATGGAATAATTGAAACTATAGCAACTCTAAATATAATTAAACGTCGCGATGAGTGATCATAAAAGGAAACCAATTATAGTGAAAAACAAATTGAACTCCACGACGACAGCCGCAGTTTTGATTACGTGACGATATTGCAAGTGCAAAGGTTGCCGACCTACCCCCCAGAACCTACGCCAACACTGCATCGATGCACCCCAGACATCTAGCTATCTAGACAGCTAGATGTCTGGACTATGCCACCCTGGCGCACACTACTCTCTTTTATGTGCGAATGTTCTGGCTGTCGGCGTAGAGCAGCCTGTGTTTAACCAATACTTGCTTTCCCCTAAGTACAATCCGTACACTAGTTGTACAGGTCAAAGTAATGTAATTAATTACTTAATAATAATCATTAAATTTGTTAATTTATTTATTGTATATAAACTGTGTGATTATACTTTTTACAAGGTTAAGTTAATTAAATCACTAACATAGTCTTATACATGATTAATAAATTCTAATATGGCAAATCAAATTGATTAGTCAATAATTTTCTTTATATTAATACTTGTATGTAAAGCAAAAACTTTGTACCCGTTTTTATGAAAATTGCTCCGACGGAGGAGTATGAAATTTAGCACACTTTTAGTTTATATACAGACGGAGTGCTATTTGTTAAAATAATGCATAAAAAATTATTAAATCAATAAAAAAAACATTACATCCACTATCATGCATTTGATGTTTCACAGCATATATTCTCTTTTGATTGTGGTTATGGTCTGTGATAACATTGAGAATAGATTAATATTGTTTGTCTTTAATATTATTTGTCTATAGTTTTATTAAATGTCAAACCTAACCATAATTATGCTTTATATTGTAATGAAAATCATTTATTACAATATATAATATTAGTTATTTTAAATTAGTTATAGCCAAATATCGACTACTGGGCGACCACTAGTCAATATTAATATTCGTCAGTATCCAGTATATAATTTTGTTCTTAGAATAATTATTATCAGTTTGTTAATGTATTAAAACTGTTAAGAGAAGATATTAATTTAGAAGAAGCAGAGATGGGCAAAATGTAATCAGAGTAATTATTACAAAATGTAAAATTATTTTTAATTTTGTTGCTCTGTAATCATGATAAAATCCCTCCAAACATTAAGGAATCATAAATGTGTATGCGATTGAGGATTCTGTAGTGTTTAAAACATAGATGAGCAAAATGCAAGCATATTAATGATGAAAAACGCAAAATATAATCGTAATCGTTTTGTATTAATCTGATTACATTTTGCCCATCTATGTTTAGAAGTGATGTCAATAAAATTCTACTATCTAAAGTAATTTATGGTTTATTTTTAGTAAGTATAATATTTGATTTATAGTGATTAGTTTGTTGTATAGAATAATATCTTCTTGTATTGTGTTTTGAAATTTTACTACGAGATGTTCTTCACTTTACTGTAAACTAGCATTACATATTAAATATTGTACATACTGTGGTGCCCTATAATTGTGGGGCCATATAAATATATGTTCTATTTTGTGTATCATGGTTCTTTTATCTTACTCAATGTCACAGATGTTGGGTACCCAATTATGTATTATAAATAAATAAGATAATTAAGAGTGGCAGTCTGTAAATGGGCCATAATTATCATTTGTTAAAAGGAGCTGTTGTTAATTATTTTATTTATATATAATAATATTTTTTATACAGAAATTATGATCAAATGTATAAGTTACATATTATATTAATTTATTGTGTAATAAGGTTTATTTTGCAAGTAAATCTTTTTGCATGTTTTAAACAAATACAATTAAGCTTGCTTTATTTCTTGGACGATATTGTTAATATTTTTCACTACAAATATTTTATATTATTACTGGTACCTACTAAATATTATCCATAAATTAAATCATAGCGTCAATTGTTATTATAATTCATAAGTGCTCTTTAAAACGATACCTTAGGAAAAGTAAACATACTTGAACCCAATAACGCTGTCATCAATTCACTTAAACTTTTACTGCGTCTTAAAGTTTACAAGAAGTTAAAAAAACCTCGTAACTCAATTTTTATACTCGTAAAAATGTCATAACACGGTGTTAGATATATTGAGAAACTATTAAATACGTGCTTTCTATGTAATGGACAACGTGTTAAAGAATACCTTACACAATTTGATACTGCCTTTGTTGTCCTTACATAAAAAAGAAGTAATTATTTGAGTTTGGAAACAATGTTAAGTTAAGCTTCTAGTCTGCATTTGTAAAGCCGATATTTTTAACTACAATTTCGAGTTAGTGATAAGTTGATAGAGCTATTAAAAATCTGTTTTACCAGATCGCACTTTTCCGTTCTTTCTTATACCGCTTTCAAATATTTATAATACATAAACATGTCTATCATTTCTAAAAATCACCCAATATCAATCGAGTGTGTTTGACTAAACCTATCCCAACAAATACCAGTGCCGTCGCACTGTCAGACCTAGGTCACTGTGTGCGCTTCTTGTATGCACTAGACACACACCCACTCATCCGCTGAATGTACGCGGAGCTCTATTTGTCTATAGGGATGGGGTGTGGTGGTGGTACAGATATATTTTATTCAGACATAATACATATTGAATTTACAAGAGTACTTCAAGGGGATAGGATTTCAATTAATTTTCATATTAAACGAATTATTATATATTTAGTAAGTCATCTTCAACTTTACAGACGTTATTATAGTAGAAAAGGGAAAAGAAATTATATGTACTCACTCTCTCTGTTTCTCTACGTGGCATTGAAAATAAAAGTATTGGATATTTATTATGAAGTCAGGAAATATAACCTTATCATTCTAAAAATAGTAACTGGTGCCTATAAATGATTGTAACATTACCATTATACTGCCGACCTGGAAGGACAAAAAATATTTCAGAAACCATGGATAGATCTACACAATACAGATCTTCGTTCAGAGCTACAAATAGATAAGAAGTTCAATAGATATAAGCCTTACTTGCTGAATAAAAGTTTCTAGATAAATATAATTTGAAAACTTTGCCATATTTACAAATACATAACAAAAAGGAACGGACGTAGACGACAAATTTGACTCCACCGCACTACCTCTCTGCTCTAATGTTTACAGCACGCTACCAGTAATCTTGCAAGAATCAATAAAGGAAAGAAGATAATCAATCAAATCAAGAAAATCACTACAAGGCTAAATAGCTCTCAGAGTTTGACGAGTAGACTACGTGTCTACGGCGTAGCATTGCTACGAAATTCGTAGATCTTCCGTAACTAACAACAGTTTTCTTTATCTTCCCTTTACTTTGTTTTATATTTTATGTCTTTTTTTAATGAGATTTAAATGTAACTATTTAAGTACACATTTCATGAATCAAATTATTTAATAATTTTATTTTAATATTTATTAATTCTTATTTAATATGATATCTATTAAAATATATCAAAGTGAATTCATGTATGTTATATTTTCTTTACTAATTATTCAATTAATGTTATGTATGAAGCTTTTTGCCAATACAACAGTGATCATTCATATTTAAAAACGCCATTATGCGGCGAGAAGCGGTACTACTCGTTCGATATTTCAACACTAGATGGCAGCGGTATCATAAATTTGCAATAATTGTCTTGAATGTCTGATTAATAAAAGTTTTAATACGTTTCATGAATGTAATAATACACTGTAATAAACATGCACATAGCTATATATACAAAAAGAGATCTTTCTAAGATGATTATTTAGTAAAAGCAAAAGTAAACAATTTGTTTCCAATATAAAGAAAAGTATAACTTAATGGACGCGTTTTATAAAATAAATACTAATATTAAGTATTTTCGAAAAAAATCACATATTTTTAATATATTACATATCACATGTAATAGCTGGTACACCTTAATCTAATCATTAAATATACTGATACTACAGTTTCTACAAATATAATATTGTGTCTATCATGCTACCGTTTTGACATATATTCTGGAACTCGTTCAGAGAATCCTATGCTAGGATCGCTACAGGTTCGCGGTATGATGACTAATTATTTTCGGGCTGCATGCCAGCCGACAGAGTGAAATTTGAATATGTAGGGCGACAACAAAACAAAAATGGCTTATCTCGCGTTGCTTTATATATTTTTTGTTATCTTTAAGAGTTAACTGACATATATCCCACATTTTTATATTAATTATAAGTACACAAATTTCACAAATAATAACACAAAAATAATGAAATTACATAAAAATATATTTATTGTTTTATAAATTAAAATAGTTTTATATTTTTATTTAACAATTCTGAATGCTGCTGAACAATAATAATACAATAGTCATAAATTAATTTATTATATTTAAAAATAAAAATTTTCTTCGTCAGGTATACATTTACAATTGATATTCTCTTTAATTTTCACACTGTGCTAAGGTTTTATGGTTATTTCGAGAATCATTACATTTACCGGTATATACTTAAGAATACTCATTATATAAATTATGCGGAGTCTAAATACAAATATGAGTACACTTTTTACTTTATTTGAAAGAAGTCGTTACTGATAAATTATAACAAATGTCGACGTGTGTTCGAACATAAAAAATAATTATACGAAATATGAGTTCGATTAAATTTAGTAATCACGTTGTAAGCTGAAATTAATATACATATCACACTGTTTGGCGTAATATTTAATACAAATGTTTTTGGGTTAAATATGGAAATCTTTTTTGGATAAAACTGTCATAACCTCGTATCTCTGTCGAGATCGTGAATTTATTTAATGTTGCATCTGTTACCATTTCATAAATATTAAACAATTATTATTTTGAATGTAAGAAATTTGTATTAGACCGCTTCTGACATAACTCTGCAACTGTTGCACGATAATTATAGTTGTATTTATTATATTTTATTTATTATATTATATTTATTATAGTAGTGCCGTTTGCCATCTGCAGCGTCTCCCAGGATTTGACCTTTAAAAGAGCAAAGCTGTAACCACATATATTATAAGTCTTTTAAAAATGCTTCTTTACACTATATAAATATAACTTTATTTAAGTAGTAAATACAATATTTTCTCTTGCGGTAAAACTGACCGGCCGCGGTAGGTAGCCCAACAAAATTTTCTAGAAATAAAGAAAAAGAAACTGGAAGTAAAGACTGAAGAATATATTGTCTGTGTCTATTAAGAAAAAACTATTTTTTCAAGATAGACTTTAATAATACAGTTACATGTAAAAATATCTGCTGTAAAATTTCTTAAGCTTTATCACGTTCCGGGAGCACGCTTCGCGCAAGGCGATCTATCAAGATAACCCAATTTCTATGGGAAATGTGTGCGAGGAACATACATTTCTAAATCCAGTATGTAACACTTGATAAAAAGTATTGCATAAAATTGACATTGCCTATATTCCGAGTTGAACGTTGGGAAATAAAAAATACTTTACATATTTTAAAGTCTATTACAGGCTTTTACGGAACATTTTAGCCATTTGTGTGAGCATTCACTTAGATATTTTTATAATCCAGTCCAAGTGATCCGGGTAATGCCCAGTTTTTTAATATTCAAATGAAATTAAAAACACAACTAGTGATCAAGCAGCCTAGGTGCTTAGTGATAGAGATAGAAAGGCTTAGATTTATGGAGTCACTTTGACTTTTCTTAGACTATACTCAAACATTACATATACTATGACTTAATTAATATAGAAATATCTGGTTAGTTACCGACTTTCTCAGGCGGAACTTGTCTATGTGAATACTTAAGCTTTACTCAAGTTTCTTTTATATTATATATTCAGTTTTTTTGTCAAAGATGTACTTATTTCCTGGTCAAAGACCAGTAAAGTAGACCAGTAAGAAAGGAAGGTTAACCTAAGGTTTCTGATTTCATTATTCGGGAGATAAACTAGCATTGTCAATAAAGAAGATTCAAATTAATGTGATTGAAAGTCTATTTTTTTTTAAATAGTGATTTATTTTACATCATGTAGTAATACAGCAATTACGGTAGCGGGACAATTACGAGTTAAATTACTTAGTGTATAAGACAATTGTGGGAGTTATAGGTATTTCTGTAATAAAATTCTTTAAGTACGCAAAATATAACCTACTGAATTCGTATAAATATTTATCTCGCACGTTAAGCTGTAACGTTTCAACGTACGCAATATGGCGTTGTTTTTCATTACAACAATTCGGGCGTCGTTATTGAGGGCACTTCAG
The DNA here is from genome assembly GCA_036320925.1 of Automeris io. NCBI lineage: Eukaryota > Metazoa > Arthropoda > Insecta > Lepidoptera > Saturniidae > Automeris > Automeris io. Next base: position 4,011,880 of record JAUDJH010000024.1, read on the forward strand.
TTCACAGCGGGTTCTAGGACAGTCTGTCGCAACGAAGTTCGGACCGCTGTTATCTGCGGCAGTATCGTGATAGGTATTTTGTCACTGTATCAAGTGCGCATTATACACTGTTCACCCAATTTCTGTAGATTGCTGCTAACCTCCTTAAAGATGACCTAGACTGCGGTTTTTTTCTTTGTAAACAAGAGAACATCGCCCGCAGTTCAGACGAGCGAATTATTTTTTGTACTATTTTATTTTTTTAGTCTAGACATTTATTTATACATTCACCAAGCGGTTAGGTAATTGTGGCCTTCTCCAAGTCGCGTTATAATTTGCAACTACGTGTATTTGAGATTTTATTATACATTTAATTGCGTTTTTAATGTATTATTTCAATAGTTATCAGGTATAATCGCGTATATTTTTATTGTGTTATTAAGTCGTGATGGTAGAAGTCCCATGCTCATGAAATTCTGCTAACATTGCTCCTGTTGCATAAATACATTACATAATCAAACTAAGCGCCCTTTTCGCTTTTATTACAAAACGAAGTTTATTAACATTACGGGAGGTTACACAGTGCTACATAATTGTTTTTACAAAATAATTTATTTTATATACATACATGTAAAACTATATTATGTAATAGAGAATTTATACTATTTCATTCTATGAGAAGGCCAATTATTTATTGATTAGGACTACCGCACCTCAACTATTTATGGCTTACTGAAAGTTTAGAATTTACTGATATGTATGCGTAAAGTTGTAATACAAAAGATTTTTAGTTGGTGTTTCATTGTCCAGCTTAATTCGTAATGTACAACACTTACTACAAGTTGCTCACGACAGTGGAAGAAAATCATAAGTGTAATTTCATATTCACCTATTTTGTGATCCTTTACTTCTCGTATTGAGCAACTAAAATATGTCGGCAACGCAACCCATATTGGTGTCAGCATGGTAGTGAGCCAAATATATTTCAGGAATTAAGGAATAAGTATAAAATTTTAATACAATCATAAAAATATTCTTATTAAATCATAAAGTTAGTAATTGCAAGCATAAAATATACTATCGATTTAAGTGTGGTCGTGGTGATCTCTTGAGTCAACGGTGGCGGCCCTGACCCACATAATAATTTAAAATTTACTATCTCCAAGATATTTTAGATGAATATTATTCTGAATAAGAATCTAAATGGAGATTATTTGACTCCTAATATCATCAGCATTACTGGTAGTTAACTATAGAACGTGTAATAGAAATAGAAAAGTTGTTTGTGTGTGTAAATTGCTCTATGTTGTTGTTGTTGTTGTGTGCAATAAATACTTTATACTGCCATCTCTTTCGTACTCGACATTTCAGTGATAGCTATGGCCTTGTCTAGTCGCATCTAATGCTGGCGTTAGTCTGTTTACACTGAAATAATATATTGGCAAGTAACTTGCCATTTAACAATTTTTACTTTAACAGTTTTTAGATATTACTTTAACATTCTTTTAGATATTACTATACTGATTTATAGCAACCAGGATAAGGGCATTTGTTTATATGGAATACATAGAAGCAGAAATTATTATAATTTTTAATAGATTTATGAAGCCCATACAAAACAAGACTAACTGTATGACTCATTGGATTTGATCAATAAAAATGAAACAATATAATGTACCGTAAAAACAATGTTCCGACAAAGCAAATTATGAATACATTCAACCATAATTCTATAGGTATTACAAAACCAACTGTAAAATACTATGTTAAATTTTCAACAAGCGTTCATTGTATGTCAAGCAAGCTAATTAAGTAGGTTCTACTATACTTGTACATAAGGTATTTGTATAAACAGGTGTTTATGATTAAAATTAAGTTTTACGGTCACTAGCATTTATATTATTACACACGGAAACAAATATTATTCTTATATTGAGTGTTTTATTTTATTATTTTTTTGTTTCAGGTGAGTATCATATTTTACAAACTAATCGCAGATTTATTTGAGCCAAAGGCCGCGACTTCTAAAGAACATGGATGTAACACAGGTGAAATAATATTTTACTATCGCCAATTTTTAATTACTGGATATACCACAATAGTATTTCTTGTTTTACTTAGTTTAAATATTTTCTTTATGTTACTCAAAAAATTTGTAATGCATATTTCACATTCAGCAGATATATTGATAATAGTTATTGGGAATATATATTATTTTGTTTATTTCCAGTTATAACTGACTAATATATTTTTTAAATATCGATGTGCTTAGTAGTGTACATCAAATAAGAAAAGCCGGTATGGTCTGATCTATCATAAAGTCGATATTTTGTGGCCGACGTTTTTTGAAAAAATGCTTTTGTATCTTTTTCCACTGTATTGTTTTGTGTATCTTGTTTTGTTATCTAGCCCACTAAAATTAAAAAAAGTCATGTCAGCAGTAAGCTAAATATCCACTACATGACTATATTCGACTAATATATTAGTTTTCCGAATTTTCTTTTCAAACTAGTTTGGTATTTAAAAGACCAAAAATATCATACATTCAAATTCACATTGAAAAATATAGATTAATCAGAGATGTAAGTCTAGTAAATTTTTCCACTCAAACCTCTGACATCTGACTTCACGACTGACTGAGTCAAATCAAGCATTTCAAGGCAGTGATTGGACGAGTAGACTGGAACGCTAAACGATCCTTATGTCCCTGTGGCGAGTGTTGACTGAGCCGGAGTGTTGACCGGTATGTAGGTTACACTGCGCGAACCAACCGCCGCGTCCCGCACTCCTCTCTTCAGACCCCGCGCACCACGCAACTACTTCTATGACCTGTGCACTTTTAAACTAGAAAATGTCAGATGCACATTTCAGGACTGTAGGGGCGTTACGCACACATGGTTGATGATACCTTTTTAAGTACATAGGGGCTGTTTACCCCTTGCCTTACGATGAAATCTCGAAGAATAGTACGTGTGCAGACAATTAAATTAAGCGCAAAGTAAACTCGTAAAATATTTCAAATAGAAAAATAACGGTTTATTAAAAAAACTTAAAACCGTTATCTATACTAAGGTCAATTTAGCTAGAATATAAATAAGACCAAGTGCAACAATAATAATATTTTTTTTTTTTTTACAAGTTTAAAGAAATTCATGTGAAAAAAAATACTGCGAGCGACGCCCGTCAAATTCGAATTTAGTACAGAAAATCTTGACGGGCGAGGCCCGTCATTTTCACTCAAGGGGTTAAATAACCAGATTGTACCATATCATATTTTATCTATATTGTTCCGAATGGATCCTACGTATAAGGGCCGAAGTGAACATTTCACATTATAAAATACCAAAGTAAAAATAAAACCATACATGTGGTTTAGGTTTTATGGTTTTAGAATAGGGGACGGCATTAGTTGTTACAATAAAAAAAAAGAAAATAAAACTTTTTATAAGATTTTAAACATGTACAGTTACTTCCACACTAATTTTCTTAAAACAACAATTCATAACGGATTTTCTTTTCTAAACTGGTTTCTCAGATTGACTACATTACACGTAATGGAAAGTATCGTGTAGTCCAAAAACTACAGCGATTATTACGGTTTAGATTATCGAATCTCTTTAGGAATATGCTGTCCACATGCCGGCTTACATATACCCACGACAGAATTTCTCTATATATGTGAACAACTGGATGTACACAGGCTGATTTCGTAAGGCGACAGTTGCGACCACTTCTGGTGGAGTAGCAATTGTTGCTTATGAAGGGCAGCAACATAAGAGCGAATGCGCCGTAGAACATTGAAGGAAAACAAAAAAAATGCTCTTTTTTACACTGGTTCTCCGTGGTGTAATTACTACAGCACACCTGTTATAAAAAACAGTGTAATCCATAAATAGCAGCGACTATGAAGGCAGGAGACTCAGGAGGCAGTTGCCGACGTCTAACCGGCCCACACTTACCACGATTATAGTTCTGTAGGTATAAGAACAACTGGACGCTTACAGGCTGATCTCGAAACGCAACAAGCCTAAGTATGTCACTATGACGGTCTTTGCACTTGTATACTGTCTGATGAGCTGAATCCGAAATGCGACTGGCTGAGGCAAGTCACTATAGTGAGCTTTGAATCGATGCCCTGTGGTGGCGACATACTACAGCGTGAATACTTCTTCATGAGCATTTCTTCTTCAATGCTAACCGATTACCATCATCCCATAAAATATGGAAAAAAATTAATAAAAACATTAAAACATCCCCTCGTCTCAATTATGTATTTATTTGTAACCTATTCATTGGGACCCTTCCAATGAGCTTAAACACGATATTTTTGCTGCAAATTAGCGAAGAATTGAGTATCATATAGCTTCAAATTATGCTGCAACATAAGGATTTTTCAGCATGTCCTTATTAAGCGGGCCCACAACGTCAATATAAAAAAAGGATGTTATTTTAATTTAAATTAAATAAATTGGATGTGGGTGTGATCCACAGCATTATAGCGGTGCCACTAAAGCAATTACCGAAATGCTATGGAAACTGTATCAAAGGTTTTATTACATTATATTAGGCTATGATGAGGCTAATATAACAGTTGGAAAGGCCCCTAATATATTATATATATATATATTTTTTAAAAAACCATTAGTGTTCAAGTTACTATATTATTGTAATATCGTTGGTTTCACAGGGTACTAAATTTCGTATCGATTAAGCCGATAAAAGTGGTTACGTAGCTTAACAGCTAGAAAAGAGGGGCTTATCTTCATGCAGCTGATCACATTTTCTTTAATTATAGCTTCAAACACTTTTAATCCAATCTCCTTTCAAATAAAGAAAATGGACACTAGCACTAACGTTTGAGTGATTCGATAATACAAGCGAAAATGCATATATAATGATCCACAGATACGACCTTTTTTGGGTCGAGGGTTAGAAATTCGCGATTGCCTGCTTCATCGTCTACATAAATAGTATTTGAATTCAAAGACTGGTGAGAAAAGAGCAACTGTAACACTGATTCGGCTTCCTAATGATGTGCCTAGTAGCTATTAGGTTACCCGCCAAGTATTGTATTTCATTCCTTTCGCTCGCCGTAAACATGGTCAGTAATATTTACAGTCGAATATATTTATTTAGATTTGGGACGATGATTCGGTTCTCCTACAAAAAGTTTATTATTGGACGTAGTCCCACATATTATATTTGTATTAACCGCCTCCCGTGGTCAGTGGGGCAAGTTCGCCGCTTCTTTAAACCCGTAATAAAAATTGAATAAGTTGGCAATCACACACCACTCATAAAAAGAAGATTAATATAACACAGATCTCCCTGGAAACACATCAATATAATAGCACTAATGTCGTATCCTATTAATAGATGTCGGTCTGGAAATCGATTGTTTGTTACCAGTTTTAACGAGTGTAGAGACTACTTTTTTATTATTACTGACAGGCTTGCTTTTGACTTCAATCTCACCTGCTGGAAAGTGATGATGAGGCCGACGACGGAGCGCGCTCACCTAGTAAATACCGATTCACTCGACGTTTGAAGATTCCCATGTCATAAGATGTTGAAAACACAGACGCAGGAAGCGAATTCCACTCCTTGGTGGTTCGCAGTAAAAAGGGGAGGCGAATCGCTTCTTGCGAGCAGCTGGAATGTCATCCACATAAGGGTGCAAACCGGTACAGTGTCTTGTCAATTTATGGCAGAAGGGGGAGGGAGGTTGGGTAGTCTATTGTATGTCTATGTTTGTTATTGAGACAGAAGTTTGTGTAAACTAGTAATAATTCTTCGCGACATTAAATAAAAAAAACCTTCCACAATACAGAATTAATCTTATTCATCTCGCTTCGGTCTAGGCTAAGGTCCGCGCACACTTTTAACGTGACCTTGCAACAATCTACTGCTAATGCATTCATCACACAATCGTTTCACGAGGTAGTTTATAAATAATATTCAACGTAAATATTAGGTCCTTACATATGAAATTGGCGTTTTGTATGGGAGGAACAAAAAGTCGAATATTTTTTAATATAATATATTTAATTAATCAAAGTATGAACCATTATTTTCTATGCACTTTTGCCATCTCATAGGTAGTTCATTGATCCCTTTACTAAAAAAACCAGTCGGACGGGAATCAATAAAATCTTTGAAGGCGATTTGGACTGCCCCATCGGAGTTGAATTTTTTCCCTTGCAAGAAGTTATCCAAATTTCGAAAAAAATGGTAATCTGTTGGAGCAAGGTCCGGGGAGTACGGAGGATGTCTTAGACTTTCCAATTGAAGCTCTTCTAATTTAGTAGCCGTCTGTTGCGCAGTGTGTGGTCTAGCGTTGTCGTGAAGCAGCAGTGGCGTGGAGCGATTGACCAGCCTAGGTTGTTTAGCCGCTAGCTTTTCCATCATGGTTTGCAATTGCTGACAATAGACATCTGCCGTAATAGTCTGGCCAGATTTGAGAAAACTGTAATGAACAATACCGGCACTAGTCCACCAAACGCTTACAAGTAACTTTTTTGGGGTTAATTTTCGCTTGGGGCAGGATTTGGCTGGCTGGCCAGGATCCAACCATTGCGCTGAGCGCTTCCGATTATCGTAAAGAACCCATTTTTCATCACAGGTAATGATTCGGTTTAAAATACCTTCATTATTGTGCCGGTTTAGTAATGTAACGCAGCAGTCGACGCGCGTTTGCCGGTTTGCTTCAGTCAATTCGTGAGGTACCCACCTTTCAAGCTTTTTAATCTTCCCCATTTGCTTCAAGTGAATTAAAACAGTTTTATCACTAACATCGCAGCCTGCAGCTAACTCGGACGTGGTTTGCGATGGATCCGCTTCCACAATAGCCTTCAACTCTTCATTATCAACTTGAGTCTCAGGCCGTCCACGGGACTTGTTCTGCAGGTCGAAATTTCCAGAACGAAAACGTTGGAACCAAAAACGAACTGTGTTTTCTTTTGCAACACGATCGCCATACACATCATTCACCCTTCGAGTTGTTTCCGCAGCACTAGTGCCACGGCGGAACTCGTACTCGTAAATAATGCGATATTTTAAGTTTTCCATTTTGTAAAATGAGTGACGCAAACAGAAAAAAAACAGAAGAAAAAAACAAATGAATGACGATCATCGAAGCACAAATACATGAGTCTATAGCTGTACAAATTTGAATTTGGAATTCCTTACCAAAGAGGAGAAATTTGTGATTAAAGTGGCCAGTACGAAAAACGCCAATTTCATATGTAAGGACCTAATATGTATTTACACATTTATTTACTCTGAGTTATGACTTACGTTTTATGTATACATACATAGATGATGTTTAAAATAATACAAACTTTACGTTCTCTCTAATTACCTTAAAAATGTTTTATATAATGTAATCTTTAGTTTTTATCATCATTACAGTAAAAAAGGAATCCTTCATTTAATACATTCCGTTATTTCCTTTACACATTCCCGTTCTCTTCTCTTCACATTTGCTCTTTATATTTGAAAATACCTCAAAATTATTACTACTGCATTAAATATATATATAAATTCTTTGTAGAATCCATAATTTTTGGTACTTATAAAATATTCTTTTATTAAAAAGCTTAGCCGTCTATTGACCATTAAAATTGTGTATTTTCATGGTTAACCACGTAAATTTTATTACCGAAATAAAATATGAAAATTATTTTTATTTAAATAAATATTGTACATTGCTATTCATTTCCCTAAGCATTAATTTGAGCGTTAAATAATAAAATATGAGTATACTGTTATAACAGATTTTATCTCAAGGTAAAGTGTATAAAATAACGATAACAAAGTGACCATCAATTTAGGAGATCGACAACCGGCCGTGACTCTGTTTGTTATATTAACTATCAAGTCTAAAACTGAAGGATTTCAACGATAAGATGACACAAAATTCACACAAAGAAACCGTAATAAAAACTGTACCGTGCGTGTTAATACGCTATGCCCTATATTCTATATCTACGCTAAATTATTGCATTTCGCAGTGAAAGTGCGCTGGAGTATTCAAGGCCTCGACGCCTGCATACATCGCTATAGAATTCAAATGTGTACACGCTTTCCACAAGTTAAAATTTTCCACAATTTCCACAAATAGAAATGGTTTTTATTATCATAATTAAACTAAAAGCTACTGTCTTTTGTAAAATCAAATTAAAATGACATTATTTTTCGATTTTCTAATACTCGTATCCGTCACTTTTTGACAACATCACGTATAAAATTATGTCTAAAACTAGGCTAATATGACTTCAGCATAAGAACATTTTTTACTTAGTTATTCACTTTTTTAAATTCTTGTTTTAGTGATATATAGTTAACTCAAATTTATAAAGTGGCTTACGTCCTGTTTCAAGGACGATGTCAATTTCTAATACATATCTGGGTAATTTTCCTGAGTGCTATAAAAAAATTGTATTTTATTTTTATTTCTTTGCTAAGACCCTGTTGCAGATATTCTGCTTAATTTTATAATCGCCTTTAGACAAGAGCTTTTTTGTAACCGGGTATAAAAAATAAATGACTCACTGTCATTGAATTCAAGTTATAAACTCAATATTAATTAATTGAACTCAGACTGAACCTGAGACTCTAATGTCCTTAGGTCAGATACTGGCAATTAAGCCATGGATGCAGACAATTTACCTCTACGTGGAATAATTAGAATTGCGATGGGCGAGTCCATAAAAAATACATGACACATTTGGAGATTAGCCAAAACGGCTAATTCGTCCGGGCTTCAGTCAAACAATTTACAAAACGTACAATGATCTCTCCTCATTACTATAAATTACTGCTGAGAAGTGAAAACAAAGACTCACTTTCTAAAGTGCAAGCGAAATGTGGTTCAGTCGCGTTTTCGAGAGCCATAGATCATCTACGGAGAGTATTAACTAAGGCGGATGTTTCGCAACTCTGACACACTGCCGGTGCCGCATCGGCGATGGATCCTAACGGGTTAACTTTCTGATCTAGGCGTTTAGATAAAGTAGCATTCAATCTGCAACAAAGCTTGTAAAAAAGGGCATATTTATTGTAAGGAATTGTCATAACATATCGACATGTTGTTTCGCAAGGATATGTCAATCTCATACATTTTGTACTTGTCTAATAGCGTTGTCGATTATTTTGTATTGTCCCTTCATATATCTCGAAATTTGCTTAGGTAAGCGATAAAAGTCTACTACTTTTTATAGGATTACATAACTGGGTGGTCGGACTATTTATAACATTAAATTCATTATTAAAATAAAGCTACTTATCCGTTATTATTTAATTATGACAAAAATAAAATAGCTTTTTATATAGTTTCATATTTCGTATTTCATATTAGTTAAATCATTCATAAATATATGACAGAATTAGTAATATCTTTAATTAGATATTTAGCTCGAATGCAATAAATAATAATATATCTTCACACTATGCCTTTTTAGGAGGCGCATAGATATATTACTGGTTGCATTAATTTTAAGATTATATGTCGTGCCCAAAGTGACCAGTAACACATCTGACTGTCGTGCTCAGAACACTTACATATGACATTTCTATTAAATGCCATGCAGGTTTTCTTACGATGTGTTCCTTCTCCGGTGAGCAATAGATATATTTACCAAAAGGATTGTTTAAAGCTTTACACTACGATTATTTATTTATTATACGTCGAAGTGAGATAGGTATATTGGATATAGAAATGTAATTACATTTCTAGAAGGAAGAACCGTATTCTGGATGATTGTAGTTAGAAGTGAATTTTTATTATAAGCTTTCAATCCATGTTTCGTGGTCACGTAATATAAAGTCAGTCGAATGCAGTTCTACGCTTTCATCTATACTAATATTATAAAGCTGAAGAGTTTGTTTGTTTGTTTGTTTGTTTGAACGCGCTAATCTCAGGAACTACTGGTTCGAATTGAAAAATTATTTTTGATTGGAATAGACCATTTATCGAGGAAGGCTTTAGGCTATATAACATCACGATGCAATTATTAGGAGCGAAGAAATAATGGAAAATGTGAAAAAAACGGGCAAAATTATTCATCCTTGAGGGCTTGCGTGCGCTGCAAAAACGGTTCAAGATACCAAAAATATATGTATGAAAGAATTATTCCTCTTGAAATGATCTAAAAAAATGTCCGCGACAGTATATGTCTATCTTTTAAGATTAAGTCACTAGAACCGTTTTTATGGTAAACAAATTTGGTCGAAATTAATGGATTATTTGTTAAGAGTTGTATCAACGTAATAATATTAATCTTTATCCAAATAAATGTGTTGTTGATTAAGAGTATTTAATTGTGAACAAAATTGTCTTTGACATCACATAATTTCAATGAACATCTTAGAAGATATTACAAAACCTTACATAGCAAAACAACGTTTGCCGGATCAGCTATAGTGTCTTGATAACCGCGAAACTCGAGAACGGCTGAACCGATTTGACTGATTTCTTTTTTGTTGTGTTTGTTGAAGTCTGGGGAAGGTTATAACAGAGAGAAGATTTTAAAAAATTATCTGAAAAAGTCTAAAAACAACACTTTTCTATATTCTCATACAAAAGATTTGTTATAAGTCAATTTGAACTTTAACACCATAGCATAAAGTTTAAATGTTAGTGGACGGGTTCCGGGAAGGCAAAACAATTATTGAGTGACGTATAAATATTAATGTCAATATTTGTCAATTTTTATACATATAGCATTAAGGCCAGGTTCCTTCAAACAATTTTCAAAAAACAGCCGACAGGCCAATAGCTATTAACATTAAAAAAAAACAATGTGACTTTGTTTTAGAGAAATAGGGCAGAACAAGGTCTGCCGGGACAGCTAGTATTTTATAAAGAATCTGTTTATTGTTATTAATCATCAACAAATAAAAAAACTAGCTACTGTATCGTCTAATTCTTTGAAATGTATATAGTTTATAACTACACTCAACAACAAAATCCGGGTCACTATCCAAAAACGTAATATATTTTAAGTTAAAAAAGCTAGTGTAAGAAATGAAAGGTGAAAGGAGTAAAGAATATTTATTAATATATATAACTGTAACTACAAATAATAAACGGTTCATGAATCACGAGTTTTCTTAATAAGAAAACATTTAGAATTTAACTCACATCCCGGGTAAGGCTAAAAAGTTCTCTAGCCCTTACTTACGAATCGTTAAGCTGTGGAGTGGTCTTACAAGCGTGTTCCCATCATCCTATGATAACGAATCCTTTAAACTAAGCGTGAAAAGATATTTGTGCAGGCCGGCATTATCGCTGCTACTATCGATAAGTTTTTTACTATTGATAATCGTTGTCGTTTTTGGACTGAATCATGCTTACCGTCAGTTACTGCACTGAGTCAAAATAAAAAACAGTTTCTCTTAATGACCCGGATTCTTTTTTCTCGAGTATATTTCATTAACCAGTCATATAATTAATGTCACTAGATTAATACTTTTTTCTATATATATCATTAATAAAAAATTATAAAATTTCATTATTTTATCTATCCTCTAGAACATAACTTTATTTCTAAAACTACTATCATGTTGCGACTTATAGACAAAGAAATTAAAGAAAATCATAAGCATAATTACCAAAATATGACTGCCTTTTATTATTTCTATAATTATTTGTTAATAGATATATTGTTAATTAATTGTTGAAAATTAGTTATGCATGCAGAATGTTTAGATTGCAAAATGAGCTAGAGCCAACCAGATTACCTCCGTGGTCTAGTGGTCAAGGCTTTGACTATAAGTCGCGAAGGTCGCGAGTTCACTCCCTGCTGGAATAAATATAAATTTATAATACATACGGTAAGGTCACGGTTTTATGAATATATTATCTAAATACTAATTAACAAAGACGTTTACGAATTTGAAGGCTCATCAAACTGTTAAAGTGGAGACGGACTTGTAACATTTAGTTGAAATATGTCATTTAAAGCGAGCTTATGTTACACAAATGCGACAAAGAGCGGCTCTGTTTGCCCTAACTGTTGTACCGCTCTGTCTGCTATTGTTACTAAATGTAACAAATCAGTCTCCATCTTTAATATGTTTCTTCATTAGCTAATATCGGTAACAGAATTAATAAATAGCCGCTCTGTTTCTTATATCGCGTTTGTCACTACAACAAATATTTCCCTTTTATTACGAACAAGTTTGAGAGAAAGAACTAATGTATATCTTGTGTCTAAATATCACGGCATGATGTTAGCTATTTTATTTTCGGGCTGACTAATTATAAGTCTGGGAAATCATTTACAGTTTCATCGGATTAGGACGAGCACTGAAAAATGAAAGCGGGTTTTTTATAATTGACAATCATTTTTACTCGTATGAATAATTGTACAAGTTAACAAACTTTTAATATATTATCAAGTATTTGTAAAATTGTGTATTTTGTATGATAAGCATTTGAAAAAATTAACATACTGTCCTAGGCATATAACCAATGCGTGTTGTTTTTTACAGCACAATGATAGTAGCCTGACCGTCTAAATATCGAAACGGGCGCCCAAAATGTATTTGCTATCCACTGCCGTTACCGTGCGGACTTGCACGTACACCTTGTGAACTTGAAATATAAGCCTCGTAGGTATAAACGCGATGTCGGTAGGTATAAAAGTAATATATGAGGAGTCTAATTTTAAAACCCACTATAACATATTCTTTCCATGAATTTTTAAAATTTATAATTAATCTTTGACTTAACAATCACGTTCTTATAAGGTATTTAAATTATTATTCTAGAGTGAAAAAGCAAAAAAGAAAAAATCATTTATAATATTTGCTTTGATAAAACCATTTCAAATTATGTAGTATTAGGACTATTAAGTAATTTTGTACGAAAAATCGTTTTAGCGGGTTTTGAAATTAGACCCCTCATATACTGAGTTAGGTCATATTTTATCTATAAAAAAAACTCATGAAATTTATGTAGCTAACTGCTACAATAAATACACCAGCTCAACCATACTTAAAACAGCACCAGTCTGAACTGAACTAGTTCTTCAAAATTGAATGAAAATAAAAACTAATTTAATTTTAGGTAGCATAAAAATATAGTAAAAAGCTACTCGAAATATATTGAGAGTATCATCCATTTAGAATTCGTTGTTGTTTAAATGCCACCCACATGCCGGATATATTGGTGGAGCCTTCAGGTACATCGACGGAACTTTATAAATTGGTTATACTATATTGTATTTGCTATTATGAATATTTGGAGGAACTGAGTTTGGTATGTCTGATCTCAGTAAAAAAGGGAGATCCAAAAGTCTTTATATAATAGTTTGCATAAAATTGTTATCATTGTTGGCATTTTTTGTAGTATTATGTCAAAACAAACCTAAACCAAAGCAGATAAGTAGGCACAATGGCTCTACCGTACGAACTGTAGACCCTTTTTTGTTAACATATAAAAGAGATAGCAATATGATCAAAAGCATATTAAAATTATTTATGTTAAATGGAAATCGCTGCTGTTTCTTTTCACATTAGTGATCCTTATTTGATATCAATCCTGTTTTAACCAACGATTGACGAAATACTTATAGTTGATATCATAAGGTTCTATAAGGACGTAAGGATATTATTATAAGAAAAGTAAGTAAAACTTACCAGATTGTGAGGTATAACTTTAATAGTAACAATATGCGTGCAAAATGATAATTTCTTTTCGTTTTAATGGAGTACATTTGTAAAATACTTATGTTACATATTTATTTATATAATTTAAAAAATGTGCTATTTTCACAAAAAAAGCTGACCATTATGTATGCGTCAGTAAAAGCGTAAGCAGATTGTAAACTGGTAATATTTGAAAAAATTAAAGATATTAAAAAAAATCTTGAGTAAGATATTACCTGTTAATTATCTGTTCTATATTAGAACATATATAATTATTTATCCATTTTTGGAAGTAACTCTAGAGGAGTTATTCAGTAGAACGTAGCAGACGACAGGGGAAAACCGCGATTGTCTGTGCTGGACGGCAGACGATTTCATTGCAGATTAATTTGTATGAGAGTCGATTTTAACATACAATTCCAATTATCACGCAGCAGTTGTAGTCGTATGTCGGAATAGTAGTGTTGTTTGCCGTCGAGGCATTTGATATTTTCTGTCGCTGGCGATTGACTTCCAACGCGTCATACGGCATGTTACCTTAATACTACTTATCTACTACAAATTTAAAATGGTTTTATTATGTTTATATTAGTTTACAGTAAAAAATTGTCTTCTATAAATATATCAATCAACAAACTTCCATATGGTAATTAGGTAGAGTAGTGAAACAAAGTTAAACTTCTTAAAATATCGTTTCTAGAACGAATGTAACTCGTAAACAAGTATTTTGAAACTGTGAGTAATATTTTTCTGTTTCATATTTACACACTAATTTATTACAAAGATAAGTTCCGTTGACACACATTCATCAGGAAGAGAATCTGATATTTAAGTCTGTGTCAAGTGACATAGATCTTGATTCTTGAACCTCTGTTCTAAGAATTATATTTTGTGTTGGCACCACGTGTGTCTGGAGTTTAAAAACTTTATTTGGTACAAATCATAAAAACTAAGCCTATGAAATGTTTAGTTGTAATAATTACACTTTTATAATTAGTTATCAAGTAATAACTTTTTATATATCAAAATCAGTACAACACCTTATAAGTAAATGTAATTTTCAAGTAAAATGAACAGGATACATTTTTTTTTACACGAGAAATGAGTCATTACTAAATAGCAACAAAGAAGAAAGAAGGGGAAAAGCATACATTCTTATCCGCAGCGCCCATCTAAGCAACTCATCGCTGTTTAACCTTCAAACTGCAATAATATAATTTCGTGAGATACTCCTAACAAACGAATTTTCTTACACTTGAATACGAGTAATGATTTATGAATTATGTACTATAACATGCGAAGGAATATTATTCAAATTTAAAAATTAATTGAAATGCGTCTGTGTTCTATTATTAATTTTATGTCGATGCTCGTCCAACCTTATTTTGCCAAGTATCACCGTTAGTCGTTGGAGAACTTTTATTAATTTTATGTCGACGAAAGACAATCGAAGTACGCTTAAATCCTTTTTTAGTTGAGCTATACCCTGCTCAGTAGCGAAAAGAAAATTCGTTCCAAAGACGCCTCCAGCTATATTTGAATAGTACTTGTATCTTACAGTATACAAGTCGCAGCCTCTTTTAACTTAGACCAACAGCCCGCGGTCGGCGGCCGGCCTAGTTTCGCGCTAGGAATAGGCGCCGCCTCCGCCGCGCGCGCGCCCTGCTACAGCCAACTACTCGCTCGTTAAAGGACATATGCACGCTTTTCATCCACCCGTAATGGCTCTTTAAAAAGTCCTTTTCACTGAACTAGGTGAAAAGTGGAGACTGTTTATGCTTATTATGGTTTGTGAACATTAACTATATACTTAGGTATACATTGGTTAATGTACATTTTTCTTAGATATTTTTATAAAAATATACTATACCCAGTGCCGTGAACCCTGTAGGAGTATAATAAATCCTTATCCTTGATATGCTTGAATATATAATACATATATTAATAATAATATATCCTCACGGTATATCCCGATCGGGGTGAGCAGAGATACATTAGTGACTGTATTCTCTTTTCGCTTACATATCGTGCCCAACGTGTCCAGAAGCGCAGCTGATCGCCGTTTTCAAGGCACTTACACATGACATTTCTATTAGATGCCATGTAGGTATTCTCACGTTGTTTGCCTTCACCGGTGAGTATGCAGTGACTAAATCCGTACGTAATCAGGAAAAAAGGTACGTACCGGGATTCGAATCTACGGCTATTTGCGTTGCCGCGTATGGAAACCGGTCCCTTATCCACTAGGCTAACACAGCCATAGCGAAAACGATCTGCTAGGTTATATACAGGCTGATTTTATAGACGAGGGAGATATTCAAGGAGGATATTCAGCATTCGATTCTAATTCTAAATATATAGGAATAGTGATATCTTAATATTTCCATTAAAACAAAGTAATTTATTGTCAACATATTAAGGGGCTATTACACATGATAGAATAAATAACAATTAATTATTCAGTAGGTATTTTGTCTCTCCTAAGCCAGGATAAAGTACGAAAGGGTAACGAGTCTATTACCTGTTTATCTAAAATTACGTAAAAGGAATTTTATCTACATGCCATTCAATCGTGCACCACACGCGCTGCGGTGTCCAAACTTTTTACTGAGCAATTCTCATTTGTTCATCAATGTTTCTTTATGATTTGTTATTAATATTGTTATTTACATTTTCATTAGTTATAAGAAGGTACAAATTATTGTATTCTGAAATATCTCCCTTGTCTATAAAATCAGTCTGTATATAGTCAGCTACTGAAGTATGTGTGCTCACCTTGAAAGGTGTATACTCGTAGTACAATTTTTTTTTTTAATTATTATTTTAGAATTATTGAAGATAATAATTTTAACAATACATTTTATAAAATCTCTTTTAAATTATTTATAGGTCTTATACAAAGGTTTTAACGATTCAATTTCATAGGTGTCTGCAAATATAGTTTAGAGCGTGCAATATAAATATTTCATTTTTCTTTATCGAAAGAATAACAGTAATATTTGTAAGTACTTCCCTACAGATGTGTACATTTATATCACAGAAGTACATGTAGGAATAGTCAAAGTGCTCGTTAAAAATTTACATTGCATTAAGCACTCTTTACTAGAACATTGGACAGAGAGATCAAAAACTTGAACCCTCGCTGTACCTAATTGTCACAGTTCATTGACGTTGAAAATACAAAACTGTGCTCTTATTCAATTGTGTACACGAGTGTACAAGACGTCTATATTTATGGGGCACTTTTAGCCTATTTTTAAACATGGCCAGCAAAATATTTACAAAATATATCTGGTGGTCAATAAACAGCAGGGATGAGAATTCATTGAAGTTACCGCTATCACATGGCGCTGGTTAAATGTAAGATTGAAATGACTTGACATTTAAATAAATGGATATACATCGGCTGATCTCGAAACGGAACAGTCTAGAGTGAGTCGCTATGATAGATGTTCCTTTCATAAATTGTATGTTATAAAAAAATATATGTTAGAAGCAAATTTTGTAATCTGACGTAGTATTCTTGTGCAATCTAGGATCATAATTACAAATCTCAATAGATCAGTGGTGTGTATCCTATTAAAGCATTATCTTGTTCATACTTGTAAATGTAAAAAATATATTGAACATTAAATCTGATAAATATCTGAAAACATGTCTCAGAATCTAAATTAGACCCAATTTTAAAACAATATTTACATATTAAATATTCAAGTATAACAAGATAATGCTTTTTGTGCTTCTATAGAAAGTGCAGAGAGAAATAAAAATATATCATTGCGTCAAAAATCTTCATCATAGTCCTGATTGATATTCCTGTGGTAGTAAAAAGCTCAGTTTTATGCAACTGAGAACAATCCTTTGATTACACACTTTGATGTGTGCGTCAGTCGCTATTCCTACAAATGTTGTTGCGTAGTTACACTTGTATAATGGACACCAACTCACACACACAAATCTGTCTAGGCACGGTCATAATGAATTAAAATTATTTGCAATTTCCTTTCGGTTACATTATGTGAGTACGTAACACACATGAGCAGGAATTCTGTATGCGAGATACATGAATGAGCATATCCAGCATTTATTGTTGGTAGAAAATTGAACAACACACCATGTAGTCGTTGTCTGGTGAATTGTGCGAGTATTATATTTACGTTTTCGGCAGTCGTAGTAAATCGTTTATGAATAAATGTTTTAAAATCATTCAACATACATATGTAACACTGAAAAAGGCTACGTAGTTTGAATTTAGTCTTAAGTATTCTTAAAGATACGTGAAATATCGATGCAAATACTCAATAAAGTCGTCTGCCAACATATAAATAAGAAAGACAAAACGGTAACAAAAAAGTACAAAAAACCCATTTAAAGTCTTCTTCAGGAGCAAAAAGAGAATCTTCAAGGGTACACGTGCCCTGTTACCAGAGACCCATTCTGACCCAGATTCTATCTTACAACGGATCAATACCCGGTTTGACCCGCGAAAAGCCTATAAGGGTACATAGATATCCCTTACCCGTGTAACTCGTGAACTTCGACCTGGGTTTTGGAGGTCATTAACATTTGGGCGGCCGGGTCGCGAAACTGGGTCGGCACGGCGCGGCGGGCTGCAACGTTGCCTTGGAAACGACGCCGCCGCCGCGCCACGAGCTGCCGCGCCGCCCAGACACGCGCCCAACGAACCTCAAGCGCCAAACTTTGTTCGTGCCTCGCAGTACTACCCTGAACACGGCAATTACTGTAAAATAATTAATATAACACTTTAAGTGTGAATCGCCGATTGTAGTATGGAAGACCCTCAAGAGGTAGAGCCACGATTCACAAAAGGTTAATTAGTATTTATTAGGAGAGATCTACAGTATATATTAAAGAGTAGTAGTAATTAGAGTTAACATTACCAAAATTCATCAGAAAATTCTATTATTCATAAACAATAAAAAATTATAGTCCTAGAAAATGGATCGACTTGAATGGTTTTTCATGCGATCTAAGCTCAGATTACTTATAAAATGCAGTATAAAGACTAATTAAACGATTTCATTGATAACAGGATCTGGGCCCTACAGGGTTTTATGATCTTTATAACGTCATAGCCTACTAGCATAATCCTTTGTCTTCCTATTTCCTTTGCTAACGAACTACGCATGCTTCTAGGGTTGCTTTGTAAATTTTCTATTTATTTTATTCTATTCGAGATTTATTTCTCTTTAAAAAAAAAGAACAACGTAAGTGAATCAGTTCGATTGTAAAAAAAATTTTTTTTAATTACATATTCTATTTTTAGTACACCTGCTAAAGTACAAAATATTAGGATTAAGAACGTTCTCGAAACTTAAGGAAGCTTCATTTTTATGCGTCCAAAGGTTCGCAGCAATCATCGTAAGTAATGTGGCAGCGACCGGATGTGAAGTTCGATCACAAAAACTATAGACCTGAGGCACTACATAGATATCATTAATAAAAAAATCAACTTGATATATAACATGAACCATTGCCAATGTATATATTGTTGTTTTTCTTTTGTGTCAGGTGTGAGGTTCAAAAGGGCTTTTTTTTGAATCTCGACGTCTAGATTCGACTATTTTGTGTTGCTTTAGTTTTAGAAAGTCTGTAAAAGCTAAAAGTTAATTAAACTAGTTGGGTATAGAGTAAAGAAATTACCAAGATCAAAACTTTTAAATTTATTTAAATTCATAATGATAATGCATATTCCTATGATACATACAAGCATTTGTGTATTATTTGTAGTAACCAGAAATTTCTCCGGGAATATGATGATAATTATTTCACGTTGATAAAAGAATAATTGCTATGTCGTACATTTAAGTTATTAAACTAATCATTTAGAGCATAAGAATTAAAAATAATAATAATTTAAGAGCATTTTAAAAATTTTCATTGCATCTATATCCCACAAGCTATTTTACAAACAAAAAAAAATTACTCCTATTTGCATGTATGGATGCTCCCTTCAAATGTAATTTTTGAAAACATTAAATATCATTATCGGCTTTGCATCAAAAGTTTACAAAGTATATTCAAATTGAAACCGTTATTGTTAGTGTCGTGTCATTTAGTTTAAAAGTTTAGGCATCCGGGGACGGACGGACAAACGAACAGACAAAGTGTCGAAGCCCCAGCTTGATTCAGAAACCTGGCTTCGCTCGGTCAATTAAATTGTATTGTTCATATTTAGTCTAATATAATAATCGTTTTCATGGTTTATATCAGTAATAATTTAAAGGACAACTATATTTATATTTGATATTCATACGTGTAATACAAATAGTAAAACTGAAAAATAATTATAGATAATTATTACCCTGCTTCTTAGTTGTATATTCCTGAGAGAACTTTCGCAATCAGGAATGGTTCATGACGTTTGGTGACGCAAAGCACTGCACTATCCCATTCATCTCGGTTTTTTTTTACTTGGCGCTTCATTGAATGGTGCTTTGGTTATGACCAATAGTTTTAGTTCAGTCGATCCAGCGTAGCGGAGAAAATGTACAGAATTATTTGGCAGACTCCGTAGCTCAGAAAACCTAAGTTCTTATCTGTCTTGTACTTTTTGTATTTATTTTTGATTTCTTACTTTCATTTGTAAATGTATGAGCCTGTCTTATTGATGTAACGAAATTAAATGTTACATCAAGTTCGTAGTTACAGTGGTGAAAAGTTGCCAGTACATGTTCGTGTTTGCGTCATCGTTCCGCTGGTAGAAGGGACTTGAAAATAGGTCAAAAGGGGGCCGACCCACTGTCACTGCCATACTGTATCTACGCGAGTGTGTCAGAGCTACATAACACCAATGATAACGCTGCGTGGAAATACTGTGTATCGACCTTCGAGTTTTTAAGAGATCAGCGCTGTGCTCGTACGCCATTGATATTTATATGTTTTCTATGACATTTGAGGTTATATTAGTTAGGTGTGGTTGTGAATTGCTTTTTTGTACAATATGATTTTTATTGATTTTTAATATAAATTTTATTGTCGAAGTTTGATTAAAAACTTTATATAAATAGACGTTTGTGACAAACGGATACCTCGAGGCATTATTAGATTTTAAAGATATGTAAAAATATATTCCAGAATCTTGTCTTTATGACTTAACACCTTTAAATCGAAACTGTTACTAAACGAAAAATCAGCCAAGTATGAATCTGTTTCGGGTACAGAGTGTTTCATACAAATTTGTTTCGTCCAAGCAAGACTTGGTACTGTGAATTTGATATTAATTTCAGCTCTACTCTTTCACGTGATTCTGAGAAAAAGTATTTTGACAAACAAACAGACAACGAAGTGCCTCTAGAAGGGCCTCTTTCTTACTCTCTAGTTATGGAATCTTAAAAATAAACTGTTTTTTTTTTTATAAAGTCTATCCCAGGATACTTTACTCTGTATTTTAGGTTTAAAGAAAATGTATAGATTACATTTCCTATTATTATGTTAAATTAAAAAAAAAGACAATAAATGATTTCTTGCTCGTTTAGTAATGTTTGTAAATATAAGATAGCTCTTGTAAAATGTGTACACTCCATAGAGAATCTAGATCTTTATGAAAATCATTTGTAAGTAATTATTGCGTTTGAAATTGACTAGTGTAAAAAATCTAACTCCAGCTATAGTCCCTGTACATTGATTAAATCTACCCAAATTATAATATTTATTATTTTAATTATTTAAAATATGATATCATTATAATTGTTTATAAAAACTTTAATATTCAACTTAAAAGCTGTGTTTAAAATATGTAAGTCATAAAATACTGCTTACTTAAAAAAAAAATCATTTGTTTTGCTTATAACTGTTGATCTTATATACTTTGACAAGGTTTCAGTATTTGTTGTTAAGTAAGAGGATATATTTTATCATACATATCAATAGAATATGATAAATAATTTTATAATAAACCTAGAGACAAAATAGGTCCAACATGACCACTTTCCAGTATTATCCAGTAACTCCTGTACATAGAAACCTTCATTCGTGGTGTATGTGGGCCGACATGACGACGGAGACTATCAACGGATTTTTATCCTTTGATGGTCGCTTTCGTTTTTGGACTACACTGTACTTACCATTAGATGCAATGTAGTCACTATATTGACCAGTGTAAAAAATGAATAATAGTATTATACATTTAATTCCCAATGACTTAACACATTCACGCCGGTGTGACCCACCGGTGGGTCACACTTGACTGTTCCGTGTAACGAGATAAGACAGTTCCACCTCACGCGGAAAAACATAGATATTCGCCCAGGCGTGAAAGTGTTAAAATTATAATACACGTTACAATTATTGAGTCTGTAATTATCTTAAGGGTTCTCTCCGAAGTCGCATCATTAAAATTCAAGGGCCAGAGAATTCTTAGGGTCCCTGACATTCGTTTCTGACCTCACTCCTTCTTTTGGCAATCACCTTGGCATTGCAGCAGGGCCGCATTCAGCAACTTGTGCTTCAAAATTTAAGCAATTACAAACCAGACAACATTCGTCCGGCCTTTACCTTCGCTGAGATTATCTATTTAATGTTTAAAACATTATATTTATGTACTCTGCATATAGAATATTCAATGCGTTAAATATAGATTTGGCTCGGGATAGTTGCTTTGTTTGTAGTTTCAAACGTGGAGAGCATATTGCAAAGGTCATCATTCGTACATTGCGTCAAATTAAATCTTGGACCAAATAGATTAGTCTAGATTATTCTAGACTGCTCCACCGTCCTTTATTGCTTCCATAACGTAGAGTGTTCTCAGGGGCTACATTTTCTAATACCACCAGCTCCATTTCACCATGAAGCCACCATACGCCGCGTCTGTTCTTTTCTGTATGAGGTGGACGTTTCTTATATTTGCATGAAAAAATTCCACTCTAAATTTTATTTTTTCGACAGGATATTGGTTGATGGCCGGGATAGAACTTCACAACTAAACCGGGCTAGCCCCGCCACTAAATTTGTCATGCAAACATTTAAGGTGTGGAATATGCTTCCAGCTACCATATTTCCACGTCCATATGACTTCGGAGCCTTTAAAAGAAGAGTGATTAGGCATTTGTTAGGCGGCAGCAGTTTTATCTTCCACCAGATCTGATTGGGGTCAAACGTCCACCGGTAAAATCATAAAAAAAGATGAATTTTACATAACCAGAGTTACTTATGACTGCATATGTAATCTTTATAATAAAACTTTATTTTATTGTAAATATACTAGCAATAAAATATTATTTAATTAAAAAGGATTTTTTTTAAAATGACGTAGTGACTTGGATATATTCGCGGGTGAAAGTATGATGATGATATCCAAGCCGGTTTCGGCCACGGCAACTGTTTCAATGCCGATTAAGAAAATTGAGGGCCACTTTTCAGAAACAGTCAATTGCGCAGGAGATATTTAAGTGCATAACTGGACGCGCAGCCAGAAAAGCACTCTCTCGTCCGAGCTCCCTCAGGCCCGATGGAATGGAGAACCAGTACGATCGGGAGGGAGCGGGATGCAGGTTTGGTCGAGTTTTCCTTCTCTGAACACCTGGTTGAATTGCGGTGTTAAAGAGATACCTTAGTCGCCTTTTACGACACCTCAGCAAGAAGAGGAGGGTGCTATTCTATTCTGCCGGCAGCCACCACGGCTAAAAGTACGGGAAAAAACTCAACTCGGGGGTGAAAGTATATAACGTAAGGAAACCCACAAATCATTTTACAAAAATACACAACGCGACGAAGTAGCGCAAAGTAAAGTTAGCATATAGAATGAAGATGTTAATTTTATCATTGATAATAAAATTCTATATTCCGTGCAATAAATGTTTTTTTTTAGTACAAACGGACTTATGCTCGACCTCAACCATATTTCATGGATAGCGATAATGAGACCGACGATGGAGCGTGTTCGTCCAATAAAACCTATTCGATGGTTACTTGAAGAAACTAGATTTAGGACTTCGGTAATAATAGACACTGGGCTAGACAACACTATACAAAGCTTATTAAGAATAATAAATATAGTATCTTTTCCTTTTTCAACCTTCAGCTAGTAAATGCTGAGTAAAGGTCTCTTCCAATCTTTCTCCACTCCACAGTCATGAGTCTTGACAATTTCTCCTTTTCTCCTATGCTGTCAACCAGTGATTGTTAAAATGAATGTCGCGGACCAAAAGGTTTCATGGAAATTTTATTAATATTTGGTTTTATATCTTTTTCTATAACCTGTAAGTTATATTCTGTCTCAAAAAAATATTACCTTTTTTGTCTTTCCAGGGCACAATCCATATCATATTATAGTAACATACTACAGTAGTATTACAGTGAAAAAGTGATACTGACGTATGTCTATATTACAGATGTTATGTAACTATCCGCATAATCGTAACCAAAACTATAGAATTCCGAAATAATATAATCAGAAAGTTAATAAAATTAGCAATTTAAAAAAGCGATAGATGCACTAAGGGGTGTTGATGTAGCACGCTTGCGCGACGCCCCAGTTCTGAGGCGGAGGTCAGGAGTTCATTCCCCGATCAGTATTGATCGTATAGTCGAGGCCGGAAGTGGACTTCGGTGCAACGAATGGCGATGGTGCGGATAACACCGATGACACGGTAACTTGCAGACATATCTCAAGATATAACATTTCTGCACAATTACATACATTGACCTAGCCCCAAACTAAGCGTGTGCTTGTACTATGCGTCTTAGACAAAGGCACATGTGTGCAATACAGCCTAGACTCGCGACAAATTATTCTGTTCAACACAGAATTACCGAGACTTGAACCCAGGACCTTCAGCGATGCAGGTAGGATCACTACAAACTGCGCTATCAGGCTGTCAACCTTAAGATATTAAATCTATAACAGGATTATAGTTTTAAAGCTTTAACGAATATCCTAGTTTTCTAAAATTCTTCCAATTTACAGGGAAATATTTAATTACATGTCAAAAAAAGTATACATCTCATTACTTACGGGCTGATAGGTCAGTTTGTAGTTTTTTTATGATTTAGAGACGGGATCTTGACCTCAAGCACACCTGATGAAAGGTGAAGATGAGTGCAACGATGGATCGCATCCGCCCAACAAATATCAATTCACTTTTAATTTAAAGGCTCCCTAGTCATAAGAACGTGGAAATATGGTCCCTGGAAATATATTCGATTAGTTTGTAGTGACATTTTCTGCGACACTGCAGGTCCACGGTTTGGATACCGGAACAAGTACATTTCTGAAATGAGTAGAATAGTTTGTCGCAAATCATAGATGTGTATTTGGATATAAGTATACCCTTGTCTAATATCCATAAAACACAAGCTTATTTAGTGGCAAGTCAGTGTTTATTATCTTTGTAATTATTATATAATACTAGCTGTCCTGGCAGACCTTGTTCTGCCCTATTTCTCTAAAATAAAGTTACATTGTTTGTTTTTTATGTAGCTGCCCCGTCACATTTCATTCTGCCAAAAGATATTGGCCTGTTGCAGTTTAATAGAAATATAATTGCATTGAAAGGCTTAAGTCATATCTAAGGTAATGATATTTTTACTATAATGCCTTATGGAACATTTTTGGATCATTTTTTGTTTGATTACTTGGCGTATAAATTATAATTATCATTAATGACATACAGCCTCTAATCAACTTGAACGAATACCTTTGTTTTGTTTTGATTGACATCATATGTTTGACAGCTGGGGACAGAGTTGTTTGTATGGGAAAACGAAATTGTTTTTTTTTACAATATTCCTAGCATTTTTTTTTTCATATTTACCCACCTTTTAAACCTTCCCTGGATTTCAACAATTAATTCAAAACCAAAATTAGCCAAATCGGTTCAGCTGTTCTCGACTTTTAGCGAGACTAACGAACAGATATTGATTTATATATATACAGATTATGTTACTTAAACCACTGTAGTAATAAATTAATCAATATGTATTTGAACCCATTGATGATATAGACTATGAACGAGAAAACCGTATCAAATTACAATTTAATTTATTAACCAGAAGAATTTGGATTATCTAGAAAATATAATAATTTTATATTGTGTCTGTCCAGACATTTCGTCCCGCATCAGTCCACTGCTAAAGATAGGCCTCTCCCAGACTCCACAATTGATGTCTGTCTTGAATTGTATAAATATAAAAACCTGCTACCTTTCGCATTCCACTACCACGCTTGCCGAAACATGTTTTTTTTTAATTAATTTGAAAAATAAAGCATAAAAAAACTCACACTTGGACCATGAGAAGTAGCGTACTTTTATTTTTAACTTCTCTAAGAACCCATTTATTTAGTTACTGCATTCAGTTTTCATACTGGATCATTTAAAGGAAGAGTGAAGAGTTGTAGGCTTGTCGTAGCAACGATCGAGAACATTTTGATCTAGCGATTATCGTAGTGATTTGTCGAATTGTACTTACCATCGGTGTACCCGGGATGTTAAGTGAGACTTAAACATGGGTGAACTGGCAATTCTATTTTTTTTTTACACTGGCTCGTCATAGTGACTACAGAGTACTTGATGGTAAGTACAGTGTAGTCCAAAAACTAAAGCGACTATCAAAGGATGAAAATCCATTGATAGTCTACATCATCATGTCGGCCCACATATACCACGACTGAAGGTCTCTAGGTATATGAGCTACTGGATATACACAAGCTGGTCCCGAAACGCGACAAGCCGAAACTGGTCACTATGACGGGCTTTACACCCATGTACTGTGGTCGCGATCCAGACGGGCACCGACGCCCTACCACCTCGCTGCTGCTCGCTTAGCACCATCCAGGAGTCACGTGTAGGGAAACTAGGGTAAAGCCTACGGACGCGAGCAGCTTCGACTCCCAAAACTACGACTTCGACTTTTTTTATATTTTTTTTTTTAATATTATACTTGAATGAGATTTAAAGATGCTATTTCGACTTTGCTTAGCAAAACTTCTGAAAAAATAAATTCATTATGACAAAAAACTGAACATATAATAGGAACTTGAGTATAGCAATAGTGTTCGCAGAGTCAAGTCCATGTTAACAAAATCAGTGACTTATCAAATCCTTTGACATTCATTGAGTCATAAATTGTAATGTTTTAGTCAAGTCTAAAGTAAACTTAAAGTAACGTCTATAATTCTTTGTTATGTTCTTTTATGCACCAAATAAATATTTTTCTTTGTTTCTATTTTTAATAGCAAAATCAATCTATTACTATTGTAGTATGAAGAGTTAATTGATAACAGTACAAAAGTTAATTTTTTGTTCCCTTGCGAGTTGTAACTAATTTATACAAACAAATTATCCAACACTAAAATATTCTTGTTGTACTTGACATTGACACAGAATTACTGGAGTTAGAGGAAAATTGCACTCTGAGTTTAAACTATACAGATACCTACTGTTACTTATACTGAATTGAATTATATGAACATGAAATTAAATGAAACTATTTATCTATCATCATGCCAAATCCCTATTGGGGTAGGCAGAGAGAATGATCTCCCTGCCAGCAGTGGTGTCGGCAATGCTGGCAGGGTATGACAACTAGAGGGCCGTGCACTCCTTCTGTGAAGATGTCATGTCCCAGAAGGACGCCGCAGAGCGAGAACGGCAGAAGGACGCTTCGGTCCGACCGGTCGATCCACGACCAGTTGGCTGATGTCTTTGGGGTCGTGGCTGCTCAGGGTGGGGGCCCTGAGCAACTGGTTTAGTGACCCTCGAGAAGCTGGCAGGGTATTGTGGCTGCCGAAATACAACGAGCAGTATCGGGGAGGGTATCATCTTCCCCCGAGTTTGTGCCCATCGGGCAGGGCGCGACGGGGTTGTGGCGAATTGATTACATGACCCACAGTCCCCGCCAATGCGCAGAAGTAGTCACCTTGGGGTTTTTAGTCGGTACATGTCCGAAACACCTCGGTCGCGCAACCCCCCTGTGCGGCTAAGACGGTCCTATGAGGATTTTTCCCAAGTAAAAAAAAAGGCAGAGAGAATGAAATGTTACTTCTCTCTATTCTTGTAAACCTTTTTCGCTTCCTTAACATTCATTAGTCGCTTCCTGCATTCTTGCCGATTCCGCGTGCTTTAAATATTACCCTCCATCAGACCTATTTTTATTTAGTCTATGTAGGTTTGTCTTGGTCGGCCTCGGCTCTTTCTTCCACTCAAATTCATATTGTATTCTTTTTTGCTATCCTTTTATTATTCAACCACTCCACGTGCCCGAACCATCGAAATAATTATATTTTCTTGCTTTCTCTGATATACGCAAGCCTCATTGATTATAACAAAAAAGCGATCTTTGGGATAGGCCAAAGCGAGTTGCTATGACGATCTTTACACTTGTGTACTGAGGCCAAAACCCAGTTCGGGTAATCTCCCTACCATCTCGAATTATCTCATATCTTTCGTTTAGGAACTGAGATATGTTTATCTTCCAAGAGCATGTATGCTGACACCGAAAAGGGATATAGTGTGATGATATATTGTTAATATTTTAATTACTCTACTACTAAATTACTCTGGACATACGTGAGCCGATATGATCACAGTAGATTAACTGGCAATTGTATTCTTAACCCAAAATGTTGTTCTTTTTTATCCTAAACCGATGAAGTGTTGCTTTTTTGGTCTTTGTTTCTCGACGTAGTTATGTACTTTTCGTCGTTTGTTTAGTTGTAATTGTATTTGCATAGCATTTTGTGTATTATATTTGTACGTTGTATTCACATCAAGTAGGTTGTTTCTCAAAAATGTATGTTTTAATTTGTTGTATTTGTATAGTCATGAGATGTAATCAGTTTTGTTAATTAAAAAAAAAATAGGGTTTCGTAACGACAGTCACAATTCTCGGGCTTTGTTGTACTAAACATCGAGTGTAATGCAATTTTTTAAAAGAAATAATAAAATTGTATATGTTTACAATACAAAAATGTTCGAGGAGGCTGACCGCAGCGCAAAAAATGCAGTAGTAACAGGCTCAAACATGTCGTCGCCAAGTGATTACTCTGAGTTGTTGCCAAAATTCAAAATTGTAATACACAACAGCTGGAAGGAATATTTTGACCAAAGATCAACAGAGAAAGGCATTTGGTATCGCACAATGCAGAGTGAGCCTCCTCGTATTCCTTGGTTTTCTAAGGTTGGGCTAGCTAGGAAATATATTGTAGTAGCTCATAGAACTAGATCTGGACACGTTCCTCTCAACAAGTTTGGATATCTTATGAAAAAAGTCGGTAGCCCAAACTGTATCCGCTGTGGCACAACAGAGGATATCCAACATTTGTTGATGGAATGTGTCCAGAATAAAAAAGAAAGAGAAAGCTTAAGGAGCACCCTAAACATCAACTTTTTGGACTTAGGCATTTATCAAAGCTATTTAAGTAATCCCAGCAGTCAAGAAGCTCGCAAAATTTATAAATTTATTTACAATAGTTTAGTGGAACCTTAAGGTTTCTCTATCTTCTAGTGTGTCCATAACACTTAGTGTAATGTTTTTCCTATTTTTGTATCTATGTATATGGTGCAGCACGATAGGGCTGGCATGAATGCATGTGCAGTCAAAAGCCCTTTAAAATATTGAATAAAAAAAAATACAAAAATGTTGATGAAAGAACTAAGAGGAAATTTACAATGGGTAACCAAATCAAAGACAAGCGTTCAAATATTAGTCTTTTTTATTAAACTTCATCAAGCCGACAATAAGATCTGTCATATGTGAAGTTACTAGTTTGTTTTGCTTCTCCGTCCAAATTAATATTGTGGAAAGTTTACCTTAGTTTTTAAATTCAGTAAGATATGTATTTTAAGTAAACAAAAATATTGTAAAAAATTAATTACTTGAGTACTTACTCGCAAATATAATAAGTATACTGAGTGCCTTTTTTAAAAAAAAGGTAAGATTATATATATTATCGTTTTTAAAATACAAAATTAATTTATATCCATTCCCTACTTTTACGTAATATTAAACTAAATAATCAAATTAACCTTATTTCGCTCAAACATCTATAATAGTCAATCTTTCATTTCGTTAAGTTAAAAATAATCTATAATAAGCAGCCCGATTATGTTTTCGTAGTACGTTATATAAACGACAGCCTACATTGGATCTAAATATATCTTTCCAAAAGTAGGCGGGTCTCTTGTTTATTAACAAAACATCACGCACACCAGAGCGGCTATCACAAGGGGTGTTATCGGAGCAAAGTAGGGCCGGAGGTGGGTCAATGACGTTCGTTGACCCGCTGCAACCCGCACGTGTTGGCCTCGCTACCCCACGTCCCTCACACCCCTTACCGACCAGACTCCTTGAATACACCCATCAAATGTATTTTTATATATCATTTTTAGATAAATACGTAATTGGATATGACGTCTACATGTCGGTAAACTATATGTTTACTAATGTCTAATGTTAGTAATTTTTATTGATAACAGCTATTGCAATTATATCCATACAATAAGGTTTTCTACTTTATCGCAATAGAGGGCGCCCTTATTATATGATACTAAAATGTACCGATGTATTTAAGCATAAGTATATTAAAATCACGAAAATACTTTGACTAAATTATATAGTATTTATTTATGTAATTAATGAAACCCATTTTGCTATTAATGGTATAATGTTCACATAATATTTATTATTGTATGAATGTCGTTATTATTGTGGTTGAAATATTCTTCTACCGATTTCTAATAAAATAACACATTAAAAACTAAACTTGTGAAAAGAAATATAGTGTGCATTTAATATTTAATGTGACATTCTGACGACGCGGTAGACGACAGTGGCACACAGAATGTCACCTTTAGGTTGTACTTACTGCAATTTGAAAATATGTATTAGCTTCTTGTTACAACAATTAAAGTATTCACGTGAATATTCTTTACAAATTGGGTTTCAAGAAATAGCAAATATATTTAAAAAATTTATTAACTTTTGCTTGTGTTTATAATACACAAGGGACGTCTATATTTTGCATTAATTAGTTTGACGTCATATCGTTTGAGTATGGTTAAAATCAATATCGATAATCTGAGCGACTATTAATATGGACCAATCAAGATTGATATCCAGGTGCAAATATACGAAGTTAAGTATAACTGTCTCATTTATTTTAACTTTCTGGACTGAATATATTAGCAGATGTATTTAACAAAGGTAGTTTTCCCTTTTGTTCTATTACCTGTCATTGGATAGTATTTCTTCCGGTAATTAATTTTATCTTGATTCGGCATAGTACCACATAGAATCACACCACACGTAAGCATGATATAGACGTTAGGAATACGCTAACCTATAGTAAAGATATTTAAAGAGCTGTTTTTAAAATTGATTCATTCATACTTTGAGTTAAGACTACTCAATCTTTTCTATAAAAAAAAAATAGTCTATTAATCCGCAGAAAAAAAATGACGGTATCAAGAAACAATTCTTATGCAATATCCAACATATAACTTACATATGTTACATGCTGAGATTTATATATCAGATGCTAGTTTGACTTTACTTAGACTTAACTCCAACATTGCAAATTATATTATTTAAGTAATAAAAAGTATATGATAACTATATGTAAGTATATCGCTGTGGTGGCCTGGTGGATATGAAACCGGTTTCCATGCTCAGCAACGCAAATGGTCGTAGGTTCGAATTCCGATACGTACCTCTGTGTTTTTCAAGATTACGCACATAATAAGGCTCTATATGCTCACCGGTGAAGGAAAACTTCATGAGAAAACCCGTGTGGCATTTGATAGAACTGTCAGTTTTTTTGTCAAAGACGAACTTATTTCCTGAGCAAAGTCTAAACATAGTTAAAGTAATGTGTTTAAAACTCCGCCTAAGTTATACTTACTACGGTTAAGATTTACAGACGGTACTTAGACATCGCTTAGAAAATGCTTAGAAAATAAATTGGTCTTTGACAAAAAACTGAATATATAATACAAACATGAGTATATCATAAGTATTCGCAGAGCCAACACCAATTTTAAAAATCTGTGAAGTATCATATCCTTCGAAATTCATTGGGTAGTGTACATTTTAATGTTTGAGTGAATTCTACGCCTAAAAGTAGGTATTCAAGTAAACCGACATAACGTTGTCACCTCACACACACAAAGATACACAAGGTATCTAGGTATTTTAACGCTAAATAATCCAGAAACAGTTTATTTCTCAGGCTACGATAAAAGAGGGGGAAAATATTGCGCAGGTACTAGCTAGGTCAATGACGTTCCTTAACCCGTTGCACCACACCTCGAAAGTAGGGCGGAATGGCACCCACAGTCGTTTGCACTTTATCGCAGGGTCTTCGTTTTAATATAACATTTCTATCGATTGCGGCTTTGCACCCTGATGATTGTGAAATTGAGCTTTATTAGAAAAAATCTTAAAGGAACATTCCATACAACGCGGTCGACGACAATTGCCAGCAATATCTTAATATACAGGGAAGAAACAAAGCGTGGGGCTTGGATGCGCGGGGTTTGTAGTAATCGATAATCTTGTTACTCGTGCACTGTTGAGTATGATTGAAGTCAAGCGTATGCCAGTTATAAAAATAAAATAGTTTCAACTATTAACTTGACCTTGTACGATTATCTTGAAATGCAAATGTACATTGATTGTATCAACTCGCTGACAGAGTAGTTGTATCGCGTTTATTATGCATAAAACATGTAAACAGGTTTGCAACGTTTAAACAAACGTAACTTTATTTAATTTATACTTTTAATTACATAAAATTTTAGTTTAAAGTAAATTTAAATGGCATTTAATTTCAATATTATATTAAATCTTTTTCCATACTTAGGGCATAGATGGGCAAAATGTAATCAGATCAATGAAAAACGATTACTTTTACATTTTGCGGTTTTCATTAAAATGACTGCATTTTGCTCATCTATGTTTTAAGCACTACGGAATCATCAACTGCATACACATTTATGACTCCTTAATGTTTTGAAGAGATTTAATCATGATTACAGAGCAACAAAACTAAAATTACGACTACATTTTGTGATCGTTAATCATTAATCAGATTACATTTTTTTTGTAACCTGGGGGAAATCCCTAGCGGACCTCGGGTGGTAGTGAGCGCTGCCCCCTGGTGTATCAGGCCTGCACCGACTAAAACCCCAAGGGTGTTCCACCATCCACCTACCGGCATCGAGGGCACGACTGTAGTCTCTCTCATCCTCGATGACCGGCAATGCGTGCGGCCTTAATTAGGCCTCTACTAGATTACATTTTGTTCATCTCTGCTTAAGGGTTACAATTTTAAGGTCCGGTGACATTAAAGCAGCTATGAAGTCTTACAAATGGGTGTACTTAGTACTGCAACTTTTCTAGCTAGTGCGTATAATGAATACGTGTGGAATTTTAGAGTGGGATTTGTACGAAGCTCTGTATTATTTATACAGTAGTCTAAAGCTGTCATTGCTAAACTTCTTTGACTGTAACTTTAGGTTTTACTTAGCTGTTGGTAGTTGTAGTAGGTTTTTAGTCTGCGCCATGCTTATTATCACATGATCTCGAGTCAGGATCAATAACTCTCTAAATCTATCACTTTATCTTGGGAAAAGCGCTTAAAATATACTAAAAATGCAGATGAAATTAGTTTTTATTTTTGAAAGTTCCAGTAAGTTAGTTTTTAATACAAAAATGTTCTCATGCAAGTTATAATATTTATGTCTTAATGGGAATGAATTCTTCGAAGATCTTTATAAGGTATTAGTTATGATTTTGCTACGATTGGAGCAATATCTTCTTTTACTTTCTACATTCTACGCTAATGAAAACAAGGAAAACGGTACATGATCATCATTTTAGACTTTACAACATCCTGCGACTCCGTATAGGTAAGCAACGATGACATATCCAAGAGAAGTTGAATTAAATGTGTACATTTAATTATCAAAACTATTATCATATAGATTCGCAATAAAGAACTAATAATATTTCGCTTGACCTTCCCAGCGTAAGACAATAACTATATATGATGAAACCGTATCTCCAGTTCTACTCAACTAATCAGGAGCGATCATATCGATTGTTCTATGCTTTATTAGAACTGAGAGTAACCCATCAAATTCATTTCAATAGTTTCTGTGTGATACCAGAACAAACTTTCATATTGTGATTTTATAATAATTATAGAGATGAAAAGTATATACATTCTGTATGAAGTTTTGTATGTTCTTATAGGTCATCACTTGTAGGTTATAACTATACAAGATCATAAGTACCTAGATGTATCCTTACGTTTATTCCCGCTGCTAGTTAATCCAATGAAAGTCTTTAAAGAATTAGAACGGTCGTGACAGGTCAGCGAGCATGCACTAACATTTTATAATAAAGACATCAACTGGATACACCATACGTCTAAGTACCAAGAAATATAGAAGCCTTCGTACATGTACTCGTAAAAGTAGATAGAATGTCTAAGTCAGCCAGGCCAGTAAGAGCCAAGGCTAGATTGTACTAATACGCCATTGTATTTTGAACTTTATTTCATGTACCTAACAGTGCATAATAACTTAGAGCTAATAGTCAATGACGTTCGTTGACTCGAGCGTTCGATCGCAGCGCTGTTTTCCTTCTCCGTTTTCATGTAATGAATGATATTAGAAACTATTTCTGTTATAATATTTCATTTAATAATTCATTTGTATTTATTATATAATAATAATATTGTTAAATTACTTAGATATTTAAAAGTATTTTCGTTTGGATCATAATAACAGGTAACATCAAAAATCAATGTTTTATTGTGATAATATCTTTATATAAATTGTTTTAAATCAAATATTTTATAAAGCATTTCTAATCATATCTCATTCAACAATAACCTTGTTGTTATTTACATGAGAAATGTATGACATAATTCGTGACCACAAATTGGAAATAAAAATATTTTTTTATGATATCTACTGATCTCAATATATTTAATGATAGAATTTTGAAGCTTAAAAAAGGTGTTATTTGTGACGATACTGAAATAAGATTTTTTTTGTTATTTTTTCCACTGTTTTTTTTTTGCAAAATACATTAGTGTTTTTCTTTCTACTACTGTCCCTGTCCTTGTGTTGCTTGTATTTTCAATTTTCTTCCCTTGTCTTGTATATTTTTGTATGTGTCAATGTAGACTATGTAAGTGGCCTTATAAATAAATAGTAATATAAATAAAACGCAGATATTTTGAAGATTGTTTGTATAACCAAGGTCTATTGATAGTACCGTACCATTCCGATTCCGCATTCGACCTATCATGTTGTAATTCATATTTATTTTGAACGGCAGAAGGTTTATTTCATTTGTCGTCTTGTAAACAAGCACCACTGGTGAAGAGCCCCGCCGCGTCCCCGCGCGGAATGAATTGTGCGAACGTCACAGCTCTAGCGAGCTGGTCGTCGGCTACGTGAGGTGGCTTAGAGCTCGTGACCTAATTTCGCAGCTGGTGGTTTCAGCAGCAACGCAGGACGCCGCGGGTGAGAGGCGAGGAGGGAGGGCGACGGGGCCGCGCGGAGCTGGGCGCGTGTCAATGCCGTTCGTTGACTCCAAGCAGCGCGGCCCCTGCCTTACATAACCAGCGACAATGAGCGTTCGCCGAATGCGTTGCGATGTACCGCGTGCTTACGTGCTACGTCTAATGGACCTGCTCAGAGTAGCTCGCATTTGTGGCAAGTGCGTCGTTGAAATTCAAGAAAAATCACCCATTTCGCACCTGCCCGAGGTCACAATTTAAAATTTCCTTAACGTCTATATGTGATATTTTTTTGTCTAGCCTTTACGATTTAACATAACAGTAAAATATTCAAGGTCTAACAATGCTTTTAATAGCGCTCGAGTCAGACTCAAAACAACCAAACATTTCTATAGAAACTAAAATGATAAAATTTTTTTTTTTTTTTTATTGTTATAATTAAATTGAAAACTCAATCTACTAATAATTTAAATGCTAACAAGGTTACACGTGATATTGTTTAGAAGGTATGAATGAGGGAAATATCCGAGCTGTGGTGGCAATCCCATCAGTGCAGGGGTGCAACGACGGTCGCTGAAGGGCGCGCCGCCCGTCGCCTGGGCGGAAAGTGAAAGATGAGCGAATGGGGGCGTGAGGGACGCGCGGGGGGTGCAGGACGCGTCAACGCGAGCAGAGTCGCGCGCCAGCACTAGCGAGCCGAGTGCACCGCGCCGCAGCCTCATACAAACAAAACTTTAGTAAGTAACCTACTTCCGCGCGAGCGCCAACCGCTAACGCGAACTCCGTTCGTCGCACGTCAGCTCGCTCAGAGTGCACCACGGCCCTTACCCATGATACTCTATGACACGTTTCAGTGATGAACGATATGATTTAGTAGGACTGGTTCCGCGTTCGTTGCTATTGAATGGACAGAGACGAGATAGAGCTAAGACGCCGAGCCCTTTCGAGCAAAATGTTTTATGGTGAGATGATGATGTGTACGTCTTGTACAGCTTTTATCTTATTTTATAGTCACGTTGGCATGCACTTTGCTGTCTTATTTTCTCATACAGTAGTTGTTTATTATTATTTCGGTCACGCACACATCGCACCACGTGTTTTACTAGGATATCCTCTGTCTGTATCCCTAAAATTATTTTTAAACTTTCAAACAAAGAAATAATTTATAGAGAATCCGTTTTATACATAATATTCACTGATATTTATGAGTATATTTTGGATAAAGTAACAAATAAATTATAATATTAATTCATTAAATATATTTGAAAAACAAAAATTGTTCTGTAATGTTCAATGCAATTAAATATTTCTTTGTATATGTATAAATAATTAATATAAGAAAATATATCCACATCTCATAAGTTATTAAATCGGATCATAGCTATTTCTTTTAAATTCAAACATATAATATATGCAGAAAAATACATACATATTTACACAAAAAGCTTGAATTTTTAATATATTTTTGTTAACACGCCTTTTTTGTTTTCATTTAGGTATTCGTCGCTGTATATTTATTTTTAAATTAGTTGGCTATATTTTTATAGAACTATTATTTAGATGTCTTAGTAAATATGTATAGAACGTTATAAACAAACTTACAGGAAAATTTTGCAGTTTCGATATGCCGCCATATTGTATTCATTTGTTATCTTATGGCATAGACTCCATCTAGCGGGTAGATCTGAAATCAATTTCAAAGTGAAATAAAAAGTATTTAATTTGCGAATTTCACATACTTTCGGCAAACGCACATATTTAATTATCTGAATTGGCATTCAAATGTAGGTTATCTTAGTATTATCACTTGTTTTGACGCCCTTATTTTAGGATGTTTATTCAATATTGATCAACATATGCGTTATTAATAATATTATCGCAGTATTAAAGAGTACATTATAAAAAATATTTTGATAGATTTATTATACAAAGCGTTATATCTTATCTATTTAATTTTAATAATTCCGTACGCTTTCCTCCTTTCATAATATAGATAAGTGCTCAATTTTTTTTTTTTGCTATAAAAGCACGCTAATGATCACTTTTTTTCTGTAAATAGATATAATTTAAGGTTTAATTTATCTTATACATAGCGGTACATTCAATACTAACGGTTATTACACATGCGCAATGTGTATTTGGTCTGACGCTCGTAAAATCATCTAAACACTTTCTAATAGAGATAATCCATGAAGAAAATTTATATTATTTTGACTGATAATAAGGTAATATCATCGTCCATAGAAAACTACATCTCCTGAAGTGCTATTGATATTTATTATCCTTTAAGAGCACGTATCAAGTAAGATAAGTGACTAGAAATGTTTTTTCTTGAAATAAATAATATTATTAGGACCTTGAATAAGTTCTCGCGGTTTTTTTTTTGGCCTAAAAAAGTTTTTTTAAAATATAAAGCTTACAATAACTTTAACTCAAAATATTGACCATCATTAGAGACCACTTTCTTCTATCTTTCTGGCAGAAATTGAATCTCCTGTCGAAAAAACGATTCATCTTTTGACGCAATCCATGAATCGCCTCATTTTTCGGCTTCTTCGAAAGAATGAAAGCGCCGCTCGCTCAAACCAGGCGCCATTGACCGAAACAAGTGGTAATCGGAGAGAGCTATGTCTGGTGAATACAGCGGGTGGGGTAGAACTTCCCATTGAAGCATTTCCAGGTACATTTTGACTGGTTTTGCGACATGTGGCCGAGCATTTTCATGTAATAGAATCACTTTGTCGTGTCTCTGCTTGTATAGTGGCCGCTTTTCTTTTAGAACTCGACTCAAACGCATCAACTAAAGTCGATAGCGAGCTCCCGTGATAGTTTCATTAGGTTTAAGCAGCTTATTATAAATTACGCCCTGTTGATCCCACCAAATGCAAAGTAGAAGCTTCAAACCGTGGATATTTGGTTTTGGGGACGATGCTGATGCGTGTCCGGGCATATCCCATGATTTTTTACTCTTTGAATTGTCGTGGTGAATCTACTTTTCATCTCCAGTGATAATACGGTGCAAAAATCTTTTCTTTTCTGTCGTTAAAACAGTGAATACACATGAGAAAACGTCGTTTAACGTCTCTCGGTTTCAGTTCATACGGCACCCAATGTCTTTGGTTTTGGGACATTCCTAACGCTCTTAAAAGTTTTGAAACTGTTGAAGCATCTTCTTGAAATGTCTTTTTAAGCTCTACTAGCGTCTGACATCGATTTTGATCAAGCAATGCCTCCAATTCTTTGACTTCAAACTTTGTCGGTGCTCCAGAACGTTCTTTGTGTTCAAGGTCGAAATCATTATTTTTAAAGCGCATAAACCAGTCTCTACATATTGTATTCGACAGAGCATTATATCAACAAGAATTGTGTGTGCTTCAGTTGCATATTTCTTTTGAATAAAGCAGTGCAATAAAATTCCCCGCAAAAACACTTTATTTGGCACGAAAGTAGATATTTTCAAAATATGTAAATAAACACATGGTTGACACTGTAGTAAACTTTATCGACTAGAATTTGAGGTTACATATAGTACTACTTAGCTAATGCGTTACTGTACGAAATTCCATGCACAGAATGCCACAACGCCTGTTTTTAAGAAACAGCGAGAACTTATTCAAGGACCTAATATATTAAGCATATTTTTCTACTAGTTCTTTATTTACTGTAATATGATGTTCAAGGATATCATATTGTAGTGAAATCTGTAGCTCGAAAGCCCAGTGTTGCGTCCTACGAAACAGACCTCAAAAATGCCTAATTTAACAGTTGTTACAGTTGTATTATTTTTTCTCTTAATATTCTGGAATTCGCCCGATTTAATGTATGGTTGGCCACCCATGGTCTACATATTAACGAATACTATAGTCGTTTTCAATTACAATAGTAATGGTCTGTGTATTATCAGACACTTAATGAATAATATTTTTAAAATGGCGCTTCAGTTTAATTATATACTTGACAAAATTTTGTTGACATTTAGGTTTTACTAATAAATTTCATGTGGCAGATACACCATTCTTATAAGTACTAATAGGTTGTAAGTCTTGATGTAAAAAAAAAACGTTCCATTTGAATTCCCTTGCTCCAAATATAATAATAAATAATAATCCAAATAATAAATAATTATTATGAATTTTTAAATACCTATAAAGGTATCGGTTGTGCGACATTTTAACGATATTTTCAAGCAATATGAAAAGCTAGAAGCTCATTCAAGAGATATAATACTCATTGTTTATTACGTTTATAAGTGTAAAAATCGACGCAATTTATATGCAAAAACATACGTTTATTTGTTATAAAATAAAATTTAAATGACATATTTCGAACAATATCAGCAGAAAATATTATAAAGTTAAATATTATTTTGACATACCATTTCTGCTGTGCTATCGTTAATGAACTTTGCTAATGATTTAGTCATTTGATAATTATGTATGTGTCATCTGAATGAAATAAATTTTATTTTTGTAAATTTTAAACGTCTATCAGATGTTTGGTTTAACCCAAAAGCGTTAACATATGCGTCCATATCACATGCCAAAATCGTTACAGAGATTCTATAACTAACATAAAAGTATATAAATAAAATTATTTGTATAAAGAGCATAACACACTTCTGTAGTTTAGTTTTGGAGGTATAAGCTTGAAAAAGAAATTCATTTTATGTTACATAGCCAGATTAAGTGGATTCTCTTGAAAATAATTTACAATGTTATAAGTTGTTATTCTTTTTGCCGACCATTTTGCTTTACAGGAATAACTTTCCCAAGGCTTTTATTGTACACAAAAATTTAAAACTGACAGGGTGTTTATTTTGAAAACAACAACTTAATGTGATCATGTAACCGTATACTATTGTCGGGCATATTTCAGAAGGTTTAGATATGAATTAACGCTTTTTAAAGTAAACATCAATATACCTTGACAAACCTTAAGGTATGTTAATGATTTGTGAACAAATATGAATTGCTATAAGGTATAAGCGTGTATCATCGCAACCAATGCAGCAATGTACTGAATTTCGAATGAAATATTATAAAACGTTAAGTTTGTATTTTTATACATGTCAATAAGTTTTATAGGTGACTGTACTCATGTTGAGATTATATTAATTGTTAAATTAAACGAATAGTAACATACAAAATAGGTACTCGATTTATTTGTAACATTTTATTGCAAACCGACCTTTGCTAGCAACTTGTCTCGCTGTTACAACTTTACCCACTGTAACCTAAATAAACATTGTTATCATTTACGAAACCCAATATTCCAAGTAATTTATAACGTAATGAGGATTTTTTCCAGAGGTATTTAGTGACAGAAGAAACCTTGCAGGCAATTTTTGTGTTTTTTTTAAGTGTATATAAATACGTGATATTAAAGTTCCCGAACCTATTGTCATATATACCTACTTCTCTCGCTCACACACTAAAACAAGGTGTTCAATAAAATTCTTAATTTACTTTCACACTTACTACGTACCAGAGATATTAGGTATAGAAGGACTCAAATTCCACAATCCGATTTTTTTTTAGTTTTAAATTCAAGAACCTGTTTTCTTTGTGCTATTATTTGTGCTGGTAAGAAAAATATTCCCAAAAATTGTATTAAGCATTTTTAGAACGAAGTTTAAAAAGTTGATACAAGACTAATATTTTCATACAAATTGAGGTAAAGAGATATAATATTCGTTCACTTAGAAAAACAAATGATCAAACGATGATTTCCAATGAAGAAGAATAAGGTGTCATAAATTTTAATGTAACATTATATAACTAAATTACTAAACAATAGACCGAGAATTACATGAATCCATAATGCGTGGTACTAGGCTAGGCGGACTCCGTAATCGCGCGCTCGACTGTGTGCGTTGATTGAGCTGTTTGTGTTTTTTACTTAACTCGCACAACCGTCAGTGATGCCCACTTGCAGACATTATCCCTAAATTTCAAACGATCACATTTAAAAAGGGGATTTTAGAAATCCGAATTTTTAGGAGATTTTAGTGATTTTAAATTAGTTAATTACGTCACACAAAATAGGCAAAATTAGTATTAAATGTGTGATTTTATCAAATTATAACGATCATCAAAAGGAATTGAACTTTATGAACAAGAACATACAAGATATAAAAATAAGGAGTAAAGCTATGTTAAACGTTTGAAAAAATTCCACATAAAATCTTTAGAAACACGTAGAGATATTTGCGATTTAGTCTTCATGTTTAAAATGTTAAATAATCACATAGATTGTCCAGAAATACTCAAGAAAACTACAATTCAAAATTCTGTTGCGATATCCCGTAGGCAGCTAATCTTTTTAACCATCCTTTCAGTACAGCTATAAAGCTTAAGAACTAATTCTCCCGTACCTAGAATAACAAAACTATATAATAAGTACCAGATACTGGATGTATTTAATAACAGTCTAAATAAATATAAATCATGTGTTTTAGCTTAGCTTAAGTTTCTAGCTTAAGCTAAGCTCAAGTAAACTGCCTAGATTATATATTCAGGTGTTTACAGTGAGATTTTAATTTTTTAAGGAAACGTTTTAGAATGGCTTGGCAACACTGAGGACAGTACATTCGCGTCGTGTGGGCTCTCGATCGAAACTAGGTCGGTTCAGTGACCTATATGTTTATCTAGCGATTGTGCGCCGCGAAAGGCCTGGCTAGCGCCTCGCGGTGTAATCGCTATCGCGTTGTTCGCGTTTTTGTTTAGGTTATCTGTCGGACAACCTGTCTTTTAGACTATTACAATTGATAAAATGCATACACACGATATATTGTGTCAATAATAATATGTTGACACTGTAAAAGAAATATTTCTATGCAAATAATAATCTCGTATTTATTTTGTTATTTAAACATAGTTAACCTGTGAGACTTACAAATATGAATCACTTAATACCTGCTTCATAATGTATTATTAATCTACTACTTGGTCTTTCCCAAAGTTCAAGACAATGCCCAATCTTCGGCTCTCCTAAGCCCAATTGTTGACAGTCACATCATTTAGCCTGAAGATGTCTTATCTATAATAATATTATAAAGCTGAAGAGTTTGTTTGTTTGAACGCGCTAATCTCAGGAACTACTAGTTCGAATTGAAAAATTCTCTTTGTCTTGAATAGACTATTTATCGAGGAAGGCTTTAGGCTATATAACATCACGATGCAACTATTAGGAGCGAAGAAATAATGGAAAATGTGAAAAAAACGGGGAAAATTATTCATCCTTGGGTGCTTCCATTGCGTGCGCTGCGAAAACGGTTCAAGATACCAAAAATATTTGTATGACAGAGTTATTCCTCTTAAAATGGTCTAAAAAAATGTCCGTGACAGTATATGTCTATCTTTTAAGATAACTCACTAGAACCGTTTTTATGGTAAACAAATTTGGTCGAAATTAATGCATTATTTGTTAAGAGTTGTATCAACGTAATAATATTAATCTTTATCCAAATAAATGTGTTGTTGATTAAGAGTATTTAATTGTGAACAAAATTGTCTTTGACATCACTTAATTTCAATGAACATCTTAGAAGATATTACAATAACTTATATAGCAAAACAACGTTTGCCGGATCAGCTAGTATTACATAAGTTGTGCCGTAGGCTTCACACAATCATCAACAGTTAGTTATCAGTTTTTTTGACAAATATGACCACACCACTGCCACATTATTTGCATTTTTTTTTATGTTGTCAGAGATTTTAGGTATTTGCTAGATTATCTCATTTTTTAATCAAAAGTCTTATAGAAAAACTCCAAGCATAACTCGTTCCATAGCACACTAAGCCTACATATAATGAAAAATAAGTCATAAAGACTCGATAGTATTTCGAATTATTTTAATATATTTTATTTTATTTTATATCGTGACAAACGTCCGCGATAATCGCCCCTTTCTTAAATTGTAATGAAGAAAAAATCATAGATTTTTTTACTTTTCAAAATTAGCAAATGTTGTTACAGTTATATTTACATTTAATAATTGACAACCCTGTTTGTAAATATCACTAAACAACAACAATAATGTATGACGCCGGTGCCGCACATCCTTTCTCTATACTTTCACCGTCCTTGACGCATTTAAAAGCACAACCTCACGCACACAGATATAAACGTTTAAAATTATACGCTAATAACTTCTATGGTTAGAGCGTTAAGGTATAAATTCTTTTAGTGATATTGATTGACAGTTGATTTAGCTCGTATGCAAGCAGAATTGTGCAATACTCACCGGTCATCGGTATTACTCCGGTATAGATTTATCTAAAGAATTATTGGTAGTTCACGAGTTAGAGGATCAATAATCGAAATTATCATTATAATAACGGTGGAGAAAGTTACAAAACATTTAATTTAACAGATTAATCTAAAATTTCACCAACAAGTATATGACACGTAGATTAAGATATGTTACCGTAATAAATGTGGATTTTGTTCATTTATGTCAATATGTGAGTTTCATACTTTCACTAAATTAAATGTTTTATATAATAAGAAATGTTTATAAGTACATATAGTAATTGTAGATACAGAAAAAAGATTGTAAAAATACGGGCTATCATTCGAACCCACGCAATTTACACCTATTTCAGGACTTCTAATTCAACTGAGTAAAAAAAACAGAATACTCAGAAGAGATATATTTGTATACATAACAAAAAATATTACTAGAATTTTCCAAGAACCAAAACAACGTTACGGAAATAACAATATACAAATCTACTGACAATATCACTTCTTAGGAACCGTTTATACCATTAGGTGTAGAATATAAAATATTTTAAAGACCTGTCGAAATTAAGTCCTCTGAAGACCTGCCTCGGCCAAAAGTATAAGTCAGGCAGTTAGTTTTAATTTTTCTTTTTTTAATTTTGTTTGCTCATAGTACGGTCATTGAACATACTGTTAAGGATAGAAAATATATTTATTTATTTTAAGAGTATAATTTTCTCTATTATTTTGTATTTATAGCGTCTACCAGTTGAGTTGATGAATCTACCTGGTATGGTTGACCTTCAAGGCTTGAATGAAAAAGTTCTTGAAAATTATAGTGAAAAATATAATCCTTATTTTGTAATAAGATACATGAATTTAGTCAATATGAAAAACATACAATGTCTCCTTACTAAACTAAACGTCACACAGTGTGACCGAACATTTGCCATAATGGTTACGTGCACGCGTTGG
The DNA here is from genome assembly GCA_036320925.1 of Automeris io. Lineage (NCBI taxonomy): Eukaryota > Metazoa > Arthropoda > Insecta > Lepidoptera > Saturniidae > Automeris > Automeris io. The sequence goes on from JAUDJH010000024.1 coordinate 4,056,209, forward strand.
GAGACAATTCATTTTACGTCATCATGTGCCACAAGTCAGATTTTTATATGAATCGAATATATTATAATTATGCAACTTAAATTCATATAATTACGTTCATTTAATTAAACCTTATGAAAAATGGGAACGTCAGGAGTTACTTTAAAATACCCGGCCTCTATATTTCCCGTAAAATAAACTAACAATTCGCTACTAGAAGCGTGAATTCTTGGCAATTAGTAAAGAACCTAGGCCCGTTGCCTTCAACTACTTGAAACGACTATCGCCCTTCATTTTCGTTAGCGCCGTCCTTACTTTACCTTTATGAAGGTGAATGCTTGTGTAGTGACTAAAATCATCATCCAAGTAGTTTTATCTCCCTCGCGATTGAAGCTGCCATGATTGGAAGGAGCGGGATGTATAAATTGGATGGTGTTATTACTTATTAGTTAGTCTCTAACACAGTTAGGCTTTAAGGTCGCTTGGACAAAACGTAGATGCGTCAACGAACGCTGGCAAGGTGACGCATTGTCGCTAGGAATGTATTATTGTAATGTTGATACTTCATACGCACCTAAAGGCACATTACGTTGAAAAATTTATAGAAACATACATATATGTAACGGGCTTCTGATACATATATTTATACGATGTTTCTACATAATATATTTGCATTTAAAACTCTCTAATACGTAATCATTAAGATTATTAGATAAAAGCTATTTCGTTAATAATGCATGTTAAAGATACCCATTAGATAATGATATTTTCAATTGCGTAATACAATATATATTATTAAAAGTATTTCTTTATAGGTTTTCGATAAATTACTGTAATGGTAAGGAAATAATAAAATATAAATAATCTTTAACAATAAAAATGTATTCACTCAATTGCTTCAACAAAAACTTTTTATAAGTAGTTAATTATAACGCGCCCTGTGTACTTAGTTTTTCGATGTTGCAGGAAACTATTGTAAGGAAATAAACGCTTCCTTCATCAAAAAATAAATGATTAGATTATCCAACAAAAACTAATACAAAACAGAAAACTCAACATAATTTTCCATCTTATTAAAAAAAAAATACATATTAGTTTGCCTTTACGTATAAAAAGTAAACTTAATACTTATTTGTATTTATCGTTTATAATATTAATTACGTTTATGATAGAAATAAAATAATTAAAAATAGTAATAGCAATACTAAAAAATATTATTTCATTTATATTTCAAATGCGTCTAATAATTATTTCTATAATTAAGCTTAAACGCAGTCAGTTATTTCAATGCACATGTTTAATATATACACTTTTGTGTGAAAATAACTTGTTTATCTTGATATAATATCAATTTATCTATGGAATAAGACTTAGTGGAATGACAAACAAAGATTTCTCAGAACTCTATACGAATATCGTATCCGTTTGAGTCATAATCATATTAAAATATGTAACTGAATTCAAAGTATGTATGTCAAAAATTATAAAGTAATTTACTTTATAAATCTTTACAATAAATAAGTTCATTAAGCTGATGGAGGTCCCATTTTCGCCATGTTAATATGTTTTTGTTTTTTCTTTTGTTTTTGTATGTTGTTGTCTTGTAACAGAAATGTTGCTTTTGAATTTCTAGTATTTTGTTAGTTTGTGGTGAAAATAAATATATTTCATTTCATTTTCATTTCATTACATATCTCTAAGTATTTTTGATTTGTTAGCAAAATTTTTATCTGCAATATTAATGTATATTTAATAAAATATAAGGAAATGCAAACAGTGATAACGAGGTTGAGTGGAATTTTTGTAGCAGTTATAAAAAACAAATGGCAAAATATGGGCAAATGTATATAACTTTTTAATTATATATATTAAAATATTTGAAATTAAAATACTTTACCGACTTGCTGAAAAGATTTTCAGCATGCCACAATTTAAAATTAGTCCTAAAAGTATCGAATTTGTCTACTTAGACTGTACGAACTTCTCTTTTGGATCGTCATTGCATGCCTTTGCGTGATTATATCCCACATTTGAAATAAATACATCAAAATATCACAATAGAGAACAAAATTATCAATCAAAGCTGAATATATTTGAAGACCACATAATTCTTTCGTTTTATTGCTCTACGATTTATACGTCGGACTGTTGTTACAATGAAAATAAAATCTCAGCTTGAACCATAAACTTGGTACATATCGTAGGTATTTCGTGGTGTGATGACGGCCAACGTGTCCTAGTTTTGTTAGCCTTTAGAATTGAACTTTATGTATACAATAAATAAACCGAGCCTAAATTATATCTATAGATAAATTCTGATCTATTTTTGTTTTATATATTAAAAGTTAAAAATATGCAACAAGTTTTCGGGTATTTAACAATTTATACAACAAAAAGTAACATGTATTAATAGATAGAAAACACACGTTTAATAGAGTGTATCTTTAAATTTTTTATTATAATAATTTCCTTTTCTATCAGTATCAGAAACTTTTGTTGTTATAATCTATTATTTATACTAAAAAATAACAACCTTAAAATTACTTATAATATACAGGGATACAGGTAACTAATACAAAATCTCTTTAGGGTGCTTTTGGTATAAGACTGACAACTTTTGTTTTACGACTTTTTCTAATTCAATCTTATTTTCTCCGTACAAAAAATTAATAAATCAAATTTGCAGTTCTGATCTTAACACTATGAAAGGCGTCGCGATGCAACTAGGGCAGAGGATTTCGTAGCATCTGCTGACTGAACTTTAAACATAGAGCTAACGATTGATAGAAATCCCCGACTAAAACTAAAAAAAATATATACCTTAGGATGTGTTAAGTTTTGGCAAAACTCATAGAACAAAAGTTGTTAGTCCTGATGTACCTAAGTTACCTTTAAGAGGTTTAGCGTTAGCTACCAGTGACGTTATATATTAATATACATTAATTATTACTAGTATTTAAGTAACTGAATTGTTTTTATTAATGTTTCGAATAGATATATTATAATAAAACTAAATATAAAAACTTTTTAGAAGCAATCATTACATACGACTACATATAACTTGTATAAGCAAGTAAAATTAGAAACCATTTTTAAATCATTTCATTTCAATTAATCATAAAACACTAATATAGGCTAGTAAATGGTGATTTGAGATTAGAATCGGTTTAAAATTACTTTGACAAAACGTATAATTTAATTTTAATTTACAGATTGAATTGAAATTACCACCTGCTAAAGGTAATTTACTGGCGCCGCCGATTCAAAACTGGTTGTGGCTACTCATTTTACGTGCAAATAACCAGTTATATCGTCGAGTGATGAAGTGCGTCTAAATAGACTTTCATATTCATATTGTCAAATCTAGAAAAAACATTTACTATGCTGTTTCAAAAACGTTTCTTAAATTTTATAATTCACTCAAACATGAATGATACCTCAATTTTATACAATCCACATTAGTTCGTATATAAAAGCGTTTTAAAATTAAAAAGCATTTCTGAAACTGGACATAAAAATGTCAAATAAAGCGATGCGGTTGTATTTGATATTAAGCAGTGTAGCATGTAGACGCCGCCCGATACGTAATTGTGTTTAACACCCTAAAGGTCGTTAGGGTGTTACGGGCATAGATGGGCAAAATGTAATCAGATTAATGAAAATGATTAACGATTACATTTTACGTTTTTTACCATTGATATGACTGCATTTGGATCATTTATGTTTTAAACACTACAAAATCCCAGATTGTATACACAATTATGATTTCTTTATGTTTTAAATAGATTTAATCATGATTACAGAGCAAGAAAATTAAAATTACGACTACATTTTGTAATCGTTCCTCATTAATCAGATTACATTTTGCCCATCTCTGGTTACGGGGCGCGCGCTAGAGGCTAGAGTACGTGCGTGTGCGTCGCAGTTCGGTGTGCCTAAAAGTGCAAATAAACAGTAAAACGCCAAAATCCGTCTCTTTCTACCACCACAGCCACGACCACCGGTCATAGTAGGGATTATCTCCTACAAAGGGCTTCAATACCTAAGATATTGCTATTGCGGTACTCACATTGTAGGAAAACAAAGGAAATAGGAACTAGATAAAGGGTGATCCCGAAACACGATTGACATTTTGACACTACGTCAAACTTTTTACCAATTTACGGTATTCGCTGTCCCGTGAAATACAAACGCCTTTTAACCGCTAACCCGCTAAACATTGACCTAAGAAATATTACACTATAAACTATATATGATAAGCGTATTTCCATTCAAAATTATTGTAAAGCAGTAGACGCAAACCTATATTTAGGAGGTAGATCATATTATTCAAATTGAGGAATTAAAATTTTAATTTCATTGACATCTCATCAATTAGTGACAGCATTCAATCACGTTAATTAATAAAACACCTACTGTATATTTCCAGGGGGCTTGATAAATTCGGATTAACAAGTATAGTAAATACTTTGAATAAATTTTTTTCCTTTTTTTTTCCGGCATGTCCTACGTTGATGGCCTGGGAAAGACCTTCACAACAAAACCGGGCTTGGTGGGCGAACGCAGAGGGCGCTCAGCCTGCGAAATTTATGGGTTGGGCGGCTACGCAAGGGCACCCCTGTGGGTACGGACCTCGACTTGGGTGGCCGGCCAGTTGAAAAACGAACCTAACGGTATTTTTGGAACCTGATTTTAATTGATTTAGGACTTCAATTTCCACCGAATCAAATATAATGTTTACTTAAACACACTAAATACGTCAAAAAAATATTTAAGTTTTATAACAATTTATAATATATCGAAAAACATAGTAGGTAACAAAAACTATTTAACAAGGTGATTTTACAAAGCATAACAAATACTTTGAATAGATTCATTACTTTTGGAACCTGATTTTCAGTGATATCGGCCTTCAATTTCCACCGAATCGTATATAAACACTTAAACATATTAAATACGTAAAAAAATATTTAAGTTTTATTACAATTTATACTTTAACATTTTTTAAACTATTCTTCTTAACTCATACGCAAATAATTATTGATATTATTAATTGTCAATAGACTTACGTCATGAATTTAATCAAGCCAAACTGAATATTCGGAGCTAACAAGTAAACAACGCTAATCCCGAATGCGGTTCGCGTGAATCAGTTTAAGCAGAATTATTTTATTTATAACCAAGTTTGATATTTTCTACTTAATTAGGCATGTGTTTCCGAGCACATGTCGCCTCTGAGCATAGTTAGTCACGACGCAGATCTGTGGGAGGTAGATGACTAAAATGATGATAAGTACATATAGCGTCAACTAATATCCTAACGTCATTAGCAACTCGCTATTTAACAGCTAATGTGTTGAGCGTCCATTATGCATTCTTAAAATTAGCTTTGTAACTTTTGCTATGCAATAAGATCCATTATAATAGTTATTTCATATAACAGTTTATCAGTAATAGTAAATTAGACTTTTTAAAATGTCTATTATATTTATTCCGAAATAACAATACATAATAATATTTGTTATGATTCGAATATAACATTTTCGTTAGGATTGCTTTTTTTTACACTGTCTCAACAAAGTGACTACAGTGCACCTGATGGTAAGTACAGTGTAGTCTAAAAATGAAAGCTATCATCAAAAGATGAAAATCAGTTGATAGTCTTCGTCGTCACGTCGGCCTACATATTGACGACTGAAGGTCACTAGGTATATGAGTTACTGGATATACACAAGCTGTTCCAGAAACGCGACAGCCCAAATGAGTCTCTACGATGGTCTTTACACTTGTGACCTGTGGTCATGACCCAGTTCGCACAATCGGCCGACACCAAAAAAATAAACTTAATAATCGGTTTCTAACTTAATAATCCCAAAAATGTGTTTAAAATAAGTTTCAATTACATATTTTTAATGGAAACATGTGTATGTTACAGTTAATAAATTATAAAGGAATATACGCAATAATAAAATATTCACCAACATTATAAAACCTGATAAATCCATTAATAAAAGTAAAAAAGTATATTTTATACATGTTAGACCTAGTTATTGCGATATGACAGGATATTTTAAAGTATTAATAGGTATCAATCACTGTCTGTCAAAGGATATTGGTAGGCGCAGCCGCCCAGGCACCCACGTAACTAGCGCTCCGTTTCTAAGCCGTAGTCAGTAGCCGTACTCTAGAATACTTACAACATTCTCAATAACCGTAATTCAATCTTTAGCAATTTATTTTAATAGGAATACTCGTACCAGAACTTAACTAACATATAATATAAAAAGTCCTTCATGTAAAAGTAATATACTATACTGTAATATAATATAAAGTAATATAATATAATTACCTGTTGATAGGCGTTGGCGTTTTTTGGACTGCACCATGCTTAACATCAAGTGCGGTGCAGTCACTGTGTCGTGTCAGAATAAAAAAAAACTATATACATCATATATTTTATACTATACAAAAACGAGGCAGTTGATGCCCACTCCGACGCAGTCTTGAGTTTCTTCCGGCGTTTCTTCTGAAGGTAGTCGCTTCTGAAACGTTAGTAGATCACCGTTAGGTTTCGTATTTTGACTGGCGGCCCAAGTCGAGGTCGTACCCACAGGGGTGCTCATTCGTTGCCACACACCTCATAAATTGCCGGCTGAGTACATTAAGTGTTCGCCCTCCCGCCCGGTTCTGTTGTGAAGGTCTGTCCCGGCTACCAATGTATCGCCCGTTCGAAAAAAAGAGGCAGTTGATGTGATTTCATCTGATTGTACCATTTTTTAAAACCTTTGAATACATTTAAAAATTCATTGAATAGTTACCAGATCTCTTTAGACTGTTTTATTGAAGTTATAATACAATATTAAGTGAGTAAGCCATTATTGCTCAATGTTAAATTTTAATTCTGTGGTCGTATACTCGTAAATGTTTAATATAAAACACGATGTCAAAATCAGTATTTTTTTAATACAATGAAAGGTATTTTTCTCACGGAGTACTAGCCCGATGCCCTTACGGAGTATCCTGTAATACTTTTATCAAATATGGTCCAACGGAAACTGTATCAATGTCGCAATAAACGTGATAAAATACCTGCAAACGAATATTGTATGTTTTAACCAACGTCAATTGCGTAAATTTAAGTTCAAGAGTTGCAACAAATTTATCTTTTTAAACTCGTGTCCTACACAAAGCGATTACCTATTGCAAAGCTATTTGATTTTAAAAGAATAAAAAAACGTTTTTTTTTTATGCAAATATTTATAAATTCTCTAGTTCACTGTTCTGTAAAATTGTAAAGTCAAATCAAAATTTTGCTTATTTCTTTAATTCCATCTATCAGGCTATCAATGATATCTGATTGACTTGTAATTAATATTAAAAACTGTATGTTTTAAAAAACGTTTTATTGCATGAATAATTCAAATAACATCCAACTGCTAAGTTAATAACAGCTTCGTAACTAAATACATTAGTTACTAAAAAGGTAACTGATGTATTAACGAAAACTGACTGTTATCTAAAATAAGGTTCAGATATGCTTAGGGCCAGGTTGAACACGGATTATCTAAAACGGAAATGAAACTTATCATTGCTACATGTATATTATAACTTATAATATAATAACGCGGCTTGTGTTGCAGTTGTAACCACGTTCTATTAAGTAGGCCGTAAACATGTTTGACAACAAAAGTTAAAAAAAAGTTATCTTTAAAAATACTATAATAAGAGATTATATTTTAATACTATTACGTATATGGAATTTTCACGTCGCTTGTGTGTAGTATATCGCGTGGACTGTGACATGCCCTTTACGAGTTCGTGCAATAGTAAGGTTTCCCACGCAGGCTATGTAGGCAGTCCACTGCGGCCTAGCCGCTGAACCTTTGTACAAAGGCAATGTTATTGAACAGTCATGGACTCGCCTTCTACAATACCGCGTAATCTCATTGTTGACTTGCAGCATATAATTGTAGATTTTATTTCTAAGCGCAAAGAAATTGTAAACATTCGAAAACATATTCTAGTTCGTATAGTATTGATTCTTAAAGTATATTCAACGCCTTAAGAACGGTATAATTTATTCTTAATATTATTTGAATTCATTTTAATAGTTGTAATGTATATCACTTGATAAAAAAAATTATAGAAAGCTATGAGTAATATTTCTAATTAACACTAATCCAAATTCTTAATTAAAAACACTAAAATAAAAAAAGTCACTTATAAGGACAATAATAACAGTAATATATATGAAAAATAAATTATTATTTATTTTTCAGTTTGTTATTATAAATATATATCAAAAAGTATATAAAGGAAAGATCTTTTAATGTCTTACCTTTTTTTGGTATCTCGGTGGAAATCCAGCATAAGACTATCAAGGTCGCTGTGAGGGCAGCGACCCTGGTGTGTCAGACTCCTACTGACTAAAAACCCCTGGGTTGTCACTCCAATCGCTCCACCCGGGCCTGGGAAACCAAATTCATCGAGACGCCTGGGGAGCGAAAAGCCTTGTTGAGGCTACCTCTCTGGGAGAAAATAATATCTTACCTAACCTTGAGCTTTACTATAAATTAAAAGTATATAGTTTTAAATAAAACATAAGTTTAAAATTCGATATGAATCAATGCGTTTTTTTGTAGTATTTAAAATCAGTTATTTTCTTGTGAATTTCGTGAAGAAGGAATTCAAATTTCCTCTTAAATATAAATAATATAAACATTTCATTTCTCTTTAGTGAGGATTTAAATTCTAAACTGTCATATAACTAGTTAATTTCTCAGTCCAGACTAACACAATTACACTATTTCTTTATCTTTTCATGCAAATCTTTTATATTCCAAAAATTTTTAGACGACCATGATCACTAAACATCGGATGGGTGCTTAAATCGTTTGCCGATTATAGTTAAAAATCTCTAGGTAGCTATATAAAATCGTACTCAGTAATGAGACATAAAAATTCCCCAAGTCAGAAGTACTTGACCAAGTTAATTACTTCTGCCTTTCCTAGTAAATGTCATTACAGGTGAATGATCTTGAAATAATATCTGTCCCGTTCTTATAGAAAGTGGACGTCACTTATAAATAGATTCTGACCTTTCATTTGAATAATGCGTCAGCTAAAGTCATAAGTGATGTAACCACACGCGCACAGAACCGAATAACATTTGTGTGAGTAGATGTGTAAGCCGTCAACGTTCATCGAAAGAGAAAGTTGAGGTTCCAGTACTTGACCGATGTCCGTGTTAGTGAGAGGAAAAGGTATAAAACATGCACTTAATATGTCGATATCGATGCACTTAAATATGAAGGTACATATATAATCTTAACTTAAACTAATGCTAGTTATTTGTAACTTAAGGCGGCTTGACCTAACAAATTAAATCAACTTTAAACTTTTATAAATTGCAATTTAACCTTAATCTGTACTTATAGTCTTTTTCTGAAATATTATCTAGTTTTAACAATTGTAAAATTTAAATCTCCATTGTGATCGAAATAATTCGCTTCATTAAAATAGCATTTTGCAAAAATTTAATCTAGAATTATTTCTTTGGTGCAAATCGCGCAAGTGTAATTAATGACGTAAAGTGGAATAGTAAAACGAAATCCGCTTTATGAATTTATTGTATAAATAGACAAGATAGGTCAGCTATTATGAAAATCTTGGGAGCTATGTAAATGCTATTGATAATTACTCGAACAATAAGAAATATACGACAGTAATAAAAAGTGATACGATAAAAGATCAAAATTATTATACTTTGCGATTTTTTTTTAACAATATACAAATTATATACCTAACTAACAATGTAGAATGGCGTGATCTGAGATCAGGATGTGTGAGTATTTATTTCATTATTGCTATCATTAAAAAATAATAATTACACCAAATACTAATTTGGAGTATAATTGCAATTCAGATACTCAATAAAACGAATGATCAGACCTAAAAATATTATTATGTGGTTATGATTCTCCAGAAAAATATCTTATTTTAGCTAACCATTGAAAATAAAGTTATTAAATTGATATTTAATTGATAAAAAATATATCGTTAACAAAGTATAATATATTTCTTTGAGTCTTATGAAATATGTACTTGATTTTCCAATCTATTAGTTCATAGAACACAAGTCATGCTAATACATTGATTAAATACGAGTATATATGTAGATTACAAATATTGATAATTATTTTGATTATCGATAAAATAATCACAGCACAGCGCATCACTATTCGAACAGGTTCGTAGCAATGTCCAGTTCTACGAGAGGTACCGTAACTGGCTGTCTTTACGCCCGGTACCGTTGACTCGTCTACGACCGCATGGTCGCAACGTTGCGCCGGCAATTACTCTCGCTTTCATTATCATGCCTCTTTTTTCCTGTACAATGCCTCCGCCGTAGATATCTACAGTTTCATTGTTTATATGAATAAACGTTTATAATTTTATATTATAATTATTATTTTTATCGTGACGATAATATGACGAGCTGGTTAAACGGTCTAGTAGCATTTCAGCCTCAAAGTTTCTTTAAATTCATTTGTTCATGGACTCTTTTGTATATATTTCCTGTCACACATCTCTAAAGTTATGACTACGGGATGTAAGAAATGCGTTTTACTGCGACTGTGCTGTGTAATAACGTCAATCATTGTCAGCGAGTTTCTTAAAACTGGCGAGATAAAATCGCATGAAGCAAGCACTAAAAAACTAAGCCTTGACCACGACTTGCTGACATTAAAAACGCACGCGCCTTTCACGGCCCACTCAGGTGGACGTTGTATAACTGACTTTCCATTTCTTCATCGTTCATTTAAGTCGTCATCTCCATTGTTCATTTGCAATTTTTTATATTCACGACCACTTTCGCATTCGACATTGTAATCTAATAGTCAAAATTAATTCTTCTGTCTTTCCACTTACCACAACTTCCAAACTATTTTTTACAAATAACGTTTATTATATATCCCCTACATTCATTTGAAACACAAAGATATTCTAAATTCTTTGAGTCCCAACCTTGGACATTTAGTGATGAACTGAGACATTTTAGTAGCACCCTCTGACATTTTGGTGGCAAGTTGAGATATTTGCAATTAAACAACTTTTGCCTTTATGAACACTAAAGTTTTCTAGGAAGTGAAGAAACTGGAGGAATATCTTAAATTTACATATACCATTGTTATAAAATTATCTGGCTAAGCACTAAGATTGAAAATCCTCATAATTACTTACACAACACTGGCTATGAAAATGTCGGGTCTGTCACATCACATTCCTTTACGAAAATGGGTTGTACAAGCCCTTTGTAAACACAAGTGCCTTTACGTAGGCTTTTGAAGGGACGTAAGATAAGGATAGCTAGATAGGATAGCGCAATAGTAAAGTAATGAATTGTAGATTACAATGGATACAAGCAGATAAATAGTCAGCCCCAATTCCTAAATTGTTAGAAACATTGATCTCGTAATAAATATCAGCGAATGTAATGTTTTCTATGAGATGCTCGATCATTGATGATATCATCCGAAACGCTTTTGTTCAACTTTTGAATTTTTATTAAATTTTCGTATTCATAATAAGTGTTTATGTTAATGTGATTTTCTATTATATAAATCTGAAATCTCAACAGTCACCTGTTTCTAGAAATATCAATAATTAATAACAGGATTTTTAAAATTGCTTTTTCCTATTTTAGTTGGATATTATAAAATCAGTAAGAATATTTCAAGTGTCCGCAAATTTTTTATTAAAATAAGCGCCAACAATTAAACGTCTAACAAGACCAGTAGCACGGCTAATCACCGATCTCTAAACATTGCATATGTATGTAATTTTTGTTCAATAACTCGATATCGAGTTATCGACGAATGATACAAATTTTATTAAATGACGACGATTTTCTTGCGATAAGTTAGTCATGCCAAATCTAAGCATACAATGCTGGTATTAGCAGATACAGCTGGCTATTAACACGACCAGAATAAAACTAAAGTTCACAAATTTTTTTAATATGAATTTATGTATTAAACGACTGCCATGGACAAAATTTTAAAAATGCTCATTCAGAACAAAGATTTTTTTCCGTTATAGACGCCACATGGCCTCAACATACACGCCATTATTGCACGCTACATTCAACAGCAGTGATGTCCACATAGGAATTTACCTCTAAAAAGGGTTATTAATATGGATAACATTCGGCAGAAGACAGCAGACGGCAAATGCCGCGCGACAATTGTACTAGTAAAACAGAATTGGTCTTGTACAAATTAAAACTGCTTAGTAGTGCTGTCTTCCATCACGACACATGTTATATGACGAATGTCAACTTTAAAGTAAATTACGCACTACGTCAGTTGCAAATCCGTGAAACTACAAGCCTTTTTTTTTGATAACCCGAAGGAAATCCCTACGGAACGTCAGAGGAGCGGTGAGGGCCGCTCCCCCGGTGTTTAAAACCACCGGGGGGTTCCTTCTCCCGTCTGCCGGATGCTAAGGGCAAAGCCAAGCCATCTTCCTCAGCATCCGGCGACGTGAAACTACAAGCCTAGAAATCTCGGTCTAAGCTCGGATATTACATTTCACATTGTCTTAGATCCGAATTCTGACGAAAAATTCAAATCTATGAGCTCATTATAATCACAACAAAGCGTTACGTTAACACCATAGAAAATTTTACATAGTTCATGTTCGATTCGGAAACAGTATACGTAATATTTATTAAGAAAATGCTATAGCGTTAATCATTAATCTGATTATATTTTGCCGATCTATGGATATAAATCATGTTTGCATAACTAGTTATTTCACTACTTCGGAATGTATTTTCACGAATTTCGATCGATAGGCAAAAAAATTGCTTCGATACTTGTAACATATTATTAGGGGTTTTAGGGGGATTTTGAATTATTTTAAGGAGATTTTCTTCTCTGGGAGTGGCAACACTGCGTAAGTCACATTTGGCAGTTTATTCGCAGAGTTGTGCACGATATCGTCTTACGAAACCGCCGCCGGTCTCGCAGCAAGTTAAGGTCACCGATGTGTGGCAATTTTCCCATTTCGAAGAGAAGTAAAACCTTGACCTAGGAGTTAAATTCCGTTTCGTCACTAACGATTTATTCGATACTTACTGCATTTTGTTTACTACGCTTTCATTTATACCATAATGAATTCATGGAATAGTATTTTTTATTGTATACATTTAAAACTGAAACAGTAGTAGTAGTTTTAAATCAACATAGGATTTTTTTTAAATTAAGTCTCTTATTAGTTGACATTTTCAAGTTTCAAATTGTATAGTGGTTTTAGTTCCCACCATTACTGAATCGATTGATAAATTTAAACTCCATATAATTTGACTTTAATTAAAAGCTTCAAAACTAAGGTCGCGTTGTTTAGTGAATTGATAAGTAGCGACAAATTCGCAAAGTTTTAAAAAACTGGCACACGTAAATTTGTGGATAAATTATGATATTGTCCTTTCCAGTACTTTGAGTGCAGTTTCAGTGTCGATTGTGCAATAGTCCGCTAGATGGCATTGCGCGGTATGCGAGCGCTACTCACGTCGGCAGCGGAGGGGCGCGTACGCAGCACAAGTTGCGCCACCGTGAATTCTTTACGCAACGCGGCCGTTCACCCCGGAAGAGGTTTTCCTCGCAGTTTCTTTACCAGTGTGTTACTGTGGTGGACTCGCGTGACTCGCTCGCGTGTTGTATAAGCACCCTTAGCACTCTTAGGTCACACCAGGCTTGAACCTAGGGTTTCTATAGTAATTCATCCATGTATGTAAAGCTTATCCTAATGGATATAACAACATGGGGCCTAAACTGCTGAAACTAGAAACATGAAAAACGAAATTAGACATAGGTTCTTTTGTATGACGTAGACACCCACTACGGTCTGACTTTTACATATTCCATCTCTAAGGGAGTGATATAGGGATTGAAAGTTTGAATATTTGTTCATTTTGAAGTAAGCATTGCGTTATCTGGTATTTTGTTGTTTTAATAGGATTTTTAAAATACTTATTATGTAAAAATCAAAGCCTAGGGGTTAAAATAAGAGACATCTATCGGGCCATGCCGGGTTACTACAGGTAGTTTTAGTATAAATAAATTATTACCCAAAAATGTGTAATACAATCCATGAAAATATACTTTAATGAAGTTACAACACGGTATATTTTTACTATTTATTTCTTGTACCTATAAAGCTTACTTCGAAGTAGGTCTAAAAGAAAAAATCAAATGTACCACAGAAGATTCTGTTACATACCCACACGAAAGCACTAATTTCATCAATCGGACTTTGAAATATTTTTCTAATATAATAATATTTTTCTGTAGCAAACTGTTCATGCATAAAATTTTCACTTTGCCCAGTCTGGCTTTGGAGGCCTCATGTGTTATAAATACCCACTGCAAATACTAAGAAAACCTTAATTCCGTGCACGTGTATCGTTAAACAAAACAAGAAACAATGACTACACAGCGATTTAAAATAAGTACCCATCCATTTTGATATCTTTTAAATTATCGTCATTTAATTTAGTCATCCCGGTCATTTGTCACGACTGTTAAATATACGTAAAACAAAACGACTACCATTTTGTCACTGACGCTCTTTGCGGCAATTTATTCAATCGTCAAGAAGAATTTTAGTTCATAATATTTGACTGCAAATATATGTCGTCAAATTTTTTCATTCACTTTTCTAAGGGATTATAATTTTAATTACGCATTAATATACCTTTATTTGCAAATTATTTTTGAATATATGTTCGTATATTTGGATATGTGTATTTGATCAGCCAGTACAATTTATTTATTGTTAATAGGTAGATAGTTGAAATAGCGGTTTAGTGCCAGTAACCAACTATTTTACATTTTTCTTAATTTTTTTCAATTGTGAATATATTTACATTTTATGCTCATATTACGTCATGGGAACCAATTATTTTATAAAAGATATAAAAACGAATAGAAAAATAATTCATAATTATCACGCCTTAAAGGTGTAAAATTAATGCATGCGCTTAATGAAGAAATCCAATAACAATCTAAACAGGCCGTAATCATGGAACATTAAAACAGTTTCCAATACTGAAAGAATTCCTAATGCATTTAAACAACACAAAACA
Organism: Automeris io; assembly: GCA_036320925.1. NCBI lineage: Eukaryota > Metazoa > Arthropoda > Insecta > Lepidoptera > Saturniidae > Automeris > Automeris io. The sequence continues at coordinate 4,071,339 of JAUDJH010000024.1, forward strand.
TCCGTAAATTAGAACATATAAACCTGTTAATAATGTCGTTAAATAAAAAAATATGGCAGTAAATCGATGGCATGACACACAATCTTGCAACACATCCTGAGAATAGACGGGTCAGTCGTATGTAGGGATACTAAAACAGCATTTTCCGCCGACTCGCCGCTACGCTCGAATATTTCTGGTAGCTGGGTTAACGCGCATCTATGAGGAAATCCATTTTAGTGTTTTGGTCGCTTGGAAATTTCGTCATATGCACGCAACGAGCTCCGAGTCAAGTGTTAATTTATAAACAATACAATACAGAGTTTTTTTTAATTATGACGTTTGTTTCACAAAACATTGTATAAATATTGCGATAATTGAATCTTTACATAAAGTTCCAAAATTGTCATTTGAGTGTTTAATTCGTACATTTATAATTGTCGATTCAAAAGGTGTAGTGTTTTACACAAAGCACGAAGCTTTTAGTTCATAAACAGATTTCTACTTATAGAAGTAGATTATGAACGTAATAATTATATATTATATATAATTACCTAATGTCGCATTTCTGCTATCATGAAAAAAATATAAGAGCAAGTAAGCAATAGCAACAAATAACGGTAAATTATTTTCAGAAAATTATTTATTTTAGGCGGAAATAAGCTTTGAAATGTTTAAGAACAAATATTTCATATCATATAAAATCTACCTTAAACAATTACAGAAATTTGAGTCTTAAATCCTTATATGCTCAATATAAGTATTTAGGTACATACATTATGCCCATGTTACAAATTTTCATTGTGAAAAAAGTATATTTTAGGAGACTATAGATTTTCCTTAATAAAGAAAACAAATTTTAATAAAAAAGAAATCGTATAAAGCATTTGATGGTAACATATTTATGAAAATTTTAATAATAACTTTTTAATTATCCGTAAGCTTAGTATAATTTAATTAATTTCCAGTTCTATATTTAATTGACTTTATATAATAAATACGTGAAGCAAAAACTTAAAAAAAGAAAATTGTGTAGTAATCTGAATTAATTATATATATATATATATATATATAAATGTTATTGCTAGTTCAAAGAATTCTTTATTGTATTTTCTATTAAATATTATGTCAATAGAAATTTCAAATTTTTAATTTGAATTAGTCATGGTCGAATTTTGACTACTGGGCGACCACTAGTTTAAATAAACAGACATAAACTTTCTATAGAAAATTGTGTAGTGTATATAAAATAAACCTTAAATAAAAAAACTAGAGCACTAAGTAGTATGAACGTACCTCCTTGTTATTCCTTTTTCTTGTAAATACGTTTTATATTTTGGTCAGCGCCGAACTTTCTAACAAATAAGATTGAGTTATTTACACATCGAAGCCAAATTCAAGTTAGTGAAAAGAATAGCAAAAACGTGACAATATCGAAACGAAAGTGTAAGTGAAAAAAGTCGTTTGATAGCGATTATTTTGCTACCGGCTAGGCAAAACAACTGCACAGATTTGGATGAGAATTCGTAATACGATACATGGAAGATCATGACTGTTAAGAAACCAGATTGTATGCAAAGTTTTTTGTATCTTTCTCTTGCCAGTCTACATATGTCTCGAATTCCAAATTAATATTACTGCTGTTTTCATTAAAATCCAGTAGAGTACAGTAAATGTCCTAAAAGGAAATCGGAAAATGTTCGTAAGGTACTTTGGCACTGCGTCCGGTTTTAGGACAGTACCTGGTCAAAACCCACGGCGTGCTCACGTATCGAGTGACACAGATGCTCTCAGAGCACAATAACATGAAGAATACACTCTTCCAGGAGGCGTGGCTTTTATAGGCTAACTGCTCGCCGAGTCATCGGACGATTACTGATTCCCAAGCTCGGCTAGCGGCGGTGAGAAGAAGATACCCCGGTGTTTTTTAATCAGTAATAGTCTGACTTAACATAGCTTATGCTATAACGCCGCAAAAAAAAAATACGTTCGTAAATTTGATAATATTTTAAATATTTAAAAAAATATGATTTTATTTTAATTGTGGTGGGTATGAAAGTATATTTTTTTCTTTATTAGGATTTATGTTGACTCTCTTATCTATTCTCTAACTCTGCGATATATACCAAAAATATTGATTATACGAATTTATAGATAGATTTTCATACATTTGACTGTGCCAGCTTATCTCTTGGATGGTTATAGGATAATACTGTTAGAGAGTAATAATTTTCTAAGGAAAATTATTGCATGTAGGTGACCACCGAACAGACAAGTCCGGTTACATAACGTGACATTGCGGCGTACCACGGCAGTCGGCGCTTACGCAAAGATGCATCGACCATCAGAAGCTACTTGCAAAATTTAAGGTGTATCGCGTGCACTGTTAAGGGGAAACACTACACCTAAATAACACCGTATCTAATTTCAGATTGCTTCTTAGTATGACATTTTATCGACCCTTTGATATTTATAGCGAAGTAATGACGAAATAAATGAAATGTTTTCTACACGAAACGTTTTGTCTCCCTTATAGTTGAGTAATAAAATTACCATATATTAGTAAATTTTCTCTAAGTAAACACATATTTAAAAGCTATAATTCCCGTAAATAGCTGTTATTAGCGCTACTTGTATATTTTTTATTACATTTGAATAATAATAAAATATTTTAATGTAGCATTAACTATCTTAGTCATTCAATACTGAAAAAGACCTGATGGTAGTTTTTTGTAAAAAAGAAGACGTTTTTTTCATAACGCATCACTAGAGTTGAGTTTTTTTCATAACTTAAAATAACTACATACTCATTGTAAGTGCACAGCCTAAATAAAGAAATTTAGTTGAGCTTGTTAATCTAAAATACAGATCAATCACAGCAAAAAGCATTTACTGATGTGTGTATATGATAAAACGAAGGCACAAATAACACCTGTAGAAACAAGTTTAGCCTTAATTCAAAAATAGTGAGATTATTCAGATGATCTTTGATAAGAATCAAACTTTAAAATTTTTCAAATAAATAATTCAAAATATTTCGCCTTAATACTTAACTATACAATTGTTGCAAACTATGAACCAGGCTATGCAGTCTAGACTTGAAATTTTTACGAAACTACGTTCCCACTTGCGGATTTGGATATGCAACATCATGCCGGTTTTTATTTTGAACGCAGTGCAAATAAAAAACAACATTATTATTATATTTGTACCAATTATTATATTTCGTAATCATTTTCATCGGCTCTATTTGTGTGTTTATATGTAGTACTGTGCCGAAAAATATCTATGAAATATATTGATTTCAAATTTTAGTAGCTATTGAGTTTGTCATTAATTGTCGATTTTTGCAGACTATGTATGACGTGTTAAAATACTTTAAAAATTTAATTTCATTCGGTCTGCTCATGTACACACTATTCATCCTCAAATTACAATTATATTTATATTATTATTTATACAATATACATATAATATAATAACTTACATACACTCATATTGTCACAACAAACACACACACTCCTATTTCTTATATGCTGCGAGTAGACTGTTATTTTATTTTCCTTTTTTTGTAGTTTTTAAATATTATCATTGTGTAATTGGCACAGCTTGTAAAACTGCACCGTATGTAATATATTTGTATGTGCTGGTTCAATGATAGTGAATAAATAAATAAATATTAATTATCTTAACTAGGCAGTTATTCGCTCGTATTTCAAACTCATAATGACAATTGTCACTTTTTGTTACATTATAGCAGAGGATAATAAGAATGTCAATATCAAAACTTCGAAATATTAACAGTAGTCTTTGAAAGTCATATTTCGCAAAGTCAAGCCAAACTGTTACTTCTAACGTCTGCTACGCGCTAAAAGCTTCAGTGTTGCTCAAACGCAAATTGAAAAGTGATTCCGAGATGATCGTATGCATCACTATAGGATTCAATGTTACCCAACATACAAGTGCTAACACTAGTAAATTAAAACAACTCTTTAACACGGCTGTCCCAAATAAACAAGGGTAAAGACCTTTTACATAATGCTCGTTACGTGCCGAGTGAGAGGCAATGTCAGCCCATGCTATCATTATGTCAAGTAGCATACAGATCCCACACAATGCTTTGTTTCGATACAAACTGGTACTAATCGGTCTCATTGTATCAAATACTGGATACGGAGAAATCCTTTATACTTGTTCGAAAGTTGCGAGCTCGATTATTATCTACTAGTTTGATTCACTACAATTTCTTAATATTAAGTAACTTAAAGATGATTATTTCTATTTTTATAAGATCTTATCTATCATTGCTAAGTATAGTGGTGAGTAAAATAATGCTCGTTTTGATGAGACTGCATTAAATAAAAAAGTCTCATGTAAGATTGCTCCATCAAATTGAGTAATTTAAAACAGTATACACATTTCAATTTTGCCACAGAATCTTTTAAATAATAGAATATATAAACTAAATTAATTTAATAATATTATATCTATAAATTAATTCTTTGATCGTTATTTGTTTCATTGTATAGAATGCTAGCTGTACTCGCGGCTTCGCGTGCGTAAAATTAGCACCCTAAATGTTAATTCTAAATCCTGAAGTTTTTCAGTCACATGCATAATTTTGAAGATTATCAGCTACTTTTAAGCATACAAGATTTATAATTTTTATAATATTAGTATTAATTATATTTTTCACATGTATGTGGCTATCTATGGTGGCCTTGTGGATAACGTAGCGGTTTCCATGTGCGGCAACACGAATGGTCGTACGTTCGAATTCCAGCAACGCACTTCTGTGTTTTTCCAAATTACGTACGCATTTAGGCACCACATGCTCACCGGTGAACGAAAACATTGTAAGGAAACCCGCATGGCATCTTGTAGAAATGTCCTGTATAAGTGCCCTGTGTAAGGCTATTTGTTACGCTACTGGTAACGTTGGGCACGACATATAAGTGCAGAGTACATTAATATCGTGTCGGATACCATCCGTATGTGGTGGATATTCCTTATATCCGCACGAGAAGATTCGCTTCTACATTCATCATGCGAACAGCTAAGGAGTGGAATATGCTACCAGCGGCCATATTTCCACGATCTTATGACCTGGGAGTCTTTAAAAGAAGAGTGAATAGGCAATTGTTAGGCGGACGCGGTTCATCATCGGACTCATCTTCACCTTCCACCAGGTGTGATTGAGGTCAAGCGTTCGCCTATAAGTTATAAAAAAAAAAATATATCTCTGTTCACCCCATAAGGGATATAGTGTGATCATATTTTATTATTATAATATACAAATCGTTCTGTATGCACGTATGAATGTACTGAACCTTACGTTTTAAAAATTCACTTCACTAAATGTGTTCTTATAAAAACTAAATATTTCCCAAAGAATATTATTAAAATAATGTACTTGAATAAACAATTTATCTTTGTAAATTTATGTAATTGAAAGTTAAAAATACATTCACGTAAATGTACGCTTAAAAACAGTTTTATTTATATTTCCTAACAGCGGGTAATATAATGCAGATCAAGGTTCTTCTTTATGTCGAATAAAATTCGTCTTTTGTTTCGCTAGTGTTATGTGCCTAAAAAGGTCAATGAACAGCCTCGGTATTTCTAGTTTTATTGTGCACATTGTAACAGCATTTATCGCATTCATTTGATATTCTAATGTATCTATTATTTAACGTTAATAAGGTTCAAAATGCTACAGCAGCCTTGTCAATGAAAGGCCTTTCGTTACGTTCAACGAAAAGCGATGCCTAAGTTAACCCTGTCGCAGGTTACGCAGTAGCATCGTTACAATTTGAACTGAAAGGCTTGAGGCTACGTTTTATAATTGAGTGGTTGATGTAGGCTCTTGTGGCTAGTAGCGTTTGCCTGAATTATTAGCGGTGACGGCCAAAATGTTAGTTTGTTTATCGTTAGCGTTCGTTCTTGACAGCGAAAAAGTGAAAACGGCTGCAGTGGCTGAGCGGCGATTGTGAAACTAGGCGCCGAGGCCTCGGTACGATGGTGTTCAGGCGGCCGCTGGTTCACCGTGTCAATCTTATATAATAGGAAATGTCTTATGGCTTTTTTAGTCGATTATAACGCGTATCTATTAAATTTCTGCTTAATGAAGCGACCCTCTTCAAGAATAATTTGTAATATGTTAATTTAATGCAATATTTTTTTATATTAACACTAATGCGGTCGTTTATATGTACAAGACGTTAATTAAACATTAGAATAGAAAAATTAATTTAATTTTCAAATATTTCCGTTAACTCGTGAATTATTAATTAAAATGAAACGAAATATATCTAATACCCGCAAAATGTAAATGCGAGTATATAAAAAACCGGGGTCACCAAAATCTTACCTATACCAAGTGTAAATTCTATCTACACTATAATAATAACATACCATCACGCTATCGCCTTTTCGGGATGATCAGAGATACTTTAGTGGGTGTATCCACTTGCGCTTATGAGTCGTGCCCAATGTGAACAGCAGCACAGCTGATAGCATGATGGTAAGTTATTATTATAGTGGAATACACAGAATACAGGGAATGGACTTACACATGACATTTCCATTAGATGCGAGTTTCCTCACAATATTTTCCTTCACCGCTGAGCACGTGGTTCCTAAGCCTGTACTTAACCTAGAAAAATCCAAAGATACGTTGAATCTACGACCATTCGCGCTATCGCACATGGATACCGATAATGACCCATTAAGCCAATACAGCCACATCTATTTATAATCACTGAAAAAAATTCTAACCAATAGTAAAAGTCAAAATAGTCGAGAGTATTAGAAAGCCTTTGGGATAAATAAAATGTTCCCTTTTTTAACTACATATGCTTGAGAGATAATAAAAATCTTCAATTGCTTTAGGACTATATTTATTATATTCTTTATATATGTTTGAATTCTTTCAAATTTATTTAGTTGTCTATATTTATCGAGCGGATGCCATTGTGAATCGATGATTCAATTAATAACAATTTACTTACTTTTCACCTCTACGAAACTACATTCCTCTCACTTATAAGACCCGAAACATAAGTACACAGCCATTTGAACGCACCTTTGGACAGACATGGCTTAACTAAAACTATTGTTAACACGAGTTTTGAATTTTCTATTGAACAACAAACAATGGTTTTATTAATGACGCATCATTGCCATTGTTTTTATATTTTGATGTAAATGACAATTAGAAAGTACTTGCCAAAAATTCCTAGCAGTGGCTTAATACAACGTTAAATTGTATTGCATTTATTTGTTAAAAGATCACCAACAGCCAATTGTAATTGATCCCGAGGAAACACTTTTGTCTCATTATTAGTATGTCTTGTTGAGTCTTGTTTACGAAAGACGGAGGTCATTAGCACCTTTATCGAGCGATGTGGCAGAATTTGGATTGTAACCAAGTGACTGTAGCCAACTAATGTAAAGTTCACTTCATACATTTATCAAATTATACATTTATTCTAATCGGAGAAAGAAATATGAGTTGGCAAAGTATTGGGGATTCATAAAATCTTCGTCCAAATTTGTTACGTACACGATAAAACTTAGTTTCATTATATTTATTTTATACATTTAATAGTACAAAACACCTTAAATATAGTAAAAGTATTAAGGTATTTTTGAAAGAAGTTTTATAAAACTACTATTTTTCATGAAAAAAATTACATGCCTAAAATTTGGTAATTTGGTTTGGTAATTTGGTTTATTTTGGTTTGGTACATTATAGTTAAGGCTATCCTTATCGCTGGGTGCCGAGGAAGCTAGTCCAGCCTTGCCCTCGGCACTAGGCAGGCGGGAGAAGGAACACCCCGGGGTTTTAGTCGGTGCAAGTCTGACACGAGGGGGGCGACCCTCATCGCCCCCTTAGGTCCGGTACAACTTTCCCCCGGGCTACCAAAAAAATATTATTCTCTAGTATATTTTTTCCAATTTTTTTTTTTGATATCCCAGTGGAAATCCGTTATGGACCGTCAGGGGGCGGTGAGGGCCACCCCCTGGTGTGTCGGACTCTCACCGACTAAAACCACTGGGGCGCATCGCCAAGCACAGGGTGCGCCGGACTACGGGAATGTGACTTTGGTCTCACCGCGGTCCGGCGCGTGATCTGCCCAAAAGGCTTCATCTCACTGGTAGGGGGGTGAGAGAAGAGTGACACCACCCCCCATCGCCAAGTGGCGTGCGGATGCACGCGCAACACCACTGGAGCATTTGAGTCAGGTAACGGCCCCCTCAGGCGCGCTACCTGACGCTCCGCGAGTTTGCCCCGTGGGCAGATGTTCAGCCCGGGACTCTTCCTGCATGGGCTCCACCGACTTAGCAGCGTCATCGGGAGCCTTTCTTACTGCCTCTCGGCTCCTTCAACGGCCTTGTCGCGACAGCGCAGTTCTCGCTGCCGAGCTTGTGCCCCGCCGGTCTCCCGGCGTCTGCGCAGACTGCGCATCGGACGCTGGCCGTGCAGCCCTGGGCACGATGACCTGGCTGCGCACACCTAAAGCAAAGCGCACTACGGTCGACCTTTGCTTTGCACTTTACCGACACGTGCCCGGGTTCCATGCAGCGGAAACACCGGAGTACGGTCGGTGGCAGCAATCGGATCTGGGGCTTGACCCAGCAGATCCCGGGCTGCTTCTCCATAAACCTTTGCGCTGCTGTGGCTGGGCAAGACACCCACATCACGCCGAGGTCGAACGTAGTGCGCCTTAGCTCGCTTGCGCGAACTTGGTCGAGGTCGCACCCGCCCTCGAACATCACGACACCTCTAACATCTGCCCTGGTGGTGCAGTCATCGAGGCCGGAAATCCTCAGGTTCACGTATTTGACGGGGCGTGAAACCTTCTCATCTTCCTCAGGTAAGATGCGCTTGAGCTCGCTGCAGAGGACTCCCGCCTTCCTCTCAGCCTCTTCCGATTCGCCAGGAACTAAAAGAATCCTGGAACCGGTGAGAGTACCCCTTATACGAAGGTCCGTGATGTTCTGCGTTTGCAGCACCGCCGAAACCCTGCTTTTCATCTCTTGGAGAGTCGTCTCCAAAGAGACGCCCCTCTTCACAGCGTCCGGCGTTAGCTTGAGGGATATCGCCGCCATTTTGGGTGGCCGGGGTATCCTCGGAGCCTTCGTCTTCTGCTTGCTCTTCTTTTTATGGGGAGTCTCCTTAGGGCTACCCTCCTTCTTCTTTTTGAGCTTTCCGTTTTTTCTCACCTCTGTGAAGTCACCATGAAGATCGGTGGGCTTGGATGATGTTGGAGGTGGACGCGGAGCCACAAGATCTGTAATCTCATCCGGCACGGGCACCGGGGCGCTTCTCTTCCCCTTGGCCTTACCCTTAGAGGGCTTAGGTAGAATAGGGGTTGAGTTGCTTCCCGGCACCTCGTTGTCATCACCATGAGAGACCCTGGCAACATGTGCGGTCGGTTTGGGCTGATTAGCCTTTCGACCGACCGTTTTTGCTGCATAGGTCGGCTTATCCATTTGCAACGGTGGGCGGAGTAGACGCCTCTCTGTTGCTTCCAGTCGCGCGTTCATACCGCGCACCTCCCCTACCAAATCCGCGACAGCGCGTTCAAGAACGCTAGTTCTGGAGGTGGGGGTGGCTTCCTGAGAGTCGAGGTCTCCCAACACAGATGGTTGCGTGGTACCACGACGATTCGCCTGGCGGATTTCGGAGCGCATAGCGGCCACGTCCTCCTGGAGATCACGCACGACCTCACGCAACCGGAGATTCTCCCGGTGTAATTTCCGGGTCTCTTCGGTTGCGGTGGTCGAGACGATGACCTCTATCGCTTCCTTTATAGCCGCCATAGCAGCCTTGATGTCTCTCACCACCGTCCCCTTTAGATTAGAGGACTTAGCGATGGACTCCGAAAGTACTTCGAAGCCCTTGTCCACGATTTCTTTCTGGGCGTATATGGACGTCGCCTCGACCCCAACTGCGTCGAGACGCATCGTGAGGCGAGGACGAGCGCTCCGGGCAGTGCCCAGAAGGTCAGCCTCTGCAAGCCGCTTCTCTTCCTCCTTCTGAGCAGCAATCACTTTTTTCTTGGCTTCCCATAAGCCGACATATTGGCCGGTTGTGGGAGGCCTTCCTCTGCCCCTTTTGGGGTTCGCGACAATTTTCGCCGGAACGTCTACGTCCGGCTCGCTGTCGGAGCAGACCAATCGATACGACCGTTTCCGCTCCAGCGAGCCGAAGTCTAGTGACCTGTGACTGGACATGGAATCGTCCGAATCCAGCTCCTTCTGTGGCGCAAGATCGGTTATCCGTGGGCTTGCATGGGTCGTCGGAGCAGTGACGGGGGAAGAGCCGCCACTGCGGAGCACAGGTTTGCCCCCCCCCCCAGAAAACGTGGGGCTGCACCGGTCCGAGAACAGGTGAAGGGATTCTCCGGCCGCGGAGCGGCCGGTACCCTCCTGGGGTAGTTCTTTTTGACGCTGTGACTCCATGATTATTTTAGCATTCCTCAATTTTCAGGCATCTCCCGGAATTGAAACTGAAGTAAAAAGGGGAAAGGGATAAAGGGAAGGAGATGAAGAAAAAGATAAAAGTAGAAGAAGGGGGGAATAGAGATAGAGTGGGTGTGGGAAGGAACAAACTTGGGGAAGGAAGGAGAAACGAGAAGGGACAAACGGGAAAGGGAAAGGTGGGAAATAGGAGATAGGGACGAATCACTGGCCCGGACTTTGACCAGTGGCTCGGACTGATTGCATCGGACAAATCCGATGGGCGATGGGGCCGTCACCTCCCGACGCCGATATTTTTTACAATAATATAATATAGATTTACTATACTTATACAATGATATTAAGCTAGTAATCTATACTAATATTATAAAGCTGAAGAGTTTGTTTGTTTGTTTGTTTGTTTGTTTGTTTGTTTGTTTGTTTGAACGCGCTAATCTCAGGAACTACTGGTTCGAATTTCAAAATTCTTTTTGAGTGGAATAGACCATTTATCGAGGAAGGCTTTAGGCTATATAACATCACGATGCAATTATTAGGAGCGAAGAAATAATGGAAAATGTGAAAAAAACGGGCAAAATTATTCATCCTTGAGGGCTTCCATTGCGTGCGCTGCAAAAACGGTTCAAGATACCAAAAATATATGTACGAAAGAATTATTCCTCTTGAAATGATCTAAAAAAATGTCCGCGACAGTATATGTCTATCTTTTAAGATTAAGTCACTAGAGCCGTTTTTATGGTAAACAAATTTGGTCGAAATTAATGCATTATTTGTTAAAAGTTGTATCAATGTAATAATATTAATCTTTATCCAAATAAATGTGTTGTTGATTAAGAGTATTTAATTGTGAACAAAATTGTCTTTGACATCACTTAATTTCAATGAACATCTTAGAAGATATTACAAAACCTTACATAGCAAAACAACGTTTGCCGGATCAGCTATAGTGTCTTGATAACCGCGAAACTCGAGAACGGCTGAACCGATTTGACTGATTTCTTTTTTGTTGTGTTTGTTGAAGTATGGGGAAGGTTATAACAGAGAGAAGATTTTAAAAAATTATCTGAAAAAGTCTAAAAACAACACTTTTCTATATTCTCATACAAAAGATTTGTTATAAGTCAATTTGAACTTTAACACCATAGCATAAAGTTTAAATGTTAGTGGACGGGTTCCGGGAAGGCAAAACAATTATTGAGTGACGTATAAATATTAATGTCAATATTTGTCAATTTTTATACATATAGCATTAAGGCCAGGTTCCTTCAAACAATTTTCAAGAACCAGCCGACAGGTCAATAGCTATTAACATAAAAAAAAAAATAATGTGACTTTGTTTTAGAGAAATAGGGCAGAACAAGGTCTGCCGGGACAGCTAGTACTCAATAAAATTTAATATATTTAAATAAATATAGATCCTCATGTTCATAAGGTACAATGATAGATTTCAATACGTTTTTGTATGTTGTAGATAGAATAATACTTTTTTGCATTTTATCTTATATAGGAATCGTGAGACAGACAAACAGCCTATACAATAAACAGTTATGAAATAATACCTTTATCAGACAAAGGCTACCACGATTAATTCGTCTGTAGATTTCTTGACAAATTATGCAAGATTATCGATTTATATGTAAGGCAGGTCATTGAACTCGCTCTAGAAGACATAGTCTGGCTAGATCGTGTGAAAACATTCATTTTATCAACATAATAATGCGACAGGGCTCAACAGATAAGTATCCAATTGAATCATGGGAACTTGCCGAATTTAACACAAAAAATTGCGAAATCTCTTCATAAACTTTTCAATACTCAAAAATCCCTGTCAAAGCTCAGATATACCTATCGATGCATTATTTACTCAACAATATTGTAGACTAAATAAATATTTGCTCACGAATGTGGGTAAGCCACAAGTGGTATTGTGATGGCACAGATATCTCGAGCCGGAATTGGACATGTTCCTATAAAATGTTATCTTTAATATCATAAAATATTTGGTGTAGATAATAAACGCATTGCCTAGCTACATGTTGTAGTAAAAAATGCATATTGTACGGTACTTCGATAGCTCCGCTAGTGGCACGGGCTGCCTAAAGAGTCTCACTTACCGCGACCACCAGTTCGCCAACTCCTCAGGGGCCCCTGCTTCTCCTCCAGGAAACTGGTGTCTTTGAGGATCTTCCAAGCACACTTATACACTTTGGAATCGGATAATTTGTTGAATTTTATGTATATTCGTATGTTTTATGTCGTTACTCGGCGGATCGGTTCGAGCGAGAGCAAAACTCAATTGACAACCCGTACGGTGTTGCCAGAGCATAATCGAAGCTGTCCGCACATTTATTAGAATACGGAACACATATCTTTATTTAAAAATTATGTTACATTTATTTTAATCATATTTATATTTGTAGAAATAATTCTAAATGATAAACTATTTGTATACTAAAATTCAGCTCACTAGAAATTTTAATAAAATTTAATTCCTATTTGAGTTGCGGTCGAGATTCTGACTGAACTCTTCTAGCATCTCTATTGACATCTTTAATGCTTACATCTACACATCGAACAAAGACTTATAACCTCCTATGTATAATATGGAGTTCCAAAAAAAATATTAAAATTCACTTCCTGTTTTTAACCTAAAATGGGGTTATACGGTCTGGTTTGCTTTCGTATATTCTCCATGCCATACATAGCCCGTTGCGTCAATGTTCCAAGTAGCCGTGTTTGCAGGAGAATAGTTAACCCAGTTTCTGATCTTGTCAGCTAAATATACTCCCGCGCTACCTGACTCCGAGCGCGTATCATCTACCTTGAATGACTGTGACAAATAAGTGGTGTAAGCTTGTTTAATCTTCACGATCATTTGAAGTTGACTGACTTATTTGAAATTTTTATATTTCTGTTTAATTTGTCCAACCCAATAATCAGTACTTTTTAAAAAATCTAGCCACTACAGTAATCAAAAATGACACAATAAAAACTTGATCTATTTACAAAAAAAACTTGCCCTGACTGACATATCATCGTAGAACCTAAACTATTGAAACTAGAAACATTAAATTTTAACATTAAGTTATTTTTATAACGTAGGCCCCATTAAGAGCGGGTCTCTTCTATTTCACCCCTAACCAGGTAACATAATGAATGAACTTTTGTTTGAGTTCTCTGGCTTTGAGTGGAAATCGCACCTGGACCAGGCCAGGCTGGGTTAGCTAATAAAAGATAAAAGAAGCGATTAATATGTAATAATGACGATGAAAAGCCCACACTTTTGTAAGTATGAAAAATATGGATGTAAAAAAGGAGCTCTTTTTACAGTTGATTTGTTTAAATAAACCAAAATGTTATATTATGGCATCTATAGAATAAGCATATATAAAAAAAGAAGAAAAAATGGTTTTAAATTGAATGTGAAAGAAATCAAATCTTATAAATTCTAAGTTGATCTATATATCGAGGGGTGAAAGGCTATTTGGTGTAAGCTACATTTTTTGGTGATATAGTAATATATTTAGAACCGGTAAAAAACGCTTATTCCAAAAATATATAAATATATTACTATATCACCAAAAAATGTCGCTTACACCATATAGCCTTTCACCCCTCGATATGTATTATGGGATACAATTACCTTAATAAAAATAATAACGTATATTATTATACCTAATGCACTTGATACGTTCAATATATTGAAAATTGGCTATTGAAGTGATGCAAGGAGATCCATGTTAGGAGATCAGAGCGAGGAACGTCTTCATAATACGTGCCATTAAACCGTTTTTTGTAACTATCCCTTTGTCCAGCAGCCAAGTGGCAATCTCTTCAGATGTTTGCAATCAGCTACATAAATTCAATTACACTTTCGCACCTAAATATTCTAATGTGTTGTAAAAATCTACTGTTAAAAATGTATTAAAAGCATTGAGCATTGCAGCAACTTTGTTCGACCAGTGATTCAGAGGTTTAATCTAGATACACATGAATAGCGGCCGATGCTAACGAACCCACATTTAATGTAATCCAACACTGAAGTATGCCATCGGCCTGGCTAACCTTTTAGACAAAACTTGTGTGATTAACTAGGATACAGTATGTCATGTTCTTTTTATAAAGCGTTCATAATGAATGAATATATGTCGCGCTATGAACTCTGACTTTTGTGCTCAAATGGTGTTCTTTACTTTGTACCTAAAGTTCTCAAAATTTTTAAGATTGTCGGGAAATATAGATAAAATAAAATTAATGTAAAATTCTTATTTTTTTGGTAGGACGATTGCATGAACAGGGTCATGACCAGAGTACACAAGTGTAAAGACGGTCATAGTGACTTGCTTTTGCCTGTCGCGTTTTGGGATCAGCTTGTGTATATTCAGCTACTCATATACCTAGAGACTTTCGGTCGTGGTGTATGTGGGCCGATATGGCGACGGGTACTATCAACGGATTTTCATCCTTTCGTTTTTGAACTACACTGTACTTACCGTCAGGTGCACTGTAGTCACTTTGTCAAACCAGTGTAAAAAATATCCATTTCTCGAAAACTATAGTAAAATAATTAAGTATGAAGATTTTGATTAAATTAACATTTTAATGAAACTCTAAATTATTACAGTGACCAAGTATACGATAATTAGTAATTTATATAATTAGACAAATCGTACTATTAGATAGTGAGCTAAAAGTCGACATTCACCTACCCGTCCAATCACGTTGTAGATGGAATACGAGCAAGTTGGATGTAACTGCTACCTCTAATGTATTGATACTCGCTCTACAAAGGATGTAGCGTAATAATATGATCCTAATTATGAAAAAAGGATTCAACATCAAAAATACTTTTTGAAATTCAGTCCCAATAAAATCAATATACTAAAATCATATTGTTGATTAATTTGAATTTGTTTTTAAAATAATAATTAGGCCTTTCTCTATCTTCTGAAAAAATTTAGAAGTTAGAGTTTTTGATTTTGATCTCTTCTCCATAAAAACGACAATATGCTATTATTTTAATGAACTTTAAGAAATTATAGTGTAAAAAATTGTTTGATAGATGTTTTAAAGAGTGCGTTTAGTATGTAAAATGGCCGATATGCGGTCATGAAGCGTACCGCGTGCTCGTGCAGCTGACCTACTTTTGCGTTGGCGACGATTACTGTGCGCTATCCGACCACATATGCTGGCACGGCCCCGGTGCATTAGGACACCTATAGACATCACCGATGCCCATCCTAGTCACTACTGAACCATCAACTTATATTGAATCCCTTTTCGGCAGTTCGTTGACCCCGCTATCGAAATCCGCACACTCACACGCATGTCCTCGAATGAAACTCGCAGATAAAAAAAAATGAAACAAAAAACAACTCGCGTGACTGTGAATGAGTACCAGACAGAGATAACTATATTTCGGCAGTACGCCTGTTAGTCGTAAGGTCGGCTACTAAAAACACTGACGCAATTTTTACAACGTACGTAATTGAGCACTGACGATGCCAGCGGTGTGTGCGTGAGCGCCGAGAGCGACGGCCGCGTCCGCCGAAACGGAGGCGGAATATTTAGGTGAAAGTGTTTCGAATTTCGACATGACGACATTTGCGCGCAGTCGTTATCGTGATTTTGCCGAATCGAGAGGTTCGCCGAGTGCACAGACACCCGCGACGCTGACGATACGCGCCCGCGCAATCCCGCGCATTTGTTCCGCAGGAAGTGTACCGGACTCCGCATGCTGATCGTGCTCGTTGCTCGCGTAGGAAAACTATGCTGAAAGTTGGTGTTTCAAAAAATTTTAGAAGACGTAAATTAAAAAGGTGATCGGTGTGTCAGGAACAAGTTGGTACCCCGTGTGATGTGCTTGGTGTGGAGCTAGACAAGCTGTCGGCGGGCGACAAGCTGGGGCCCGACGAGGCGTGTGACGCCTCGCAAGCTCAGCAACTGCAGACGATGACCTCCACCATGGGTAAATATTGCTTAAAGTAAACCTATTTTCAATTTTATCTCGGCAATTTTTACTATACTTCACTTAAAATTAAATTATTTTACATAAAAAGCTTTTTTAGGACTTTAATTAATAAAACTTTTATCCAACTCAAATCTACAAAACAAAAATAATATTACGGTGTTGCTAAAATATTGTAATTTACAACCAACGTCGTTATATTTTCTCGTAGAATTACAATCGTAGCAAAATGCTACGCGTTACGCGTTGCTCGTAGCTTGTAGACTTCGATTTTACTAGTAAACGTTTACTAATAAAACAAATATTTTATTAATTATATTTTTAATAACTGGTTGCAGAAAAAATTTTTTTGAATGATACCTCAATACTAACTAAAAATGATTGATTATGAAAAAAAATATGTGTATAAATCGAGAAAACAGTTAGAATATTTTTTTTATTCAGTCAAACTTCTTTAATATTAATAAAGTTGATTTATTAACAAACTTTGAAAACTTATTCGAAAACAGGATTTTATTATCGTCTATTTAAAATAAAAACAAAATGTGTGGCATTTCTGTGTATATTAAGTAAGGCACACAAGATAATTTCTCAAGTGTTTGAGATTTTAGGGATTTGATTGTAAAAGTTACAGAGTTTACGAAGAAAATACAGCACGGTAAAAATTTGCTGTAGAGCTTAAACCCGTGAGCCAAGAATTCAAAAATATTATTATTTCCCGTTATATTGGTATTCAGGTAAAATGTCACTCGAGACCATTTTAACTCCAGACTCCACAAAATTATAATTGATGCTAATTACCTTAAATAATTCTTAGTTACATGTTATTATTATAGTAATTAATAACCGATACTTCAATTATACAAAATATGAATTTATTTGAATATCAATTCTAATAAAAAATAGTTTTACTGATAAACTATAAATGTTTGGCCTCGAAATCCATTTCCTGTGACGACAACATAATACGTAATAAACTTAATATTTTTTATATGTGACCCAAGCATGAATTAAAATCATTCCGTCTTTGAATAATATCACATTCAATATTGCAACAACCTTAGTTTTAAAATAGATTATTTGTATTGTATTCTGTGTAGGACTAAGTATTAATATATTTAATGTGACAATTCAAAAATCTACTAATATCTGCGTTATTATTTTCTAATTGGGCTTTACTTATTGGGTTATGGATAAAACTATTATAATGAAGCCACTGGATTCAAAATAAGCATTTTCAGATTTTACCTAAACATCGAACACGATATAGTCAACATAAATAACAGTTTTACGGTAACTGGCCCATGAACATTATAAATATTTTCAACAAAGATTTTCTTCGTTTTACTCGTTTTTTTCTGCAATTCAAAAGCACATATGTTTTTTATTTACATCTTAAACTTTATTAATCATTATTACAATTTTTTTATATCACTATGAACGTAGTTTTAATATCTTATTTGATATTTTTAAATTGAAATATCTGCAGACACAACTTTAAAACCGTATGAATCATTAGTTGTTCTTTTAACGTTCTATGTATAGATTTTCCTGTTTACGATGTGTTATGTGTATAGATAAGCCAGAACAACGTGTAAACAGACATTTGAACTTTAGTATTGTAAACACCCAATGCATATCAATATAAGAAACTGCGTGACAAATCCACAGCACAACAAAGGTGTATCCGTGACAGTCATTTCATTGGCTGCTTGCAAAACAACCGCCTTCGAGTGTTAACCGTGACATTCCCAAATCATCTCGTGGATCACGATCGTGACTCCGTAACTGGTTGTTACCGAACTTTTACTTTCATTACAATGTTGACTCCCTTTGTCTATGACGGGGTCGATGATCTCTCGCCATTCTTCCGTTGCCGAAATTCGTTTTTACGCTTACTTTCCAATACGGTGAAAGCGAAAAGGTACAGAATGTCACTGCTTCCTTTCATAGCATTGTAGTGGGAGGACGTCGACTTTAAATAATAATAGACTGAAAAATCAGGCCGTTAAAAATCCATTGTTCAGTTCGTAGAATCAGTTCAATGGATATGCTTTTTAATACAGTAAATAATAGAGACTGTTTAATATAACAGATTACTTTTCTACGAGATTTGTTTAAAAAAAAAGTGTAGTTATGCACTTTACTATTTTTAACTGAATATAAAATAGTTATAAATTATAATTTACAGCTTACATTTTGTAATAGCCAATATCATATAGTTATTTAAACTTGAATTGATATTCTCAAAGATGGCATAAATTTGGTAAACACGGAAGTTTCTTGTCACAGTACTACGTAGCAGACTCGACTGCGCGTCGAATTCTTTATCTCACGTTAAGTTATAATAAAATGCATATTTGAATCAAAACAGGAAGCATATTGGATCGGAAGTGCCGAAGTTTATAAATGGAACGTTTTAGCTTAGTGCGCACGAGCAAGCTGAATGTCAAGGTGCATTACTTGGAGGCCAGTAGAGAGGCCCGAAACCGGGGCCGTAAGTTTGTACTATTGTTGATTATGGTGAGGAATCAATATTATATTCCTCAGTATTGTTACTCCCACTGTTTATTGTCAAGGCAAGCAAGTATATAAAAACATTAACCCTAATACCCAGATGTCTGAAAGCTCTTCAAATTAAAAAAAAAATTGACAATTTTAAACTAAATAGTTTTTTATTATGCCAAAGAAATATTTATTTGTGATAGACTTTCTCGTTTAAAAAGCGTTTTGAAACTGGTTATTTATCGCGTTCAATAAATATTTATCTGAAATATATATATTTACATATACTTGTATAATGTATGTGTATAAAAATCCATATCTATTTTTGCAAATATGTTATAATAACAATAATTTATTTATCTTATCTATACAGAGCAGACAGCGAGGCGTCTTTGTTTACAATACATACTATGTAAAATAAATGTATGTGCTTTTTCATTAATTGCCTTTAGGCGACAAAAATAAACTTCTGTATAATATTACAATTTTATATTATACGACAATTCTACTCAATATGATATCATACGCATACGTCATCATTGCTTGCCGTTTGAAGGAAACGAATGTGGGACGCAAGCAACAGAGGAATGAAACGCCGTAGTTTGATTATTTGAATTATAAACTGGCAAATTTTTGTCCTCAATCATACCTGATTATTTGTTTTACATATGATGATGATGATGTCCTAGCCGGTTTCGGCTACGGCGACTGTTTCAACACCGGTTAAGAAATTCGAGGTCCAGTTTTCGGAAACAGTCAATTGCGCAGGAGATATTTAAGTGCATAGCTGGACGCGCAGCCAGAAAAGCACTCTCTCGTCCGAGCTCCCTCAGGCCCGATGGAAAGGAGAACCAGTACGATCGGGAGGGAGCATGGTGCAGGTTTGGTCGAGTTTTCCTTCTCTGAACACCTGGTTGAATTGCGGTATTAAAGAGATAACTTAGTCGCCTTTTACGACACCTCGGCAAGAAGAGGGGGGTGCTATTCTATTCTGCCGGCAGCCACCACGGCTTAAACGGTTTACATATACGAGCTACTTTAATGATGGTGTGCGTTTATTTAAAATATGCCGATTCTCTAGTACACTATAAGCCTATGACATAATTAAATCTTAAGGGCTCATCTCCATGATTTCCCACAACGATATTCATGCTGAACCATCAATTTGAAACCGTTGTATAATTATTACTAATTTTATATATCTGCTTTGGTTACTTACCATTTTATTTGTTTTTATCAACGTTTTTTTAGTCGTGATTTTAACTTAAACAGTTTTTATTAAATATTTTTGTTGCTTATGTTATATTTTTAATACTACATCAAGAAATCGAATTACACTATTAAAGGGAGATAATTTGTGGTCAATTAAAACAAAAATATAAAATAAATAGTAACTTTATGAAACAGTCTCCACACGGCGACATTATTGCTACATGCGCTACGAAATTCTCAGCGACATGCAATAAATTTGTTCCACTCACTGTAGTTACGTTGCAAGTTGCCACATACGGCTGGCAGACCAATCTTCTTCATCGAAATTGCTCTTAGAAGAAGGAACTACAACATACAAATGCATCAGTTTATACACTCTTCACACTTATGATTAGTGCCGTATGAAAGAAGGAGAAAAGTAGATTCATTAATCATTCTTCCACTTTTTTACAATTGTACGATATCGCACGCAAGAGGCATGTGTGGTCTTGTGATAGCTGTATAATAGGACATAGGATAGAGACCGTTTAATTTCAAATAAAGCTTCTCGTCCAAAACTTCAATAGACAATGCAATAACAATACAGGCACATTTGAAATTAATTATGTAAAATAAAAGGTTCCAAATTCGAAAATTCAATTCGAAAAGGGGGAACATAATTTTTCTTACTTACTTTATGAGCTTACCCCATAACTTTACAAGTATGTTGTAAGTGCCGCGACAAATATTATTCTTGAAATAGTTCTTAGTATGGAAACATTATCATTGCGGTACTATTATCCTTCTAATCCTTCGCCGTTAACGTGATCGCCATCTATAAGTCACATAAACAAATTTATCAGAATTTATAAATCGGACTGAATTTTTAAAAATATAGGTCCTTACATATGAAATTGGCGTTTTGTATGGGAGGAACAAAAAGTCGAATATTTTTTAATATAATATATTTAATTAATCAAAGTATGAACCATTATTTTCTATGCACTTTTGCCATCTCATAGATAGTTCATTGATCCCTTTACTAAAAAAACCAGTCGGACGGGAATCAATAAAATCTTTGAAGGCGATTTGGACTGCCCCATCGGAGTTGAATTTTTTCCCTTGCAAGAAGTTATCCAAATTTCGAAAAAAATGGTAATCTGTTGGAGCAAGGTCCGGGGAGTACGGAGGATGTCTTAGACTTTCCAACTGAAGCTCTTCTAATTTAGTAGCCGTCTGTTGCGCAGTGTGTGGTCTAGCGTTGTCGTGAAGCAGCAGTGGCGTGGAGCGATTGACCAGCCTAGGTTGTTTAGCCGCTAGCTTTTCCATCATGGTTTGCAATTGCTGACAACAGACATCAGCCGTAATAGTCTGGCCAGATTTGAGAAAACTGTAATGAACAATACCGGGACTAGTCCACCAAACGCTTACAAGTAACTTTTTTGGGGTTAATTTTCGCTTGGGGCAGGATTTGGCTGGCTGGCCAGGATCCAACCATTGCGCTGAGCACTTCCGATTATCGTAAAGAACCCATTTTTCATCACAGGTAATGATTCGGTTTAAAATACCTTCATTATTGTGCCGGTTTAGTAATGTAACGCAGCAGTCGACGCGCGTTTGCCGGTTTGCTTCAGTCAATTCGTGAGGTACCCACCTTTCAAGCTTTTTAATCTTCCCAATTTGCTTCAAGTGAATTAAAACAGTTTTATCACTAACATCGCAGCCTGCAGCTAACTCGGACGTGGTTTGCGATGGATCCGCTTCCACAATAGCCTTCAACTCTTCATTATCAACTTGAGTCTCAGGCCGTCCACGGGGCTTGTTCTGCAGGTCGAAATTTCCAGAACGAAAACGTTGGAACCAAAAACGAACTGTGTTTTCTTTTGCAACACGACCGCCATACACATCATTCACCCTTCGAGTTGTTTCCACAGCACTAGTGCCACGGCGGAACTCGTACTCGTAAATAATGCGATATTTTAAGTTTTCCATTTTGTAAAATGAGTGACGCAAACAGAAAAAAACAGAAGAAAAAATCAAATGAATGACGATCATCGAAGCACAAATACATGAGTCTATAGCTGTACAAATGTGAATTTGGAATTCCTTACCAAAGAGGAGAAATTTGTGATTAAAGTGGCCAGTACGAAAAACGCCAATTTCATATGTAAGGACCTAATATATTTCGTAATGAAAGTTTACTCATTGATATAACTCTCTATATTTTAAAATCTTAACTGAGTCATAACTGTTTAAATTATTTTATAAGGGATCTGTGAATTTTAATTACTTTTATTTATTTGGATGTTTTTAAATTAACCTATAGGAAAATGACCTGCGTTGAAGTCTTTTTATAGTAGATTTAACACAAAAATGTACACGTCGCTGAAGTTATAACTTCAAAAAGATTTTTCACTTAGTTACATTTGTTTTTAGTAATATTAAGTAGTATAACTAATATACTATTTGCTTTATACCTATATGAACCATATTATCATCTCAATATTAAATTAATATTATCATTCAATATTATTTAGCAATTGCAAAATAAGCATTTTGTTTTAAACGACTGTAAAACTAGATTTCTGAGGGCAATTAATTAATGATATTGTTTCGGTAACTAACTTAAACGGATACAAATAAATATAAGGCAGAACGGAAACTAAGAGGAGAAGTGAGCCAGGGGACTGCGGCTGGCCCCCACGGAGATTCGGAGGCAGAGGGTCCTTCTCCAGGACCAGGCCGTGAGGGATTGGTAGTCCAGACTGGAGCAACCTAGCGCCGGTCTTCGGACAATAGAGTCGGTGCGCCCTGTCTTGCACTCGTGGCTGGACAGACAACACGGCGCGCTCTCCTTTCGGCTGACCCAGCTCCTCACGGGTCACGGTAGTTTTGGCCGTCACCGGTGGCGGGCGTCCGGAGGAGAGCTGATGGCGGAATGCCACGGGTGCGGGAGCCTCGAGGACACGGGGCAGCACACGCTTGAGGTGTGCTCAGCCTGGGCTGAAGAAAGTAAGGTCCTTCAGGACCGCATTATACAACTCCTAAAGTGTGCAACAAGAATGTTCTAGAAAACCTTTTCATTGTCGTGCTTTCCTAAGGCTTCTTACATCAGATATTTTCTCATCGTAATATGAATTTCATCAAAAGATTCAGTAATAGAATACCACATATTTAAAAAAAATTTGGATCTGTGATCTGTGATTGATATAATACAATAAAAAGATTCATTAGATATGTTATAATATGTATAGTACGTACGTACACACAAGAGTACATAGGTGAGAACGTATTCAGTAGGCAGTAGGTCGTTGGCGTCGAATCTCAGAGCCTTGTTGTCGACACTGACATTGTGACCGGAACAAGCAAACTTCCTGCATATAACACGGACAGGTTGAAACGTACCACTCAAACTTGTAGACTATTTATGGGAAGTCAGAGCATCTTGAATCAGTTTAATTATAATGTCACAGCTTTTAAATGAGTTCGGAAGTGATATGTTAATCGATGCATTTAAATGGTTTAAAATGAATAGAACGACCTTGTGATTCGAGGTTGTAATCCACCAAACCATGTTAAAAAAAATGTTATGTTGACATAAACATATTTTTGTGTATACGAAATAATATAATGACGCTAAAAGAGATAAATCATAATAACATTCTTAAATTATAGCGTTTAGTTTATTAAAATATGCAATTAACTTTATTTCATAATGTAATAAACTAATTCATCTTCACACAAAATGATGCAATAAGAAATTATTAGTACAACATCATGTAACCATAGTATAGTTAATATTTTACTAGTGTTCTTATTGTATTTTGAATATTCTATCGAACCATTTTTTTTGTAATCCGGTGGAAAATCCTGCATAGGAACATCAGGGACACTGTAAGGGCAGGGACCCTGGTGTGTCAGGATCCTATTGATTTAAAACCCCCGGGGTGTCTCTCTACTTGCTTCACCTGGGATACCAAATCCATCCAGACGCCCAGGGAGCAAAAATCCTTGTTGAGGCTACATCTCCAGAGATCCACTCCTCCCAGGAGGAGTGAGAGTAAAGAGCCCACCCCTTCAAAATCTCTCTCTCAGACGGTGTGCCGGACACTGTACACCACGGGCAGCAGACTCCCTCAAGACTACTGCTCGGATTCTGTCGAACCTAGATCAAGTAGTATCTTGAAACACCATTTGGTATTATAGTCAAAGTAGTAATCACGCTACCATTTGAGAGAATATCGATTTGTTTTTATATAGCTACATTCAAGATTTAATCAGTTCGCTTAATTTATGTATTCTGGTACTTACTGACTGGTAGGGTACTTGTCTTCTACATAATCCATTCTGGCACCCAGTTCAAATTTGTTGGCAAACATTACGATGTTTGCCCACAACACCCTTTACACTAAAGACATCACTCCTAGTATTTTTATAGACTACATAAAATAAAAATTAGGACATTAGTTTGCTCACCGTTACGTTATTATACTGTGACTTAGCCTTGCGGTTGCGACATCAACACTCGAACATTTCAATTTGTTTTGACCCGCAAAGGTTTTGTGCATTCTACATTCCAACTAACAATTAGAAGAGTCTAAAAAAATAACCTCGTCTTCATTTCAAGAGGTTCGATGAAGGTGACGACAATGAATTGTTAGGCAAATACAACTCAAAAAATTTTATGCGACGTTCGTGGATCCGAATTTTTTTACTAATGTATACATTTTCAATTCAACCCCACTTTTAATAAATTATAAACTTATCTGTTATACTATATAAATAAGTGTAAGAAAAGGCTAAACCTAGACGAACAGTTTTAACATCTGAACCTACAAATGAGATTTTTTATGAATGACGTATTCTAACGTCGGTTATTGATATCATCACTAGTTTTATTTTGCAATCTTAGACACTAGTAAATTAACTCAAAAAATTGCTGAAGCACGAAGAGATAAAAATTTATTGACAGTCGCCTTCATCATACCTGATAACTTTAGTAGTAATAACGTGAAGTACATAATGTTTGAATAAGAAATCGATTTATCGAAATTTTACATTGAAATAGACCATTATAGAAGATCCAGCCCCGGGAGTTCTTTGCCTATGGATGTAGGTGCGCTCCAATGCATATTGGCTCGACCACTTAACAAAGAATCGAAATATTTGTATCGCCAAATTAGTTAGTAGATAAACTATAATTTGAATTATAATTTTTTGTATGCTTTACTACACGGCATTGTCACATTCCTACAAAGCCTAATCCATAAATAAAGAGAAAAAAATAAAAATAAAACAACACTTAGGATATAGAGGTTTTTTCCATCAGATATAGTGAAATATTTCACAAATTATTTTTAACTGAACCATTTACTTAGTAATAAGGGAACTCAAGATTTTATATAACTTCCATTATTTTTTCTTGCGTGCGAAGTGGAGAATTCAGTAGATTAAGAATATACTATTTAATACTCTCTTGATGCATCATTAGTCTATTCTAAACAAAAACAGATCCGATATAAATACTAGAATCGTCAAAAATCTTGCATACCTTGAACTTGATAACATAAAGTTCTTAACTGTCACCGAGAGTGGAGACCAAGCCCGTACTCCTAAATGTGGGAAACTGTCAGCCTATGAGCCTTTGTAAATATATTAAAAGCAATTGATTAATCAACAAAACTGTTTTTGAAAAATATCTATCGATTAATAAGTACACGGAAAACCTAATATTTATTTGTGAGACTGGACGACCCTGTTGGAGGTCGCTACTATAACTTCCGACTTCAGGTGCATTGAACTTCTGTGGACAAGCACGTGTAACCGAACTGAGCCCTTTATGTTTATTCATTAGTAATCCTTGAGCGTAACTTTAATATTTTTAATGCTTAGTTAAACAAAAGCAAGCGTAAACAAGATTATAAAATCTTATTCCAACGTATTTCTATCAACAATTTATAATAATTTTGCTTTATTCAAAAACAATTTTCTAGCAAAAATCAAACATAGTTTTCGAGAAATGGATATTTTTTACACTGGTTTGACAAAGTGACTACAGTGCACCTGATGGTAAGTACAGTGTAGTTCCAAAACGAAAGGATGAAAATCCGTTGATAGTACCCGTCGCCATATCGGCCCACATACACCACGACCGAAAGTATCTAGGTATATGAGTAGCTGAATATACACAAGCTCATCCAGAAACGCGACAGGCTAAAGCGAGTCACTATGACGGTCTTTACACTTGTGTACTGTGTCACGACTCAGTTTGGGCAATCACCCTACCACCATAAATTTTATATCATAATAACTAGAATAACTTCAAAACTTTTAAGGCTGACTTAAGACGCGACGTGCATATTCCAGATGGGAAAAGGTAAATTAATTCAATATCCAAATACCGTCTTCACATCGGGTCATTGCCCAAATATAATATTATGACGCTAATGATAAAATTGAACGACTTACGATGAGTGATATATTATAAATAATATAAGATCAGATGAACAGATGTGTTCGTTAATAATATTTATTATAAGTGACGAATCCTGACTTATTTTAATTTGTCTAGCTAAATCTTTGATGGCTTTTTCTAAAAAATACGCTAAGCCCATAGTAAGATTAGTGTACTTTGATATTTAGTAAAATGCTACCAACAAAATTGTTTAATTTTTTTTTTCATTATTATTTATAGGTGAACGCTTGTCCTCAATCACACCTGATGAAAGGTGTACATGAGTCCGATAATTAATCGAGTCCGCCCAACAAGTGCTTATTCACTCTTCTCTTAAAGACTTCCGGGTCTTAAATTCGTGGAAATATGGCCGATGGGAGCATATTCTAATCCTTAGCTGTTCACATGATGAATGTAGAAGTGAATCTTTTCGTGCGGATATAAGAGACATCCACCACATACGGATGGCATCCGACACGATGTCTAGTGGTTTTGTGATAGAATGGGGCTAGTGGAATCAAAGAATGTAGTTCCTGAGAACACTCTCCTCTGTGCAACCGGTAAAAGACTGCGAGGCAGGCGACTCTACGTCGAACCAAGTGAAATGACTACCTTAATATCAAATATTAACGCAAAGGGCCCTGAGAGGGAACGCCCTATCAATTGCATACACGAAAATACTTCCGCGTGGGGCTCTATCAAATATTCAACGAAATTATTCATTCATAATGAATAAATTAAATCTTATCTATTCTATTATAATAACAACGCTATTTGATTTTTTGTTTAATCGTCTATAGAACATATGGAAATCAAAATTATTAATAACCCTAAGACAAAATTACTGTTTTATATTTTCTTATCCTGTGTTTAAAAATGTTTTTTTTTATTAGTTTATTTTGAAAAACAACACTAAAAACGAATAAAATGGTGACGTAGTGTCTACGAAAGACTAGATATTCAATGGTGACGAGCTATACCTTAATAAAATAAAAACCCACAAATATCATATTTGTACGAGAAAAGTAGGATAGAGACAACTGTGGCAAGTGACTTAGCGAATTAAAACAAAGTAAAGGTAAGAAACAGCACACTTTCGTAGGAGTGAAGACACTGGGCGATCATACCTGTTTAGTATATAAAAAACTTAATTGTGAAAACTCTATGTAAATATGAACAAATTACCAAAAACAAAAATATGAGTATCCTAATTTTCTTTGACCAATTTTGACAAAAGTTGAATAGCAAACATTCAAAGTTGAAAAGAAAAATGTTATTGATTGTTAAAAACTATTTCTATAAACAAAAACATAATTTTATTTTTTTTACTTAGTTGAAAAAATTGCAGCATAACACGCAACGGTAAGTAAAGTGTACTCCAAAAAATATGGCAACCATCAAGATCGCCTTTTGACAGACTTCGTTATACCTGTCTAAGTGCTAATCGCTTAGGTATCCCTTATAAGTTACGGGATCAATTATTCATTCTTTAACTAACCCCTAACAAAGTGACGTTTAAAATGGAAGGAGTATTAGGTGATTTTATAGATAATATTGATAGTATTGAAACTTTAGATTTATTAACCAGTCGTAGTTTTTTATTTAGTCCGCGAAAACATCGCAAAAGACCAGACTTCTTTAGTAAATATGACGACAAAGATTTTTTTACAAGATACAGATTAACCAAAAACAGTGCTCTCTTTTTATTAGAAAAAATTGAACATATATTAACTGGTAAGTAATTTGGTAATATAATTATAGCTACATATATGAATAACGAATACATTATGTTAAACTTTTAATACTTTTTTTCTGTTATATTTTATTTTGTACTAAGTGCCTGTTATTAATATTAATTTCACCCTTACAGAAATAAATCAGTGCCACCCATGAAACAATTAATGTATGCTCTTAGATTTTATGCCACAGGGAGTCATTTACAGACAATAGCTGATATAGGAGGCATCAGTGGCAGTAATGCCAAACTCGGTAAAACAAAATCCCCCGGAAAATATTTTATTTTACATATATACTTATATATAATTTTTTGATTTCTAATAGAACCTAAATTATAATAATACATTCATTATAAAACAGTTTTTTAAAAGAATTTATAGATTATCAAAGACTTATTATTCATAAAACAATTGTACAACGAAATGTAAAACGTTGATTTAAATGTACTTATCATAATAATCAACAGTATTACAAATGGCGTAATGGGTATAAAATCAGGCATATCTCTATTTAAAACAACAAATCTTACCACTAAAAACTCACTAACCAAAAAAGCCTAAATTTAATGATATAAGCCTTAAGTTGGTATTACTGGTTGTAGTCACTTTTCACTTTGACAGTTTATACTTCGTAATTCGGAACGAAGCTTTTTTTCATGTCAAAGAATAGATGTTCACAGCCACAAAATAACACAAAAATCATATGTATATTTGCAAGATTACAAAACTCAATTAAATACGCAATTTTAATTATTATATTATAATAGTAGGTAGAAAGATATCATTAAATTTTCGTTGAAAAAATGAAACGATATAAATACGGTTTTGGTCATCACTATAAATTAGGGATTCCTTATTAAGGTGTCACTTAGCGTGGTGAAAACGAATTTAAGATAAGAGCGGTATTTAGGGAATACTTAGCCAAGGGGACTCCTAGTTAGGGAATGATTAAGGAGTCGTTGGTGAAAACGGGCATTAACCTTAGACCTTATAAAACAGCGAACTGCAGGAGTGGCAAAGCGTTTACATTTTGTAGGGTAAGGTAATACCCTGATCATATATGATCATATCATAAAACATACGAAAGTAAATCGCTTGATGATGATTCATACGATACTGTGTATAACAAAATATTGACTATTTAACAAGAGCTTTAGGATTTTTTAATGGCGAGCACATCATAAACCGAAATGCTACAATACTTAAAATTTATATTTGAAATATCCATGTATATTTGCTTATTTTATTCCATTATATTCACAATATAAAAACAAGGACTACATAAAACTAGTATGTACAACTTCGAAGTATTTTCAGGTATGTTTTATTTCCGTTATATTTTCATCTAACCTTAGAATTTAATTTCCATAATGTATCGTGAACTCGAGGTCAAAACGAGTGTCTAATACATACATACTCGTTATATGCTACTGAATCTTATTTTTCACTAAACTTATAATATAAATATAATTTATAATAACAATATATCGGTCATGTTATATTTCTTTCGAAGTAGGCAGAGATACATTAGCGGCTGCATAGATGGGCAAAATGTAATCAGATTAATAAAAATGATTAACGATTACATTTTACGTTTTTTACCATTTGTATGACTGTGTTTTTCTCATTTATGTTTTAAACACTACAAAATCTCAGATTGTATACACATTTATCATTTCTTAATTTTTTCAATGGATAAATCCATTCATGATTACAAAGCAAGAAAATTAAAATTACGATTACATTTTGTAATCATTAATCAAATTACATTTTGCCCATCTCTGAGTGGCTGTATCCTAAGCTT
The DNA here is from genome assembly GCA_036320925.1 of Automeris io. Classification (NCBI taxonomy): domain Eukaryota; kingdom Metazoa; phylum Arthropoda; class Insecta; order Lepidoptera; family Saturniidae; genus Automeris; species Automeris io. The sequence goes on from JAUDJH010000024.1 coordinate 4,101,464, forward strand.
ATATGTTGTACTCAACATGATCAGTAGTGCAGCTGAAGTTTTCAGAGCACTTACACATGACATTTCTATTAAACGCCATGCGGGCTTACTCAAGATGTTTTCCTTTATCGGTGAGCTCTAATCACTCCACCCAGGCCTGGGAAACCAAATTCATCCAGTCGCCCGGGGAGCGAACAGCCTTATTCAGGCTCCCTCTCTGGGAGGGATGAGTATAAAGAGCCCACGCCTCCAGTACCTCTTACATAGGCGGCGCGCGAGACACTGCGCACCGCCGCCCTCTCATCCGGGCAGCAAACTCCCTCAAGTCTACTGCCCGAGCGTTGTCACTCATAGATTAACCCTTATTCAATAGGCCACTATAGTTACAAATAAAACTGTGTATATTAATTTTTCTGTTTGTTCTCACAACTTCCAAATAAATATTTCTTAAAAAAAAACGATTGAAAATTTATTCTAAATAAATATTATTTTAGATTATTAATCATTTAGATACAATATTAAAAAATAATCATGACATTGTACTTGTCAGAGGATGGTCGTCCATAAAAATGTATTTCCGCATGCGTCATGAAATACTGGTTGTTTTTCTTAACTCTGAAGCTGTAAGATGCGCACTTGTACAGTAAATACAAGTTAACATACAGACTTGCAGTCTTGATGAAATAGATATAGATATCTCCGCGATCTTTTGACCTGGGAGTCTTTAAGAGAAGAGTGAATAGGCATTTGTTGGGCGGACGCTGTTCCTCGTCGGACTTATCTTCACCTTCCAACAGGTGTGATAGAGGTCAAGCTTCCGCCTGTAAAACATGATAAAAAAGGCATTATATTCAAGGATACGTATTTAATAAATTTTCATGTAACATCTTTTGTCTTACACTACGCAAAATGCTATTCAATAATATTCAGTTTTGTATTCATTTATTCAAAATAATATTATCTAACTTCCTAAGTTTTTTTATATATAACAATTATTTAGGTTCGGTATGCTCATATATTGTTTAAAATTGGCCATAAATCATCGTTTCTTCTGTAACATATTTTCTAAAAATAATTTAAATAGCTCATTTCCTACATCACACGGAAGCATAGTAATATTTACATGACCTCTACAAAAACTTTTTGGCTGCGCGAGACGTGTCGAAGTGTGCAATATTCGCAAATTTAGTTGACTCGTTTACACGTCACTATCAAGGTCTTTGACTCATTCGAGTTTATTTTGAAGGCACGCTAGAGTTCGTTTATCTCTTTGTTGACAAAATAGTATCGAACATTGCACTCTTATAAGCGTTCGTAAACTACTTGAACTCGCTGAGACGTTACTGTAATCATCTCGCTGAAGAATTGTCATAAAATTTATTATTGTTTAGAATAAAACACTATGTAAAATTAAATAAATAAAACATTCCATAGTTTGTAGTATATTTATTTATTGAGTACTTCTAAACAGCACGTGACATAACTTATTACACCATTTTAAAAGTAACTTCAAATACATTTATACCTTTAACTTACAAGGAATATCATACAAAATATCCCCAAAAAAATATTTCCTAAAGTCTCGAAATATATACATTAAATGTGTTTTCATATTTTAAAAACTACATGGTTATAATGTGAAAATATCACCATAACAGGATATATAACTTTTCTAACCTGACGTAGTTCCGAGTACAGACGGCCTCAGCCCTGAAAATCAGGGCCCTAGGTCAATGACGTCTGTCTAATAGACTAATCGTCACGCAGAGCAGACGATAACATCACACACTGTTATCGGCCATGACTTTTTAAACTATTCCAAAATACCAGTCGCTTTTCGCAATTCAGTTGATCGATAGAGGCCGGACTTAAAGGATTTCTCACAGGAAATCAACAGTTGTATTAAATTTCATATATTATTCTGTAATAATTTAAGGCCTACGAAGGCCTATCCCACGCATTTTAATATACTGTGATACAACAACGATAGCATATATTATTAACCAGTGTTCTAAGCGTGTGTAATAATTGACATTGAATTTTATTTAACTGAGAATAAGGTAAATATAGCTTTTAAAAATAGTTTTTTAATTTTTTGTACTTACTGTATGTCTTTTCAAACCCATATTATCACCGTATCATATTCATTATTTTATTATTTCCGATGATATGAATTCATTTATTTTAATATGTACAATGTTTACCTATGACAATATTTATTATTACAAAATATTATTAACATTTTAAAATTATGGCTTTCTTCTGAATGGACTTTTTTTTACTACATCTACACGGAGCTATGACGCATATTGGTATTTATATTTTATTAGTAAAACTACACAGTAAATGCTTCTAGGCAAGTTATAACAGAATTGACGTATGCGACTCTGTCCTTATCAAAATTAAACAATAATTTTTTTTACGAGTTTTTCACTATGCGTCAATGTTACCGCACCGAAGTATAAGTACGTAAGTCGCGATCATGAATCAATGTTGTCACGCCATTACGTTGTTAGAAACCGATTCATAGACATCAGTTAGCTTAAATATATAATCGGTAATTAATTCAAAAGTTCCTCTTAACTGTAAAGTGTCGCTAATTTAAAATACTCTTCCTTCTTACGTATTTTCGTGACGAGCAAGTAAATCTTCGGAATTTATTATAAAAAAAAATATAATTTTATTCAAATAGGCCTACTTCCAAGAACTTTTGAACAATCAAAAATAAGAGAAAATGCATCTACCACTGATTAAGAAAGCAGAATCTACCGAGAAGAGCGGCCTAGAAACTCTGGTAGTTGCTCTTTTTAAGATATGGGGGTATATATATATAATACGCAAACGAATCCTGTGGGAATAAAGTTACATATCTGACGACCATGCGTTGTTATCAATTAATCAATGATTGAAGGAGAATATTCCTTTTTTATCAATGTTATTCGAATGGATGTAAATATACACGAACTAATCAACACTTTTTGAAAAAAAAAAAAAAAATCTAATTGATTTTAGATACGAAATAACTTATACGTATTAATGAAACTACAATGTTGGAAATTGTTTAATATATATGCGTATAAACTACTGTTAATGTGTTTATATTAGTATTTTTTAATATGAAAAAAAAAATCAAATATCACGATTTTTCTCTCCACTGTACTGCCAGCATAAATGATCATTAGCACAAGGTGATTTTTTTGTATAATTAAAAAAAAAAATTTTAGTGTATTTGTCTGTACAAATTAAGACACGATTCAGACCTTGGCAGCCATAATTCGCAAGCGACGACCCAGCACTGGCTGCCAGGTCTTAATATACCACTCTGTCTGCATTTACATGGAAAGACGCCCGATGAAGGCGAATGAATCTGCAACAATCCACCAAAATCCGAATCATACATTTACGTAGACGCGGTGATTTTTCACTCATCTTACTTATAATCTATGAAAAAGAAAAGAAAATAAATGCTAGAAATTTAATTGGTTAATAAATATGTTAGTTCTGTCCTATTCGTGAATTATTTCATAAACTCTTTTGATCTGTTATCGAGAAACTTTTGTATTTAATGTACCGGTCTTGAGTATATTGAAACGCGAAACATTGTCAACAGTAAATTAAAATAATTGTTCTATCAGACTTTCATCCAGGGCTATTAAAAACAAGTTTCAAAATGTTTATCGTTCAATAAACCGCGTCGTCAAGTTCAAGAACCTATTTTGTATAGAGACTAAATAATAAGTGTTCATATGACACGTGATGTATTTTTAACAGTGAACATTCAGATAGAACCGGCTTGCTTATTTTAGCTTTAGTTTGAAATAATTATATCAAGTAGCCCTAAATGAATATTAGTATTAGTAAAAATTTCGATTTAAATCATGCGTATTTATTTCGCTAAAATTATGCATCGACTTTGGCAAAACCCAAAAAAATACGATAGTTTTAATTTTCGATGGTAGGGCGACTGCCCGAACTAGGTAATGACCACAGTACATAAGTGTAAAGACCGTCATAGTGATTCGCTTTACCCTGTCGCGTTTCGGGATCAGCTTATGTATATCCAGTAACTCATATACCTAGACACCTTCAGTCGTGGTATATGTGGGCCGTCATGATGACGGTCACAGTACAAGATGATTAAATTGCGTTTGCTAAGTAAGTATTTTTCTCTACACAAAACAACATCTTTAAATTAAATAATAATATTCTGTCCGCGCATCTAATGTGACATCCAGTTAAAGAATGGCGGCGATTGTCAGAAGATGAGCATCTATTAAATGCCACTGTTGTATGTTGGCTTGTTTATATCACAGGAAAAATGTCTTAAGTACTTGGTATTTCACAAATAAGAATTGTAGGCCGTTCAGGAACTTGTCATATTATTAAACCGAATATTGTTTTGTTAATAACAAAATATAATTTATTCATAATATTAAAAAGGCTTTAAACGCGTGCGTATCAAGTTTTCCCTAAGTACGTAACTATACACACAAACGGGAAGCGATCAAAAGAAGGTTAAATTTCTTTTCTGATGTTGGATTTTTTTTTTATGTTACTTTGATATATTAGAATTTATGGATTTTTAACGTGTTACGCAAAAATGGTGGTTGGCGACAGAGAAAATATAATACATAAAGCCGAACGGTAGTAAGCGTAGTAAGGCGCGCACAATGCAAAGAGTGGCACATTTCGTACATTATAATTTTGAAAAAATGCATGAATATTTTACGAACGTAACTGGACCTTTCTACGTAACGCGACCTGATATGGCACCCAATACCAGTGAGTAGTCATTTATAAATATATAAATCAATACTAAATTATTAAAGTTTAATCATCACGTTTAATTTTTTGTATGGAGTAAAAGTATTTCAATATTTATATTTAATTAACAAAGAGTTATAATAAGAGATCCTAACGTACGGAGATTTAATCAAACAAGGAAAAAAACATTATTTAATGTATCTATATTGTATTTAAAATATTAGATTTTTTATTTTACAGTGTAGAAAATAATGAAAATATTTTATGATATAAATGATAGGAGGTTTTTCTCTTAATATATTTTTTTATATGAAGAAGAGGTAAACAGGTGAACAGATCAGCTGATGGTAAACGGCAAGTGTTGCCTATTAACAACTGCACATAAGAATTGCCCTCATGGTGTTGTTTAGGTTTAAAAGAACTTTAAAACACAGAACGTTAAAATGTGACACAAAAATTTAACGCATCAAGTGTTAAGTGGTTATCCACTGCTATTCTTTTAAATATCTAACGATAATTTTTTATTTTTTTTTATTACATACAGGCTTGCGCTTGACCTCAATCTCACCTGCTGGAAAGTGATGATGAGGCCGACGATGGAGCGCGCTCACCCAGCAAATACCGATTCACTCGACGTTTGAAGATTCCCATGTCATAAGACGCCGGAAACACTGACGCAGGAAGCGAGTTCCAATCCTTCGCGGTACGCAGCAAAAAGGAGGAGGCAAATCGCTTAGTGCGAGCAGCAGGAATGTCAACCACAAAAGGGTGCAAACCAGCACGGCGTCTAGTCAATTTATGGTAGAAGGGGGACTAATATACTTAAACATAGAAGATGTATAATAATATTGTGTCCAATACATTGGTATGCAATTCAATACACTCATTGATAATATGACTTGAATAAAATATATACTCGTGTTTAGATGTCAACGAATACGTGCAATTATTTAAGAAACGTGCTATTCAATTGCCAACTCTATTCCATTATAATTTAGAGGACATAAAATTAATGAAGTTGTCAAGAAAATATAATCAGCACCGAAACGTGGACTGTTCAAAAGAAATAATCGATTACACAGAACGAGATCAAAAGGAAATAAATTAATGTGATTTTTTTTGTCCTCAGGAATAATGACACTCAGCCGCGGGCCGTGTGACCTCGACAACATGAGTCTATTCCAAGACCTCAAACTGAAGAGGCGGAAAGTTGACTCCCGATGTAGTAGTGATGGTGAGTACACATATTATATTTACCCTTGACCTTTAAATTGTATGATATAAAGTAAACGGAAGTAAACACCGGACATTACTATATGAAGATTTTTTTTAGTGTAGCAATACTAGTATATATTAAAAACCCTGTCCGACCCGTGAAGGCGTTACTCGCCATCGATATTACATTCTGTACATCCCATTTACAAATAAAAAAAAAATCATTAAATAGAGAAACTTACATGGCAACACTGGGAGTGTGTGTAGCTCATGAATAATAGAAAAATAAAAGCAACGGATCATGCTAGTAAATGATGGTGTCGTTAGGGTCATGGTCCACGTTTTATTTTTTTGTATCTCGGGGGAAAATCCTGCATAGGGCCATCAGGGACGCTTTGAGGACAGTGAGCCCGGTGTGTCAGACTTCTACTGACTCAAAACCCCCGGTGTGTCCCTCTGATTGCTCCACCCGGGCCTGGGAAGCCAAATTCATCCAGACGCCCAGGGAACAAGAAGCCTTGTTGTGGCTCAATCTCTGAGAGGGGGAAGGAGTAATGATCCACGTATTTCAAGCCCATTTATCCTTTAAATTGATTACTCTTTGGACTGATTTTTGTAAGTAATCTGAACTTAGATCGTATATAAAATAATAGATTATAATAATATATCACCACGCTATTTGCCTTTCGGGTTGAGCAGAGATACATTAGTGGCTGTATCCACTTTGTGCTTATATGACGTGCTCAATGTGACCAGTAGCGCAGCTGATCGCCGTTCTCAGCGCATTTACACATGACATTTTTTTTTAGATATCATGCGGGTTTCCTCACGATATTTCCCTTCATCGGTGAGTGTGTAATCTGTACATAATCTGGAAAAACCCAGAGGTAAGTTCTGGGATTCGAACCTCCGAGCATTCGCGTTGCAGTGCATAGAAACCGATTCCTTACTAATTATGCCTCCACAACCATAAAATTATCAGTAATTATGTAAGCTAGTAATTGGTATTCGTTAATCAAATAAAAATTCATCAAGCCAAAATAAATTGCAAATTGATTTGATTGTTAAAATCGATTTATTAGAATTGGTTTTAACTATGTATGGAATCGATTGGAATTATATTGTATAATATCTTGTATATTCATGACCGCATTTATATATGAAAGGATATTATGAAGAATATCTTAAAAAGATGCAATAAAAAGGCGTCTTTATGAAGCATCGCTAATACGAGTATAACGAGAGCTTTCAATATCTTTGTAAATTATAGTGTGAGTAGTTTTTTTATACTGGTTCGACTACATCGTGACGATATGTTATTATTGTTTCTTGATTCATCATATTTACAACATTTATACATTTTAAAATAAATACATATAAAAAGATAACATATCAATTTTAAAACATAAAAACATGTAGACTTAGTGGGGGGGGGGGGCGCCTAAGGCCCAAGCTACCGGTAGTTAGTAGCTCAGAGTGAAGAACCTCCTCACAATGCGTGCCGTATCGAGTAATTTTGCCTTCTGTATCCGGCCCTTGATCCAACAACTAGGCGAGGGCCTCTAAAGATGGGAACTCGGTCATGACCACAGTACACAAGTGTAAAGACAGTCATAGGGACTCGCTTCGCCCTGTCGCGTTTCGGACTCAGCTTGTGTATATCCAGTAACTCATATACCAAGAGACCTTCAGTCGTAACGGTATATGTGTACCAACATAACGACAGAGACTATCAATGGATTTTCATCCTTTGATTGTCGCTTTCGTTTTTGGACTACACTGTACTTACCATCCGGTGTACTGTAGTCACTATGAGCCAGTGTAATGAAAAGAGTAGGCTAACATGATCACAGCAACTATCGGGAAACTGTACGTTGTTTATCGATAGTTACGATCGATTTCAGGACAACACTAACTTAACACTTAACGGACGGGCCACGTAGATCTACGTTTTTGCTTAAATTTTAGGTACGTTGCGTTAGTTTTTTTTATTTTATAGATTTGTTGTTCATACGGTGTAGTTTTGATTTTAGGAAGTACTAAATCCATACATTAATGTTTATTTCATTCCCCTGAAAAATGCCCGGAAACTAGGAAAGACAGAGCAGATTCGGCCCGTCCGTTAAGTGTTAAGAACACAGTGCAGTATAATCACTTTGCCGAACTAGAATAAAAAACTAATATTGATAATGAGGGCACCAGTAGCAAGGCACGAGTTGGAAATCGATCTCGACTTGACCGTGATGCTTACCTTAACCAATTAATTGTCTATGAACAGTTCAATATATGCTAGAAGGTCAAAAGCTGATTGTTATTCGTCTCGAGGTGCTCTTCCATTATTGTTATTCAACTCACGGACCGCTGTCGCTTTCAACAACTATGCTTCGTTAGTTGTAATTTCATTTTCATTGCAACGTGTTCTATTATGTACACACTAATGGCGTGCACTAACTTTATAAATTATAACATAAACTGTTTATCTGATATATGTAAACATGTAAATTTACGTCTACAATATAACGGCGAATTGAGTAGACCATAATGCATCCAATCAGCTGTTTTTTTAATAATAATAATAATATATAGACACGCTATATCTCTTTCGGGATGAGTAGAGATATATTAGTAGTTTTATACTTTTTTACGTGTATGTATACGTATGTTACGCTTATATGTAATGCTCAACAAGACCAGCACCGTAGCAGATCGCCGTTCTCACCATAATTACTCATGAAATGTTTATTAGATGCCACGTGGGTTTCCTCTAGATGTTTTCCTCTACCGGTAAGCACGTGGTGCTTAAATCTATATTTATTTTGGAAAAACCCAGAGACATGTGCCAGGGTTGAACCTACGGCCATTAGCATAGCCACGATAGATACCGTTACGTAATCCTCTACTTCACCACAGCAATTCCTTACATATTAAGCTATTACAGCCATAAAGTTAAAGTAGTGGGCTGGAAAATAAAATATTTTACAATAAAATTAATTTAATAACCATAAACCATGTATTACCGCGCTATATCTTGTATAGGGCAAGTAGATAGAATTGCGCGTGCCAATCATAAACAGGATAACAGTCAAGACAAAGGACTGAAAAACCTGAATTGTTTTAACAAAAGTTTCATTTTTCATGTTGTAACAAGAAATAAAAGAATATAGATAAATGTAGCCAATGCATAACTGTTTTAGAATTTTTCAAACTTTACTTGGAATAGAATTAAGGTATGTGATTTCTAATATAATACGAGAGAAACTGCCGGCCGCCCATAGTTTTGGTATAAAATTGAACCTAGGTTTATATATTTTTAGGTACATTTTACGTATTACTTTTATAACAAACATTCGATTTATTTCCATTCTATACAAATAGCTAATTTAGATTGTTAAAAGAAAGCTACAGGTAATAAAAAGAACAGTGAACTCTGCAGACTAATAAAATAAATTCAAATTCATTAGCAATACCAGATAAGTGCTCAATAAATAAATAATCTTTATTCTGAATGCAATTCTAACTTCTTACATCATAATATTCTACAAATCTATAAACAAATTGCGCAACTCAATATTCGTAAACAAATTCTCATTCGATAATAATCGTCGTTGGATAATATCGGCGGAACAGCTTCGCGTGAGAGAATTGACTGGTTCTGAGAAATGATTTCACTTTCACTCAGTGTTCACAAAAAATAACTACATACGAAATCCGGTTCCGAGATTGAAAAATTTTAATACGTCTAGTAATTTATAATCGGATTTAAATTAATATGCAGTGTAATAAATATTTGTAATAATAATTTTAGTTTTATACATAACTAGCTGTCCCGGCAGACCTTGTTCTGCCCTATTTCTCTAAAACAAAGTCACATTGTTTTTTTTAATGTTAATAGCTTCCCCGTCAGATTCTATTCTGCCAAAACCTATTGGCCTGTCGGCTGTTTTTTGAAAATTTTTTGAAGGAACCTGGCCTTAATGCTATAGATAAAAAAATTGATAAATATTGACATTAATATATATACATCACTCAATAATTGTTTTGCCTTCCCGGAACCCGTCCACTAACATTTAAACTTTATCTTATGGTGTTAAAGTTCAAATTGACTTTTAAATATTATTACGAATTTTTTGTATGAGAATATAGAAAAGTGGTGTTTTTAGACTTTTTCAGACATTTTTTTAAATTTTTCTCTCCGTAATAACCTTCCCCAGACTTCAACAAACACAACAAAAAAGAAATCAGCCAAATCGGTGCAGCCGTTCTCAAGTTTCGCGCTTATACACATTTAACGATTCATTTTTAAATTATAGATAATTAAACTAATAGATATCTTTGATATTTTAAATATTTTACAAATTATGCATAATTAATAATTACATTATTTAAATATTGGCTACTAATTGTAAAATGAATAATAAAATAATATAGGTTATATGAATTCTCCGGATATCGGGTATTAGAATTTATTCTTTCAATATTGACTCGAGTAATAGAACAAAATATTACTTTTTAAAACTCAATCTAACTGCGAAATTTTATGGGGCAAACTAGTGCGTCAGAGTCACAAAAATTCAATTAGTCACACAATATACACTAAAATAGTATATGTAAATACCCAAACAAGTTAACTAATCAGGAATTTAATAGTGTAATATAATATATCCGCCAATGAAGGAAATAACGAATTGTTTTATATTTGGCCAAGAAAAACTATGATCTGCTGTGCTTCTGGTTATATTGGGCACGACATATAAGCACAAAGTGGATACAACCACTACTCTCTCTACTACCTCTGTTCACCCCAAAAGCGATATAGCGTGACGATATTTTATTATTATTATTATCTTTTTATTCATCATATTTAAAATATGTTTAAACTTTTAAAATAAATACATATATAAAGATAACATATTGATTTTAAAACGTAAAAACATGTAGACATACGGGGGCGAGGCCTAAAGCCCAATCCACCAGTAGTTAGGAGCTCAGAGTAAGTAACCTCATAACACTGCGTGCCGTATTGAGAAATAAATACTGCCTTCTGTATCCGAATACAGAAGCCGGTCCTTGATCCAATTATCTTTTTTTTTTTACGATCACTTCAGTGTACTGGTACCATCATTAGACCTCACGAAATAGTAACCCTTAAGTAGACTTCATATAGTATAGATACGCTTTATAGAGTAAGTCTGGTTATTTCGTGAACGCCGCAGATTTAACTCTGTGAAACATATTGCAGTCTCTACTTCCCTATTGTGAAATAATACCTTAAATTCTTAAACAATGGCAATGTCGGCCAAACACATTTAAAACTAGTAAAATATGGAATATGACAATAAAAATATGCGAAAAGAATAAACCTCAGTGTCAGTAAAGAATTAAATACAAGCAGCAATGAACTTGCAAGACCGACCAAGTACAGTTTTAAAACGTTGCGCAACTATGACGTCCACTGTGAAGTCAGACGAAGAAAGTTTACGTAAACCGCTGGAGAGAAAGTAATAAATACATGTGCGGTAATTATCACCATTGTGGCCTCATGAATATGTCATGAGAGAAAGATTGTTTGCAGTCGTGTAACGTAACCGCTCAGGGCATTAATAGCGAATTCACACTTGCTTTGTTAGTTAAATTACTTCAAACATGTGTATTATGTGACACATACTTCTATTACCAACTTAGTCTGTCGTCAAGGACTGAAAGTAGTAGGTGCTGAAAGGTCAATGACTTCTGAAGATAAACAACTTTGTAACTGATAACAATCCAATGGACAAAATACACCGACCGACTTCTGCGCTAAGAAATATTGGTTTGTTCTTTACACAGAACAAATATACAATGACAGGGCTGTGGAGAATTGATTACAGGAACCGCAGTCCCCGCCAATGTGCAGAAGTAGTCACCTTGGGGTTTTTAGCCGGTACAACAAGTCCGGCACACCACGGTCGCGCCACCCCCTGTGTGCGAACGAAACGATCCGATGTGGATTTTACCCAAGTAAAAAAAAGAACAATAAACAGCCTCCAGACAGAAGTTCCGAGTCTGGGTGTTTTTGCGTAATATGGAATTCGTGTTTGTAAACACACTTAAAATAGAGAAATAAATCCTGAAGGTGTGATTTGGCGTTTTAAGAAAGCATATTTTACTAAAAGTAAACGATTAAGTATTATCACTATGCGGAATTAGAATTAAAAAATCATATATAAAACACATCTTATTCCTACTCTCGTAGAAATTATTATCGCATGTCTGACTTTCGAGTTGTTGTAGATGCATAAATCTAGATAACGTTTCAGTGATTAATGCAAAATTTTTACGTCTTGCCGTATCCACGTGCTTTGCCTCTGACGCGGCGGTGACGCTGATGGACGCATTCGGCCTAACGTCATGCGTCGTGACGGAGACGATGCGATTTGGTCACGTGGGATACCCGTCTATACCTATAATCTACATTATTTTATCAACGCTTAGTCTAAGGCACTCCGGTCAGAAATTTGATATTTTTACAAAAGGGTTATTTTTGTAATATATCGCTGGTATCAACTTAGAAATAATTCTGGGAAAATTAATTGTACCGTTCGGGAAAATTACTTCGAATTAGCATTTTTATGAAAGTTCTTATTACGTGCGTTTACCATATATATCAAAGTAGTACTGCGAGGTCTCAGTTAATTCACTATTTCGCTGATATTTTAGTCAAAAAAATCTAAAATAAACTCATAAAATGCCGTTAAATACAGGCCGTTAATATTGTACTACAAACATTGTATATTAGCTTTGTGTGTTGGTTAAAAATAAAATTTAAAATTTATTAAGTTAAAAGCTATTGACATATTAGTGCATACATATTTTGTCTATTATAAACTTATTATAATATTGTATTATAATGTGTAATCTGCATCCATTCATATTTACACGTAATCTAATTCAAAAATGATACGTACATTAATAATTTACGAGTTGTGTACTCATAATTGTGAAGGCCTTTCGATACCGGACTATAGCGCGTAAATATATTAACTGCCCGCAACTGTGCGCCGTTTAGCTTTTACCATCGTTTCTCGATAAAAAACAAAATTATTTATGTTAACAATATAATGTATAAATAAAAAAAATTAACTGCGGAATCTCATATCAAACCAATATATAGGCCAATAGAATATGATTCATTTTTTAGATGATATCCAGTCTTTCTAAAAGAAATTGATTAAGCATCTATAGCTAAATATAGTCAGGTTTTAATAGTAGTAATAATATATCGTCACGCTATATCCCTTACGAGGTGAGCAGAGATACATTAAAGGCTATATCCACTTTACGCTATTATTATATATCGTGTCCAATGTCTCCATTAGTGCAGCTGATCGCCGTTCTCAGGACACTTACACATGAGATTTCTATCACATTCCATGCGGTTTCAATGTTAACGGACCTCTGCCAATGGTTAATATTCTGCAGGGTTTCTAAGCGTCTAAGAAACTATTCTGTACTAACTCCAAAGGGTAGACTATTAAATACGTCATGCAGCCACATGCGAATATAATTCTACAATGCATGACTAGACCGGTACCTTGTATCAAATGTTACGTAGAAGGATTAAAAGAATTAAAGTTTAAAAATAGGAATAAAAACATAACTTAATAAATTAATATAAACAATTATATATAGTATTAACTATAACATAAATAAACCTCCAAAAGCAATAAGATGAATATACTTACTTAATACATATTGATAAACGGACCGCGGTTAATCAAACATGCTGGAATCCAATTTACCCAATCAGTTTAGCCAATCAAATATTTAGTCTATTTCAACGAGAATAGAATCCTCACCTCGTATTGTACATCAAAATAGTATATTAATAATATCCTGATCTTTAAATTACAGGGACATCAAAAGTGATAAATTCTCTAAACCCTATTTTGACATTACAAACACCAAAACTAAATCTACGTATGTACATTTATGTATATATTTTCTCCTTTATTAAATTCTTAATTGTTAAAAATTTTGAAATAACACTAAATAATCTTATAAATACGCTATAAAGTATTATTTTTTAACCCATCACTTTCAATAATCACCATACCACACGATGAGAATTTTTTGATGAGAAATATTTAGACCTCGCACATAAGATTACCAACATGTAGGATATAGATTCTGCGATTATTGGCTTGATAGTCGTATCGACTTATGGGCTGGTTGCAAAAAACTCGGTTACCATCTTAAGAAGCTCTCGCTTGATTGTTGGATCAAGGGCCGGATACAGGAGGCAATATTACTCGATACTGCACGCATTGTTAGGAGATTCCTCACTCAGAGCTCCTAACTAACGGTGACTTAGGCCTAGCCCCCGTAGGTCTACATGTTTTTAAATTAATATGTTATATTTCTATATGTATATATTTTAAAATTTTAAAATATTGTAAATATGATCAATAAAAATATGGTAATATATAGATTCATTACAGATTTTTAAAATCCGTCTAAGCGGCTTTGCAATGTCCAATCTTCAATATACATTCATCAGTTTCATTAGTATTTCTCAAAATTAATTATCGATTAACTTATATTTAGAAAGACTTTTGCGATTATGAGAAATTCATAAAAATAAATGCATAAAAATAGTTTAACTATATTTAGAAAATAAAACGGTTCAATGAAGACGCTACGAGTTGAAGTGGAAAAAAGTTTAGTATAAGTCCGCCTGGCAGCCACGCGTAGATATGCCCGCCTCGGGGGTGGAAGTGACGCGTTTCGATGGTAGGGGGTGTGACCTACTTACCCGCGTGTCGGTGACCGCAGCCGACCTTCGGGCTTGCAACGATCGAATATTATACGATCGTTATCATCCGAACAGAAATAAAGAGTTACATGTTACGCAACCGGATTTATTATTGTCTCAGCTTTTATAAAATATTGTTTATTTACAGATCTGTCTTTATCACGTGTTCCTTCTTGTTATCAATTATACATCGATTCTTTTCTCCGTTTAGTTGTTATTTAAATATTTTCTTTTGTAGGTAATAGAGGGGATTGGTAGGTACTTTAAGTGAACTTCGGCTTCGTAGAAATATAGTTTTTTGAAATAAAAATCATTTTTTGTTTACTATCCGTGTGTCTTATAGTTTCTGCTTGGTAAATCAATTTATATGGCAATAGTAAATTCATTTTGATCAAAATTTAAAATAGTTTTAAATAGATATATTTGAAGAATACCATTTTGAATTTATGTTTATTTTTCATTTTTTTATTGGTCTACGTTCGACGTTGTACCTACGTGAATACTAACTACTACTACGTCACAGTTGCGAACATTAAAAAATAGTTTTCAGTAGTAGTAAAGTTGAATATGACTTACAACTAAGGCATTTCTGGTAACCTCGAAAACGGATACGATGTAGCATGGTGATTGGTTTTCCTCATATGCAAATGGACTGGCGAACGATACAATTACTAGTAGGTACTTGAACAAGTACCCAATCGTAACGGGACTATTATCTAGGCGCTGCAGTAGGCTAGAGCTGAGCGGGCGGCGATTGCATCACGCGGCTAGAAAGATCGGTCCCCACCAATGATGTGGCAAAGGACGCGAAGTGAAATAGAGATCGTCCTCGAAGCGAGAGCGGTGCACGCGTTGCACTAGCCGTAGTGCAGTTCGCACGCACGGCCGCCTGAGTGACCTAATACCGGCTGGAGGGAGGCACGGGAAGAGCCGCGCGGGGAGCGGGGCCCGCGCCGCTCGTGCGGTAGGTCGGGCTCACTGCGCGCGCCGCCGCACCACGCGCTGGAAAACTTTCTTTGCGCTTTTCCACGTTTAAACAAACCCGCGTTACAACCGCGACCGCGCAACACTTAAGCCATGACTGTCGCTCGATTCTCGATCGAGATACGCTCAACGAGAGCGGAATTCGCGGTTAAAAGCCCGTGGACGATTATGTGATTTAAAGCAGCTTTTCCGAATACTGGGACTTAAATGTGTTGCGATGTAAGCCAGATTACACACGAGTGTAAGCGACGCCTATGGATTTAGTAGTAAAAAGTCGGTAAAGTTGCTCCTTTTTTGAATTAATCTTCTGTCCGTTTATAAAAAAAACCAGAAACTAAACTGAACGGTTATTTCATAAACTTCTAGGATAATATATATAACCGATTTTGAATTACCGTGTAAGCTTTGTATACATAAAATAATATTTTTTTATTAAAAGTGGTAAATAATATGATATTTATAAGGATAGGACATATAACATAGCAATATATTAATTATATTATGACGTAGGGTCTTTTGTGATGGAATAGCGGCTCACGAGCGCAACACTTCCGGGCTCTGTGTCTGCGCCCACGCCACGCCGCGATACTTCGCTTTCACTTTCTCTTCACGCCGCGCAGCCGCATCTCGTAGCTAACTCTAAACCTAACGACACCTACACTTCCCAATTCCTCTACTCCAAGTATCATAAGATGAATAGAAACTGAATTTTACAGAAACAATTTAAAATATGTATCGATTGGCAGTATGCCACTGTAAATTATGTATCATGTCTATGGTTAACGGTGTTCCAAGACAATCATGAGCGAAAAGTTTGTCTATGTGTCCGGGTGTCGCTTCAGCGCTCGCGTCGTGACGCAACCGGCTAATCTAGGCGGTCGCTGCGTCGGGAAGTGCAGTGTCGCGTCCCCGCGTCGCGCCCCGCGCTTGCTAACTATGATCACGGCTCGCGGTCGTTCACATTTCACCTAGTTTCTATTTGCCGCTTCTGTAAATTCGATGGTGCTCTTTTTTTCACAAAGACGGCAGGCCGCCAGAATCTACTGTTGATGCGTACGTGTATGTTCACAGGCGAGTCGGCCGCCGACACCAGCACGTCGTCGCCGGACCCAGGGCCGCCGTCGCCGCGCATGGCTGAGGCGGGCTGCAGCACACCACCTCACCCGCCGCCCGTGTTTGATGGTGGTGGCTCTCCGCTGCCCTCGCCTGCTTGCCATCCAACTGTCATCCGCTCTGCGCAATCCCACTCAGTCATCAAGTTCGAGGGTACTCCTCCCGTTAAGCCGGAGAACTCTTCAGTGTCCAACAAGCATGACATCGCAGCTCAACCACAAATGTCTTCCGTAAAGTTGGAAGGCGTATCACAGGAATCACCGCAGCCGTATAGGCCACGCTCTCTCGTCCCACCCCCACCGAGTCCGCATTCGTCGCTTGCGCCGAGCCCGTGGCCTCCCGCGGCTTGCATTAACGGAGTTAAGCCAGAACTGATTGGCGGAAATTTCCCACCACAACCGCTCGAGTCGAAACTAGGAGCGCGAGGCCCGCCACAATGGCGAGGGACACCCGCTGTTATAATGGGTGAGTCAGGAGGTGTTCGGACAATGTTTTGGACGCTCCCGGCGCCAAATCCTAGTGGAGAACCAGCAGCGAGTGCCTCCCACACGCCAACACCGCCTACACCTGATCCTGCTACCTGTAGTGAAGAATCAGCCGCTCGGCTATTACTCAACTTGGGAGGCGACTTGAGAAGACCGCGAGGACCACCTTTAAATATGGAGCTATTATGGGCAGGAGATGTGACGCAATTACCTGCGCATCAACAGCATGCGTTAAATCTAAGTGCTGCAGCTGGGAGTATGGCCGGAACCTCACCGATGGCAAGTGCCAGCTCCCTTACACTTTCCAGACCGGAACTGCGAACTTATGCACCTGAAACGGAACGGGACGAAGATGACCAACCAATGATTTGTATGATATGCGAAGACAAGGCGACAGGGCTGCATTATGGAATCATTACGTGTGAGGGTTGCAAAGGTTTCTTCAAACGGACCGTACAGAACCGGAGAGTGTACACGTGTGTCGCTGACGGTGGCTGTGAAATAACAAAAGCGCAACGGAACAGATGCCAGTATTGCAGGTTTAAGAAGTGCATTGAACAAGGAATGGTTTTACAAGGTACGTATCATTACTATTCATTTTACTGAAAAATAAATTTAACTTAATTCACAACCTTCTATACACAGCTGTACGAGAAGATCGGATGCCGGGCGGTAGGAATAGTGGTGCCGTATACAACTTATACAAAGTTAAATACAAGAAGCACAAGAAAGCCAATAAAACAGCAACGACGGCAAATCGAGCGTCTCCTCCAGAAAAACCCAAAGACCCGCTACCGCCACTCCCACCGCACTTGGTCAATGGCACCATACTTAAGACTGCACTTACCAATCCCAGTGAGGTAAATATCAGCCCTTAAATATTTTAAACCCTCGATTCGTTTCAATTTATTCAAAAATTAACTAGGCTTCTTTTCAGGTCGTGCACTTAAGAGCAAGATTAGAAAGCGCTGTTTCTTCGTCTAGGGATCGTGCCGTTCCTATAGACAGGGCGTTGCAAATGATCCGAGCTCTCATAGAATGCGACGCGATGGAGGACATCGCTACCGTTCGACATCTACCAGATCTCCTTCACGACACCTCAGAAATAGGTGACAAATTGTGCAAAATCGGTGATTCTATTGTGCACAAGATGGTCGCGTGGACCAAGAAGCTACCCTTTATAATGGAAATACCCATGGAGATACATTCAAAGCTGTTAATGGAGAAATGGCATGAGATCTCAGTGCTGACGACGGCGGCGTATCAAGCGATGCATGGGAAGCACGCGCATGCGCCTCCGACATCAGACCACGAACAAGATTTTATGCAAGAGGTAAGTGCTTTCAGTTATATATTATCGTTAATTAAACCTAAGGAAATGTGCTTTTTCAAACATAGTGTAAACACCAAAGGAATAAAATACGTTTTCCGCGTCCATTATTCTACATTGTTGTGATTTAGAATTATTTGACACAATAAAACAGTTTAAAATGATTTCATTGTCAAAAATAAACAGCAGGCAAAACTGAACGTACTATCCATTAGCTCGAAATACGCACCAGTCCGCACCAGGGCGAGGTAGGAAAACTTAGTACGGAGCGGAAAGTTTCCATTCTATTATACATTAAATTATGTATTCTATGCTTATATCGATATATATATAGAACAGAGGATTTAATTAATTTTCAATTTATTATTAGGTACAACTAATTTTATTAAATTTGATTAAACGCTACGATTACCTATAATTTTAGTTATTTATAACACGAAGATTAAGGAAAGCGAAAGTTAAATATTTATAGTAACGAGTCCTAGATCTAATACCATAGCGGTCCAGGTCACATGCTCCAGAGACTTCCGACACATGCGCACGAGTTACATGAGCGGCACCGGCGCTTGCGCAATCCTAGTAGAAAGTCGACCGGCAAACTGCTAACTGCATTGGACGCTTGCACATTCACTGCATAACCGGCTTTATTAGAATCGTAAAATAATTCAATCGATATTTTCTATTGTCGTTCGCCTTTACAACGATAAGTGCCTTAAAGACTTTTTAGATGCACTACTTTGACTTTGTTTAGACTTGACTTAGAAAACAATTTCTTCTTTGGCAAAAAAGTGAATATATAATTCAAACTTCAGTATAAACTAGGCATTCACAGAGCATACCTTCCATAGATCTAGTGTAGTTACTATGTCGAGCCAGTACAAAAAAAATCTGAGCAAAATCTATGTAGCAACAATAAATCTCCGCCTAAGTGGATGCTTTCGGGTTAAATTGAAGTTTTTCTTCCACGTTTATAAAATATTATAAATTGAATCAAAATTTTACTAACTCAAATGTAGCAACACAATTTTTTTTATTTAATCCCTATAAGAATGCTATATGTATTATATATATATATATATATATATATATATATATATATATATATAATTATGGCTTTACGTTATTTAAAAAACAAAACAAAATATTGAATGTAAATTAAATGAAAGTCTAAGATGACTGAATTATGTGCATACGGAGAAATGAATGCGATGAAAAATTATAAGCTTGTACAATAGTGAATTGCGCATATTATATAAAACGCATAGTAGTGTTACAACTGTGGTTACACAAAAGGTATTTTTCATTGTCTAGAGCATTTCCTTTATACTTACGTATCTGCATACGTTACATGAACATAAACATTGCAGAATAATTCCAATTTACCAAAATATAACAATATAAACTGAAATAATTTAATTTTAATCATTATAAATACTTTAACGGATCCTATGCGTGAAAAACCCCACTTTTGATTATGACTCGACGCGCTTCATAAGTTTTTCGCACATAAAACCCGTTCAAGTATTTGTAATGAGTACGAAACGCGAAAATTTCAAATGTCTTTAAGCAGGTTCAAATTAAATTAAAAACCTTTCGGAACAGGTGATAATTCAAACTGATTTGAACTATTTTCATTTATATAAAAATGGGAATCCTTTGCACAAAGCTACAGCTAGAGTCTAGAGTCACGTGCCGAGATTCGAACCACGCATGGATAGCGGTCCCTTCCCCAATAGGCCACACAGCTACAACAAAAACTAAAATTAATTTTGCCGTATTTATTTATCCTCAGGTAAACGCAAATCTGCGAACGTTGCAAAACTGTCTAACATCGCTCATGGGCAGACCAATAACGTTAGAACAGTTGAGACTAGATGTAGGACTAGTTGTGGAGAAAATGACGCAGATCACCTGCGTATTTCGACGCATCCAGTTAAGAATGGAGGAGTATGTCTGCCTGAAAGTCTACATACTTCTTAATCAAGGTGAGTTTCATATTCATGGAAAATAGGCTTACTCTAAACAGTAAATAAAAAATTAATAAATAAAAGAATCTCATGAGAAAAAATATTAAAATTAAATTAATTAATTATTTCTTTAAATCTTTTAAAAATGCAGCTTTCGTTCTATAATACTTTATATAATACTATAATATAATTATTAAAAACAAATTATAGAAATAATTAATAAAACTTTAATAATTCTTTTAAGAGACATGTTATCTTTTTAATCTTTATTTATTTTTATGTTACAATAGAATAATTTAATCGTATATTTAAAATGAGTGAAAGAAATTCAACAAATCATAAAATAATTATCAAAAAATTTGACGTCATTTTGTACATCGTTAAATGTTTGTACTTACCGATTTTAAATTGTGTTAATTGGTAAAAGGATAACCTTTCACCGCATCGCGAGTCAGTGAGGCCGGTCATTATTTAGGCTATGTAAACTGCGTGAAACGGAACGCTTCCTTGTTTTCCAAATAGTTCAACAATGTATACAGTTTAATTGAATTTGGGAAATACGACATGCTAATTAATGAAAGTAATGAAGTAACTATAAATTAGCTTTTATTACTCAGGTACATTTGATTACATGAACTTTGCAGCTTCTTAACGTAACACAAGTAATGTATATTGAATATTACAAGTTTGATATTTATTAATTACTAGCTGACCCGGCAAACGTTGTTCTGCCTTATAAATTATTTCTAGTGAATATTTTCTGTACTACAGAGTGGGATAAAAATTTTTGCAAATACCAACACTTGATTTCTCAAAATCCGGAGAGAACGCGCGCGGGTGGTGGGGAATTGTCCGTGTTTTAATAAAATTTTAGTCACGACCAATTATAAAACGAAAAACCAATTATTCCATGCTTAAATATAAGTAATTAATCCATATTACATCTATTGATATCATACCCTACCTAAGATTACCCTATATTAGAAGCTTAAATCTCTTTTTATCATTTTCCATAGAAATTTTCTTATAAATAAAAAATATTATTATCATCGTAACCATCCATATAACTAACTATATTTGTATATGAACTGTGCCTTCACGTGTACCTATCTACTTCTGGAGAGAGCTATTTTAAGCCCCACTTTGTAACAATGTATAGACGAATGAGCATCACGTAGAGCGTCGTGTCCATAGTCAAGCAACGGCTTATTTATTTTGCATGTCAACGCACTGCAGCCTTTAATCCAGTTATATACGGCTCCAGGGGTGCAACGGCCTACTGGATTAATGTAGGTCGGTTATTATTACGCAAGCTAGCCATCCTCTGTGACGTACTGTGACTCATTATTACATTAATTACCTCAATCATACATGTTCTATACAAACACGAGTAGTATCAGCGTGCATAATGTGTGTACACATTTGTATTGTTTTTATTTATAATTTTCTTACATGTTATAGTTTTAATTATATTATTGACTAGCTGATCCGGCAAACGTTGTTTTGCTATATAAGTTATTGTAATATCTTCTAAGATGTTCATTGAAATTAAGTGATGTCAAAGACAATTTTGTTCACAATTAAATACTCTTAATCAACAACACATTTATTTGGATAAAGATGAATATTATTACGTTGATACAACTCTTAACAAATAATGCATTGTTTTCGACCAAATTTGTTTACCATAAAAACGGTTCTAGTGACTTTATCTTAAAAGATAGACATATACTGTCCAGGACATTTTTTTAGATCATTTCAAGAGGAATAATTCTTTCATACATACATTTTTGGTATCTTGAACCGTTTTTGCAGCGCACGCAATGGAAGCCCTCAAGGATAAATAATTTTCCCCGTTTTTTTCACATTTTCCATTATTTCTTCGCTCCTAATAGTTGCATCGTGATGTTATATAGCCTAAAGCCTTCCTCGATAAATAGTCTATTCAACACAAAAAGAATTTTTCAATTCGAACCAGTAGTTCCAGAGATTAGCGCGTTCAAACAAAGAAACAAACAAACTCTTCAGCTTTATAATATTAGTATAGATATACCTACAATAGCATTAATACTTTACAATTCAGTGCACAATATTCGTGTCTATTTATCAGTGACGTGCATAGGGTATTTGGACAGGGTAGGCAGTTTCACATAATTAAAGTGAATATTATATAATGATAATAAATATTATATTACTTTAATAGGGAAGATAGATGGCGTGAAAATAGAATAGATATGAATATAAAGGGATCCTTTTTTTTTATTTAAATAAAAGCAATTTATTCCATACTTATTTATCGTAAGGGCATTCAATCCTTTCATGCATTTATGGAATGAACGCTACTGCTATTTATTTATATTACGGATTTAAAAGTCATCAAACTTTAAAGTTAAGTTTTTTGGCTAATCGAAAGAAATATAAAAGATTACTAGAATATAAATAAACTGAAATTAAAATTTCCTTTTTTTTTAAATTACAAGACAGTTTTTAAATATAATTATATGTACAGTAAATATCTTAATTCATAATTGTAAATTGATTTGGATTCCCAAACGGTAGCAAAATTTAATAACTTAATTAACTAACGTTACAGATAAATTTACGAAGTAGCAATTTCGCAACAGACATCTCAATAAATGATGAGAACGCGATATGCGACAGTGCAATGAGTACTCGTTTATTTTATTAAGATTTATTGTACATTCAACCCAGTTTAGCGATATATGCCCATTGGTCACGCTCTTTAAGTATGAACATTCTTCATCCAAATCAAATTTTTAGGGTTTCCTTTCTTGTTTTAATAAAATGAAAACTAACGTAGCCGTTTGTAAAGACAATTTAGTGAGTTATTTTTGTGCGATAAGTTCAGGACAGAATTAAAAATACGGATATTGAAATAAAGCAAGTTAGAGGAAAATAAATTTAATCACGGATTTAATAACTTTTGTTCGGTGAAAGCCTACTCAGATCATTCCGTCCATAGATTTCCTTAATTAAAGATAACCACTTATTTTCCTTGCATTTTTATAAATCCATAACAATTAATATACTAACGTAAAAAGTATATATTTTACTTAATGAAACTTACATACGTAAATGCGAAAGATATGTACTCGTCAGTAGTGTTCATTTCATAGAGGCAGGAAAACATTGCATGCCCTTACAATAAATAAGTCCGGAATAAATTACTTAAAGGTGAAGAAATACCTACCGATATTCATACGTATTATATTTTCACTCCATGTTTCTTTCGTATAACAACTATATAATATTTCCTATAATAATATAATATTCAAATTAATTATACGAACACGCCCACTTTGTTGAAATACCCTATGCACGTTACTGGTACTCACATAGTTTAGGTGGTGTATTAATTTTGGTATTTTTCCATTTCTAAGTAGGTAGGTACCACATCTATTTTAATACGTAACGTAAGTGTTTATTAATTTGAACCTATTAAATCATATTATAGTGCATTCGCTGGCACATTGTCCTAGTACTTAATAGTAGGAAACTATGACATCCTGTGTTATCGCACTTCGCTGTAACTGGGTCATCGCACGCTCTAGCGACATGTTTGAAAATTATTTTCACCGGCGTACGCGCATTAACTGCACACTGTTTATCAAACTATGAAAGTACTGCACTTAGAACTGTTCGAAAACACCAAGTATTATGTTACATTGATATATAAACAAAAACAATAATGTTTTGAGCAAATACTAAATTCTCGATAATTTAGTTCCGTTATTATTACACTGTATTCAAGCGTTGTTATCGTTTAGAATGCGGGAAATGTTATGTTTACAGATTTTAAGATAAATTATAATAATAAGGAAGTAAATAATAATAAATAGTAAATTTTGAATTCGTGAATACACGTAGTTTGTAAAACGAATATTATTTTCTTTACAAAATATAATAGTAATGAAGTATAATAATGAGGTAATAACTTATCTATATATAATTTTATTAGTTTATCAGGAGTTATTTTTAAATATATCTCTTCTTAAATTTTTATATGTTTTATTATAAGTTATGATTTTATTTCTAATTTATAATATGATTTTTTTCCCGGTGTCCCGGGGGAAATCCCACATAGGTCCTTGAGGGTTGCAGTGAGGGCAGCGACCCCGGTGTGTCAGAATTCTACTGACTAAAAAGCCCCGGGGTGTCCCTCTAATCACTTCACCCGAGCCTGGAAATTCAAATTCATCCAGATAATTTATAATATGATAAAATATTGTAATGTATATATATATAAATATTGCATATAAATAAATAAAAAATATGCAATATTTTTAATACAGTAACGACAATGTGCTCTACTTAAGAAAATTATAATTTTTAATTTTTATATAACCTTCGTGAGCAATTTACACTTATTATAGTACAAAGAAAGGAAAGTTACATTTCACTGGGTCGCCCTGATTCACAGGTCACGGAATAATTTTCTCATGGCTTTTGGTCATTACATTTTGTATTTATTTTGCGATGAATACCTATTCATAAAATCGAAACTTTCTTGATTTATAAATGGACACGAAAAAAGCAGTTAAATTTTTTACAAATCTGTAAATTAATAAGATATAATTATTTAACATAATTCAATAAATAAATTAATTTATAAAACTCGTATACATTGTAATAATGTCTTACAAACGGAGTTATTTACTATAATAAACACACAAACTTATTCTTAGTACTATAACGGAAACTATACCTGACAAATTTTATTTTATTTGGCTTTACATTACAACTATGTAAGTGGTTGCAAGTTAGCTTTTCGCGTATAGGCCTGATATCTACGGTATTTGCATATTATATTCATTGGCCACATAGAAGAAACCTTTGTCCTTGTTACACGTGAAATATATTTGTTTATGGAATCAACATAGCATACAAAGTAGAGACTACAATTATTTTCTATCGACGCTAAATGTAGTGAGCCATCAGTGTGAATTGACTTTAATTTGATGTTATTGATAAAGTGTACGCAGCAGCTACAATGTATTCATTATTAATATTACACGTAATAAAGTTAATAATTGATAGTCGGAATTGTGCAGTTTATAGAATAGAATTCACGCCTATTCCCTTTTTAAAGTTTTCTAATTCTTACTTTTGTCGTGTCATCAGACCATGGAATGATTTCCACAACCATTGAGCACAACATTGATTTCAAGCCAGTGTGTTCCTTTCCTTTTTATGACATTGGGTCTTTTAAAAAGTATGAATAGACTTTAGCATTAGCTGTTATAATCGCAGTAACTATAGACGAATGGTATCATGTTTTTAGATAGTTGCGGTCGATTTTTGGAAAACACGAAAGTTAAAATGCTTATGTGCCTCTATGAGGTGATGTGTTATGTTGACTAGTTGCATAAAAATTTATCAATTTTCTATTCTATTTGTTATTTCTCCATCTAAATAAAACCACTTAACAAAGAGAAAAACATTCACAATTTATATCTTCTACTTAATCAACAAAAAATGCAAAATAACGGCGTCCATACATTACTTAATACTATACTAACAAATTGAGTCATTGTTACTTAATAAAGATTATTATTATTAAATAAAAATGCATTATATTAATAATTTACAGTTAATAAAAATGCATTATATTAATAATTTACAGTTAATAAAAATTAGGAACCGTTTTTTTTACGTAGTTTTATGGTATTCGGGCTTCACCTAATCTGACCCATCTCTGCAGTGCAGTGACATATAGCGATATTTCTTTTTTACACAGTTTTATAATTTTCTCAGCTACTGACAATGTAAAAATCATAGATGGGCAAAATGAAATCAGATTAATCAAAAACGATTACGATTACATTTAGCGTTATTCATCACTAATATGCATTTTGCTTATCCATGTTTTAACCACTATGAAATCCTCAATTGCATAAACATTTATGACTTCTTAATGTTTTGAAGGGATTTAATCATGATTACAGAGTAACAAAATTAAAATTAGGACTACATTTTGTAATCGTTAATCATTAATCAGATTACATGTTTCCCATCTCTGGTAACAATATAATATGTATGTACAAATATTTAAACATCTAATGGTTGTCGGTCGCAGCCACTCGTTCGGCAAGTGCGATCCACGGTGAAATGGAAAGCGTTTGCGCAACTGACTACGCGTTTGTATTTGTGACGAATATGTACGCTTATTTCAATGTCTATGTGACTTCTATTGAGCAACTCGCCGGAATTTGAGCCATTGAACGTGGTTTTCAATAAAATTTTCTTACAAGGGAACTAATATGTCACTAGAGATACTTACAGTATTTTGAGATAATTGATGGTGTTTGAAAATTCTTAAAGCGTGTTTGTTTTTGCATACTACCTGTCACGCGCAATATTTTTTTTATCATGTAAAAATGTAGCAGATCAGTTCATCTATTTTCGATCAGTTTTAGTCGCACTACAATCTTACCTTATATTTGACTCTCTTCACATTAACAATATTAATTATTAATTTTAAACGTTTATTTTTATTTCCATCGTTATATGATATTTGGACTTTTAAGCGAAGCGTAAATAGATATTCCTGCAGGCCGGCATGATCGCTGCGGATATCGATGGTTTTTTTGCTGTTGGTAGTCGCTGTCGTTTTCGGACTGCACTCTGCTTACCATTAATTATGGTTGGTCACTGTGCCGTGTCAGGATAAAAAAATATATTTAAGAGTTATCACTCGCTCTTATAAACTGAATAAAAAATATACGTTTCAAAAAATCGTTTTCCTAAATAGTTAGAACTTTCTAGCCGAGAAATTTATACTGTTAAATGTTTTTATATTTTCGAAATAGTTGTGAGTGGATTTATTCCACTGTCAATAAACTTGAATATATAATATTTTATTGTAAATATTACGCGTTATAACACCATCAGTTACGTCATCTAACGGGACAGCATTTCACTCTCGGAGCGGAAAGCGCGACGCGGAAGCCTCACTTTCTCTTTTGCGCAGCGCATTCGAGCGCATTGAAAAAACTCAGATCGTACCGAGAATAGGTACCGCAAAGTCTCGCGAGCAATTATTTATGTAACTCGCCATACTATAGTATATGTGCACATAACAGACGCCTTTACAATCCCAATGTTACTTCCTTGCTCTTATCTAACTAGTTTTATCGATTACACATAGTAATAAAAAATAATATAAACATGGTAATGATAAAACAAATATCAATTAAAAGTTTGCATACAAAATATTCGAACGTATAACACCGTGGAAAAGGCGCGAGCGTGCGAGAGGGACAGCATTATTGAGTGAGGACACGAGCGAGCTCAAGCGGAGGTCAACGGCTAGCCGCGGTCGTTGCCCTGCTATCGGAGTGACCTACTAAGCGAGTGACGTCACCGCCGCACTGTGCGCGTTCGATGGCATTAGTTCACTGCTGCCGTACAATGCCATCTAGCGGTGGGTAGTGTGATTACGTATCGCTCGTACAACGCTATAGGAAATATTATTTGAACATATATAATATTTACTATTTACAAAGTTTTTTTTGTTTATGACTTTCTTTTTCTGATGCAGAGGTCGAACTGGAAGGCATCCAGGATCGGTACGTGCAAGTTTTACGCAGTTACTTGGAGCATGCCACTCCACACTATCCAGGCAGATTACAGGAACTCTTCGCCAGAATACCAGAGGTATATTCATACTTTTCGTGTAATTGCAATTCATAGAATACTTTAATTATTGATGCCTCATTGTATTAATAATTGAATTTAAAACATTAATGCCTTTAAATTTCTTTTTTTATAATTTACAATTTTTGTTTACAATTTGCTACATTTTTTTATATTAATTGATAAATTGTACTTAGTGGGCTATTTAAACTTTTAACTACATTCTAAATTAAGTTATATATTTAACTGTAGACACCTAGTTGTTTAGATCAAAATTTTAAGAATATTTTCTTATGATTGATTTTGATAAAGGAATGTTTATCAAATAGCTATAACTAAATCAAGGCCTATACGAGTCTATCCATTTTACAGCTAACTTTAATATCAGCACGACAAGCAATATCCAGTGCACAAGACAATAAATATTGTGTTTTCCTTTCAGTACCAAACATTGCTTAGATAAGATTAACTGCTATTGTTCGTTAGAACAATATTGGGTTAGAAACAAACTCGTATTTAGAAAGTATTTAGCATTGGAAAGTGATTTCACTAAAGTCTCTAATACACGTAACTATTTATAGTTAAGATACGATTAAACTGTCCAGTGGAATTGTGACGTTTTATAGCACGTTTGTACAGACAAAATAAGGCTCGACTTTTAACCCACGTTCCACAAAACTACGCAGATTAATCGTAACATAAAACAACAGTAACAAACCTACCCGAAAAATATACTTTTTTAATGAAAGTTTTCACAACTCTTCAGACACGACTTGCATATTAGTGCTTGTGAGATACGTTTGCCCATACCGCCTCAGTTTACGGTGACGCTGGAGGACTGATCGCTATTCATACAGGCGCAGACATGACTTAGCATGTGTTATATTTTTAAGCCACATTATGTTTAAACCCTTACACGGTGTAAATATATATTATTGCCCAGAAGAGCCCGCCACGCGAGCAAAGATATGCAAAATGTAATCTGAGTAATGATTAACGATTACAAATATAGTCTTAATTTTAATTTTCTTGCTCACTAATCACGATTAAATCCATTTAAAACATTAAGAAGTCATAAATGTGTATGCAATCTGGAATTCCGTAGTGTTTAAAACATAGATGAGCAAAATGCAGTCATATTAATGGTAAAAAACGCAAAATGTAATCGTAATCATTTTTATTAATCAGATAAATTTTGCCCATCTATGCATCCGAGTGATGTTTTACTGACTGCCGATGGTTATGACTAGCGTAACTAAGTTGTCATTTCATGTACTTCCAGATCCAAGCCGCGGCAAACCTACTACTCGAGAGCAAAATGTTCTACGTACCCTTCGTGCTGAACTCGGCGGAGATTAGATAGTATATGGCGCAGCAGGGCGTTTAGTTCTCGATGTACGAGATCGCGAGCGCCCGCACGCCCTGTAGCCCGCTCCGCCGCACTCTCGTCTTATGATCACACCGCCCTGTGTTCAGAGCACCATACTCCAGCACAAGAGATCGTACAAACGTTCCTATCAGTGTACCAACAATGCCGCTGCGTGGTCACCCTTACGGCCGTGTCCCACGCCGACGCGGCACTGCTACACGAGTGACAATGAATCGCGGGACAGTGCGGCAAATCTATTCTTGTTGAGTCGATGTGTGTATTGGTTTAATGTTTAGCTGAGGAAATTAAACGTCCCAATTGACAGACTGATTATTCAAATAGCTACTATAATTTAAGATTTGAGGGACTTGAATGCGTCTTTTATATGTGGTAGTGTATACTACTTAATGTTAAATATTATAAATCATATGTTACGTTAATATTTAAAAAATTGTCAGTCGAAAAATTGCATAATATATTATTTCTGTAAATATAGGATATAATTTACAATTATACTTAATAAGATGTTGTTTTAGACAGAATTATTTCTTGTAAATGAAATATTACTGTTATAGTTTGCATTTTATATCGTTTAGGATTAATCGATAGACTATTTCCTGAGTGTGTAATTTGAGAATTTTTAATTTAATTTTTAATTATTCGTAAATAGTGTAATTAGCACTAAGTACCTTTTCTCAGTGTTTACCAAGACTGCTTGTGTACAATTGTACCATTTATATACTAACACGAAATGGCGTTATATTGCGCTATTCCCTTTAGAGTCACAACTCATGCATTTTTACTGCAAAAACTTCGCGTAACACTAAACAAGGCATGTATTCGTTTCCACTTTAGATTCTGGTCTGACTAGATTGAAGTGATCATTACAACCCCTTATTAACTTAACTCTTATTTAAGATTTTTATCTTGGTTGCAACTACGTGTGAAATCTAGCTGTATTTTTGTTACCAATGGTTTTCGATGCCGACGCTTTGATTGGGATTTTATCGATTAGCTTCCTTTGATGTGTTCAGATGTAATTATGCTCAAAACCATTTAGTTTTGAAAATTTAAATCATATTATCACTCACCGAATAGTACCCATCAATAAATAATAAAAATTTCATTGGAATTTCATTCATTGTCTATGCCGTCAATTAAACTAAAGTTTTCTGACTGAATTAAAGTTCCCACTAAAGCCCGTATAGAAAAAACTTCGCATAATTTTCCTTACACCATACATACCACCTTAAACATTACATCTTGTATCTCTGTCTATTTATTATTAAACACAATATTTATCATTTCATATTTTACTAACAAAGACCAGAAGAACATCCTCATCGTCATATACTAATAATAATACATAAATTAGTCATCTAACAATATATTAATAATATAAAAATCATAAAACGACAAAAAAATCATCTAACATAGTTTATATTTCCAGAACAACACTTTCAGTGATCATTAACTTGTATCATTACAAATGTAATTTTGCCGTAATCATTAACTTGTTTTATGTATGTTAAAATTGTAATCAACGTTCCAACAACGGTGAACAGTTACCATTAGCTATAAGAGGTGAAGCGATGTGCGCACGCCTATTTTAAAATTAAGTAATAACAACCAAAAAGTTCGTCATAAGGACTTAGGTTCTAGTTTTATTAACAATGTCTATAAAGACACGAACTGCATCGGCATATTATAAAATAGGTAAACCGATTTCAATCATTATAAGAATATCCTTCGTTCTACTTTAAATGTGACTATAGTTTATTAATTATCACTAAGGCATCGATGTTTGATCAGTAATTAAACAAAACTATTGTTAAAAGTTTGTAGTTATAATGAGTAATGGTCAAATTTGCTTTTTCATCTTCTAAGAATGATTAGTTACACAAATAATGATGCGTACAACAGATGATTTTTAACTAAAAGTTCAATAAATAACTTATAGCAAAGTTCCTCTAATAATTTACAATTTTAATGGTTGGTCAAACAATAACGCCTTATTTAACGTTTTATTAGTATGACTTTAATTTTAATATGTAATCAAGGTGGACACCGGGGACGCATGCAATAACTATGGCCATTTAATTGAACCAAATTTATTACCATATTATACGGTGCCTGCATTTTTTAAACGGCGTGCGTAAATATTTGGACAGATTGTAATATTCAATTATTTTGAAATTAAGTAATTAATTGATACATTATTGTTTTACTGTTGAGATTACGATGCAATTATTGAATTTTCCATCCATTGCTGCCTTGGTATGACCCCCTATCTATCATCCCGCGAAAGGCAAGTCGCCGTACAGTCGACAAAAAATAATTTACTATAATTATCAAAATCCTGTTACCTGAATGAGCGATACACGTCCGTTCCTCATCTTGTTACCATTAGTTAAGTATTAGCAGTTATAAATATCTTTTGTACATTATTAACTTAGTTTGATATACAACCAGTTACAATACTGCCATCAACTGCCTAAATAGTGTTTGGTACTTTTTTTTGTTAGTAATTTACTTATTATTAGTTAGATAAATGACAAAGGTGAAATGATTCGTTATTTTCGAGATAATTGGTAAAAAGATTGACAGTATATGTGAATTAAACGTTCTTTAGAGTTTTATAAAGTATAGCCACAGCCATATATTCATGAGTTTCAACATTAATTCGAGTCCTTCGATGCTATTTCACGACAATTGGGTAACTATATTTATTTATTAAAAATATCTAACTTAAATATAAATTAGTTAATAAAAACACCATCAGAACGACGGTGTTAAATCTAAAGTCTGAGGTAAAGATGCCTTTATAGATTTTTAAACGTGTAATGACGCAAATCGTAAATATAAAAAATGTAAACGCGAATCGTACATCGTTCTACTAATATATACATAATATGTAAATGATGTTATATTTAAGTTATATTGACACTTATTTTGTTGATAGAGTAGTGTAATATTATGACGGAGTTAACGGCAGTGTATCAAAAACGGAGCTAGGTTTTAAGAATGTTATTGGCGTTGTACAAAGGATTAGTATTGTTAGTAAATAAAATTAAATTGGCGCATTACTGGCGAGTACCTAATTAGATTAGTGCACGAAGAGCCTTTTGAGGCTATACTTTAATGTAAATACGTATTTTTCGACGTGTAAATTGGCCACTCGCTTTTCGTTGCTCTTCTGAATAATTTGCCAGTTTAGAATCGGGCTTCCTAAACTGTTTTCGCCTTTTTATATAAAAGAATATGAATAATTTATATAATTTTACAACGTTTATAATATTGGAACCACAGCAAACCATTAATTAATGATTTCCTTCTGCTTGCAAGCTTGTATTATTTCCTGATGTGTTTATAAATTTAAAAAAACTATCAGATCTCGGTGACTTTGTTCGAGATACGATGATGTTGTGGCCGGCTATTAATAACTTGTGTCTAAAGATTCTATAAATTATGTAGATTCACTTATGTAATCTTGGTAACTCTGAGTTTGTTTACCCGTGTTTGATTTTCCTACTATCACTATTAAGGTTCAGTTCAGATATTTAATCTTAATTTTTGTAATATAAATACTTAAAATAAGATCATATAGCTTCACATTACCTTAAATATAAAGATAAACATCCAAAACCGTTGATTTAAATATAAATGATAAATTAGACACAAGTCGTTTATAACTCGGTCCGTAGTTCTAGATAATAACTACGAAAATACTTTGACTGATATAGTAATGTAAAAATCAATAATCATAATATATTTATAAGAGTGTAACAAAAACTTAATGCATTTCACAATTTCTTTACAGTCCATACGAGAATTATTAATTACCTACATCTAAGATATTGTGACAAAATATTTTCACATTTTTAGACTAAGGTTTGTTGTGTATAATAATTAGTGTTTCAAGTATTTCGGGTAAAACAAGGGTTAAACATTTTGTGTACAATAGACATTGTGTTAAATTATCATCAAAACGAGTGTAACGCTGTATGATAATTATATTTGGAAAAGTTGAAGTTACGTATTTGTTGCATGTAATTCTATGTCGAAGATTGTAGTAATTGAACTTTTAAGTATATTAATATGTATTATACAAGTTATAATTCGTATTTTATTCAATTATCTATAAAGATGTTTACAGATATATAGATAAACAAACACGTTTCGCTTGACTTTCTATTTTAATAATTAATTTTATTATGTATGTCTAAAATATTATAAAACGTTCAACGTAATTATATGCCGTCTGACTTCGTAATTTATTCACACAGCAACACTGAAAGTGCCTCAGTAAATAGACGCGTTTGAAATGAAATAGATAATTTTAAAATAGGGATGCAATAAATATTATAATGGTTGAGTGTGCTGTAATTCACGTATTTAGTTGGGCTCGCTCAATACCAAGACTTATCGCTTTCAGAACTAGCATGTACTGTTAAGTATTATCGATATATTAGTGTTCTATGTTTATACGTAGCAAATCACATTAGTTGCTGATTGCTGTAATTTTCTCGATGGATTAAAGGCTGTTGTTGTTATAATACGACCAATTTGTGTTGTACAGTGAGTGTTAAGAAATATATAACTGTGTTTCTGCCAATATCGTTCGAGTGATGCGCCGGATGTTAGTCAAAAGAATATGTACTGGTTTGCCAAGAGAAGTTACCTACAGTTGTGTTTAATTAGCGATGCATAACGTGTTTGTACTTTAATTTGTTTTTTAGTTTTACTCTTGGAAATCAATGGTTAATAATTTAAGAGAATAAATGTATGTGAAATATAAATGTTTTTCTTATTTACAAAATACAATAATCAGAATAGTTTATAGCTTTCACTCTACGCCAAATATTATCAGCGTCTCACTAAGTTACCAAATGGTTCCACTATTACTATCACGTACACTCTGAAACCTACTTACGCCAGCTCAGCCACACACTCAGGCCTGTGCTATCAATTAAACGACAAATGCTGATATAAGATGGCGATTGGTGAAGGTATGAAAATTAGAGATAAAACAAATTATGATGGCTAGTAAAAGGAATTGACATTATCCTTTTTAAATTTTAAGAAATCTGATTTTTTTATGTGATTTTGTTAAACGATCATGGCTACGGGTTTTATAATAATCATTAAAAATAAAATAAAAATCAGAAGGCTGTATGGTTCTATTATATTATAAATGCTTTTAAATGAAGCCGGAGTGGCTGCAGCACTTTTGCACTCTCGTTAAATCATTATTGTTTTCTTGTTGTGCCGATTGGCTGGTTCAGTTGTTGTCTAAGCTTGTGTTGTAGGCTTGGGCAGCAGTGGAATGATAGGTCGATCGTGTGCAGTGAGGAATCAATTTTTTTTTCACGAGTCGCAAGCGTAATATTGCGTTCCTTGAGCCGCTGAGTTTTCCCGCCAATCTGCATAGTCTTCCTCACCGTTTATATTGTGTGCGTTTGTAGAAATTCAGATGGATTGCATTGATATGAAGCTATGATAAAGATATTGGAACGTGGCGAGAACACTTAATTAAAATTTAATAAAATTTGAAAATAAATGACCTTAGACATGGCTGTATGGCATTTAAGCCTTTGTCTTCCCTGGGCAGCGAAAAATAAAATAAAAAAATTAAATGTCAAAATTGTCAGTTGTCTTCTACCTGCCGCTTGCCACATGTTAAATCCTATTTGTTGTGTTTTTACATAAATTACCTCCTTAAATCATCCTTAATATGGTAAATATTAATACTTACATTTTCATAACTTTTTCCGAAGTATTATATAAGCTCATTTACTTGATTTATATAATCTTTCAACCCAACATCATAAACTGAGAAGTCACGGTCGATGTTGCAGAAACCTCTTATGCTGCAAGGGCACGAGCGTGCCATCACACAAATCAAATACAATCGTGAAGGCGATCTTCTTTTTTCTGCCGCAAAGGATGCTAAGCCAAATGTCTGGTGGTCACTTAACGGCGAGCGCTTAGGCACATTTAACGGGCATGGTGGCGTCGTTTGGTGTTTAGACGTAGACTGGCAATCAATTCATCTCATTACAGGCGGTGGAGACAGTTCCTGCAGGTATTTTTAGGTTTTAAGAATATTATTCAACTTTCATTGGATATTTTTCAAGCCTAGACTAAGATTCATATTCTAAATTCATAGTAATGGCTCCTACTCTTATTATTTATTTTTTATGCAGATCCTTCCACAATAAATTGCTTAATGAAAGTTAAGTAAGAAAATAATTTCATTTCTCGGTTAAATATGTTGTTACTGTTTTATTTAGACTTGACAGATTTATACACATTTGATGTTAATTTCAATGCAGTCCAAAAACTGACTGCAAGTATTCTAATCTATTTTTTTATTAGCACTAGACCCAAGGCAGTCATTGTTTTAATTGAAAAAATTATAGAATTACAATTTTCTTGAATTTTGAAACTATACATGATATAAATGAATTTATATTTGCCAATATTTATATGAATATTCTCTTTCTATATCTTTGTAATATGTACTAGAGATGCCACGAATATTCGGCAACTATTCAGTATTCGGCCTATTCGGCCACTTTTTTGCTATTCGGTATTCGGCCAAATAGTACGTACTATTCGGCCGAATACCAAATCATGTAAAAAAGACACGTTATATTACTCAAAATTATTTATTTATTTCCAAATTATAACACTTTAGTAATTAAAATTGATCAGTGGTAAGTTGTGATGGCTAAAAACATGCTTTTCAGCATTTTTTGGTAGCAAATGATTACGCTTTTCATCGTAAATGTTACCAGTCTCAAAAAATAACCTCACTAAACACGCTACTTCCAGGAGAAGAAAGATAAACTTTAGCAAATTTCGAAAGGTTTGGGTATTTTTTTTCATTTGTATTGGGTATTGTATTGTCTTTGCTGGCCGCGCCAACGCAACGAGGAAAACAGGTTGCAACTTGCCTTAATACAGCTAACGCCCCCCCGATAAGCATGTTTCCCATGCTGAATATTCGGCGCTTCGGCCGACAGTGTTGCCGAATATTCAGTATTCGACCAATTCACTATTTGTGGCATCACTAATATGTACACACATATCAGAACCAAACCAAAATTGTGTGTAAAAGATTTTAAAATGTTAATAGTATTAGATATAATTCTACTGAAATTTTATTTGTATACTTTTGTATCTGATATGCTGCAAATACTATCTTTCCTTTATTTTAGATTATGGGATCTAGAGACAGGCAAGAACATTGCTACAATAAAAACAAATTCCTCTGTGAGAACATGCAATTTCAGCTTCAGTGCTTACCAAGCTGCATATACTACTGACAAAGCTATGGGGCGTCCGTGTGAGGTAAAATTATTTTACAGTGGCATAATACTTACATTATACACATGAAAATTATTGACTTTGGTGCTATTAGGAATAATTATATACCTCAGCATCACCAGCTTATACCTAACCACCAGTGTCTATTTTCTTATCTTGAGGATATTTGTCAATCTAAATGTTGTGCATTTAGCCCTACACATGTAAAGAATTAATTTACAATAAAATATATATATATATATTTTTTAATTCAGTAGTGTAAAATAATGTAAGCTAATAATCTAAATATTTGTTATTTTATTTCAACATGCATTCTTGAAAAAGAGAATTTGATCTTGCAGGTTTTCATTGTTGATACTAGAACAATTGATGAATCAATATCAACCCAGTCACCAATTTTGAAATGGGAAATCACAGATTCTAAAGTTACATCAATGGTGTGGGGAAGTTTAGATGAGACCATTATTACTGGTCATGAAGCAGGTGACATAATCCAATGGGACTTAAGGGTAAATATATTTCATGTTAAATAGATATTTTAATAATTAATCAAATATGATATTTCATCATATGTGTTTATTATTTCAGACTGGGAAGAAAGTTCATTCCATTAAAGAACACACAAATCAAATCAACGATATGCAGTTGTCACGAGATGGAACTATGTTCATTACTGCATCAAAGGATCAGACTGCAAAACTTTTTGACACCAGCTCTTTGGAACTTCTCAAGGAGTACAAGACCGAGCGTCCTGTAAATTCTGCAGCTCTCAGTCCTATCTTAGACCATGTAGTATTAGGTGGCGGGCAAGATGCCATGGAAGTGACAACCACCTCTACAAGGCAGGGTAAATTTGATGCCCGTTTCTTCCATTTAGTATTTGAAGAGGAATTTGGTCGTGTAAAGGGTCACTTTGGACCAATCAACAGTTTAGCATTCCATCCTGATGGTAAAAGCTATGCATCAGGTGGTGAGGATGGATATGTTAGAGTCCAGAGTTTTGACCAATCTTATTTTGATTATACCTTTGATTATAACAGGGAATAAGTATTATTTGTAGGAAGATAAATAACATACCTGTGAGTTGGTAAAATTGCAATAAACATAATTATATGCAACAATGTTCTTATTTATAAAACCTATATATGAGTTACAATTCCTTACACAATAAAAAAATATTGATGACATCTCTAGTATTCTATAAGTACTCATAAGTTTTAAAATTTGATAAGCCTACTACAAAAATTGAGTTTTGACAAATATGAATAAAGGAATAAAGAGTTGCTGCCACAGACTGAAAAAAATGTTTGTACAAAAGAAAAATGATATGTAAAAAAAAAGATTCTAGAAAAAGAAGGAAAAATCCAATATTAAGGAAATAAAAATGTTTTATATGCAACAATTTATTTATACAAAACATATATTTAATATTAAAGGATTGATATTTCTAGCTTATGTTAAAGAAAATATGGAGTAGTATGCTGTGGGGGCACTTCTCTTTCACTATCAGGCACTGCTTGGAATAATTTTGCATTTCTATCGTCAGCAGTATTAAATTCTAATATCGACGCCACGTTTCCACATCGATAGCAATAATTCGGCGCTGACCAAACCGTGACCAGTCTCTTATCGAACATATATTTGTAACCTGAAAAAAAAATTGCTTACCACTCATAGCTTTTCAGGTCTTTTTATTTAATGTCGATAAAGTGTAGTAAAGTGAAAGTAATGTTAACATATGTCAGTTGAGAGGTAAAGTGCTGTCAAAAAAGCAAAACTGAGAATATCTATGTATCAAGAGGTCTAAATCTACAGTCATCAGTCGATGTTGATTTTTATAAACAAATGTATTGACAATAAAATGTAAAGTATTAACAACAATTAAGCAAACATCAGAAAACATAAAAAAATGGTAAAATTTATAAGCAGCTTTATAAATGTATATTTTGATTAAATTTTATAAGGATTATACTATCAGCCATTTAGAAGATAATGAACACTCATTTCCTTAAAAATGTTTTTTACAAACCTTCATTAACTAGTTGATGTGCTCTGCAAATTAAATTCAAGTCATTAAAGTTCATAAAAAGTTCAGTGACATGGCTTCCAAATAACCATCCAGCTCCTCTTGGACTTACTGTCCTATAAAAAAAGGATAAATTGTTAAATGCCAATATATTAAAGGTATAACTAATTTTATAGCTGAATTTGATTTGAAAAATGGGAATCAAAATATAAAGTAAAAATTGCACAATTTATTTAGAGGTTGTTTCATTTCTCCATTTTACTTAACATGGATGTACAAGCATATTTATAGACAAAATTAATTATAAGCATGATTTTATCTTAGAATCATGACTGGACAAAAAAAAACACATCTGTAGAGCATACTTAAAGGGTTGGTTCTGGTCATGTCTATAGGCTCATTAATATTCAATATCTTATATCTAACACCCAAGTGTTGCCTATTATTATTTTATATATTGAACTAGAACTCTGTAATCCAACTTCTCATAGGGCATATCTACTGCTAAATTAAACTTTTCACAATGTTTTCCAGGTCTATCTGAATGAAGTGGTAACTTTAGGTTGTAAAATAAGTATGAACAATTAATTAAATCAAATATTATTTTTAATGGGCATACTCATACTTACCACATATTAACATCTGCAGGGTCTGACCATAGCAGATCACAAAAAGCACCTTTATGCGGTATTTGTTGATTCCTATCAATACACCTGATTTGGTCCAACATTGATATTTCAGGTGACAAACCTCCATGAACACACAACACTGTTTCATCTATTAACTGGAAGAAGATACATAAAATGATGTTCTTCAGAATAAATACCAAAAGCAATATTAAACAAAACATTGAAAACAATAAAAGCAGAATGTATGAAGGCCAAATCCTAAGATTTTTTAAAACAACAAAACATTTAATTTCTAGTTATTACTAAAACTTTGAAACTAATAGACTTAAAATAATACTTACCGCTGCAACTGTTAGCAGGTCAAAAACTCTACAACAATCTTTCCATGCATTTGCATTACCATACTTATTCAGGCACTCATCATAGAAACCATAAACTTTTGTTATTTGACAAGTTTCATGGTTACCTCTCAGCAGAATAATCCTGAAAATGGTCAATATTAATTTGACAATTTAAAATATATATAGGTTCTAAAAAAAATTATATTCTTTAAGACATACTTAAACATTTAGAAAAATATTTCACAAATACTGAAGATTATAATTTCAATAGCATATACAAATAATATACTTAAGTATAAGTAATAATAATAATAAAGTTTATGAAATGTGCCCTAAAAATATCAAAACCTGCATATTCATTGTGAGAAATGTTCAAGTGTGAGAAATGCTACAAATTGTTTGGAAAGAAAAACACATACTCTACATCATTAAAATAATAGAAATGGCAGTCATCATGACTGTTATGGTTGGTGGGTATAGATGTGATTGAAACACCTGTCATGACGTGTACTGGATTTTGATATTAAAATAGACCTTATATATTTTTTTAACAAGGTTAATGGCAAATTACTTTTTTTTTGTATAAAATAGTGTGAGTTTTAATTTTGAGTAAAATGCCATTCATATCATATGTTAGAATAGGAGTATAACTTACAGGTTATTTAATGGAGAAAATATTCCAAATAATTTGTATAAATAAGAAGTTGATAAAGAAAGCTATATAATTTATAATTTAATTTGCCAGTTTATATAATATCAGATTATAAAGAAAAAATCACATTATGCAGCAGTGCAACTGCATGACATAGCTCCATATATTTTTATATCACACATAAACATTATCAGCCCTCCCTAATCCACAGCTGAACATAGGCCTCTCCCAATTGCCTCATTTAGCCCAGTCTTCAGCTCTTATTATCTAATCTTTTCCAGCCACCTTTCACAGGTCATCTCTTATCCTCACCAGATGCATCTCACACTGTTTGCCAATTTAGTCTCCACTCAAGAGCCCAGCTGATCCAACAATCATCAGTTCTTCAGTATACATGGCCATCCCACTGCCACTTCAGCATTTTAAGACATATTACATAAAACAGAATCACCACATACTATGCCGCAATAGATAGCATAGCATAATTGATAACTAACCAATTGTTTTGCTGCATAGTTGTTGTAGAGCCTTGTCATGCAGCCATATGGTATAGTATAAATATTAAAATATCAAGTTTTTCTCACCTATCAGGATACCTTGCTTTCAGTGCCATAAGCAGTGTCAAGGTTTCTAAACTGTAATATCCTCTGTCAACATAATCTCCCATGAATATGTATTTTGTATCGGGCACTTGACCCCCAATCCTAAATAATTCTTCTAAATCATAGAACTGTAAATTTAATGCAAAAAATATAAATGTAATATGGTAAAAGTCCGTATTATGAGACACATTTTCAGGTTGGTCGTACATTACCGCTATTATATAATCTGTTTAAGTCAAAAATACTATTTAAATCGTATCATACAATTGTCTTATGATTATTTAATTAATATAGCTAGTTTTTATTGAATGTTAATTTGTAAAAATAATATTAATAGCCTTTTATGAGAGGAACCTCTATGTCCCTATTTATGAGACACTTAAAAAGTAGATGTCCCCAATGTCTCATGATGTATGTCCCTATTTTTGAGACAGTTTAGAAATCAATAAGACTGATTTTAAAATAACTATTTATTAATTTTAAATCACAATACTTATAAAATAGATAATAAACTTGAATCTGAAATAACAAATAATTAGTCTTTACTAAATTAAATGAGAAATAAATGAAAATTATAAAAATATTTAATTCACTTTTATTCTTTAATTTTCTTCTGCAGTTCTTTTACTTTGTCCATCAGTTTTTTCTTTTCTTCTTGTAACTTTTTTTTTATTACTTATAGGCGAACGCTTGACCTCAATCACACCTGGTGGAAGGTGAAGATGAGTCCGACGATGAAACGTGTTCACTTATTACCTATTCACTCTTCTCTTAAAGACTCCCAGGTCATAACATCGCGAAAATACTGCCTCTGGAAGCGTATTCCATTCTTTAGCCGTTCGCATGATGAATGTAGAAGCGAATCTTTTCGTGCTGATATAAGGAACATCCACCACATACGGATGTTATCCCACACGATGTCTAGTGGTTTCGCGGTGGAATGGTGATCCTTTTTATGCCAACACGCTCTCTGCTTCAGGACAGAGGAGTAAACATCTTTCATCACAGTTAAAAAAAATTGTAGGAGAAATATTACATACATTTTTACTTTCGAAATATACTCCAGACTTTTTAAACCACTCTTGCAATTCTACACAAGTGACAGCTGCTCTTGTAACACTCAAATGTTGGGGTTTCCTTATAGCTAATTCTGAATGACGTTTTCTAAACCCTTCATACCAGTGGCGACTAGGACGACTCTGTAAACGGAGTTTTTACAGCTAATTTTTGGACATATTTTTGAACACAATCCAATAACTCAGTTTTTGTTACAGGTGCTCCTATTGCAGCCCTGTCTAGCACCCATTTGACAATATCATCTTCTTCCTGAGACGATAAGACTGTTTCTGGTTTAGATTTTTTTTATCTCATCTAGCCCAATACTTTTTTTCTGCCTAGAGTAGCCACAGATACTTCGAAGGCAACAGGTACTCTCCGTAATGATGACCCGGTATCTTTTATTGCTTTTAAAGCATTTTCTACATATATTGGGTCATATTTAAGTCTTTTATCAAGCACTTTTGAACACAACACTTTCTTTTTTGCTGATTGAGACGGCTGTTGTCCCCATTACTCCGATTTTCAATAATTTGTTTTTTGTTGTTCACTGTTGACACGTAACCTAAAATATCGAGAGATATGTCGATGGGGGGAGTCGAAGCTGCTCGCGTCCGTAGGCTTTACCCTAGTTTCCCTACACGTGACTCCTGGGTGGTGCTAAACGAGCAGCAGCGAGGTGGTAGGGCGTCGGTGCCCGCCTGGATCGCGACCACATTACATGGGTGTAAAGCCCGTCATAATGACCAGTTTCGGCTTGTCGCGTTTCGGGATCAGCTTGTGTATATCCAGTAGCTCATATACCTAGAGACCTTCAGTCGTGGTATATATGGGCTGACATGACGTTGGAGACTATCAATGGATTTTCATCCTTTGATAGTCGCTTTCGTTTTTGGATTACAC
Organism: Automeris io; assembly: GCA_036320925.1. NCBI lineage: Eukaryota > Metazoa > Arthropoda > Insecta > Lepidoptera > Saturniidae > Automeris > Automeris io. Next base: position 4,144,658 of record JAUDJH010000024.1, read on the forward strand.
TGTACTTACCATCAGGTACTCTGTAGTCACTATGTCGAGCCAGAGTAAAAAAAAAAATTTCACTAATTAATAAAAGTATAAAAAAACATATTTTAAATATTTCAATAATATCAAATAAAAAATTAAGAAAAAAAAACTTGCAAAATTAATGTTTTGATTTTAGGTTCAGTTTTGAAATTAACGTAATTAAATTGAAAATACTTACTCAGAAATAACTATTTGAAGTTATGCTGATAAATAATTTGTTATATTTAATCATTTTACTTTTTTAATACTAAAAATTATTGATATTTTAATTAAAAACGCATAACAGTACACTGTCTCATTAATGGGGACAATCATAAGACTTGATGTCCGTATTGAGTGATACGCGGTGTAAAGTGTTCCATATACCGGTACGTCTACGTTAACAAGTGTCGGTATTGTGAGACACTCAAAAATAAAATAATATTGCTATAAATTAACATAAATGCAAATAACATACAATATCTATAATTAATAAGCTTTTAGATTACACTTACATTATGTATATAAATATAATAAAATATATAATTTCATACAAGTAAAAAACTGTACAGTAGTTATCGTTCAACTCTTTTAAGCCACGGTTTTGAATACCAACAACAAACCTCATGCTTTTATAATTTTTTTTCAAAACATACAAGTAATAATTAACAATTAGACTTGTTAATTTCATTCAAAAATGATAAAATTATGTGTTTATTATATTTTTTAAAAGTATAATTTGGTATTCTTTTTATAAATGATTATATTCACATTGTGTATCATAAATAGGGACAGTGTCCCATAATATGGACTTCTACCATATTATTTTTTATTGATAATTTTAGATTATTTTTGTATTATTGAAAATTTACTAAGAGGACTTATTTTATTATTTGGAGATATTAAAAAACCTTGTGTGTTCAACCATTTATAAGATTTTAAAATAAAAACTACTGAATCAGACCCCTGTGTAAGTTTGAGTTTGATTTCTCAAATGACATATTAAAATATCAAATTCTTTAAATATGATGTTTCTAAAGCAATCCTAGAGTCGCAGTGATCAAAAACTATATAATTTGGCATTAAAGAATATATTTGAGAAGTAAATCTCAGAAAAATGTTCATTTGGACACTACAGAATGACAATGCTTTCATAGAATATATATTTTTTAATAAAAACATACAATCGTTTAGCAAACCTAAATATATAGTTTAACTATTATATATTGTAATTAATCAATCACCTGTTCTCAATAAAGATAAAATGTCTAAAGTTTTAAACTTTTTTCATTGTAACTAAAAATAAAAAATGTGATTTTTTGGACTTTTGAATTTATTACGGAAGAGCATAATTTTTGGTATTTGCAAAATTTGAACGAAGGTCATTTTGTGAAGTGCATATAATGCAGTTGTGTTAAAAAAATATTTGCCATTATATTTGATTTGTTCAAAGATCCACCCTTAATAGAATTGCTTAGATCCCGTATGTATGTAATTATGGTTTCATAAAAAAATAATAAAATACCTGGCCGTGTATATCTCCACAGACAGTTACAGGTGTCTGAACCGGCTGAACATTGGGCTCTTCTAACAGCAAATCACATACAATATTGCACAGTTCCCGTAAATCATCCTCTGGTAAGTATTTACACCTTTTCGCAATCTCTATCCACTTATCTATTTCACTCATTTTGTGCAGATATTTACAAAAAAAAATCTAAATTTTTCTCATGTAAAAACAAGCATCCAACTGCATCCAACTACCTTTTGTAGAACTTTGATATGACAGCTTGTCACAAAAGATTATAGAAATTTGACTTTTAGTGTTGTGTCATATCATTTAAAGTTGTGAGGACTGAACTTACTGACTTAACTCATTATTACTATTATAGCAATCGTTTTCTCTAATTGAAATACATCTGATACCCAATACTCAACCACTTCACTAGTGTATTAAATATACTAAATAAGGACGCACTACGTAACATAATTATTCCAAAAGTTCATTTAATACTGCATGTGTCAATCGATTTTATTACAACAATCAATAAAACTGAAATTATTCGGCAATCAGTTGTTCATTGGTCACGATGGGCACGACATATAAGCGAAAGGTGGATACAGCCACTAATATATCTCTGCTAACCCCGAAAAAGATACAGCGCGCCGTTATATTATTATTAATAAAACACATTCTATTATATTCTCCGTATTTATGTTTTCCATTGTTTTATAACTTAAAAATACAACTTAATAATTTTAGATTTTATTGATATAAAGTGCTTGAATACTACCACCACAGCGCCACCATATTCAACATCCTGACTCAAGTACTATGAAAAGAGTTCTGAAGTACTCAAGTGCAAAAAAATACTCAGCACTTCACTATTTGACAATTTTATTGACAGCAGAAAAGTGAATGCCGAAGAAATAGAGATACCAACACAGAAATGTACTCTTAAATTTCAGGGATATTAAGATATTTTAGGACTAGATGCTAAATAATTCATACTATTGTTAAATAATGTGTGATTTTTTACTTAACTAATTCTTTACTTAAAATGGTTTAGTCCCGTGATTTAATCTGTTCATTATTAGAAGCTTTATTAACCGTTACAAACCAAACGCCCATACATGACAAAATAAAATGTCTATACTAGCACAGACTGGCACCAATACATTTATGTGAAAACTATTTATTTGCTGCATTTAATTACAGTAATGGGATTATATTTTCCATACTAATTTTAGTTAAAGTTAACCCTACAAATTGTAAAACATTAATCCGAGAAGAACAATAATTACGCCTTAACAATAGTATGGATAAAAATATTGTTACAGCTTGTTATTATTATACTCCGTAGTAAGTATATGCCTACAAGGTAAGAGAGGTTTTTCGTCGATAATTTACTAAAAATAGCTTGATTTGCCGATGAAAATAATCCTATTTGGCTTAATTTAGATTTACAAAACACGTGTAGCTTCGATAATAAATTTCAGTAGGTAATAAGCATTCTTAGGGTATTACTCATCTAAAAAAAGTATCATATAACAATAAATAATAATTTCAAATGTCGTAAATAAAGCGCCCTTTTTGGTTACCCGGGGGAAATCCTCATGGATTGTTACCGGCTAAAACTCGCATGTTCCTTCTCGTCTACCGGGGCCAAAGGGATGGCTGGGCCAGCTTTCTCGGCACCCGGCAACATCTGGCCTTCCACAAGCCACGCCTATTGTGCGGGTGGTGATAAAGACACTACACCTGCTCACTTATATAATTACAGAGAGTGGTGTAAAATGCCATATAATGAGGCACAAAACGAATAAAAAGTCAAGCATAATATATTTAAGTTTATTGACGTAAAAATCATCATGCAAGTACATTTTCAATGTTATTATGTTGGTTATTCGTTCATAACGTGCGGTGTTGTTATAATACGCTGCGGTGAAAGATTAAATAAAAAACAATCATTATGATCTAGCATTAAAACTTAACGTTAAAAACAAAACTATTATTGGGGTTGAGGATACAAAAATCATTTTTATACGGGACGGATTTCGGGTCAAATACAGTCGGTTCTTGCTCTAAATTTTGCATGTTCTCACAACAGTAATGATAATTCAGACGCGGTAAATCAAAATAAACAATTTGTAACAAATATGCATTATAATATATCAATTACCAACTAAATCTTAAATCAGCAGCTTTCTGCAGTAATGATATATTTTAAAATTTAAATATCTCAGCCACCAATTAGCAATAATATCACTAGTTTGAAGTTGCCAAGGCATTTTCAAATCACAGTACTATATCATAAACGCAGTGACAAGCTATCTTATTTCCTGCAAAGAAAAAAAATCGTAGTTAGAAATAAGTGTGCGATAAAAGCCTGTTGCCAAAATATATTGCGCGAGTTTGCTTGCAACATGACATAAAAAGCGTCAAAGTAATAAAGAACCTGTCTTCAACACTGCAACAATACCATCATAATCCCCGAAAAATTCTTTGAACAACACAACACAAATATTAAAGTCAGCATCATAATGTATAAAAACTGATAAAATATCGACTCAGTTCCGTCACAGAGCTCCTAAATCTAAATTAAATACTTTTGAGAACACGTGAAATACTTTAACATAGCTCTTGTTGAAATACCTTCATTGGAAGAAAATCCATAAATATTAACCATTTGCACTCGAGGCCATTTATTACGCTTACATATAATGTGGTGAGTGAGTCACTTCTCGAGTGCAAAGGATTTCAGTCCTTTCTTTCATTATCTAGTTCGTTCGAAGGTGAACTATATGTAAATATTTTATCAATTTTCCCAAAATGGTCTTTATGCTCTGTAAATCGGAATGGGTTCACATTATAATTATATTATTTTCACATTTATCATTATTCACAAAATTTTATTTGAAAACTGCTTACAGATATATTAACTTATGAATAAAGCTACAAGAAAAGAGTATAATACGGTTGCATTAGTTTTACGAGTTTCAGAATTTCTATTTAAATGGAAAATAATTTTAAACACTAATGATTCATTAATTGTATGCAATTGATGCACTACAGCATTTTTTTTTTGCATTTTAGCTTACATTAACGATGTTAGTGAAGAAGGGATATGAAATAAATTGTGGGCTGAGGTATAGATAATATATTGCAGAAATTAGAAAATCCGCTATGGAGAACAAATTTTTAGCTATTAGTATTACATATACATTTAGTAATAATTGTTTGTATAGCAAACAACAATTTCATGAAACGATCTGTCGCAGTGTTATTCCCATAAAAATGCAAACATTAATTTTATTTTGTTATAGATAGTACAAGATCTGTTGGCTGTATGTAACGAATAGCCTATTTCTGCTATATTTTCATTCTTAAAAATAATTCCTTGATAAAATATTTTAAAGACACGATGTATGAAGAGGCCAAAGGGTATGCCAGCCCGTGAGCATATAATCTTTGGCCTGAGTTTGGGAAATTACATATATTTTGATGTGTTATGCATTTAAACTTTTGTAGAGTTTTCAAAAAGTATGTGTGAGAAAACTGTTATTAAAAAACACGTGTTTTACTGCGTCGTAGTTGAAAAGCAGTTGCTCTATGTGAGAAATCCCTTAATATTTATAACAGTTTATAAAAAAAATGCGATCGATATCCAAACTAACCAATCCTTCCACTTCTCTAGGCTGACTTAGTGGTCACACTATAGTTTAAAAATTATCATTGTTTACAATTTTTTCGTATAACACTTAATATGTACTAATTATTATTATTTATGATGCTGACAGCGAACAACAAAAAATTGAATCGCAATTTCCAGTTATTTGTATTCTATACAAATTCACACTTTCAGTTCTAAAAATACTTAACCCCGAGAGAGTACCAAGTGATCACAGATTCTGATAGATCCGTTTATTTATTAGTACAAAAGTAACCAATACATTGAAACGGATACACCTATTACTAGGGTATATAAAGAAAGCAGATTCATGCACATTTCACGATACTCCCTGTAGCACTTGTAGCTAAAAGACGCGTGCAATGAACATTAAAACAGATACCACTACAATAAAATATTTATTCGTAAAGTCAATCTTGTGTACGAAATACATCTTCCAAATTGTATTGCTGTAATGTCAACACAATGATATCATATCACACAATGGGCATGTTGTACATTGAAAATTTAAACTCGTTTACTACGTATTTGGTTTTGTTGTTTGGTATGTAATGTTGTTTTTGTATTGTTTTGAGTTATGATTGGTGCTACGCAGCAGTAAAAAACTGTAACAAATTTGTGTGAAATATGCTGACATCCAAGATACAGGGTGTCCTAGTTTGGATGTCAGCTGATTTTTAATGTGCTGCCTTGTAGTTGTTTGTCGAATAAATATATTTTTTTTTTTAATAATTTGCAATAAAATATCCGGAGTACATCGTCAAAAGTAATTTTTATTTTATTTCATTATCTCACGTAAATTTCTAAGCTACGATCTGTAGCTATCTGTAGCGATCTGAGAAAATTGTAATATTATTTATTACATTTGCACAGAATGCATGACCAGATCACAGTAGCATCGGTATTTATAATATCTTCACTCTATATCGCTTTCGGAGTGAGCAGAGGCACATAGCGCTTCTTAGGTATTTATGATTATATAATATCATTGCGTAACCACACGCCTTCAATAGCCAATGTATTTATTATGTTTTAGGCACAAGGGGTTATCGTGTACTGCCTTAACTAATTTTATTACTATTCATTATTATTCACATGAGCATGGACCTGTTTTCGATTACATTTTCTAAACATTAAGTAAGATATGCTATGGTTTCTCTAAAATCTAAGCAATTTTCTTTAGACGTCCACACTTTTTAGATTAAATTACAAATGCACTATTATACTTTGGCAGTTACGAAAGTCGATTAATTACGAACACCTATAAAATCGACTATCAATTTTAATCGTACGGTATTAAATTAAATTTATAAACCAACAAACGCATGTGTGATGGCGTCTAAAGATAATGCGTGGAGAGTTCATTTAGTCGATTACTGAAATAAGTCCTTTTATAGATTTTAAATTAAAGAAATATCTTTCAGTTTCTATCGACTTTAGATCTTGAATACAGCGATTAGAAAGCGCGTGGATCAGGTGCCAATTTTTTGTTTAACCAAAAAGACCCTGTCATCATAAATGGTTCAAGCTACACAAACTAAACTTAACAATATTTAGAGATACGCACATTGTTACTTATATAAATAGTTTAACAAAACAATAAAAAAAGGAGGAACACAAAGTACCCAATGAAAAAATCGAGAGGCCTTAGAATTTTATGCAGCTTCTTGTTCATTTTACGTGAATAGCAAGCTTAAAAAAAATTTAAAAATTAAGCTACACAGCTAGATTTATAACTACTTTTAATGCAAAATTTTAATAAAATTTTGCGATACGCCAACGGTTCATCAAAAAATTACACCGGGATAGTAATTATCTTAAATAATAATAATTATGTGCTCTTAAAATTAAATGAAAGCAGAGATCCAAAAAAACGATAATTAGAAGTAATATACAGGTTGAGGCAATCAACAGTAGTAAAAAAACGGTATATTAACTAATGGATAAACCAATGCATAAAAGGCAGCTGTAAAAATTTTTTAAGCAATAAATATCCATATGAATTTTGCAATACTATTTTTCATGTTATTGTTGTACATCGATTTTAAAACACCGTTTCATATAAATATATTGTTTAATAGTCTTTTAAAATTTCATCGTCCATATGACGTAACGCCTATAATGCCTCATCCTGTACATTATTACACAACTACTCAATAAGCAATACAAATAAATTCAAAAACAACATGCAATATACATTAAGATTTTTAAGTTCAAAAAGATGACGTATAGATTTTGATAACGTCAGTTCCGTACTATTATTTACAGCAAAGGCAACATTCCACTACCTGTTATTTGTAGAAAATTTGAAGTACCTATATTCCGACTTTTAATTTTGTGCACAAAATTTTGTGCAGTGCTGACAGTTTTTTTAAGTAAAAATATGAACGAAATAAAATGAATTTAGTATATTAATTCAGCGAATAAATCAATATGTTTTTCATTATAACAAAATTATGTTTTTAAACTTATAAATTCATTCATATTTAATCGACGATGTATTGCGCATCCTAGGAACATCACTATTATGTTACATGTGGTATCATTATTTTAAATAATTACATGTAAAACGTGAATTTACTGCGGCAAATTAAAAGACGGACTATAGTCAAATTTATTTTAAATATTGCAAATAACGCAAAAAATAATAATTCACAATTGCTTATTGTTTGCATTGATACTTCTATTCTCTTCAATTAACACCGTGTGTACGTTAACATTTACCCCTCAATCATACAGCCGACTAGCTTTGGCAGACAGACTGTAAAAACCTTATCATATAAACAAGGTTATTTTTGTTATTTGATAAGACTGAAATTTAATTTAAACTAGATTTCAAACGTTACATACGAACGTAACGTATGTATGTTAAATTTTGAGAATATTAAGACCATAGCCTTATATAACCTCATCTGTTTGAATTCTTTCATCTGACTGCCTCAGTCTCAGCAGGTCGTGTTAGTATGATCAAGACCTTAGCCAGGTACAGCTTATGTGGAAGACAATGTACAACAAAATGTGGACACTGATGAATGTTCTACGCGCGATCTACGCGCTTTGGCTATGAACTATAGTTACGGTAATATTGGCATGTCTATCTTAAAATTTACCGTTTTTTAAGTGTCGATATTATGAAGATTAACGAAAGAGCTGTTTTATCAATACAGCGGTCATCCACGTAGTTTTTATTTTTGAAATGGCTAGCATACTTAAATTTCTTTATTCGTTTGTGGCGTGCATGTTTGTCACAAGTAGACATGCAAATTACTACTATTATTATTTAATGATGACTTCACAAAAAATAACTTTTATATAATCAGTGATAAATCACCATCAAATAATTTAATTAAATTAACATGGCCTAATAGCAAAGCATTTCACTGCCATGTTATATTGCTATCTCTTTCGTATGCGTAGTATTGCCATCGTGCTATCACTAGTGTTGTTAAAGGATGTCACTTTTTATTTTACCATGGTTAAATAGCAAGAGATTCGAGAAATGTTTGTTGCCTAGCCGAGCGCGCCTGCGTGCGCCTTAGTGTACCTCTGAAATATAAAAAATCAACGAGTCGCAGCTAGCCCGGTGTTAGTACATGAAAAGTGAGTTTTGCGACACTGATTTAAATGTATTGGAAATGTTGCTCTACCCACAATCTGTACGCGGCCTATCGGAACACTTTTCGGTTAAATTTTCCTAATGTAATTTCATTGTAAATACTGAGGTAAGAGAGAGGTCGTATCGATCGAGACGATGTTCGTCGACGGTCTATGCGGAGACAGACTTATGAAGCAACTGTTGTTGGGATCCTGAGCCTTATTCACTTAAACTGACCCCGGACGAAGGCATCCAGCACTTTAGGGACGTGTTCGTCAATTCCTATGATATCGAGCACGCCCTCGTGGGTCCCGTCAGTTGTTTCGACACGATGAGACGCCAAATTCATCACAACCAACCTGTTAACAACGTTTTAAATATATAAAAAATGGACAACACTGCACATCATGTTTTGAAGGATAAGTACAGTTCAAAATACAAGTGCAGCTATTGAGATTGAATGACGGACTCTGTCTTTAAATGCAGGGAAAATCTTGCATAGAACCATTAGGGACGCTGTGAGGGCAGCGACCCCGGCGTGTCAGACTCCTACTGATTAAAAGCTCCCAGGGTGCCCTCTGATTGCTCTACCCGGGCCTGAGAAACCAAATTCACCCAGACACCTAGGGAACAAGCTTTGTTGAGGCTACCTCTCTGGGAGGGGAAGGAGTAAAGCCCACCCCTTCAAAACAACTCTGCCAGGCGGTGTGCCGGACACCGTGCACCGCCTACTTCTCATCGGGCAGCAGACTCCCTTAAGTCTACTGCCCGGGAAGAAAATCTGCCGCTATCATGACTCGATCCTAGGACCTTAGTACTATAACTAAAGTCACTAAAAACAGCCTTATCTGGCGTCAAACATTAACATTTATTTTTTTATGATTTACAGGCTTAACCTCAATCACACATAGCGGAAGGTGAAATTGAGTCCGACGATAGACTGCATCCTAACTCATAAGATCGTGGTAACAGGCTTGCTGAAACCATATTTTTGTTAGTCTATGTATTATCTAAATCGGAAAATACTAGCTTTATAGTACAGTGAATCCTAGTTTAGTGGTTAGGACATTTAATTATGTATTCTGATTATTTAAAAAAAGGTCCAATGCCTTTCTAAAAAAAAAACAAATAATATTGCATCATGTTTAGAATGATCTATTGTGTTAGTATCATTTATTTATTTTATCACAACTATAGTATCATTTTGTGTCAAGATCTACACCGGTTTGTAACAAATAAAATGACACTTAACATTATCTGATTTGACAATACGTGAGTTAATCTTTAAGATGTTTCCACCGGCATGTACCATTAATGGTACATTGAGGACTGTTCCATCGATCGGCGTGTACCATTTATGGTACATACACAATTATCCCATCGGGTGGCATTGTGGGTTGTATCGGCCATGGTGTACCATTAATGGTACAATGAAAAAAATCAATTTAATTTGTAATTTTTTCTAATAAAAAGAAAAAAGTTTGCAAATGAATGCAGGCATAGTCGGCAGAAGCATTTAATGTGAGATATGCGATTACGTGCAACCGGCGCTGCCCGATGAGACAAATTTGAATTTACATAGCCGTCAGATGCCGAAGACAGCGAATGCAGCCGCCGGCGGGAACGTGTTAATGATGCATGAGTTCTTTTATATTTAAAAATATTTTTGTGTCCTTTTATACAGTAAAGTTAATATAAAACATATAGTTGACTCACTTGGCATTTTTAACACCGGCTTTAGTTTTCCTGTAACGTTCGAGAGCCCTGACAGGGCAGTGATCAACGAGATCCTTCTCTGGCGGTGGCGGAGGCCCGAACCGGCCTCCAGGGCCGCGTCCACCGCGCGAGTTGACGTCCAGCTCGAGGTACCGCGTGCTGCGATCCACCATGTTTATAAACACGTCGAATTTCTGCTTCGTCTTGGTCGCCCACTCGATGGGCGCGTCCAGTTGAACACGACCGAGGTTTGCTTTCTACGATTTGATGACAAAATAATTATCATACATATCCATACATATATATACATAGTATAGGTCACCAGCAGTAGGTGCTGTAGTTATAAATTCCGAAAGAATATATATTTATTTATTTACAGTACAGAAATAAAATGTAAGAGATAAGATTGTAAGAACATATCTAGGTGTGAAAGTTTCTTTATGATTTGTTAGAGAATATTATTGTTTACATTTTTATTAGTTATAAGAAGGTACAAACATTGTATTCTGAAATAACTCCCTCGTCTATAAAATCGCCTTGTATGTCGAGGGATGGAAGGCTATTTGGTTTAAGCGACATTTTTTGGTGATATATTAGGTCCTGACATATGAAATTGGCGTTTTTCGTACTGGCCACTTTAATCACAAATTTCTCCTCTTTGGTAAGGAACTCCAAATTCAAATTTGTACAGCTATAGACTCATGTATTTGTGCTTCGATGATCGTCATTCATTTGTTTTTTTCTGTTTGCGTCACTCATTTTACAAAATGGAAAACTTAAAATATCGCATTATTTACGAGTACGAGTTCCGCCATGGCACTAGTGCTGCGAAAACAACTCGAAGGGTGAATGATGTGTATAGCGGTCGTGTTGCAAAAGAAAACACAGTTCGTTTTTGGTTCCAACGTTTTCGTTCTGGAAATTTCGACCTGCAGAACAAGCCCCGTTGACGGCCTGAGACTCAAGTTGATAATGAAGAGTTGAAGGCTATTGTGGAAGCGGATCCATCGCCAACCACGTCCGAGTTAGCTGCAGGCTGCGATGTTAGTGATAAAACTGTTTTAACTCACTTGAAGCAAATTGGGAAGATTAAAAAGCTTGAAAGGTGGGTACCTCACGAATTGACTGAAGCAAACCGGCAAACGCGCGTCGACTGCTGCGTTACATTACTAAACCGGCACAATAATGAAGGTATTTTAAACCGAATCATTACCTGTGATGAAAAATGGGTTCTTTACGATAATCGGAAGCGCTCAGCGCAATGGTTGGATCCTGGCCAGCCAGCCAAATCCTGCCCCAAGCGAAAATTAACCCCAAAAAAGTTACTTGTAAGCGTTTGGTGGACTAGTGCCGGTATTGTTCATTACAGTTTTCTCAAATCTGGCCAGACTATTACGGCTGATGTCTATTGTCAGCAATTGCAAACCATGATGAAAAAGCTAGCGGCTAAACAACCTAGGCTGGTCAATCGCTCCACGCCACTGCTGCTTCACGACAACGCTAGACCACACACTGCGCAACAGACGGCTACTAAATTAGAAGAGCTTCAATTGGAAAGTCTAAGACATCCTCCGTACTCCCCGGACCTTGCTCCAACAGATTACCATTTTTTTCGAAATTTGGATAACTTCTTGCAAGGGAAAAAATTCAACTCCGATGGGGCAGTCCAAATCGCCTTCAAAGATTTTATTGATTCCCGTCCGACTGGTTTTTTTAGTAAAGGGATCAATGAACTACCTATGAGATGGCAAAAGTGCATAGAAAATAATGGTTCATACTTTGATTAATTAAATATATTAAAAAATATTCGACTTTTTGTTCCTCCCATACAAAACGCCAATTTCATATGTAAGGACCTAATAGTATCGATATGAATCGGCGTCTTTTACCGATTCCAAAAATACATATATTACTATATCACCAAAAAATGACGCTTAAACCAAATAGCCTTTCCCCCCTCGATATGACTATACTCATATCAGGGTTATTGCTAATGTAGGGTTTTTTTTTAATATCAGCTTGTGCTGAGTTTGATTGATCCCTTAAATAAAATAAATATTTATATGAAAGCTTATAGTTTGATTTGTTTCTTAGTTAAAAGTAATATTATAAGAACCGGCTTTTGTTAATTTTTTGTTGGAGTTTCAAAAGAATCCTACTTAATTTAGTTATTTATATTTTCTAAATTATACAACGGATTTGAATGCAGTTTTCCCCATCGATTTATATTCCTACCCTGAGTATAACTTCAGCCTCCTCCACAGTGGTGAAGTTGCGTTCAATCGTGATCTCTTCGACACTCTCCTCTGAGAAAACAGCTATCTTGACGCTCTTTTCACGTTTCAACAGGTGCAGTGCCGTTATAATAGCTGAAAAAAAAATCCTATCATAGTACAAAAAAAATATTGATATCTGTTCTACGCACTCTTAAACGTATCTATAAAACTGGTAAGTTAATAATATTAACAATCATATCTTTAATCTACACCCAAAAATACTTTTTAACTTTTTTTAGGTTTTGATAAAAAAGTTTGTTGCTCCTTGCCGTTATATCCAGACATACAGTAAGACATATTTTGTATAATTTTTATATAGCGTTGTGACTTTTACGTAACAGACGAGACGTGTTAAACATGTAAATATTAACACTATGTCTTTCGGCGACACCACAGTGGTGACGTACGCAAACTTTTGGACTACGGCAAATTTTGTATTTATTTACATATGCATATCTTCGAAATTTCATGGAAGTAGGGAACAGGGTTGAGAACTTATCAGAACTAACGATGAGATTAGTAAAACTTAAAAATTTATAATCTCCCGATAATGTCAAGAACGGCCGGCGACAAGTCAAGTGATCAGAATTAGCGCTGCCGGCGCCAAGCGAATAAATATTTACGAATCGTGCGGACGGCAAAGTGTTAAGGAAATAATATAGCTTTAATAGACCGTGATACGGCTACCGTTCTTGTCCATTATGAAATAGAATGAATACTATACCGGCATGTCCTGGCGTCACGTTACGGTTGTAGAAGCATTCGGCTAAGAGACGCTTCTTGCTTGGTTTTTCTGTGTCGGCATCGCCTCCGCCAGTCGCGGGCGGGTCCGATGCTGGGATTACACCAGACTTTTTAGGATTCTTCAGGGCCGTGTAACTTTTACAGAAGTGACGACCTATAAGAAATTCATTTAAAAATTCTCAACATTTAATAACTATTTTAAAATCTTTTTTTATGAGTTGAATTTTTTTATTTCTTAATTTCACAGAAAAACTATAATAACATTACATCTAAGTATTTACCTTTATTTGAGTAAAGTGGAAACTACTAATCATATATGTTTTCGGCTAAACATGTATGTAAAGCTCGTCTGTTGAGCTAAAACAAATAGATAACTGGAATATTCAATTTTTAATGGGTTAGACCAAAGTTAAATCAAACGGCAACTCTTTCATACAAGTGACGTCATTAATAAATATTTAATGTGAAAATTTTATCTAAAAACGAACAAATTTCGAAAAATGAGATGGGTATCCTAATTTTCTGTTTAATTTCATTTAATAATATATGTAAATAAAAAAAAAGTCATATGCGATAGCGTCTTACTTGAACTAAAAAAGAAAATCTGAATCCCTGAGAAGTATATAGCAAGATTCGAAATCCACGATCATTGGCATGGATGATAGTCCAAACGGTAAACCTACGTATCTAACTAAAGACGGTACTTGTGGCCTAAAATTTGAGGTAAGAGTGCCTTTAGAGACACAGCTTGGCTAATAGTACTTCTTAGACAGCCACAATTAGGAATATAGTCATTTTTATGGTAAGATAATAAGAATTTGCATTTTACTAATGTACACTATAGGGCTTTGCCTTTTAGATGTTAAACAAACTAACTATACTGCCTATGAACATCCATATTTCGTATGGGCACTGGATCAAAATTCCAATGTATATTTTTGAAGAATGTGTAGTAATTTCAATGTAATTTTTTCACTGTGCACTGTCTCACTCGGTTTAGTTGTGAAGATCTATCCCAACTATCAACCAATATCAAGTCGAAAAAAAAATGTACTCCTGTCATTTCATTTTTGTGCATTATTGTCACTGTCAAATTTGCGTATTTCGTAGAATCACAATATAATTTCCCATGTTCAAACATTGATGGACTGAAGCAACTTTGCTTTTGACGGGTCTCCGAAATGTTATTTGTGGACAGAGGACTAAATGTATACATCTTAATTTTGATTCTGAAAGAAAAGTGTAAATAAAAGATTCCAGGAGCTCACCTTTGAACATATGATGTCTCATATCCATGGTTATAAGATAGCGAGCTTTGGTCGGCGGAGTCAGCAGCCAAGTGTGGTCGACGAGCTTAGTCAAGGCTGTTATTATGGCCTGACTCGGCGGCAAGTCGATACCTAATTCATATTAATTGCTAAATTATGCCGTCATAGAGCAAAAGGCCGTAACTATCACCAAAAATTACAACTACACCCTAAAACATATCATTATGCAACGTACAATCAGACTGCAATGTCTGTTTAATTAGGCAGACTGACAAAAACTATATGATTATAATTAATTATAGACCAATTTTAAGATACTCAAAAACAAAAACCAGTTCGAAAAAAAAAATATCGTAAGAGTTAATTAAGTGGTTTGTTAATATAATAATTGTATTTGTAATGGGCTTCGGTCAAATTATGACAAGGGGCTTGCTTGCCTCGGAGTGCATTCCATAAAAGCATTACCTTGCTATATTTGGATATTCAATAAATATATTGACTTAAAATCTAGTACTTACCAAAGTAAGTATCTAAGAAGCCAAATTGGACCAAATTTTAAATTAATATATACTATAAATGTACAAATATAATAAGATAATGTTTTTATGCTTCTATGGGAAGCAAGCCACTGCGTGCTTGCTATTACTTCCATCTCTTTCGCACGCGTAGTTTTGTTATAGTGCTCTATCTCGGTCCGCGTGATTTTCATTTATTACTATCAAATCACCACTGATTTTACGTTTTTCAATCCTCTAACCAATCAAAATTGTACACAAAATGAAAAATAATTAATATTTTATTTTCTGGCTTTAAAATAAAATTTTATATTGATAACTGTTTATGTTATTTACACAGTATAGAATCAAATTATTATCAAATTTAAGCATTGACGCTGGTAAGTAATAACAAAAATTATACCCCAGTGTTTGATTTCTTTAGGGTGTCTTTTGGTGGTTGTCCACTGCCACAAGCCAGTCTGAGGATCGCGAATTTGACGATTACGACGACGTTGTTCCTTTTCTAATGCCACCTTTGCTTTTTTATGTGGCATCGGTCTACAATAAAGGTATAATTAAGTAAACGAAACGGAAACATTACACATCACTAAAAATTTCGTAATTAACCCGTGAAAAATTGTAAACGTAATTAAAAAATTTAATTCTATTATATATATATATATATATATTTATAACTTATATGCGAACGCTTGACCTCAATCACACCTGGTGGAAGGTGAAGATGAGTCTGATGATGAACCACGTCCGCCTAACAAATGCCTATTCACTCTTCTTTTAAAGACTCCCAGGTCATATATTATAATGAGACGGATGATAGAAGTGCTTGCACAACAAAAACAGAACATCACTTGAAGCTAGAAAAAGAGGAACTGGCAGACTGGCATGTAATAATAGTAAATTATAGAAATAACCACTCAAGTGTAAGTTTTTACCGTTACCTGCTTTTCTTTTTATAGTTGCACAGGGTGATGTAAACGTGTATCGGCGTAAGGTTAGACTTTTTGATCATTTCCTGGTTAGCCAGTAGAGACACCATGATAGCAGTAGTCGGAGAATCTTGAGTAAGAAAGCCCATATTATGGATGCGTTGGATGTTATAAAGCAGTTCCGATAGGCTGAACTGAGGCATAATAGCATTCCAAACCTGTAGAATAGTTTATTTCTAATCATTATTAATACTTCAACAGATTTTTTATTAGCAATTACTTTATAATCTTCAGTATATAACACGCGAAAATCTAATGTCTATACTATTTAACAAAAATAGTACAAAATTAAATTATGATTTCACAAGTTATTATAAAGTGTTTATTTTAAGTGTTCCCTGATAAAAAAAAAAAAACATTCCACTTGTACTTTTGTCAAATATTCCAATCAATTTCTGAAACATGATATTCAATAACAAAATATGGTCCTAATTAGGAAATCTAAAATGTCCTACTGTATAAACCACAGTACTCCCATTTATATTATATTATTAAATTGAATAAATAAACAAATTTCAAAGAGAATAATTTTTGTTTATGGTATCTGTTTGCAAGTAATAAACTTATTTAGATCATTGTTTCGATAAAAAAAGCTTACTATTTATAAACATTTAAAAATAGTAATAAGTGTGTATTGTAAATTATAAAATGCGAACAATTGATGTCTAAACGAAAAAAACGTTTTTAAGATCCTTACTGCTTGTGAAGTTAACAAATGTGCAGGGACATGATCTAGAGTAAACTTATTCAGTATGGCTAATTCCGCTGCTGCAACTGGGTCTTCGCAGAGTCGCATGTTTTCAACTATCTGTACGTAATTAAATATAGGCGTCGCCTCTTCTTTATCCTCCATCAATCTCTTCGCGCGTTTTATGCCAAAGAGTGTGTATTTCACAACAGCATCGCGAGCTGCAATATCCAATATAGTATAGTCGAGTGGGGTAATTTCCAGCAAAAAATTATACTATAAAATATTTTTTTGGTTAAAACAAAAGTATTAGGTATAATCAGAAAAAGGGTCAAATAAGGATTGAAAGTTTGTAAAAAACAACCAATTTTTAGAGTTAATCGCAAATGGGTAAAGCCAGGCCAGGTCCCCTAGTATCTTATAAAATAGCTGTACTAGAACAGAGTTAAGCTCAATCATACATTAATTTTTAATAATTTCTTTTTTATTGTTTAACACAAGCTTTTATTCATTTGGCTCTCTCACCATAGTGGTTCATGTTTGAAATAATTTTATAAAGACTCAGGGATATAAAAAAAATATTAAATGCTTACCAATATCTTCAGGAGCTATTTTTAAATGAGATTTACGAAGCAGAGTTTTGTGAGTTCTGCCATGGCGACTGCGCACTCGTGTTATCTCCTTCGCCAGCCATATGGGATCATGTCTTATGTACCAATCACTTACATTTTTGCACCACCCAGCACCATTACCTAAAAAAACAATGATTTCAGAACAAACTCTTAGTACATTATATTATTGTTGTACAAACAAACAGGTATGTTATCTGAAGAGTCATCATTCTCATAAATTAGTACAATCACAGTCTAACCAGATCCAGAAAGATTTTGTGATGTTAGCAGAGTAAGAGTTCCAATTTGACTAACTAACAAAGAATAAAAAAGTCCTTTTTTAAAGTATGAAAAGACACAACAAGTACTGAACATTTACTACCTAAACGTGGCAGATACTTAGGCTGCGATTTATAGGCGCAATTTTAAATTTGCTTAGAGTTTAATAAACATTACAATTTAAATTATTCAATGAATGTTAAAGGATTTGGTAAGTCACCAATTTTGTCAACATGAACTTGCAAATACTATAGCTATACTCAATTTCCTATTATATATTAAGTTTTTTGACAAAACTAATTGATTTTTTGAGAACTTTGCTAAGCGAAGTCGAAATAGCGACTATACATTTCAGCTTTAGTATATTACTAAAATCTGACTAAATCTCGTCACTCAGACTATTGGTTGCTTTTATATTTAGATTGGTTTATCCAACTAGGCATTTACTTAGTAGAAACAGGTCAGCAAGTCAATCGATTAGTCCGCCAGGCGGATCATGGTCTTGAGGATATTCTGCAAGACTTCCTTTACAACTGATTAATACATGTCATCTTGACTTTTGGTTTTGAATGGGTTAGAATGATACAACCCTGAGATTATTCACCCTGTTATATTAGATATAAAAATTTATTGCCATATTATTATTATTATAACCATCAAGATGTGATTTAATGTAAGTCCTCTTATTTTTTTTTAACCCTAGCTCGACCAAGGTACCGCAGTGCACCTGATGGTATGTACAATGTAGTCCAAAAACGAAAGTGACCATCAAAAGATGAAAATCCGTTGATAGTCTCCCTCATCATGTCAGCCCACATATACCACGACTGAAGGTCTCTAGGTATATGAGTTACTGGATTACACAAGCTGATCCCAAAATGCGACAGACCAAGTCATCATGACAGTCTTTACACATGTGTACTGTGGTCATAGCCCAATTCGGGCAATCACCCTACCACCACAAAATAAACATTTATTTTACTGAGAAATACATACAAAGTAAGAAGTCAGACAGTTGGCATTCTTGGCTGACTAGTCACCAAACTACAAAGTGGGCAAATAGGACATCACTAATAAAAACTTAAAATGATACCTGTTTGAAATAATCTCGTGTATTTATTGAAGAGGAGAAACTGTTCTGGTGTATCACATATTTCAGATGCTGCTTTGTAAACAGCCGTCTTTACTGTTTGGGAACCAATTGAAAGACATTTGGCCAAAGCAAACACAATAACCTCAAAACGAGTATACCAGCCATCTTTGTAAGCCTAAAAGTAAACACATGTTGTGGTATAAATATATATTATCTAATAAATAACAGTAATTAACATTCAGTCACAGAAATGCTTTTATTAAATAAAGACAATTTTAATCATTCAGATACATAAAAGGTTGAGTAATGAAAGAGTGATAAAAAAGATATACAAATAATATTCAGAGGTGAGCTGAGGTCTATGTAGAGTGCCAGCAGACATCAAATTCAAAGAATTCTAATAAGTATGCAGAATTGATTATTAGCAGTTAAAAGTAGCTGCCTTACATAAAAGGGAATTAGTGTGATGATATATATGAAATTAATAATTATTATTGAACATGACTATCAAATCCAATAGTGTTTTTGTAACTGGGTGATAATCAATTAAATCTTACAATTTTATTTTCTTTTAACATACAAATTGAATATTTATTATTATAGTCTGGTCAAATGAGACTAAAAAATAGGGGTGAGGTTACAAAAATTCTGACTTGGCTGAATATTGGTAGGATTGTTCAATAAACTACTATAAAGGAAATGTGAAAAGTCTTCATTGATCCGGCACGTGAAATTTACTCAGGGTCAAATGTCACAAAAACGGGTTTTTTCGCGATTTTCAGCAAAACGGTAAGTTTTATCATAAAATTAGCTTAGACAAAAATTGTAGATCAGATAATTATCTATGAAAAATGTCTAAATACTTTTTTCCTAAGAGCCACCGTATTTGAGATATAAAGATGCAAAAAGTTGGAAGAGTTGACTGGACTAATTATAATATATGCATTTGTAGTAATAACTTTTTCCAATGTCTAGGACACTCTCACCCAGTTTCAGAAAACGTTTTACATTTTAAGACACTTTTGAAGACTAATAGATCATTCATTTGCATGCAAATGGTAACTTATTTGTGTTTAAAAGCATTATAAAAATTCAAGGAGGATTTTTGAAACCCGGTGTTGAAATATTTCTAGTTTTGGCTTTGCCGAGCTTTTTAAGATATCTTTTGTAAACCAGAAACTTTATATAATATTCATCCAAGTTGCTATTGTGTCTTCATTTGTATCTCATAAACAACAATAAATGTTGATCAAGTTTCACCAGTATTTAAAGTACATATTATATAGTATATTTAAACACAGTAAAAACTCCAAAGTGAAGCTAGACTCAGTCCATTAGTCACACACTACATTAGTTACACTAGTATGAAAATTTGAACAATTAATATTCTTATCATACTATAAATGTCCTCATTACTTAATGATACAAATTTACATAAAAAATAAATTTGCATGCACTTGAAAAAAAAAATTATTATCTGTTTTTTATTTACAGAAAAAAGATAATGAACTCTTATTCATACAACACACTGTTCAAATTAGATTTTTAAATAACAATAATGAGATTCTGTCAGTGTCACTTGACGCGATAGGGTGTTTTCGGAATATTTTTGATATTACTTATTTATTTTGTGAATCATACGTCCTTAAATAACAGTGATCTATCTGAAATTTGTGTGCCGTTTATTATCTATATATTTGTGTGGTGTCCTAATCGTCTGGTGGTGGTAATATTTATAACCGATTGTTTTAGGTTAAGTGTTAATCATGAATGATCCCCCGGACCCTGATCCTCCACCTGATGGTAATTCTAATTCCATAACTGTCCCGCTCAGCCATTGGGAAGAATATGAAAATAATAACCCCATCTCTTATCCAAAAAGGAAAAAGGTCTCCAAGGGTTGCACCCAAGAATCTCAGGAAATGCTCTCCAATGCCAACCATTCTTGTGATAATCCACAAAAAGTCACACAAAACAAAAATTCAGTTAGTAGACAGTTATATAAACAACATGACATCTCTCCTTTTGTGATACATGTCCAAAAGGAGGAAGAGTCTCCATCATCTGGCTCCACTCTTCACCCTGTCTCTTTTGGAAGATTTTTAAAAAACTTATGTGTTAAGAACATCATAGATGGCTCAGTTAAAAAAATTGGAAGGAACCGAATATCAATATCGTTTTCCACATTCACTGATGCCAACAATTTTATCTCCAATATATATATGAAGGAAAATGGGTACAAAGTATTTATTCCCACATTCAACATCACCCGAATGGGTCTGGTACGGGGCATCCCTGAGGACTGGACACCTGAAGAGATCATTGAATATATAAATATCCCGGATGGCTATGGAGCGATACTTAAAGCAAGAAGGCTAAATTATAAAGTAGTAGTGGATAGTGTTCCTGTTTGGAAACCTTCACAAACAGTTGTACTTACCTTTGATGGTCAAAAGCTGCCTCCCAGAATATTCCTCTTTTACAATTCATTGAAAGTTGAAACATATACATATCCTACGATTCAATGCTTTTCTTGTTGCCGTTATGGGCATACCAAGACCCAGTGTAGGTCCAAGCCACGCTGTTTCAAGTGTGGCGAGGCACACACTGGTGACTCCTGCAACATTGAGGAAGATTCAGCCCTCTGTGTCCAGTGCTCTGGTCGCCATTTCGCCATTAGCAAAACATGTCCTGAACTTTCACGACAAAAATCAATTAAGGCTTCTATGTCTCAACAAAATATCTCATATTCAGAGGCAGCTAAACTGCATAGTCCTGCAAAAAAACCGTTTTCGGAGATCCTCATGGCATCCACAACCCAACCCCGCCCTCTCAACTCCTACTCTCTCTCCTTTACTCCTACAGCCCATTCTACCACTTCCTCTTACAAAAAAACTATTCAACTGAAACCTCGCTCTCTCCCATCTTTTTCTCGAGGATACGACAAGGCTGCTCATCAAGCCCTAGTTAATGAAGCCCGCATACCACAACCAGCAAATGGATGTGCACTTACTTATACTAGAAGTGCTCAACCTCAAACTATTGAACCAACCCTCAATGAAATATTGATCTCATTAATAAAATACCTTACACCCTCCTCCTCCTCCTCCTCTCAACCACATCTACCGTCCAACGATGCCTCAACCCTACAAACCTTAAATAACCTCATCCAAAATGAACCAAACCAATTTAATTCAATGGAACTGTCAAAGTCTTAATGCAAAAAAACATGAATTAATTTATTTAATAAATATTTATAAACCAATTATCTGTGCTCTCTCAGAGACATGGCTAGTCCCGGGTTCCATTTTTCGGCTCCCTGGCTATTCATGTCACCGGGATGATCGCAGTGACGGGTATGGTGGAACTGCCATTCTCGTCAAAAACTCTGTCCCTTTCTCTATTCTTCCTACTCCTGCTCACAGTAGTGACTTCTCTGTCGTTGCTGTCCGAGCTAAAAACGTTACTTTTGTTTCAGTGTACATTTCCCATCCTTCCTTGCTGACCATTGATGAATTAGAATCTATTGTTTCCAATATGCCCAGACCTCTTCTTTTCATTGGCGATTTTAACTGCCATCATCTTGTTTGGGGTTCCTCATCCTCTGATCACCTAGGTGAGAAAATACTGGAACTCATGGATTCCCTATCCCTCTGTCTCCTTAATACGGGGACCCCAACTAGACGATCACATCCTAGGCAAGGTCCTAGTGCAGTGGATCTCTCTTTCTGTTCTCCAGAACTTGCTCCGCTACTAACCTGGAATCCCCTCCAGTCCACTCATTCTAGTGATCACTTCCCCATCATCATCACTTTGCCTTTTACTCAAGGCCCTCTCCAAAAAAGAATCCAAAGGCAAAGGTATTACCTTAAAGAAGCCGATTGGGATAGGTTTCGAGTGGAACTGGACTCTAAAATCATAAATCTCCCATCTGTATCTGCGGGTGATGAAGTAGTGTGCTCTGAAGCTTTTAGCTCAGTTGTTGTTAGCGCTGCTGATGCCTCCATTCCTATTAAACGAGGAATAAGTGACAAAATTCCATCTCCACCATGGTGGGATCGAGAATGTACTCTTGCTGTCAAGAAAAGAAAGGCCTCTGAGCGAGCATATTGTTCCAACATGACTGTAGAAAATTTTGATATCTACTTACAGGTTCTTGATGAATCTCGGCAACTGTTGCGTAAAAAGAAGGCAGACAGTTGGAAACATTTTTGCTCATCCATCAGCCCAAACACCCCTTCATCACTAGTGTGGCAACAAATCCGCAGATTCAGAGGGGCTTTCCAGGAACGCTCCTCCCCTATTCCCTCTCCACTTATAGAACCCTTTTTAGATAATCTCGCCCCCTCTTATGCTCCCCAGTTAGAGGAACAATCTCTACCTGTGGACACTTTCCCAGACCATTCAAATTTTATAAATAACCCTTTTACCCTTGTGGAATTGCATAACATTCTCCACTCTGTTAAAGACTCTTCACCTGGTATAGATAATATCACATATTCCTTCCTATCAAAAGCCAGCCAGAATACTGTCTCATATTTTTTACAACTAATAAATAGTATTCTAGAAACTTCTAACATCCCTCCATCGTGGAAGGAACAAAGTGTTGTTCCCATCCTGAAGCCTTATAAAGATGCCGGTGATCTGTTTTCTTATAGGCCAATCTGTCTCTCTTCTGTCCTTCTTAAAACTACTGAACACCTTATAAAAAACCGCCTAGAGTGGTTTGTGGAGCATAATTCTCTTCTCTCTCCTTCCCAGTACGGTTTTAGAAAGGGTAAGAGCACCATGGACAACCTCAGCATTTTCACCACTGATGTTAGGATAGCTTTATCTACTAATGACTCTGTAGTGGCAGCCTTCCTTGATATTTCTTCAGCATATGACAATGTTCAACTTCCGGTGCTCAGGAAGAAACTTCTTAAGCTGAGTATCCCTGTGAAACTGATCCATCTTATGCTGAATATTCTTTCAGAGAGGCAAATTTCCATTTCCCTGGATGGTACTCACAAAATCACCAGACAGGTATGGAAAGGACTTCCTCAAGGATCTGTTCTAAGTCCCATCCTTTATAATATTTACACCTACGACCTTGAATCTTCTTTACAGAACTCCTCGAAAATTCTTCAATATGCAGATGATCTAGTATTATACTTTTCACACTCCTCAATTGAAACTGCATGCATTGGCTTATCTTCCTCTTTAGATCTTTTAAAAGGTTGGCTGTACAACAATGGATTAGATCTGTCCCCTACTAAGAGCACGGTGGTAATATTCTCAAGGAAGAGGTCCATCCCAGAAATTTGTCTTTCTTTTAATGGTATCCCTATACCAGTCAAAAATCATATAAAATTTTTAGGTGTTATTTTAGACTCTAAGCTTTCCGGATCTCTTCACTGTAACTACATTGCTGACAAATGTGAACGCTTATTAAATATCCTTAGATGCCTTGCGGGTGTTTGGTGGGGTGCTCATCCTTTCTCTATGAAGTTGTTATATAATGCTATAATAAGAAGCGTTCTAGATTATGGAACATTCCTGCTCCAACCAGGAAATGTAGCAGCATTTAAGAGACTAGATGTCATCCAATCCAAGGCCTTGCGGATAATCTGTGGAGCTATGAAATCCAGCCCAGTCAATGCACTTCAAGTCGAGTGTTGTGATCCTCCCTTATGTCTTCGCCGACAATTTCTATCTGACAGATTCCTACTTCGTATCTCACAGTTTTCCCATCACCCCCTTTTATCCAAATTATCGGACCTTTCCAACTTAATAGATTCCTCTAACTACTGGTCTAATAAGGCAGCCCCTTGTTTAGTAACCAGTTTCAGAAAGCTACCAAACATCAGAGGCCATCCATACCGGACTCCCATTCTCCCAATCTATCGCTACAACTACGAATCTGTGATTTTCCAACCCAAAATTATCCAACTAAATATCCCCAAAAATGATTCACAGGCAAACATCAAGTTTAATTCCATTGTTCATTCAGAATGGGAGGGTTGGCACACTATTTTCACTGATGGGTCTAAATTTGCTCCTGATGGTTGTGTTGGTGCAGGGGTTTTCCATTTACAATATAACATTGTTGAAAAAATTAAATTCCCTTCTGCTACATCAGTATTCACTGGTGAGTGTTATGCAATCCTTAAGGCAATAGAATATATACGGATAATGAAATTACCAAAAACCCTCATCCTTACTGATTCTGAAAGTGCTCTTGCATCTTTTTCCCAAAATCCCTTTTCTTCCAAGATCCATAACCCTATTATCCTTGAAGCAAAGGATCATTTGTGTACTTATGAGAAGGGAGGAATTCAGGTAGCCCTTGCCTGGGTCCCTAGTCATTCAGGTATTTATGGAAATGAATATGCAGACCAAGTGGCTAGAGATGCAGTTGAGTGTGGTGATGTTTTTCCTTTTTGTAACTTTTCATATGACCTTGTTTCTCTACCCTCTTCCTTCCTCCGCACATCCTGGCAGTCTTATTGGAATGAGAGTCGCAGTGCTAAAGGTAAACACTACTATATGATCCAACCTGAGATTCCAGTTAAACCATGGTTCTTTAAATTGAAAACGCCGAAAATTATAACATCTATAATCTGCAGGCTTAGGCTGGGTCATGCCTGCACTCCAGCACACCTAGCTAAACTACATATCAGGAGTACTGCTGTTTGTGAATGTGGCCTGGACATAGGAAACCTTAATCATATATTCTTTTCTTGCCCTCTATATGACAGAACAGCTTTTATGAAATCACTTATAATGATCGGTATTCCTTTCCCATGTCAGATTTATGACCTTCTGATTTCTCTTAACCTGAAAATCATTGAAGCAATTTTTTGCTTCGTTAGCCATAATAACATTAAATTATAATGTGTACCTATGTTTATGTATTTTTGTAATATATGTATTGTATATATTTATATGTACCTACAATAGTTTCTCTGTTTTGGTGTATGTACTAATCCGTAGTAAAATGTGTCTTTAATAACAATATATATTTATTTTCAGATTGTCATATATTTCACTGTATTTACCCAAAATTTTTAGCTCGTTTAATATTCAGAAATAAATAGTAACATACTTTGACACTGGCAGTAGTGAAAAGGTTGCCATAAATAAGCGAAGATAAGATAAGATAACAATAATGAAGATTATCAATTATAGTTTAGTTTAAAAAAAATATATTTAAAATTAATTATCTATACCTAAAACATATAATTACTCTAGATGTCTATATTTATACATAAATTATAAGCTTACCTTTAAAATGATGTTTACAACTTCAACATTGTTTGGTGCATTTGCAAGGGCATCATCTATAGCCACTAATCTTTCTTTTATAAAATATTTATGTGAAGACCAACATCCAGGAAAGTATTTTGGTAATTCATTGCCAGTATGTATATATCGCAAGAGACGATTACGAACCATCGGATCAAGTTCTGTTGTCTCCGTCATCTTGATACAAATAGATCAAGAAATCTTTAGCGAAGAAAAAATTACATAGACAACGTCAATTATATTGTGGAACAAAACTTCAGACTGGATATGAAACCTGTAGGAAAAACGTTTAATAAAGGTAAATGTACTCTATAGTCTACGAGTTTTTTGTCGGTATTCGAGCGAAACATGTGCCACAATAAATTGAGGATGTGGCCAGAAAAAATGAACAATGGAGGCTGAATCTAAACTATGCTACCAAGTGTACGAATTAGCCTTATATAATACAATTTCGCAACTTTATAATTCGTTTATATAAGAACAATGACAAATGAACTACATTGAAACTTTAAAGTAATTAAAAACAATAAATATCTGAACATACCCCACTCTCAAATTTCTACTCGTCGTTGCACTTGACAGATTATGATTTGGTTATTTGGGTAGTGTTTCCGACATTATTTAACTAATTTTCCAATAATATTGGTTAAAACCATAGATTGGCAAAATATAATCAGATTAAGGAAAATTATTAACGGTTACATTTTACATTTTTCACCATTAATATGACTGCATTTTGCTCATTTATGTTTTAAACACTACAAAATCCCAGATCAAATGCACATTTATGATTTCTTAATGTTTTAAATGGGTTTAATGATGATTACAGAGCAAGAAAATTAAAATTACGACTACATTTTGTAATTGTTGATCATTAATCAGATTACATTTTGCCCATCTCTGGTTAAAACTACCAAATTTGGGGAGAATAAATGCTACTGTACCATAAACGGTCAGTGGAACTATACCAACCACAAATTATATTATGTAGATAGATATTATCTATTCAACTCCACAGGTTCTGTGCGACATGTGTGTTTTTGGAGCTGTTAAAGTGGCACTTTTGCCATCGCCGTTTTGAACACAGTCGAAATGATTGAAAATGCAGAGTACTTGAACTATTTGACATTTAATATCAGTTATTTTATTTTAACTGTAGATTTTGTTACTTATCAATCTATCATTAAGATCAGTTAATTCATAAAACTTATTTTTAACAAAATTATGTAAATTAAAGAATAAACAAAAATAAAATAGTTGTTCTTAAGCCAATGACTTTTTTATGGTAATAGTAAAAAAAAAAAAAATAGTTCCCCCTTTTTTTTGTTCTATTCTTCCTTTTGAGGGAAAGGCAAAAGCTTTCACCATACAGCCATGTCTGGGATCATTTGTTTTCATGTGTTATTAAATTTCTGTTGTCTTCCCGCCACGCTCCAATATCACTGTCGTAGTTTCATTTCAATGTAATCCATCTTCATTTCCTGTTTGTTGCACCATTTCTACACATACACACAATATAAGCGGCGAGGAAGACTATGCAGATTGACAGGAAAACTCATCAGCCCAAGGGAAACATCACTCCGCCAGCGTCTCGCCAAAACACCATTGATTCCGTACTGCACACAGTCGGCTGAGAATTCCACTGCTGCCTAAGCCCACAACAGAAGCTCAGACAACAATTGAACATCCAGCCTACTACAACAAGAAAACGACTACTACTACTATTATTCAACGGGAGTGCAAAGGAGATACAACCACACCGGCTTGAAACTTTGCTGCCAATCCTAAAACAATGACATTTAAAATCTTCTTTCTTAAATGGCAACACATATGCATGATTCTACCAATGTCATGTAAATTGTGGAATAAAGGATGGAGATCGGTCGGTGAAATTAATTCAAAATATGTAAAACTATATGTTTTTAAATAAACATTATTTATACTAATCTAGCTTTTAAAGTTTCTTTTTTTTTGTTATGTTTAATATATTTTGATAAGCTTGCATCCAAAACAGAAAAATCTGAATGGGATAGAAGACACATAAAGTTAGTAAGATGAAGAATGGGGGTAGATAAAATATCATATAAAAAAATATCTGTGTTTAGAGCAATTAGAAAACAAATGATCTAGAGCACCTTCCTCCAAACCACATTCACAGAGTACATGGTCTCTGATTCTATGTTTCATTAAGTTTACCATGGTACATGCATGCTCTAAGTGAAGTCGGTAAATAATGAAAATTATCAATGCATTTAAAATCTGCACTCTGTCAATCACCATTGAATTCCCATCTTTCGGGGTGTGTTAAAAGTTGCGTTATTTTAGACATCGCTGAAGCTTCATGAACGGTTTAACGTTGGTTATTAGTGACAAAAAAAAAACTTTGACAACGCCTAAAGCTTCTGTGTACGAAGCTATTTTTGCCAATGGCGAAAATCTACCTCCATGAACGCACCTGTAATGTTAATCGCAGACGACAAATATAAATGCTTAATTGTCAATATTACATATACCTATGGATATTTTTATAAATACCAGACTTTTTAAATTAAAGTAAAATTTTAATTAAAGATGTTCTTTTTCCTTATCAATACCTCTTCATTTAAATAGTACTAAAATAATTATTCGTTACTAATTATATGAGTACCTTTAATATTTTACTTTATCGTTACTCGGTACATACGTGTAGTTATATCGTTTTTTTTTTATTCTTCGAGATCTAATACAAAAATGGAATATTTCTTATTATATGAGTAATTACTTTTTTTTAACATGTGAAAATCATTGCCACAGATTTTAAAATTGCAAGTACAGCTATAAAATGATTGATCCTTTGTCAATTTAAATTTATTTTAAATAAAGATACATAAAACATATCACTTAATCAAAGAACTCTCTTGCATCCAGATGCCCAAAAACAGTAACTACTTCAGGTATTTGGAGACAATTTGTTCCTTGTTCTTGACATTATGCACCAGCTTTGGAAAATAAACACTCGCTTAGAACTGATATTGCAATAACAGTTAAATGATGTACAGGAACGAGAAAAAGAAATTTTACTCCGTTTAACTTGCTAAGGCACATTCAGAAATTAAAAAAAGTAAAGTAATATTCCTTCAGTTTGATTCGATTCGATACAAAGTATATTCGTTATAATCGTACTTAGTATCGCATGATTTTAAACAATACTATATGTACTTGGTACCGAATCAAAAGAATCGAGAGCGTACACGTATGTACTTAAATCAATCAGTACGACCCTAATTGTAATTCTCTGAATGATCTTTGTCAGTTCAATACAAAAAATAATATTATATCTTGTACATTTTAAGTTATTTTTTAACAATTTTTACTAGTTTGAAGGTCATCATTGTATTTATTTAGATTAAAATATAAATTAATAATCTAAGTAATGGTTTTTGTTGGTAATGGATATGACTTTGTACTTTTTGTGCTAACTTAACTAATACGAATAGTGTTTATGTTGAGCGTTGAGCTATTTGTTACAATAGTACATGTTATATTATTAAAATATATATAACATTCATGAGCTTGCATTTAGAAGAAGCTAACGAAACACAGCAACTAATGCAGAATGATGTTGATGAAGATGAACCAAAAATATCGCAGAGTGCGACGTCACCGGTTACCAGCACCAAATTGTCTAGCGGTGCAGCAAGCCTTGCTTCTAAGAACCAAGAAAAAGTTCTCACAAGTACTGGTAACAGTCTTAATGAATCAACAAAAGTATCTTATGTAAGTGAGAGGCGTCTTCATCGTGATTTGATGAGATCTAATTACAACAATAGACCAAAAAATGTGCCAAAGGAAACACCTGATGTCAAACATATGGAAAAAGCTCTGCTCGAGTTATTGGATGATTTCCATACAGGGAAACTAAGTGCCTTTGGTACAGGATGCAGTATGGAACAGATGATCAACATTAGAGATCAGCAAGAACATTTGGCTCGGTTACATTTTCGCCTTTGTGCTGACGTAGAGAAGCCAACTGAAGATGATTTTGACAATTCAGTGTCTAGGGACAAAATGGCCCAGTTAGTACAAAGCTTAGCTCAACTGTCTGCTTCTATAGAGCGTCTCCATTCTGAGGGCACTGGGAGTAGTAATGAGAGTGAGATTGCAGAAACACAAAATACCTGAATTTAATATAATCCAGAAGTACCTTTTATCATGTATTGTTAACATGAAGACAAAGACAAATGATAACTAGGCAATTAATGTATTAGAATACTGTCTCTTACAATTGAAATATTTCCCATTATGATAAGCACAAACCAGCATATAAATGTTAATGTATTGTATAATTAAAAAAAATAAACAAATTAACAGTACATCTTTTATTTCGTCTTATGTTAAATATGTTTTTTCTAAAATATCAAAGAGCTATATCATGTTTAAATTTCTAAACAAATTTTAAACCCATATACAACTTGGTATTTAGATTATCAGAAATCATCTTTGTCTCTGCTTTCTACACATAACTTTTCTAGCTATTATATAGTCAAAACCATTTATGGTGACATCATTTAGAGCATCATACCAGTTATATTGACCCAGAACAAAGGTCCTGACAGAACGCTATATAACTTTGTATCTCGAAAACATCACTGTTACGATTTAATATGAACAGTCCCTTTGATGTTGTTATAACGGATTTTGACTGTACATTTATAGTGTAACTACATCAAAACTTTTAACAAGTCATTAATATATATATATATATAATTTATGCATATAAATTCAATCATTTAAATGATAGGATAATTATGCCTTAGTCAAATATAAAGTATAAATAATAAAATACACTTACAAGCTATAATAAATATATATCTATATCTTCATGTTCTCATTGTAATTATATTTATGATCTTACAAGAAACATTTGAAAGGATCAATTGCACTATGCAGCAAGAAAATGACATGAATCGACACCTCATAATGCAATTTGTTATTTATTAATTTCGATATAGTTAAATATTGTGGTCTGTCTTATATAAGTAAATATAACAGTTCTATTACAGCACAGTGTAGTTTCCCATGAAAATTTCAATTTTTACTTGCCATTATGGTGACAATATTATTTATAAAGTATAATTAAAATAATCAAACTGCATGTAGAAAATCAATATAGAATAAATTTTCAGTGTGGATTTATCTACATTTGACATATTACTCTATACTGCTTTAGCATATAATATCCATATTACAGTTGTCTCAAGCTTTAATTATACATATCAGAATCTAATGGAACCTTATTATACTATATTGGTGGATCCTTTTATTATAAAAGAATTCTGAGTTTATATTTACAGCAAATAATACTACTAATCAAAGGATAGGATACCCAAAAAAAAAATGGTATGCTCTGGCCTAGTGATAAATTGCAATGCTATCAAAATATAAGTGAATAATTTATTACATTAGTAGATTATATTTCAAATTTACTGGCTCACTGGATCTGATGACCTCATATATGCCTTAATAAAATTCACTTTTCTCAGTCATCAACACTACACTGTTTTAATGCCTATTTTTAAGTTTTGTAAAGATAATGATACATTTATATATTAAGTCTGACTAGAAGTCATTAATTACAAAAACTTACAAGATAATAAGGAGAAAACACGGTAGGCATAAGCCAGATACTTTAAAGCTTACAGGTATTTTATGCCTAAGACTTAACAAAAATTCAGTTTGACTATAGAGTAGGTCATAGACATTCTTTATTTTCACCTGAATTATAAAATATGTAATAATAATTTAATTTAAAGATATATCTGATGATAAAATGGTTTTCTAAGAGCTTTCCGGCACTTTGGGCATTTTTTTCCACTTTGCTTTATAGCAGCTTCTAAACAATTTATACAGAACACATGTCCACATTTTGTACATGCTATATCTGAAATAAGTGGTTCCATACAAATCGGACAGTCACTTAGACCTCTCCTACTATCAAAACTATCAGTACATTCCATTCTTGTGGTATTATTCTTGCTATTATTAGCTACAGGATTTGATGTACTTGGGGCGGTCTTTTGGGATGTAACATCAACAGTACTATGTTCTTGGATATGTACTTCAGGCAAGTCATCTTCAATTACAATAGTTTCATTGGCATTTTCTGCAATCTCAACACCAGTACTATTTCTCATCTTCATTTTTGATAGGTCACATAGTGATTGTCTGGATGTACTTGGTGTAGGTGAATAGCGATCAGCCATGTGGCTTGAAGTATTTAAATCATATGTTATTGTTTTAGTACTAGTATCACTGTCATTACTACCTTCTAAAGTTAAATCAATTTTGTTTTGAGTATTTTGATTCCTACTCATAGTTAGATCTATGTAAGTTGAGTCAAGTATATTACTATTTCTACTGTTTTCAAGTGTTCCAGAAGTTTGGTTGAGGTTTTTTTGTACATCTTGTTGTGGCGAGAGTATGAACTTTCTGCTTGTTGCTATGTTACTGTCTGTGCTCTGGTTATTTTCATCTAACAAGGGAATAATTATTTGTTTACCTCTATCAGAAGGTGTCTGTCTATTTTCTGTGAAGTTTTCTTCTATATCATTGGCAGAACTCTCAAACATTTTTTCTAAGTCTGCAAGCATTGGCATCTTTTTGGGTCTTTTATAAACAATACATTGCAATGATGTGGCACTCGATATCCTTCGTTTTGCTAGTATTTGTATTGACAAACTCTTATTAGAATCAGCGAGGCACTGAACAGTAATATTATCAGAATTACTAATAGAATTTATGGATTTTGATGAATTCCCTAATTGTTCTTCCTTTCTATTAACAGCAGACTGCTGTGAAATATTTTCATTAGGATCTTCAGAAAGTTTTTCCATGTTTGGTATTTACAAAATATATACATTAAATTATATTATCAACATTAAAAGTTATAACAAAAAGAGTCAAAGATTCAAAATCGATTACAAATTTAAAAGCATTTCAATGTTTGTCAATATAATAACCTCAGTCACCTACCTACTTGGATATAATTCACTCATATAATTCACAGAGATATAACTTGGAATATAATTATTCAGTAGATACCCAGGCAGGTAACTTTGATAATATTTTAAAATTATATGACATTTACCTCCAGTACCATAGACAATAATTGTTTTTTTTTGTGTCCTTCCTTGCCAAATCCTTACCAGAATTTCCTCTTAAATATTTTAAAACCCACTAAAATATTTTTAGAATATGGAAGTTTTATTGCTACAGAAATCGTTTCACATAAAATGAAACACTTATTGATTTTATATTATGTCAAAAAATAATATATAGGTTATGCAAGATTTATTACAGTAAATAAAAAAATAATACAAAATAAAAATACACAACTAAGTGTGAGTTAGACTCGCCCACCAAAGTTCGAGCATACTTGTTGCAACATTATAAAAAAAATATACAAGCTATAGGGGAAAGGTCCTTTAAAAAAACTTGGAGACACGAATCAATCCGGACAATCTACTAAGAATAAATAAAAGACCGAATTGATACAAAATCGTCCACGGTATATTCGAACTCATTTTTACAACACAAATACCTTAACTCGGCGTTTTCCAACTTTTTGTGCCATGCCCCACCATAGCCCGTCTAAAATTATTATGCTGCCTATGTGACTACATAACTATTGATATTAAAAAAATGAATTGTTCCATTAAGAAACTTAAATTATAGGTTTTAGGAAGAAATCACTAGAATATTGCTAACGAAACACAAACAAATCAGTTTCGGTTTCGGCAAAAGTTTCGGCCAATTTTGGTCGAAACCGAAACTGCTGCCGAAACTTGATTTTTGGCCGAAGCTCGGCCGAAACCGAAACCGAAACCGAACTTTCGGTCGGACACTAATTTTAATGGCCCGGTGGAACGTGGGCCTCACGTTGAGAAACACTGTCTTAACCTAATATACTACGGATGGCGAGTGCCAGCGAACCGCCGGAGTTCGCACCGATTCTGGTTGAACGCACGAAATTCGAACGCTGTCGTTCTTTGATTGTGCTATAAGGCATATGTTAAACCAATATACACTTCTTACAAATAATTTTAGGCTCCAGCTATTAATTAGGAAAGAAAGGTTTATTCGTCGTTTATTTTGCCATCATAATTTATACTGTCAAGCAGTGAGTGAAAATTACAGAACGCACAAGCACTATACATGAGGATTTGCTTAAAAAATGTATGAAAAATTTATCATTGTATATAATTAACTGCCACTGTTTACATTTTTTTCCTGTACAAAATAATGGTCCTCACATGAAATTGAGTGTAAATATTTATGTTAAAATAATTAGTCTTGTTATTTATCATATTCTAGACAAAACACTAATTTAAATGAGTCTAAGCACGATATATATATAGTAGGTAATAAAGGTTGGTACGATTCAGCCGAGCAAGACGGAGATATAGAGTGAAAAAAATGTTTTTTTTGTAGTCCTGTCTTATATCTCCGAAGAATTTAATCAGACCTGCATCTTATTTAAACAAGACCAACTTTACACTACACACTATTAAATAAAGAAACATTTATACAAATCAGGTGATAAATGTTGTAGTTACGGTTTAACATACATAAAACATAGACCCTCGAGAAGCTGGTAGAGCATTGTGACGTGCTTTGGCTAAATACAACGAGCAGTATCGGGGAAGACATCATCTTCCTCCGAGTTTATGCCCAGCAGGCGCGGCGCGACGGGTCTGTGGAGAATTAATTACAGGACCCGCTAATGCAGTCTCCGCCAATGCGCAGAAGTAGTCACTTTGGGGTTTTTAGTCGGTACAAATCCAACAACCTTGGTCGCGCAACCACCCCCTGTTTTTTGTGATCCGTTGGAAAATCCTACAAAGGGTCATTATGAGGGTAGTGACTCTCATATGTCAGACTCGTACTGTCTAAGAACCCCTGGGGTGTCCCTCAATTCACTCTACTCGGTCTTGGGGTTCCTTATTCTTTCAGGCGCCAGAGGAGCGAACAGTCCATTAAAACACCTCCTCTGGGAAAGAGCCTACTTTTCCGGACCTCTATTAGGCGGCGTACCGGACATTGTATGCCGTCTTCGTCCCATCGCGCAACCCCCCTGTGAGGCTGAGATGGTCATATGAGGATTTTCACCAAGTAAATTTAAAAAATATATATTATTATTATTATTATGTTCGAAAGATTTGATATCTTCTCCCATTTCTGGGGTAATTCTACTTCTTACCGCGGGCTTTCGGCCAAACGGCAAGAAGATTCATTATATGTTAAGAAATTTCCTGGTGAGTCGGCAAGTATTAAGAATTACAGCTTTCTGTATGGTGGTATATGTCAGAGGATTTATTCCTAACTGACTGAGGCTCGTGTGTAGGGTGTATGGTATTATGCCTGTGGTTGATACTATGATTGGGACAATTATCACTTTTCGGATCTTCCATTGGGTTTTCAACTCGATGGAAAGATCTGTATATTTGGCTATTTTATTAACGTGAGTTGATGTGATGTTGTGTGTGTTTGGTATTGCTATGTCTATGAGATAAACTACTTCGTTTCTTTTGTCATGTAAGGTAATGTCCGGTCTATTGTGATGTACTGTTTTATCTGTGATGATAGTTCGGTCCCAATACAGTTTATAATTTGTTGTGTCTATTACGATTTGTGGTTTGTACTTGTAGTAAACTATTTTTTCTTTGATGAGTTTATATTTTAACGCTACTTCTTGGTGTACAATGGCTGCAACTTGGTCATGTCGGTGCTTGTAATCTGTTTGTGCTGCTGATTTGCAGGCGCCTGTGATATGTTGAATAGTTTCAGAGCTACTGTGGCAGTGTCGGCATGTGTCGGTTGTGATACTTGTATCCTG
This sequence comes from Automeris io, assembly GCA_036320925.1. NCBI lineage: Eukaryota > Metazoa > Arthropoda > Insecta > Lepidoptera > Saturniidae > Automeris > Automeris io. Next base: position 4,180,791 of record JAUDJH010000024.1, read on the forward strand.
TATTATATATTTCTTGTAATTACGTGTTTCTATTATCTGATCTTGGATAGCTAGAATGAAACCTTCTGTCTCAGGGAACAGGTCTCCTCGTTTCAGCCACGAGTTTGATGCTACTTTATCGACATTTGGATGATTTAAGTCTTTAAGATGTCTGCCGTGGAGTGATTTTTGTAACCAAGTATTCACTTTTTCCTGGTGTTGGGTTATGGTTTCATTAATTTGTTTGGTTTTGTCATGCAAGTTTAAGGGGGTGAATTTGTGATCTGATTGAACTATTGCATTATGAAGAGATGATTGCTGAGCGTGGGTGTGGAAATATGATCGAAGTGTAGTTATTTGTTTGTTGTGAATGTTTTTGATATCTATTATTCCTCGACCACCTGCGAATCTGGGTAACGTCAGTCGTTGTATACATGAACGTGGATGATGTTTTCGGTATTTTGTCAAGAGAGTGTTTATTATTCGTTGAAGTTTATGTAAATCTGTTTTCGACCAGTTTATTATTCCAAATGAATACGTTAATATGGGAATAGCGAATCCATTTATAGCCTTTATTGTATTCCGAGAGTTAAGATGACTGTTTAAAATTTTGTGGAGTCTGTTTTGAAATTTATTTATAAGTGTGCCTTTTGTTTGTTTGTGGTGAATTTGGCTACTTTGCTGATAACCTAAATATTTGTATCCTTCAATATTATTTACTGGTTCTATTATATCCCCTCTTTCCATTGTGTACGTGTTTTGTTCTATAATCCCCCTATGCATTGATAGCATTTTGCATTTATCTATCCCAAATTCCATCTGAATATCTTGTGAATATTTTTCTACTATTTCAGCTATTTGTTGAATCTCTGTGTAATTGCTACCATACAGTTTAATATCATCCATGTACATAAGGTGACTCAATATGTGATGGTTGTTGTCATATTCAATTTTAAATCCTTTTTCACATCGGTTCAGTAGTTCTGAAAGAGGGTTAAGTGCAAGGCAAAACCATAAGGGACTTAGAGAGTCACCTTGAAAGATACCCCTGCGAATATTAATCGTGGAGGTTTCTATAGAACCATTTACACTGTTTATCTTTAAGATTGTGGTCCACTGTGCCATCATTCTTTCTAAGAAATTTACAAATACAGTGTTGATTTTATAATGTTTTAAAATAAACAATAACCATGAGTGGGGGACGGAATCAAAGGCCTTTTTGTAATCTACATACATGGCATACATGTTACTTTTTCCTGTTAGCGCTTGTTTTGAGACGATGGCATCTATGGTGAGTTGTTCTTTACAACCTTGACTATTCTTACGACAGCCTTTTTGTTGTTCAGCTAAAATTTTATTTGCTTCTACGTGTTTATATATGAGTTCACTCAGACAGGCCGTAATAATTTTATAAATATTTTGCAGGCAAGTGATGGGTCTGTATTTAGCGGGGTTTTTCATGTCTGAGGGGTCTTTTGGGAGCATATATGTTATTCCTTGTGTAATATACTGTGGAACCGTGTCAGGTGACTGTATGAAATTATTGATATGTTTAAGTAAAGTGGAGTGTAAGGTGGTAAATTTTTTATACCAATAATTGTGGAGGTTGTCAGATCCTGTGGCTTTCCAATTTTGTGATTTAGCTAAAACTTTTTCTAATAAATCTATTGTCACTTTATCAAATACCATATTTGTTGTATTTGTCTGTAGTTTTTTACTTTCGCTTAACCATGAAGCAGATTCGTTGTGGCGCGCGGGGTTTGACCATATATTCGACCAAAATTCGTAAAGAGTTTGTGAACCTGGAAGTTCAAGATTTGTGTTCGGTAAAGATCCATTATGTTGGTTAAGTGTTCTGTAAAATTTTTTCTCGTTGTTGTTGAATTGTTTATTTTGTTTGGCTCTTAGAGTAGTTGTTTTGTATCTGCGTAGACGGTTGGAAAGGGCACTAAGTTTTTGTTTTAAAGTATCTAAGAAATGGTTTAGGTCTATATTTTCGCTTTCATGTTGAGAGTGTATTTTATACTGAGTCTTTATTAAATTTATGTGATTTTCCAGTCTTTTATTTCTATTTCCTCTGATATATTCTGTTAATCTACCTATTTTTGCTCTTATGTCTTCAATTCTTTTTTGTAGTCGTATTTCCCATCTCGGGATATTTTCCTTGTAAGGACCTGCACGTGGGTTGTCATTAATTTTAGAGCCGTTCTGCGTAGCTGCCGTATAAGCAGCACAGTATAGAATTGTTTGGGTAGTGTCAAAATCTGAATCAGCCTGTATATGTTTTGGTAGGATTTTACGGTTTATATATTGCATTATATTTGATAATTTACGTGATGGCCTTTGTTTTGGTATAATAGGTCGATTAATTGGGTTTGTATTTATGAACTTTTTATAATTTTGCAAGAAATTCTCTTCGATTTCAGTTAAAATTTCGAAAGTAGGAGATTGTATATCTTCTGGACTGTTTAAGTTAGATTCTTCTGTATATTGCGGAGTATTATTTATTTGAAGATCGTTAGGTTGATGTGGATAAGCATGTGAATTGCCTATATCTGTAATTATCGCACAGTTAGGCAGTTGGTTCGACGTTATATCTGATGTGAATATTTGTTGTGTTTGTATATTATTGGCTACTTCGTCACGAATTTGTTGTAACCTTTCTTTGCTGATCCTATTGTTATTAATAATGACTCTAAGTTGATCAGCTATTCTTTGCTCGGAAAATTCTGACAAATGAGGTTGCTCTGTGGTAACTGCTTCGTATAATTGTTTTCTGTACGCTGTTTTGTTGATTTCTAAATTAGTTACAATGTAGTATTTTCGTATTATCGATTTATTTTCTTCATTTGTCCATCTTTTCCTTTGCTTTGTTGTCTGTGTTAGGGTTAATGTACTTGTTGTATTGTTTATGGAGTTTTCAAGATGAAACTTAACCTCATCTTTTATTCTCTCTAATGTTTCCTTTGATAAGAATTCTCTGTGTATAATTGCTCTTCTCTGATCTCCTAATCTTTGTCTGCTTATTTGTAGATCCGGGTATCTGTCTTGAAAGTGTGCGTGTAAAAGTGGTAAGTATTGACTAGTATCTTTTTCGAGGTTTGTGACTAGGTAATAAGTGCGCATGATAAAAGTATTCATTTCTTCATTCCATCTCATGCGCTCCTTTTGTCGAGTATCCACAGCAACGGGTGCATTAAAATCGGTATTTACCTCCTGCACAACGTCACTGTGTGTTATGGAAACAGAACTAGACCTAGATGTGAAGGGATGTTCAAAGGAGTGAGGTGATGAACTAGGTGATTGGAATAGGCTGTAAGTAGATGAAATTGACTGTGAGTCGTCTTGACCTGCAGCAGCTCTAACCTGGGCAGGTTGATGCGATACGGTGCCCACCCCAGAAAACGTAGGGCAGCCCGTGTCCGCTGGTATTGAGCCAGCAGACACGGGGCGGGATTCTCCTACGATATTATCGTTAGTACCCGCCTGGGGTATTATCCTATTTCTTAGACGCATCGCATAACTTTTTTTTTACTAGAGCTCCGTTGGTCATCGGTGTGTAAGTAGCTTTAAGCTGCCGATGTCCGCCCCTCACGTGGCCTCTGATGTTCAAGCCGGACGTGGAGTTAGAATTGTGAGGGGCTTATTATTATTATTATTATCAAATAATAGGCGAGCAGCTATTAGCTGATATGCCTATGTCTTAGCTGGTATGTTCAACTTAAAAAGACCGACGGAAATGAGAGCCATCTATCCAGTCTAACTTTAAAACTATTCGTGGATGATGCGTCAACAATGTCTTGAGGCAATTTAATTTAATTTAAATAGAACGTTTTCCTTTTTTAAATCAGTTAAGAATATTATAATTTCTACAAAAAAAAACGGCAAACCCGGCACTTTTAAGAAAACAAAAATGCCCGAAAGCTGAAAGTGGCAGAAGGACAAAGCCGAAGTTCTAGCTTCGATCGGACAGTATATAAAACACTCACACATTTCAATTTGAGATTTGGCTTGTTGTTGTTGTGGCTAGTAAAAAATTTTACAATGAAAAATATTAAGAAATATAATAAGAGCTAAGTAGGCTTAAAATAGTGTTTATGTACATAGTCTTATGTAGGCAACTGTATATAATTTTGGCTACTTTAATTGCAGAGATAATAGAATCGCTATTGCTGTGTGCAATACACCAAGCGTAGTGTTAGTGAGCAGTGTTCATGGTTACACAGGACTTAACATTAATATCTAGTTGTAGAAACGCGTTTTATATTTTACAGAAATATTTTAATACCCTTAATTATTAAATTGCATTAGTTCTTATTAAATACACTTGTATTATTAATTCATATATTCTCAACTTTAAATTTAAAGAGAAGTCTGCTACTGCATGCGTTTTTTCGTAGAAAAATCGGTTCCCTATATAACTGCGCCTTCGTTTGATTCCAATATCCAGTGCTCGCAGCTGCTGCGGCGTATTCTATGGATAAGTATAAGTAGTTAGTGGTTACCCTTAGCCAAATAGATACTTCTAAGGCAAACTTAACTTTAGGCAAATGTACTATATGGTTAAAAGTATAGAAATTGATGTTTTACCACTCTGATGTTTATACTATTGCCGATTGTGAGTATTGCAATAAAAATTTCCAAATCAAAAAGTACAATATGTACACAGGTAATTCTAAGAGTTGAGGAGTACTACTATATCGATACTTTTCGTGCAAAAGCTTATATAAGCGTACTGTGCTGACATTATGGCGTACTGTTACTGTTGCTGTACAGTCAGTCGTACTTCGCGTCGCTCGTTGAACGAGCGTATCTTCGCAATACACAGATACGTACGCATCCCTTCTGCCATCCGCGACTTCGGTGAATTTCTTAAAATACATTTAAATAAAATAATACTTCACTTCACTGATAATTTTAACAATAGTATTTATAAATTAAATTACTTTATAACATACATAGAACTACTTAAAGTTATTGCAAAGTTTTGAATATTTTGAGTCGCGAAAAACAGGATTATGTCTCATTTAGTTATCGAATATCCATAACTTTTCTTATGGAATTTAAGCCAGCTATAACCTGAAAACATGTAACGTTAAAGGTTATATATTTATAAAACAAGTGCTACATGATTTTTTAAAAAATATCATTAAGTTTCCTTCGAAAATAATTAACTACTTATACCCTCTATGGACGCCGTAAATTAACGACAATGCACAGGTACAGCTTAAGACATAAATAAATTCAAATAATAAATACTTGTATAAGTAACAATTTATACGCATAAAAAAAATAATATAAATAGGCACCTACAACTAAAACTATAATATTTAAAAAAAACATTAATGTTCTTGGTTAATATTAAATATAAGCTCTACTCTAATGTTGTGAATATAATAATAAAACAAAAATAAACCTTTTAATATAGCCATTATGATTTTGGTTTTTTATTTTATTTCTATTTTAAATATATCGTAAAAGTTTTTACTATCAATAAATATACTTATTTACTAGTTTTAGGATATCTTTTTAAAATATATTTTAAAGTTTTAACTATAAAAATTTAGAACATATTACAACTGCAATCCTTCAAATATGTTTTAGTCGGATTCCTGAAAAGTTATTATGTCAATAATGCTACGTAATAATGCGTAGGCATTTATTTTTTAAATTTATTTTTTACAATTCATGAAAATACGAGTTTTTACTTAACATTTTATATTTGTAATTATCTTACTTTTTATGTCCTTTCATCTATGTGTTTTTGAAATGTATGCAATGTTAGAAGAGAAAAAATTATGCCCTTTACATGATGTATGTAATCCACCTTTAGTTTTTATTTTGTATGATTTTACATATAATTTTTGGCTTTTAATCATAGGTGGTTTATGATTGGTTCATATATTATGTCCTCATTTTAAATCGTCTCATTTGGTTTAGAAGTTATAATATAAGGATGGTAGAACAGAGGAATAGAACAGACGAATTAACTGTGTAATCCCCTTTGTAGTATCATAGGTCTTGCTTCGTTTGATCTATTATGTTAATAATAGGTCCAAACTATTAAAAAGAAACATATATTTTGATAACTAGTAAATGACAGTTTGTAATTTAATTTATAGTAAGAAATCCTACTAACAATGAGCTTGTATGACGCTATGTATAATTTTATACACGGTAACTAAAAAAAATAGGTTTCAAGTGCATCACAACCAAATTCCTTGATTTATATATTATTAAGTGCGTTGATCTTAATTGTCACACTACACAACATATGGAAAATCGGTTTCCAAATGCTATTGCGATACTCGCGTTTAATATCACACGATGAAATAACATTATCCAAGCTTGATTACACTTAAAAATACCATCGGCTCAGTTCGTAGACTTGACACTTGGCGAGTCGTAAGTACAATGTATTTTAGGTGGCAAAAACATTATGTTAAAATGTAAGCCAATGTAATGTATGTAAAATGTAATACATAAACAAATAAATTTATAATTTATTTGGAGTTTCAATATTATAACATCGCATAAATGGTGGAGTGATTAGGTATACTGATGGAACTTATTTGGTAATACTATGTCAACGGAATGTGAAGTGAGCTCAGGGGCTTATTTTCTATTTGGACTCTCATTTCCTGGGAGAGCGATTTAATTTTGAAACTGATAATCCACTTTCGTAACCTGACTCATCTCGTTAAATATTAATGATTAAAATTCATGTTATTGTGTGTTTACCTAATAATTGTGTATTATACAAAGCTTAATTTTAGAATGAGGTAAACAGAATTTATGGCTTTTAGGTACGCTAAAGGGAACATAGTGTTTTTTATCTGTTAGTATACAAAATTTTATAGATCTATATCAATAATATTACCACAGGATACATAATATATCATAGTATTTACAGTTTTATTGTTTTTATTATAACAAAATTCATATTTTATTCGTAGATAAATATTATTTCCAATAATTGACCTATCTTCAGCTACGAGATATTATATAGCGTAATTTTTATTGTAACGTAGAAATTGCGTTTAATAGTACATACAAATTATATAACTTCTTGATAACAAAAGTTTTCTAACTTTTATTTAATATTTTTGTGTGCTCTGTTCTTTAAAAGCTATACAATATGATTAGTTCTTGTGTTTTCGTTTAAAATTACATTTATCGAAATTTTGTATTTAAAAAATCAATTTAAATACCATGAATAATTTGAGAAACTGTAAAATAATAACTAGCATGTATTGATCGGTTGTTGAAAAAACTGATAAGAGTCTAGCCAAGCTAAATCAATACGATTCGTTTATTGAATTGATAACTATCTACTTCTTTATTATCTAGTAAATATTAATAAGCAACTTCCACTGCTATATTATCTAAAATAATAATATATCATTGCGATATTGATAAATAAAAAGTAAATCGGTGTATGAAATTTAGAATTCAGCTAAAGTAAATGAATTTTACATTCTTACTTAGATCTAAAACAATGGCTGTGAATATTTTTCAAATAAAAATAAAAATATTTTAAAATAAATAATAGCTATATGTTTTGAAATAAACTTAGGTTTAAAAACTAGACAATCAATAAGGATTTCAATTTAGCCTTTATAAACGGAAAATACAAGTATTCAGTAGTAAGGGACGCTTTATTTCTGATGATTAATGTGAAAGGAAGGAAATGGCAAAGTGAATAGAAAGGAATTAATCACTTTTCATTCAACTTTGAATAAATAATAATGACTATCACTTGTGGAAATTGTATAGGAAACAGCTTTTGCGAGGAATGTGATATAAAGGTTTTAATAGCTAGTATAGCTATGATTATTTTATAGTTCAAATAAAACTTAAAAATGATGGGTAATTTTTTTTAAACTATTAGTTCCTACTTTTCAGTATCTATTTGCAATGTTATAATAACTATTTAGTAAGCTGGAGGTTATAAGACATTTTAATTGTAATTATGACAAACCAATAATACTACTTAGTAGCAAGCGAACAATAAACATCGCACGAATAAAAACATTATTTCGTTTCGTCTAATTACTTACCGTGTTACAAATCATCACAAAGGTAACTAGATCAACGTTGATGTCCTACTCTAAGTAATTAGTAAAGTGGTAGGTATTCGCTCTGAAATGGGTTTTGTTAGGATTTACCAGGAAAACAATTGTAAAAAGCATTGTCAAGACAAACAAATGCTGTAGTTTGAACTTTGAGTATAATATAATATCAAAGTATTACCTGTATCATTCCTACCATAGCAAATATAGATGTAATTTTGTAGAAATTGCATGAAATGCGTTGCCTCTAAGCGGCTTAACTTTCTTGAAGTGCTAAAGAGGTGTTAGCACTTTTTATATGGATAGTACACCGTTCGTTCTCTTTATATTCTCTTTAAAATGACTGTCATGCGCATTTAGAGGAGGTATTACAGACGTGACTACAACCGTTCGTCGATCGGACCGGTATAAAATACTCACAAAAGCTTCGTTGGTAACCAATTACTTTGAAACACCTTTTTCAGGAGTAGGTGCGTTTACGACGAATATAAGTAGGCTGTTTGTAAAACAAAGAGTTTTATCCTTCAATCAATTATACCTTAATCTAAGCTTTTATCGTTTTCTGGTACATTTTTACGTTGAATGTTTTTTAATAGCTAATAGAATTGTGTATAGGAGTTTGAGGGAAATATGTATATGTACTTATATCTATTTATTTTGCATGTGTATTTTTGATGCGGGATGTGTTCCAAAATATATAATATGGAAAATAATAATAATTACCATCTAAAGAGGCACTTCCTTGATTGTTGAATCAAGAGCTGAATACAGAAGGTAGTATTACTTGACAAGGCACGTTTTGTGACGAAATTCTTGACTCAGGGCAGTAGGTCTATGTTTTTATATTTTAAAATCTATATGCGTTTATTTTAAAAAGTATAAATATCGTAAAGCTAGTGAATAAAGAGATAATAATAATAATATAATATAGATTGACTCCGCTAAGACAAGCGAGTAAAGCTTGTAAGACAATCTAAAAGGTCCCTGTATAAGATATAATTTCGAGTAAATTCTGCAGCAAGACATCGTTGTCGCCAAGATGAGCGGACGATACACGTAATAATCCTATGGAGTTATCTGACGCTACCCGTAATAATCTAAAAGGTCCTTGAATGTAGCATTATTGAGAGTAGATCTAAGGGCATAGTATTGGCTCTGGTAAGACGAGCAGGTAGTGTGCGACCGAAGCTCGAGCCGCGGTTTCCGCTTTAACCACTTTTTGACAAATTGGGGGGGTCATTTTAATAATATCTACACGTTGTTTACATAAACAACAATGTTGATATACATATATATACATAAATGTTATATTTACAAGTTTTAAAAATCATCATACTATTCTTTTTTAGTCAATATTGAACAGAATGATTTAAGATTCAAAAACTTCCAGCTTCGGGCCTTGGCCGAGGGTTATAACAATAGCCGATGAATCGGCTGCGGCTTCAGCCGGATATGGACCTATAATCGGATTCACAATAAAAGTAATTTAATAATAACAATCCGGTGAATCAGTTTTATTTTGACGCTTGCTGCAAATCTATATATATATATATATATATAAATAAAACAAAGTCGGTTTGTTCGAATACTTATAACTAGAGAACGGTTGGGCCGGTATTTGATTTGTTGTATTTGTCTCCATCCCGAATAGCAGAATAACTATTAAAAACGTAAAAATTGACGAAAAAATATATATAAAAAAAAATACACGACAGCGATTGACTGTTAGGCGAGACGAAGTTTGACGGGTTAACTATAATTTATATACTGGAATGGGTGAGATTGAGGTCAACTACAAGCCTATCTGTGATAAAAAAAATCTATGGCATTTATATAATTTATACAAAGATTTCAGCGTGAAATATTATCATACCAAAAGTATTTCTTCAACGCGAAGTCGCGGTCATAACTAGTGTTATCCGAAGGTGGCCGAAACTAAGGATCCTGCCGTACATTACAATCAGCCTCTATTTATTCATGTAATCCCAAAAGGTCCAAGTATTTGGAATTATTCTGAGTTCATTTTATATTGGTTGATTACAATAATCAAATTTGATAGATCTGCCAGAGTAATCTACTGTTTTTTTTGTTGATTTTCTATAAATTACCTTTAAAAAATTAAAAAAATTCATCTATAAAAACCATAAAAAACTAAATACTTCATATCCGTGGCAAATATTTATAATTTCGTAGTGCCGTTTGTATCCTATAGTGGAGTTTGTGTTTGGTGTAATATAAAAGTGTACTATGTAGCATTGTTATGTGCTTCTCATATTGATTGAAATGGATAGACGAGCGGACGATGCCAGACTGCGAGTACCGGCTCCGGCACCTCAGGAACAAGGTATGTGTTGAATATTTTAAAAGCCATTTTGCCTTTGAAAAAATTACAAAAGTTTTTCACGTTTTTCTACGTGACATCATGGTGAGCTTTGTTTATGATATATAATATATATGTATCATATGATATATAATATATTTATTTAAGATATATCTCTATGTATATATAAAATTCTCGTGTCAAAATGTTAGTTACATTACTCCTCCGAAACGGCTTTACCGATTTTTACCAAATTTTATATGCATATTCAGTCTATCTATTTTTCATACCCCTAAGTGATAAAGGTTGTTTACCCTTAACATTTTGTTTTTTAATTTATGGACAAAAATTTTTGTTTTTATTTTTTTATAATGTGGCATTAAAAATATGTTATGTTGTGATATATAAATATGATATCATGATATCTTGTGTAAGCGCCCTGAGAACGGCGATCAGCTGCGCTATTGGACACGTTGGGCATGACTTATAAACGCAAAGTGGATACACCCATTAATGTATCTCTGTTCACCCTAAAAGGGATATATTGTAACTATATATTATTATTATTAAGTTAAAAAACTGTTCTCCAGACATTTGATTATCTATTAGTGAAGAGTTGCAAAGTACATCTACATTTATTTAGCTATTACAAAGAAAATACTCGTAATTAGTTCGAAGTATATTTTGCGTAAATACTAATTTAGTCTGAACTGTAAGTTTGTTACGTCTAAGTTTATACTTAATTCTGTACTTGTAATTCTGACTACAAACAAGTCAAAGCTTTGTTATCTACATATTATAGTAGAAAAGTTCTTTATAAATCTTATTTTGGGTTTCTATAGTAAAAAAATGTTAGATACAGCCTTTCATCAAAACATTATAACTCTGATTTTGTTATTTTGTTACAGAAGTTCTTTTATGAACACTTTGTAATGTTTCATAGAACCTATATCCTAAAATTGTATTTTCCATTTAGGGAAAAAACTATTAGTTATGTTACCAATTCAGAAACACGTTTCCCACTTGTGCAATCAACATGTTTGTGCAGTGTCGGCCCCGAAGGTTGTTTTTTAGTCTTTGTTAACCTTTCTGAGCATTGGCTGGTTAAAAGGGATAAACTTCACAAGGGGAACTTCACAAAAAACCGCACGGGAATACCTACGGTAAAGCAGCTTTAGACGACGACTTTTTTTTTATTAGGGGCTTTTAACATTGTCATATCAGCCCCATCGTAGCCTAATATATACAAATAAAGCTTTTCATACTTCACCTTTCATACGTTTTCAATAACATTTCGGCAATTGCTTTAGTGGGCACCGCCAAAATACTATGGAACACACCAACATCCAATCTATTTAATTTTAATTTACACGTAACATCTTTCCTTACATTGGCGTTCTAGATACACTCAATAAGGACATGCGGAACATCGTCGATAATTCCACACTCAGGACACATTGGAGACGGTATCTTTCTCACGAGATGAGCAAACTTTCCAGATGGAATATGTCCAGAACGCAATCTTTTCTTTTTTTCGGCGTGTCCTACGTTGATGTCCTGGGGAAAGACCTTCACAACAAAACCGGGCTTGGTGGGCGAACGCAGAGGGCGCTCAGCCAGTGAAATTTATGGGTTGGGCGGCTACGCAAGGGCACCCCTGTGGGTACGGACCTCGACTTGGACGGCTGGCCAGTTAAGAAACGAACCTAACGGTGATCTACCAGCGTTTCGGAAGCGACTACTTTGAGAAGAAACGCCGAAAGAAACTCAAGGCTGCGTCGGAGTGAAAAACGCAATCTATGTAGTAGAGACGACGCTAGAATTTATTAAATAAACTTGCACTTTTCACTATTTTAAAATCATAAAGCGACTAATAAAAATTGCTTTCTAACAATATACGCTCCATTGTTACTAATGTTATTTTGTTTACCTGTATGACTGTAATATAGGTGCGGAATACATACTCGTAATACTTGGTATGTAAAGGTTTACGAGTTTATCCCAGACCGTAATAAAGCTAGGTGGAAGATGAATACGCCTAAAGGTTTTACTGTTCATTGAAGTTAGGTCCGTTTTGGGTCGTAATATAAGAGTTATGAGACTAATTTCTGTATTCTAAGTTGACTTTGCAGTCTCGGTTTCGCATTAGACCTTAGAAACAATGTTGTTTTCTTGTCAAGGCTTTCATGAGTCCCTTTGATGTCCATTTCTTGTTTAGAATTTGCTTTGTGAGTGCGCGTGGTTTTAGTGCGGTACGTGACATGTCAAGGACTGTCTTGTTTTACATGAAATAAAGGTTCAAAGGTGGCTGTTTATCTCTATCGCCATAGGATATTATCTCGTTGCAGTACAAAGGTCTTGCGTATTTTTCTTAAAATTTAATAAAATGCCATTTATTTCTGCTATATTATAAGAACATACTTATTTAATCAGTAAAAAGGAACTTAAAAAAATCTATCATTGGACTAAAAATCTAGTATAACAATTTATACATAAATATTAAATTGTTCCACAAATAAAAGAATTCGAGAAGTTGATATGCCTTTTGAAGAAAATGATATTATATATAAAAGAAATGTTTCTAAGAAAAATAGGAAGTGCAGCGAAAATGTAATAATATTTGTAATGAATCGTGGTCTAAAGGTTAGATTCTTTGGATCGACCAGTACCAAACCACGTACTACGGCTCTATCGGAACCTTTTAATTAAAGTCTCGTAGGTTCAGGTAGCTGAGAGTAAGGACGATAAGTAATTGCGGCATAGGTAGTTTGTGTAGCCCTAAACCGTACATTTACTCCATACGTCGGAGTTAGTGTAATTTTATAGTCTACATATTATGGAATTATTAACCTTAACAATTTTTTCATATGGGAAACCATTCCTAATAAAGTTTTTGAATTGAACAATGCTCTATTTATTTTATATATACCTATTAATATATATGTGTACCTATATATATTGTGTTCGAACCTGTAATGAAATAAATAAATTCCACTGGGTATATATGTTCATAGGCTTTTCTTGGCTTCTTGTTATTTGCTTTGTTAGCAGCAAATGAAAAACATTTTCATTCCCTCTTTACAATCGGAGCACAATCTGGAATATATTTGTTCATCTGAAATGAAATATTTGAGAGCACTAGATGTCTATTCTTCGGAGAAAATAGATAGTTTTTTTTTTCAGCAGGACTAAATTCTTTTTGTCGGGGAAGGCCTTTACAATCTCATCGGGTGAAACTAAATGGCTGGAATTAATCTGTTTCACCACTTATAATGAATTGGATTGAATTGTCCTTTCTGAAAGATATCGTTAAGTTATGATCAACTTTTGCGAGGTAACGTTAATGAATTCCTCAAGTTATACGGTTTACGTGGCAAAGTTCCGCAGCATATTAGCTTTTGACTTTGTGTTCGTAAACTTATTGTTATTAGTAATATTACGAAATTATGCCTCGCCGATATAAACAATTATAATATCCCTTTAAGATAAGAATAGATATTAAAATTATGATTGATTATAAGTTAGCTCCATTATAAGCAAGCAGCTCAAAGCTAGCGTATTCGGCTTGCTTGCTCAAGTGCGACTTACACTAAACACGGGTGAATTTTCAAATAAACTTTCAATACCAAATTTCACTTTCTGATGATTGGAATATAAAAATACCCGCCTTAATAGGAATGAACATAGTAAAAATAAGCTGTTATAAAAATTTCATGTTTCTAAATTCAGTACTTAAGGTTTTACGATGATATATCTCTCAGGACAAGACCTTTTACATATATAGATAGATAATTGTCGTAAAATATTCGAGAAATTTACATTATATAAAATAAATTACACTTGTAGATAATTGAAATTCTCAGGGCTATCAAGAATTTCAAGGTACCTAGTTTCATATTATTTACAGTTAAATTATAAAATCATTTCTAGAAAACCTTTCTTTATTACTTGCCACAATACTGACACCCATTTCATTATGAATATAAATTGTTAAATTAGACGGTACATAGCTACTTATTATTCTAAGTACACGAACAGATCAAGAAACCGAGAAAATTAAAAGAAACAAAATTTTTGTCTTTACTTACAACGAAGAATAAAGTAAACTAATTTAGCTAGGAATTTTTAATTAAATGTTGTTTTTTTTAAATCTATTATTTACTTATTATAAGGCAAGCGGTTGAACCAACTGACAAGTGCCTGTATCCTGCTATTTCACTTTTTTAAAATTATATTCGTTTTGTGATTGCGATAGTATTTGTCCAAGCGATTTTTAAATTGGTTCACACTTAGAGCTGATATTACGTTTTCTGGGAGGTCATTCGACGCTCTGACAATCCTATTGCTTAGAAATTGTTTATGTGGCAACCCATCAACCATCAAACAACAATGTGTTTGATCGACTGGTACATAGCTTAAGCTGATGGCCTCTGAGATGGGTGCTGCTATTGAGTTGGAACATTTTTTCAAAACCTTTAATGTCATAAAGCCCATTTAATATCTTGTAGATTTACAATGATTCTTAAAACTTGGGGAGATTACGAGAGTTTATGTTATTTGCAGAAGTTATAATTTACTTAAAAAATTGTAAATTCCCACGGTGAGTTTTATAAAGTTGGGGTTGCCAGTAGATGCCTGTTAAGCGCACATTCTACAATGTCATCTGGAGAGGCCAATGTACTGACGCGGTCTGGCAATTGCATTGACGCTAAATATAGTTTCTTAACAATTCTTTATTCATATTTTAAATGAGTAAGAACTACATTAAAACTAAGCTATATTTTTCTTTTAATTTGTTTTTAAACTTAAAGCACGTTTCTTACGGACCTGTAGATGAAAACCATGCATATTATACATTCTCTTTGGAAAAAAGTAATTCTCAACTGGGACTCGAGCGAATAGGTACGTTAGCTCGTGTTTTCGTATGAATTTTAATTTAAGTCGTGATTCTCGACTTTCTTCATACTTATTCGTGAGATGCATTGCTAGTGTAACGTTGTATAAAGTATAATTCGAGTAAGCATTTTTATATGTAATCATAGATTTCAAATACGTTCCTCGAATAGTTTTATCATTTATGTACGTGTTTATATATAAAAATGTATTATTTGAACTAGTATTTTTTTACATTGGCTCGATAAAGTAAATATCATATATACTACGACTGAAGGTCTAGGTATATGAGTAACTGATTTATTCAAGCTGGTCCTGATACGCGAGAGGCTAAATTGAGTCACTATGAGGGTCTGTACACTTGTGTACTGTGGTCATGTTCCAGCTCGGACAATCGCACTTCCAATATAAAATATATCATTATTTATTTTACCTAAATACCAAATTTTATAGATAGAAAGGAATTATTGATCCGAGTGCTGTGCTTATGTTGATAGACTCTATTCAGAATAAGTTCCACTGTGTTTAATGGCAATGTTTTTCTAAATTATTTGCCGGATAAAAATCTGAAAATTGCAAAATGTATAATATATAAGTCAATTTAATACAAATATGATATGAAAGTCCTTTAATCGTAAAAAAAAACAATATAAAGCGCATACATATTTTATTATTATTTTAAAAAATCCAGAGTATTTCAGATCCTACTACGGAGTAAAACTTTCATTTACATTTTTATGAAGGGAAAGAGCTGGAATATTTTACATATTGCGGATTCTTTGGGCAAATTTTGCTCGGCGAATTTTAAGGATAATTCCTACTGACAATCTGGATTATCGCCTTACGGATACTAATAGGTAATATCATGAAATTGTTGATTTTTTTTTCTTCGTAGCTATTTAATTTATTAGTTTCCTAATTAATTATAAAACAAATACGTTATTTGTCAGATTGTTTTCTATACGTTTTTCATTTTGAATAGTACCCAATTATTTATTCCTATTGTTGTATTCTTATAGTTAAAACATTAAACTAATTTTAGTATTATTAAAAATATTGAAAAGTATATGTTGGTAACTTTTCTGTGATTAGTCGATATGTTTGTCACAAGTTATGGTTGTATATATGTATTTAAGTATGTATATCTCTGTCTAGTACATAATAGTACAAACGCTAGGTTATTTTGGGACTTTTTTTTGCTAACCCGGTGGAAGCTCAATATGGGCCTTCAGGGGCGGTGAGGGCTGGCCCCCGGTGTGTCGGACTCGCTTCTACTAACATCACCGGGGTGTTCCTCTTACCCGCGTGCTGGGGCTGGAGGCAAAGGAGAGCCAGCTTCCGAAGCACCCAGCGACGTCTAGGCTTCCTCAGGCCAAAACTCTGCGTTTTGGGAGGGGGTGTAGAGTGCCACACCCCGCTCTCCTCTAGTCATGGAGCGGCGTGAGGGAACACATCCCACATCGCTCACGCCCGGATTGGGCGACACACTCTCTCAAGTGCGCCAGGTTGATTTGGGGCTAAGTCAATGTGTGTAATTGTTAGTAAATATTATTATTATTATGTCTTGCAGCAATTATTATCAATAAATATAATAATCACAATTTTAAACACTTATTAAATTATGGAAAATGTGTTTAGAATCTTACTTATTTAGGTCACATTATATAAGCGTCATAATAAACACAGTGTGGGCTGCCGTTATGCTGGATTGAACCACGATCTGAAACGGCAACTGGTAAGCGCCGGATGTGATTAACAGTGGCGTGCTTACCTTAAAAGCATAAAAAGCATTACCTTATTAAACTTGGACATTTCATAAATATACTGACTTAAAATCTGGTTGTCGCCAGCATATTGGCCTCAGAAACTAAACAGGGCCATATTTCAAATCAATATATGTAGTTTTGGGATCTTCAGATCAAATAAATACAATATAAACTTTGAAAACTACTTTATTTCACTCTTTATAATAATTTTACTTCTTAACATTTTTTCTTATGTGTTGACATTACTGAGCGCTCGCCTCGAAACAAAAAGCCGCGTCGTGGTAGCGGTGGAGGGGATCACCTTCAGGGACATTCCTGTGCGGCCAGGAGTCCCTCAGGGCAGCTGTCTCTCGCCGTTGTTATACGCGCTGTACACCGATGACATTCCGCTGGTTGGTCAGGCGGAGCTCGCGTTGTACGCAGACGACACGGCATTTTATGCTTCAGCGTATAAAGCAAAAACTGCTGCTTCAAAACTGCAAAGACAACTCGATGCTCTTCCTGAATGGCTGGCGAAGTGGAGGTTGGCAGTCAACGTCGGGAAGACACAAGCTCTTGTCACCAGAGTGCGGACAAGAGTACCGCCGCCACTGACGCTCCAGGGACAGACTATTCCTTGGTTGGAAAGAGTCAAATACCTGGGTGTCACCATCGACCGAGACGTTACCTTCAAGAGGCACGCGGAGGGTGTGATCGCGAGGGCTAAAGTAACCAGGAGAATGCTGCAACCAGTGCTTAGCTCGAGGCTCCCACTTCGAACGAAGTTAGGGCTTTACAAGACCTACATTCGGTCGCGGCTCACGTACGCGGCCCCGGCATGGTATTCATACCTGTCCACATACATGAAGAAGCGGCTTTAAGCCCAACAGAACCTTTCTCTACGCGCGGTGTTGGGAGCGCCGTGGTACGTGAGCAACGCCACCATAGCCCGCGATTTAAAAATCGAAAGCAGCCTGGCTACTAGGATGTTCAAAAGAGCGGACTCGTCGGCGCACGTTCACCTCCAGAACATTGCGCCGCTCCACGCAAGACCTCCAGACGAAGGTGAACGCTACGAGATACAGAGAATTAGATTCATTAAAAAGGAAAAGCCTAAAGCCCGCGATCTAGTCCTTACCTAGACTGCGCCCGACCCGGAGAGGGCGCGCTGGAGAGTACTAGGCGGATGTGCGAACAGATCGCTCACCCTCATGATTCCGATCCCACGGAAGAAACACCCAGATGGACTCCGTAGATTTCCACCAAGAAGAACGCGCGAGCCACCTTCGCTCAGTGACCCGTCTGTCGTTGCAGACGGAGAAGAACCCTGCCGTCAGGAGGTCCGCCTCGACACGGCTTCCCGCTTCAGTCCCCCATTATACTTTGTAATTAGGCTAAGTTTTAAATTTAAATAAATTCCTCTGTTGTTGTGTTTTTATTTTATTTAAGGCTTAGGTTAGTTTTTGTACATACGTTAGTTAAGGTTTAATTAGGTACTAGTTGTATAAGAATTTGTAATATAGTCTTAAGTTTAGGTTTAAGTTAAATTGTAAATTTTTATGCAATAAATGGCACCACTCAGCTATCAGCAGATATCAGCGGATGGATGAAAGAATGAAGTATGAAAGGCAGTGGAATGGAGTGGTGCGAAATTCGTAAATTCGTAATTCGAAACAAAAAACTTTTATCCTCCCTCTCATTCTATCCTTCCTTCCTTTCACTCACATACGTTCCATTCTACACATTTACTACTTCATACAAAATAATATTTCACTATATAACATGCATCCTACATATATGTATTAAAAGTCCAAGTATAGCAGTCGCAAGCTTTTTTATACTTCTGCACGACAATGGTGATTAGCTGATTGATTAATAAAATTGTTATAAGCGTAAAACTTAACTATAATCTATGTAATGGTGATGCTACAACAAACATTTCGTTTTTCACATATACAAAAAACAATGGTATAAAACATATAAGCGCTCTTTATGTTTCTCGTGTTTTATAATAATTCTTACATTTCACAAACGACATAGATAGATATTTTATATGTATATGCAAGTCATTTGAGCACACTTTATCATTAAACTAACCAATACATAAGTGCTTTAAATTTTCGCGTTTTATACAAAATATAAGGCAATTTAGTATTCTTTTAATTTTAAGGTACTTTTAAAAGCTATTGAATTTTATTCTTGTATGTAATTAATTACTTTTTAGTGTTTAAAAGCGTTTTTTTTAATTCAAAGAGCGTTTCTAATTTGGACGACAAAAACTTTAACGGCTCTTTTTTTGAAGTAAAAATATAAATAGAAGATAATTATGTAAACATTTCCCAAGGTAATCATATATTTAGATATCAAAAGTTAAATTACTCATATCCATTATAATATATTCCATATGTATCGGAGATTATAAATTATACGTCACTGTTACAAGATATTATATTCAGAGTAATATTCGTTGCGCGACCCTTCCAATGATATATCACTCATATTTGCTACGCATGTCAAATAAATCATTTACGTTAACTTGTATCTGAGAAAAATGGTAAAAGATAAAAAGAAAAATGTACCAGTAACTTTCACTAGAGAATTAAATAATCTAGGCGCTGTTTAGTTACACACTGCTAACTTTACGAGTGAATGTTCAATGTGAAAAACGTCGAGAATTATTTCGCTTGTTTATAGCAGAAAAAATTTTGAATTGAACCACTATATTTTCCTGATATTACACGAATTATATTTTTTGAATAACAGGTAATAGTTTAATATTATATCTATTTTGTATATAAATATAATGTTTTATGTTTGTGTTTTATGTAATTAAAACAAACTTAAATAATTACTATATTATATAAACAATATATAAAATATGTTACAAACAACTCAATAATGCTTACATTTGCGTCGTGATATAAAGGGCAGATTTATATTTAAAAAAAAAGTTAAATAATGCATACAAAACGCGAAAGTTTAAAATGTGTTGATATTAAATAAGTCAATATATTTTCGGTGCTGTATATATTAAAAATGATTTTATAGTGCAGACTTATACATACCGCGTATGAATAGACTAGTTGTTGTACCCATAAAAGCCTTTAAAAGGAGCAATTACACCAAGACGTTATAACAATGCGCAGTTTATGAGATGTTCAGCTGGCTCATAAATTTGATAGGATATTTTATTGGCAACTAGTATTTATTACGACTTTATGTCTATTACTTAATTTATTTGATTTATGTATGCATTAGCAATTTATATCATTCCTTTAATACAGGGTTACAGGTAACTAACGAAAAACCTTTTAAGGGTGACATTGGTATATCAAGACTGACAACTTTTGTTTTACGACTTTTTCTAATTCAATCTTTTTTTTCCCAATCCAAAATATAAATAAATCGAATTTGCAGTTCTGATCTTCTTAACACTCTGAAAGGTGGCGCTATGTAACTGGGGCAGACGATTTCGTAGCATATGCTGACTGAACGTTTAACATAGAGCTAACGATTGTTAGAAATTTCCAATAAAATTAAAAAAAAATATATGTTAGGATGTGTTCAATTTTGCCAAAAGTCATAGAACAAAAGTTGTTAGTCTTGATGTACCTAAGTTACCTTTAAGAGGTTTGGCGTTAGCTACCAGTCATGTTGTATATGTGATAACCGGGTAAAATATTTAAAAGGTTGGTGTAGTGACTAAAATTAGTAGTGATTAAAATATTATTTAACTTAATTACTTAAATATAACTAAACAGGGAAGTTGTATTTTTTTAAATGTTGATAAATATCCGGCTCTGTGTTTTCATTGCTTTCATAATTTGATCGGTGTTTAATTCGAAAACGAAATTAATACAACTATGGCGTAGTATCTGAATTTCGCGTTCGGTACATATGATACAATCATGAAAATTTCTCGCCTTCTGACGGTGACCCGTTTTTGTAACGAGTTTTTAAATATATTTTTTTATAACGTTACCTAACATTTTATGTGCTTTTGTGTTGTGGGTGCGTTTATAAACATGAACTTCACATACATAAATACTAGGCTGAAATTTATAGATGCCACTCTAACTTTTCTTAGATTTTACTAAAACATTACAATTTATATTACTCAATGAATGTCTAAGGATTTAGTAAGTTTCGATTTTGTCAACATGGACTTCGCTTTGCGAATACTATGGCTATACTAAAGTTCTTATTATATATTCAGTTTTTTGTCAAAACGAATTTATTTTTTGAGAACTTTGCTAAGTAAAGTCGATATCTCGTCTATAAGTCTTAGCCGACTCAGAACGATTTGTGTCTCGGAGATCAAACTCGTTCCGCGTAGAGCAGAAATCGTAGGAACGACAACTCCGATAACGGAGTCGTCAAATTAGATTGTAGAACAAATTCTAAATCAATCAAATTAGTAAATTCTCGTATTATTATTATATTTTAGCTAGGTTGTGTATTTTTGTCAAACACAACTCGAGCTTAACTCGTAAGATTTGAAGATCTTACATAAGGCTTGTTTGCTTGATGAGTTTCCAAATGTTTTTATTATTTAATCATTTATTTTGTATTAATAGAAATAATTAAGCAACCGTTTGTCTTTAACATACTTCAATGTTTTCTTAGAAATTTTGGCAAAGCGGATGGAGTCACGTTACTATTGTTTCGATTCACTTTGTCTTATAATTGGATGTATTTGTATCCCGTACTTTTATTTCCATATTCATTATTATAAATGATAGTGTATTATTCAGTTGTTTTGTTATTCAAGGGTTGTCATTGTATTTAGTGAGTAAGCAACTTTATTGTACATAAATACCTTCAGTTGAAGAAATAAGATGAAAAACAAACCACTACGGTATCTCTACATATTTTTAAAGCTTTTCCAAAGTCAGGTCACATCAAATATAAATTATTTTCATTACGTCATTTCAAATCCATGTTACCAGTTCGTTTATTTACAGAATAAATAATCAAAATAGTCGTGTTTAATTCTTGAGTTTTAGGCGTTACACATGTAAGTCGCTTACCTTTTTTGTCACAGCTTTAGGTATATATTACATTTACAAAAGTAATCACATTCATATATTTAACGTATTCCGACGTCCTTATATAGATTACCACATGTTATAAACTTCTCATACGTTCTTTGATTTGTTTTTAGGTTTTATATTTGTCTGTTGATATGTTCGGGAATTTTCTTCTCATCCAATTGAATTATGTGTTGAATTTGGTATTTAATACAAATGTCCACGTTTAGGTGTTTCATTAAAAAAAGGATAGTCATATATTTTATATATGAACTCATGAGTCTACATTCCAAATTTTATAGCTATAGCGAAAAAATAATGAAACTCGTAAAAACCAACCCACGAGGCTGGATTTTCAAAGAAAGGATACATGTTTTATAGCCTTCTAGTGCAGGATCCATATACGAAGTTACTGATTTCTGATTTAATAGGATAGATTAAAAAATATATGTATATTAAATAGGTATCTTTCCTTTCTAATTAATAAACATCACAATTTTCATAGTTCTAACGTACAAAATAATTAAACTCGTGAAAATCATAGAGACCCATATTTCAAGTCCCGGAGATATAATTAAAAAAAAAAGTAATAAAATTAATATTATTTCTTTTCAAAGTGATATTTTAGTACTGAGTCTCGAATCTCAAATTTAATTGATAACGAAGTTACATATAGACTTCAACCTCCGGCGGAATGCCACGAGTGCGGGAACCCCGAGGACACGGCACAGCACACCCTTGAGGTGTGGCCAGCCTGGGCTGTGGAAAGGAAGGTCCTTCAGGACCACATTGGGGACGACCTCTCCCTGCCGGCGGTGGTGAAAGCCATGGTCGGTAGCGAAGAGGTATGGCTAGAAGTAGCATCCTTCTACGAAGTTTTGATGAAGCAGAAGGAGGCCGCCGAAAGGGTCAGAGAGCGAACATCTTCTCTGGCCACTCGGCGGCCAAGGCACCGTCGCCGGAGGGACGCGTTCACCCAGAGCGAGAGTGACATCCCCCGGTGACATTAGCCGGGTATTAGACTTGAGGGATTCTGCTGCCCGTATGAGAGGGAGGCGGTGCACGGTGTCCGGCGCGCCGCCTGAGAGAGAGGTTTTGGAGAGGTGGATTTTTACTCCCACCTCTCCCCCAGAGAGATAGCTTCAACAAGGTCTTTTGTTTCCTAGGCGTCTGGACGAATTTGGCTTCCCAGGCCCGGGTGGAGTAATCAGAGGGACACCCCGGGGGTTTTTAGTCAGTAAGAGTCTGACACACCGGGGTCGCTGCCCTCACAGAGTCCCTGATGGTCCTATGCAAGGTTTTCCCCCGGGATACCAAAAAAAAAGACTTCAACCTCGTATTTGACTCCCTTAGGGGTTAAAAATTTAAAAATCCGTTCTTATCTTTTATCTATCCCCCGAAACAAACTAACATGAAAATTTTAAGTCTGTACGTATTATAGTTTCCAAGATTTCGTGATGACGAAGTCGTCAGTCAGTGCCTTTCCCTCTTATACTCATATATAATATTATATTATGTTATAGATACATTGATAACAATTTATCGTCAACTATTGTCCACATGGAATATTTTATTTGTTTCACTATTTGAGTAAATTTACAATATAACTTTGTCGTCGGTAAAGAGACACAGATAAAATAATATTATGCGAGTATGATTGTCATAAAAAAGTAAACCTTACACTTCAGAAACAATTATATAATGTAAATTATTAATAAGAAATAATCCATAGGTACATCACATATATTACATGATAAATACGACTATATTCTTTTGTTTAATAAAACAATAATCAGTCAATATTATTTATGAATCGCGATGTAAAAAGCACGGAGGCCTGTAATATGGGAAATTATAAAATCAATACCTCCGTTACTCGTGGCCTCTTAAAATATTAATGAAATGGACAACGTTTAGAGTTTCACAGTATAAAAAAATATGAAGATTTACATATTTTTTAAATTTAATATAATTGTTACTGTATGTATTAATTATGCTTTATTGATATTAAGTTTATAGATAAAATTGATATATTGATTGATTTTTTTTAAATTTAATGATACAAGATTTATCCTCAACTATACCCAGTGGGAGGTGTAAATTAATCTGATAAAGGAGCACGTTACTTAATAGCTGGCTTTTAATAATAGAGAACAAATAAGGGCGCAATTATAAATTGTGCTCGTTAGAAACTTATCCGCTTACTACATTAAAAAGAACGTCATCTATTTTGAATATTTCTATATTGAGTCATGATTTTTTTTGTAAATTTTTTCAATATAGATATGTTCTTAAAATATCTACAACTTCACCCTGATAACATACCTAATCGTATGTTATCAGGGAAAAAATGTAACATATATAATGTATGTAATTTTTGATGTGAACTACAAATAAGGAAATTAAAAAACACAAATTAAACAGTATCTGTGTTTTAATAAATAAATAAATAAAAGATTGTCGGAAGTCTATTCTTACTGAATAGAATTTGTTTTATGACTCTGAAATAAATAGTGCTTTTTTATTAAAAACTTTGATTTTACGTTGTAATTTGAAAAGTGTTGATTATTTGCAGATGCTAATCAAAGCGTAATTAGTAAAAGGTAATTAGTAAAAGGTATTGCGGTGAAGACTTAGTAAATTGCATGTGATTGGAACTTTTCTAAACATCACTGAAAATAGTTCCGTATTCAGAACTCTTCGAAATAAAGTAAAGCCTACTTTACTATGGCATAAAATAAAAAAGAATTGTTGCATAATATGATACTGGAGATTTAATTAAAAACCATTTAAACCAAAATAAATAGGCAGAAAATAACCAACCCCTGGAGAAGGTGTTGGCCGCTGTGGGAATGATTTGCATATAAAGTGGGATAATTTGGGTCAGCGTGTACAAAGCGGTTTTGTGTTGCTCTCCTCATTTTATACCTTCGACAGCTTCTTTGCTAAGATATCTTGTTCCCTTTGATTATTTATGTACATAATTACATCTTGTTTATTTTTTGTTAGTTTTATTTTCGGTAAATGTATTTTTCATATAATCTTTACATTATTATTATATTAAATCTGATTTTTGAGTTCTAGAGCGATAGTTTTAAACTGCTTTACCAAAATAACTAGATTCCGATACGTGGTTTACCACGTATGTAAAATACATTCTAGAAACAGTGGCGATGTTTGCGGCAAAATTTCAGGTCCCGTCATTACGCCAATGGTAATGACAATTTTGTTTTAATTTTAATATATCGTTGATCAACATAGCATATCACGCTTGCTCGTGTTGGTATACTGAGATACTTTATCTGCACTGGTTTTTTTTTAATTCAACTATAAAATCTAAAACGGGCCAATGTGATAAGCTCAATGTTTTTTAAAATATCATCTAATAATACATATTACTACTACCATCATTTACTTAATACCTATGCATAAATAAAATGTATAAAACCAATATATACCTATGTATTAAAATAAGCTCAACCTCCCATACTCCAGATTAAGTATGCATTCTAGCAGTCCCTACGCAATGGCGGTAAAAATATACAACAATCTGCCCAAAAATATTAACACAAAACGTTTTATCAATACACAAATTGAAGCGGATGCTGATGGACAAATGTTACTACACTGTAGATGAGTGCCTAAATGATAAATTGTGAATCATACTGCGTGACTATAAAAAAAAAAAAAAAAACATATTGAAAAAGGGTTATGCTGCCTCACTAATATAAGTACTAATATTAATATTAAAGCCCTCTTGCCTATATAAATGCCATACCCAACAGGGTCCATAGTTTGTAACTAACAAAAAACAAAAACATCTCTGTATACACTTTGGAGTGCATTAAATAAATTAAATTTGCATTGAATTTAAATAATATTTTCTTCTTTATTAATTGTTCTAGAATAAAAAGAATTATGAGGTAATAATAATGAAGGCTAGCTAAGGAACCAATAATCGTGAGGAAACGCGAATGGTTGTAGGTTTGATTAACGGCACGTACTTCTGGGTTTTTTCAAGATTAAGTACGGACTTAGGCATCACATGCTCACTGGAGAAGTAAAACATCGTAAGGAAACTGTATTGTATGTAATAAAAATTGAATGTGTAAAGGCCTCGAGTACAGCGGTTAGTTGGGCTGGTGATCACCTTTGCACATGACATAAAAACGCGTAGTAAATAATATATAGTTTCTCTGCTCAGCCTAAAGGCATATAGCGTGAAGACATATTTATATAATTATATTTATGTGTATAAATAATAATGGTTATAAATATTCATACAGTCAAAGTCTGTTATAACGACATCGAATGGACTATGTACTAATATTTAGTCATAAAAATCGACAGTCGTAACAACCGGTGATGTTATCGAGATAAAAAGTCCTATTTTTTTGCCGGGACCTTTGCTATGGGGTAATATAACCGGTATGTTGTTATAAACGTTGTCCCCATAAACGGCTTTAGCTGTATTTAATATATTTCTTTATAGATATAGAAAAAAATATTAAAGATATTTTCAAAACATTATCAAAAGTCTTAAATATACTCACTCGATTGAACATTTCATGTCATATTTGGATGTAAAAACCTCATTCCGAAATGTCACACGCTACATTGGGCGATAGTTATTGGACCTTCTTTTTTATTTATGTACATAAAAATACATATTATCACGTTATATTTCTTTCAGGGTGAGCGAAGTGCTCAATGTAAGCACAGCAGTAAAGAATGTACCGACAAGGACGGAAATATTTATTCTTATGCTGTAACATTACTTGTAACCTTGATATTTTCAAGATTCTTATTTAAATAATGATACGTAGATTTACTCGCTATGTCGTAGTAAACTGCATAGTGTGGTATTCATAGCTAGGCAAAATGTAATCAGATTAATAAAAATGATTACGATTACATTTTACTTTTTTTACCATTAATATGACTGCATTTTACTCATCTATTGTTTAAACACTACAGAATCCCAGATTGCATACACATTTATGATTTCTTAATGTTAAAATGGATTTAATCATGATTACAGAACAAGAAAATTAAAATTACGACTATATTTTGTAATCGTTAATCAGATTACATTTTGCCCATCTATGGTAGTATTTAAATGCAAGTTATTCATTCGCTGTCTACCTTAAATAAAATTAGAGTTGCAAACGCTCTTTAAACTTTAAAATGCTAACACATATGAACGACTAATTCGTTGCTTCTACAAACCAATTGATCTATGAGTAGTAGTATTAAAAATCTACTTTAAAATTTACAATTCGATACTAAACTGCGATTAACTAGGTCCGATTTCGCATGTAAGAGTTTTAAAACGATTTTTATACCTAATATAAACATATTACGCATATACACCTTTCAGAATACATTAGCTAAGACAGAAAGATCGATTGTGTAATTTTGAAGATATAAACGAATACAGCGACAGTAATAGCTACTACAATTCATAGATACTGTTTGAAGAAGATATTGAAATAAGAAAAAATACAGAAACAAAATAATACGCAATATAGTGACGCTATATTCCTTTCGCGGTGAGCAGGCATATATTTGTGTCTGTATTTAGTTCATGCGTGCACGTCCTGCTCAACGTAACCAATAGCGCAGTTAATCGCTGCTTCATGGCACTTTCACATGTCATTTCTATTATATACTATACTAGCTTTTGCCCGCGGCTTCGCTCGCGTTAACAAGTATTATTATTAATTAGGTATAGTTTTTGCGGCTTTACTTTTGTTTAGCGTGTGTAAAAAATTAGGGCCTACAAAACTTCTTTATACACAGTATTCTTAATTAATCTGTCATTAGGCGCTAAAACTATCAAGCTATTAGGTGAACTTATACAAACTTTCATCCCCTATTTTATCCTCTTAGGGGTGAAATTTATCAAAATCCTTTCTTAGCGGATGCCTACGTCATAAAATCAACCTGCATGCCAAATTTCAGCACGATTGGTCCAGTGGCTTGGGCTGTGCGTTGATAGATCACTATGTCAGTCAGTCAGTCACCTTTGAGTTATATATATTTAGATGGGTTTCTTCACAATGTTTTCCTTCACCGATAAGCATGTGGTGTCTAAGCTCGTACTCAGTCTGGGAAAATCCAGAGATACTTACCGAGATTGGAACCTATGAAGGATCATAGGGATGTGTTGTCGCACATGAACACCTATTGCCTGTTCAGTAGGTCACTAGAAAAGAATGAAATATTGGATGACTGTATAAATATAAGAATTTGAAACTGGAATATAGAAATCTATCTAGAAGTGATCTTATTTAAATTATATTTAATGACCAAAATCCTCTCTGTTAAGAGGTAGGTAACTGTACGGCTTTGTTAACTAAACATTTAAATGTGACGTTAAAACTTGCTCAGTAATCGGATCGTGAACGGTAGCTTGAAAAGTAATTTAAATTAAATTCATAACTGTATTAAAATTGTATGATGATTAAAATGTGTTTCAGAGCTGATATATGATTCAGATGATGGTTCAGAATTGTGATATATCTTAGCAAATTAGTTGAATGCATTACCCAATTAATTGGCTATGCCAGTCACTGAATACGTTTAACAAAGACTAAACTTTACTTACGCTCAGTTTCAGAAATGTTTCCTAAATTTAAAAACACTTTTAATCTTCAATTGCATACAAATTTATGACTCATGATTGCTTAAAGGTGGTTAAAATTAAAGTTGCGTTTCTACATTGGGCATTTTTCTATTGATTTAATGAAATATGAACCATTTTTTGCAGGGATATTATTTATGTGGATGTGCTGACTTAGTGTATAAGGGACTGGATTTGACTAGCGGCAACACAAATAGTCGTCGATTTATACCGGTAAAGAGAAACATCGCGAAGAAACCCGCATGGCATCTGATATTAATGTCATGTGTAGGTGCCCTGAGAACGACAATCAGCTGCGCTACTGGTCACGTTGGGCACGGCATGTAAGCGCAAAGTGGATACAATGACTAATGTATCTCTGTTGCCCGGTTTAGTTATGAAGGTCTATACCAGCCATGAAAGTTCGAAAAAAATAAAATAAATAAATAACTAATGTATCTCTGCTCACCCTGTAATGGAAATAGCGTTATGAGTTATTATTATTACTGCTGGGACCACAGGATCTAAATTATAATTGACATGTTGGTTCTTAATATTCCTTTAAAAATTACTAATTTTTAGTCAGTTAAGCTTTTGCAGTTTTGCTTTTGCTTTTTTTTTTGTTCTATCCATTCAATGAACGGCCTAATTCGTCAATCGAATGGATATGTCAACTAGTTGGCTGTGACAGAGCCACGATAACATATAAAACCGCAAACTTGTAGCTAGCACCAATATTGTAGATGTGGACTGTTTAGATCGTAAATTGCCAATTTTCGTGCCTAATAGAGCAATCTGTTGAATCTTAAATATTCCATCTTATTTCTTGACTTGGATTTACAACAAGCCGTCAGTGAATAGATCAGATCGGCATTCATCATGGACAGCTAAAAATTAAAATGTTAATCGGTACAATCATTAAAGAATTAATTTTAAATAGCAGAATATTAATTATTCTTTTTTATTATGATTTTTTTTTTATTTATTAGTTCTAAATTACAAGAATAATAAATCACAATATAAAGACTGCGAAGCTCTATGCCAAGCTTATGAGCAGCCAGTGAGTTCGAGCAAACAATTTACAGTAACAGTAGTCTATATTTGTAAAATTGTTTGCTTTTTTTTTATTAATTCAGTAGAGTTAATAATCCAAATTAGAATAATATTGCTTAATTTTATTGAAGGGTTTAGGGGCGTGGAGACATACGACCTGCATGTCGCGAGGCAAACTATTAATTAATTTAGGTAATATGTAATTGTGTACACTCATGCCGTATATATTATTGTATTTCGGTAGTAGAAATGATGTTGATGTTGTGGTAGAAATCAATTACAGTTTACAATGATAGATATTATGAATTATAATAATTATTAGTTATTATTAACATGGATAGACGTGTCTAGACAGACGTTCAGTTTCAAAAATATATTTCAACTTTAAAACACTTTTTTATGGAGTTGATGATTCTAATGAATCATGAATGAATGAACGAATGTTTTCAACACTAGGTATTTAAAAGAGTATTTAATTTTAATAATCGTTTCGGAAACTGGATATATACACGATAACATAAAAGAAGCGAATGTTAGTATGGTACAAATTAGATTCCACTTTTATCGGTGTCACTAATGAATACATTTTTTTTTTAAATTACAGATAGACTTGCGTTTGACCTCAATATTACCCCATAAAAATTGATGATAAGGCCAATGATGGAGTGCGATCACCCAACAAAAACCGAATCAGTCGTCGTTTGAAAATTTTCATGTTATAAGATGCTGGAAAAACAAATGCAAGTAGGGACTTCCACACCTTGGCGGTTCGCAGCAAAAAAGAAGCGAACAGTCCCATGCGAGCTGTTGGCAATTAACAATTGGCTTATCTAGTCAAACTTGCAAAATAATTTAACCTTATAAGCTATTATTTGGAGAAATCGCAACACATAGATACTACTCTCCTGAATTTCTCATTTCAAACTTTGTAGGGCAGTGTGAGGTACACTTATTTGTATGCAAATTGAAACGCTGTTCAATATTAGGAGAGTCGATTAAATTTCCACGAAGCATATATAAATGGACGTTAGAAATTAGAACTGGCATTGTTGATTCAAGGTACGATTAATATTACTATGAAAACGATTCTCAATACAACTTTAAATCTAAATATATTTTTATTCTTGTATTTGAGCGTATTTAATGAATTTACTGATTTCTTTACTATTATAAAACCTTAATTTGGATATTTGTATTTTCCTCTGTACTTTCTTTTGGTGGATATTTTTTAACAAGAATGCATAGTAGAGGACGTATGTTAAAAATTCATTTTTTACCAGAACGACTGTAGCTCAGACATTTTTTATGAATAAAGCACACAGCCATCTTTGCTCTAAGTTCTTCATGAATATTATAAGACATCATCATCATCATCATCATCATCATTTCAGCACATGTAGTGTTGTAGTGCCATATAGTGACATTCCCAATATGACCACGGGGCCTAAATAAATAATATTCGATAAATGATAACAACAGTAGGAAACTACGAAATATATGCAATTGACACAATGTGATATTTTGAAAGCTTATGTCAATTTCATACATTCTACACTCTCTACTAAAGTTATCATTGGTATAATGTTATTTCATCTAAGGGCCTATTTCATCAGCGTAAATGACTGTCAACTACAACATTATAAAAAAGATATGAATTACAATTTTATTTAAACTGACCTGTTTACAGGTCTGTTACAGGAGTTAAGTTTATATAGTAAAATAAATCGTCACACTTTAGTTATTTTGCGGCTAGCGCAGGTGTATTGTTAGGTGTATCCACTTTTCGCTTATGTGTAGTGGCCAAAACTTTAATGTGTCGTTTATTAATTTCTTTACGTATTTATATGTACTTCTGAAGTTCAAAAGGACATTTACTGGAATTACTTCGTGTTAATTCTGCTTTCTAAACTGGTGGTAGTTTTACTTTCTTTTTTTTGACGATTCATGAGTGAAGGCTCAGGTATACCTTTTCTGGTTTTCCCCAAGAGCATTTACTAGAGTCTTGTGCATCGAACAAACTTCAATATCTGACAACTTTTCTAGTTCAACTCTTTATGAAAGCCATTTTAATGAAATTTACTGGGGATTCTCTATAATCATGCCTATTATCAATAGAAATATGAAATGATTTTCCATTTTGCAAACCACAGCGTCCGCACAAAGCCACTTTCATTTGTTCCATTAGAGAAGCGACACAAAACTTTAATTAAAAATGTTCACCTCGGAACCGGAGTGATAGTGTAAATATATATAAAGTTTTATAGAGACGGGAAGAAATGACAGTGAGCTTCGAGAATTCTCTTTTATTATAAAATGAGAACTTGATAGTACTTTTTAGATATCTATTGCCATAGCATATATATGGACTGAGATTTCATATGTTTTTTAATGGCACATTATAACGGCTTCAGTGCACCATTTTTTGGTAATCAGGTGGAGAATCCTACATTAGTCCCTGAAGGTGGCAATACCGGTGTTCAACACACCTACTGGTTAAAAATTCCCTCATCTCACTGCTAGCCGGGCCAGGGTATTTGTGATCCTTCTGCAACCTGGCGAGCAAGTAGCCTTTCTTAGGCTATATCTCTGAGAGTGGAGGTTGTAAATAGTTCACCCCTTGGAACTCTCTCTTCGGCGGTGTATATGATTCTTAAGCACCGACTCCATTTCACCCGAGCAGCAGATCTTATCAAATCTACTGCCAGGTAAATAAGTATCTAGGGCAGGCAAGTTAATTTAAAATCGAGAAAGCCTAACGATAATTACTAGAAATGGGAATTAGAGTGAAATAGCCAATGATTTAACTTTGATTAATGAAAATTATGCGGACCGAGACCGGGTTAGCACTGGCAATATTACGGGTGCGAATGAGATAAAAATTAATGGCGGGTACTATAATTTTCCCATATCTACGACGCACCTACATATATATATTTTTAAAAATTATATTATTGTTCTAAGTTCTGTTTATGTTTTGTTTGTAGTTGTGTGATGTCTGGTATTTGAACCAAATAAAAAAAAAAACTGTTATTTACATTTTAACAATTAATGAATTTTGGACGCCTAGTAAAAGATCCAATAATTTGGGAAGATTTACGTATTTGATATATGATTTTAGCAACTACATTATATAACTTTGTATGACACCTTTGTCAAACAGTGTGTTTGGCATATGTGAAGATATGCTTATCTTATCGATTCTTGTTTGTCAAACATGTTTAGACGTCTACGCAATTGTTAGGTGAACAAATGTTTGACAAATTATTTAATTATCTATCCAATACTACAAGGAGTCGATTGGATTCGTGACTGTTGTCGTTGGTTTAATTTTTTCTAGCCTAAAGTCTTACTAATAGTCTTATCATTAAACTATTACTAGGACTTCAAACTAGAAAAATATAGGTCATTAATTCATGTATATGAAAATAGGAGTAGTCATCAAAATGAATTTCTATAAGTAAAATAGATTTAGTGTAAACAATGGGTGACCATTTGAAGATTGTATCAATAGCATCCTAAATAACAACATCTATAATACTAAGGGTAGTAGCCATCTATTTGCTTTGAATTCCCTGATGTATTTATTCAGAGGCTGTATTCGCTCTCGAGCTGCAAGCTTGAAACCCTGAATCATACAGACACTCCTATATGAATAATACAAAGCAACAAAATCAATGGTCGTATTATAATTTATCGAACAAGCCTTACGTTTTTACGTAAACTCACTTCTGTGACGTGGGATTTTTTTGAACAAGAATTTTTTTGTGTATAATTATTGTTTATTACTGGATACGAATGCGGATGTGGTAAATCATTTCAGATATCAGATAGTTTCGGTTACAGATAATCATTACATTTTTAGTTAGACAATAAAGAAATAAGCTTCTAAATATATTGGGTGTGCTTCGGAAGAACTTCGTCAGGAAAACTTTATATTTTCTACAGGAGAAATTTTTCTTAATACTTTAAAAGAATTTATGATATATTTTTATATTTTTGTAGACTTACACATATCAATTGAATATTTTAGTAATTTTGAAAGGATTAAGTAGTTTAATAGTTAAATAGTGATTACAGTGATAAAATTAATGTCAAGATTTTGTCGCTGATTTTTCAAAACATATATCAGTCAAAATGTTAATTTACTTGTTGTTCGACTTTTCTTAATACGTTAGAGTTGTCTGTATTTCCGATTCGAGTCCAAAAAGCTTGGTCAAACAAAATCAATTACGGTAAAAAAAAACTTCGTTAACTACGCAGAATTTGCAGGGTTAATGTTTTTATAAGGAAAAGAAAATCTAGTAAGAACTCGTGTTTCCACATTAGTGGGTAATTCGTTTGGTTATCTCCTTACTTTTCCTCGTTTATCTGATTCCAAATTCTCTCTTAATTATACTTAATTACGACAAATTTGTGGATTTGTCAAAATCTATAGATGTGTAGTAATTACGTTTGGCGAATATTTATTAAGATTTTATTGTTGTTCTCAGATTACACCTTACCGAGCTTTACGAGCATTGCGTTCAGTTGCCTAAGTAAAAGAAATATTAGGTCCTTACATATGAAATTGGCGTTTTTCGTACTGGCCACTTTAATCACAAATTTCTACTCTTTGGTAAGGAATTTCAAATTCAAATTTGTATAGCTATAGACTCATGTATTTGTGCTTCGATGATCATCATTCATTTGTTTTTTCTTCTGTTTTTTTCTGTTTGCGTCACTCATTTTACAAAATGGAAAACTTAAAATATCGCATTATTTACGAGTACGAGTTCCGCCGTGGCACTAGTGCTGCGGAAACAACTCGAAGGGTGAATGATGTGTATGGCGGTCGTGTTGCAAAAGAAAACACAGTTCGTTTTTGGTTCCAACGTTTTCGTTCTGGAAATTTCGACCTGCAGAACAAGCCCCGTGGACGGCCTGAGACTCAAGTTGATAATGAAGAGTTGAAGACTATTGTGGAAGCGGATCCATCGCAAACCACGTCCGAGTTAGCTGCAGGCTGCGATGTTAGTGATAAAACTGTTTTAATTCACTTGAAGCAAATTGGGAAGATTAAAAAGCTTGAAAGGTGGGTACCTCACGAATTGACTGAAGCAAACCGGCAAACGCGCGTCGACTGCTGCGTTACATTACTAAACCGGCACAATAATGAAGGTATTTTAAACCGAATCATTACCTGTGATGAACAATGGGTTCTTTACGATAATCGGAAGCGCTCAGCGCAATGGTTGGATCCTGGCCAGCCAGCCAAATCCTGCCCCAAGCGAAAATTAACCCCAAAAAAGTTACTTGTAAGCGTTTGGTGGACTAGTGCCGGTATTGTTCATTACAGTTTTCTCGAATCTGGCCAGACTATTACGGCTGATGTCTATTGTCAGCAATTGCAAACCATGATGGAAAAGCTAGCGGCTAAACAACCTAGGCTGGTCAATCGCTCCACGCCACTGCTGCTTCACGACAACGCTAGACCACACACTGCGCAACAGACGGCTACTAAATTAGAAGAGCTTCAATTGGAAAGTCTAAGACATCCTCCGTACTCCCCGGACCTTGCTCAAACAGATTACCATTTTTTTCGAAATTTGGATAACTTCTTGCAAGGGAAAAAATTCAACTCCGATGGGGCAGTCCAAATCGCCTTCAAAGATTTTATTGATTCCCGTCCGACTGGTTTTTTTAGTAAAGGGATCAATAAACTACCTATGAGATGGCAAAAGTGCATAGAAAATAATGGTTCATACTTTGATTAATTAAATATATTATATTAAAAAATATTCGACTTTTTGTTCCTCCCATACAAAACGCCAATTTCATATGTAAGGACCTAATATAATAATGAAAGTTGGAAATGAACTTTTTAAGAGGTTTTCCATTATAATCTATAACTGGAGATAATAAAAAACCCTGCTCAATATATTGACATAATTTATTATTAATGTTTCATGTTAATATAATCGCAAACACATATTTCACTGAGTTGGATATTTGATATTAAGAAAATTATTTGCAATTTTCTTTATAGCGTGGGTTTTTCTTTTATTTTGGTATCTATAAAAACTGTATCCCGTTTTTGTATATTCACTTATTGGTATTGTATTTCTAGTGATAATTTAGTTAACATGATTCACTTTTTCTAAAATCGACTAAATTGTTGCGTATAAGACGAAAAATTGTAGTTTAAAATACGTAAATTGAGTAGACAAAGAGTGTTATATAGAAGACAAGCCGTACATTAGAAATTATAATATTTTTAAGTGCTTCCCGACCCGTAACCCGACATATAAATAATGTACACATTTATATACATCAAAATGTTGTAGTGTGTATGCAATATCTGCTAGTAAATTGACTTTTGATGTAATAGAAATGTTATCACATTAAAGGCGGGAGTTGAAGTATTATGATTTATCTCAACTGTAACTTAAAGGCGGGAGTCGTAATAATATGATTTATCTTTCTGGTAGCTTTAAGAGCTTAAATTAACTTTTTTAAGTCTACATTTTTTATGATTACACAAAATATCGCCCGCTCTAGGACGAAAAACCAGGCGGGGCGGGCGCCGCGTTACCTAGCATACTTTCGTTAAAGTTACCGCACCTTTAATGTGTTAATATATTTTAATGCAACCAACATATACTAATTCTTTAGATTTTAAAGAGAGTATACATTAATTAAAAATATATATATGTTACTGTCGAACTTGATCTGGCTTTGCCCAGATGTGATTTATCAATATAGCAGTATATCCTACCTAAATAAAAAGTTTTAGGTTTCCAGCTTCAACAATAACGAAACTCCCATATAAACTTTCACTTCGCAATTTTCTCGCAGGGTTCGTTTAATTTGTCAGGATAAAAGTAACTTAATAGTCAATTAAGTTGTACCTATGTCAAATTTGATTAAAGTCTTTTCAGTCATTTAATTATAAAATACGTACAAAGAGACAGACAGACCAAAATGTTTAAATCAATAAGAAAGCTTATCTCGGCAGTATTTAAAAAAAAAAAACTAATGGAAGCCCCTTTAAAATTTGATTTTTGCGGTTAACGGCTTTGCGTCAATGGTTTACATATTGTATCCTTATTTCTCATTGTTATTTTATTTGATTTAAAAATTATGGGCCTCCAAAAGACGGACAGATAAGCAAAGTGTCGAAGCTCCCAATTTGACTCAAAAAGCTCGCTTCGCGCGGTCAATAAATAAATATTCGCACTACAAACTTCATATTTTTCAATTATACGAGCGGCTTTGTGCTAATAGTTCCTCAAAGTAAAACAACATCCGTGCCAGTTGCATTTATAATAATAAGAAAAACGGAAACTTGTCGGACTACAGGAAATTAAAAATGCACAATCTTTTTACTGAAATTCTTTACCATTACTATAAATAATGGATTTTTTTAATTTGCGTTTTATATATCTTTTACAATAAAATATTGAAGATAACTTTTGAATTCATGGACCCAAGTATAAGTAGAATATTGTTATATTTAAAATTTATATCAATTGTGTTCTAAATGGAATGCACATATACTAGCCTGACGTACAAGGTTAATAAGCCTTTACGTAATATGCGTATAGTCATTTTGCCAGTTTTTGTTTATATTGGTTACTTGACTACACAGCATTAGACACACAACACATTAGATGTACAGTGCAATTCAATCACGGCAAGAAACACGAGAGACCAATTACATTCATCGTCGTCGTGTCAGCCTAATTCACCACGACCGAGGGTTTCTGAGTATATGGTTAATTGATTGCACACGATCCTGAAATGAGACAAATCTAAGCGACTTACCGTAACAAGCTTTTACAAAGATTATTTGTTCCTTTTAAGAAACCAGAGTTTAGACTCTAGCTCTATCTGTAGCTGTAGGTACTGAAGATAAAAACCGCTTCCTTTCAAAGAATCCGTGCTGAAATTAGTCGTGTCTGTTTGTGTGGAGAAAGAGCGGCATTTAACTCGAGCTGCCGGAAGCCTACATCCGGCCTTGTCGCGTTGGCTCGTTCCACTTGGGACCGACGGTTGATGCCTCGCAAACCATTGAATGGGCGGACAAGTTGTCACGTAAGTCGTAACGCGAATGTAGTCCGTTTGAATACAGGCAAAATTGTGGTTATATGAAATACATTGCGATGAATAACAAAGATAATTTGTTTTATCTATTCTCCAGAGCCTGTTACGTTTCGTCTCGCAAACCAGTGAATGGGTGGACAAGTTGTCACGTAAGTCGTAACGCGAATGTAGTCCGTTTGAATACAGGCAAAATTTTGGTTATATGAAATACATTGGAATGAATAATAAAGATATTTTGTTTTATCTATTCTCCAGTGCCTGTTACGTTTCGTTATCTAACTTGTATGTTTTTGTAAGGCAATTGTATTATTGTAACACATGTACGTATTATATTACTTTCATAGTACAGTAATAATATTTGTTACGTGAAATAATGCGTAAGGGTACGTATTTGGGGTTTGAAATTAGATTTCATCAATTTGTTTTTGTAGTGTTTTTTAACTTTAAGCCTTTTATACATATAAAGTTATTAACATGTAAAAACAATACTAGCGATAGGCCTCTAATGAAGGCCTTCCTCCGTCGTCCTCTCCTAGCGGGGCAGCAAACATGATTGTCAGGGTTGGCTATCGCCTCCCGATCCCTCTCCGTCGTCTTCTTCACTTACACTGTTTCCTTGCGAAAAGTGACAACTGGCTGCATGCCCTGTCCCTGCCCACCATCGCGCTACAGGTCACCACTCAGCACCCTGGGGCGATGTACACCCTCAAGTGAGTTGTTGGGAGACCTTCTCTGACCACCGCTAGTAACATAATTATTTGTTCATTAATACACAATACGCTTTTTGCCCGTAATTAATTAATTAAACTAAATTAACAAAAAAGATCTATATCTAATAGTGAAAAAGGATAATATTATCAAGTGCGGATGCGACTCTTCAACATTGTACACGATCTCCTATTGTATGACTGTAGAATGACTCGAGGCACGGCAACTAACATCTGATAGTGATAACATATTTATTCAAATTTATATACAGGGCCTATAAAAGTATAGAATATGAATTATTTTTATCAGGTTCGGGATAATTTCGTCTAAGCTTGTTGTAAGGATCTGAATCCTTATGTTGTTGATATTGTAACTGTCCGTATAAAATGATTCGTATCTTTTTTTATTGTGGTCCGACAAGTATTGGAATTCGCTTACTCCATCTGTTTTTCCAGGACATACAAAATATACATTTTACAGGCTGATAAATTCATTAGAAACGTTAAAACTTTTCTATAAAAAAAAAAAAACATTTTTATTTTCAAAAAGTAAATAGTTTTATAATAATAAAATATCATTATAAAATTATTATCGTGTAACTTACATGTTGTGTTCTGCACTACTGTGTACACGATACTAAATTTGAAAATTACAAAGTCTTATTTGAGAATTAAGGATTATCAATTACTTCTTAAAATTGATCGTTTTTTTTTAAAGAAAAAATTAAAAAAAAAAACATAAACTGGATTTAATGCTATCATTAAATCCACTTTATATATTGTGTTCGAGTCTAAATCGTAATTGAAATGAGCCCAAAAACGATAAATCTACTGAATCAAGGAAGCTCTTTTTCAGAACCCATATTAAACCTCTTGCAACCTTGATGTATATCCTGTTGAATAAAAATATAATTATCAAGATCCATCTTCTCAGGACGGAGATATAAAGAAAAATCTATAAAATTTACTGTTGCTATTTCAAGGATTATAGTATTTATTCAGAAGACCTTCATTAGGATTGCACTAAATTAAAATCGTACCTGCTTTGTGATATATCCAATGGTTTGAATTTTTTTTTATCCAAATCGCCCGTAATTGTAATGTTAGTTATACATACAGTTGGATATAGAACCTCCTTTTTGAAGTCGTTTAATAATATATTACCAGAAGAAATATTCAATAGGATCACTGAAAATGAACTCATTTCTTTGTGTTACAACAGTTCAACAGTCTGAATGGACACTCAGTTGTAAACGGAGACGCTTCATTACGAATAATGTGTTACATATAAAAATCTATGTGGGCGGAGAGTGAGGTCA
This sequence comes from Automeris io, assembly GCA_036320925.1. Taxonomy (NCBI): domain Eukaryota; kingdom Metazoa; phylum Arthropoda; class Insecta; order Lepidoptera; family Saturniidae; genus Automeris; species Automeris io. Next base: position 4,220,616 of record JAUDJH010000024.1, read on the forward strand.
AGCGGAAGAGTGAAATGAATTGTGTCTCATTTCCTTTTACTATAGAATTAAGAAATACCTGGAAGGATAATCCAAAAACGTGTGGATAGCAGTGAAGCAACATAATTTTTAAGATTTTTTAAACTCAATAAGTTCTATGGAGTTTTTTCTACTCTGTAGCATTTCTTGATATAAATATGACACAGAAGTGGTATATTGTGATTAAAATCAGTCAATCACAATGCGGCAAATTCGCTACAGAACGCGGAAATTTCATGTTATTCCATTTAATAAAATATTTGTAGCTACACATGTGGCCCATGTATATCGAGGGGTGAAAGGCTATTTGGTTTAAATGACATTTTTTGCCGATATACTAATTTTTGGAATCGGTAAAAAACGCTGATTCCGAATATATATATTACTCTATCACCAAAAAAGTCGTTTAAACCAAATAGCCTTTCACCCCTCAATATGGTTTCTATTATTTACTAATTCTATGCATTTAAATACATTATTTCATAAATTAACCTTGTAAGCGGTTTTAATTTACAACTAATAACAATAATTATCAAATAAATGTCGCTTCGATGCTAATAAGAGTATTTTTCCACTTAAACAGCGTCGTGCCGCCGTCACTTTGCCGGTGGGACTCTGGCCTAAAAACCTTAGTTCTTTAAATATACATAGAGTCTGGTCACTTTAATAAAGCTCCTGAATTTCTAATGCACTTTATATTAGGAGCCTGTCCACCACGAAAGAGATATCTATGTGACGATAATACTATTTCTCAAATAATATAAGCAATTTGTTCAATCAAAATGATGAAGCCTTTTTTCAAAATTTTCATATACCGGGTTGATAATATTAAATTGTAGCAATTTATGTTTAGAATAGTCTATTTACACGCAAGAATTCCTATATAAATTTTATTACGGAGAAATAGATGTACGTGTAAGCGCAATTTTATGTTTACGTAATTTACAGACAGGAAATGTGCGGAAACAGCTTAAATAAATGAAACAAGCCGACAGCGTCGTCCTGTATGATGGCGCGAATGTTTGCAGTTATGTCAAAACGACTTGAGTGTGTCGCGTAAACATTGTACATGCGCCCTTTTGTAACAATTAAGTAATACTCATCCGCCACTATGGTAAATAAACTCTGTTGTGAATAAGCAATTAACCTTAATAAAGGAATCATTCACTGAAATTATAATTAGTGAGAAATGTTTTTAATGATTTGTACAAAAGTTAAGATCCTTTAAAAAATATCTACTGAAATGAAAAGGAAAGCTGTTTCTTAAAAAATTGTCTTTGTAATATTTTTATGAATTTTATAGCGAATGAAAAGGTTTTGTTTAGTATTACTAAGCGCTACTGAAAATATCAACAATTGAAAATTTTCTTGAGTGAATTATCAACAATATATTAAATGATATATATTTTTATATTGGCTCGACAAAGTGAATACAGTGCACCTGATGGAAAGCAAAGTGTAGTGCGAGAATGATAGCGTCTATCAAGGGACGAAAATACATTGATAGGCGCTGTTGTTAAGCCTGTCCACATATACTTTTTTTTTTTACACTGGCTCGACATAGTAACTACAGAGTGCCTGATGGTAAGTACAGTGTAGTCCAAAAACGAAATCGACTATCAAAGGATGAAAATCCATTGATAGTCAACATCGTCATGTCGGCCCACATATACCATGACAGAAGGCCGATAAGTATGCATATGTATAACTGAACGTACACAAGCTTATATAGTAACTCGACCGGTCGAAGTGAGTCATAATGACGGCCTTTGCACTTGTGTACTGTGGTCATGATGCAGTTCGGGCAATCCTTCTACTACCTGGTAGTTTTATCGTGGTAGGGCTATTGTCCGAACAGGGTCGTGACCATAGTACACTAGTGTAAAGACCGTCATAGTGAATCGCGTTGGCATGTCGCGTCTCGGGATCAGCTTGTGTATATCCGGTAACTCATATACCTCTCTTGGTATGACTAGGTACGACTGAAGGTCTCTACCTACAGTCGTGGTATGTGTGAGCCAACACGAATACGGAGGCTATTAACGGATTTTCATCCTTTTATGGTCGCTTTCGTTTTTGGACTACACTGTACTTACCATCAAGTGCACTGTACTCACTTTGTAGAGCTAGTGTAAAAAAATAATCTTTATTTATAAAATATTTTATGCTTTCGGTTGTGATTTTCAAATCCAAGCATTATAGTAGTCACTTAGATATCGCTTTTCTTTATCCACCGAGGTCGCTCTTTTTGGTATAAAATTTTATTATACGAGTGTAGCAATGAGCTGTTAAACTTGATCTAGTATAAAATTATATTTAAATTACATATACACGTACTTGTAATGCTGTTACAATATATATAAAAATCCCCATACTACAGTGAAATAATCTAGAAAATTATAAATAATCTTTAAATATTAAATTGTTGGGGTGTTGTTTAGAACAACATATCGAGGTGTGAAAGGCTATTGGGCTTAATACGTTCAAGCCGGCGTGTACCACCGGTGGCTCGCGCTTGATTGTGCCATCGGGCGGCGTGTACCACCGGTGGCCCGCGCTTGATTGTGCCATCGGGCGGCGTGTACCACTGGTGGCTCGCGCTAGGCTGCCTCATTAAGCGTCGTGTACTACCGGTGTTTCGCATTCGATTGTGCTATTAGACACTGATAATTTAACGTACATATATAAAAACGTTTATTTTGAATAATAGTTATATTTAATAACGTATTATAAATATAACTTTTCCATAACGTTGCTGGTTACGTTAACAAAATCTTCGTCTGAAGAGAAAGAAAGTATTCGTAATCTCGATGCGTTTCTCATGCCTCTATTTACACATTCATCAGAAGAATTACTTATTTCCATATTCATGTTATGGGCAAAATTAAAATTATATTTACAAGGTACAAATTAAAAAAATATATTTTCAACACCTTTTGTTATTTTTACCGGCATAGATCTCTGATCAGGATATAAAAACAACACGAATTACACAATTTGCAAAGTAAGCAGTCAATGTACTACTGAAGAAACAAGAAGCGCGTGCAAGCCTGAACACGCGAAATTAGCGCGCCGCCAGATGAAGCGCGACATAGATTTACGCACCGCCGGGTGGTGCATCAAATGAAAAAATGCACCGGCGGGAACGTGTTAAGCGATAGTTTTTGGTAATTTAGAAATGTATATATATATATATATATATATATATATATATATATATATAATTTCTGAATCGGTAAATAACGCTGATTCTGAAAATGTATATTACAAAATATCGCCAAAATGTCACAGTAAATAGGCTTTCACTCCTCGATATATAAAATTAATAAGTTTTAAATAATATTTTCTAGCAAATGTTGCTATAAAAGCATACTTTACAAACATAAGATTCGTAAATTATAATTTTATTTTTTTACTCTTGTAAGGTTAAGGCTAAACTGAAAAGAAAACCAAGCAAATATATAATGATAACGCTCGAGTCTCTGCATTTCATGTTTAGCAACGAATTTTAAATATTTCACTGTATATCGTAGCCTGATGATGAATCAGTTCCTAATCAGAAGGTGAAAGAAACGCTAGTAGATCACCTTAGGGTCTTTCCTTGGCTGGCTACCCGAGTATAGGTTCCTATCCATAGAAGTGCCCTTGCGTTGTCATCCGATCCATAACTCGCTGACTAAGCACCTTAATTACTCGCTTATTTCTTTTTAATGAAGACAAATATGCAGTTTAGACAACACTTGTATATCCCACATATATTATATTTTGATATATACACACACACATATATATATATAGTACTATATATATTATATATATGATATTATATTTTCACATATATCATATATAAACTATAAACTCTATATAACGACCCTCAAGGGACTGTGCATATTTTGAGGTTATAGAGAGTTGTCGTTAAATGGAGAGAAGAAAAATCATTATTAAAAAAAGGAAAAGTCTATTTCAGACTAGTGTTATTAATTAAATAAAAAACAATTCTTATTTGATCGCTATTGAGTATAGTCTGTTATTTTTGTCTGACGTCTTTCGCTGCCCCAGTGATTTTGTTGTATTTCAGTGCAAATAGAGCAATCCCAATTTGTAAATAAAAGAACAGATTTCTTAGAAAGTTTGGTATGTGTAATCCCGACAGGAGTTTATTAAGGGCTAGGATAATAAAGCGATAAAAAAACGTACACAGCTGCGCTATTTTTACTAATTTTGGCAACTTAAAAAGCATATTATTAAATTGCTGTCGTTACTGAGAGTGGGTGTAATGCTATATAGAGTGTATCATTATGTGGGAAACAAACTAAACCAACCAAAGCCGAGTAATATCGACACTTTATGGAGTTTGTCGTTAAATCGAGTGACGTTATATAGAGGTTACACTGTATTTGCAAAAACACACACATACAAACACACACGTATTTCTTATTGCTACAAGTGACTGTTATTCTATTTTCCTTGCCTTTGTAGTTTTTTAAATATTATTATTGTGTAATTGGCACAGCTTTAAAACTGTACCGTATGTAATACAATTGTAAGTGCTTTTCAATGATAGTGAATAAATAATATCCGAATGAAGTCTGTTAAGTAAACTAGATCGCATGTATGTCGCACAATGAGTCATGGAATTCTCTGGGATACCTGACACTTTCACTTGCCAGTTATATCCTGACCTTTACAGATTCTTGTTATGAACTCGGATAAGCGGTGAGCTTTTAAAAATCCAGTCAATTCACAGAACACCTACTCCTGAGTCACATGCGACGCAGTATAGTTCTAAGTATTTATAGGTACAGTTATGTGAAAACTTGAGAAGTGTCTTGCGTCATTCGCATCTGGTGTCAAGAGGTTATAAGACGGGCTTAGCAGAGAGCATTATGCATAATCCGTCTTATAAAACTTTGAAACTACATACATATATCACGTGTAATTTCATTCCGTGAGCCATGAACTTTAAAGACAATAAAATATATTTTATAGGAAAGGCGTAGAAGTAATAAACTGAAGCCATTAATGTGAATACTAATTTCGAAGTACCGCACCGTTTAAGAGGCTATAACTGTGAATCGTAACATCTTTAAGAACTGTAACACTTAAACGTACTACGTACTGTTGTGTAGGGTTGGATGAGCATGACATTCGTCCGTACATTTGATTTAATTATCCGTTCAGTTATTGATAATTTTACATAACGATGCTAGACTTTAGCATTAAAGCCCTTCTATGCCTAAATAATGAATTGATTTCGTAGCCAAATTAGTTACGTATTGAAGGGATCCTGAAGAAATTATGTAACAATTTATTAAATAGAACCACGTGCGCAGGTTTATGGATTCACAGATATACGGTGACTAACATTCTGGCTAGAACTAAAAAGTTTTCTAACTCTTGCCGTGTGGTTGGGCTGTGGAATGGTATACCGACGAGCGTGATCCCACCGTCCTACGATATGAGGTACTATAAGCATAGCGTGAAGAGATATTTTTGCAGGCTGGCATGATCGCTGCAACTGCCACTGGTTGTTTTCTTAACTGTTGATAGTCGTTGTCGTTTTTTTGGACTGCATCACGTTTATAGTCAGGTGTGATGTGGTTATTGCGGCAAGTTAGGATAAAAAACTATTAAAAATAATATTATAATACATTTTGGAGTAAGTAGAACCTTAAGGTTTCTCTATCTTCTATAGTGTGTCCATAACACTTAGTGTAATGTTTTTCCTATTTTTTGTATCTATATATATGGTGCAGCACGATAGGGCTGGCATGACTGCATGTGCAGTCAAAAGCCCTTTAAAATATTGATTAAAAAAAAAAATTTTTGGAGTAAGTAGAAACATATTATTAGATTTATTTACATGTATGTCAGGCTCAATGTACCACCCCTCCGTTGCCCTCGCCGGACTGGACGTAGGAGGGAAGACTACTCGAGGCACTTTCCCCCCTAACGGACTGACGCCTGGGCGATGCACTTGTGGGAGTGCGTCGCCCAACATCTTCAAGGCGAGAGTGGTGCGCGAAGTGTTCTCGCACACCGCTTCAAGACAATGAAGATGATCAAATGCTGGGCAGGGGCCTTCCATCAATAGGCCAGACGTCGCCGGGTGCTGAGAAAGCTGGCACAGCCTTGCCTTTGGGCCCAGCAGACGGGAGAAGGAACACCCCAACGATTTTAGTCGGTGCGACACACTGTGGGGCGGCCCTTACAGTCTCCTGACGCCCATAACGAGTATTCCAGGGGTTACAAAAAAAAACTCAATGTCACAACTAGTGGCCATTAGATTTTTCGTAACTAATAGAGTGCCATCCCTTCTCAATGCTTTCCTTTTTCGCCGAGCTTGTTTTGTCACGTGTAACAAAAAAAAAAAAACAAAGTTCTATTTCGACATTATGCCAGATTAAGATATAAAATATAACTTACCGTCATAAAACGTATTATTTAGATGATACTTGTTGCTGTGGCTGATACTGCCAACTAGTATATTAATCCCTGGGGCCACATTAATAATGTTCTGCGAAAAATGTTTAGTCGTTTTCTTGTATATGAAAATTTATTACGCGACCTACCATAGAAAATTGTGTCCCATTTTGAAATTACAATGTGACATAATTTGTGTTTTTTTTTAAATATGTAATATGTATTATTGCAATAAAAGTGGGTTGATTTGTAAAAATAGGAATATTTAATATTTACTTTTCAGTATCTTTTTTTTTTGTAACCCATAGAAATCTCTAAAGGACCTCAGGGGGCGGTGAGGGCCGTCCCCCCGGTGTGTCGGACTTGCACCGACTAAAACCCCCGCGGTGTTCCTCATACTCGTCTGCCGGGGCCAAGCATACATCATTGGCCACTTCCTCGGCACCCGGCGACGTTAGGCCTTAAGGTATGCCTCTCCCTGTTGCAAAAAGCAGGGGAGGGGTGGTGTAAATGGCCACCCACTCCTCGCTTGCCTACTTAATTTGGAGCAGTGTGCGGGAACACATTGCACACTGCTTTCGCCTGGATTATTGGACGGCGTACTCCCTCAAGTGCGCCGCTCAAGTCGTCATATCCTGTTGTTAGGGAGAAAAGCCACGGATGTAGGCCCTCCTCCGGTGTCCAGTTCTGCGTGGGCGGCGGATTGGGTTCTCGAGGGTGGCTATTGCCTCCCGATCTCACTCCGCCGCCTCTTTCACCTTCAGTGTGTCTTCACTAAATGCGAGGACCGCCCGCCATGCTCTGTCGCTGCCGACCATCGCGCGAACGAGCGCCGGCAGCGACAGATCTCCACCCACCACCCTGAACTTTTCAGTATCTAAGCGATATGCTGAATGATTTATGTAAATTAAAACCGATTTTACTTAACTTTTCTCTCCAGTAAATCTTGCTACGTACTTTATTTTTTGAAATTGAGCATTAATATTTTTATACAATATTTTCCGATCATTATTCAAAACAGGAAAAATATTACAATATTCAATCATTATTTGTGTAAATCATCATTAAAAAAATCTATATATTTCCACCTGTTCTTTTGATTAAATTATTTCAAGATGTTCAACATCAGTAACTTTCTAACAAGCTTTCCATAACTTTATCCCCTTGTTGTTCCATGGATCAAAGTTTCGCTTTTGTAATCTCTCTTGTTTTATTTACAGTGAAACAATTTCATTTAGTATTAATAAAACTTTCTTACTATTAATATCTAATAAATTGTTATTGAAAAGCTCCACAAACCCTGGTATCACTTTCACAAGATTAATTCCACTAACTCATTAGTAATAATAATAATAAACAATAATATATAATAATATAATATAATATTTAATATTTATTAACAATTACACTCATTGCCTGGTCCCAAATTAAGCTTGAGCTTACATACATATAATACACTATACATACTTAAATACATATATACTACCATGACTCGTGACAAACTTATCTGCACATCACAGAAAAGTTTCCCACTACCGGGACTCGAACCCAGGACCTTAGCATCGTAAGTAGGGTCACTACAAACTGCGCTATCAGGCCGTATATTGTCAAGCTATATCCCTTTCGGGGTAAGCAAAGATATTTTCGTAGCTGCATCCACTGTGCGCTTATATATTATGTCCAACGTGACCAGTAGCGCAGCTGATCGCCGTCCACAAGGCACTTCACGCAATTTGTCAATTATATTAAATAAAATTTGGTAAGTGAAACTTATAAAATACATACTCGTTACAAAATAATGTATTTTTTAAATAAAAATTATAAAGTAATTAATTATTGCGGATTAAAAGTTTTTTAAATTATTACAAACAGCTGAATTTTGGGAGTCGAAGCTGCTCGCGTCCGTAGGCTTTACTCTAGTTTCCCTACACGTGACTCCTGGGTGGTGCTAAGCGAGCAGCAGCGAGGTGGTAGGGCGTCGGTGCCCGTCTGGATCGCGACCACAGTACATGGGCGTAAAGCCCGTCATAGTGACCAGTTTCGACTTGTCGCGTTTCCGGATCAGCTTGTGTTTATCCAGTATCTCATATACCTAGAGACCTTCAGTCGTGGTATATGTGGTCTGACATGGCGATGTAGACTATCAATGGACTTTCATCCTTTGATAGTCGCTTTCGTTTTTGGACTACACTGTACTTACCATCAGGTACTCTGTAGTCACTATATCGAGCCAGTGTAAAAAAAAAAATTAAAGCACTCTAAGATATAGCATTAGAAATCTTGCGATATTAATATATTCTGTAACACTTGCGTATATTAAAATAATATAATATATGTTTAATGTAAAATACATATATTATGTGCAACTACCACATACAGTTATATACAGAACGGTAGATAGACGGTTTTCTCTAGAAACCTCATAACTCAAGATTGATATTTTTTTATAAATCGCTCTTCAACACGACTTTCTTGAGATTAGAAAATATTATCTGGTAATTTGAACTTGCACAACAACACAAAAGCAATTTCGTTTCAGGTTTTCTCTTAAATATGAATATCATCTGTTATTTTACTAGGTATATAAAAGTCGAACTCTGTACCCAAACCAAGATGTCGATGCTTTTTTTTGTTTTATTTCAAATTCGTAATACAAATATTAATATTTATAAAACATCATGGTACGATGATACAATTACCAATCTGAGGCCCTAACAACTCATATATAGTTCCAGATGCTCGCTAAAAAACAAGGTCGGACATTACTGTCGGCAAATCTCCCGAGTCCCATTCGCGGTAAATGCGCTCATTTGAAGTAAACATTTGATTCTATTGCCGACCTTCTTATTTACCTGAATCGAATGGACAAGGTATATACCTATCAGTAAAAACCTTTGATAAAGTAAAGGAAGAATTTAAACTGAAAAATAGTTAAATTAGAACAACGGTAGTAAAATTCGGGTTTAAAAAACACACAAAGTGTTAGTAATATCGCGCAAACATATTATTTTAAGAAGTGAATAAAAATATTATATCACTGATATATTTTGTAAAAAGCTCCTTTATAAATAAATTAATTAATTAAGTCAGACATTTTATTCGGCTATTCGAAAGTGCGTGTTTTTATCCCCATCTGTGTATAATAAATCACTTTATTTTTAGAGCTAAAAAACTTGACGTATTCAATAATTTTGGCTTCATCGGATGACTCATGACATTCCTATATTAACACACTAATACATTTAAATGAGGATCAATCCTAATTGATCCTCGTGTAAGCCGCTCTAATGACCACAGTGCGTGGCTAGATAGTGAGGTAAAAATCCAATTAGGATCGTGTTCTATAGTAATTAATTAGTGGTTTAACGTTAAGTCTTAATCTGTAGTACACTAATGGCACACTTTCACAAATGTCACAAAAAAAAAATGAAAATAGTAAATTAGTTTTAAGTGTTTACTTAAAATAATGAAACGACTTAAGGAAATTACATTTTGCTGCACTGTGTAACTTACTAACAGGATAATTGTACTAACTCGTAACAGGATTAAGATTCGGTGAATATAAACAGTTCATCCCAAGCTTGGCTTCCAGCCAGATCGTTTGGCGGTTCGTGGATGCCGCTATCTCATCGACCGTTGCGGCTTTAAGTTATTTTTCACGAGTCTCAGTTGACAACTGACCTTTGTATACCGGGGCGAGGTGACTCGCTTCTTGTTTCCTCATTTAAAAATCAATATACGGAGCTGTTTCATATTTTATAGTAAGTGAATTATTTTTTTTCAATTTTAGAGGCATGAATTGACAGGTTGGTGTTCCCGTTGAATTGTCATAACCATTGATTATAAAAACATTTAAGGCCATGAGCAATTTGTAGGTTGACCTAAATAAATACTCACAGAGGTCCCAGCCTTTGCCTTTGTCATTAAAATGTTGCAATGTTGGGATCATAAATTTTATTCATAATTGTTAGGTTTTTTAAGATAGTAACAACGTTTTTCTTACGTAATCTAATTTATATATCGAGGGGTGAAAGGCTATTTGGATTAATGGACATTTTTTTGTGATATATAATCGGTAAAAAACGCTGATTCCGAAAATAAATATATTAGTATATCACAAAAAAATGTCGCTTAAACCAAATAGACATTCACCCCTCGATATACATTTTTTAATAACCAAACGCTCAAAGGAAAAATATCAAAATAAAATATTTATGTAAACTTTGGTTTCAATAAGGTACTCAAGAATGTCTAGATTACGTAGATACCAACTACAAAAGGAATTTGTACCAAACTGATGTTATGAAGTTTCTATTGAAAATGTTGCTTTAGAGATATTGTATATTTTGTAATTACAATTTCCCAGCACGTATATATTACATAAATATAAAAGAATCACTTATTTGAGTTTCCTTTTATCGCGTATCTAGAAAAACAAGTGATTTATCTATCACATTATTTATCCCGTTTTGTTTACACTCTCTGCGTTCCGATATGTTTTATTTTCAGGACGGGGTTTTCACAAAATAAAGTTATAAAGATTTTTATTTATAATCATTACCAATATTTCTTATTCTGCAAAACTCAACTTTGTGTCTAAATATTAAAAGGTAAAACATAAGAGTCACGTGATTCAACTAAAACGTTACATACTAGCAATCAAAATATACATAAATAGATCTAAGAACTAATGTAGCCTATTTTGTACATCAAAAGATTTAAGCTGTCTCTCTATTTATTTTACATAGACTTTGATTACAATTGTACGGTTGGAATGGAAAAATATTAAAATTTATAATATTAAGCTTTGGTTTCACAATCAAATATAATCACGGGGTAATACGTTTTAACAATTCTAGATACTATTTGAAATAAAAATAAATACGTTTTGAATTGTACCTTTATTTTTGTTCATTCCAAATGTTCCTATCGTTAAATGTAATTGAATTTTAATTTAATTTAAGTAATATAATTTTGTTATTTAAAATAGAAAAGTAAGCTTTTGTTTCAACACTAAATAATTCAACATTCCCAACCTCATGGAATCGGCTAAAAAACATTTAACCTGTTCCATTAACACGGTCGTACCTATGTTTTTTTAATAACACATTCAACCCTGCGGCTTTTACATTCTTGTTTGCTTAGTAAAATATCGAGTTTCACATGCCTACTGTTTATTAACTACCCTAGTCCCAAATCCCCGGACGTTCGCTAGAATTGCTTTGTTTATTTGTATAGACTTTGCATAAGTTTTAAATACATACACTATATAAATAATAGGACCCATGTCAATAATACTTATTGTTTTGAGATCAATGAGATGGGCAAAATGTAATCGTAATTTTAATTTTCTGACTCTGAAATCATTATTAAATCCATTTAAAACATTAAGGAGTCATAACTGTGGATACAATCTGGGATTACTTAGTGTTTAAAACATAGATGAGCAAAATGCAGTCATATTAATGGTAAAAAACGTAAAATGGATTTTTTCCTGTGGGGTTATGTCAAATCACAAGTTTACGCTAATAAACCGACTTCCCTGGCACAATTAAAAGAAAATATCCGTCATGAAATGGCAGCCATCACGGAGACTACCTGCCGAGCTGTCATAGGCAATTTTAGTGCCCGACTAAATGAATGCCGAGAGCGCAACGGTTTACATTTGGACGATGTTATTTTTAAAAAATAAATTCCCAAACAGTGTACTTCAATATAAAATAAACATTTTTTCAATAAAGCTAAGACTTTTCTTTTAAAAAAAGATTTAAATGTGAATTTTCTTTTGAGACACCTTGTACATCTAAATATAAACTCTTTTTTGACTTTCAAGCATGGTATATTTATATAAACTATTAGTTTTTTATTTAAAGCTTTTTTTTATATATACTACACAAATTTCTAAAGAAAGTTAAAGTCTATTTATTTAAACTAGTGGTCGCACAGTGGGCGAAATTCGACCATAATAATTTAAATTATATTTTTGAACATTATTAGGGTTCTATTGTCACAATAATAAAAAATACAATATTAATCTATATTCAGTTTGACATAGACTTTAACCATAAACAAAAAATTATATATGCATGTGTGTGTCAAATGCACGGTAGTGTGTAATGTTTTTTTTATTGATTTTATGTATTTAATGTGCATTATTTTTAAAAAATATTAGTATTCTGCAATCCTTCTCTATATAAACTATAAGTGTGCCAAATTTAATATTCCTCCGTCCGCACCATTTTCGTAAAAAGTGGCATAAAGTTTTTGTTCACGTATTAGTATATAGATTTTTGCTTTAAATAATAATAAGCCTTAGTAGACCGTATGTGGGGTAGCATGTCGACGGCAAATGCCAATGGATTCTCGGCCCTCGGCTGTCTCTACCGTTGATAAATATACTTTTCATTAGCCATGATGTACTTACTTTTTTGGGCTAGTATAAAAAAATAAATCGAAAATAATTCATCTAAAGTATTAATTAAGTCAAAGCCACGGAAATTAAAATCATGTAATGGTCATAATTTTCTATAGGACTAAAATATTCAGTATACCTTTTATGCTAATGAATTAGAAGTTTGCGTTTTTGTTTTAATAACAAGCAATAAGTTGAAAAGGTCTAATCAAGCAGGCTTGACGTTATCACGTAGGTACTCAAGCTCTGAAAACGTATGCGTCTTGTCGACGCCTTGGATTTAGAAAGCTTTCAGAATATATATTATTACCTAGCTGCTTTATCCCTTGAGACGTAGATAGAAATAATGTATTACAACGAATATTATTCATGACATGCTTACAGTTTCGTTTAAATACACAATGTTATGCTCTTCCATATATTATTTGATATTTTTAGTAAGTGTATTTTTTTAACTTCATAGTCGGAATTTTTCTTGTAATTTTGCGATCTTCGGTATTTGATTTTGAATTTATGGTTTATATTAATATTGTATTTCTTAATTATATTTAGGAATTAACTTCATACTGATTACTTGAAAGAATTTAAAAATTACTTTTTGACGCAAAAAAAAAGATATTGAATTATTTTTATTTTTTAATTATTTATTACTATCAAGATATGAAATTCAGAGCAATACAAGACAATTCAACGTATTTATTACTTAGCATTTGAATTAGAAAACGAAAAGGTTCGTGGCCCGTTCTGCTACACCTATTTACATGATATTTAGTTAAAACATAGTATAAATTGATAGTAGACAAAATCATTATCATTACTACAAGTTGCAAAAGTTTAGTGGAGCAGTATGCAAGTATATTAATCCTCTCTCCCACCTCGAGGCTTAGAAGTGCTTTGATGAACTTTGAACACAGTTCTGCACTTTGTAACTGAACAATCCCCACTAGTGCAGTATTCAGAGGTTAATCATTTAACGGTTAGCATTTTAGTTACAGAAAACTTATATGATTATTTATATATTATAAATTATAATAGCTACATACTAAATGAACGAATTAAATAGAATTAAAAATAAAAACGTAAAGCTTACATGATACTTTTTAAATTGATTTTATCTGTTATTCGAAAGGTGTTTGGTCATTGATTCTCAAAGTGATCTTTTTGGTCCCCGAGGGATCGATGACGATATCCCAGAAGTCCACATGGGCGAAAAAATAAATTTTGAGCTCGATCTGATGGAATCAATGTACCACTATCCTGATCTCATTTAATTACTTTTATTTTCCTTTCCAGTAATGGAATTATTTACATATATTGATGATTATTGCTTAGTTTTTATCTGAAAACGTAATAAATAGATATATTAAACAAATTATTATTTATTTGCTTAATCGTGTTTATTTATGTTTAGCGATAACTTTAGCTTGTTTCTTTAGAAAGAAAAAGTTTGTTATTTTTTGTATTATTTATTAACCTTCCCGAATTCCCCGCTTTTCCATAAGTTAACCGTAATAAAGATGAAATATAATTCTTTTCCTAGTTTCTAATCTTTTGTTTTATTAAAGAGGGAAATTGGAACATATTTTAAAAAACTAATTTTTCTCCTTTTTGTATTGAAAGTATTAATTTGGGAATGTTTGAAGAAATTTTTATATAACAGAATAACAGAGAGTTTTCTGCAAGCTCCTGTAACGACAGAGCATAATGATAAGAGACATTGGTTAACACAACCTATAAATTATTATAGGAGTATTTAAGAAAGCCTCACTGTTATTAAAAAGTGAGGTTCTCTAGACCTTTCTCGTTACACACTTTAAAATTGCGGAATGTGCTCCCAGGTATATAGTATAGTATTTCTTCTGGATTATGACAGACTCTTTAAAATAGGAGTGAAAAAGTTCAGAGAAGCTGCGCAATTAAGACTCTTCTTGTGTTCCAGCTTAACATCAGGTGGGTTATTCGTTGCTAGACTTGTTATCAGATAACAAAAAAAAAATCCTTTAAATAATCAGTAAAGATTGAAAATCGTAAATTCGCTTAAACGAAATATATGTACAACAAAAACAAATGTAGTCTTTCTCCTAAGTAAATGAACCTACTAATAAATAGTTGCCTAAATATGGTATATGTTAAGACCTTGAGCAATATTTAAGCTTTATAAAGCAAACAGCTTCCCTTAGTGTAAAGTTTGCGTTAACGTTTATGAAAACAGAGTACTGAGGACTAAGTGTCACCTTTAAAAACATTTTTTTTTTCGAAATGTCGTTTCTTTGTCGACCGGGAAAGGCCTCCACAACAAAACCGGCCGGGACGTTTTTATACGTTATGTTGTATGAATATTTTTATTAATGAAACTACCAGGTAGTTTGACAAACATTACCTACATTCATTTTGACGTTTGAAAATATAAACAAAAAGTAAACTCAAAAAAGAGTCACACTTGCGCACTGGTTAATAAAACATTGTGATCTCTGTAGTTAAAACTTTAGGTAAAATATTGTTTTCAATTGATGAAATTATTTCAAAAGATCGACAAAGTGACTACCGTACACCTGATGGTAAGTACAGTGTCGTCCAAAAACGAAAGCGACAATCAAAGGATGAAAATCCATTAATAGTCTCCGTTATCATGTCGGCCCACATATATCACGACTAGAGGTCTCTACGAACTTTAAATCTAGATCTACAATAGGATTCTAGGATTTTGAATTGATAATTTCTTTTGTTTAAATTATATGTGAATAACACGTTTTTTTTTATAAAACTAGTACGTACACTTATACACTAGTAATATAGTACGTACACTTTTTTAAGCATTGCCGCACTTTATGGATTATTTTTGTATTCTTTGTTTATGAAATAAATCAGTAAGTATTCTTAATCGAATTGTATTTTGGTTTTTTGTTATAAGTAAGGTTTATTCCTTAGATTATTAATATGTATTATTGTCTATAGTATCTTTTTCTTTAAAATACTTATAATTTACTTTTTCGAATCCTGCATCACCATCCATAATAATTATGAAGAAAAAGTAAATATACTTATGCTTAAAAAAACTTATTTATAAAAAACTAGCTGTCCCGGCAGACCTTGTTCAGCCCTATTTCTCTAAAACAAAGTCACATTGTTTTTTTTAATGTTAATAGCTTTTCTTGTCGGCTGTTTTTTTTAAATTGTTTGAAGGAACCTGAGCATAATGCTATATGTATAAAAATTGACAAATATTGACATTAATATTTATACGTCACTCAATTGTTTTGCCTTCCCGGAACCCGTCCACTAACACGTGAACTTTATGATGTGGTATTAAAGTTCAAAATGACTTATAACGAATTTTTTGTATGAGAATATAGAAAAGTGTTGTTTTTAGACTTTTACAGACAATTTTTATAATTTTTCTCTCCGTAATAACCTTCCCCAGACTTCAACAAACACAACAAAAAAGAAATCAGCCAAATCGGTTCTGCCGTTCTCGAGTTTCGCGCTTATACACATTTAACGATTCATTTTTATATTATAGATAGATAAACAATATTTTTTTACAAAAGAAGATATACTACAATTTCTTTTAGATTAGGGTAAGATAATATCCTGACAAACACATACCTATGTATAAACAAAAATAATTGTTTCAATATTGCTTGCATAAATGAAAGCGAGGTGCGTGTATTAACAGCGAGAAAAACAAAACGAAATGCGCAATGAAATCCTTTTATGCAAATATTTATCATGAATAAATAAAATAATATTGTTGACAGGGTCGCTGCACAGTCCGTTAAATAATAAATGCAAAATGAATTCAGAATTCTTTAACGAATTTCGGAATCCACTTGTACCTCAACTGAAAATTCTTTTGATCATAAGAAGCTTTTTTGTAATATTTACTCAAAAAGAGTCCTTTTGTGATTTGCTAGACTATTAAATTTTTAATAAAATACATCATCTTGCTTTATTTTATTTAGAGTAGATATAGATTCGCTACAATAGCAGTTTTCCTTTTGTGTATGACGAAAAAATATTTTTATTTTAGAATTTTTTGGGTTGCTGCACCATTAAATTCTGATAATTTATCGTATTCGAGTTAAAAATCCTGATCTATAAGTAAAACAATATTGAACAAATTAGAATTATCGAGATCAGTGTACGCACGGCGTAAATATAGAGGGAAATAAAGCTTTATAATGTATTATAGTAAAGTTATTTTGAGTTTCCAGAGTCAAACTGTTAAAAAAAGGGTTTTATGGCAGTTTAAGAAGTCTATGATAGAGCAATAGAGCTTGCCCAATAGAGTTAATCCACATCGTGTAAAGGATATAGATTTCTCAAGCGATTCTGTATTGTATATGAAAGCCAATATAGTCCTTTTCAACAAAATTTAGTAATTGTATAAAGGTGTATCGTATTTCTTAAGAACCTTTAAAAAACGTGTTTAAAAATGATTGCGGCGAATTCAAACTCTTGTCTCTCGATAATCGTATTCGGTGTTTGGATTGATTTATACTGTTAGTGGTATGATGTAGTCATTACGTAAAGACAGCATAAAAAAATTACGATATTTGTATTCAGAAGCTAGGATAAAATATATACAAAAGACCATGCAACGTTTCTGAATAATAGTCAACTCTTAAAATTTCCAAACTTTACAGTTCTTGCTCGAACAAAATGAAAATTACTTGATCTCAGCGGTATTATAACATGAAACCTTGGAAATTGTATATAACGACAGTATAGACGCAGTTGGTATTACGAATTAATTATGCAGAAACCACAAAAGCCAGTTTATACTAGTACAGTTTGTTGAACAAACATAAAAAGTGGTAATTTCATTTTGTTAGAAGGCTTACTTTTATTATTTCAATTATAATAAATATACTGCGAGTATGAATACAGAACTTGAAAATATTCAAATTATTTTACATGCAAATATAGTAATAGCTGCCTATGTATTTACAGTGTATAATTATAATACACATCCAAAGATATTTATGAAACCTAATGTGTACTTTGGAAAGTGAAATATCCCTACCCTTAGCGTACGTGTATTGTCATTTTCCCCACGAGAAAAATATTGTCGTATTATTCAATGCCATTATATCGGCCTGTTACGCGGTTCTCAAAGATATCAATTCCTTTTCTTGTTTTGGCTTTTCGTGAGTTCAGTTGGATGATAGATAGGGGACAGGGAGACAGACGCTTCAAGAGTTTAAGGTTAAATTTTCTAACAATATTTTTTTTTACATAATTTATTACTTTATTTGTGGATTTTGTTATTAGAAATAGGTTAACGCTAGTTCTTAATCACACATCTAGAAAAGTAATGATGACCTATAACATTATTTGTGGATTTTGTTATTAGAAATAGGTTAACGCTAGGTCTTAATCACACATCTAGAAAAGTAATGATGACCTATAACAAGCGTGCTCGCTAAACAAATATCGATTCACCCATTGTTTGAAAACTCGGTTGTTTTTTACCGCTTGCTAAAAAAACAGTCTGTAGGAGGGAATTGCACTTTTTGGTAAAACGCTGTGCAAAAAAGGACGCGAATCACTTTGTATGTATAGTTGAAATATGAAAAAATATTGGCGTAATCCCTCACGGTGATTTATGAACCTATGTTAAAAAAGGGTGGCAATTCTAGTCGACAGTAGTTAAAACTGTAATCACCTGAGCATGACATCTGTATTTTTATTAAGAAGTCTCTTTTTTGTGATTTATGTTTATTAAATAAACGCTTTGATAAAAATTATAGTCAGTAAACGTAAATTAAAAATGGTCGTAAATTAAATATATAACTTTCACTTATGAATTTTGTTAATTATATGTATAATTTGTTATTATTTTTATAAGATGTATAAAAAAATGTGATGTATCCTATAAAATTTGTGACATTCGCTAAAGCAGGACACCAAGATCGCATTAAAAAAATTGTTGTTTTATTGTTACTATGAAGTAACAACACATCAACCATTTTTTTCTATGACATGATCCACATTACCGTTACTGACGGGCATAATACTGTCATGAACTTCTGTTACAGTGATATGTCACATGTCTGGACGCACCAAGAACGCACAATATGATATTTAAATAATTCTCTTTCATAAGTAAGTCAAAGTTATTATCATAGCTGTCACTTTTTGTTAAAATGTAATTTGCTATTTTCAAAGAGAAGAAAGCCAGTTGTTATGACCTAATAGCTATAGGCCTTTCTTTGTTTTTATATCTTACAGTTAATTCAATTATTCGTAGCGTATTGTGTTACATGTCTATAGGCATGATTATACTCGTGCTTTTGGTTAATTAACATTTTATGGTATAAAGGTAAATTCAAATCTTGAAGGAAATTACTTCGTCTTTTTTATAAGGAAGCATATTGAGGATAATTGCTCAATTTTCATAAAGATAGCTACAGGAATGTTATTACAAAATTATGTGCTTTAATTTATTCTGGTTTCTAATTTAACGCTTTTTGGAATATTTCAGTTTAATATCTATTTGTGCTAGTACATATTGCAATAATTTAGGTTATTATTTTTTAAATCTACTTGACATTTATTTTAATGATTTTTTTCTTATCTATAATATAGAAATTAATTAATAGTATGAAAGGGAAAGCCACTGACTGACTGACTTGGTCACCACGAAAATTTGGAAGCTATAATACGTAGAGACATATAGAGGGGTGAAAGGCTATTTGAGTTAAGCAACATTTTTTGGTGAAATATTTTCGGAATCAGCGTTTTTTACCGATTCCAAAAATATATATACTATTATATCACCAAAAATGTCGCTTAGACCAAATAACCTTTCACCCCTCGATATAATTTGACATGCAATTTTGTTTTGGTAGGTGAGAGTATGAAAACAATATCAACTCCTGTGCGAGTCAAATACGGGTATATTGTTTATATGTAATTTTGTTATCATCTAAGTTTGAGACGAGAGACTCCGTACTTGGATACCTCTTCGGTACTAAATAAAATTAGTTTTATTACTTTTTTGAAATATTACTCCTGGGGGTTGAAATAGCAGTAATTATGATTTTCACGAGTTTTTTTTATATTAGGACTAAGCTAATTGGAACGTGGACTAATAGTTACAAGGAAAAATATATGTCTAATGAATGTTTTTGAAAATCAACCCCTAAGAGGTGAAAGAGGGGGTTAGAGTTTGTAAAAATTAGATAATAATGAAATTACAACTATGGAACTTTGTATTTGAATACCGCATTACAAGTCTATAAACAGTATATTATTAGGTCCTTACATATGAAATTGGCGTTTTTCGTACTGGCCACTTTAATCACAAATTTCTCCTCTTTGGTAAGGAATTCCAAATTCAAATTTGTACAGCTATAGACTCATGTATTTGTGCTTCGATGATTGTCATTCATTTGTTTTTTTCTTCTGTTTTTTTCTGTTTGTGTCACTCATTTTACAAAATGAAAAACTTAAAATATCGCATTATTTACGAGTACGGCACTAGTGCTGCGGAAACAACTCGAAGGGTGAATGATGTGTATGGCGGTCGTGTTGCAAAAGAAAACACAGTTCGTTTTTGGTTCCAACCTTTTCGTTCTGGAAATTTCGACCTGCAGAACAAGCCCCGTGGACGGCCTGAGACTCAAGTTGATAATGAAGAGTTGAAGGCTATTGTGGAAGCGGATCCATCGCAAACCACGTCCGAGTTAGCTGCAGGCTGCGATGTTAGTGATAAAACTGTTTTAATTCACTTGAAGCAAATTGGGAAGATTAAAAAGCTTGAAAGGTGGGTACCTCACGAATTGACTGAAGCAAACCGGCAAACGCGCGTCGACTGCTGCGTTACATTACTAAACCGGCACAATAATGAAGGTATTTTAAACCGAATCATTACCTGTGATGAAAAATGGGTTCTTTACGATAATCGGAAGCGCTCAGCGCAATGGTTGGATCCTGGCCAGCCAGCCAAATCCTGCCCCAAGCGAAAATTAACCCCAAAAAAGTTACTTGTAAGCGTTTGGTGGACTAGTGCCGGTATTGTTCATTACAGTTTTCTCAAATCTGGCCAGACTATTACGGCTGATGTCTATTGTCACCAATTGCAAATCATGATGGAAAAGCTAGCGGTTAAACAACCTAGGCTGGTCAATCGCTCCACGCCACTGCTGCTTCACGACAACGCTAGACCACACACTGCGCAACAGACGGCTACTAAATTAGAAGAGCTTCAATTGGAAAGTCTAAGACATCCTCCGTACTCCCCGGACCTTGCTCCAACAGATTACCATTTTTTTCGAAATTTGGATAACTTCTTGCAAGGGAAAAAATTCAACTCCGATGGGGCAGTCCAAATCACCTTCAAAGATTTTATTGATTCCCGTCCGACTGGTTTTTTTTAGTAAAGGGATCAATGAACTACCTATGAGATGGCAAAAGTGCATAGAAAATAATGGTTCATACTTTGATTAATTAAATATATTATATTAAAAAATATTCGACTTTTTGTTCCTCCCATACAAAACGCCAATTTCATATGTAAGGACCTAATATTACTTTTTTGAAAATCCATACTCAGTATTTGAAAAATCTAGGGTTCTACGACTTTTACGAGCTTAGTTATTTTTTTTATTTTAAAAGCATGTAAATTAGAATATAATGTTATGATTACAAGACCAAGGGATCTGGACAAGTTTCTTCTTTTATCCTCTTCCTCCTCCCTTTTCTTGTACTTATAAACTAGTTACAGACTGGGTTTTACTAGATATTTATGTAGACACTAAAGGTGAGCGTAATATTTATCTTCGTGTAATATTGCTGAGTACACTATTAATCTCAAGAGATAGTAATGAAAATTCAAGGAATTTTTACATTAAGTATACATTTTGTGAAAAGCTGCGTTTCCAAGTTATTTTAACGAAAGTTTTGGAATATCTATCTAAGAAAAAAAGTAATCACAAAGAAAAATATGTAAAAGACAAATTGTGGTAGCTAATCTAATTATGATCCGTTTTGCACAAGGCAACTAGACTGTTTCGAAAAAATAGTTATCGTTTTATAAGTATTGTACTTAAAGCAAGTTCAAAAACAATTAAATATTGTGAAACATGTTAGCGAAAACTATTTTCTGAATAAAAGATTCAAATATAACATTAAATAACTAAGGCACAATCTATTGCACATTAAAAAGCATGAATATTCTAGATTCTTCAATTACTTTGTTCCACTTATGTGAGCATTAGCAAAAGTCCGTTTAAATTATAATAAATTAAGAAAGTTTGTTATGTACGTTCGGTGCCTTTTTAAGTGTAAAGTAAGCTGTAGATACATGAATAATTTAGCTGAAGTTGCTAACTTGCGGTTCCTGTACTTGCGTTAATACTGTATAACATAGCGGAAGGAAGGGGTACTAATTTCATAAGCTTAGTCCAGGTTTCAAAATATTTCAGCAAAATGTAATAATTTCCTGAAAGTTTCGTGAATTGGTTATTCTGTTATATTAAGTAGTTTAAGGTACAACTAAATTCTTAATAATAAAATAAATCTCATGAAAAAAAATTCTTCATCTAATCCATGAGCTTTTAGAATTGATAGAAAATATACTATAGCTACGCCTGTGACTCCGTTCGCGTGGATGTACGACTAGTATCCGTGGCTTGCGTCACGCTTTATATATACGTAGCTTCGTACTGTGTACAGTCGTAAAACCTAAGTCGAACCCTATTTTATATGATTCACAATGTAGACGTGAGCTCAACTAGTATTGGAACAAAGCAAATCTCCAAAACTGTCAATTTTTTAATTTTTATTTTGTTCATACGAAACATGTCACGGTTATATGTATATATATCATTGTCGAGTATCAATAGTACAAACGCAAGCTTAATTTTTTTAAATATTTACTAACAATTACACACATTGACCTAGTCCCAAATTAAGCTTGCGCTTGTACTATGAGTACTAAACAAAGCTATACTTATGTTTAAGTATTTAAATATATGAATGTATATATATATATATAATCACAGCTCGTGAGAAACTCACCCGCTCATTACAGAAAAGCTTACCACTCCCAGAATTCGAACCCAGGACCTTAGCATCGTAAGTAGGGTTGCTACAAACTGCGCTATCAGGCCGTCAAAAAATTTGGGACTAGGTCAATGTGTGTAATCGTTAGTATATTATTATTATACAAACTTTCAATCGTAATTGTATTACAGACCAAATTTAACATTAACTAAAGTTTTAGTTAAATGAAATATTACGTAATCCATATTTTAAAGTAATAAAAATAAATTTAAAAACCTTGGAACAATATCTTACTCGGTAACAGATATAAAGTGAGCTATGTTTCACATCCGTTAAGAAAATGAAAATATACATTCATTACTCCCAGGTAATGCAGAAAGATCAGTTCCCCTGTTAGAAATACTATTTTTTTAATGTAAAATTTTACGCTTACAACATACACATATTGCTTCGTCTGGCATAAAAGTATATTAATAGGGATTCCGCTTTGAATATGGGAACAAGTTTTAAGTGAACTCATTTTCGTGCCAAGTCCTGAATATTTTCACTATCCATTATTTAATATTTATACCATATTATATTGTTATTGACATCCTTTTTTATAATTGATCCATCATTTATGATTCATATTATCGAAGATTCAAGGATTTTCATAGTAGTCCCTATGTCGTCACGTAGATGCAATTTAAATATTATATTTTTACATTACATAACGGTAAAAAATAATTTTCACGTATGTTACTCTTTTGTTCAAAACTACGTTATACGTTAAACTAATTTATATAACTCTATAGATTATCAATTGTCAACATTTAGGTATTATTCATATAGTCATTTTAGTTTTTCTTTAAAAATTTATTCTATATATCGTTATTGACTTATTTCAAGAATTCAAAATAACAGCACATTTGAACAATACCAAACACCATAAAACTCCATCAACACCTAAATCTAATTAACCTTTTTAGGTGTCATATTACAAAGGTAGACTTAGATAAAATTCTTTAATGACTAAGTCATTTCAAACGAGTATAATAACCGAGTACTTAATCGGAAATTTAGATTGGTTACATTAAATCAACTAAACTCCGCTATCGATATTCAAATTGGTACAATGCGGATGAAACTGTAGTGAGATTTAAATTTAACTAAACCACGAAGTCTATTGGCTTTAAAAGCTGAAAACTCAATTAGTGGTGAAATTGGCCGCACGGCTACCGAACACGGGCTAGGTCAAGGATAGCGTTGCGTCTGTGTGGCACTCTCGTCATATTTATCGTTTTGTATGAACAAGTTTTAATGGCACTTCTAAAAGTTTGCGTTTGGCATACGTCATTATCCGTTTGGCTGACTTTCCTCAAGTTTTATAATAAATTCATTTATGTATAAAAAATAAAATATGAATCCCTTTAAACGGTTTTCTCTTAATTTATTCTTAATATTTATTTATTTAATATGTTTATATAAAAAAAGCAAGAAAAATAATGAGACAAATTTGCCTATGTAAATGCAAGACACTTTTAAGAATTGAAATCTAGAATTTCGCTCCAACCACAACATTGCACCGTCTCGAAACGATGTGCTTATTGCATATTATATTTTCACATATTCGCAAACACCCCACAGAGCGAGACGGGTGAATAAATTCAAGGGAAATTACATACACGTAAAATGCAATCGATGCGTTTTAAAAACGGCGATAGCTTGGGTTATATAATATATCTGAACTTAAAATACTATCGCATACAGTCACCAATGCAGGGATTACCATGTCGATTTTGCGAAAACTGTTTTTTTTTATATAATAATAAAATCTTAACAATCTTATGAAATCCATAACAAAATAACTTATAATCTAACCTTTTTTTTTTGCAGGACAAAATGTTATTGGTCGCGAAAGGCCTTTACAGTTTCACTGGGTGAGAAGCATTGAATCAAACCAACCAAAGGAGAAATTTCATATCTTCGGCTCTACACGATCAATTTATACTCAAACGTATTAATGATATCGAATGGAAAAATATGTTTTAAAATCTCTAGAGCCCTATGACTCATCAAATGAATCTCGGTTTCTGCCTGATGCCTACACAATATTCAATTACGATTTTGATTACAATGCATTTTATTATATTGTTATTTTATTTTATTATTATGAACAAGTTTCTGCTTGATATCATTCACACCTGATGGGTAATGATGATGTGGGTAATAATGAAGGGCACTCGCTTAACAAATACAGAATACACTCGTTGCTTGCAAACTCCCAAATTTTATGATACTGGAAAAGCTATAATGATGATGTCCTAGCCGGATTCGGCCACGGCGACTGTTTCAACGCCGATTAAGAAAATCAAGGCCCAGTTTTCGGAAACAGTCAATTGCGCAGGAGATATTTAAGTGCATAACTGGACGCGCAGCCAGAAAAGCACTCTCTCGTCCGAGCTCCCTCAGGCCCGATGGAATGGAGAACCAGTACGATCGGGAGGGAGCGGGATGCAGGTTTGGTGGGGTTTCCTTCTCTGAACAGCTGGTTGAATTGCGGTGTTAAAGAGATACCAAAACAAAAGCTAAAATAAAAGCTAAAAGCTATAATACTAGTATCATTATTATCATATATCATTAGTATGGTTATTATATTCATATCATATTCATTAAAAATTATAATTTATCTTTTCAAGGAACTTCTCCGTCGTGGGAGCAATTTGTGAGAGAGTCGTTAGTGCAGGCCGCGTGGCCTGTTGCACTCGTGGCGCCGCCTCGACGAGCTCTCACAGTGGACCATCAGTAAGTACCTTTTTTCTACTTATATGATTTACTAGGGTTGTGTATTAAAATAATCCTCAAATTTTGTCATTATGTCATAATCATTTTATTTGCCAATTACTAGTTATATCTATATATAGTAACCGAAATACCTTTTTCAAGATGCCTATCATTTCAGCAGGCTCTCTTCCATTATTAAATATCTGCATTGTTGTAGACTTCAGGTATTTCTATTGTGATGCTAATCTTATGGCTCTTCTTTACCAATTTTAAATACATAGACTTCAAAGAAACAAAGTTTTGGGTGTATAAAAGTGGTTCGTGTAAATAGACATACGATGCTTTCAGCTTCTTCCGAACTTGGACGGGTTGACATTAAACTCAATTTGAGTCAACTTTCTGTCAGATAAAAGCTGTTGTAAATATAAAAATAATATTACAAGATCTGAAAATAATATTGGATCATCAGAATGAAAAATAACAACGAAAGTACAAGATGCCTTTTGTGAAACTGGAATTATGAATTTTATATTTGAAACACACGCAAGTCACTCAAAAGGATGTATATAAAATTAAAAATAAAATGGTATAGCAATAGGTATACAAAGATGGCAATTTTTTAAATCCCGTAATGTTACCAATTTTAGACATCAGTATAACGTTAGAAACCATTCACTTTCTCGTTTCAGCTTAAATGCAACGAACCAGATATTAAAATAGTTTTTAAAAAATGTGATTTTATTAATTCTAAATTTGCTCCGGAAACTCGGACATCGATTTAGTTGAAACAAAAAAATTTATTTTCTTTATACGGTGATCCATTTTTTTTTTCAATTGGAAAATGAAGTTATTTTATTCAAAAGGACAAAATATATTATTTTAAAGGAAAACATACAGCAATATATAAACAATATAAAAAATAGACAAAAATAAACCACACCAACCAAAAAAAATATAAGCCAGCAAAGATTCCACAAAAAAAAATACAGAGCAAAAATCAAGCCATACAATAAAAGAATACGAACCAATTATATAAAAAAAGAAATACAGCAAAAATAAAATTCAAACTAACATTCTCTTTCTCACCGAATTTAAATATCTTACAATTGTTTTTCACAGTATATTTGGCCCAATAAGTTGTGTGTTTAAATAGACGTTTAGAAAATTACTGTACTAATTTCATATCGATTTGTTTTTAGAATCGAAAGCAAATAGTTAATTTAATAATGACCTGCAATTGGTGCTTGCTACATAATTTTTTAATTTGGGAATTCAAATAACTTAGTGTACTTCTTAACACGTATATTTTATTATACAAAAATATAACCAATGTTTATTTAATTTCGTACTTGAAAAGCTCTGGTTATATTATGAACAATGTCTATTTATTTACCAGAAATTTTCAACATTTTTTGCGACCTACATTTATGTTTGGGACCACTACAAAAAAGAGCTCGGGGCTGAATTATGCTTTACTTTGTATCTGGTTGACTGTTAATGGAACTTTGTTCAGAACGCCTGTTGGAGAAAGTCTGACGAAAACTTATTATAACTCAACACGATAACTACTATATCGAGGGGTGAAAGGCTATTTGGTCTTAGCGGCATTTTTGGGGATATAGTAATATATGTATTTTTGGAATCGGTTAAAAAACGCTGATTCTTAAAATATGTATATTACTATATCACCAAAAAATATCGCTTAAACCAAATAGCCTGTCACCCCTTGATATACTTTTTACTAAAGCTGGAATTATAGTGTTTTTTTTTTGTCTCTCTAATCGCTAAGACGCGAGAATAGGGCTCAAGTACGTTCAATGAACCAAATGTCTAAAAGCCTTTATTTAGTGGTATAATTAAAATGGTTAGCATGACGGTAGGGACCGTCCTTGGACTCTCATGCTTTAGCAGTCGCTGCCATCCTTGGACTTCACTATAGATACCATTATATGCGGTGTAATCACTTTACTATACTTTGCAAAAAAACAATGTCTCTATAGATATTCGTTAACATATTTATGTCCCAATTGCTTTTTCCGAAGGACTTTGTAGCGGATATGTGGAAATTCGAATTTTCTGTTCAGCCATTACTATCCATATTTGTACCGAACGTTGTTTGTTCAGATGGGCGAGGTCCAAGAGATAAAAAAACTGGCAAAATGCACATCGTATATAGCGAATGTTTTGTTTGCTTTTTTGAATAGTGCTTTCGTTTCAAACATTAACTAGAAAGTTTTTAAAACCCAAAAATACGAAAAATAGGTCCTGAACAAGCGTAAATAATGCTTTTCAAAATCTATTACATTTTAATAGTTTCTTTTCTTAAGAACAAATATTGTTAGCTTGGAAAAGTATTTTACTGCTTCAACGGAGAATAAAAGCAAACGCTTAAGGCACTAAGCCAGCTGATTTGTAGGTTTTAGTTACAATGTAAGGGTACCCCTATAGGTAAGAATCTTGGCTTGGGCAATCACCGTGAAATCTGTCTAATTTATTATCACTTCGGAAGAAATTATTTTGAGAAAAACGTTACGTTACGTTTACGTTGAAGTAAGACTGCTTATTTACGTGTCTGCATCGATGAACGACAGTCAACAATGGCAAAAAACTATTTAACATTTGAGGTTTTCAAGACAACATTTACAGTTTAACGGATGTTATAGCCATCTGAGTGATTACTTTTAACTGCAGCGAAGTAAAACTGGTTCTATAATGAAACATTTTTACAATATTGTTCTCTGGAAACAACGACAAAAGATGTAATATATATAGGGAGATGTATACGCGTACAATGTGACTTTTGCATAAAAACCCTATTCCGGTAACACGTGAGAGCTTTTGTGTCACCTTTTAAATAGGTTACGAGGGTGTGGATGTCTGTAGGGTACAGTACAGTGATTGGAATGTTTTGGCCCTTCGTACTTTAGCGAAAGCGATACTAGTCTTTGATACTTATATCATAAACAGCCCACAAATTATAAAGCTTGCGTTGCAAACTATAACCAATCATAAGCACAAGAGCTAAATGCGGTGTATATTTTACAAACAAGAATAAATTATCATATCAGACGAAAGACCTCCATTGCTGGAAAAGGTCTTCCCTTAATGTTTTTCAGGTCGACCAATCAGAAGCGTTTCTTTTTTTACACTGGCTCAACAGAGTGACAACAGTGCATCTGATGGTAAGTACAGTGTAGTACAAAAGGAAAGCGACCATCGAAGGATGAAAACTCATTGATAGTCTACGTCGTCATTTCAGCTGACATATACCACGACTGAAGGTCTCTAGGTATAGAAGTTTTTGGATATACACAAGCAGATCCCGAAACGCGACAGGCTAAAGCAAGTCACTATGATGGTCTTTACACTTGTGTACTATGGTCACTTCCCAGTTCGGGCAATCACCCTCCATAAAATCCAGCATCGTCCTGCCATCTATATTAGATCATCTGATGATGATGATGTCCTAGCCGGATTCGGCCACGGCGTCTGTTTCAACATCGATTAAGAAAATCGAGGTCCAGTTTTCGGAAACAGTCAATTGCGCATCGTCCGAGCTCCCTCAGGCCCGATGGAATGGAGAACCAGTACGATCGGAAGGGAGCGGGATGCACGTTTGGTCGAGTTTTCCTTCTCTGAACACCTGGTTGAATTGCGGTGTTAAAGATATACCTTAGTCGCCTTTTACGACACCTCAGCAAGAAGAGGGGCGTGCTATTCTATTCTGCTGGCGGCCACCACGGCATTAGATCATCTATCTACCATGTGACCGTCCATCACTGCGCTTGCCAGTACGTTACCTCTACTCGAGAATTTGCTATCCACTCTACGAGTTATGGGTATGAGTTTGCTAATCCGTTGGACTATACAAGAAAATATCATAACTCTAAGTAAGAAATTAATACGGTACTAATTAATTCTTTAAATACTTGTGTGGCATTGGCTTTGTATAGGCGAATCGACAAGATGACAGTTACAAGAAAATGTGTATGTAACTGTGTACCAATTTCTAGGATACTTGAGTCGTAGAGTATCGGATACTTGATTTGCGTTGTGTACGAAGGACTTTACGCTTATTGTTCATGAAGGCATTAACGCAATTATCAAGGCAATGTACTGACGTTTCACCTATCAAATATGAAAGTCAGTATACATTTTTTATTCTGTAAATAATTAATTTTTATATAGCAATAAATAATTCATGAGGACGTAGAAAATTTCAGAAACTAATTTGCGGGAGTAAGGAAAATGAGGTCCTGATTCTTATCTAACGATTGCCCATTTCTACACTCCAGTTAAAATACGTTTCTTTCGTAACCTTTTTTGTAAACCTTCGCAGATATTGTTGCTTAACAAAGGGTGGGTAATAAAAATAAAGTAATACTCTAAAGAGTTTTTATGACCATTGACTAACTTAAAAGTCACATTCAACAGATATAATTTATAGTCTGTGCCGCTTATTTCAAAATAACAACGTTAAAAAAGTACTACATGCTTAGATTTAAAATGGATAAGGTTTAAATAGATGTATATATCTTTACTAATTTCAAAATGGTCGTAAAGTGATTAAAATTGTTTTTAAATAAAACAATTATAATAGAAAGATTTTTTTTACACTGGCTCGACATAGTGACTACAATGCACCTGATGGTAAATACAGTGTAGTCCAAAAACGAAAGCGACCATCAAAGGATGAAAATCCATTGATAGTCTCCATCGTCGTGTCGGCCCCCTCATACCACGACTGAAGGTCTCTAGGTATATGAGATACTGGATGTACACAAGCTGATCCCGAAACGCACAGGCGAAAGCGAGTCACTATGGCGGTCTTTACACTTGTGTACTGAGGTCATGAGGCAGTTCGGGAAATCGCCCTACCACCAAAAAAATGCTTTAAGTGAACCGAGCGCGCTGTATTGCAAAGTTGCAATACAGCGCAAAGTTTGACGGTAACTTCTATTTTAGTTTAAACTAAGAAATTCTCTAACTTTTACCTTTGTGGGGTCATTAGATTATGGAATGGTCTACTGGCGAGCGTGTTCCCTTCTTCAATGATAGTGGGGTTTTTAAGCGATGCGTGAAGAGATATTTTTTTCCACTCCGACGCAGCCTTGAGTTTCTTTCGGCGTTACTTCTCAAGGTAGTCACTTCCGAAACGCTAGTAGATCACACATAGAGATAGTATTTTTATTTGGCTGGCGGTCCAAGTCGAGGTTCGTACCTAAAGGGGCGCCCTTGCATTGCCACCCAACCCATAAACTCGCTGGCTGAGCACCTTCTGTCCTCGCCCCCTAAGCCCGGTTGAACTGTAAATGCCTTTCCCGGCACTAGTAGTTAGTCCGTATCAAGAAAAGAAAAATATATTTGTGTAGTCCAGCTTGATCGAGGCGACCATTTGCACGTAGTTGTCTCCCGCTAATCATACTCAGTTTTTGGCTTGCACTATGCAGTATCAGAATTTAAAAAAGATTAATGTCGATCAGTTACATTAATGGTTATGATGAATAGCGGCACCGAATATGAACAGTATTTGTAACTTAAAAGACATATTACCCTGATTTCTCCCTGTGGAATATAGCGTGATTATATCAAGCAAATCGGTTTGTTTTATATAAATACAATATTTTAATTAAATAATCAATACAGGGCTTGTTTCAGACGGAATGGGGTCGACATGAGGGGTCTTTAAATCACTGACCCCACTTCTCGAGTTCCCTGTCCCTTTCACAAATCTCCATAGAATTTCAGTCCCTATAATTATATACCCAAGAAAGAAAGACCTTTGTTAAAATCAGCCTTGATGTTGCGGAATTTTATATGTTAAAAATAAAACATACCTATTGCGTTTGTTGTTTTTAAACAATTAAATTAAAAAATTTAAGGACTCTTGAGTCGCATTCATATCTGTCTGTGTTACTCTAATTTCTTACAAATAATTCCACTTGGCGATACTAAGCAAGCATTATTAAGATAGATAGTATTATGGTAGGGTGCAGTGGCGTGCATCCCATAAAAGCAAAAAAGGATTATCTCGTTATACTTTGATCACTTAATAAATATATTGACTTAAAATTTGGGCCAATTTGGTCTCTCAGACCGCTATTTTGGTTAACACCAGATTTTAAGTCAATATATTAGGTCCTTACATATGAAATTGGCGTTTTTCGTACTGGCCACTTTAATCACAAATTTCTCCTCTTTGGTGAGGAATTCCAAATTCAAATTTGTACAGCTATAGACTCATGTATTTGTGCTTCGATGATCGTCATTCATTTGTTTTTTTCTTCTGTTTTTTTCTGTTTGCGTCACTCATTTTACAAAATGGAAAACTTAAAATATCGCATTATTTACGAGTACGAGTTCCGCTGTGGCACTAGTGCTGCGGAAACAACGCGAAGGGTGAATGATGTGTATGGCGGTCGTGTTGCAAAAGAAAACACAGTTCGTTTTTGGTTCCAACGTTTTCGTTCTGGAAATTTCGACCTGCAGAACAAGCCCCGTGGACGGCCTGAGACTCAAGTTGATAATGAAGAGTTGAAGGCTATTGTGGAAGCGGATCCATCGCAAACCACGTCCGAGTTAGCTGCAGGCTGCGATGTTAGTGATAAAACTGTTTTAATTCACTTGAAGTAAATTGGGAAGATTAAAAAGCTTGAAAGGTGGGTACCTCACGAATTGACTGAAGCAAACCGGCAAACGCGCGTCGACTGCTGCGTTACATTACTAAACCGGCACAATAATGAAGGTATTTTAAACCGAATCATTACCTGTGATGAAAAATGGGTTCTTTACGATAATCGGAAGCGCTCAGCGCAATGGTTGGATCCTGGCCAGCCAGCCAAATCCTGCCCCAAGCGAAAATTAACCCCAAAAAAGTTACTTGTAAGCGTTTGGTGGACTAGTGCGGGTATTGTTCATTACAGTTTTCTCAAATCTGGCCAGACTATTACGGCTGATGTCTATTGTCAGCAATTGCAAACCATGATGGAAAAGCTAGCGGCTAAACAACCTAGGCTGGTCAATCGCTCCACGCCACTGCTGTTTCACGACAACGCTAGACCACACACTGCGCAACAGACGGCTACTAAATTAGAAGAGCTTCAATTGGAAAGTCTAAGACATCCTCCGTACTCCCCGGACCTTGCTCCAACAGATTACCATTTTTTTCGAAATTTGGATAACTTCTTGCAAGGGAAAAAATTCAACTCCGATGGGGCAGTCCAAATCGCCTGCAAAGATTTTATTGATTCCCGTCCGACTGGTTTTTTTAGTAAAGGGATCAATGAACTACCTATGAGATGGCAAAAGTGCATAGAAAATAATGGTTCATACTTTGATTAATTAAATATATTATATTAAAAAATATTCGACTTTTTGTTCCTCCCATACAAAACGCCAATTTCATATGTAAGGACCTAATATTTATTAAATGTCCAAGTTTTTTTTTTAATTAATATTTATAGACGAACGCTTGACCTTAATCACACTAGGTGGAAGGTGAAGATGAGTTCGATGATGAAACGCGATCGCCTAGCAAATGCCTATTTGCTCTTCTCTTAAGGACTCCCAGGTCATAAGATCGCGGAAATATGGCCGCTGGAAGCATATTCCACTCCTTAGCCGTTCGCATGATGAATGTAGAAACTAATCTTTTCGTGCGGACATAAGGAATATCCACCACATACGGATAGTATCCGACACGATGTCTAGTGGTTTTGTGGTGGGAAAGGGCCGGTGGAATCAAAGAATGTAGTTCCTGAGAACACTCTCCACCGTGCAACCGGTAAAAGACAAGATAACAGTATAATGACAATATGATGACAGTATTACAAGATGCGGATGAAGTATGCGGAGGGCTGTCCGCATTGTGAATGATCCTGACGTGACTAAGCATCTTGAACCGCTCCAGTTGCACAGAGATATTGCCTCTCTGAGCGTTTTCTACCGTCTGTATCATGGCGAGTGTTCTGAAGAGTTGTTTAACCTTGTTCCACCCTCTCCTTTCCTGAATAGAACCACGCGCGCGGGTTTGCGGAGTCATAGCTGTACGGTTTCTCACATCCCAGCTAGGACTAAGAAGTTCTCTAACTCCTTCTTTTGCCGTGTTGTTGGGGTGTGGAATGGTCTTCCAGCGAGCGTGTTCCCACCATCCTATGATATAGGATCCTTTAAGCGTAACGTGAAGAGATATTTGTGCTGGCCGGCATGATCGCTGCGACTACCGTTGGGTTTTTCTTGCCTATCGATAGTCGTTAGCGTTTTTTTTGGCTGCACCATGCTTACCATCAGGTATGGTGCAGTCACTGTGTCGAGTCAGAATAAAAAAAAAAAAAGATAATGCTTTTTATGCTTTATTTGGGATGTACGCCACTGGTAGGGTGTCGGTGCCAGAATAGATTGTGGCCAGAGTACTTGTATTAATTGTAAAGACCGTCATTGTGACTCATTTTGGCTAGTCGCGTTCACGATCAGTCCTTATACGCCCAACTTCTTTCTTTTACTTCTTCTTCGAAGCCTGCAATATGATAGCGATATCTCTAGTGCAGTGACATGCATAGGGTATTTAGACAAGGTAGGCAGAATTCACGTAATTATTTTAATATTATATTATTATAGTAAATATTATATTGCGCTTATGGGAAAAATATACGGTGTAAAAATAGAATAGATACGAATATAAACGCTTCCTTGTTTTGTTTAACTTTAAGCAATTTATTCCGGACTTATTTATTGTAAGGGTATGCAATGCTTTAATGCATCTACGGAATAACCGCTACTGCTCTAGTGATGTACTCGATTAAAGGCAACAATATCTATTTTATACCCGATGACCTTTGATTCACCAATTGGTCAATAATATTTTTTGCTATATTATGTAACTAAAAATACTGCATATACTGTGGTAAGTGAATAATTTGTTGTATGTATATATATATATATGTAATTTTCGTAACAATTCTCTTACTGATGTGATTGCATAATATTTGATTACGTTAAGTAGCCTCCATCAGTGGCAGCCGTATAAATACTTTACTGTAGACTAACATATTCGTATAAATCAACATTATTTATGACCGGAGCGATGTCGTGATGGTGGGATGTTGAATAATGCGAAGAGAGATTTGTCACGTTCGTCGATTATCAATATTGTGATTTGTGGTTCCACGGTGTCCATACTCTATATGTTTAATAATGAGCACCAGACAGTAAGTCTATATATCGAGGGGTGAAAGGCTATTTGGTTTTAGCGACATTTTTTGGTGATATAGTAATATATGTATATATTTTTGAAATCAGTAAAAAACGCTGATGCCGAAATTAGTTATATTACTATATCACCAAAAACTACGCTTAAACCAAATAGCCTTTCGCCCCTCGATATAATGCAGTTACTTTTTCAGTTTTGTATGTAGCTAAGTTTCACATATGGATTAATTTTGATAAGCCGTAACATGTAGTTTGTTTGTAAGGTTTTAACAAGGAGCATGTCCGAAAAGCTTAATTGCAATAAGAATATAAGAAATCTTGGTCACTTAAATAGTTTTAAATGGTTATTACCATTACGATTTAATCATAATGTCTATCCTATGTCAAAACCTCACAAAATGTATTTGCACTTAAATTTGATAGAAGACTATTTATGACTTTCCGAACAATCGTTGTTCAATAAAAACTTCAGCAAGATCTCAATCAATCAATTGGCTTTGTTCCGTACGAGTATAAATGGTCGTAGAAAGACTTTTAATAAATGTTTTAAAGATTAACTTAACCGTGCAGCTTAAAGAAAAATCTGTACGAGAGAAATTTTGTATGTGACGCAAAGAGGATGTAAGTTATAAGCCGGGTTTAGTGCTTTATACTGATTTTTCATTTAAAACTCTTTTAAAAACCGTTCTGTTTTTTATTCTAGACTTTATAAATGTTCATTTTGTTATAAATAAAGATGTAATTTATTTTTCTGATTTTTCTATTTAAATCAATTAATTAATTTCTTAATCAATCTGTTCTAAGGATTGTGTTACAATTGTACTAATTGAAAAAAGTTTTCTGAGAAAGAATATTAACGGAGTGCGTCGAACAATTGTTAAAATAGGTAGTTGAACAAATCATTAAAAAGCAATTCTGTA
The DNA here is from genome assembly GCA_036320925.1 of Automeris io. NCBI lineage: Eukaryota > Metazoa > Arthropoda > Insecta > Lepidoptera > Saturniidae > Automeris > Automeris io. Next base: position 4,256,370 of record JAUDJH010000024.1, read on the forward strand.
ATAAAAGTTTTCTATAGTTGCTACTATTAATATTAAAAAAATAAATAGTATATTTACACTGTACTTTCTTAAGCTAAAAGTTCTTATTGAGACGTTTTAACAACAACAATTTTGTATCAATATATCCAAAATGAACATCAAATATCTCATTTTATTATGTATATGTTTAGTACATATAAAAAAAATGTAAACAAAGATTAGATGAAATATATTACTTTTAATTATTTGTATAATCCAAATATCGGTTAATATTCCCATGTTTTGTAAGCTATTTAGCGAGCCTCCCAGCTTATACTTTAGTTTCAGTTTAAAACTTATTATACCTCGACAGGTATCTTATGCGTAAAACTTGTTACGAATTTCTTGGTGAATGATTTTCCTCCTAAACCTTACCTTTACCTAATAAGATTGACAAGATGTAAACGTGATACGAATAAAAATATTACAATTTACACGTGATCGGTTTTTCTGTTTTAAGACATTTTGCTTGTCGTGAAGATTAAAGTAATTTGTTTTTTGGCTGTTCATTTAAGCTATGTGTGTAGTGTTTATTTGTATTCAGACCGCTATATGACATTTTGGCAAGGGTTTATTGGTGATAATTTTAGTTAATTAGAAACAGACAATAATGTATACTAGTGGTTGCCTAGTGGTCCAAATTCGAGCATAATTAATTTATATTATAAGTTTGAACATTATTAAGGTTCTATTGTCAAAGAGAGAAACAATATTAATGTATTCTCAATTTGACCACAGATTTTAACCATAAATAATAGAGTATATGTATCAAGCGTGTGTGTGTCAAATGTAGTGTTGCGTGTGTATTGTTTTTTATTTATATATTGTATTTTTTATTCATTATTTAAAAAAAATATTAGCATTCTGTTCTCCTTCTCTATATAAACTATAAGTGTACCAAATTTCATATACCTCCGTCCGCGTAATTGTCATAAAATAGTGTACAAAGTTTTGCTTCACGTATTAATATATAGATAATTACAAATTATGTATTAGCTTATTAATATTGCTTCATTGGAAATTACAAAATTCTGACAGTTTTGGAGAGAATTTAAGTCCAATTTGAATAATAATTTTATTGTATAGATCTCTATAACTACACAACCTGTCGCTTAGAATTTTTTTTTTCGATTTTAGCTCATCACACACTCTAAACCATCTTTCATACGTCACGCAATCATCCGTCCACTGAAAAGGTTGTGATGGCCATTTATTCAATCCTACAACTTTTATTCTTAATATTAATTAACAATAAAACATAGCTAGAACGAAAACAACACACCACTACATTTTAAACGAACAAACAAATAATACCATTCTATATATACATAACTTATAAACTAATATTTACAACCTATCTATATACAAGACTACTCGATGGGAGCGCGAGTAAACAGTGCCAGTTTCCCCTCTTAGAAATAAGATATAGATGATATAATATGTATATCTGTAAAAAGGGTTAAAAACAAATGCCAAAGAGGATATTTTTAACTGGGATAAAAAAATAAGTGTTATAATGAATTTGTTTTATAAAAATCTTAGTCAAACATCACGGTCTTTATATTAACTCTATTATAATTTACATAGCTCAAATAATTTGAATAGTCACAATTAATACCCTCAGATCGGAGAAAATTAATTAAAGTGATTTTTTTATTTAAAAAAGATTCAAAGAAGAGTTTTTCAATAACTTATTTCACTTATAATTTAAATAAACCCCGTGGCTGCACCACATATAATTTATTTCTCGTTTATACGACGGAATACATAAGCGATCGACGGGGAAACAGTTATCGGCAAAATAGTCCAATAATCACATTTGGGCTAAAACTAGGCGCTTGTTGGATTATCGCTTCACAAACTAAACTGGAACGCTGTTCTCTGTTCGATATTTACTGCAAATTATCGCTTTAAGTACGTTGTAGTACAATTTTCATTTGTCCCATTTATGTTATGGTAATAAAAATAATTATTATGCTACTAAGGGTACGTAATATTATGTAGTAGGGTATAATGAGTAAGTTTCAAATACACTATTATAAAATACATGGATATAGATACAATTAGGACTAGGGTTTTACTCTGTAGACAAGATAAATAGTAACTATGGCGTATTACGTAAGCCCCCTCCAGCATACAGGAATTAGTTACCTTTAGGATTTTGACCCAAGAAGATTCGGGATCTTTTTTCCTTCTCGAAGTCCAACTAAGGAATATATTCTCAGGAAATGTCATTATTTTTTATGAGCTTGACAAATTAAATGATGGTGAGAACCGTCCACGGAGACAAAATGGGAATATTATATAACAATCACTATAGTAATAATAGTTTATACCCTAGTACCTCACTAAGTAGATATATGTTATAAAATTATTATATTTAAATAGAAGTTTTCCTTAAAATATATAAAAAAAGTAAGTAAAATAACTTTAAACTAAATTCTTACGACACTTTAGATTAGCGATTCTCAACCTCTGTGCTTTTGTGTGCCCGAAAATTCTAAAAGTGTGCCGTTAAATTTTAGATATATAACTATGTTAATATTATTAAATAATATGGTTTAAAAAGAAAAAATCTTTTAACAGGAATAGATATTTAAATCCATTTTTTCTATTATTTCATTATTTATTTTGCAACGCGTTCTTTCTTAGAATAATAAACATTTAAAATTATTATCATGAACTATTTTACGCAGTGTATAAAGGGAAGTCAATAATTTTTAAACTTTTCTTTTTCCTTGTGTGCCGCCAAATTTTGAAATCGTTAACAGTGTGCCGGAATAAAAAAAAAGGTTAAGAATTAATGCTCTAGACGAACGTAAATAAAATACACTTTTAAATAAAATAAATAGTTAATATTAATTTTAATTCGTAGAAACGGCTTTCGGCAGGAGTTTAGAATACCGCACTTTATATTTTTTGATGGAATCAAGTCCCAGATGATCGAGGTCTTGAGTGTATAAATTAATCTTTGATAAATGGTATTTTTCAAGCATGTCTAAGAATATTTTGGTCCAAAGCTATTATTTTCCTAGATATGATGCCAACTCTTATTAAATTTATTGTGTTTTTACAATTAGGTTGTATTCTCTGTCTATTGAAATAGCCTCCTTTTTAAGACTCTCACTTCTAAAGGCACTTTAGTACGAGTACCTACCTACTTATTTTTTATATGCAAAATTATTTTAGTCTGAAGATGAACCAGTTATTTTTATAATATTGGAGATTTTCTTTTCTAGTAATATAAATAAGCAAATATTTTCCATCTCTTTGTTATTTACACAGAATACGTAATAATACTCGTACGTGATAAGTTATTAACCTTCATTTTGTAAGTAGCTACTTTCTTTGTTAATTTCTTTTTTATTTGTTTTGTAACTGATTGTCGTATTATTCGGCCATATTTTTCTTATTCGCTTTTATTTGATTTTGATATTAGCTTACAAATCAATAACTATCATAGAGTGAACCTATTTACTATTCTCGAATAGAATATCTAGTATAAAATATTATTTCGGTATTCGTTAAATTTTAAATGTATGCTGGAAATATTTGAAAACGAGTATGTACTTATTAGTATTTGGCAAGTATATTTTGCTGTGAATATATGTATTATGTAGATTGTTAATTCATGCTAATAGGGAAATGTGACGTAACAATCAATAAATCTCCATTGCCACAAAATATCGTATAAAATATCATAACTTGTTTTTATACAATGTAAAACGGTTATAATATTCGAAAAACTTGTGTATTTATTTCCATGTGAACTTTTATGGAAAACAAGAGATACTTATTAAGTTACATAATAACTAAACCAAATACTGCAAAGATAATATAAACCAAATTTATTTATTTAGCGAATGGTATATATAACATTGTAAATAATGAAATCGAAATTAAACCTCTACTCGATCAAATATTACAAATTGCAAAGGATGATAATAACGATATAGATGTAAGATACGAAATAAAAAATCGTAATAAATAGTCTGAGATAAAATAACAACATACAGCACTTCAAAGAGGTTCGTTATGTCTCCAACATCATGGCTTCTTTGTACATAAAAGAATTTACATCAGTCATATTTCATGTACAGAAATTACTCTCAGTAAGTTAACGGATCGCTTGGCAAGTTTATTAAGAATACTGTGTTACTGCTAGAGCAACCGTTTTCTGTTATAACGTTACTTTATTTATATATTTACGCTGTATATATTACGGGGTAAGCAGAGATGCATTAGTGGTTCTTATCCACTTTTCGCTTATATGTATGTCGTCTCCCAATGTGACCAGTAGCGCAGCTGATCATTATTCATAAGACACTTACACAGAGATTTTCTATTAGATTCCATGCAGCTTTCCTCATGATAAGGAAAACCTTCACCGTTGAGTATGTAGTGCCTAAATCCGTACGTAATCTAGAGACACCCAGAGACATATATTTCTATAGTCCCGAACAAATCTTACAACTTTACTATGAGTATATACTACATAAACATAAGCCTATCTTAATCCATACAAAAAGGTTTTGGAGGGGTTAGCTCTTTACTCTCATCCCTCCCAGAGAGGTTGCCTCAACAAGGTTTTTCACTTTCCGGGCGTCTGGATGAATTTGGTTTCCCAGGCCCGGGTGTAGTAATTTAAGGTATACCCCGGGTGTTTGAGTCAGTAGGAGTCTGACATACCGGGGTCGCTGCCCTCACGGTCCTATATACAGGATTTTACCCTGGGATACTAAAAAAATCTAAATCTATACAAATTCCTGGTTTATGTCAATTTAAGCAATCATTCTGTCAAATGAACCCCATGTAAAAAGTATAGATGAAAATTATAAATGTTACCGAAGCATGAAATAAAGAAAAAAATAATTCAATTGAGATATTATTAATGAGAAAATATTCATAGTAAAATTGAAATATTTTACCTTTAGTGTTAGTTATTATATATATAATATTCAATGCAGCTATACGACATAGTACAGCACAATACCGTCTAATATATGAAAGTGTATATGATATACAGCAGCGAGTGGTAATGAAACGGCACGACAAAGATGAAAACTGGTCAATTACGTCGCGCCTTGATCACGTGTAATTTCGTTGCCGTAAAGTGCGATCTTACCTTTAATAGAAAAAATATTGTGTGAGCTAACGATTTATCTGCTTAGTGGTAAATGTAACGATACAACGTTGTTGTTCAATTCTTCAGAAAAATTAAATGACTATTTTTAGATTACTAGAAACTGGACTGTATATTGTCAGTGCCAAATTAAGTACGTAACAAGAGTACCAATTGCTAGAGTCCCCACGCCCCGAAGCACCTGTCTGAATGTAATTTATGAAGCGAATATTTTGAGACATTTTAGAGTGTTTTTGCTTGGTGTCACAAAAAGTGACACGCTTAATCTTCGCCAACTTCAAGTTAATTCTCAAGAACCTTTACCAAGCTAACATCTCGGTAGAATTTGTTACGAGACCCGCGCTGACTTAATCTGGGACTGCGTAGGGAACAAGAAACAGCGATCTACACTTTGTACTCTACGGAAATGGAAATGTAAGATTTAAATAAATTAGATTCTGCTTGATCGATGAAAGCGATACTGTGCAGAAAACTTCTGTAGATTTTCTGAAGATTGATGATCTTAATTTTCTAATTCAATCTGATTATGGATGGTACCTACTAATTTCGTTTGAAATAGCATTAAAATACAAAATATTCTAGAAGCAATTATTGATGATATATAAATAGGACAGTAATTTTACATTTATATACGCGCTATACGACAACGCTAAGCAACGCTATACGATTGACTTAAGCTAATCATATCAACCTTAATAATTAATTAATCTACTATTGTAAAGTAGCTTGCTCGAACTCACTGGCTGCTCATAAGCCTGATATATGGCTTCGCAGTCTTTATATTGTAAACTGTTGTTTTTGTAATGTAGAACTAATAAATAAAAAAAAATGCATAAATTACTATTTTTTACTAAATTTTTAATTTAATTTATATTTTTAAAAAAACCATTACTATGATTGCATCCTAAATGTAGCACTTACTTTGAGAAATTAAACATAGAAAATCTGGCCGATACAAAGCCCCAGGTAGTATTAAATAACAATAAATAATCGGCCGGACTATAAAAATTCAAAATAAAAACGTAATTTGATTTCTTTACAAATATTGTTTTTTGTTTCTCATGCAAATCAATTATACTCGTAAGAATTTAACTATAAGTTTAGAAATACGGGAATGTTAAAGTACGTATTTTACGATTATAAATAAGATAAATCGCAAACAAAGCCGTCTTTAGTGTCAAGATTAACGTCATGACCTTATTCATTGGAAACCTTTTGAATCTGGATTACGTTTTGCTAAATCACCACAAACTCTCGAACTATTCCGAGTAGAAAATCGCTTTCCGAACAAACTTATATTTCCTTTATATAAGCGACAAGGATAGATTACAAGTTCTGTAAACGGTATCAATTTTCCTAATCTACGTACATAGATAGCTATGTTGATATCTTAATCGTTGCTCAGACATTAACTTTCAGAAACAAGTTTTGTTCTTAACTTATTATACTAGAAAAATCTATTAAGCATTTTCATAGTAACATTTTATTGAAATCTTCCTTTTACTTGTTTTATACTTAGGTATTTAAGTTTGATGTAAGGTATTAATTAGTTCAGTTTGTTAGTTAAAGTTCCTAGCTAAGTTTTTGTCCCTTTTTTAAAAACAAAAGAATATTTCTCTAGTATAGTTTATATTTATCGATCTAAAATATTACTTTAGGATTATATAATAATAATTTGCTTAAACGTGTTAGTGGTGTGTGGGTCTGAAGTTTCAAAACAGCACAAAAGTAATAATAATATTGGCGTTAAAAAGTTCAGAGTAATTAAAAATAGTAATGAAGTATTTTTGTTACAGAAAAAGATTATTCTTTTCCACAACACACACTCAAGGGTCACTTCTAGCCAAGGACTGGATTAACATTAGTAAATAAAGCGCCAAGTATTCTAAACAAAACTTAACTAAGTCGGTTGCAACGTAAATGCTATTTTATTTAAGACATCCTCTGGATAACCGCAGCAAAGTAGTTGGAATTAACTCTGTTAAATCTTTACAGCTGGTGCAATTCCAACTTTAAAAGGAAAATGCTTTTTGAATATTTTTTTCTGTACACAAGTTGCTAAGAAATATTTGATGAATTTAATAGGGACTCCTCCTTACGAGAAGATGTTTATACAGATATAACTACATTAAGCATTGCCTCTTAGCTCTATCTTTCAATTCTGTATAAAAAAACTTTTTTTCTCACTAAAGTTAGGCACCTAATATGTTATAGTGATCCGATCCTCAAACATAAAAAGGACTTCTTATTCGATTCTTTCGTAGTCCGTCTATTTGTCTATCAGGACACTTTTTCTCAGAAATACGTAGAGGTAATAAGTTCTCAGTTAATAGTTAATACTCAGGTTCTTCCTGCAATCCTTTAAATCTGTGAAAAAAAAACTATCATCTAAGTTAACGACATAGAATGAAAAAAAAGACTTCACAATGGAATTAAATCCTATAGGGTACTTTCCGTTAATCAAGAATTATGAAAATAGGCAAACAGGCAATGTTTCATAGGACTAGTAAAGGAAAAATTAAAGACACCTTTATATTACATTTTTGCGTTTATAGATGTATAATTATAAGTTTATACGAAACCCTGGATGCGCGAGTTCGTGTCACACTTGGCTAGTTATTTATAATACTACTGCTAATAACTACATCCCATTTAATGGTAAGTACAGTGCAGTCCAAAATAGCTTTGGCTGCCAAAAGTTAAAACTTTACAGTCGTTGTCGTCATGTTTTCCTAAAAGTAACACGAGTGAAGGTTTTAAGGTATATAAATAACTAAACAATGGAAATAATGCAAAATGATGAAATAAAATAGGCATAGAGAATACAGAACACTGTGGTACAGGTTATGCTATGATGGTTACATAATTTGTAAAAGTAATATAATAATGGTTTTTCTTGAATAATGTTATTACATTTACACAGCCTATTCATGAGTAAACATATAGGTATCCATCAAACGGAGCGGTGGCGCGAGATAATTCGATAGCGGGCCGAAGCAGATGGCGCCATTTTCTTTTATTGCAGGATATGAAGAACAAATTCTTCTTTCGTGTTCCAATTTTTTATAGGATTTATCATTATAAGCAATCGAATCTGAATAATGCGCTTTAAAGCTACTATAAATAAATTGTGACATTAGTCACAATTATACAGCACGATTAGCTTTTACAAAATGTATTATAATAAAACATGAATGTCGTCTTCGATGTCCGTCACTTCCTGATGGAATGTGACAAGCATAAGAAGAAAAGATCTGTCGTTGTAAATAGGTTGTACCTTAATTTACATGATGTAGGCATCTTTCACAGCATTCCAGCGGAACCAACCTCTGGTGCCACTGGAATGTTGTGGCACATGTACAAATAGTTCATAATTCCTTATTTTTTCTTAGTTTTAAGGTTTTTTTGTATTTTCAGGTTAAGTTATGATGGAGCTGGCATGTTTAAAAGTACAAAAGTCCCTTTAAAAAGAGAGAAAAAAAATGAATCTCGTCTTACAAGTTTTAGTTACCACCCTCTACCCTCCCTCCTTCACCGTCATCGGAATCACACCTTTTTGGTAACTTACATCCCGGCTAGGACTAAGAAGTTCTCTAACTCTTACTTTTGCCGAGTTGTTTGGGCTGTATAGAATGATCTACCGGCGAGCGTGTTCCCATCGTTCTATGATGTTGGGTTTTTTAAGCGAAGCGTGAAGAGATGTTTGTGCAGGCCGGCATGATCGCATTGGCCATCGATGTTTTTTTTTGTAATCAATTTTAAAAAAGTAGTGCTTATGCAGTTTCGTAAAAAGGAAAAAAAAACAATGCGCTCATTGTTTTAGCAAAGTTAAAGTTTACCCGTGTGTGTAATTCTCACAAGGATTAGGCTAGACACGCCACATGGAAAGTTACTAGTGTGATAAAATTTTATTTACACTCAGACTGCTTAAATATTAATGTCCACGTTAGTAAATTATGTTGTCCAATCTGCTAAAAGCGTACCATTGTAATTCAAAAACGAAAATTATCAATGTAATATAAGGAAACGTTTTATACGATTAATACAATGTTTTAGCATGAATTTATAATTATTATAAACTAAATCATATCCTTTAACCATTATTGTTAATATAACTTTGACAATATCCGCCCCGCACAGAGTTTGCTGCCCCGGTGAGAGCGTTCCGGAGGTGTGGATCTTTTACAACCACCCCCTCCCAGCGAGGAAGTCTCAACAAGGCTGTTCGCTCCCCAAGCTTCTGGACAAATTCGGACTTTCAGGCCCGGGTGGACCGATTAGAAGGACAACCCGAGGGTTTTTAGTCAGTAGGAGTCTGACACACCAGGATCGCTGCTCTCACAGTGATCCTGATGGTTCCATGCAGGATTTACTCCCGAGGTACAAAAAAAAACCTTTGAAATCACTATATCATTATATCATTATATCAATTCACGGTATCTGTTAAATAAACATAACTGTAGACTTTCATAGATACATATAATTCTACATCATTGTTTCTAAAAGCTTTCCAGCGACATAAATTTATGTGAACGTAAAAGAATATTTTCACAATATTTTCTAAGGACCGCAGAGATATTGATAAGATGAAACAAAGTGCATCTCGTTCCTTTGAGCGGCTTTGCAAGCCTTTGAGAGCAGTGTCAACTCTCGCCTGACTACTACTTCCATTTAATTTAAAAAAAATCATTTTGCTTATTTCTCTATACTTGTGAGGTATTCAAATAGAAAAGCATTGAAGTAGTATTTATCTGTGTGTAAATTGTTTTTTTTATCCTTAAAATTTTTGTTCGTTTATAACTATATGTTTTCTGAGAAAATATATAATACTTTCGCCAAGCACCTCATATGTGTCAACTTGTTTATATTGACTGTATAATATTAACTAATTACTAAAAAAGACTAGATTGTTATAAGAAAAGAAATTTAAAAAAGTTTTATTTATACGTGGCGGGAAAAACATCCTTTTCTCCGCAATTTCAGGCCACATGCGGGTTGCTCTCGTTAGAAACTAACAAAGTGGAACATAATTGGATATACAACACGACATCAGAGTAACTAAGGCCAGTTGTGTTTTAGAATACCTGATGTTAATTGTGTTGAACCTATCAAAAAATATATAACCTTTCAATGATAACGGAAAACCTTTTTGTTACTGTATCTAAATATCGATATTATGCCTATCTGGCAGCACAGCAAATTAATGTTCTTAGAGCACTAATATGGTATGTACGCTCTTACGCGATATTTCGCAGTGTAGAAAATTTGTATTAAAAAGAAAGTCAAAGTAACAACATATTGAGGGGTAAAATGCTATTTGGTTTAAGCGACATATTTTGGTGATATAGTAATATATATATTTGATATCGGTAAAAAACGCTGATTCCGAATATATATATATTACTATATCACCAAAAAAGTCGCTTAAGCCAAATAGCTTTTCACCCCTCGATATGAAGATTTACATGAACGCCCTAAACCAATAGAGGAACGATAGGTTTGTTGCATGTGAATATAAAAAAAAAACTATATTTACGGGAAAAATAATATAGGTATATCTGTGACGTAAATAAAATATTTTTTTAACCTGGTGGAAATCCTTTTGGACCATCAAGGGAGTGGAGAGGGCCACTCACCCGGTGTGTCAGACTTGCAGTGACTAAAACCACCGGGGTGGCAACACTGTCCTCTCTTCGCCTTCGCCGGGTCTGGGTATCCGTATACTTCCTACGGACTCGGCGAGCGACTAGCCTTGGCAGACCTCCTCGCTGGGAGGGGGTCAGTTGTTGCCCCCTCAATACCTCTCAATGAGGCGTCGTGTGGTCGCGCACACGACGCCTTGTCCTCTCTGCCGGACGGCGGGCGCCGTCAACGTCCACCGTCCGGCAAATAAAAGGTACGTAGGTCTTTGGTCTTAACCATTACAATTATTTAGACACAATATCAAGAAATGAACAATTTGAATATTTTTTAATTAAGAAATATAGGTTCTAATTCAATTAATGTATAACTTTGATTATTCAATTTGGACAAAGCTTAGTATGCTTCAGTTACATCATAAAGACCCTATGTTTCCCTGATAAATACCTAAAGAACAGTAAAATGTAAAGTAACACCCATGTAAAACTTTCATTTTTAACTCACGGATTTTCAGCATAACATTTGCAGACCCTATTGTAGATATTGGTGAAGTTGACAAACTACCATGCTTATTTAATAAATATCATAAAGCCCTTCTAACAATGACCTTAATATCGAAGATTATATTCGAGGAAATAAATAGTGTGGATCATTATTTTGTATAGTATTCGTTATGTGGAGGGTCATTTATCATTTCACGGGTTATGAGTTAAATACTAGGTAGGCATGGGTAGATTAATAACAACTAAGATATTACATAATTTATGTCATGAAATAAATTACATACGTTGTTTACGGTAAGTATATCAATGAATATGCACGATACAAATATAAAAAATCCGATTTCCTACCGACATTTCATATACCTTCTCAATGCCCGAGGACTCTAAAATACTTTTTTTTAAATATTCGAACATGATGTTTTTTTATGTGATCGACTCAAAAATGAAGAAATCCGTAGATGGATAATAGTTCACGGCCACAGCCCAACAGATTAGCCAATTAAAGTAGCAGTGGCAGGCGGAGCTCTCCTCCATTTACGTCAACTGCTAAATATAGGTCAATTTGAGCAGTGGACCTTGTACGGCTGATATGATGATTAGTAAATCAGCAGCGTTAAAATGATAACTTGTATGTATATGTGTGTCAGAGTTAATAATGACTACAGTATATATGACAAATATTGTCATATCAACTTATTTAACACATTAAGGACGGCGTTTACCACCGGTGGCTCACATCGGCTATAGTTTTGAAATTTAGATTTGTTTTGCGGGATAATTTCTTCTGTGAAAAGTCAGTTATAAGACCTTTGGCTTATTACGTCGCATTGTGGTATAATTAAGTTGGCAATGCGAAGGTGACTTAATGGTTTCTCGTCTAATGGCGGGCACCACCGTTCTTCGACAGCACTGCGCTCGTGTATATTGTATGATTTAACCGAAATAGTTTATAAGCACGTATTAATTTATACCTCATGTAACATTCTTAGAATTAAGAATTGTCGCATGCTATTTAAAATTTTCAATACTATGTAACAATTGTGGTAGAAGCACACTTTTATTAAAACAAATGTCTTTAATAGTGGAAAAATGTAAAAAGACTGCTTTCAGTTAAGGGTGGAGAGACCGTTTATTTTATTGAGAATCTTCATGAATGGAATTTTACCGACGGGTGTTCGTAAAACATCTTTATTATGAAGCATGTAGTACAAGTATATTATGTAGCGATATTCGTTTCAGATTATTAACTTTCTATACGAAACATAAAAATGTAATTTTATGTGCGAACAATGCTCCATGTGGAGTACATGAGACAACATACTCAACGATAATTATAATATCAAATTAAAAAAAAAATGTTATATATTGAACAATTATTTTCAAACAATAATAGAGAGAGCACTAACAAGGCTAACTAATGATTATTTTCTATTAATTATTATAGATAGCTACAGCGTACGAATGATTTGTAATTAAATTTAATATAGATACCAACAGATAATAATAAGATTTTAATTGTTAATTTTTTATTAGCATTTATATTGTCTATAAATGAATTTTTATTGTCACTAGATAATGTTAATAATAAGCTGTCTTTTATTATATGTAACGTGTCCCTTTATTTAAATTTATGAGGCGTACCTACGCCGTTTTGAGGTACTTATACCTCTATAAGTAATCCGTAAATATATCCCAAGGGACTCTTTTTTCATTACCTGCTACGCATACAAAGATCACATCTATCAAAGGCTTAAATATCGTTCAAAAAATATAATAGATAATATATTTCTCTGTAGCTTATGTACATACGTTTGAACATATAAAGCAATGTTTAGGAGAACGAAATTCGGAGAAAACAAAATTACTATTTACGAAATTCGGAGAAAACAAAATTACTATTTACAAAATTCTTAAAATAAACATTTACATTTTAATATGAATCAAAGCTTGATATTGAAATTTCGAATAATTAACAATACAAGCAAATAAGCTCCTTTGTTTTCATAGAAAATGAATGAGCTCCAATGAAGCTTCAGCAGATTGAGTGTCTGGTTTCGCCTCACCGCATCCAATCATCACAACCTGGGACGCATCGCGGAATAAATATACGTTCTATATTTCAGTCTAACTTCACGTCGAGTCTCTACTGGAATAGGCAGAAATAATTAAACTCTTTTATTTCTATCCATTACGAAGAACTTTCATTTCGTTAACTTGAATTGACTTTTTTCATTCAGTAACGTCGATTTACAGTTCCTTGAATTTTACCCTCAGTCAGATCAAATAACATTATTATTTTGTCTAAATTGTGAAGTCTCGTTTTCATCCTCATTTCCCTATTCATTCTTTTTATGATTATCTTCACATCTGGATTTACAAGTCTGAAATAGGGTACTTATATTTATCATAAGCTATTAAGTTTTATAGGATACAGTGACACTCTAAAAACCTGTTCTATTCGATTATAATCATTCAGAGTAAATATTTTTACAATAGCTCAACCTTAAAGACAACATTTAATTAATCTTATATATTTTTTAGTAAAGTACTTACACTTGCATTTGTGATTAAAGCGCCTAATAAAATTATGGATTATAAAAATATGCTTACACAATTTCTCAGAACACAAAATGATTATCTTTTTTTAGATTAGTGTATATAAATTAGTACTTATATCTCCTTTGAAATTGTTTGTTATATGCAATTAATTCCAATGTTTAAGCCACTCTATTCTTTGTTACGATTTATGAATTTTCCTACGATATTTTTCTTATTACTAAATACGAGTACATGCTTTCAACTGTGTAGCGTAGCAAAGATAAAACGTTTTTATGAAATATTACTAAATATTGTTTAATTGAGAAAATATTGTACTTTTATCGAAATGTGTTCTTTACAACTATTAAAACATTACTTCTTTCAAAAATGGTTCAGATTATTTAACCGCTCATATAAATGTTACAAATATTTGGAATTCAGATGCTGTGAATAAATGACAACCATTTTAGCGGTGTCGAGGTATTAAGTGCTCTCTCCCGTATTACAATGTTTATCACAAAATACATTTAGCTCACACTGCCTGTCTGTACATTTAAACTTAAAATATATACGTTCATGAATACAAAAGTACCTACAGATAACGCTAATTTACTGAGACGTTTGTTTCAAAATTTACGAATCTCGCGAATCGCAACTGGGTTTAGGTCTGCACTGAATTGCGAATTATTACTCAGGTTTGTACTAATTATTATCATTAGTTTCGATTGTACCTTTCAATAGTTTGTATAAAATTTAACAGATACCAGTTAGATCTTGATTCCATAATAGGTAACATATCATCAAGCCATAAAATCATATTAGGTAGAAGTAAAGCTGCCAAAAGCTAAAATTATTTTAAAATACAATATATTTTCTAAAAAAATATATGAAAGCAATAATTTAAACGGTATAAATTCTATTTCAATATCTAAAGGCAAATCAATGCTGTTAGTCTTTTTTTGGAAGTGATTTTTACAAAAGGTTCTCTAACAATAGTTAGAGAATACTTTTATGTTCTCATTGATTGCTTAGTAAAGATTATAACAAGAAGTATACTAAGTATGTGGTATAACAGAATTGTTCTACAAATATCGATTCACTTTTCGTTTGAAGGCGCTCAAGTTTTATGCGATTGGGAAAATAGAAAATGTGAATTCATTAAACGGGGAGAAACCGCTCAGCACAATTCGTTTTTTATATCAGAATTTATGAATATTGACAATACCTTTCCGAAATTCGTTTTAATCACCTTGTAAGACAATTAATTGTTATCTATCGGAATATTTGTTGTATGGTCTCCCAAACGTGTCTGGAATATACTTTGACGTTGGGCATGGTTACACTTACTTGATATGTAAAAGTAATAATTACCTTTTATTTTCAGTGAATCAAATCAAAAGTGGATATAGGTGAGTCTAGGCCGCCATATTATAGAACGCAAATATATATGAATATGCTATGAAAATGCTTCCGTATATAATATATTAATAATCTAGATGAAATTGCCAATAGAAAAACCATTAGGCGAGAATTGCAAATAATTAGTTGCATGAACTAATAGAATATTAGCCGCCTTGCTAAAATAAATATAAAGTAGCAATAGAAACTAGCTCGAAATAATATATATTTTAATAAATAACTGTTCTCGCGGAAAATTTGCCAGTTCTTTTAAATAAAAAAACCGGATTGTAAATTATTGTTTACTGGATTTAAAATATTGTATTTACAAATTTTGTGTTCGTTTTCAAAGCGATCGGATGTCAAGTTCTATAACGACTGTAATATGCGCCGCCGACGCGCGACGGAAATGAAAATCTATCAATTTTTAAGTAATCAGTATTAAAATCGCCTTATCGATTTTTTGTTAGAAATAAACAAACACGTGTTACGTTTTTAGGAAAAAAACCTCCAAGGGGGTAAAATAGGAATTCAAAGTTTGTTAAAAAATCCGTCTATTTTAAAATACAACCTATGAAAATTTATGTTTAGTAGTAGTATTATTTAATAAAAATATAAAGTGTTTCGACGTTTTTGGGAAATAAATCTACAAGGGGTAAATCATTTCTATTACTACACAGGCAACCTCTGGTCAACAAAGCTAGTTATACGTAAAGAGTACTTTCTAAGAGTATTATAAAGAGGTAAAGTTTGTCTGTATTTAGGGGGTACGGCACAGGTAGGAGGTAATCTTCGACAATACCCGTCCGCTTACAAAAACTCTAACCATATTTAAAATAGTCCTGTAGGATGGATATAGACGATGATAGCTATATTTTATTTCCACGCAAACTTTAAATCCCATAAGTCGAAATCGCTGGCAGAACTTAGTTCTCAATATGCTTTTTAAAATTGTTGTAATACGTACTTTACATTAATAAGTAGAGTCCGGCCGAAACCGAAACCGAAACCGAAATTTCGGCCGTGGCTTCAGTTTCGGCCGAAACCGAAACCGAAACTCTCGTGGTCAAGCATAAAAGTCAACGTGGTCAAGTAAAAAAATGAAACAAAAACTTACATGTAATCAGTTCCATCAAAGCATGACCTCTAAAGAATGTTTACGTCGGGTGATAACGCACTGACTAAGTTGCGTTGCTATAGAGCAATGCGAATTAGATCCGTCAACTGTCGTCTAAACGACGCAGTTACACTCCGACGCAGCCTTGAGTTTCTTTCGGCGTTTCTTCTCAAGGTAGTCGCTTCTGAAACGCTAGTAGATCACCGTTAGGTTTCGTATTTCTGGCTGGCGGTCCAAGTCGAGGTTCGTACCCACAGGGGTGCCCTTGCACTGGCACCCAACCCATAAATTGCCGGCTGAGCACCCTCAGTGTTCGCCCACCCGCCCGGTTAAGTTGTGATGACCTTTCCCGGTCAAAAACACGCGTAAATTCGAAAAAAAAAAGCAATGCGAACGGCGCACGAATCCTGAACAGGGCCGCCAGCGTCCGTCAAAGCGTTGCCGCGAGAAACGAAGCTAGGCAAGCATGTACGACAACTACCGAAATCAGTTTCGGTTTCCGCAAAAGTTTCGGCCAATTTTGGCCGAAACCGAAACTGCCACCGAAACTTGATTTTTGGCCGAAACTCGGCCGAAACCGAACCCGAAACCGAACTTTCGGTCGGACATTAATAATAAGCTTCAAAAACTATTAATATTAAACTTATAAGACCCCAGAATAAGAACTGCATGAAAACAGCTATTAATTTGATCTACATTGTCAAATAGCATATGTTATATTATACATAAAACAATGTAGAAAACAGAAGTATACAAATGTTGTTATGAACTTTAGTACCTAATTACTAATTTATGAATCCTTTTTGACTGTAGGAAAATAGTCCTTTAATTTCAATTAACTACTTATTTCAAACGAGTTGAACTGTTAATTAAAGACGGGCACAGCTCTGTGATCTCTCTTTTTAGAATAGTATGCTTGTAAAACGTAGGTAGTTTAATTTCAATCAAGTTTCCATTCAACTCCAAATTAAAATACTGTTTGAAAGCATTTAAAGCAACTACGAATTTTGTTTCAAGATTTGTTGAGTAAGTACCTATTTCAATTGAATAGGATTGTTTAAATTGTTGATTAGCCTTTATGACTACCGAGTAAAATCGCTCTATTTGTCCATACACAAATCAATTCAATGATACGAATTTATGGAAAAGATGTATTTTATATTAGCATTTTTAGGAGATAAATATAGGAGCATATTATATAACAAAGGGAAGCGTTTCCCTATCTTTTATAATGATTAATCTTTATGGGATAAAAAATTACAATCGCGGATTCGTTGACTACAAAATAAAGTAGAATTATGTATTCTACTACAAATATGGACAACAAATGTTTCAAAAACTATTTGCTGGTTGCGAGACCTTTAATAGAATTAATGCTTCATGTTTTTCTATGCCATACTTTGAAATCTTTCTAGAATTTACTTTAATTAGGAATCTTTTTCTTATCCAGATTGCACTTAAGCGTAGGCTAACGAACCTTGGATTCGCTTATTAATAAAGTAATCGCTTCGCATTTAATAGGTTACCCTTTTTCGTTTATGGCACTTGTAACGAAGAGATCAAGCAGTATCTCAATAAAATAGTAACTATACAAACTATTATGTATTATTTAGACATATCGTCGCTGAGGTGGGTAAAGATGTCGTTTCTGAAAATAACGTTCGAATGTTTCATGCCCTTTGACAGAAACTTTTAAATGAGAAAGTACTAAAATAAGTAGCAATATAAACAAATCGATTTTTACGTTTTAAATCCTTTTCAATTATAAAAATACAAAAAGTACAAAAATACCAAGGCATTAATTATACAATTTTACTTTATTAAGACATATTGTATAGATGAACAATTTATTTTATACCATCATACCGCTATTGGCAATACATATACTCGAGAGTAGCTACGACAGTTGGGTGCGGGCTGTGTTCAATGTTCCAGGCCAATGGTTTCTCATCAGTTGCCACAAACGCCTCAGCATCGCAGCTGTCCCGATACAGAATTTACGACGGATATTTGTAATCTTTAAAATCTTTCATTAAATTCATAGTAAAATAAATTAAACTTAATTTCTACTGTATAACAAATATGTGATAATGCTGATGATACAACTGTATTAACATTTGATTAATATTCAGTGAAAAAAAACTTGATTAGTATCCATTTACATAATAATGATCTTCCTGTGTTTAAAATCCATTAATTTAAATATAGAATATTAATATTCCTGGTGTCTAAAATCGTAAAATAATACATTGGGATGTTTCAGTTGAAATGTTAAATACAATTTTAAATAATGAAATAAAAGTTTGTGATATATGTGCTTGTACGTTTTGTGTGTACTATGTAGATATAAATATATATTAGTTTGTTGCATTTTGTAGTTGTAATATTCTATAAAATATCATTTAATTTTTATCTTAATTCTATTGACTATAATTATTTCAGATGTTGATAAAACGGCCTGATAATATGCATTAAACGTCTCATTTATTAACTCAAGTGCATTATTTTCAATTATAGCCATTTAGACTGTAATTCAAAATTTTAAAATAATTATCACACAGGTTGTCTGATAGGGATTAATCGCTCCGCGGGTAATAACCTCACAACACAGTCAGTGCAATAATCTGTACCGGTGTTATCAGTCCATCTAGCTCCAAGAAAGCCTGTCTTTTGACATCCAACACACATAGTTTTACTTTGGTACACCGGTGTTGTCTCGTCCAATAATCTTTGCTCTTTGGCAGATTTAAGGAGTTCTAGCATGTATTTATTATCATTCTTTACATCTAATGGTAATAAGTTATCATGTGTATCTCCACTGTCACAAGAATCTTCCATATTCACAGG
Source organism: Automeris io (assembly GCA_036320925.1). Lineage (NCBI taxonomy): Eukaryota > Metazoa > Arthropoda > Insecta > Lepidoptera > Saturniidae > Automeris > Automeris io. The sequence goes on from JAUDJH010000024.1 coordinate 4,275,574, forward strand.
AACATGTAGTTGTGGAAAAAATGTTGATTTTTTATAAAAAATTGACTTATTTTTGTCTCTACCAATACCTTTTGGTGCTCTACCTGGTATAGGTAAGCCTGCTTTTGCTAACTTAGCAAAGTACTTCTGTATCCTGCTCATAACTTGAATCGGAGTTCTTGTGCCCAATGCCTCAGCAATTTTCTTGTACCGTCTAGATTCAATAGGTTCTTCTGGATATATTTCAAGTAATTCTTCCAATCTTTTTTGTTCTTCACATGACCACAATTGATTGAAAGTTTCCGGTTTGCTGTCAGTAAACTTGCGCCCTCGCACCTTTGTAATGTTCTCCAAGTCATTCTTATTTGGTTTTGTGTCTCTAAGATCATCACCATCAAGAGAATCAATACCATACTCACTCCAATTGATACTGGGCACATTCTCAACTTCCTGGTGTGGTGGAAAGTTTAATAAACCTGATTTTAAATTATCTAAAAACATTATAGGGTCTTCTAAAGCTTTGCTCTGTGATTCTGATAGCTCTTCAATATCTTGAAGAGCTTGTATTTTCTGTGCCTCTAGTTTGACTATGTATTTAAGTAGTTTGCAGTAGTCCTTATTGCCTCTCAAGGCCAAGTGGTCAGTTTCAAATGCAAACTCTTCATCTGACTCTTGACTATCAATATCATGGTCAATTACATCATCCATTTTGAATCTGAAATGATAAAATAAGAATGATAGTAGAATAAAAACTATGAGCCTTTATTCTAATCTATGAGATTTATCCTAATCTTAAGCTATAAAATGACTTTATGTTGAGTTTTATAGACACTATTTCGACTTTGCTTAGTAAAGTGCTCAAAAAATAAATTCATTTTGACAAAAACCTGAATATATAATAGAAACTTGAGTATATCCATAGTATTGGCAAAGCAAAGTCCATGTTGACAAATTGGTGATTTTCTTTGACATTTATTGAGCTGTATAGATTGTATTGTTTTAGTAAAGTCTAAGCAAACTTAAAGTTGCGTCTATAAATCTCAGCCTAAGACTTTGCATAATATCTAGGTACCTAAGTAATCTACGTTTAATATGGGTTTTTCAAATTAATCATCGTCCGTTTATGTGTCTAGTATCTATTTGATTAATAGCAAAAATAACTAAATTACCAACGTAATGAATTAAATAAATTTTTGGGTTCGAGACGGTTTAACTTATAATCTAAGGGTTTAACTATAGAAAATATGAGCGTAAAATCAGGATTAAAATTTCAAAGCAGTCCCAAAAAACTGAGTGTGAAAATCAAGAACAAATTAAACAGCGTTCAGAACAAAAAATGCAAACCTGAAAACAGAAGTACTTCCCTCGAAGGACGGTGTGGACGGTAAGTGAGTTCTAGCATTTATGGTGATCTAGTGACGTTAAAATTGGTTCGAACATCGTGAAGCTAAACAAAACAATAACAATAAATAAATCAATAGCGAAATTTCACTGTTAAATTATGTCAAATTGACATTTGTAAAGTCACTGTAAAAGACATTCCGAAGCTATTATTAAATCTTAGTATTAAACATAAATAATTACATATTTTATTTTATTTACTCAGACGTGATCTATAGCTGCTTAATAGAACGATACAGTTTACTATTATTAATAGATTTTAATTAATGTTTTCAGCAACAAACTCTTGTAAATACAGTATTGATTTTGTTTTTGAACGTCATTGTGCTACTAAAGTATTGTTACGCGCCCTCTGTGAAATTATATAGCAACTGTTAAGTTGTATACTATAGTAAAAGTGTCTCCAGCAATGAAGAGATGGCGCTTTATAGCGGGAAAAGAGACACAAAACCATATATTTGATATTTTGTTGTTCTGTATATATAGATGGCAATGTTATTGCCAATACTTATTTTTTCCTGTGGATTCGTCTAGACCAGCGGTTCCTAACCTTTTTTCATTACAGTACCCCTCTACCTAATTGTTTACTTAGTGGATACCCCTAATACACACACAAACACATATATATGTATTCACACAAATAAGAAATAATTTAGTAATTTCAGATATACAAATTTATATACTTTAAAAAATACAGCTGAAGAAATATAAACATGCAAAGATATTTAATGTAATATGGTGTTAAATAATGTTATATACGAGAAAAAAAATATTAAAAAAAAAATCCTAGAAAGCAAATTTTATAATATTTTTTACCGCCATAATACTTTTTTTTTGAGTACCCCTAAGCAAACTTTAGCGTACCCCTAGGGGTACGCGTACCTCAGGTTGGGAGCCGCTGGTCTACATGAATATAAATTTAAAAACACTTTTTTAAATTTCTGTATACTAAATAATTAAATCATATGAATTTCAAAGATTATGTTCACCATCCTCTGATATTTTGTTGATTCAAATTTAAGATGGCATTCTAATTTGTTTATTACTATATATAATGTTAGTCCCAATATAAAAATACAGCCTATGCAAAAGTTTTATACAGAAAGCAGATGTAACTAAATACATGTTCTTTACTTAGTTAGGTATGTACTCAGGTTCTGGACCAAAGGGGGGTCAGATTTTTTTTCAAGCAGAGGCTTACTCCTTTTGTTTTGCCTTACACACTACACAAAGTTACCTACACTAAGCAATTAGGATGGCTTGCATAAACAAATTAGATCTAAATAATAGTAATAATATATCGTCACGCAATATCCCATAGGGGGTGAGCAAAGATATATTACATGTGCAAGAGTCCTGAGAATGGGGAATCACGTTGGGTTCGACATATAAGCGCAAAATAGATATACCCACAATATATATCTCTAAAATTAAATCTAATTTAAACTTATGTAAAACACTGTTTAGCGTTATACTGTACGTATATCGTCTTGTATGGAAACATATCTTGTTTTATCAACTATTTAATTTATATCATCTTCAAATATATTTAATGTGTTGGTAAAAGTCGCCTTAAGTATATAAGGAAAAAACTTGCAGTTTGTCCTGCTCTCTCTAGGTAATTCTGTATAGCTATCTAGTCAAATAAATAGACATGAATTAAATATAATTTTATTCAAATAGGCCTACTTCCAAGCACTTTTGAATCGTCAAAAAAAAATGCAAAGCGAATCTACCACCGGTTCGGAAAGCAGGATCTACCTAGAAGAGCCGGCAAGAAACTCTGGTAGTAGCTTCTTTTAACATAATGCGGTAAAATAACAGTTATAATATATAAAGGATTGAATGTCCCGCGAGAAAGATTACATATACCTATATTAAGACCACGCACTTTTATCATTCAAACAGTCATTAATGGAATAATATTCCTCTTTTAGCAATTTAGTTTTAATAGTTTTTTTTTTTATTTCAATAGTGATAACTTCAAGATGTCTTTAGGTATTGTATTGTAAAAGCTATTTATTAAATTGTAAATATATTACAATTTACAATAATAATATAACTACTTACTGATAATAATTTAAATTAGTGAATATAGTGAGCGAATAGGCATTTGTTGGGTGGATGCTGTTCATCGTCGAACTCATCTTTACCTTCCACCAGGTATGTAATGAGGTAAAGCATCCGCATATAATTATAAAAAAAATCTTGAGTAAATTTAAAATCGCCAATACAGTCAATTTAGATACAACCGATTTGAAACGTAGAATATGGTAACAAAAGCCGACCAGAAGCGTTGCTTAATACCCTTTAATTAGTAATATTTTACAAAAAAACTATTTTCTTGTAATTCACACGAAAGGTATGAATCTGCCATATCTATATCTATCTACCTACTAATTCTCGCTCGCACGGTAGCAATTCAGTGTGAAAACAATAAAAGGGGAAACTTTGTTTGTTGTAATTACTGTTCTTGCGAATTTTTCCACAGAACTTACCGAGAATCGATATAAAACCAATGTTTGTCTTAATTTATAACGTACAATATCGGTCAAGGTGAAAAGTAGATCCAATCATTTGAGTAAAAGCTTTTTAATACTTATCTATATGTAAAGCTACCTAGAGAAGACAGAATAAAAGTTTATAGTACTGACCGCTAATATATTTATACTGCATATGTATATTTGTGTTATATAATCAACATGAACCGAACATTTAAAATGATTAAGTCCAAATAATCAAAGTCCATTTTGGACACTATATATGTGTGTTAAAAAACAATTTATAAAATATTTATCTAACCAGTTAAATAATGATATGATTAAGCAATTCTTTTATTTTTCCTTATTTATTGTAGGTATAGAAACAAGTTACAAAGGAATCAATAGATTAATGATCTCATTGGAGTACCCGTATAAATGTGCGGTTTATTTTCAAGTAATACGTGGGTGTTTACTACTAGTTCAATGACATGACTGTTCGTATTTTATTGTTTATTGTCTCGATTTATGTTATTCGGTTATGTACTAATTTATCCATTGTTCACATTAGCAACAATAAAAATAAATATTAACATTATAGACAAACACCATAGAATGGAACCAGAGTAACAAAATCCAAAAAAATATTTTTTGTTTAATTTTTATAGGTTATTACACTATATTTTAAAATACTATATATATAGGTATAGGCTTTTCGTTATAAATGAGAAACAAAGTCCTGAAACCAAAATTTATTTAGCACAATTGTATAAAGTTCTGGTAGTTATTATTTCTGAATTTATAAGATTGAATAAAAGGAAAAGGCTAAAGAAGTCCTTCTCAAAATCTACGTGATTCTTTTTATTAAAATTGTATATTACTTATACAATATATTATATTGGGAGGGATCCGCTAAATATCAGTTAGCGGCTTTGGACTCGGTTGATCGTAGAGCTCGTAGACTTAATGGCAGAGCATCGAGCATTGACGTAGAGTTGCCTGCCTCTCGGTCTATTACCGGTTCCACGGTGGAGAGTGTTCTCAGGAACTGCATTCTTTGATTCCACCAGCCCCACACCATTACAAAACCACTAGACATCGTCTTGGATACCATCCGTATGTGGTGGATGTTCCTTATATCGGCACGAGAAGATTCGCTTCTACATTCATCATGCGAACGGCTAAAGAGTGGAATATGCTTTTAGCGGCCGTATTTCCGCGTTCTTATGACCTGAGAGTCTTTAAGAGAAGAGTGAATAGGCATTTGCTGGACGAACGCGTTTCATCATCGAACTCATCTTCACCTTCCACCAGGTGTGATTGAGGTCAAGCGTTCGTCTATAAATAGTAAAAAAAACTTACTTCTATTTCTTGTTTTATTATTATCTATAATTTTATAGTATGAAGTAACCTGATTAACAAGATTTTGTATTATTAGAGCTAATCTGTAACTTATTATTTTCCTCAAAGTTATTGTCTTTGGTACGGCCTTATTGTGTAACTTCTTAATATAAAAACCTTTGTTGAAGATTCATGATTTCACTGGTTTTTCTAAGACATAAATCATAGACTAAACGCAAATCAAATACCGCATAACTTTTAAGATCCAAAGTAGAAAGTTTTCGCTTTCATCGTTTTTCGAATATCAGTTACACATTTATTCAAATATCTTCGATGAATCAGATTAAGTTTTTCAAATTCTATATTACATCCTTAATAATTCTTAATAAGATTTCATAGATATAATACTGGTATGTTTATCTTTCTAAAACAAATTAAATTTAAGTAATAAAATTAGGTAATATGCCACATACATAATACATTTTTCTGAATTATTACAATAAGTACTTTGTTTTGTACATTACATAACTTTACTTCTAAAGATAAATTATAATCGAGAATATATTAAACGTCAAGGACGCATAAATAAAAAACAATCTTTAATATTTACTGTTACTAAGAATTAAAAACTCGAAACAAAGATTTTCAGGTTCACTGGCAGGAAGAATACCAACTTGGCTTTTAAGTTCTAATCAAACGTAAAAACTTGGTAAACAGTACATAACTCTCGATTCTGTGTTGTATCAGAGCAGTGGAGCGAGGATTGTTTTGATATATACCACTTTAAATACAAATAGTAATAAGTTACCAAGAATTTCTTCAAAGTAAATGTGAGCACATGTTTGATAAAGCCAACAAAGTAACAACGAATATCGATATATAATATTTTATCTCTCAGCTACTGAGTGCTCTCAGCAATCGTAGTCAGTTATTAACTACACCGTGTTTACTAACAAATGCGGTATATTTCAAGATAAAAATTAAAAATATTTCCTCGTTTTTAAACCAACAAACACACTGACATTGGCGAAGTCACAAAGGATCAGTCCTTGGAAAAGAGCCATAAAAAAACATTTAGAAATAGGAAATGCGATGCCACCAGGGCTGAAGTTGAGCCGAATGGAAACAGGTCCGCTATTGATTTATTTAAACAAGAATTTTGGACTCTAAGTTCAAGGATATATAACAAGGTTAACAATACGTTAAATATTTTGAATCTGTGTAATTACGTATGTAAGATGAAGCTGAGGGATTGATTGTTGGATCTGAGATATAATGATACTGAGGAACTGTTACGTGAATAATTGTACCCAAAGTTTAACATGTAAATTGTAATATGAATGTAGAATGTGCTTGTTGCTGATGCCTTGTCTGGGAGTGTTAATATTGTTTTTTTTTTTTGTATTTATTATGATAAATATTTTTATGTCAGACGAACAATTTAAACAGTAATTTTTTACTTTTGATATCTTTTGTTGACAGTAATCTAAATATGTATACATATATTGTTTGGAGTTAAGACTGGAGCTACGCAGCGATTATAAACTGCATGTAACATATTGTGTGAAATGTATTATGCTGACACCCTAGATACAGGTAGTCCTAGTTTGGGTGTCAGTTCACTTTAATATGCTGCTTTGTAATCGTTTTTTTTTTAATAAATTATTTTTATATTAGGTCCTTACATATGAAATTGGCGTTTTTCGTACTGGCCAATTTAATCACAAATTTCTCCTCTTTGGTAAGGAATCCCAAATTCAAATTTGTACAGCTATAGACTCATGTATTTGTGCTTCGATGATCGTCATTCATTTGTTTTTTTCTTCTGTTTTTTTTCTGTTTGCGTCACTTATTTTACAAAATGGAAAACTTAAAATATCGCATTATTTACGAGTACGAGTTCCGCCGTGGCACTAGTGCTGCGGAAACAACTCGAAGGGTGAATGATGTGTATGGCGGTCGTGTTGCAAAAGAAAACACAGTTCGTTTTTGGTTCCAACGTTTTCGTTCTGGAAATTTCGACCTGCAGAACAAGCCCCATGGACGGCCTGAGACTCAAGTTGATAATGAAGAGTTGAAGGCTATTGTGGAAGCGGATCTATCGCAAACCACGTCCGAGTTAGCTGCAGGCTGCGATGTTAGTGATAAAACTGTTTTAATTCACTTGAAGCAAATTGGGAAGATTAAAAAGCTTGAAAGGTGGGTACCTCACGAATTGACTGAAGCAAACCGGCAAACGCGCGTCGACTGCTGCGTTACATTACTAAACCGGCACAATAATGAAGGTATTTTAAACCGAATCATTACCTGTGGTGAAAAATGGGTTCTTTACGATAATCGGAAGCGCTCAGCGTAATGGTTGGATCCTGGCCAGCCAGCCAAATCCTGCCCCAAGCGAAAATTAACCCCAAAAAAGTTACTTGTAAGCGTTTGGTGGACTAGTGCCGGTATTGTTCATTAGAGTTTTCTCAAATCTGGCCAGACTATTACGGCTGATGTCTATTGTCAGCAATTGCAAACCATGATGGAAAAGCTAGCGGCTAAACAACCTAGGCTGGTCAATCGCTCCACGCCACTGCTGCTTCACGACAACGCTAGACCACACACTGCGCAACAGACGGCTACTAAATTAGAAGAGCTTCAATTGGAAAGTCTAAGACATCCTCCGTACTCCCCGAACCTTGCTCCAACAGATTACCATTTATTACGAAATTTGGATAACTTCTTGCAAGGGAAAAAATTCAACTCCGATGGGGCAGTCCAAATCGCCTTCAAAGATTTTATTGATTCCCGTCCGACTGGTTTTTTTAGTAAAGGGATCAATAAACTACCTATGAGATGGCAAAAGTGCATAGAAAATAATGGTTCATACTTTGATTAATTAAATATATTATATTAAAAAATATTCGACTTTTTGTTCCACCCATACAAAACGCCAATTTCATATGTAAGGACCTAATATTTCTATGACACAGGTCACATAAAAATGTAGAAGAAACTTAACGGTATCATCGTAAAGTTTACTCTAGCATCAAACCGCTAGCGTTGTTTTCCTGCTTTATTAATATAATACTGAACGAACAAAGCCGCTTTGTTTTACCATAAAACTCTTTTGTATAGGCTTACCATACAACATGGTTTGACAGAGATTTTCCCGGTTTGGGGTATTGGTTCCGGCGTTCCAGTCGGCTTAGTTATTCATCCCGGTTTATTTATTATACGTCCAGGCTAGACCAGAATTGTCCCTGTCATAGATATTGGTCCCGGTATCCTGTTCGGCGATTTTGCTGATTTAGTTGCATATTTCGAGTGTTTATTTGCATAGTTTTTTAACAAAACTTTCAGTTTCATAATATAATAGTACCTTGTCTAGAAATATTGTTTAGTTTTACAGTAAGATTATGCGCAATAACTAGTAATTTGATTCTGACTAGAAATCGATAATTTGTTTGCATAAAACAACCAAAAGAGTTTCTACTTATGGTTCTTTGTAAGTTACTTTTTTAATAACACAAATTTAGTAGTATAACCTATTATGTCTTCCACTTCTGTTCCCGTTTCATGCCTTAAGATTATAGTAGGTCTACGATTTTAAAGATATGGTAGATTCTATAGGCGTAATATCATGTATATACACAGAATCGCGACAATGCAGCGGTTTTCAAGAGCATTTTCGTCACAGTACAGTTTTTTCTATAAAGCTATAGCAGGAGATTCTTGAAAAGGCCAGTGAACAACGGTTTACTTTATCATCAATGCAATGACAACGCTCCTTAGGTAGCATTTGTCCACGAGCGTCGGTAACCACTTAACAACAGAAGGGCCGTCAGCCTGTTTGTAAAAAAGAAACTATAGGTATGTTACTCAGATTGCATAGTCGGTAATTAACAAGTCTGGAGTGCATTGTTCCTCTAATTAATTTGGTATTCGAATTCATTGTTCGCTCTGTAATTATACCAGTATCCATAATTACATTAGAACCTTGCCGCGATGTGTACCTATCTAATGCCTATATGATAGTGAATGGTTTTTATTTTTATAAATTATAATATTTTTTATCAAGTCATTTTTATTGTATTTATCACATCGAATCCGTTGGGCTATTGGTTTTTGTATTCCCAATCTTGGGTTAAATTCCCGCACAAAAAAAAAAACAAGCTAAAGGTAATTGATTAGAATGTGATATCTAGGCAAAAAAAAAATACAGATACACCCGTGGCAGTGAAGTTTTATGTAAGATAATTAATTTTTGATAATGAAGTAAGAAAAGAGAAGATACTTACTATTTAATTTACACGTGCTTACTGTCAATAATTTTACACTAAAATATAAATCGTGTATTAACCATACCAGACAGCACATTTCGAGCTCGGTTTCTTGCTAAGAAATGTTTTTATTTTTCATTAAAACTAAACTTTTTTCGGGTGCATTTACCCACAGATGTATTAAAAATAAAGTAAAGGTATATATTAATAGAAAGACTTTCTAATAATTATAATCACTTCTATATTCATTATTAATAATACAATATTTTATTTTGGTATTTCAAATATTCTATAACCAACAATATATAATTTTCTATTAATTTTTGTTTTTCAATTATTATTGGAATAACTAATTTAATAAACGCTTTTAACTTAAGTGTACTTTTAAATCGCTTCATTTATCTTCGGAAAAATAAACGACTATACATTATTAGAGAATCGAGAAAAGTATTTCAAGGGGATTACTAAATGCTAAGAAAGCGAAAGAAATCTACAAAGGTGGATTAGGTAACGGGCAATATAATAACAAGATTTCCAACTCTCATCTCTAAATCACAATGCTAACATTGATATAATCACAAAGTACCAACAAAAAGCAGAACGTTCTCTTCTTTTGTTAGCTCATAATATACAGCTGCCGTGATGATAGCTTTTTTTTTTATTACATACAGGCTTGCGCTTGACCTCAATCTCACCTGCTGGAAAGTGATGATGAGGCCGACGATGGAGCGCGCTCCCCCAGCAAATACCGATTCACTCGACGTTTGAAGATTCCCATGTCATAAGACGCCGGAAACACTGACGCAGGAAGCGAGTTCCAATCCTTCGCGGTACGCAGCAAAAAGGAGGAGGCAAATCGCTTAGTGCGAGCAGCAGGAATGTCAACCACAAAAGGGTGCAAACCAGCACGGCGTCTCGTCAATTTATGGTAGAAGGGGGAGGGTGGAACTAAATCATACAACTCAGCCGCACACTCTCCAGAGTATAGTCTATAGAAAACCGAAAGGCAAGCCACTTTACGCCGGTGTTCCAAACTGAGTAGTTTACGCGACGTAAGAGCCTCATCGGCAATGAGTCGCCGAGCTCGGCGATCAATTGAGTCCAAAGCAGCCAGATGGTGTTTGGCGGAACCATCCCAAAGGTGGCAGCAATACTCCACACACGACCGAACTTGCGCCTGATACAGGTTAAGAAGTTGGGTCGGCGTAAAATGCCGCCTAACCTTGAAAAGAACCCCCAGTTTCCGAGCAGCTGTTTTAGCCTTAGCTTCAATCGAACGCCCAAAGTTAAGGTCCGCAGTTAGCTCCATGCCTAGAAGCTTGAGGCTATCAGCCAATGGTACGCTAACACCCTGGAAAGTAGGAGCCAAGACGAAAGGGCTCCGTTTGGCGGAGAAGAGACAGGCCTGCGTCTTCAGCGCGTTAAACCTGACCAGGTTCGCATCACCCCAATCGGATACGAAATTTAAGGCCGTATCAACACGCCGAACCATCGCCTCCCTCTCTTTGCAGATTTCGATTGAAGCAGCCTGAGGCCTGGACAAGTATCTATCAACAACAGTGCTATCATCTGCGTACCCAATGATACCGGGTTTTAGCAGATCGTTGATGTGAAGCAAGAATAATGTTGCTGATAGTACTGACCCCTGAGGAACACCGGCATTAATTGCCATGAGATCAGATGAGCAGCCATCAACCACTACCCGAACAGACCGTTCACTCAGGAAGTCTGTTATCCAGGACAGGAGTTCATTATGAATTCCATAGGATCGGAGCTTACATAAAAGACCTGCATGCCAGACCCTGTCAAATGCCTTGGATATATCCAGGGAGACAGCCAAAGCCTCCCCATGGCCTTCAATCGCTTCACCCCAATAATGAGTCGCATACACTAAAAGATCCCCAGTAGATCGGTTATTCCAGAAACCGTACTGATGATCACTGAGGATATCGTTTCGGAGCTATCCGAATGATGGAGCTAGTGAATATACGGCATATAAAATATATAGACATCTCTCTGATCCGATTTCATTACAGTATGGTTAATAAAAAAAAGTTTTAACCATTAAATATTCTTTACATCAATTTTCAATTAAATAACTTTAAACAAACATATATATACATCGAAACATGTATCAAACAATTTTAACGTTGGGCTCATGCCATATATTAAAGGCTTTTTGGCAAAGGGCGACTACGTAACGCGTGCATTGACTTGACCTACGTTTGGTAACATCCCCTGTAAATATCTGCTACGCAAACTAAAATAAAATCACTTAAATCAGACTTTGTTTAATATAAATTAAAATGAGCCTTTTGCATGAAAATTTGTTGCGTAATATATATAAAATAAATATGCTAATGTTATGGTTAATTTGAAATGATAAATTAAAATTTACGTGTACAATTACACAAGCTTAAATTTGCTACAATTATAAATAGCCAATTTTTTTTTCGATATATATTATCTATAATATTCAATTGAATAAAAATGATTTAATAGGATAAATTAATGTACACATATAAATTGAAAGTCTTATATTAAGTAGGTAGTACAAATAAAGAATTTACTTATTTTTGGTAATAAAAAAAAATATATTCCATTCTATTATATAAACTTTATGACCGGTGGTCGTGGGTGTGGTTGTAGAAAGACACGGATTTTGGCGTTTTACTGTTTATTTGCACTTTAAGGCACACCGAACTGCGACGCGCACGCACATACTCTAAGCTTCGGTCTCGGCAGTCGACTAACTCGCAAGCATCCCGTGCGCGCGCGCATCCTCTTACCCCGCACGTCTCATAACACCCTATCGACCCTTAGAGCGATAATTACGTATCGGGCGGCGTCTACATGCTATAACTTCCTAAAATTTAGCTTAAATAAACTGTATATTTATAACGAAATTTAATAGCCATTTTATTATAGCTAACAATAAATTTCTCATATCTTCATAAAACTTACTTGTGATTTGGTTTCTTATGAATTTTCGAAGGACCAGCATTTTACATAATATTCTCCGTGGCGACTTAATTATGTCTTTGAAGAACGGAGTAAAAATTCTTTGCTTTTAATAAAGAAATATTTTTCTTAAAACAATTTAAGTTTCTATAAAATTCAGTTCTATTGATTAAGACCGTATCAAAATTATATTAAAATATATTTTCTCTACAATAAATGCCTTTTTAATGGGTTTACTATTTAAATTATATATTGTACCTAATATTAATTATAACAAAACATCAAGTTAATAAGTGACACTGTAAAATAAACATTATTACTTTTTATAAATATGTTGGTAACGATTTTAATTACGTATTCATTTTTGTTTAATTCTGAATCTCGTAATAAAAGCGGAATGATGTTGCTTCGAGTATTGTTTTTATAGATTTTTATTGTTTAATACAAACCTTTTTTAAAATACATAATTTGAATATTTTTAACAAAAATACTTAATAAGTATATATATTGGAATCCTTTATGAATGTTGGAAAATGACTCGAATACATATTTGATCATTGTATTTAAAAATCATAAAAAAGGTATGTAAAAGTATCAAGATTTATATTACTAGAATTGCTTCGGGGCGTAATAAAGTCTGATGTGTGCTGTCAGGCGACAGAAGACCGGGAACGTGGCACGTATTTCATTTACAACACTTCGCACCAATCAAAGTTAATTCTAAGTCGTAAGCGCACAAAATATACAGCCTAGAAAAATATCTTTGTTTCCTACCATTAACAAATAAAAACTCCAAGACAGAGCCTGTCGAGCTTTATTGTAAATGACGACTATAGTAAAAAGAAAGCCAGTGATCCAGTAATAGGTCACATATACATATTTTAAAATAACACCAGTTGCACGTATAAGCATTAATTCGCACTTAATTTGTCTTCATTTACTTCGTTAGAATTGTTGAGGACGAGCTAGATCTATATTTTTTTATTTTCGATGTTTTCCATATTTTCTTGATTCTCTTAACCCATCTGATAGTAAGTGGTAAAAACTTTTTTTATTGATCCGGTGGAAATCCATCATGGAGCGTCAACTCTGCTGCGTCCAATCACAGGGTGCGCTGGGCTACGGAAAATTTCGAACTAACGGTCCTCAAGGAAAATGCCAAGATGTTTCAAGAGTGATCGTCACCTCTCCTTCGTTAATATCGCCTTCGGAGTATAACCTAAGTAGCAGCCCAATACGCGGTAATCCTTGCCTAAAGATAACTATAATACAAAAAGTAATGTTATTATTTGGTCAATGTTTTGACATTTAGATAAAAAAAAATACGTTTAAGAACGTTTATTAAGACCTCCTGGGCAATTATTATCTCTATCTATTCCTCGGCTTAATTTGTCTGTAAAGTGAACTCCGTCGAACAATCGGATTCGGGTAGGTTTAAGAGGTCAAGAAGACTTACGGGGTCCGGAAACTTTTTCGAATAGATTTTAAGAAATCGCAAACTTGAATGAATCTGAGATATAATTTGTGAAATAAATTAATACTCAAACATATCCACGCTATATTACTTGTGGTCGTATTACCTACACGTTCATGCAAATGGCAATCATTACTAATAGTCAGATAAGGACAAAATGTAATCAGATTAATGATTACAATTACAGAATGTAATATAAAACCCTTCTAAATATTAACAAGTCATAAATTTGTATGTAATTAATGATTCATTACTGTTTAAAATATGGATGAGCAAAATTTAATCATATTAATAGCCATGGATTAAGTTTGAATGATAATTGATAATTTGGAATCTCTTTACTGACTTCGATCCCTAGTAGTTTGCAGCAGAAACAACACAGTTACATGAAGCGTTATTGATGCGTTCCATGCTGATTATTATTAATGATTATGACTGTGGGGTCCATGTTTAGGTAATTCAATGTTTTTGCACTGTCCCAAAGCGGCACATGGCTTGTTAAAGATATCAAAGGTCATCAATGTGGGTATTACAGTGACCATCTGCTAGGCAAATAAAAATTAATTATTAAGCACCATTACGAATAAAAACAAGCAGTTACTATATTTCAATTGACAACAAAACTTATCGCCTAATGCTCCACCAAGAGGGGGAGTAAAGAAGTGTATATACGTTAGTGTTGTTTCCATTTTGCACTTATTCGCAGAGCTGATCATCATTCTCAATGCATTAACGACTAAGTTAATAACCATTTAATGGCTGCTTATCTTTTATTCGTTGACAGTTATATGCTTCTCTCTCAGACATGTGCATGTGAAAAGAGATGGACTATAGTTGCTATCTAAACAAACTTCACGAAGGATATAGACACTTTATTAATTTTGGCCGTTATTATAAATATTTGATATATATTTTCGCATATAAAAATATACAAACACGATATGATTTAGTGACTTTATTGTCGCAGTGGCTAAGCGATTAACTTAGCTTTATAGATTAGCTACGAATTATGACTTCGATTCCCATTAGAAATAAACGTTTATATGACCTACATATGCATGTTCCAGTTTCAAGCACAAGACTACGTAAGTCCGTCCTAGCCGATTAGACTTTGAGTATTTATACATATAGACTTTTTGTTAATTAACACAACTGCAATATACGTGTGAATCCTATTGGCAGCAACGATAAAAAAAACAACAAAATGAAACAAAATAATTCAATACTCCCATATTTTATGGGCCCCCATATTAATAGAGTAATAACAATATATCACGCTATATCCCATTCGAGATGAGCAAAGATATATTATCGGCTGTACCCAGTTGGCGCTTATATGTATAGTACGTTGTGACCAACGTGATCAGTAGCGTAGCTGATTGCCGTATTTAGATCACCATATTAATATGATAAAAATAGATTATTATGTAACTAAATAAATTAATATTCATCAGAATATATCTGCGAAGAGAAAAGAAAATATTTTCCGAATTTCTTACTGATTTTACCAAAACAATGCCGCATATTCTGACTTCGTAGTACTTATATGATCGTAGTGCTACGGCCTACGAAGTCGCAGCTACGCGGCGTAACGGCGTAGTCTACGAGCTCAGTCGTACATAGCAACTCGACCTCGACGCTTCGTTGCGGCTAAGCGATACGCTTTACGAACGTCGCAAACTTCATAATACCAACATAAAATTCAACAACACCGCATTAACTTAGGAATACTTAAATACATATTGTACAATAATCTGTTGTAAAAGTTAACTCGGTTAGTACCTTGCGTGATGTAACGAGTTTGCCCTATTTCCTAATGTGATTGTTGTGGGGTGTAAATCAGACTTAAATACTGAAGTCTCATGAGTGTACTGTTTGCCGCATAGTGAATAACATTGTAAACTTATACAGCTATCTAAATATTCGCTGAGATGTATGTGTTGTACAAAGAAAAATATTATAATATTACCATTGTTGTTAATTAAAGTAATAGAAATTTTTGAGTAATACTAGTGCAATTCATGTAACTTGTACAAAGTTAAATCCCAAGTTGCAGTTAAAAGACTAGAAAAGTGGTATTCGAGTCAAACCAAGTTGTAATTTAAAAGTTGAACTTGGCATGAGCTGACTGTAAAAGGACGAAATATTTATTGTAACTGTATTATTACAGGCACCTTTGATAATTTTAAAAACCACTCGTGTGTGAGTTAATTTTATAGATATGCAATATAAATTTATTTAAATACCACCGCATCAAGGACCATTGAAAAGGTTCTTAATAACTTAATAGGGTCATAATATACACAAAAATTATTTTAGAAAAAAACTAAGACATTGTAAAATTAATGGAGAAGTAGCAAAAGTGAAGAGTGTAAGGCTAACAGACGGATGGTGTGCGATGGTGCAGCAATGTTGTGCTTGGAGTCACTGATGGCGCGATGGCGTGATAGGGGTGACAGAGAGTGCGATCGGCGGGCGAGATCACGCAGTTTGTGCTCCTCTGCAGGAGACGGTAGCTTGCTGCAACTCCTGCACCGAAGGGCCAGTAGTGCTATGTAAGTTTTTACTATTTGTCATAGTTTTCTATTCTTACAAGAAAATCTCCGGCCTTAGAATATAATCTGCTCTGGAAACGTATCTACAAACTTTAAACCATATCGAAGGGTGAAAGGCTATTTGGTTTAAGCGACATTTTTTGGTATATATATATGGAATTGGTAAAAAACGCTGATTCCATATATGATTATATATATATATATATATATATATATTACTATATCACCAAAAAATGTCGCTTAAACCAAATAGCATTTCACCCCTCCGATATAAAGTTAATCCTCTCGAGAAGTATATGTCCAGTAGTGAACTGAAGTGGATTGTAATAAACAGATATATTACGAGTAAATACGCAGGATTTTTTTTTAATAGATGAAAAGAGTGGACTTAATTGTAGAATAATTTTATATCGATACGGCACAATTGCTACATTGCCGCTAATGGTGTGATGCGCTCAAGAACAGTTGGGGATAGTGAAGAGTCTATTGACAGTTTGCTTGCGTCGTCTCAGCCTAAATATACAACAATATAAACCCTCTATGTAAGATGTAGATAGATGTAGATAAATAGATGTACACCAACTGACAGAATCTACAAATTAACCAACAATAATTAGCCTTGATCTCGAAAGAGCGTAAATCTTCATATAGTGACGTGCAAAGATAAGTGTGGCTGTAAACATAAAAATAAGTAAAGACAATAAGTTCAAGTGAATCACATCGCGGTGCAGCTGCGATTAAGTTCCCCCGAATTCATGTCCACGAAAGAAATATTTTTGTTTAAGAGTAACAACTGAAGGTAAACATCCTCTTGTAATATAGTTTCACTGTACATGATGCTAAGTACAAAACAGCTCTGATCACGACATAAAGATTTTTTAATAATAATAATAATATATAATCACGCTATATCCTTTACTGGGTGAGCAGAGATACATTAGGGGCTGTATTTACTTTGAGCTTATATGTCGTGTCCAATGTGATCAGTAGCGCAGCTGATCGCCGTTCTCAGGGCACTTATATATGACATTTCTAATAGATGCCATGCGGATTCCCTCATGATGTTTCCTACACTGGAGAGCATGTAGTGCCTAAGTCCATGCGTAATCTGAAAAACCCAGAGGTACGCCAGGATTCGAACTTACGCACATTCGCCTTGCCGCGCATGGAAACCGGTCCATTATCTGCTAGACTATCACAAGCACAGATTTTTTATGTTAATACTGAAATATATTTTTAATAATTATCAAGAAACTGTAAAAAAACATTATTTTGTATTAAATAATTTGTAATTGGCTGGTAATGCAAGGTAAGTGGTCATTATTTGTTACACTCGACTGTGTTTACCAATACAAAGGATAATCAGTATTTTGCCCTTACCGTCAAAGTTTTTAATTAAATACAACCTTACTACCTAACCTTACATTACCAAAGGTCAAAAAACTCCTCTCGGTAACTCTGGGGGTTCTATTTATGGTATTTTTTTTTATTTATTATAGTGTCATTAATTTATTAATAAAAATAACTCGCATTAAATTCCATATTAAAGAGAAATTAATTATAATTTTAATATATTCAAATTTGTTTCAAATAGACACATTATGGGTATCCGTATTTATAATTAACGGATAATCTAAATAACTTAATATCTGTATTCATATCCGTTATAAATATACCGCATAATTACTTACACTAAATATTGAAAATTTTTGCGTATTTATTATATAGGCAACCGTTTGTTAAACGAATAAAATTATATCAATAAATAAAAATCGCATGAAATCTTAGAGCTAACTAGAACCACGGTCTTTGCTGGGGAAATTGTAGTATAAAATAAACGAACGAAATTTTACATCGTTGCAATATATGTACATAATTTGTGATTTTTCCTTATAGAAGCAAACGCTTTAATATCGTCACACCTTGACAATTACAATGAAATATATTTTGACTGGTTTTGAGTCTTTCTCAAGACTAAGTTTACAAAAGATCCTAATCTCAATTAAAATTGTCTATGGAATTTATAATATGAATTATCATATAATTTTGTATATTTTATACTGTTCTACACTGTTAAGTTTCAAAGTAAATTGACTAATCGGCCGCATGGGACTTCAGACAATAGCACATTTAGAATTTTTCATTTTACGAGTTCTCTTGCAACTTCTTTCAAACTTGGGCCGTCCAGTTAACTGTAGCTGTCACTGAGTATCCAAAATATTCCCGATGCTGTTTGATTATTAAATTAAAAAATAAATGGCATATAAAACCATACAAAACTCAAGGGTCTGTTCAAATATCAAGAAAACATTTTCTCTTAGTCAGTAAGAGCATCTATTATAGTTGCTTAATTATAACTAGTGTATTCTCATCGAAAAAAAAAAGTATTAGATTATTTAATAAATGATATAATTTTATACTGAGTTCTTATTAGGGAAGGTAAAAAGAATAGAACATCAATTTTGCTATCGCTAAAAATCTCTTTCTTCTTGTCAATAATCAATTCATCATAATAAAATCTATATCCATTTAAGCCTAGTGGATTTATAGTACTTTTTCGATTTTTCCATCCATCAGTATCCTCTTGATTTGATTTTCGCAGGTAAGTCTTTTTCGGCTTCGGCTTTTTGTGCAAATTTCATAGAATAATGTTTACACCGCATAGCGAGTTATTGCAAGCCACGGCTCATTCTAGCAAAATTAATGCATATTTTACTAATATACTTGTAAATATGGTTCCCAGTATTACAAAACTGTAAAAACATACCGCGTGGTGGAAATACGCAGTGCTACTCTCGTTCATATTGCATATCTTTTTCATCTTACATATGCTTGTGAAACATAGATAAAATAAGCATATTCAGTGCTGTCCGACAACTTTTGATCACGTTATTGAATATTTATTAGAAAAATCCGCAAAGTATAGACTCTTCGCGGTTTGTTGATATTTTATTAGCGGCTGTATGTAGATAACTTTGTTCGTGTTTCTTTTACGCTTGATAAATCTTTAATGCTGAGTAGTGTGTCAACGATCTGTAAATAAAAGATGAAACTCGGGCTTTTTATATTTCTTCGTAATATCACTTTTATATTGAAACTTTATCAGTTACAGCTTGAAGGCTAAGCGGCTTTTTTTTGTATGAGACGGTATTACTACGGTCGGCAGTATTTAGTTATAATAAACGAGCCTTAAGCGTGCTCTCGTTGATGATCATATTCCCGTTTCTTTCTGGACACCACCTCTTTCAGCCATCTTATGTAAAGAAGTGCTGATAGGAAGCTCCAATTGTTCAGAAAACGGCCGTACCATAGACTTATGTAGCGGTTATGCTGCCTTCATACTTCACAATAGTTTTATGAAGCCTAAAAACGCATATTTCCTTCAAACAAAATCAGATCATGAATAATTTAGTACGTGTTACGGCCGCTAGCCTTACTATCATTTAAGCATCATATCTTAACGACTTTCAAAATGTTCTGAATTCGACTGTTGATTTTTTATGTATAACTTAACCATTCATGGATCGATTTCGATTTACTTTTAAGCTATTAAGCTAATTACCATAAAGTTGATCCCGTTTTGGATGCAGTTTTGATGAAGGCCTTCGACGATATAGGTCTTAACGCTTGAATGGACAACAATAAAACCTATAGTTTAGCTTCTGTATCTCTGTCGTGTGTGGACCGTTCTTGATAATTATTTGTTTTTTCAATAGGAGGTATACTATTATTGCTTGAGGTTTATTATGGTGAAGATCGAATATGGATCTTCTTTGAAATAGTAGATGTATCGTGTTTCGGCCCATTCCAATCGAGAACCTGTCTGGAACTCACAAAACGATCTTAATTTAATGACAAAATATTTTATGGCAACACAAAACATTTTAAAATAATATAAACATATTGAACCTACTTCAAGTATTTAAAAATAATGTTAAATGTACCATACCAATATAATAATAATATATCGTCATGTCATAGCCCTTACGGGATGAGCCAATATAAGTCACTTAATAAGAAATTTTATGTACTCATTTGTAGATTTAAGATTATTATTTTGCTGATAGGGCGATTGCCCGGACTGGATCATGACCACAGTACATGAGTATAAAGACCGTCATAGTGACTCGCTTCGGCGTGTCGCGTTTCGGGATCAGCTTGTGTATATCCAGTAACTCATATACCTTCAGTAGTGGTACCTATATGTGGGCCGACATGACGACGGGGACTGTTAATGGATTTTCGTCTTTTGTTAATCGCTTGCGTTTTTGGACGATTTTGCGCTTACCAGCGGGTGCACTGTAGTCACTTGGTCGAGCTAGTGTAAAAAAAGCTTTTTGAGGTCAGTTGGTTGTTTTTATTTATTAATTTACATTGACCCCTTTCCCTTGTATGTATTTTAGTAACGATAATAACATACAATTTATAGATGTAAAGTATTTATACAGCTTTCCAAAAAGTTCGTATCATATGGAAGTAAATAATAAATATGTATATAAAATGCTCTCATTAATTTAACGCGTGTGTTGTGGTAGTAACAAAGGATTTCCGACTCATCAAACAAGACAAAATTGGTGAATTTCTTAGCGCTAGTTTTCACACAAAACAATAAACTTTCTTCCTACTTCCATAACATCTGAACTCCCAAATTATACATATAGAAAAAAAATACAGGAAACATATGAAGAAAATTACTCGTTGGGTTTACCACGTCTATTACTTTTGTGATAGCGATATATTTTTTATTTATATAAATATACTAAAAAAAAAATAACAAAAAACATGTATGCATATTGTGTGTGTACTTTTATACTAATTACAATAACGGAAGAAAAGTTTTGTTTACGCAGCTGTATTTCACGTTTTATGAGGCCCACTAATTTAAAAAGAAATGCGAATGGAAACACATTTTTTGCGGTATAGTAGATATCTCGACACTAATTCATTGCGATCTACTGGGACTCTGTAAAGCTGATAGTATGACTGAATGAATAATCACCGGTCGTTATTCTTCTAAGACGTATCGCCGCAAATTACACTTCCAGCCCACCACAAAAGAGAAATTTATCTTGAAAAATCATCCGCTGTTTGCTTTCTATCAGGTGCAATGTAATCATTACACTGAGTCATATTTTTTTATACCAGCTCGACTAAATTATACCGATGGCAAGTACTCTCCAGACCAAGAACGGCAGCTTCCGCCACAGAATAAGAATCCATTGACCAAGTGTACCACAACAGAAAAACGCTAGATGTTTTTTTACACTGGCTCGAGATAGTGACTGCAATACACCTGATAGTAAGTACATTGCAGTCCAAAAACGAAAGCGACCATCAAAGGAATCCATTAATAGTCTCCGTCGTCATGTCGGCCCACATATACCACCACTGAAGTTCTCCAGGTATACGAGTTACTGGATATACACAAGCTGATTCCGAAACGCGACAGGCTCAACCGAATTACTATGACGGTCTTGACACTTGTGTAATATGGTCATGATCCAGTTCGGGAAATTGCCCTACCACCAAAAAATCTATATAAACAACTGGACGTATATGGATAAACTGGCCCCGAAACGCGACAGATTGAAGCGAACTTTTTTTTAATCCTGAGGGAAATTCCTGCATAGGACCATCAGGGAAGCTGCACAGGCAGCGACCCCGGTGTGTCAGACTCCTACTGACTAAAATCCCCCGGGGTGTCCCTCTGATTGCTCCACCAGAGCCTGGAAAATCAAATTCGTCCAGACGCCGATTGAACAAAAGGCTTTGTTGAGGGTACCTCTCTGGGAAGGGTAGGAGTAAAAGCCCACCCCTCCAAAAATTTTCTCAGGTGGCGCGCCAGACACCATGCACCGCCTTCCTCTCATCCGGGCAGCAGACTCCCTCAAGTCTACTGCCCAGCTAATCGAAGCAAATCACTATGACCGTTGTTGAACTTGATTATTTTAGTTACGATGCAAAAAGAAAATCACATAATTACGTTAAATATAAATTCTTATTATGTTTTTTTTTTTATTTTCACGCGGCTTTATAACTTCATTTGTTTGCCTAAAATGTTGATGTTTTTCTCCATCGATATAATAAATCACTCTTTCCTAATTCCACAAAATAGGATAAACTTAAAGACAAAGCAGCGTACGTCAGCAAATCTTCGAAATTGGGTCAATCCGAGAGGAAAAACGACTATGAAATGCAACGACCTAACTTCCCCGAGCCACTAAGAGATTCCGCTGTCGTAAAATTCACAAAATATGGACATTACCATATGAATATATTCTGCCTAGCCGCAAACATATTATAACGTAAATATTTAATGACTTAGCGCACTCGTTGCAAGATTTACATTGCAAGAACTTAAAACATCGTACTATGATATTGGGTCTTTCAAGCGAAGCGTGAAGAGATATTTGTGCAGGCCGGCATGATCGCTACGGCTATAGATAGTTTTTTTTTGCTGTTGATAATCGTTGTCGTTTTTTGACAGCACCATGCTTACCATCAAACGTGGTGTGGTCACTCTGCCGTGTCAGGATAAAAAAGAAAATCTTATATGATAGTAAAATGTTTTTTTATTTAAGAAAACAATTGTAATCAATAATGTTAAATAAAAATAATAATTTACGTGGGGCCCATAGAAGAAGTGTAAAGTAGAACAGTTATCGTTTAATTTATACCTATGTTTACACAGAACATGCTATAGCAAAATAGAATTCATTTTCGTGTTACTAACACTGTATCTTTAAGACAATTATGTAATTGTTACTGAGTAATTTCCCTTACAAGCTGTAATATGTACTACAATTTTTATAAGACAACCATGAGAATAGGATGTTTTTATAAAAATTTAGATCAAAATTGCGGCTTCCATCTTATTGATAGCTGATAATATATTATAATTAGGATATCTTTTAAGAATATATATATATATAAAAAATCTTGACGGTTAAATGTTAAATAGTCGATTTCTCGTCTTTTAACCTTTTCTTGAAGGTAATGATTGAAGGTTTATCTAAACAGCTGATAAAATAGCAACGTTCACATGCAATTGTTTATCTTTGTAAATCCGGTGGGAACAATTTCCCTCCGAGATAAACGTTCTATTAATTGGTTTGTACCGTCATTAAAATGCTAAGGGGGTAGGCCGCACCATAAACTCGGTTGCAGATAGACGATCGGGGTCGCGAAACTGGGTTTATTCGACCTACATGCCCCGATTTTATGTATTGTTACCTGAATCCAATTTATGCATTGCTAATTGAAATTAATTAGAACACAACTGCGTTTGATTTTGCACGTGACTCAAACCTTTGCCGTGCATTCCATAATAGCATACTCATAAAATATCCTTGTATATGCAATTTATTACCATATCTTCAGTTAGGATTTTCTTTTCAAAAAGTAATGTTTGATCAAAAAAATATTATTTCATCTTATAGAGAATATTTTGTAGCTAACATAACCTGGCTTCGATTCTCTGTCCAATTATTACCCAAGTAATCGTCAAAGTCAATATGGATTTTTTTGCTTTGATCAACGATTACTCAGTATTAAATCATCGTAAAAAGCTCGTAATTAAGTCAAATAAAAGGGAATTAGATCATCTATAAGAATTTTAAAATAAGATTATTAAATAAAAAAATTAATGTCCATACTTAGATCATTTTGAAGACGAAAATTTTTGAAATTTTTTCGTCCGATATTTTTCTTACGATTACTCAAAAACTCTGTACGTGAACTAATGTTAACGTTTAAAACTAGAAACGTAAAACTATAACCTTCTACATTTAAAATTTCTGTACGACCATATCCCTCAAAATAATAGCCTCTTGAAAATCACCTAAAAATTTTGCACTTTTTTAATATCCTTTAATTAATGCGTCTAGTATATGCAAGTATATGTGTATATAGTATACGATACTCACTGCATGAGTCACCGAGCGTTGATTATTAATATAAATGAAGCTCTGTTAATATCGTTTTAATAATTCCAATGTAAGTGAGCTTTCACAAATTCAGTCTTGTTTTTGCACTAAGCCTAATTGAGCAAAAGGGGTACTTTCTGCATCATACACTTTGCGTCTTGTGGTTTTGAACTAGTCTTAAAACATTATTTTATCCACCATACCTTAGGGGATAATGTTGTTTACAGGGATTGTCACATAAATATACTCGAGATCTTCGTTTGTTTTGTGTATATTATTCTCTAACTTTGCAAACTTGACAAGATATAAACGTATTTTTTAATTTTGGTTTGAAACTCATAGACATGTTTACTAATATACTTCTAAGTTGGACAATAAAATATTTGAAGTTGTTTAAGACCTTTTGTTTTATTTTTAAAATAGTTACCATGTTTTTTGCTAATTTTGTGATATTTTAAAAATAATTATAACTTATTCTACAAAGCAACATGATTATACTATCTATATATATATATATATATCTACTATAGATCATAATGTTTCCTGACAAGTATTTTATAATATAGATTATATACAAATGATCGCATACGTAAGAAAAGTTATTTTGGTATATTCTATTGGAATATTACGTATTGTACAGAAAATATATTTTCCTCGAGAGCTCTTGTATGAGAAAGAAATTTTCATTCAAACCTCTCTTCAATCAATCACATGAGGCGGCAGGAATTGTCATTACAATGAAATCGAGAATACTTTATGTTGAAATCTGTTTCTAATAAAGAATATATTAAAACATTATTTAATAATTTTGGGAAAGTATTTAAAATTTATGTAAAAAAAAATTAAGATCCCTTTTGGAGATTTATTTATTAAATCAATGACTAATCCAAAATAAAATGCCTTGTGAATGTTGAAGAATATGTATGAGTTCAGTGTTAAAATGTTAAAAAATGTTTTAGGATAAAAAGACGTTATTAAGGAGATGAGGGGAGGGTGGCACTTTACACCACTCTCCCCGCCAAATGTGTTAGGTGTATGTGGGGGGATGGCAACTACTTAACCACCCTCTGCCAAGTAGGTGGGGCCTGCAGAATTGCCGGCAGCCGCCGCCGGGTGCCGAGGAAGATGGCTCAGCCTTACCCTTGGCACTCGGCAGGCGGGAGAAGGAAGACACCGAGGTTTATAGTTGGTGCAAGTCCGACACACCAGGGGGCGACTCTCACTGCCCCCTGAAGGTCCGCTAGGGATTTGCCTCGGGTTACCAAAAAAAAAAAGAAAAAAAAAGATAATAAGACGTTTATAGATTGTATTTAAAAGACAGTCTTTTTGAAATTAGCTAAACGGAAACGAAATAAAAAACATTTCAATTAAAACCTGAACTTCGATATAAATAATATTTATATTTTTAATAGAGTGCGACCGAAACTGGTTTTCCGGCCGAAACCGAAACCGAAACCGAAATTTCGGCCGTGGCTTCAGTTTCGGCCGAAACCGAAACCGAAACTCACGTGGTCAAGTATAAAAGTCAACGTGGCCAAGTAAAAAAATGAAACAAAAACTTACATGTAATCAGTTCCATCAAAACATAACCTCTAAAGAATGTTTACGTCGGGTGATAACGCACTGACTAAGTTGTGTTGCTATAGAGCAATGCGAATTAGATCCGTCAACTGTCGTCTAAACGATGCAGTTACACTCCGACGCAGCCTTGAGTTTCTTTCGGCGTTTCTTCTCAAGGTAGTCACTTCCGAAACGCTAGTAGATCACCGTTAGGTTTCGTATTTCTGGCTGGCGGTCCAAGTCGAGGTTCGTACCCACAGGGGTGCCCTTGCATTGCCACTCAACCCATAAATTGCCGGCTGAGCACCCTCAGTGTTCACCCACCCGCCCGGTTAAGTTGTGAAGACCTTTCCCGGTCAACAAACACGCGTAAATTCGAAAAAAAAAGCAATGCAAACGGCGCACGAATCCCGAACAGGGCCGCCAGCGTCCGTCAAAGCGTTGCCACGAGAAACGAAGCTAGGCAAGCATGTACGACAACTACCGAAATCAGTTTCGGTTTCGGCAAAAGTTTCGGCCAATTTTGGCCGAAACCGAAACTGCCGCCGAAACTTGATTTTTGGCCGAAACTCGGCCGAAACCGAAACCGAAACCGAACTTTCGGTCGGACACTAATTTTTAACCAGTCTATCTACGTATGCGCCTAGTGATCAACCCGAACCTGGGTTCATCAGGATATACCTTGCTACGGGTCATGAGCACATATTGAGCCTAGACAAAGTAATATTTCATAAACGATAACGACAAAGAAAAGCGTAAAATTTATTAACTTAACAAAACGTGACGATGATATACCATAACATATAACATATTGTGATATTCCAGAAATTACGTCAACTCCATACAATTTTGACTTACTACGAGTATTAGATATCCGTTTATCGAATGTGACTTTGTCTTGTGGGATAAGTCAATAAACATGTAAAAAAGTTATTATAATAACCACTTTAATTTAAATTTAAGAAAATAACTTACAAAATATTTTGTTATAATATACTATATATTAAATATTATAATATGAACTCTGCAATTAGCATTGGTGCATGCAACTTTAGAATATTATTTACGTATTTCAATTATGCATAGCAGAAGTTTTTAAACCAAAAGTATTCACGTAAAATGATTTTATTTAAATTGCTTTCGCAAACTGCAACAGTTAATCTGCAATGTGCATGCGGTTTGCAGACATAAAACCATTTTTATTGTTGCACGGAAGCGGTGTGTAAAATATTTTTATTTTATACTTGGGACAATGAACTGTAGTTATGCAATGCAGTGCCAGACACATAATAGAGTTTGATTAAGAGAACATCAATCAATAATTGCCTATATGCAAATACAGTAATTAAATGAATTAAGTTCACGATAATTATATAACTAAATTGCAGATAGATGTTTAAGAAAACCTATTTATCGATGTCGAATATAACAATATTGATACCATTAACGAATAAACAATTATCTACATTACGTACGCTTGGGAAAATTCTCTAAATATTTATTATTTTATTTTATTTCATTTCATAGCTTTTTTGGTGTTAGTATTTCAATTTCTTATCATTTCACAGCCTCGACATATTGCGTAGCAGTTGTTACCTTGTGTTTTACTACTGTCCTGTGACAAGTGTTTTTTAAGTTTTAAGCAATTCGAACGTGGCTTTTTATAATTCTGTCAAAGTTAAAAGAGGATAAAAATTAAAAGCAAGGTAAGAACCTTATACTACTTAACTTTAAAAAAGGGGCCACTGAAATTAATAACGGCCTGTATAAAATGGAAATAAAATGGCGGCAGGTGAGTGAGAATTTATTTGTTATGCAAATGACGGAGGTGAAATTCATTTTTAATTGATTTTTTTAACAAAAACGGGGGTTTTACATTTTCCCCAACAACGCTACCATAAAACTGGAGATAATGAAAGAAAAATATCACGAAATGTAACATGCATAATATTTCAATCTAATTTACGACGACCCAACTTCTTAAACTGTATCATGCGCAAGTACAGTCGTGTGTAGAGTGTTGCTGCAACCTCTGGGACAGCTTCGCCAAACAACCATTGCCGACGAGCCTCTTACGTCGCGTAAACTACTCAGTTTAAAACACCTACGTAGAGTTGCTTGCCTTGCGGTTTTCTATAGACTATACTCTGGAGAGTGTGCGGCTGAGTTGTATGATTTAGTTCTCTCTTCCCCCTTCTACTATAAGTAGACAAGACGCCGTGCGGATTTGCACCCCTACGTGGTTGAATTTCCAACTGCTCGCACGAAGCGATTCACCTCCTGCTTTTTGCTGCAAACCGCCAACGAGTGGAATTCGTTTTCTGCGTCTGTGTTTCGAACATCTTATGAGATGGAAATCTTCAAACGTCGAGTGAATCAGTATTTGCTGAGTAAGCGCTTTCCATCATCGGCCTCATCATTACTTTCCAGCAGGTGAGGTTGAGGTCAAGCGCAAACCTATCAGTAAAAAAAAAGTATAATGACTAATGCGAAAAATAATTTTACAGTATTATAATAGATCGCTCAGTCGCGATGGAGAATGTCTTCAGCAAAATGTACACCTAGATAGAGATACTTTAAGCAATTCTGGAAAATCTCTATATTTACATGACAACACAATGACGGGTTTATATGTTTAAGCTCAAGCTATCACAAGTATGTCCGGGTCTCCTACACCGGACCCAGAAATACTAAATACAGAAAAGCGTTGGTGATATAATTATAGCCTATTACTATAATTATATATTAAAAATCATGAACACAAATAAAAGATGTTAGTTCCATTGTAAGTTTTATAATGACAGCCTTCAAATCTCAGACGCATGCGCGTAGTTGCCGAAGCTGCCCCGCGCATGCTCCAAGAGCTATCTACACGGCGCTCAGTAACATATACATCATTCCTCCAACATTAATTACATTTACGCCTGTTAACAAATACAATTACATATAAAACATTTTCACTATTTGCTTACTCCTTATAATTTACATGTTTTCTTGGCCTAAGAGTGCTTCGCCTATCCTCTGAGCCCGAAAAAGTAACAATGTGTGGCTCAGAAGGTGTCTCATCATGACCAAGTACATATTCCCCTTGTGAACCAGTTGCACCCAATGCCTCTGGTTCTAGTATCTCTTCATTACTCTGTTCATTTGGGTAGCGATTACTATTACTAATATCTGCTGTACTTTCAGAACATTCCTCCTGTACGCGGTCAGAGTTAGTCTCTAAGACCTGAGGAGAGAAAGCCGCGTTGATTTCCGATAAACAGTGTACTAATTGACCTTTGTACTTAATCAACTGATCTATATGTCTTTTACAAATACATTTATTTTCGTGTACGAAAACTTCAAATAGTCTATTACCCAGTTTTTTTTAACTGTACCTATAGACCAGTATCCCTTTCTTTGATCAAATAATTTAACCCAAACAATATCGCCTACATTAATTTTTCTGACATAATTGTTTATTTCATTTTGCTTGCTTCCCCGAGTACATGATGGTAAAATTAAATCTAATTTAGTGTTTAACTCTCTCCCAAACATTAATTTCGCCGGAGATACCCCTGTACCGCAATGAGTTGAATTCCTATAAGCAAATAGATGCTCCAACAATTTGTCATTAATATCTTGTCTACTCGTGCTTTCACCTATTATACGTTTCAGCATTTTCTTACACGTCCGAACCGAATTTTCCGCCTGTCCATTACTACAAGGATGGTAAACTGGAGATGTTAAATATGAAATTCCATAGTTGTCACAGAACTCTTTAAACTGGGCTGAATTTATTTTTACGTCATTGTCCGACACCACTGTTTTGGGAATACCAAATGTACAAAACAACTGTTTTAATTTTAAAATCAGTGCATGAGTACAAGTGCCATTATTCATGTAAATACATTCTAACCATTTACTGAAGGCATCCACTACTACGAGATATGTCGCTTGACCTATTGTTAAATAATCAATATGAACCCGGTGCCAGGGTCCTGGCGGTATGGGCCACGGCGCCGGGGCTGCACGCGCCGGCGCTTCCCTTACACTTATACATACCTTACAGTTACCTACAAATCGTTCGATGTCGGAGTCTATACCCGGCCACCACATTTTGCTTCGAGCTAGAGTTTTAGTCTTAGTTATACCCAGATGACCCGTATGTAGTTCATGTAACATTTGTTCTCTATATCTCTGAGGAATAACAACCCTATGGCCCCTTAGTAAGCACCCATTAGAAAATTGTAAATCTGTTTTACAATGAAAATAGGTAACCAGATTTTTACAACTCATTTTACGTGGCCAGCCTTTTTTCATGTATTTAATTACAGCTTGCAATAACTCATCTTTTAACGTTGCCTCTTGAATATCACTAAAAGATATCGGCAATACATTGTTTGTTAAAAAGTTACAATACATGGTGTCTGAGTTTTTAAAAGCTGTATCATTTGAATAATGTAACGGAGCTCTAGAAAAATAATCAGCGACAGTATTGCTATCACCCTTAACATAATGTACAACATAATTATATGCCGACAAAATTAACGCGTATCTTTGTAATCGGGCCGCCGTTGTAACAGAAATTCCGCCTTTATTTTTGAATATGGATAATAGCGGTTTGTGATCTGTGCTCAAAATAAAGGGTTCACTACGGCCATACAGGTATTGATGAAACTTTTTAACACCGAATATAATTGCTGTAGCTTCCTTCTGTATCTGACTATAGTTGCGTTCGCTCGTCGCTAAAGACCTGGAAGCGAACGCGAGAGGTCGTTCCGTACCCGCGGAGTCAATCTGCGCGAGCACAGCGCCCAGACCTTCCGGGCCGGCGTCTACCGACAGCACCAATTGCGCCGTCGGGTCGAAATGCGCGAGCACCCTATCTGAAGCCAGCTCGCGACGTACAGCAGCTACAGCACGACGTTGTCGTTCGCCCCACTCCCACTTAACGCCACTACGTAGTAGTTCATGCAGCGGGCTTAATAACGACGACGCATTGGGAATAAAATTACGATAGTAGTTAACAACTCCTAAAAATCCCTTAACACCCTTGACATTAACGGGTTCTGGTGCATTTAATATTGCCTCCACTTTATCCGGGCTAGTGTGAAGACCGTCCTTATTTATAACATATCCTAAGTAAGTAACGCTGTTTTGAAACAAACTACATTTCTCTCTTTGGAGGCGCAATCCAGCATCTTTTAAACTACTCAATACTTGACGTAATCTAAACAAATGCGTTTTTCTATCTGGACCTGTACAACAAATGTCGTCAAGCCATACGCTTACCCCATCAATACCAACTAGCAACGTTTCCATAGCTTTTTGGAATATGGCTGGAGCATTAGCCAACCCATACACCAGCCTGGTATACTTAAAAAGTCCCTTAGGTGTATTTATGGTGGTAAGTTTTTGAGATTCTTCTGACAATTTAAATTGGTTGTATGCATTAGAAAGGTCTAATTTTGAATAATGCTCACCACCACCCAATTTGGCAAATACCTCCTCAATCCGTGGCAATGGATATTTATCAATTATCAAGTCACGATTGAGTGTTACTGAGAAGTCGCCCGCTATTCTGACTTTCCCATTTTCTTTTAATACGGGAACTATGGGTGTTGCATAATCCGAATGGTTCACAGATACTAATATACCTAAATTAACCAGTCGGTTAATTTCTGCTTCGACCTTGTCCTTAATAGAAAAAGGTATCGACCGCGATTTAAAAAATTTTGGACTAGCGCCTTCTTTTAACTGTAGATTAACGAGAAATTTATTAAAACAACCCAACTCATTGCGCCAGAGTTCCGAAAATTCGTTCATTATGTTTTGTATCTCAACGTCCTTAGTGACACAATCTATTTTATTATTATTACATGTAAATGTTATGTTAAAAATACTTATAAAATCACGCCCCACAAGGGGTGAACCACCATTTTTAATAACAAAAAATTTAATCGATTTCGTAATGTTATTGTATTTAACTTGAAGCTCCAAGGCTCCCAATGGTGTGATTTTATGACCATTATAGAAACACATTTTCATTTCGCATTTGGATAATGCTATTTCACTAAAGTTTTTGTAATACATCGAGCTAGACATGACACATACACTAGAACCCGAATCTAATTCTACCTTATATAACCTTTTATTTCAATCGTTAATAATAACGGTTTACTATTAACATACCTAAGGTTATATACTTGACAATCTCTATATTCGTCGTTCTCGAGCTCGTCCCTTGATTCCGAACATATATCGATATTATTCACTCGCTTGCACATTTTCTTTAAATGGCCCTTATTTCCGCATTTTGAGCACTTGTAACTTCTGTAGCGGCATTTTTCCGCTCCGTGGTTCCGCATTCCGCACACGGCACAGGATCCATCGAAGTCTCTGTGAGCGCTAGCGCCTCCGCTACGACGCCCGCAAATACCACTGCCCCTGCCACTCAGCTTATATACCGGCTCCTCTTTCATTTGACTGAAAGCGGTCGCTGAAAATTCGGAACGCACGTTTCTCGCGCAAGCGATCTGCTTCGCTATTTCTACCGCCTTAGAAAAGCTCAAATCAGCTGATTTATGCTCAAACAGACGATCTCTTTCCACGCTCCTGTTGAATCCTACCACAAATTTGTCTCGTACTACGGTCTCCAACGTGGAACCTTCGAAATCACATTTGACCGCGAGCCCTCTTAAACGGGCCGCCCATTCCTCTATACTCTCGGTCGGGCTTTTTGCAGCTTCATAAAAATGTAATTTATCCGCGAACGACGATCTTATTGCCTTAAAATGGTCATTCAAAACTTCAACTAACTCGCTATATTTTACTGATGAAATGGTCTTTGGGAATAATAAATCACTTGCTAATCGATATGAATCTTCCGACAGATGAGTTAATATCACCGCACATTTGCGTTCATCAGATTCGATATTGTTCAATAGCATAAACTGTTTTATCCTGTCAAAAAAAATATTCCAGTCCTGTGATTTATGATCAAACGTCGAAATACTTCCCAAATAAGTCGCCATTTCAAATATCCACGTAAGCAAATCCCGTCCTCGTCGCCAATGATATAATTATAGCCTATTACTATAATTATATATTAAAAATCGTGAACACAAATAAAAGATGTTAGTTCCATTGTAAGTTTTATAATGACAGCCTTCAAATCTCAGACGCATGCGCGTAGTTGCCGAAGCTGCCCCGCGCATGCTCCAAGAGCTATCTACACGGCGCTCAGTAACATATACATCAGTTGGACTAAAATGTTTTTTATTAGCACCGAATAATATCGTGTAACTTTATGAATAGGTACATAGTGGCAAATGTTAACGTTGTTTGTTTAAAACCAGTTATGAATTATTTTTTAAGCTATTGCTCTCGCTGAGTTCTTAATTTTTATAGCTTGAGTAGGTTTCAATAATGATTTAGAAAAATGGCTGTACCTCACTTGGTAAAAATATTACAATCTAAATCAGAAAGCGGCTTTTATAAGATACAAATCTAAGTACAGTAGTTGCAATCCTGCCTGCCTGCCAGCCTTTCCACTATTCACTCGAAGACCCTAAAAGTAAAACGGGGATATGCTTACTTGAAGACTTTTCCAAGGTTAAACAACACGGAGTATAGATATATAATAATAATAGAGTATATTGTAGTTTCTTTAGTTTATTTAATTAAATTAAATAGCACTTAGTAGAGCGTTATTGATGTTACTCGTAGAAATGTAATTATATCGGTTATTGTGAACGATCCACCCGCTGTGTCAGTACGTCACCAACACTCTGCTTGTCAATCTAATAATGGAATCTATTTGGCCCGTCCAATATTTTATATTAGAGATGTTACAACATCCATATCCGAAACCGATGCTATTGGATATCCGAAACGATTTATTATCTACCCGATAAATTTAAAGGAATCGGATTTCAATAATCATCTTATGTAAACACTCTATTAAAAATAAAACCTAAAAATATACCTACTTATTATTCCAAAAATTATTTAATTGAGAATATTTTTTTAAATAAATACTCATAAAATAAATCATCTGGCACTGAAAGGGAGGTCCTACAGGACCGCATTGGTGACGACCTCTCGCTCCCGACGGTAGTGAAAAGGCATGGCAAGAAGGATCATCCTTCTGCGAGGTAGTGATGAAGCAGGAGGAGGCCGCCGAAACAGTCTGAGAGCGAACATTTTCTCTGGCTATTCGGCGGCCACGGCACCGTCGCTGGAAGGACGCGTTCGCCCAGAGCGAGAGCGATACCCCCGGTAACAATAGCCGGGAAATAGATTTGAAGGAGTCTGCTACCCGGATGTGAGGGAGGCGCCTGAAAGAGAAGTTTTGGAGGGGTGGGCTCTTTATTCCTACCCCTCACAGAGAGGTAGCCTCAACAAGGCTTTTCGCTTCCCAGGCATCTGGATGAATTCGGTTCCTCAGGCCCGGATGGAGCGATTAGAGGGACAACCCGGTGGTTTTTAGTCTGTAGGAGTCTGACACACCGGGGTCGCAGCCCTCACAGCGGCCCTCATGGTCCTGTGCAGAATTTAACCCCGGGATACAAAAACCCATACAACATGTAGGCTTATACAAATATCTATTCACGTTTCGCTAAAAACTCAATATCATAGAATGACGGGAACACGCTTGCCGGATGATTTTTCAATAATTCATGATCCAACAAAGGTAAGAAAGTATTTCAAAGTTCTACATTCTAGTTCGAGTACGTTCTTATTAATTACTAAAAATTTAGAAATAATGTAACGTAATTATGCTACATTACGCGCAAACAAGAGATATATGTAAGTGCTACCGTATTGCGTATTTTGTAGAAAACAAAAGAAATGCGAGTCCCGAGTGAGATATCAATCAGAACCGCCCGTGGTGACTGTTCTGGTGTGGGACGTGCCGTGATTCCTCAAATCTCTCTACGTTTTCAAACTATTCCATTACAAATAACGGCTGAATCGATCAAGTTACATTTATTTTATTTTCATGAGCACAAAAGTAATACGTTCTCTTATTTTTTAAAGAAATTGCTACATTTTAATGTCCCGTTTCTTTTTATTGTATCTTTGTTTATTTACTAAATGAATTATTCATGAATTGGTAATGTAATTAAAGGTGGCGATAGTAGTCTACTTCGAAGACTATATTTAGAACATTAACAGGTATTAAATTTTTACTTTTAGTGTTTCATCACATTTTCATCATAGTGATTCGCTTCGGCTTGTTCCGTTTAGGGATCAGTTCATATAGGTACAGTTGTATGACAGTCACTTTGGTCTGTCAGGGTCAATATACAAAGAGACCTTAAGTGGCATATGCATAGCAGCATAATGACGGCGACTAACAATGAATTTTCAGCCCTTGATGGTCGCTGCCTTTCTTTGAATATATTTTATTTTCCATCAGGTAAAGTGTAGTCATTTTTTTTATCCTGACTTGACACAGTGACTGCACCATACCTCATGGTAAGCACGGTGCAGTCCAAAAAACGACAACGACTATCGACAGGTAAGAAAAACCCATCGGTAATCATCGCGATCATGCCGGCCTGCACAAATATTTCTTCACGCTTCGCTTAATAGATCCCATATCATAGGATGATGGGAACACGCTCGCCGGAAGACCATTCCACAGCCAAACGACGCCGTAAAAGAAGGAGTTAGAGAAATTCTTAGTCCCGGCCAAGTAATTTTTTAAAGCCAGTATAAATATAATAGTAACATCCATGAAATTTTTCTGTTGAACGATTTCTAATAATTTGGTATACATAACTACATATGTACTACATTTATATTAAATATGAAGACAATAGAAAAAATACTTATTTCTACTCACATTATCAACTAACATATGTCGTTGTAAAAGGCTACTAAATCACTGTAAATACTGAAAATTGATATCCCTAAGTAAATAACAATATTAAAATATTGGTGGTAACTAAGACAGCAGTGTTTTTATCAAAGAACTATTAACCCCTAACGTAAAATTTTCATGAGAAGCAACTGCAACTCAGCAAAAGTAGGGCAGGACGCTCTGCGGCTAGGTGGAATAACAACATACGGAAGTTAGTTAAAACCAACGCTAAGTTGCTTTTCTAAAGAAAAGCTGCAGGTCTGGTGAACTAGGGGAAGATTCATATGTCTATCGGAAGACTAACATGTTTGTCATTCCACTCAATATAAGACTTATGTTGAAATATAGTTTCCTAAAAACTTTAAATCGCGGCACAGGTTATTTTCAATCTTTAAATTAACAGTTTAAATTCTAATAAAAAAGTATAGATTAAAATAACAACATGTTACTGTTTATCCGTGCGTACCTCTAACTTACACACATTCGTTAATCGAGTTTAGGTCAATCTGATTACTGGAATTACCTCAGCATAGTTTGCGCTACATGCGCAATTCTGTACTCGTTTGTAATAAACACATACGACATAATTACATTTTACATACAGCACATACATTTCTGCCCTAATCCGATTAATTAAACATCACAAGAATCTTTGACCCTATCTGAAGTCAAAACTTATTAATCGGCTGTTCTCAGAACCTTCGACCAAAGCTTAAGGCGAAAGGTTTATAAATCCTAAGAAATTCAATTCATTATTGGCTGTATACAGTCTTATAACAAAGATAAATTCAATTTTAATATGAATTTAAACTATTTGTCTTAGGTGTGATAAGATATTTTTGTATTGTTCCGAATCACATTATATCGGCTATCAATGGGCGCCTATCATTCTGCGGCCTTCAGCGTTCTTACGCTGAGATTTGTAGACGCTGCTTTAAGTTTGCTTAGATTTTACTAAAACATTACAATTTATATTCCTCAATGAATATCAAAGGATTTGGTAAGTCACTGATTTTGTCAACATTTTTTTTATACTGGCTCGACACAGTGACTGCAATGCACCTGATGGAAAGTATAGTGTAGTCCAAAAACAAAAGCGACCATCAAAGAATGAATTTCCATTGATAGTCTCCGTCGTCATGTCGGCACGCATATAACACGACTGAAGTTCTCTAGTCATATGAGTTTCTGGATACACAAAAGCTGATCCCGAAACGCGACAGGCCAAAGCGAGTCACTATGACGTTCTTTACACATGTACGTATGTATGTGGTCATGATCATGACCCAGTTCGGGTAATCGTCCTACCACCAAAAATGGATATGGACTTGGCTTTGCGAATGCTCTGTGGCTATATTCAAGTTCCTATTATATTTTCAGTTTTTTGTCAAAACTGTTTATTTTTTCGAGAACTTTGCTAAGCAAAGTCGAAATAGTGTCTATAAATCTCACCCTTAGATAGCATTGTACATACCATTAGATGCAGTATAGCCAATGCCGTCCAAGTAAAAAAAATCTGTTTGAACAAATATGATTCTAAGAAGTCGGTAATTTGATAAATCTGTGTTTATATTATAGATACTATTATTATGTCGTAAAAACCCGAGTAATATTGTTAGTTATAATGGTAGTTCGACGCATAAATGTTAGTTTCTCTACACAGTACATAAACGAAATAAAAAGTAAACTGCAAAATTTACTGGTTTGTTAAATATTACGTTCATTTTACGAGGTTTTTTTGAATAATAAAAGTCTCAGATATAACATAAACTTCCTAGTATAACATGGTATTATTTTAATAATATTTCATGATACAACGAAGTATAATTATCTAGTAAAACTCAGATGATCTCAAATGAGATATGCAGCAGCACATTAGTTTACCCCTAAAACCTTATAGTTATAATTTTCACAGCGCACTTCTATGATTTCGGTGTGTAAATTATATAAAGGTTATTGTTTTTTTTTTGTTTTATAAATTCGCAAAACTTACCATATATGCTACCTAAAATTAGATAAAATTATACATTTAAATAATATAAATTTGAAAAATCAAAAACAGGAGCAACTTACAGAAAAAAAACATATATTTTCACGATATATGCATCTCTGACCAAAAAAAAAATTAATATATTTCTGTGGAAAAATTATAAAAAAGGCGTAAACGATAGAAAATATGACATAAACGGACATTTCTTTTGATTGTCTTGACTTAGAAGAATGATTTTATCTGAGCCACAAGATACTGCAGGCCTGAGTATTTGATAGCAATTTCAACTAGATAAATCCACGTGCTCCTGAGAAAAAGGATCTTCAAAGATAGACGAACTGACAGACAACATATGAGGGTAACCTATGAAGGTATCTTTTTCCCTAGGAAACCCTATAAATAATCAACAAATAAATGATAAGCTTCATAACTGTTTATGCTGTTATTTAAAGATTTATTAACACCCACGTTTAACTGATTATATCTCACCTTTGATCATTGTAAAATTGACCCCTTCTAAATATAAAGAGGTACGACCTTTTGATTATAAAGTGAAAGGTCCTCATCCGGTATACGTGTACATATGCTATCATTAACCTCCACTTCTATATAAGAAGGTTCAAATGCCGCTATAGGCAGCTTATATTAATAACAGGGTTGCCATTACGAAATTAACGAAGTATTTTTTCACTTACTAACTCGGCAAAGTTGCTACAGTACAGCTAATAGAAAGTGCGGGGTAGTCCAAGAACGACAACTGCCAAAGAACGAAATTCCATTGACTTTCGCCGTAGTCTTCTAGGCCCATTATACTACGATTGGAGATCTATAGGTATATGAGTTACTGGACGTAAACAAGCTGATCCCAAAACGCGACAGTCCAAAGCGAGTCATTATGGCGATCCTTAAATTTGTGTATTATGCCCACGACTCATTTCAGGTAATCGCTCTACCTCCCCAAAAAAAAATTAATTGCTTCCACTAATTTCGTCATTATTTTCATGTAAGAAGACATGATCAATACCATAACCCACGCGTTGGTTTTATGAAGAGGAAATAATAAAGAGCAGGGCGATTGCCCGACTGGGTCATGAGCTCAGTACACAAAAGCAAAGACCATCAAAGTCTTGTTTGCTTCAACACGTCGCGGTTAAGGATAAGTCTGTGTACATTCAATTGTTCTTATAGAGGCCTTCGATTTTGCAATATTCGGGCTTATGTAACGTCGAAGGATTTTTATTCCTTGGTTGCTGTTGTCGCTTTTCATCATATTTGGTGTAGTGATTTTGTCATGTCAGTATAAAATATAATAAAAAAGTGTAAGTGCATAGTTCATACGCGATAGAAGTGATACTGTGTTATGTTATGTATTCTATTTTATTCTTTCGTAGGTTTCCACCTATAAATTTATGTTTTTATCTTTTTAATCATGAAACTGGTCGACATACCCCTTTGTGAAACATGTGGCAAAATTAACGTTGTCCATTACTTCCTGATGGAATGTGACAAGCATAAGAAGGAAAAATCTGTCCTTGTAAATAATTTAAACCTTAATTTATATAATGTAGGCATGTTTAACAGCATTCTAGCGGAACCAGCCTCCGGTACCGCTGGAATGTTGTAGGACATGTACAAATAGTTCATAATTATTTATTTTTTGTTGGTTTTAATGTTTATTTTTTGTATTTTTAGGTTAAGGTATGATGGGACTGGCATGTTGAAAAGAACAAAAGTCTCTTTCAAAATAAAGAGAAAAAAACACCTTTTTTGATGTAGAATTTTCGTTTTATAGAATTTAAAATCATAAATATTTTAAAGAAATTTCTGTTCAAAAGCATCTACTTGCTTGGCGCGATTTTACAAGGAAGCTAATGTCTTGGAACTCATTTTAGGCATAATGTATTAAAAAATTACAAAGATTATTAGTCATAAAATTATAATCGAAGGCTACATTTAGGCAGTTCGTAAACAACGTAAAAAGCGTCGACCACGAACACAAATGTGACTTACTAGGGTTATGACTTGCATTACAATCAAATATAATATTGCTTTGGATCAACATAAAAAAATAAAATAAGAAATAACATCGTCATTTGTGTTCTATTAAATTTTGTGTCATTTTTAAAATTGCTTTCAGTCAAATGGGCTTACTTGTTCTTTGAATTACATTATATACAGTAGTAAGAAATAACCTTCGATTAATATACTTAAAGAAACGCTAAATTTGGGTTTTTCCGTTTCAGAATGGTAATCCAATCGTATAAAGCGCACCTGTCTCAGCTATACTCGATAAATTCAAGCCCACGTTCAATTAGTATTAACATTTACTTGTCCATTATGCGAACTTCGTAAGCTTTATGTCCGAAGGTCGTCTCCTGAACGACGGGCCGGAAGTGACAAGGCAAGGGAAGGAAACATTTCGATCCCAAATAGCTACCTTTTTCTTCTAAATCGTAACTGCTTCATTGTTATTCAAGATTAGTTTACGCAACCATTTAGCTGGGAGAATAAAATTTTCAATTTATTTTGCTACATATAAATTTTACAGTATTTTTAAATTGAATTGTGTTTAATTATTACTGACATAATATGTTTATGCATCATAAAATCCAAGTAGTTCCTTTATTTAATTTTGGCTTGTTCATTTTTTAATAATCTAATCACTATAACAATGGCATATTTTTTATAACTTTAAGCTACTGGAGATAAAGCCTTCGCAGTTATTATATATTCATATTTCATTCGATATCTTGATCTTAGAGTTTACCATTATATTAATTTATAATATAATTAATATGCATATTTCTCTTTCTGAAATGTTAATTTTTCTAAGCAGACAGAAACAGCAAATAATTTTGTCTGTCAATATTAATTACACATGTCTTATCAAATGTAGCAAATAAGTAAAATATAATAAAAAATAGGCAAAGAATTTCTCAGGTGTAACAGCCCGTGTGAATCATTCAGCCGCATTCAAGGAAAAATGTCTCCCAGATACTAAGGGAATTAAATCACGCTTCAACGAATTACGTTTGGAATATAAAATAATCATGGTGGAGAAAAACATTTTTAGTCCAGTCACAGTAAAAGCTAAAAGCATTTTACGTAAAAATATAAATCAGAAATAATTAGCTTTTAATATCAGTCACGCACTATATTATAAATCATGGCATAAAACGTTATTTGATATTATAAAATAATAAGAGGCGTATCACACGACGCGTTGCGTCAGCGATGCGCACCGTAATTATTAATCACATTGGTAGGCACATGATTCGTTGCTACGTCGCAGAGTAGCACCGCTCAATCTATTATATTATTAAAAATCTCTCCACTTCGTTTCACGAAGCGCAAGTCCAGAGCACGTGAGGTCGTCGTAACGTACCGTGTGCGCGCGCACCATGGATATTTGTATGTAAAACGCCAGAGTGCTGTCGCCGCAATGCCTCGTGTGCACTAATTACATTGTAATTTTTGTTGCAATGCTATGTTTATCTTTAGTAATACTTAAACAGTGGATAAATATAAACAGTAGGTATAAACGTTATCTCATAAGAAAACATATTTCTTATAAGTAAATACTGATAAAATTTCTTCTGTAATAACAAGTTTTAATCTTAGTTAAAACCGCAGTAAGAACTACGTTACACTTTTACAGGTGTCCTAATTGTCATGGTCCAAAGTTCATGTGTTAATGTAAAAGAATAGTTCTATAACTTATTGTAAACGGAATTCTCCGATTGCAGCGCGTTTAGGTGATATTTGATAAAAAAAAACCCAGAACTGTTTATTTTACGGCTTTTATATAAAATCATGAAGTTTCAAAATGAAAACTCTTTAATACTCTCATCTCCTCTTCTCTTTATTATGTATTGAGATAAGTTACCAATATTAAAAAAATAGTTTCATCACTAAAATCGTTGCATTAGTACAGCTATAAGCATAAGTTTCGAGCTTTTATCGTTTTTGTGCTTTAGATATCACTGATTTTCTAGTTTAAAACTTCCAAAGTAAGTATATTCAAATTAAAATACAAAGTGTTGTACTATATCAGAAACAACATAAGTTACAGCAGTTTTTTTTTATTACGTACTACATTAAACACCATACATTTTTTTAAATGTTGGCTATTGAACTTTAACAAACGCTTAAGATAAATGATCATAGGTTGCAATTTTTACTTAAGCCTTAACTAATACAAAGATTGTATTAATGCCACTAATTTTCTTATATTGGGATTTATCACAAAAAATAAAAATAAACAATTTACATCTTAAAATATAATGAGTTTTTAGAAAAGTCTTCAAATTAAATCATTCCGAATTATCGAAAAAAAATTGAATTTTCCCAAAAAACTTCCATACGCGCTAAAATCGGAGAATCCTATTTACGACAAGTTATAGAGCAACCTTTTCCTTTTCAACTCTTTTAGCCTTGGGCCACGACTTTTGAAGCATCCTATATGTGTAATTATGTAATAAAACTGATTAATTCCACCATTCTTTTATCTGACTCGTAGCGATTTCTTTTATAAATGGCATGATAAGGTAATGTTAGTGAAAAAATCAGGTATTATTTCGAATAGACAGACAAATATCTTTCACATATAACTCTAGACAAATATCAATGTCGGCTATCCGTTCGTGGCGGCAATTTGACGCCACTTCCCGCTAAAATGACGAATATGGTCGACCTGGTTCCCTTGAACGGGCCAGTGACGCAAAACGAATGTAGCCATCCGGAATCAGAATGTTTGGGAGTTCCGAACATTGTTATAAAGGATGCGTTCACCGCGACAAACATAGGATTTCCTTTGAAAACTTTTCTTACTGCCTTTAACTGACTATGCCCGCGATTACGTTCACGTTATCAATGATCGAATATTTTGAGACGAATTGTGTACTTTCAGTTAATATTGTATTGTAATACAATACTAAAAAAAATGGCGTTTGTGTACTTTATACGCAGTAGAAGTGAAACTATGTAATATATTCTATCTCATTCTCTGGCAGGCTTATACCTATAGATTTATGTGTTTGTAAATTTTTAGTATCGCTTTTTTGTCGTATTTCAACACGTATTCATGACCTTTTAGGTGTATATGCTTTTTTATGTGTTGTAATTCTTGTTTATTGAGTACAATCTGACCCGGCGAACTTCGTACCGCCTAAAAGTCAATGAATTCTTGATTTTAGCCAATACTACTCCTGCTCTCTTACTTCCGCTCTTCT
This sequence comes from Automeris io, assembly GCA_036320925.1. NCBI lineage: Eukaryota > Metazoa > Arthropoda > Insecta > Lepidoptera > Saturniidae > Automeris > Automeris io. The sequence continues at coordinate 4,318,592 of JAUDJH010000024.1, forward strand.
ACCACCTCCCCTACCCACACTTCTACCCCTCAACTTCCCTTAAATCTATTTCTGTTTCTTTGTTAAATTCATCAAAAGTGGTTCAACCGTTATACGTGAAAACTTAATTATATATACTAATATACACCTTTTCGAATTCATAATATTAGTGAGAAGTAGGACGATACATCAAAATTCTTGAGTTACTAAATCTTATATTTATAGTGACTTATTTCATTTAATATTAAAACTGAATTAAGTATCACCATTCACCATATTCATGATAACTGCACAGCGTTTGGATCCATTCCAACTTGATGATATTGATATCGATATAGCTTTCGCTGAAGCTTCTTCCCTTATTTGCAACGAAATAGCCCGCACACAGTTTTAAAGATTTTCTAACATAAAGCTTTCTTAACTTCTACTCGGTGATTTAATCTCTAGGTGATAATAATTATCTGACAAAGGTTTTTATTTCCGACAAATAAAAATTATATTATATCTTCACACTATATCCCTTCAGAGGTAAGCAGAGATGCATTAGTAGATGTATCCACTTTGCGCTTCTATGTTGTGCCCAACGTGACCTGTAGCGGAGCTAATAATCGTTCTCAAAGCATATACATATCACATTTGTATCAGATGTCATGCGGGTTCTTGATGAATAAACTTTTATGTTTTTTTTTTCATGTTCAATAAAATTTCGCCATTACAACATTAGTACCTATTGACTATAGCAGTGGCGTGCATTACATATAAAGCACAAAAAGCATTATTTTATTATATTTAAACTTTTAATAAATATATTGACTTAAAATCTGGTACTTACCAGAATAAGGGTCTCGGAATCCAAGTAGGACCGAATTTAAAACAATAAATGTATTAAATATCCATCTATTGCAAGATGCTTTTTTATACTTCTATGGAATGCACGCCACTGGATTATAGTATTATGTTAATGATAAAAAATATACACATCCTAACCACACACATTTTGGTTAAAATGAAATACATTATTTTGTTTTAATACTCAAAATGTATTCCCTGTGTGATATTAATTGTTTCATAGGATGTGATCAGGTAAAAATATATTTTACTATGTAAGTAGTAAAATCATCATAATATTCTTTTTTCAAAATATATTATTTTCGAAATTTCGCAGAATACTAGATAATCATATTTAATAATAAAAACAGACTTAATAATAAAAACAGCATATATAAAACTATATTGTTACATTAGCATCCATTAGAATTGTTTTCCAAAAGAGTATCAGTTTATCAAAGTTATATTTTCCGGCAATAAACAAATATACGATACGTTTGTGCCTAACAAACCGCTTACAAATAACATAACACATGAAGAAAATTGAATCAAAACAAGTTGTTTGTTACTTTCCCCATATCCATTACTCTGCTGAGAGAATTCCTTTCATCAGAATAAATGTACATACCTATAAAATATTTGCTTATTACGAGTATTATTCTCGACATATCCAATCACAGGAATGACATAAATCTTAAGAACAAATAATATTTGCTGTCTAATAAAACTTAGTCATAATCTCTGGTTTTCCCGTGTGTACCTAATGTAAACCTCTCGTTGGTTAATTTATTGATATGGTGGATACGATTTCCAATATCATTTGCTATAATTAAAAATCTATTGACTATTGTTATAAAAGTTTATTCAATAAACCGACAGTATACAATCATATATATATGTGTGTGTGTATATTAATTTATATATATTTATGTGTATATATATATATATATATATATATATATATATATATATATATATATATATATATATAAATATAAAGGTATATATATATATATTTGGTTGGTTTTCTTTTATTGTTTTGTTCTTTTTGTTTGTGGAACTTTTGCTGGCTTGAGTATCATTTTTTGTATATTTTTTTATCCATTGTATATTGCTATACGTTGTTTCCCTTTAAAAATAAATATAATAATAATATGTATATATATAGATTTTTTATTAATCACGTTATTTAGGAATAAAAATGATAACTAAATGATATTGAGGATGGCCTTTAAATGTAATACATATTTTTTAAACGTATATATAATGAAGTGATATATTATATGTTTCTATGAAAATATATTTAAAAGGTGAAATATATACACATAGTCCTATTAGCATGCGGCGCGGCCATTATGATTTAGTCAAATGAGAAATGAAATGAATGAATGAATGAGCGAAATGAGAAGTCTATAATTTATAATCTATGTATACTATTTACTTACATAATCTAATAAGTATCATACATAATTTGTTAAGCTCAATCTACAATGATTTGATAGAAAATATAAGTTCTACAGTCTTTACGTGTATATCCATTGGATCTTTGTCGTCACTGTGTAAGTTAAAACAATGACCCAGATTTATGTAAACGCTCTCATTTAAATACGAAATTATTACTCTTTTGCCATAATACATTATTAAAATACGTCTGTAGTTATTATTTATTTATACTTATGGACCTATAGGTTTTTGGTGTTGACTTCACGCGCTGGACCGCGGTGTGAACACTAGTCACATTCCCGTAGTCCGGCGCACCCTGTGCTTGGCAATGCTGGGTGCATTGTCGGGTGGTTTTGTCGGTGAGAGTCTGACACACCGGGGGACGGCCCTCACCTAACGCCCAACCTAACGGTTTTTGGTTTTAAACTTTGATAGACTTAGATCAAAAATATTAACATACTAGCTGATCCGGCAAACGTTGTTTTGCTATATAAGCTATTGTAATATCTTCTAAGATGTTCATTGAAATTAAGTGATGTCAAAGACAATTTTGTTCACAATTAAATACTCTTAATTAACAACACATTTATTTGGATAAAGATTAATATTATTACGTTGATACAACTCTTAACAAATAATGCATTAATTTCGACCAAATTGATTACCATAAAAACGGTTCTAGTGAGTTAATCTTAAAAGATAGACATATACTGTCAGGGACATTTTTTTAGATCATTTCAAGAGGAATATGTTAAGATTAGATAATTATATAACAATCGACAAACTTTAATAAATAGTAATTAAACATTACAACTCTAATGTAACAGCACTACCCTAGCAGTCCGCCATAAAACTCCACTGTGTGTTTAATTCTACAGGTTATGTGCTCAGTGTAAAAATGTAAAAAACATGGATAAAATGGACGAAATAAGTAAAATACAAAGCTTATACGATGAAAAAGATTTTCCAGTATGGAAATTTCAAATAGACGTCCTATTTAAAAGTTATGGGTTAGAAAAATCACTAGAATGTTCGGCTTCGACTGACAAAAGTGAAGACATGCGGACAAAAGATGCCAAAGCCCAGAAAATCATCATGCTGACCATCGATAAGAGATTATTATTGCATATAATGTCTTGTAAAAATGCTAAAGAAATGTATGACAAACTTTGTTTCTTATTTCAAAGGAACAATGAACAACAAAAGTGTGATTTGTTGCAACGCTTCTTTAAGTATGAATACGACACCTCGAAAGATGTTACACATCATGTAGGTACATTAGAAAACTTGGCTCACCAGTTAAACATACTAGATGAGAAAATAAATGATAACATGATTATATCAAAAATCTTATCAACATTACCAAGCAAACAATATAATGGTTTTATTACATCATGGGAATCAACACCATTGTCAGAAAAGTCAGTAAGGAATTTAACTGCTAGATTAGTTTGTGAAGAACAACGCATTAAAAATAACATATTAAATGAAGAAAAAGTAGCATTTAAAGCCTGTTACAAGGAAAATAATAAAAAGCAAGTATATAATAACAAACATAAATTTTGTAAAATTTGTAAGAAAACAAATCATAATGAAAATGAATGTTATTTCAAAAAAACTTGCACAATATGCAAAAAATCAAACCACAGTACTGAGAAATGTTATTTTAACAAAAATAAGAAGAAAGACAAAATTTCATTTATGTCATATACAAAAAATAATGAGGATACAGAGTTTGTAGTAGATTCTGGCTCTACAAGTCATATGATAAATAATAAAAAGATATTGAAAAATGCATCTATAAAAATTTCTGAAATAAATGTTGCTAAAAAAAATGAAAAACTGATATCAAAAGAAGAAGGAATAGTAGAAACAGATAAATATAGACTAAAAAATGTTTTATATGTACCAAATTTACAGAAAAATCTAATGTCAGTAAGCGCTATTACTGATAACAAAGGGAAAGTAACATTTACAGAAAATAATGTTATAATAGAAAAAGATAACTCAGTTCTAATAGGAAACAAAACAAATAATGGCCTTTATACAGTTGAACTTGAAGAAAATAAAGAGATTTCATACAGTATAACCACAAAAGAAAGTGCTTTAGACTGGCATGTAAAATTAGGTCATCCCAGTAAAGAAGTAATGAAGAAAATGTTGAAAAACAATTTAGTATATAATATGAATATAACAAAAGAAGATATAAATAAGTTGTCTAATTGTGATACATGTTACAAAGCAAAACATACTAGACTGCCTTTTAATTCTATTCGGCAAAGAGCTGAAAGACCTTTGGAAATAATTCATACTGATATATGTGGTCCAATAAACCCATCTACATGGAATAATGAAAAATATATACTTACCATAATGGACGACTACACACACTATATAAAAATATACTTACTATTATCAAAAAATGAATCATTTGAATATTTAAAAAATTATGTACAAGAAGCTGAAAGAAAATATGAAAATAAAGTTTCAGTAATTCGATGTGACAACGGAGGAGAATATACAAGTAAAGAAATGAAAAGTTGGTGTTTTAGTAAAGGTATTACTCTAGATTATACAATACCTCACACTCCACAACTCAATGGCAAAGCAGAGAGATTAAACCGCACATTGTTAGAAAAAGTAAGAGCATTGTTATGTGATTCAAACTTCAACAAAAATATGTGGGGAGAAGCTGCTAGAACAGCTGCATATCTACTAAATAGAACAGCTACAGAAACTACAGATATGACTCCAGTAGAAAAACTAACAGGAAGAAAACCAGACTTGAAACAAATACAGAAATTTGGTTCAGAAATGTACAGCAAAAGACTAGGAAAACTAAATAAATTAGATGATAGAAGTGAGAAATTGTTTTTCATTGGATATGCTCCAAATGGATACAGATTGTGGAATAATAAAGAAAGAAAAGTAGTAATTCGAAGAGATGTCAAAGTAGCATCAGGAAATAATAATAAAAATAAAGAAATGATAAATATAGAAAACTACATAGAAGAAGAAAAAAATGAAAATATAATAAATATAGATCTAAATGAAAACGAAGAAATAAACGAAATACAAGAAAATGAAGAACAAGATATAGAAAATAATAAAACAAATGAAAATATAAATGAGATTGATTACAGTCAAGAATTGCCTGAATCAGATCAAGAAGATGTAATAAATAATAATGAAAATATGGAAGAACAGATAGAAGAAAAGATAATACAAAATCCAAGAATATCAAAGAGAAATAAGAAAATACCAATAAAATATAATGATTATGTCATGATGACATACTCAGACGCAATAGAAAGTCCAGAAAAGGATGAATGGAAGAAAGCAATAAAAGCAGAACAAAAATCATTAGAAGAGAATAAAGTATGGGATATAGTAGAGAGAGATCAAGCAGAAAATAAGAAAATATTAAACAATAAATGGGTATTTAAAAAGAAAGCAAATGGTATATACAAAGCAAGACTTGTTGTAAAAGGATGCCAACAAACATATGGTATAGATTATGAAGATACTTATAGCCCTGTTTTAAATAATTCATCATTCAGAATTTTGATTGCTATAGCTGCGACCAGAAATTATGAAATAATGACCTTGGATATAAAAACAGCATTTCTATATGGAAATTTAAAAGAAGATATATATATGAAAATGCCTGAAGGATACAAAGATAATGGAACAACAGTATGCAAACTAAAGAAAAGTTTATATGGACTTAAACAAGCTCCATTAAACTGGAATGATAAATTTACTTCAGTATTGAAGAAAAACAATATGAAACAGATGAAAAGTGAACAATGTATTTTCAAAACAGAAGACAGTACTATGATACTAGGAATATATGTTGATGATGGAATCATTATTGGAAATGATAAATCAAGAATGATCAGACTATTAGAGAATTTAAAGAAAGATTTTAAAATGACTTATGAAGAGAAACCAAAATCATTTTTAGGAATAGAAATAAATAGAAAAGATACAGAAATTGAATTGAGACAAAAAGAAATGACAGAAAAGATACTAGAGAGATTTGGTATGAAAGATGCCAAACCATCTCATGTACCAATACAGGAAAACAATGAAAATGAAAAAGAAAATTCACAGGTAAACTATCCTTATAGAGAAGCTATAGGTCACCTTATGTATTTAACAAACAAAACAAGACCTGATTTAGCTTATGCAATAAATTTTGAAAGCAGACACATGGAAAAACCTACAAACATAGATGTTAAAAATGTAAAGCAAACGTTAAGATATCTGAAAGGACATATTAATGAAAAAATATCATATAAGACAGATCAGAAACTCACAGAATTACAAGCTTATTGTGATGCTGATTTTGCAGGAGATAAAGATACTAGAAAAAGTACTACAGGATATATAATAATGTATTGCGGAGGACCAATATCATGGTGTACCAGAAAACAACCAATTGTTGCGTTATCAAGCTGTGAAGCAGAATATATTGCAGCAGCAGAATGTTGTAAAGAATTATTATATATTAAAGGACTAATTGAAGAACTTTTAACAATTAAAGTGACAATAAATTTGAACATAGATAATCAAAGTGCTATGAAAATCATTAAAAATGGAATATGTAACAAACGTTCAAAACACATAGATGTTAGATTTCATTTTATACATGAATTAGTTGCTAATAATGTCATAAAAATTACATATTGTCCAACAGAAATACAAATAGCAGATATCCTAACTAAACCTTTGAAAAATGTTAAATTTGAAAAACTTAAAAATCTTATTATGTAAAACTTAAACTTTATAATACTGTAAAACTAAATTACCTAATATGCAAACTTGAATTATATTAAAAAATAAGTGTAATATTTTATGTAAAAGAATTCATTTATAATAAAGTTTGCAGATTGCGGGGGTGTGTTAAGATTAGATAATTATATAACAATCGACAAACTTTAATAAATAGTAATTAAACATTACAACTCTAATGTAACAGCACTACCCTAGCAGTCCGCCATAAAACTCCACTGTGTGTTTAATTCTACAGAATACCTCTGTGATACATATATTTTTGATATCTTGAACCGTTTTCGCAGCGCACGCAATGGAAGCCTTCAAGGATAAATAATTTTCCTCGTTTTTTTCACATTTTCCATTATTTCTTCGCTCTTAATAGTTGTATCGTGATGTTATATAGCCTAAAGCCTTCCTCGATAAATAGTCTATTCAACACAAAAAGAATTTTTCAATTCGAACCAGTAGTTCCTGAGATTAGCGCGTTAAACAAACAAACACACAAACAAACTCTTCAGCTTTATAATATTATCAAAAATATTAACATATTTATTTTGTTAAAATATTATTAAGAAATAAAGCATATCAATTTGTACGTTCTATAAAAAATCTATAAAGCCAATGTACGTCAGAACGGTAATTAAAGTAAATCTTTTGTTTGCAATATCCTATGAAATAATTAAAAGAAAATTCTAAAACCTATTATTTTCTGAGCTATTAAAATATTAATAAATACCGGGCGGTCGCTAAGTAATATCTTAAACATAATTCCATTACGAATACAGAAATGAGCGCTCATCTTTACAAAAATATTGTACCTGTGCAATATTTTATAAAATATTGTTGTTTTGCTTTCAGCTTGCTAGTGAAAATACATATAAATACACATATATTCATAAAATTCTCTCCATTTTGTTTTTTATAGTCTTTATACCTAAATAAATTTGATAAGTTTTCTTTTACTAGATACGCTGCGAACCAATATAAATACAATACGCAAATGGAAATAAGTCATTATAAAATTAAAAAAGGTTTACTTACGTGAGCTAGATTCTATCTTAGACTAAACTTAAAATTTGTTAGGATACCTTTTTTTACGTTTGGAACTATCCTTCTCCTATGGGAATCAACTCATGAACATTCAGTCCCTTATCCTCAAGGTTTGCAGCGCCATAGCAACACTTCTAGTACACAGTCGTTTATTAGTGATAGAAGCGAACTACCCTCAGGAGGGTCATTATTTTTTTGCTACTTTTTATATGAACGATATGCTTGTAAATGATGATTAGGTCAACATGAACGCTATAAATAGAATAAAACTCCTATTCATATAAGAAAGACAAATAGTCTCACGTGTCTATATCTCAGTTAAGTTATGTCTCTCACAATGGCAGCCTAATTTCACTACTAAGGTCAATAGGTACAGCCTAGAAAAGGTATCAAATGTCAGGGTCGGATGACGTCACCAAGGTACTTGCTACACCTATGATTGATGAAGGCGGTTACATAACAGGTAAGAATAATTGAATGTCGAAAATATGTATTTTCAGCAATTTGTTATAATTAAAATAACCTATAATTCTAATAAATTAGTATTTGTTAAGAATTTTATGATTAATGTTTTCGTAGTGAAAAAATAATCACATATTTTAGCGTATGCAAAAAAAACATAATAATTCGTTGAAGTTGTATATTTTGCCTTTTTTGTATTTTTTAGTAACACTCCGTAGGTTATTTTGTGAGAACTAGTGTATCCACGCATTAATAAACAAATCTGAGAAATAGCTCTGGGCTATAAATGTAAAAATATCGTTCCAAAAATAATTTTCCTTTGTAATATTGTTTATATGGTGCGATAATAATTTGTCCTCAGTAAAGCGTCAATTTTGACGCAACTCACGAACGTGTCCGCGGTTCGATGGAATTACTCAGCCCTTTATGCTAATAAATAACAAGAAGAGTCTAAATAAAATGAAAGTATGTAAAGACTTTTGAGCAAGCCACGGCTAGTGTGCTTACTGCATTTAACAATATCCAAAGGGCCCAGACAAAGTTACATTAGAGTGTATATAAATAAAAACATGTGTAGAAAATTGTTATATGTAATGAACTGACAATCCCGTATATTTTTCTCTTTTCTACTATTGTTATTGGTGTTTGAATGTTATTTTGTATTTCCTCTCTGTTTCTCGATAATTGCGGCCGGATGAACTAGGCTGTATTTAACATTGGACGAGAAGTAACGACCCAGTGCTACCACTGCTGTTTGGACCTGGATTCCGCCAGACATACGCTCGCACATTGCCCGGCGTGGGGCAATGAGCGGCGGGACCTGGTCCGAAGGATCGGACACGACCTCTCCCTGCCAGCAGTGGTGTCGGCCATGCTGGCAGGATATGACAACTGGAGGGCCGTGGTCTCCTTCTGTGAAGACGTCATGTCCCAGAAGGAGGCCGCAGAGCGAGAGCGGCAGAAGGCCACTCGAAGAAGACACCGGGATGCCGGCAACCGCCCCGGCACATCAGTACCAGCCGATCGGTCGATCCACGACCGGTTGGCTGATGCCTTTGGGGTCGCGGCCGCTCAGGGTGGGGGCCCTGAACGACTGGTTAGCGACCCTCGAGAAGTAGGCAGAGCATTGTGACGTGCTCTGCCTAAATACAATGAGCAGTGTCGGGGAAGATATCTTCCTCCGAGTTTGTGCCCAGCGGGCGCAGCGCAACGGGGCTGCGGCGAATTGATTACAGGTCCCGCGGTCCCCGTCATTGCGCAGAAGAAGTCACCTTGGGGTTTTTAGTCGGTACAAGTCCGACACACCTCGGTTTCGTGCAACCCCCCGTGCGACCGAGACGGTCCCATGAGGATTTTACCCAAGTAAAAAAAAAAAAAAGGCTGTATTTAACATGAAGTGCTGTGTAGACTCTTTGTATTGTCGAGTTATTTTTTTAAAGGTTGTCCCTATTTTTTGATTAATTGGATTTTAATTGTTTTATTGCTTAAATTATTCCTTCCAAGATCGAGGTTTAGTAAAAGCTTATCATGTACACATATCAGCTGTCTATATCATAGCGAGTATTCTGAAGAGTACCGAGAATTTAACCTTGTTCCACCCTCTCCCTTCCCTAATAAAACCACGCGCATGTGTTTACGGAGTCCCAGCTAGGACTAAGAAGTTCTCTAACTCTTACTGTTGCCGTGTCGTTGGTCTGTGAAAGGGCCTTCCAGCGAGCGTGTTTCCACTGTGCAGCTGTGAGCGTGTGGCACTGTCCTATCGTTGTGACTATCGATAGGTTTTTCTTACCTGTCGATAGTCGTTGTCGTTTTTTGGACTGCACCATGCTTACCATCAGGTGTGATGCGGTCACTGTGTCGAGTCAGGATAAAAAATAAAACTGACGTTTTTGAGTTTTATTAGCGTTTACTGTTTATTTTACACCACAAGGACATAAATGGCCCAGAAAATCCTTTAATAAAATACAACCTATTGCACCAGTCTTCAAATATACGTTTCTAAGGAAACTAGAAGTTATAATCTGTGTCATACATACGTGTATTTAATATATGTTTGTATTGTCTATGACATTCTCCTTCCTTTTCCTGTATTGAATTAAGAATACGGGCTCTCTATATAACGGCTTATAAAATAATAAAAGTGATTCAATATACATCGGGATTATTATTTCTTGCTAATGGTGTCAGAAGTGAACAAAACAGAAAAAATATTTGGTATATACAACAGCTTACCGTCATTAAAGATAGATGTTCATATAATAGACTATTAGCAAAAATGGCGTCAATGATTTGAGATTTATATGGAAGCTAACAATTATAGAGAATTACCTCAGAAAAGGCAAGTGGCAATATTTCTCAACCTAATTGGTGATCAAAGTATTGGGGTATATAATTCTTTTAAAACTATTAAACAAAAAAAAAACAATATTTTACTAAATTTTTACTAGGGCCATTTTGTTCACCTGACATGATTATACAAACGGATTACATAATAGACCATGTTAGGCTTAATGAATAACGCAACGTCGCATAGCTCAGATCAATTGTACAATATCTATGCACATCACGTCTCTCATAGAGGCAGGTCTGTATTGATTCGTTTCTCGGATAATCGATTTCCCGCGGCGCGAAACAAAACTGATCGCGCGCTTTGTGGTATTGACGATTCCATTAAAAGTTTTTGTTTCTTTAACGAGTTCAGTATTAAGTAATGCTTTGTCGATAAGCCAATATACAAACAACAAGGAGCTCTTAAAATGTTTAAGAACAAAGTATAATAACTTGTAGTTGCAAAGGAAGAGGCAAGAAATATGTCTTATTTTACACATTTTTGGGGCTACCGTTACATTAAAATTAGGTTATTTATTGTGTTCGAGACAAAGTCCTGATTAGTATAAGTCCAAATCTGATCTTCACCATATTAAACCTCAAGCAACCTTGGAGTATATTCTACAGAACAAAAAACAAATCATCAAGATCCATCAACGCATAACGGAGATATGGAAGGAAAACTATAAATTGTATTGTTGTAATTTTAAGCGCTATAGATATCCGCAGACCTTTATCAGAACTGCACCATAAAAAAAAACAAATCGGTCCATAAATGACGTAGATATCGATAAATATACATAAAAAATGAAGTGGTCTAAAATAAATACAGTCGAATACAGGATCTTCTTTTAGACTACCATTAAAAATCACATATCTGAAGCTCGCTTTGTACGCGAAAAGCTAACACTAATGCTGACTTAACGTTTCGCACTAGTGAGTCATTGTTATATTTGTAATTGTTAATCATTATCAAATTATATTAAGCAAATTACAATCAGATAAGCTCCAATTGTCCTAACGTTTGACATTCGAATACCCTACGCCGAGGCGGCCGCGGTGAGGCCTTGACGGAGTGTAATAAATATAAGATTATGTAAAAACGTAGACTGTAATCGTCACGCGATGCTCTTCAATACGTGAACACCCGTCTGGAAAAAGTATTACCAAACTGTTTGCGCATAGGCGAAAAGTTATAATTACTTCAACTCCGTTTACCTACCCTTACTTATGAACTGGTTAATACCTTTGGGTCATGAAACTTTGAAATTGTTTCATTGCCCGCAGTATTGTGAATGAAGCAATAATTATTACCATTGGGACGCTAATGGTATTTATTATTACAGTAGCACAATAAAGTACACACGTGTTGGTAAGCACAGTGCAGTCTAATGGCAATACCTCAAAAGTATTTTATAGATATTAAAGCGTATTTTAACTAACCACAAACGTTCTGCCGCTTCACTGCCACTTAGGCACGAGTAAAATCTACAGAAGCGCGTCATTAATCCTATCTCTCCCCCTCATTCTCATAGTTCCCTCACTGCTGAGGACCGTAACTAAAAATCTTTTGTGAAACTTGCTGTCTACATCGGTTCGACTCTGCCGCTTGATAGAACACGACGCTAACGGAAGTCTTCCGCTATTCGAAGATTTGGTTTGACCGGCGCTTTTGTCTCCGATCCCTAGGTCTTTTCCCCACTGGCTTCTCGGTTATCATCAGTCATTCCAGCATATCGGTCCTTCTTCGTGCAAGGTATCTAAAGTACTGTACTATACGTTTTAGGCAAATTAAAACTTCTTTAATTTTACCAGTAATTCAGAAATAAATATAATCTTCCGCTTTAGTTTAAACATCATCGTTTTCGGTCTAGTTCTATTGGGTGCAGATAGGTCTTCCTAATGTTTTGCCAGCATCCCGTGCCATGCACCTCCAATAACGGTCCGCTTTCTTGATCACTTTAAATCATCTTTTATCCGAAAATATCGCAAGGGATTTAAATACATTGAAATATATAACTTGTTTCAATACCCTCTCTGTCTTTACAGCTTTTTAAAAATTTCCGTAGCAACTGTCTCGACAACATACTTAAAATGTAGGAACTAATTAAAACGATATTGAGCCTCTAATCCGCGTTTTCCTTTATCAACTATAGCACTTTTCAGAAAGTTATTAAAGTTTGGCAAAATTTAATGAAAACAGGTTCGCATTTCAACTGAATATTATAACGGCCCTGTTATAAGTTATTTAATACGTCAGATTCAAACTCTAATTACGTGTAAATATATTCATTTAAAAATGACAAAACCCAGCCATTTTTCCAATTACGATACATGGAGAAACACATGCTAAAATAAAAAGTTTATAAAACAATGCAATTTAAATAAAATCAAAGCGATGCTTCAGATTTCTCATAAACGAAATGTGTGCTTTCAACCGAACCATAAACTATTAACAACACAAATTGAATTCAAAAGCTATTACGTACCTCCACAAAACTTTGAATAACGCTGACCATTACTGACGTTTAATATTTTAAACGTATTATTTTCAATAAAATGATCATATAACGTTAATAAACATCTAATAATGATTGTTAAAAACTTAAAGCAGAAAGTTTTTTTCTGGCCGTATTTATCTCAAATTCTTAATGCACTGATATAAAAAGGTACTTACTATATTATAAATCACCTTTTTTATAATTTTATTTTTTGATACGTTACTTCTATTATTAAGAATCGTTAGTGACTAAAGAAAATCAAGTTTTTAGTATTATAAAATTAATATATCGTACAATTATATTAAACACTAGCTGATCCGGCAAACGTTGTTTTGCTATATAAGTTATTGTAATATCTTCTAAGATGTTAATTGAAATTAAGTGATGTCAAAGACAATTTTGTTCACAATTAAATACTCTTAATCAACAACACATTTATTTGGATAAAGATTAATATTATTACGTTGATACAACTCTTAACAAATAATGCATTAATTTCGACCAAATTTGATTACCATAAAAACGGTTCTAGTAAGTTAATCTTAAAAGATAGATATATACTGTCGTGGACATTTTTTTAGATCATTTTAAGAGGAATAACTCTGTCATACATATATTTTTGGTATCTTGAACCGTTTTCGCAGCTCACGGAAGGACTCTAGGATGAATAATTTTCCCCGTTTTTTTCACATTTTCCATTATTTCTTCGCTCCTAATAGTCGCATCGTGATGTTATATAGCCTAAAGCCTTCCTCGATAAATAGTCTATTCAACACAAAAAGAATTTTTCAATTCGAACCAGTAGTTCCAGAGATTAGCGCGTTCAAACAAACAAACAAACAAACTCTTCAGCTTTATAATATTAGTATAGATTTGTGAAAAGCGTACATGTAAAATGGAAGTAATAAAGCAGTTATCAATTATAGTAATAAAACCGCTAAAAGTTAAAGAATGAATCACTAATTCTTTTGGAAGGCAGTGTGTTGTTTTTTTTTTAATTTCTATTGTATAAAACCAAAAGGTGGTAATTGGGTTTAAACCCAATTAACAACAACACACAACAAACAATAACAAAACAAAACAACACACAAGGGTTGGGGTGGGGTAGTCCCATTTAAATAAAAATAGAAAAGTAACCACTATTGTTTAGAACAAGTTCAGTACTGCCTTACTTGTATTGCCATTATTTATTTCTTGAAGAACAATAAGAAAAAAATACATACACACCAGAACCTTTTTTAAAATGAGTTAAAAAGAACTTTAAACAATAGGTATGATACTGAAACGCACTGGTGAAGCCAAGTACTTAATAGATATCTGTTTTTCTATCAAATTATATAGTTAACGTGATTAAATAATTTAAATAATCCGAATCGGTGAATACATAGCAAAGTTATGATTGAACATATCGATGGGTGAAAGGCTATTTGGTTTAAGCGACATTTTTGGTGATATAGTAATATATATATATATATATATATATATATATATTTGGAATTAGCGTTTTTTACCGATTGCAAATATATATATGTGTATATATTACAATATCACCAAAAAATGTCGCTTAAACCAAATGGCCTTTCACCCGACGATATAAAAAAGTACATACACCCGAACATAAAACCTTCTCCTTTTTTAAAGACAGTTAAAAATAATGTAATATCCCCGCGAAATCATTAAGCGGCGTATGATACGTAGGTATATTATATTATAATTTATTATATTTGGATTTCGTGTAACACGACCGTTTCAAAACTGATCCTTAGTTAACGAACGTCAGTTTAATGCTTGAAAATATCGCAGGCTTTATAGCCTGTTTGTTTAACGTGCTAGTTTGCGCCACTCATAATATTCAATATAGAGATGCACAGAGCAAAGATGAAAACATCCATAATAACACACATGCAAAATATTGGATATAGGTACATAGATTAATATCTGGTAGAATGATTACTCTTACATGATCTCTTAGTCATCTGTCTGGTAAAACTTACTCCAGATATTGTATTTAACAGTAGATATATTAGGTATATCAATGCCGTATTAATAATAATACTCATTATTCAGAAATAGCATCTATTATGTTTGTTTATGATCGGTTACATAGAATTAATAATATAGCTTGACCTCTCTTAAGTACTAAACATTATAAACTGCGCAGTTTAAATAACTTAGTTTAAATGACGAGTAATTTGATGTATTTCCTAAATAAATTAATGATTGATTAGTGTTTAAAATAGTCTTTAAGACTATCGTTTAAGAAGTTCTATAACTAGGCAACTATAGAATATTTTTACTAATCAGAAATTTTGTTACTTGTAATTAAATCTCAAATTAACGTGAGGTTACAGCTTTAACGTAGATAAAGTCACGGGCTGAAACTGGTTTACTTACCATATTGTATAAAAAGTTTTAAAGGACTTTTTAAAGTGCTAAACCAAGTTTCGGAGCTTTTTAGGAAGCCGATAACCTGTTTGAAATATTGTCCTTTCGTAATATATTTTTTCAACTTTTTCCTTTATGTCAGGATTAAGAAAATAGATGTGAAAATGAATTACTTTTTCATGCAAACAGAACATAAACTATTCACATATAATTTAGAGGATTAATTAAAGTCTAAATTTGCTAGATAACTAAAACAAACCGATATAAGATGAACCTAAGAAAAAAAAAATTCTAGTCTGAATCGAACTTCCTCACCATGGTTTCAGTATACACTTATAAGAATATGATTAACGATTTTTTATGATTTAAGTACCGATTTACTGTTTTCGTATTTTTATCTTCACTAGTGTTATAATATAAGACATTGTTCTAAGCCAATTCCATAATTCGTAATTGCTTTGATTGCTACGGCAGTGCGACGGCGCAACGCAAATTTAGCGCATTTGTGTGCACACGATGCGTTACAACGGTGCATAAAAATATATCGGAAAAAACTGCATTGCCGCGTCAATGCAACGCCTACATCCCTCTTCACCAGGTCTCGCAAAGCCGAAGTCCGATATGTATGCGATGGGGTGCAGCACCGCTCCGCGTGTGCCCCGTGGATATTTACATGTAAAATAACAGAGCGACAGTACTCCGGCGCCGCGCCGCCTCCGCAACATGTTGTGTGCTATAACGACCGCATCTTTTGATTGCGTTGATTACGAATTTTGATGTTTCTACAGTATTCGATAATGATTTCAACTTGATAGTCCCATTCATTCCTGAGAAGAAGAATCTTATTCGACAGACGGACGATGAAGTAATAGAGTTTCCTTTTTACTTTTTAGGATAGGAAACCCTAAAAAGTAGGTATATACAGTATTCGATACTGATTTCAACTTGATATTTCCACGCATTCCTGAGAAAAATAATCTTGGTCGATAGACGGACGATGAAGTAATAGAGGTTTCTTGTTTCTTTTTAGAATACGAAACCCTAAAAAGTAGGTATATTAATGCCCTAATAACTTAATAGAAAAGCGAAAAGATTCGCTTCTATATTCATCATGTGAACGGCTAAGGAGAGGACGGATGCTTCCAGCAGCCACATTTCCGCGGTCTTATGCCCTGGGAGTATTAAAGAGAAGAGTGAATAGGTATTTTTTGGGCGGACGCGGTTCACCATCGGACACATCTTCACCTTCCATCAGGTGTGACTGAGGTCAAGCGTTCGCCTATAAATAAAAAAAAAACTTTAATCAATTACCTATTACTAGTAATCTATGTAAAAGTTACTGATTATTAATAACGTTTGTTACATTACACTATTATATTAGGTCCTTACATATGAAATTGGCGTTTTGTATGGGAGGAACAAAAAGTCGAATATTTTTTAATATAATATATTTAATTAATCAAAGTATGAACCATTATTTTCTATGCACTTTTGCCATCTCATAGGTAGTTCATTGATCCCTTTACTAAAAAAACCAGTCGGACGGGAATCAATAAAATCTTTGAAGGCGATTTGGACTGCCCCATCGGAGTTGAATTTTTTCCCTTGCAAGAAGTTATCCAAATTTCGAAAAAAATGGTAATCTGTTGGAGCAAGGTCCGGGGAGTACGGAGGATGTCTTAGACTTTCCAATTGAAGCTCTTCTAATTTAGTAGCCGTCTGTTGCGCAGTGTGTGGTCTAGCGTTGTCGTGAAGCAGCAGTGACGTGGAGCGATTGACCAGCCTAGGTTGTTTAGCCGCTAGCTTTTCCATCATGGTTTGCAATTGCTGACAATAGACATCAGTCGTAATAGTCTGGCCAGATTTGAGAAAACTGTAATGAACAATACCGGCACTAGTCCACCAAACGCTTACAAGTAACTTTTTTGGGGTTAATTTTCGCTTGGGGCAGGATTTGGCTGGCTGGCCAGGATCCAACCATTGCGCTGAGCGCTTCCGATTATCGTAAAGAACCCATTTTTCATCACAGGTAATGATTCGGTTTAAAATACCTTAATTATTGTGCCGGTTTAGTAATGTAACGCAGCAGTCGACGCGCGTTTGCCGGTTTGCTTCAGTCAATTCGTGAGGTACACACCTTTCAAGCTTTTTAATCTTCCCAATTTGCTTCAAGTGAATTAAAACAGTTTTATCACTAACATCGCAGCCTGCAGCTAACTCGGACGTGGTTTGCGATGGATCCGCTTCCACAATAGCCTTCAACTCTTCATTATCAACTTGAGTCTCAGGCCGTCCACGGGGCTTGTTCTGCAGGTCGAAATTTCCAGAACGAAAACGTTGGAACCAATAACGAACTGTGTTTTCTTTTGCAACACGACCGCCATACACATCATTCACCCTTCGAGTTGTTTCCGCAGCACTAGTGCCACGGCGGAACTCGTACTCGTAAATAATGCGATATTTTAAGTTTTCCATTTTGTAAAATGAGTGACGCAAACAGAAAAAAACAGAAGAAAAAAACAAATGAATGACGATCATCGAAGCACAAATACATGAGTCTATAGCTGTACAAATTTGAATTTGGAATTCCTTACCAAAGAGGAGAAATTTGTGATTAAAGTGGCCAGTACGAAAAACGCCAATTTCATATGTAAGGACCTAATATATCAGATAATTCCTAAAACGAAAGAGCTTAATGTATTTTGAATAAAATGCGAACAATTAAGAGGAAGTAAATAGCATAACCTAGAGCACATACCAACATTATATATTTCGAGATATGTAGAATTGTAGAATAAAGTTCTGAAATGTTAAATGTCCCATTTAAATTTTATCACTATAGCATAAGTTTTGTTTAGAATTCTTTGCCATCCAAATAGTGAAAGGAATAATGTACTAGATTCAATATTACATCTACAATTATATATATGTTAAGTCGATTTATCGTTAATTGTTTGATCTATACTCTCAAATGAATTGCCCTTAATTAAATTTTCCAAAATAAGCCTTTGTTTTAAATTGTGTGGCTTTTTACTGGCAGGTGGATATTTTATCAATTGTACCGTCAGTGATTGATTAATCCATACTCCTATGTCGATAGATTATTCGTACGCTGTTTATTACTAATGTTTCTTTTTTTGTATTCTGATATTTTTACTTATCATTAGAGATTTAAAGTTTAGTTAACTAAACTAAATGATAAATGTTAAATTCTTACTTCAAAGTGTTGTGTTTATCTGGAATATTAATTTACAACAGAATACATATTCCATTAAAAGGTAACCTGATAGATTTTAATAAAATTCTGAGAAGACAACCACGTTCGCCGTTTTATGAATATATTCAAGCATACTCGTACAACTGTTATACGAGGGTTGCCTTTTATGTTTCGGGATTTAGCAACCCTAGTGTTGCAATCTGGCAACTGACAGCTCTATCGTAAAGTTGGATATTTTTGAACCTATTCCTACCTATCGTCATGTGACCTATCGTTAGATTGGGACAACCTTAGGCATTAGTGGAACCAGCGTACATTTAATATTGCATAAACATTTGAATGTCAAAAACAATTGTTCGCTTTGGATCTCACACAATTTGTCAATCGCTCAAAAAAAAGCTCGTGTCCATTGGTCGAAGGAATTACTAAAAAAAACACGATTGCGGTGCTTCAAAACACGTCTGTGACATCGTGACAGGTGTTGAATCGTGGATTTATGCGTATGAGCCCGAAAGTAAACAGCAGTCGACTGTATGGGTGTTTCAAGATGAGCCAAATCTAACAAAAGTTGTTCGCGCACGAAGCACTTCCAAGCAAATGGTCGCCTGTTATTTCGGAAAATCTGGACATGTCGCAACCATACCACTAAAACAATGCAGAACAGTCAATTCTGAGTGGGACACAGCCATTTGTTTGCCAGTTGTCTTGCAAGAAATCAGGAAAATCAACTGCCGAAGACGGATCACTCTTCACCGCGACAATGCGAGCTTTCACACATCGGCTCAAACAACTGCATTATTGAGCACCCAAAACATCGATTTGATGAGTCATCTGCCGTATAGTCCTGACTTGACACCGAATGACTTCTTTTTATTCCCGTACGTAAAAAACAAACTGCGAGGTCAACGTTTTTCGACGCCTGAAGAAGCGGTTGCAGCATTCAGAACGCATGTTTTTGGAAATACCGCAATCAGAGTGGCAAAAGTGCTTCGACAATTGTTTCAAACGCATGTAAAAGTGTATAGATCTTCATGGGGAATATTTTGAAAAACAATAAAGTGATTTTCGATGATTAATATTTGTTTTTGTTCTCTAATCCCGAAATATAAAAGGTAACCCTCGTACAAGTATGAGTGGTTTTTAGTGTACGACCGGAACATGAACTTCTACAAAAATGGGCTGAAGCTTTGGCTGAAAGCGAAGGTATCTAGCAATTTTCGAAATTGAAGGAAATGTTACGGATGTACACATTATTCTAAAGTGTTATTATTTTTAAAAAGTTATAAGGTTTTTTAGACGTCTTTAGAAGTTGTTTATGTACAGTCAACATTATTTTTCGTGTTATATCATTGTTATTATGTATTCTGTATTGTTTTTAGATTTTATAATACTTTTATAAAAAAAATCACTCTTAGCATAGGTATACTTAAAAAAACAGTTAGAGACTGAACTGAATTTTTTAATTAAGGTTTTAATAGAGGCAATATATGATTATTTACAACTGTATAAACATTTTTAAGAATATTATAATAAACATTACCTTTCTTCCCGCAATCAGACTTAAATCCAATCATTTATTATTATAATAAGAGTAAAAAATACAAACTATCTTTATAATGAATAGAAAAACATACTAAACATGCTACAGAAACAAAAAAATTCTAGGTATTACAATTTCAAATATATTATAATTTTTTATTATACATGAAAAATAAATATCGGATATCTAAATTAATAACATAAATAATTACTAATGAAAACCACGACTGACAAAATAATTGGCAGTGGTATATATCTTTTTTTATTTTTTTTTGGTAACCCGGGAAAAATCCCTAACGGACCTTCAGGGGGCAGTGAGGACTTGCACCGATTAAAGCCCCCGGGATGTTCCTTCTCCCGCCTGCTGAGTGCCAAGGGCAAGGCTGAGCCATCTTCCTCGTCCCCTGGCGACGTCTAGCCTTTTGCAGGCCGCGTCTACTTGGCAAGGGGTAGTTAAATATTCGCCACCTGCCGCGTACACCTAACACATTTGGCGGGGAGAGTGGTGCAAAGTGCCACCCTCCCCTCATCTCCTTGATTTGTCATTGGAGCGGTGTGCGGGAACATAGCACACCGCTCACGCCTGGATCTGGACGATGCGCTCCTTCAAGTGCGCCGCCCGGGGTATGTCCTGTTATGGAGGAAGGCCTCTGGCGAAGGCCCTCCTCCGGCGTCCTGTCCGAGCTGGGCGGCGGGTTGGGTTATCGGGGGTGGCAATAGTCTCTCGAACCCGCTCCGCCACCTCTTTCTCTGGCAGTGGTATGTATCTATTAATTTGTCTGCCATTATATTGATATAACATTTATTATGATTTGCAAAAATGTCAAAGTGCTATTATGGATCATTTTATTTTAAAATATATGTATAAAAATCAGATTTTTTTAATGTCTCTTGAAAAACATCGCAAAGTTCAAACGAGGGTTGGCAGCTGTACCTATCAGCTGTCTTGTCCTTATCACGTTAACCTATTTTATTCGTTAACATTTAGCAGTCCGTTTTCCGATGACCCGAAGACCCGATGTACTTAAATCGATTATCTTTTTATGCTACGTACCTTATTTTCTGACAGGTTACATCAGTCCTTTTTTTTAACGATTACAAAAAATATTTGGCTAATATTAAAATAATGAAATGTCAGATTTTGTAAAAAAATATTCAAGCGTATCGTAAAAGTTCATAAAGAAAAATACCTAATACAACTAAAAAAATAATAATTGGACAAAGT
Source organism: Automeris io (assembly GCA_036320925.1). NCBI lineage: Eukaryota > Metazoa > Arthropoda > Insecta > Lepidoptera > Saturniidae > Automeris > Automeris io. Next base: position 4,340,331 of record JAUDJH010000024.1, read on the forward strand.
AATATATTTAACATAATAAATAAGTTCATACTTGTAAAGGTCATAGAAATTTAGTACATTAATTTATCAAATATCCCATATGCAAAACTTTACTAGTCGCAGTATGGACATACACATTTCAAAAAGCCTTATTTGATTTAAACAAAACTAGGAAATTTGGGTAATGTCTGGTATATGTTGACCATGAAAGAGAACAAATAAAACATTCTTTTAACAACAAATGAAATTTAATAATATTTACATAATATAATCCTTATCACTGATTTTTTCAAACTTTAGTATTGTTCCAAGAGTAGCTGAGTATTACAAAAGAGAAATAATTAAAAAAGTTGAAGCCCAAAGATTAATATTGTCCTTAAAAACTTCAAACGACAAAGACGCGATTCCATTTACTCGTATATTTCGTTTCGTATGTACTTAACAAAATTCATCACAGGAAAGAGAGAAATTGTTCTTCAGCTCCGAATCCTTACGATGGTACGTATTGGTTAAAGTTTTGGTTTACATGTTACCTGGCTTTTATCTGAAACGTCGTTCCTTTCGATTATTTCTTGCGGGATGTCTGTACAGAAATGTCTCCTGCCCTAACAAATAGGCGCCTATTGAAGATTTTCCTGATTATCAATTAATCAATTAAGCCGTGTAAGCAGAATCTTTTCCTTATTTATTCTATTATTTATTTTACTATATTTTTTCATATTCATATATGTTAACTACCTATTTCGAAGCTACAATAATTTATACGTAAAGTATGTATTACTATTTATTACGTTTTTATTGTAAGGAAAATAGAAGAAAAACTTCATGAGGAAACACGCATGACATCTAATAGAAATGTCATGGGTAAGTGCCCTGAGAGCAGCGATCGGCTGTACTACTGGTTACGTTGGGCACGACATATAAGCGTAAATTGGATGTATCCACTTTGCACTTATATGCTGTAGCTGCTAACGTATCTCTGCTCACCTCGTAAGGGATATAAAATGACGATATATTATTATTATTATTATTATCCGTTTTAAGTAGTTTTTTTAATTATTATTCGAATTTTCAAAAATCAAAAAATATTTCAGAGTTTTGGAGGATCAACATATTAGTATATATTTTCACAAAAAATGATTCAGATAACTTTTTGGGATCGGTTCTCTTGGTTTATCTTGCTTATGGCCTTTATGTGAATTTTCTTGGTTGAAACCAAGTGTTTTGTATTGTATTGTAGTATTATGTGCGTACGCGTACCCGCGAGTGGCATTCCTTGTAAAAGTACAATTCTATTAAGAACAGAAAAAGCGAACAAGAAAATGGTATTAAATATGTTTGTCCGTCGATTGCTCTATTAACTGTACTCCATTTAGTGAACTTGTTTATGCCATTAAAAGCAGTTGTACATTAAATATTAATAACTTAATAATCATGCTTAGAATGCGCTGTAGAATTAACTTTCGATGCTAATAGAGTATTACTAAATCTTCGATAAATCGGCTTCTTATTAAATCGTGCACCACACGCGCTGTGGTCTCCATACTTTTTACGGATCAATTCTCATTTGTTCATCAATGTTTTTTAATGATTTGTTAGGGAATATTGTTATTTACATTTATATTAGTTACAAGAAGGTACAAATTATTGTATTCTGAAATATCTCCCTCGTCTATAAAATCATTCTGTATATAATATTAGTAGTTATATCAATACGAAACCGAAATTATGCGCATAAAAACATGGCTATCATCCCAGAACCTTCTTTGAGAACCTTTGGGGATAAATCGGAACCTATTTAAATAAGATCGAAATAACGAATCTCCACTCCTCCCAAGAGGTTTCTGTTAGGTACCGAACGTATTGACCAGACAGTACTGGATGATATTATAATATATCTCGGAGAGAGAGAGTATTTAAATTGTTATTACTGTTATTAATTGAAACGTCAGGTTTAGTACCTGGACGGAATCAGAGATGGCGTTACGATCGTAATCAACTATTCGATTTGGTTTAAAATGGAAATTAGTCATTTTCGAAGGCATTCATATTTAGACGGTCGCGACGATCGGACGCATCTCAGAGATCGTCGCGTTTCCTTTCTACAATGAGTTATGAAGAAAGTGGACGTGGCACCCTGATAGGCTGTACGCCGTCATATATATAGAATAGCAGGATGGGGCAATATGGACAAATACCACTCTTGGTGACATGTAATAAAATAGAGGAAGTAAATTAATACTAAAAGCCAAAAAAATATATACAATATCAGAAGAGTAAAAGAATTAATTAGGTGACTTTGTTTCATTCAATAATTATTAATTGCTGGCTTTCATCTGGACACATTTAATTTCAATTAAAACTCCAGTTGCTAAAGAATTCAGCCACAATATGTAAACGATAAATTATATAGCAGAATCTCAAAAGACTTGAGACCTCCATAGTGAATTCGAGAGGAGTGTCATCCACCCGAAGAGGGCCGAAGTAAGCGATATTTCAATAGCCGCCGAGGTCACCGGAGACCGGTGCACTTCAAATTATTGGAAATTTCGCGAAAGATAAACCAGCTGACTTGTAAAAATTTGAATAACTAATTTGTCGAACCCGTCATATCTATCAAGCAATTTTATAGAACTCTGACTGCCTATAAACACTTCATCTAAATTAATAAAATCGCCTTCGAAATCTAGCTGTAATTATAATGATTAAATAAATCTAACAAAGGCAACCATTGTGTACATGGTGTAGTATTATTGGTGACGCAAGAAAATATTTTCTTGAAACGGAATAAGACGGCTACAAAAAGTATATAGAAAAGTGTAGAAGTGTAATATATTTAAAATGATATCACTAATTCAATGACATACCCAACACTAAAAAATAACTAATTGAAAAAAAACTTAATGTAATCAAAATATCAAATTATATATACAAATCTCTCTCACCAACCTGCTTTATTAACCTTCAAAATTCTTAAAATATCAAGAGCCTCGTCAAGACAACTGTATAATTTATAGCCCACTCTGGCGGCTAACTTAATTCCGGAAACATAAAATATAATACTAACAAGACTTTTATCTAAAAACACATAAATTTTGTAGAAACTTTCATGGATGAAACATAACGAGCTACAAGTATTTTTAAATAAGAATAGATGTACACAGTTAACTCTCAATTACTTTACTTGGCTTCAATTACAAGATTGGTTTTTAAATAAAAAATATATACATATATACACCTTTATGATGATTAGATATGTCTATATTATTCACAGTACTAATTTAACAGATACTATTTCATTAAACTATTGAATTGTTTAGTATCTACATATATTGAATTGTATAACCCATTATCATCATCGTAACCTACCCTAATTCACTGCAGAACATAGGCTTCTCCTCATAAGCGCCATAGAGCCCGGTCATCAGCTCTTTTCTCCGTTCCTTTGCGACCCCCTTCCACAGACAGGCGCTCCACCTTGCCGTCTGATGTCACAAGCTACGTTTGCTGATTCGCAGTCTCCTCTGAAGAACCTGCCTATTCCAATGATCATCGTTTCTTCGGTATACGTGGCTAGGCCCCTACAACTCCAGCTGGCTAATACACTGAACTGTGTCAATAACTTTGTTTCTCTGTCGAATAATCTCATTTCCGATTTTATACTTCAAAGAGATGCCCAACATAGCTCATGCCAACGTGCACTGAGCGACTTTAAGCTGGTGGACTGGCAAAATCATTAGTGTCCACGTCAGAACTCCGTACATCATAACTGATGAAATGCCTTGGTTGAAAACCTTAGTTTTCAAACATAATAGACGACGAAAAGTCTTGACATAATTTCCCAAATGCTGGCCAAAGCCAACAGAGTTCTTCTTCCAGCTGTCATCTCTAAGTTGTTCTTACCTAACTGCAATGTTTATCCCAATACATATTCTTGGACAACTTCATGTGGAAAACCCTGAACGATAATATTGTAGAATGTGATTCAGCCGATATCTCGACTATGCCAAATATTTATATTTAATATGGCGCACTATCCAATACGACAACTGCTAAACAATATCTATAATATTGTTACATTGTATACTAGAGACACTTTGAATATTTAATACAAAATATAGTACATTACAAAATCGAATTATCCAAACTGAGGTGGGTAAATATCAGTATGGTATTTGAAATTTGTTAACCCTTGACCTTTTCATAAATCATTTATCCGATTTAAATTGGCAGATGTCAGTCAGGTCAGGCAGAATTGTTTGCAACTAATTGCGAATCTGAAACGATGCATTTTATTAACCTATGTATAACTGTAGATATCGTCTACGCGAATGGCATTCGGAAAAAGAAACGTACTCGAAATTTTCCTATTTACTTCCTATTTACTTGCAAAGGAGTGCACCCTCTCCTAGAGAAAAGGAATAACTTTCTTTCGTCACTAGTAAAATAAATATAATATGAAAGAATTACGAAACAGTCTAATTTTTTTAAAGTCGACCCCTAATATTGAAAGTAGGAAAAAAAATGTAAATCAAGGTTTTAACATGACACGTATCATGAACGGGAAATTGTAATTTTATCGTGTCCAAAAAAAGTTTAACTTCAAAAATACTTTTGTAGTTTTATTTAGTTTTAGCTAAATATACTACATTATATCGAGCGGTGAAATGCTATTTATTATATATATATATATATATATAACGTTTTTGCTCGATTCGGAAAATATATATATTACTATATCACCAAAAAATGTCGCTTAAACCAAATAGCCTTTCACCCCGCGATATGTATTTCATTATAGGAATAATATAGTAGTAGGTAGTTATTACAAGAGTATCTAGAATATATACAAAAGACTACGAGAAGATGACTAGGTACAAATGATAATATATCAATAGTCACCCTTGTCATTCCCTAACATACATCACGGTAAAAGGTCTCTAGATTGGTGTCTACGAATCCAGAATACCTGTCTAGGTATTCTGGTATTATGGCTAATCGTGAAACGCGCGATTTACTGAAATGAATCACTATCGCGGGTTTTTCATCATGCGTGGGGAAGGCATTTATGAATCATTTAGATGTAAATTACACCATTTTTGTGTATATATTTTTTAAATTTTAATTCACAAAACTGGTTATATCTCAGACTTGTAAAATACAGCATATTAAAACATACATTTTCAAGAAACAACCTTCTTGATGTGAATATAACGTGCAAATATAATATAGAAAATGTTATACAAATACAATTACAATTATACAAACGACCGCACAAAAATACATAACCATGTCGAGGAACAAAATAAAAAAAAAGTAATAATTCATCAGTTTAAGTTAAAAAAGAACAAAATTTTGGGTTAAAAATACAATTTGGATAGTTATAATTTAGTACTATAAAAAGAATTCGCCAAAAAATAGCAATATCGTATCTTATATTATTGCAAAAAGAGAGCATACGATAAAGTCGCGAGTGAGTGCCAATATTCTTAGAGCATGCAGGCATATTTGAGTTGTTATTGCACTCATATTTTTAATAGTAATTTATATATATATAAAACAAAGTCGAGTTTGTTCGAACACTTATAACTAGAGAACGGCTAGACTGACTTTCATGATTTTTTTATTTACCTCCATCCCGAAAAGCAGAGTAACTATTAAAACATTGAAAAATTGAGGAAAAAAAAATAAAAGAAAAAAAAAACACGACATTCATTGGCTGTTGAGCGGTACGAAATTCGATGGGTTAACTATAATTTATATACTGGAATGGAATTCGATTCCTGCGTCTGTTTTTCTCACAACTTATGACATGGGAATTTCCAAACGACGAGTAAATCGGTATTTGTTGGGTGAGCGCTCTCCATCATCAGCCTCCCAATGTCCCAAAAGATATTACTTAAATCAAATAGCTTTTATTTCACCACTAGATTTGATTTCAATATTTAATAAAAAAAATAATAACAAGTAAACTTCACTTCACTTTTTATCAATATCTATAAATCGATACAATAAAAACCTTGCATATATACAACCACTAAAGATTGATTAATAGAGTGATTTAGAAAATTCCTTTGATTTGTTCACAGCTCGTCGGCTAGCGAACTGATCACACGACGGGGAGTGTTCTCGAGACGACAATATGGATCTGTCGAACAGGTAATCGTTTTACATAATCACTTCTGAGGCCCCAGACAAAGCAACATTCGCGCAGTGGCGTGCATAGGGTATTTGGACAAGATAAGCAGACTTAGCGTAATTAATTTCAATATTAAATTATTACATAATATTCAACATTAAACTGTATAATGTGTGTGAGTGATAATAGAATATGTATGAATATCTATGATTACTTTTTTTTAACCGACTACATTGCATTTAATTGTAAACAATTTATTCAAGACTTATTTATTGTTAGGGTATGCAGTGCTTTCATGCATCTGTGGAATGAATGCTACTGCGTTAATGCTAGTAGAAAAATGTTAATTACACATACATACATAGATACATAGATTATACTAAGCTTTAAACATGTTTTTATGATCATACAAATAAAAATATTGGTGACTCGAATAATTTGACGAGGTACATAGCAATACTCTATGTTATTTAGTTTCGAAACTGATAGCTACAAATTGTATTCTAGTTTAACAATAGACACGCTTTTACGTCAACGAATTCGCTCTATGTAATTAGTACTTTAGAAACTGTGCTCATTAAAACTCAGTTCAGAACTGAAATACGGTTTCTAAAAACAACAATAACACAAACGTGGTGCCATACATTATATATCTGATATAGTATATCAGTAGCTATATGTATTTCATTTTCTAAACAATTATTTATTTCATGTAATTTTTTTTATTAAGCGTGTTTATTTTACTTATATATTTTAAGGGTTTTTAGGATAAAAAATATCTTTATATTAATTTTGTTTTATAAAATATTTTCTCAGCACATCATGACGAAGAATTCAGTGTCATAATAGGTCGAGATAGTTTAGTCTAGTGCACCTCATCGCTAAAATTAATTTTAGGGTAGGGTATTTTTCAAATACATCACAAAATAACTTAATACATCTAAAGATTTTAAATTAAGGACCTACAACGAATAAATCAACTTAGAAATATTTACTAACATTGATACAATATAGGAACATTGTAGAACCATATCATTGCATAACAAAACAAGAAATATTGCCGCTATTGACTTTGAAATATCGGAGACGGAAACTAGGGCATCGCTACGCACCCTGTTTATGTCAGTAAACGTATACTGATGTTTGCAAACTGCAGAATTGCAGTACTAAATGTGTCAACTATAACTAGCATTGTAATAAGAAAATTAGAGAACGCGTTTCTACTCTAAGCTGTTTAATATTTAAAAACTTTAATACGTAACTGCATAGTAATATTATGAAAGAACATGGGATTACATTTGAGATCTATTGAATCTTTGCCTAGTTTAAGGTAAAAACATTCATCGGTATATCTGAGCTGTGGCTGTAGCGAATTGTCGCAAGACCATCAGCTGATTATTCGCGTGGTTTTCAATATCAGCACCGCATTAATAGTTGCTGATTGTCAATGTTTATATTTAGATCGTAATAGGACCGTTGACTACGAAACATAAATAAACTAACCCAAAGCTTCTTTTTAAGCAAGAACTGACTTCTTGTTTAGGATTTCGCAGATTTTTAGACAGAATATACATTTCAGTATATTTTCACTATTTTTGCGAGATTGGATAAAACATGACTACATTTTTAGCAAAAACCGTTGTTTAAAATAAATAACCATTTACCATAACCATAACGAATTTAAAAAACTTTAATAGGTTTTAAACGCGAATGAGCTTACTTTTAATTATGGCTCGGGTGATTACACAGGCCATGGTCACGAGCAGACTTTTTTTTAAGTACTGACAGGCTTGCGCTTGACCTCAATCTCACCTACTGGAAAGTGACGATGAGGCCGATGATGGAGCGCGCTCACCCAGCAAATACCCATTCACTCGACGTTTGAAGATAACTTTTCGACTGAAGCGCCGTAGAGTTATTTAAGTAAGCTAATTCACGCTTAAGACCCGTTAAAGTATTTAAAATGACTATAAAATGTGAAAATTTAAAATAAAACTACCAACTTTCATAGAAAGATTTATTTAATTTATGTAATCAATCAAAATCAACATTAGCAATATCCCTGGTCTAAATACACATTAATTAAAACACTAAGTTTCTATGGTGGGTGGTATGTCTGACTTACTTATGTGGCTAACATAGGTAGAATTGATTGACTATTGTTCTTTTTGTTTTATGTATCAACGGCTTATTGTCAATATTGTATTGATTTATACGGTCTGATGGACCAATTAGCGCAGTGGAATGTAACAATAAATCGTTATCTCGTTAGAATACTGAACTTTTTAATTAAACTACATAAAAACAAGTCGTTGTGAATAACAAGTTTTTCTTAGAACAAATTTGCCTAAAATTTTAATTTTTACTAGTTAAAATGTTTTAATGCATAATAGCGAACAGATTTATATATTATGAGTTTGAATTATTAGTAAACTTTCACGAGTATTTACTTTATTTTATCGCAAATAAAATGATAAATATTCTGAAAAACTCTTTTATGTATTTCCATCTCACCATTCCAAGACTTGAATTGTGGGCATATTCTCTTTGAGGGCATCTGAGTTCTTAAAAAAAAACACTAAACACTTTACAAATCATTTTTTTATACTGAATCGGTTAAGTAACTATAATCAAGTCCAAAATAAGCAGCTACGCCAAGGGACGAGAATCCATTGGCGGATACCGTCGTCATGCCGGCTCGTCCAATCCAAACTCAATTCTATAAAGCTATCCTTCATACTTAATGCCAATATTACATTTTTGCTATTCATTTTATAGCTTTTTTGGTGGCAGGGCGATTGCCCGAATTGGGTCATGACCACAGCACACAAGTGTAAAGTCCGTTATAGTGACTCGCTTTCACATGTAGCGTTTCGGGATCAGCTTATGAATATCCAGTAACTCGTATTCCTAGAGATCTTCACTCGTGGTATATGTGGGCCGAGACATGAGACTAATAATTAGTGTCCGACCGAAAGTTCGGTTTCGGTTTCGGTTTCGGCCGAGTTTCGGCCAAAAATCAAGTTTCGGCGGCAGTTTCGGTTTCGGCCAAAATTGGCCGAATCTTTTGCCGAAACCGAAACTGATTTCGGTAGTTGTCGTACATGCTAGCCTAGCTTCGTTTCTCGCGGCAACGCTTTGACGGACGCTGGCGGCCCTGTTCGGGATTCGTGCGCCGTTGGCATTGCTTTTTTTTTTCGAATTTACGCGTGTTTGTTGACCGGGAAAGGTCTTCACAACTTAACCGGGCGGGTGGGCGAACACTGAGGGTGCTCAGCCGGCAATTTATGGGTTGGGTGGCAATGCAAGGGAACCCCTGTGGGTACGAACCTCGACTTGGACTGCCAGCCAGAAATACGAAACCTAACGGTGATCTACTAGCGTTTCGGAAGCGACTACCTTGAGAAGAAACGCCGAAAGAAACTTAAGGCTGCGTCGGAGTGTAACTGCGTCGTTTAGACGACAGTTGACGGATCTAATTCGCATTGCTCTATAGTAACACAACTTAGTCAGTGCGTTATCACCCGACATAAACATTCTTTAGAGGTTATGCTTTGATGGAACTGATTACATGTAAGTTTTTGTTTCATTTTTTTACTTGACCACGTGAGTTTCGGTTTCGGTTTCGGTTTCGGCCGAAACTGAAGCCACGGCCGAAATTTCGGTTTCGGTTTCGGTTTCGGCCGGAAAACCAGTTTCGGTCGGACTCTACTAATAATGGATTTCCATCCTTTGATGGTCGCTTTTGTTTTTGGACTACACTGTACTTTACCGTCAGGTTCACTGTAGTCACTATATCGAGCCAGTGTAAAAAAAAGCTAAGTAAGACAGCCTCACAGACATATGGGCGAACCCTTTTCTCCACTTCAGATCTACTAAAATTCGACTTTTTGCTTACTCGTGTTTGTCTCTTAACGTACATCTAACAGGCGACAGTGTGTGACTAGTCCGAATCTTTTGAAACTGTACTAGTTATTTTATTGGATCACAGACAACTCAGAACAAGATGTAGAATACTACAGGTATAACACTAATGTAATATAACATCTTCTCATGTCACTTCAGTAGACGATCAATTATGGCACTTACGGCTTTGATAATTAGACCTATCAATGTATAGTGGTCTAATAAAATTCTATTAAAACATTTGACAGAATCATCGCCATATTTAATTATATATATGTCACTAATAGTTATTTTATCTCTATTGGTCTATGTACAATGTTTTCAGGTACATTGGCTAAAATATTCATTTACTTTATAAAAAAATACAATACATAATTTGTCACTTTAGTGACATAAATAAAAATAAAGTTTTATACATAGTAGGTTATATTTTACCGTAAGGTATGTTCTAGTCAGTGATTGTCCTCAAGATGTCGAAGTTCAAAACAAATTCAGAGTTGAAGACCGTTTATACCTAAATAAGAAATACAGTTCTACGGGTCTATCGCTTCTTGAAGTTTGCTGGTTTATATCACTTCACCTCCGTTGACAATAACTTACTTACATTATTTAAGGATAAGCGTAAATATTTATGCTATTGTCCCGAACTTCTATCAGCAACTTTATTCTGATCAACAAAAAAAAACAACAAAGATTTATCTCTCGCTATTATAGTATTATAACTTACTTTATAAACTCTAATAGCTGCGTCCGTACCCATGTAGTACTCGTATTCACATTTCACGGGAAAATACAATACATAGACCGCGTTTACCCTGAAAGTTCAATTAAAATATTTTTCAAAACATTGTTTTTTTTAATCGACAGTTTCTAACATTACCCCCACATACAAAGAAATAATACCTCTTTACAATATTAATATTGATTATTTCATCATCTCCACACAGATCCATGAAACGTGCAATGCTGGTATCAGATTACTTGATTTTGTGCCAAGCCTCAAAATTCAGCATCGTACAGAGATTTTCAATGTCGGTAATAGAGTAATTGCTCTCAAGTGAAATTGGTTAGGACACTTGGTCAAAAGAGATGATGGCAGGTGGCGTTACAGTAATAAGTAGGTTGTGGTCCAGAATGTGTAAGCGGAGCGTGGGACTTCCGGCAACGAGATATGCTGACAATATTGTTAAGCCCCCGGGGCGTGATGGATGTGAATCGCGTGGGATCGAGGATGGTGGCACAGTACAAGTGAAGTCTAAGCTTAACAATGGACTGAAACGGGATTTGTATGATGATGATGATATTATCATTAATACATTCTTATATGATTAATGTAGAATTATTATTTTAGAGTATTGTAAAATCGTATTATTGATTTTTGTTTACTGAAACATTTCACAAACTCTAGAAGGCCAATTATGACCAACTTTACAATTTCTAATACATGTTTTACAACCTAAGATAATTGATATTTAATATAATTATGATTGGTTAAATAAAATCGAAAATATAAATAGATCTCTGTGAATTGTTTGGACAATTAGGGAGGTGGAGTAAAATGGTCAACACTCCAAAATAACTATGGCTTTAAAAACTATAATTACGCGACTAAAGTTGATTGAAACTGGAGTGCTTTTTTACTGATATCGTAGATGATATTAAAGAGGGCAATAAAATTATTACTAGTAAAAAAAAGCTATGTACCTAAATGCATTATTGCAATTATTGGTACATTACTAGTATGAGTTCCGTGTTTCAAAGGATTTTCTCTACAAAGAGTTTTTAATCTGTCCACATCGGAGCCAAATCACAGTAAGAAGCCACTCTGGTACGACCTACTTTTATTTAAGAAGCCTTATTTTAAGCAATCTCCACCCTTATAACATTGTTCATACTAATAAAAGTAAAACGACGAAGAGAAAATCTTGCTTGAATTATTTCTTCAATATGAAAGTCTGTTATTGTGTTAATATTATTTTACATCACCGTCTATTAAAAGTAATATCTATTGTGTAAAGTGGGTTATCAATTTGGAAGAAATCTAGAATATATTATAAGTATATTATATTCTAGATTTCTTTCAAATTGATAACATAAAAATGTTGGATATTCATCTTGTTTTTTTATTTGACTGTCCTATAATAAACATAAATAACCACTTATAATAAATAAATAACTCAATTAAACGAAAATAAGTTCTATACGCGGTAAAATAAAATGAAAAACTTGAATGAAAAAGAAGCTAAATTAAAGACTTTTCAGCATCTGAGGTGATAGCGATTGCCCGAACTGTGACATAGTTCTGTTTGCGGACGATATATCTCTTATTTTTAAGGTTGATACTCGTAGAAATACAAGTAATTAGGACCATGTAAATGAAGCAATGGAGGAGACGTTGAACTGGTTTACAGTAAATGATTTATTGTTAAAATGTAACAAAACCAAATGTTTATAATTTTCTATGCCTAATGTAAGAATGCTCAGCACAAATATAGTACTTAATAGGGAAACCGTTGATATATTAGAGTCCAGAGGGCTTCTCTGAGAATAGCTCTGGATTTCAAGATAACAGTGATTACACATCACACGTATTGTAGGAAAACTTAGCTTGGCTGCTTATGCCGTAAGTAAAATCAGGCAATAGATATTGAAACAACTTAACCACTTTATTTTAGTTATGTTCATAGCTTAATGTCCTATTGTATTTTGCTATAGGATTATGCTGCTGAATTAATAACTATTTTCATTTTACAAAAAAAAAGCTGGGTCCTAGCGAGCTTGCTTACCCAAAAAGTATCGATTCACTCGTCATTTAAAGATTCCCATATCGTAAGATGTTGAAAAAAACAGACACATGAAGCGAATTCCATTCCTTGACTCTTTTGAATGCTTTTTGCAAGCAGCTGGAATGGCAACCACATAAGGGTGCAAACCATTCAGATTAATTTTCTTTTGATGATTCAAAAGTGTTTGGAAGTTGGCCTATTTGAAAAAAGTTATATTTCATTACATTTCTTCAAAACAAGGATTATACCGACAGACAGTGGGTCGCCCTACGCAATTCCAGTTCATCAAACAACAAGAAATGAGTTGACCAAAGCCCCTTCTACGTAAATCGCTGAAAGGAGAGGATAATCCGTGTAAATGATATTTATGCGAACAGCCGTGGATACTCTACAGAAAACTATGTCTATGACGCTAATGAAGGTTATATTCATTCAAACGCTTTCACATTTCAGAAATAATATAAGTCTTAAATCTATACTAATATTATAAAGCTGAAGAGTTTGTTTGTTTGTTTGAACGCGCTAATCTCAGGAACTACTGGTTCGAATTTAAAAATTATTTTTGTTTTGAATAGACAATTTATCGAGGAAGGCTTTAGGCTATATAACATCACGATGCAACTATTAGGAGCGAAGAAATAATGGAAAATGTTTAAAAAACGGGGAAAATTATTCATCCTTGAAGGCTTCCATTGCGTGCGCTGCGAAAACGGTTCAAGATACCAAAAATATATGTATAACAGAGGTATTCCTCTTGGAATGATCTAAAAAAATGTCACGGACAGAATTTGTCTATCTTTTAAGATTAACTCACTAGAACCGTTATTATGGTAATCAAATTTGGTCGAAATTAATGCATTATTTGTTAAGAGTTGTATCAACGTAATAATATTAATCTTTAACCAAATAAATGTGTTGTTGATTAAGGTATTTAATTGTGAACAAAATTGACTTTGACATCACTTAATTTCAATGAACATCTTAGAAGATATTACAATAACTTATATAGCAAAACACCGTTTGCCGGATCAGCTAGTTAATTATAATAATAATATATCTTCACACTATCTATATCTCTTACGAGGTGTGCAGAGATACATACGTGGCTATATCCACTTATATGTCGTGCCCAACGTGGCCAGGAGCGCAGCTGATCACCGTTCTCACAGCACTAGTACACATGACATTTTTTTTTAACGCCATGAGGGTTGCCTCACGATGTTTTGCTTCACTGGTAAGCATGTAGTGCCTCAATATATACGTAATCTGGAAAAACCCAGAGATACGTGCCGGGATTCAAACTTACGACCGTTCGAGTTGCCGTGCGTGAAAAACGGTATTTTATCCACTAGATCAGCACAGCTACAGGAATTATTATCCTAAGATAAAATCATAATATTATATAATTATTTTCTGTTCCTTTTTATTAAACAAAGCTTTTTGAAATTCAACTATTTGGGAAAGCATGAATCATACTTAAAGGATTGGTTATTTGATTATGGATGGGTATGGGATTGGACCAAGATAGAGCAAGGGTTTGTGTTGTTAGACTATAGAATTTGGAATATACTCTTTTATGAAAAAAGTTAGGTAATTTTCCAAAAATAAAAAAGGTTGGTATTAAGATATTCGATAAAATTTCGATATTTTAAAACTCATTACTATAGCAAGAATTTGTATTTACACTATTAAATAGATACGTACAGCCAAATACAATACTATTGAAAATCCAATAAAACGAATTCAGACACTTCTGTTTAATCTAGTAATGACGGTACTTTTATGTTAATTACTAAATAAATTAGTATTGGACTGAAGTTAACGAAAACATCCATAAATGTATTTATTTTAGGAGAGTAAATTATATCCTATAAACTTTTAGTTATATATAGTAATTTGCTTTTTAATGTTTCCAAACTGATTCATTAAATAATAACTAACAACAAAACAAGAGTTGCTATAAATGTGCCAAAACGATGAAAATAATTTAATATGGTTTTGTAGTCTAACAATAATACATTAGGAATGTTAAATTCTAATATCGTTTATGGCGATATCGTTTAGAACAACATACCGGTTATATTGACCCAGAACAAAGATTCCGGCTGAATGCTATATGACCGATCTTATCTCAAAAACATTTCCGGCTGTTATGACTATCGGTTTTTGCGACTAAATATGAGTAGTGCCTTCGATGTCGTTATAACAGATTTTGAGTGTATATGGCTTAGAAAATTACTGCCAGATAACACTGGTTTTGTTTCTTTTAAAAGTATTATTGTAGAAAACTTAAAATTTCCTAATTTTTACTTATTCCAGTCTAGTTCAGAGGCCCAATTGTAGGTTTTTTCGAGTTTAGTTTTTGATTTAATTTACCTTATTAAACGTTAAAGTAAATATGGGTTCATATTTACAAACTACCTCATAATGGCGCTAATCAAAATCTTCATACAATTTGGCATTTAAAAAGAAACAAATTCGAAATATCTCTAAAAATTCACACTTAGGCATTTGATTTGATTCGAACTCATCAGCAACAGCGTAAATACCAAACGCTCTATCATTAAGTTATTCGAGTCGTCTATATATTATCATCACCATGATCATCATCAGCTCACCCTAGTCCACTGTCCTAGTCTCTTAATAAGTGTCCTTAAGCCCGGTCTTCGGCTCTTCTCATCCAATCCTTACCGGAGTCGGGGGGCGCTCCACGCTACGTCTGCCGATCCACAGTCTCTACTCAAGAACCCTGTATATTATGCTTCATATTTATTCATAAATGGAGCTATTTAATATCCTGATGTCAAAAACAACTTATAAGCAGGTTCAAGTAAGACGGATACTTTTAATATGCCCGTCACGCCTTCTTTTAACGAACCCGCGTGACTCGGCGCAGTGAACTGGCCCATATTATTTAGGCCGTCCCAGTTTTTGCCAACCGACAAGCGACGTAATATCGAAAACAAACAATGCTAGTGTTGCATAAAGCCCCATTTACCCGAGACAGTTTTCTTGTCCATCGCATGCAATATAATTAAAGTTCATGACCTAAAAAGTCGTCTATATCTGATTTATATTCCTCTTCTTCAAACTCAACACGTATTCTGGTATTATCCTCGGTTAAAAGCGACAACAGCCACTTCCCTAATAACTTGGCCTGTCAGCTGAATTACCATTTAGTCTAAAATTATTAATTTGTAGTTTTAACACGTATTATAATATTCTTTAACTGTCCGTGCAAGTTTACTGATCTGATATTCAATGCTTCCTTTGATGTTTAGATTAATTATGTAATAATAATAAATTGATATATCTGTAATTCAACCAAACCATTAAGTATAAAAAGTTTTCAGATTCCTCTAAACTATTATTATTTATAGATTGTTTTTTAACTTAATACATCTAAAAAAAAATCTTTATTTGCATATCTAAACAGTTTTTGTTGATCTACCAAAATTTCAAAGACATTCTTGGGTCGGGTAAAGACCTATAAGGGTCGTAATTTTAACCACTGAAGTTGAAAAGGCAATATAATATTATAAAGTCAGAGTTATTTAAGTAGAAAAAAGTTCTATATCTATATATATTTTTAAAAGACTATTTAGGAAAATACTTTTTATTTTAGAGAAATTGAACGTAGACAATGTCTCATAGAATAATTACTGTAAACTGCCCATACTTTGCCTGGTTTTTAAAGGTTTTGGCAAAATTACGAAAAAACGAAAGGTTTGATCCAAAAAAGTATACGAATAGGTTATAGCTTTAACTTGAATATAATTAACAAACATATGACTGGAAAATAAATTAACTATGTCTTCTTAAAAAAGGTAGGCACGGTTAAAACATAAAGATCTTAACAATATATGGAATGCCAAAATATAACATCACAGAGAAGAAAACATAGTCATAAATTACAGTTTCAAGCGTCAGTCCTACTAATAGTATTTTCTAGATCAATATATTGATTCAAAATGCCTGGTTCAAACAAAATTTAGGCAACCTAAAAAGCGAATAAAAAATGTAAATTTACATAAATACTATATATATGATGTCAAAGTAATAAACAGCTATAGCGCTAGTCACATTGGGTACGATATAAAACGCAAAGATGATATAAAAGAGTATGGTAACAACCATTAACGCTCTCTGTTACCCACAAAGAGAATCTAGCAGAATATGATTTTAAAATGCTTTATAAATTGGAATACGTTTTATACTATTTAAGCAATATCGTAGGTCAAACAACCACATCATTCTTATTGCGGGTAATTGACATAAAAATTAATGATGTTTTTCACGATGTTAATGTATTCAATGATTGTTAATAGTCATATTGTATTACATTGATATGCAAACATGACTTGTATTACATTGTATGACATGCATTTTATTAAGTTAATATTTTCCTCAGTAATGAAATTCTGATATAGGGGCGCATTATATTTACAAAGTAAACATTTACAATATTGTTTTATGAACGCGCAGTGGTAGCTTTATATCGTCATTATAATGCAAGCCGTTATCTAGGTACTTTTAAACGTTAAACTTGTCTTCGAGTCTTCAAATTTTGACAGTTCATTTATTGCTTTTCGACTATAAAGGTATTCACCTACTATTCCGGTCTATAATTGGACCTTAAAAGCCTCGTCACAATGATAGAGGTGTCCGCTTGAATTTATAACCGCTTGTACGCTTGAAACTCATACTACCCGCTCAAGATTTGCATGTGGCGTACTGTATACACATTTAAGGAGACAATCCTGTAACCCCACACTAAAGCCATTGCCAACATTTTGTACATGTAAATTTCTTAACCCTTTTTTGATAACCCAGGGGAAAATCCTGCACAGAACCATGAAGGCTGCTGTGTAGGCAGCGACCCCGATGTGTCAAATCCTACCGACTAAAAATACCCGGGATATCCTTCTAATTACTCCAAATTCTTCCAGACGCCCGGGGTCAACAGCCTATATAGGCTTTATCTCTGAGAGAGCTAGTTGTAAAGCGCCCACTCCTCCAAACCTTTCTCTCAGGCGGCGCACCGGTCACTATAGGCTGCCACCCACTCATCCAGACAGTAACTCAGACGACTCCCCCAAGTCTACTGCCCAGCTAATATCATGGAGGGATGTCGCGCTCATTGTGAGCGAACACGTCTCTCTGGCGTGGGTGTCTTCGCTGCCGAACATCCAAGGAAGTTGTTCGCTCCCTGACCTTCCGGTAGCTTTCTTCTGCCTCATGACTGCCTTGCAGAAAACTGTCTTTCTGGCTGTTCTTACCAGGCCTCTCCATTGCCGACCATAGCTTTCATCACCACCGGCAGCGAGAGATCTTCACCAATGCGGTCCATGAGAACCTCCCTCTCTTAAACCTAGGCTGGGCAGTTTTTTACCGCTCTTCCTCTCAACTACTATCTTCTGCAGTAACCAAATAAAGGCAATTAAAATAATATAATCAGTAATTTTAGAAATGCTTTTTTTAACCAATTTTTCTTCTATTTTTTCCACTCTGCAAGTAAGTTAAGTCCGGGCAATTAAATTCAGTTAATTAAAGAATCGATCCATATTCCTTGACACGTGACGTATGATAATGTTCATATTATGAACCTGTTTAATTAGTAGAAACCATTAACATTAATAGCCGTCTATAAGCAAGAGTTTCTCTTAAACGACCGCTTGGAATATAAAAAACGATTTATTTTTTAGTCTTAAAACAGAAATCGTTCGATTTTCTCTGATATTTTTGGTATCCTATGAGCTATAGTTTTCCTCGAAAGAATCACTATTTGTGACATGGCCGACTGTTGTCATTTATTGAATTCTAAGCATATTTACCTAGAGACCTTCAGTCGTGGTATACGAGGGCCGACATGACGATGTAGACTATCAATGTATTTTCATCCTTTGATAGTCGCTTTCGTTTTTGGGCTACACTGTACTTACGATCAGGTACTCTGTAGTCACTATGTCGAGCCAGTGTAAAAAAAAAAAGTATGTCTTCACTTGGGTGTAATAAAATGTTTTGTATTGTTTTAAGCAAATAGGAGCAATATACTAAGGGTTAATATGTTGTTAGAATGGGCTTTAATTTATTTTTCTTTTTCCAGTTGTCGGGCACAGCTGACGGAAGCGGGGCCCTGGACGCGGTGGCCCGGAGATACCGACTAGAGAACGGAAACTCACTCGGGGAAAAAGACGAGGTAGGAATTTAATCAAAATATCATTCCACTTATGAAACATTTTTGGAACGTTTCTGCCTATCGCGTGCGAACACACTTCATCTTTTATATTTTTTTTTTTTTATAACTTATAGGCGAACGCTTGACCTCAATCACACCTGGTGGAAGGCGAAGATGAGTCCGATGATGAACCGCGTCCGCCCAACAAATGCCTATTCACTCTTCTTTTAAAGACTCCCAGGTCATAAGATCGCGGAAATATGGCCGCTGGTAGCATATTCCACTCCTTAGCTGTTCGCATGATGAATGTTGAAGCGAATCTTCTCGTGCGGATATAAGGAACATCCACCACATACGGATGGTATCCGACACGATGTCTTGTGGTTTTGTGGTGGAATGGGGCTGGTGGAATCAAAGAATGTAGTTCCTGAGAACACTCTCCACCGTGCAACCGGTAAAAGACCGCGAGGCAGGCAACTCTACGTCGATGCTCGATGCTTTGCATTTTAATTTTTGACAAAGAGTCGTCGCCAATAAGTCTACGAGCTCTACGATCAATCGAGTCCAAAGCCGCCAACTGATATTTAGCGGATCCGTCCCAAAGGTGACAACAGTACTCAACACCCGACCGCACCTGCGCTTGATACAGGTTAAGAAGTTGCGATGGTGAAAAGAACCGTCTGACCTTAAAAAGGACACCCAATTTTTTTGCAGCTGTTTTCGCTCTAAGCTCAACGAAACGAAAAAACGATAAAACGATGTGGTGTTCCCTTCATATAGAAACAAATATGAATGTTATAATATGCGTATTACAATACTCTACAAACTAAAGCCAATTTTCTACAAGCTTACACAGATCCTATAACACTGACATAAATAATAGTTTGACATAAAAATTACTAACTAATTACTAAAGCCTATTAGTTTTCCGCGAAAAGCATTTAATGTAATTTCCAAAAAAAAGACTTTTAAGTTGTAACTAGACCATTCATTAAGTATGAACAATGAGTTGAAAATGGAATATCCGAGTCATAATTTACACTAATAAAATAAAGAGTTAATGTTTCTTTGTATGTACTAGGTAATCTCCAAAACTATAAATCTGATTTTTTAAATTATTTAACCAATATTTAAAATGGGCCTTCTGGGTAAACATAGGTATAATTTACTATGCCGTACCTTCGGGAAACGTGACTTAAACGGGGACGAAGCCTCGGTTTACTTATTAATCCGACTGCACGACATATTAGCCGATTTTTAGGTACGGACCCATATGTAAGGATAGAGACCGCGCTGATTTTAAGATATCATTAACTATTCATCATTTACAAAAAGTAATTTAAGATAACTTGCAAAATTTCAAATAAATACTTTTCAGTGAGATATCATAATAATTATTAGTTGTATGAGATATCGTATAACAAGATGCGCGACTAAATATATGTATCCTTATATTTGAATGGTTGTGTTGCGCAATTGGATAAGGGACTGGTATCCATACGTGGAAACGCGAATGGTCATAGATTCGAATCCCGGCTCGTACCTCTAGGGTTTCCAATTTAAATACGGATTGAGGCTTCACATGCTTACCGGTAAAAGAAAATATCGTGAGGTAACCGGCATGCCATACATGTTACCGGAGAACCGCGATTAGCTGTGCTACTGGTCATATTGGGCATGACATACAAGCCCAAAGTAGATAGATTAGAATGACGATACATTATTATTATCCATTAGATGTCTCCTTCATAACATTTTATTTCATAAACACAGATAATTTTAAAGCAAAAATTACATTAAGGGCGGAGGTCGATTTTTTCTAAAATATTGATTCTATCTTCAACCTACCTTATTGTTTTTACCGGGAAAACAGACCTGAGGAACGTATTATACTCCTTATCGTTCCATATATTGTTTGGGAAAGAGGATCGCTTCGTATGTGTTGATGATATACCGTTGTAGCCAAATTATGAAAAACAATAAACCTCAAAACGGCTAGCTATGTTATAACTCAGCAGCGCCTATTTTTTGTGACTAATCGATAATCACCTGCAATAATAAAATGATTGAATGGAAAATCATAGAAATGGTGATGTTTTGTTAGATTATAAGTTGTATAAGACGGATTAGGTGCAACCACAGCCCATGGTGCAAAGTATACACTGCAAATTGCAATACCTGTCAATTTGAAGCATCATGTGGCAGAAAATGAAATATGCAATATTCTTATTTGTAGTTTCTCACATATTTACAGCGTTTGGCTATGATATATTTAGGAAAATGTAATGACAACAACAGTTGACAGATCCTCATCTCTAATAGTAGTTGTTGTCTTAGACAAAATGATTACACCATAATGAGTCATTTTGACAAATCACTATAAAAAAAATTTTAAAGAAGTTTCAGCTATAGCTAAGTTTTTTTATATGAGCTTGTAAAAGTGACTACAGCGCACCTAATGGAAATTCTCTAAACAGCAACGACAATTAAGAAACAAAAATCCATTGATAATTGCCGTCGTCATCACGGCTCACATATATTACGGATGAAGTTCTCTAAGTATAAGAACAACGGCAAATACACAAACTGTTCCAGCAGTGCGACAGACTAAAGCGAGCCACTAGGACGGTATTGTTGGTACTTACTTTTTAAAAGTTCGCTGATTTAGACTTAGCGTCAATTAGCCGCAACACAAAACAGCACTGTAGCGTTTTGTAACGCAGCTAGTCATAATGTAATATGCCGCGTTCTACAATTCTTTTGCAACATATACACAACGTAGATTAGAACCACAATCTGTGTGAATACATCACAGCACAAGTGCGTTTAAGTGTTACTAACTCCTTAGAGATGTTTCTCGGCGAGTTTGCCACTCTCGCTAATTACTTTAATACATCAAAATTTCTCTTACACGTTTACCTAATCTATTAAGCGATTGCCCGAATTGTGCGGCCATATTGATTTATTTACATGTTCGGTATTGGGCATAATGATTGATTGTACGTGTAATATATCAATATAAGTACATTATTATATGATTATTGCCTCCAATAGACAGGCAAATCTATTTTATTTAATACAATTGAGTTAACAATTTTTTTTTAAATAAAAATAATGCAAAACTTTTAATTTTCATAGAGTCATTCAAGTCAACATTCACAATAGTTGACTTGTATAATAAGGATATCATAAATCCATTTTGATATCAACAAAATAAATTACCTGTCATAGAAATGCGCGTCAGATAAATTTGATAAATAATTCAGGTTAAAGGTCGTATTGGATTGTTATTCAAGAATTTATACATTGATGGGTGTAGAAAAATTAGATATACAGACAAAAGCTTTTACAAAAGAACACAAACTGTAATAAAATGTCGACAACAAATGTTGCAGTAATGAAAACAGAATTTTATTCAACTTAGAAGCTGAAGGATTTCAATGAAAATGCAATTATTAAAACTTTATAGTGATTGAAGAGCACATTTGCTTTGAAATATTGTCTCTTTAACATAAAATTAGAGTTTAAAATGTTGACTAAAATACTAGACCACAGAATGTACCAACTGTTTGCGTACACTGATAGAATTAATTTTCTTTTTACTTGGGGAAAATCCTCATAGGACCGTCTCAGCCGCACAGGGGGGTTGCGCGACCGAGGTGTGTCGGACTTGTACCGACTAAAAACCCCAAGGTGACTACTACTGCGCATTGGCGGGGACTGCGGGTCCTGTAATCAATTCGCTACAGCCCCGTCGCGCCGCGCCCACTGGGCACAAACTCGGGGGAAGTTGTTGCCTTCTCCGATACTGCTCGTTGTATTTAGGCAGAGCATACACTGATAGAATTACTTATAATATCATCTAAAATTTTATAAGTATTAGTTGCTATATGTGCTTTTTATTTACCAAATCACACAAAAAGGTATACGCCAATCACATTAAAGTATCAGAAAATATATAAGAAAGAAAAGTCCAGAATACAACACAACCGTAATACAAGAGAAAGAAAACAATACAAGATGATCAAGAACAACAATAATTAAAGATTCAAGCTATTCCTTTTATTCAGAATATATATTGAGTACTCTCAATGGACGTATCCAACTTACATTCGATCGGCCATCTTGCAGAATCTCAGATATATCAATAACAATTTATCCCATCCATCCACAAAAAAATTACAATCCGAGCTTACCGTCAGGAGAGAATTTAACTAATCGATTGTTCTCGGATTACGCGTATTACTATATGCCACTGTATGAGTTTGAGGAACAGAGAACAATAAGAGCCGTCGCGCACGGCTTTAATTGTTGAGCACGTATAGCCGACATAAATCCTTGTGCAAATTCAGAGCATCGATGATCCCGCGATTGATTTTACAAGTTGTGATTAATAGATCAGTATTTGTCCACACTTTAAGAGAAATGTAGCCTAGACGTCTAAAAACAAATCCAGTAGGATGCAGAAATGGATAGTGACTATGAATTCGCTTGCAGAGAATCTTAAGAAAGCCTTCTAGATTTTCTCCAAAACGAGAGAATTCGTACTTTGGTAAGGATTCCAAACATACGAACTAGCCTCCAATTTACTCCGTACTAATAGTATACGAGTATTGTACAGTAATTTGATGACGAGATGATTTTGAAAGTTCTCAAGACTTCAAAGCATAAATCCAAGTCTTCCAAAGGACTTTTTGGAAAGAGCAAAAATGTGGTCAGGAAATCTTAGCTTATAATAAAAAAATACACCAAGGGCATTCATAACTGTAGCCCTCATCAAAATCTCTTTTCTCAACGTATACTCATAGTTCAGTACTATCTATAAGTGCTATAATATTTAAAGATTATATTGGCTAATAATCCTTATATTTCCAGTTGTTCGGGCCCCCAAGCGCGCCCGTACTAGAAAACCCCGAGTTTCAAACACGATGGTACTTCAAATACTTCCTTGGTAAAAGTAAGTACTCTATTGATTAGCCCGCTTCACTATTTTATTAAACCAAATACCAATCATTTTTTTATAAATGAAATCCACACATGAAGCCATCAGAGTCCTAGTTACTCGAGTGATTTCATATTTATAGTATTCGGAATTAAATCGGCTATCTTGTTCTAGTAATTATATATAAACATTCAATGTCTTATCATTATGGATGGTAAGACCTATTATATTTGTATAGAAAATAATGTTACATCATAATTCTTTAAGTTAATTTTTTTGCATTAAACTATTCAAAATACCCACTTTGGACATTCTGGCTTTCGTAGCTTCATATTACACTCGGAATTCGAATAAACCGTCGCTGTCTATATCACGGCGAGTATTCTGAAGAGTTATATAACCTTGTCCCACCCTCTTACCATAAAAAAAACACAAGCGCCGGTTTACGGAGTCACAGCTATACGGTATCTCGAATCTCGGTTAGGACTAAAGAAATTCTCAAACTGTTACTTTTGCCGTGCTGTTGAGCTGTGGAATGGTTTTACGACAAGCGCGTTATCACCGTTCTATTATATTCGGACCTCTAAACGAAGCATGAAGAGTTATTTGTGCTGTCCGCGACTATCAATTGTTTTTCTTTACTGTTGATAGTTCCAGTCGTTTTTTGGACTACACCATGCATACCCTCAGACGAAGTGGTCACTATGGTGAGTTAGGATAAGAAATAGTGCGATGAATAATTGACCTGTACTTAACATGAAACAGTATAGTCACTTCACAAATCCAGAATATAAACAATTCTTCTGACGGCCTGATAGTGCAGTTTGTAGTAACCCTACTTATGATGCTAAGATCCTGGGTTCGACTCCTGGTAGTGGTAAACTTTTCTCTGATGAGCAAATTAGTTTGTTACGAGCCATGGTTGTATACTCGTATATATATTTAAGTACGTATATCTTTGTCTAGTACACATAGTACAAGCGCAAGCTTAATTTGAGACTATTTCAATGTGTGTAATTGTTAGTAAATATTATTCTTATATTCTAATTCTTTCTAAATGGCTACCTCAGACTTCTACAAATGAAACACAAATATCTCTACAGACTAGTCTCCTATAATCTACAAAATAAATAAATAATAAATAAATCTATTTAAATACGTCAAATTATTACAACAAAAACGTATTTGACCCTATGTCGTTTCAATACAAAGTTCAGGTGTCACATACATGCACGTAACATATGTATATACGGAGAGTAAGAATGAATACGAGATTGTTTGTCATTTAAATTCCCGTCGCACGAAATTTAGGGATAAATAAATATGAGAATATGAAAACAATTTCAATTTCCTTTCCTTTATGAAGGAATTTGTTTATTGGATAAACAAACCACTTACGAATCGGGTTCAACTGAAATATTAAGATTTCTAATGTCAATAATACAATATTACATTAATATAGTATTATTAACAATTGTTTTCATTAACTACTCAGCATTTCGTATTACAAATTAACTATTTTTATTTAAGGACGCTAAAGAATATACGTTTTTAGAAAGTATTATTGTTATAAAGATACATTAGTATTTATAACCAAGTGGACAAAATTCAACTAGCAACTAATTGAGTTGCTTAATGTAAAAAAGATATTGTAACGGCAATATAATATGTTTTTAGTGAATATCATAGTGATATAAGTTTCATTTCGTTATCTTTTATAGTAAATACACAAGAACATACTTTAATTTACTATGTTAACTTCGTAATATTGATATATATATATACAAGTTGTCCCGTAAGTCATAGTAAATTTTTTGAAAATTATTTATAATGAATCATACCGCAGTGTTCGAAAAAAAAAAACTGATATCTCTTAAAACGCACTCGAATCAAAGTATTCAGTTTCGAATGAGTAATGGAGCAACCTTTCATCTATAACCCTTTTAGCTTTAAACTGTATCTTACGGGACACCTGTATATGCATGTAGATTATATAGTAGATCTTTACCTATATTTCGTAACATTCCACCATTCAATACATTTACATTACATATATATGTATATAATAGAAAAATAAATAAGAAACCCTAACAAATTTTGCTTTTTACTTATATAATCCTAAAATTCCTGACGAAACAAAAATTGAGCTAACTTAACGTCTTTTAACTTTAAGCTTGTTTACGATGAGTCTTCGTTAAAGGCAAGCAATTTTTACTATCCTCCAGCTACCACTTCACGAAAATGTTTAAAGGGCCTATTACCTTTCCTGAAATTTTTATTCGCTACCTTTGATCTTTCATCACAGTATTCGAGTACAATTTGTTGCTCTCCTGGCCTCTTGTAAAACTTTTTGTCAATGTCACCAAGTGTACCTAAATATTAAAAATGATTAAGCTCGGCGTTTGTGGCAAAAGGAGAATTTGAGGCATTATTAAATTGTATTGACCGGGAAAAAATAATTTTCTGAACCTTATCCTTGCACTTCGCACGTGGGATCTTCAAAGTAAAACTTTCACTAAGAGAAATTAGCAAAAATTATAAAACGAAAAAGAAAAAACGGCAAAGTTCGAATCGAATTTGCTTACAGAGGGTTTGGTACAACGTTGTACGTCCATGCAAAAAAACCTATAAGCATCTGAGTATTTTATCATTTTTTCAGCTAGACTCTTCCACGCGAGCATGAGAAAAAGGATCTTGACTTTCAGTATTTGTTGTAATAGTCCAAGATCCCAGAGCCGCCAGACCTTTCTTATTTTCTCAGAAATAAAATATATAAAATAACGTAGTGTTAGTATGTACTATGAGTGTATGCATACCTGCTAGCTTGCGCGGGCGGCCAATTTACAGGTACCAGTTGCGAAAGGTAGATAAAAATTATACTTACTTTACTTATTTTCTCAGTGCTGATTTTTATATATATTTTAGAAAATATTATTTTAAATTTATAATAATTACTGCCAGACTCGTTTCGGCGGCCATTATTTTTACTAGACGCTTTAAAGCTGCCAAAAAAATTAGGTAACTTTACTTATATTCTCAGTCTCGATTTTTATACATGATACTCAGGAAACTAATTCAATAATTTTTGCAAGCAGCCAGACCATTCGGATGGGCCTAACATTCCCCCAGACACATATAAAGGCTTTCTGTTTGTATGAACGCGATCGTGATTGTTAGACGGTTTTATAGCATAGTTTTGTAAAATTTGTTATTAATCATCTAATTATTGAATTCGTTTCCTGAGTATCACGTATAAAAATCAAGACTGAGATTATAAGTGATGTTACCTTATGTTTTTGGAAGCTTTAAGGAGGTTATCCCATGTGATGGGCTCAAAAAAACGTTTTTCTGTTTTTTTTCATAAATTGCTTTCTAATATATCTAGAATACGGTAGTAAAGTAATTTTAAAAAATTCGGAGTCATTTTAAAGATACAGCTGTCAAAAGAAGGAGCTATTCGGAGCGCTGAGTTGGCAGTCGGAGTTGGGCCTATTGTGTACAGTTGGCTTGATACCTGGCACGCTTTCATACAAATATAAGTTTATACAAGTTTCTACAGGCTTAAAAAGGAATTTCTATAATCATTAAATATTTTACTGAAGTTATTTTAGTTTTCGTTTAACTTCGAAGAGCGCGAAAACTACAAATTATTTCTTTTCATAATGAGTGGACGGAAAGGATATACGAGTAGATATGTTCATCCTGGCCGTAGTAAAAAAAGAAAGTTTAGAAGAAACCGTTTTACCACCCAAAATGAAACGGTATTTACATCAGTTTCGACAAAAAACTTCAAAATAGCTTGAACATGGATGTTCCCATCGTTTTGAATTTCGCGTATTGCATTTTAGAGTTTGTTTCTGTATTCGCTGCAATTTCTGAAATGGTAATATGCAAAACTTGTAAAAGTGATGTGCCTATTTCGCTATCAAGTTTCCAAGGCTTAGGTTTTAAAATTATTCTATCGTGTAAGTGTGAAAAACAGACAGTTATAAACTAGGGCCCATTGATCGAGAATGCATGTAAAGTTAATCGCCGGTTTGTATTTGTGATGCGATTAATATCAGTTATCATCTTTAATTAAGGTTTTGAAGGTGTTTTAAAACTAATGCCAGTTATGGGATGCCTTATTGGCCGCGAAGCCCATACTTATGTTAAGAAACGTGATGAAAAGCGAATCTCACGTTCTGAGCGGCGCGTAAGCGATGTCGTTAAGCCAGGAATGACTCAAGAGCTGAACAATATGTTTTGAAAGAGTTTCAAGAGGAAGAGGAAGGAATACTTTATGGAACAGGCATCGCCGATTGAGGGTAAGTTAAGACTTTCATAGTTTTAAGCGGACTTGAAATTTTAAATAAGTTTTTCTCAAAACTGTGCTTTTTAAACTTTCCTCCATCGTATCTCAAAAACGGCTTGACCGAATATTTTAAAATTTGAAAGGCGCACTCATCTCATGTAAACGCATAGAATGAACTATTATTAATTAAACTTTCCCAAAATTTCGATTTTTTTTTTTTAAGCAAAAAACTAAACACAAAAACGCAAAATTCGCGACTTTTTTTTCAAATGCCTATCAGAAGTCCAAATTTCGGTATATTCATTTGATAATAGTTCATTCCGTGCATTTAGGTCTACAGATTAAAACGCTGCTATTTTTTTTTTCAGATAACCCAATCAGCCGGAATCGTGGAGGAAGTGCGAGCCCATTTTTTTGAGGCGGGGTTGTTCAGAGCGCTGTAACTCATATTCGATACTTTTTTAGCTTAAAATTTATATTTATGCTGTGAAAATATATATTAATAGATGATAATAAAGCTCTATCTATTTACTGGTCGTAGAAAAAAAAATCCTAAAACATCCCTAAAAACAGCCCATCACATGGGATAACCCCCTAAAAGCTTCCAAAAAATAAGGTAACATCACTTATAATCTCAGTCTTGATTTTTATACGTGATACTCAGGAAACGAATTCAATAATTAGATGATTAATAACAAATTTTACAAAACTATGCTATAAAACCGTCTAACAATCACGATCGCGTTCATACACACAGAAAGCCTTTATATGTGTCTGGGGGAATGTTAGGCCCTTCCGAGTGGTCTGGCTGCTTGCAAAAATTATTGAATTAGTTTCCTGAGTATCATGTATAAAAATCAAGACTGAGAATATAAGTAAAGTTACCTTATTTTTTTGGCTGCTTTAAAGCGTCTAGTAAAAATAATGGCCGCCGAAACGAGTCTGGCAGTAATCATTATAAATTTAAAATAATATTTTCTAAAATATATATAAAAATCAGCACTGAAAAAATAAGTAAAGTAAGTATAATTTTTATCTACCTTTCGCACCTGGTACCTGTAAATTGGCCGCCCGCGCAAGCTAGCAGGTATGCATACACTCATAGTACATACTAACACTACGTTATTTTATATATTTTATTTCTGAGAAAATAAGAAAGGTCTGGCGGCTCTGGGATCTTGCTCTATAAATTTACAGGATATAAACTAAAATTCAACGTACGTATCAACCGAATACCAAAAACAGTTTGTATGATAGACATAGGAAGGAAATAGTTTAGAAATATTTTCTGTTAGCGTTCTTATCTTTCATATATCACGACTGATATGTTATGTCGATTGTATACATTAGCTCTTTTCTACTAGCGTTATTAATGAACGAATGATACATTGTTTAGGGGCTCTTAGCTGTTAACTCAAAAGCGACTGTCGAAAGAACAAGAATCCACATGCCTCAAAGATTCTCCAGGATGGTGGCATGCCCGACATACGTTGACTATCCCGTCTTTGAGGGTGCACTTTCTGTAATTGTTCGTCTTGATAACCTCGTCCTTAATTATACGGTACAAAATGTACGTGAAAAGCCTTTTACATTTTGTGACTTTTTGAGTACTCCCACGATGGTAGGTCCCATAGAAGTTTTTAATCAATATTAGTAACAGAATCGATTGGCATCAAAAAATTGTTTTGTATAAAATTGCTATTTTTTTTGCTGACTGTACATTTATTTGAAAATCTGTTGAATGGGAAACAGAATTCCATATGTAAATATGTATAGTCTCCTAAGACCACTTTCGTGTAACTGCAACGGATAAGGTACTTCTCCTTACTGCCCCGCTGAAAGTTTCCACCCTGTATAGACAAAACCTTCGGTTTTACTAAAACGGTCACTCAAACGTAGCCAAGAGACGGAGGCAATCGAGTCTACATGAGGCCAATTAAGAGGCCGATAGAACCGTCCGTGTAGTTCTTTATTCTTCCCTATGTCTTTGCGTTATTATTATTTTGTTTTCATATAACAAACCGTTACAAAATTAACCGAGCACCCACAAAAACAGTAACCCCACTTAACCTAGTGACCTATATAAATTTTCCTCTTATTGTCAATTTAGTTGTTAGGAAGTTTAGAAGACAGATAAGACGGGGCAAACGGAGATGAACTTGAATATGCATACCAACTAGATTGAGTTAATGAAAGGGCGACAGCGCAATATCCGTCCGAAAGTTTTCAATTCGGCAACACTTGGAATGGCTTTTGGTCGAGCCACTTAGTCCTGTGAATTTTAGATATGTCTGAAGTATTCTAAAATTAAGTAAAACGATATTATGAATTATTATAGTTTAAAAAAAATTACAGATTTTTTTATTTTCTAATTAATTTGGCCATAACTTAAATTATCAGATTAATTTCGACTACAGGAATAAATTATTGATACAAAAATCGTGCCACGCATTAAATTCTAGGTAACTCATAGATCCCTCACTACCAAAGCGTTTTATCAAGCTCCATAAACCCGAAACACTCCAACATTACGACGATATAAACGATATAACGAAACGACGGAAATTAAATCCCTTATTCCATAGTCTAGCGAATGTTATATTTCTATATATCTTCAAAAATAAAAGAAACTATGAAATCTAAAACATTCACTTATTAATATAATATTTTCTTGAAAATAAAAATATTCTGAAAATATTACTTATATCCACACAATTACCTAGTCTTAAATTAGAATTGAGCCTATATATTGATTAAGGCACTTGCACTTACAAATTAAATCTATAGCATGTAGACGCCGCCCAATACGCGTTTGTGGTAAACGCCCTAAAGGACGTTAGGGGGTTATGGAACGCGCGGGGTAAGGGTTGCGCGCGCGCAAGAGATGCTCTAGCAAATTCAGTCGACTACCGAGACGCAAGGCTAGAGTACGTGCGTGTACGTCGCAGTTCGGTGTGCCTTAAAGTGCAAATAAACAGTAAAACGCCAAAATCTGTGTCTTTCTACAACCACACCCACGACCACCGGTCATATCTGCCCAGATAATAATCTAAATTAAGCTTGCAAAAAACGCATTTTAGCCTTAAACTGAAATTATTATGTCTTGCACGGAAACATTACCTTTTTCTATGTTCTGGTGTAACGTCCTATATTGGACCATCTAGGTGAGGGTAGCGACCCCGTTGTGTCAGACTCTAATTGACTAAAAACTCTCAGGATGTCCCTCTGATTACTCCACCCAAGCCTGGGAGAACAAATTTGTCTAATCTTTTGAGGAGAAAACAGCCTTATTCAGGCTTCCTCTCAGGGACAGTGGGTGTAAAGAGCCCACGCCTCCAACCCTTACTCATGGGCGGCGTGCCGGACATTGCGCAGCACCTCCCTCTCCTCTGGGCAGAATACTCCCTCAAGTCTACTGCCCGGTTAACGGAAATATTATCCAAATAACAACTGTTAATTTTAAATCACTATTGAAGGAAATTTAAATAGTTTTAATTAAATCGCGTTTTATAAAAGGTTAAACTAGATTTAATTTGTAAATGCAAGTTGCCCTAAATGTTATATGCAAATATGCAATCATGCATCCTTAACTGCAATTATTTGTATGCTAAATATATGTGAATATAACTAGGTATTTATAATATTTATCTATTAATATTTAGATATTTTTTATTATCATTAATAAGCGGACGCTTGACCTCAATTACGCGAAGGTGAGTGCAATGATGAATCGTGGGCGCCCAACAAATGCCTTTTAACTCTTCGCTTAAAGACTCCCAGGTCAAAATATCGTGGAAATAAGGTCGCTGGAAGCATTTATCACTTCTTAACTGTTTGTATAACGAATGTAGAAGCGAATCACTTCGTGCGTATATAAGAAACATCCACCATATATGGATATACATTTATTTACTACCAAATAATGTATATATTAATATACAACAAATTATTTATATTATTTGGTATTTACTTTTCGACTTTGAAGGAAAAGAAAGCCATTGTTTACGCTGGCTACACACGATCAAAGGTCGTTTGAAAAGAAACAATCTCAACAAAAAGTAAACAACATTTTGTGTCATAAAACTGTAAGAACGCTCTCGCAATAAACAAATTAAAAGAGAAATTTGAGCTACGCCAGCTCCTATTTAATAACAAAGTCTAGACCACAACAAGCTCAGATTTTATTGATTCTGTTAGAAATAAGAATAAGAGATATAAGTGCGTGTTCCAACCATTATTTTCATTTTTGAAGCTTTTCATTTATATTACAAAAACGAATTATAATTATTAAAAATTCAATTATATTATCCCTTCTACGGTAACAATAATGAATTCACCAGTTCAAGTACATTTAGGCTGAGATTAATAGACGCTATTCCGACTTTGCTTAGCAAAGTTCTCAAAAAGTAAATTCGTTTTGACATAAAACTGAATATATAATAGGAAATTGAGTATAGCCATGATATTCGCAGAGCCAAGTCCATGTTGACACCATGGTGACTTACCAAATTCTTTGACATTCATTGTGTAATATTTTAGTAAAATCTATTGTAATGTTTTAGTAAACTTAAAGTCTTGTCTATAAATCTCAGCTTTAGATACCTTTATAAGTATTATATATTTTAGCAACCGCATCAGTTTGTAAAGAAATATTGAACTTAAATTATCACCAATAAACATTTAGTCCCTATATTTTCCCCATTCAAATTTACCTTATAAATTGTTCATTCATGATTCGAGTACCTTAAAAAGCCATCAAATAATTCTATATAATTTTAACTAATTGATTGAGTGAATATGTGCACATACGTTTCCGATATTATGAACAATTCCTTATATTTTTTGTTGCGTTGATATTTGTAATAATTAATTATTGTTCGTTTCCTATTAGTATTTTATATCTCTTAGGTTATTTTTATTTTGTTTAGTTTTTTTTTTTTTAATTTTGTTGCCTTGTGTATCTTATATTATTATTATTTTTATGTTCCTATATAATTCTCTAATTATACAAATAATAAAAAATAGTAAAATATCACGTGTACTGTGATGCACGTTCATTTTAAGTATTTAAGCAATATGTGTAAATGGACCAAATACAAATGTTGTAAGGGCCGTTTGCGCGAGGGCGGCAAGTTGATTATAGAATTGGCATATTTAAAAAACATTGTGAAATTGTTTTATTGTTTATATTATGTTTAATCCACAGTGCATCAAAACTACATCGGGGTGGATGGATCAA
Source organism: Automeris io (assembly GCA_036320925.1). Taxonomy (NCBI): domain Eukaryota; kingdom Metazoa; phylum Arthropoda; class Insecta; order Lepidoptera; family Saturniidae; genus Automeris; species Automeris io. The sequence continues at coordinate 4,373,794 of JAUDJH010000024.1, forward strand.
GAGAGCCCTACTTGCTAAGTATAGTGCAAGAAGGTGGAGCTGGCTTGTTACGAGCTATACTTTTTAATAAAATGGTTTGTAACCCCTTAGTATATTAATTATTTGCTTAATTATTACCTCGGCAACGTAATAATTTTTAAATTCCTAGTTACATTTTCATCCAAATCTTTGAAACAAGTTAGACTCAGTCTGAAAATAAATTTGAATATGGTAAAAGATATATTTTACCTTAATTTGACATAAAATAAAATCTAGTTTTATACTATAGTTGTATAATAACGTAACAAGCTAGATTTTATATTTAAATTTATGTGCTTTCCTACTTCTGCAAGCTCAAATGGATTTTTATTACATAATAATATGTTTAATGAGTCATTTACAGCAGCTTTACAAACATATACCATGGTATAAATAAATACATAATACTAACAGAAAAGTTTATGTTTATTAAATGTTCTCAGTGTTCAAGAAACAATAAGAATAATAACTGAGTTGAAACATAAATGAATTAAATTTACATGAGAATTAATGTTCTTCATTAACTTTGTAGGGAGCTCACAAAATATATTTACCACCCAGCGCGTGGAGTGCGAGCGGTGGGCAGGCCCCGACAAGGCCTACCGTGAAACAAATCTTATCCCAATTCCCTGCAATGGAACGTGTCGACAAAGTGCCTAGAGAGGTAAGAATTTTGTACAAAGCAAAACAATTCCATATAAACAAAAATATTATATGTAAAAATATTTTTCAAATAAAATGGTTAACGTAAACCGCGTTTTGTGAGACAGACCGCCGAAATTTATAGGAGGGAGGCCTACTCTAGGTACTTCCTTCCTTAAAGGATTGACGCCTGTGTTGTGCGATGTGTTCCCGTGCACCGCTTCAAGACAATGAAGGTGAGCGGGGGGTGGCTATCTACACCACCCTTCCACAAATGTTGTGGTGCGGCGTTCCATAATAGGCCAGACGTCGCCGGGTGCCGAGGAAGCTGGCATGGCCTTGCTCTTGGCTCCGGCAGACGGTTAGGTGGAACACCCCGGGGGTTTTAGTCGGTGCGAGTCCACCACACTGGCTCTCACCGCCCTCTGATAGCCCAAAACGGGTTTCCCACGGGTTACCAAAAAAAGGCCGCCAAAATTTTTCGTTGTATTGTAGAAAATCACATACACAAGTCAATATTTTGTTTAGTCATTTTTCTTTTCGCTATTTTAATAGTTGCGTTCTTGTACCATTTTATAAATTACAAGTGAATTGTTACTTAGGGGTGTACCATGATGACTATCGTCTTTTTTAAAACCTATAACACAATAATTTGAATTCCCGTAGACATGGCGTGGCTCGCACATTCAATTAATTACATAAATATTAATGGTGCTGTATCAAAGTGCAATTGGTAGGGTTGCTGCCCTTGCTACGTCATAGGGTTAAAGCCACTGTAATATTTTATTCTCTTGAGGTTTATATATATATATATTTATTAGTTAAGTCTATTTCTAAATATTTATTTTAATTACAATGAGTGGTATAAAATTGACTCACAACATTAAACGTAATATGACCGTAAATGATATCGATTTAAAAAATACAGGTGACTTGTGCTGAAATACAAAAAGACGTTTTACTGCTGGAAGAACAAGAAGGTTCTGTAAATTTTAAAATCGGTGTAATGCTAATGAAGCCTGGACAAAAGACTGACGACGAAATGCTCTCTAACGGTTAGTAAGTTACTTCTAGAGCACAGTTTGTGTGTAATAAAATACAAGTAGATTAATTTATATTGATTAATTTCATAAATAAATAAAAATTATATATCATTGTAGTCCCTGGCTCATAAACAAAGGGTAAGTTATTATGGTGCTCTATGTTTTTGCAAAATTTGTGGTTAATTGTAATTTAATATGTTATTAAATTGTTGTGTTATATTAATTTTTATAATTACCTCGAAATATCTATTGAAATTTCCTACACAATTTCTAGGAATTTTATTGCATATATCTGTCAAGTTATTATTCTAAGTCACAGCTTTTTCAGAAAAGGGTGACGAGAAATGGGACCGATTTATTTCACTTTTGGGCGATAGAATTAGATTACGAGGCTGGAATCGCTTTCGAGGCGGCCTCGACGTTAAAGGTAATATTTGAACTTATTTCTTTTTCCATTAAGCATAATTGAGACGTTAAAATTTCTAATACATTTTGCAGTATTTAAACTACCTCGTAAAATACCTAATTGCATGTATACTTAATAGGTGACATGACTGGAAGCCATTCCATTTATACAATGCATCAAGGCCACGAAATAATGTTCCACGTATCGACAATGTTGCCATTTTCTAAAGACAATAAGCAACAGGTGAGTTTAACAAATCACTTTGTCGCTTCAAACAGCTAAAAAGTTGTTTTTTTTTTTCATGTAAAGTACAGATACTTACAACCGCTTCGACTTTGAAATAGTATGTCATATCTAACGTGACCATTGGTGAAAATGATTAATATTCTAAAGACACTTTTTGGTTTTTAGATTAACGGCATGTGGGTTATGACATTTTTTTTTATTTGCAATGTTTTGTAATATAATCTTAACTCCATTTAAATTTATTGTTTTCCAGCTAGAAAGAAAACGCCACATTGGCAACGATATAGTGAATATCGTGTTCACAGATGACTTAGTTCACAACACATTTAATCCGCAATGCGTTAAGAGTCATTTTACACGTATCCTTTACCTAAAAAGAATACAAAATATAAGTTATTTACACTTATATGGTTACAATGACAGTTCTTCGTCTATAATAACATTAAATTGAACGTGTTCAGAAATTTGTAAGTTAAACACTGTTTGGCGACAAACACTTATCGTCCAAAAAAGAAGCCGGACACATCTACGTTCGTAGGATCGATATTGTTATAATTTCTTTAAATGGCTTATTTTAAATTGTAGCCCCTTGAAAGTACTATTCGAAAAGTAGAATTTAAAATCATCCTCTTATTTTTATTCTGTAATATCATATCTAATTCTCAAGCTATAAATTTTAGTCTAAAAATAATAATAAACAATTATTGTAGAACGGTGTGTAAAATATTCAAAAGGTAAAGTATAAAAAATTTCCTCAACAAGAGTACAGATATATTTGCAGTAGTTTCTGAGGTTGAAGGAGAAGGATATAGACTGAGCGTATACAGCGATGATACAGTACCTCCGTTCGGACCATCCTTGCCCTGCCCACCCGTTTTTAATGATCCACAGTTGTTTAGGGAGTTTTTATTGGTAAGTAGTTATAATAAACTACACAAAATAATTAAGGGAGCAAAAATTATATGCAATTTTTTTTCCGATTTTGACGGGCTGCATCCCAATGAAAAATGGTCGTATTACCAATCTAAAAAAATAATTTTAAAGCTTCGGGACTGTATTTTTCACTGAGATACAGCCTGGCAAAAATCGGGAAAAAATTTGGATATAATTTTTTCTCCATTAATTGTTTTACATAGTTTAGGTCACAATTGTTAAACCTGTATTTCAAAACTGATGGCGACTGCTAAAAGACGAGAAAAAAACTCATATTCGACCGTAGTCATGTCAACCTAATATACACCGGCGACAGGCAGGTACATACCTTTTTTATTTAGACTCGTGGGAATTCCCATGAGACGTCCTGTCGTAAGGGCGGAGGTCCCAGTTAGTCGGACTCTTATCGACTAAAGCCTGTGCTGTATTCCTCTTACTCGTCTGTCAGGGCCAAGTGTAAGACCACCCTAACTTCCTTGGCTCCCGGGGACGGTAGATACATACCTACCTAATAACTGAATGTACACAAAGTTGACTTATGCACAGTTTCACTCCAACGTAGTTCTTAGTTCTTTTCAACATTTCTACGCAACAAAGTCGGTTTCGTACGCGGTGTTTTCTATTACATAATTGTGCACAATGTATTAAATTTTATGCATGTTAAATATTGCTAGAAATGTGTAACAGTGATTGCGGACCAAATGAATTAATTTAATAAAAAAATTGTAATACTAATATGACCATTGAATTTTCTGTAACCCAAGCTGAAATCCATACCCACCAAGATGTTCTTGGGTTTTTTTTATACTGGCTCGACGAAGTGTCTTCACTGCACCTGATGTAAAGTATAATGTAATCCAAGAACTGCAGCGACCATTAGGGGAATCCAAAACCATCATTCCATATCCATGGGAACCAATATAATGCCCTTATAAATGGTGAAACTGTAGAAGCTCCCTTAAAACAATAGTTTATTGTCATATAAAAAAAAACGAGTTGATCACGAAACGTAACACTACACTTTTCGACCTGACGGTTTTTGCTCTCGTGTAACTGTGCGCGCTCCGCTTTCGCGAACGCTGTAACGCCTCTATTTAATCTGTTATTGTATTTGTATTTTTCCAATAATTCTAATAATGATTTAGGTCAAACTAATGAACGGGGAAAAAGCAGCTTTCCAAACACCTACGTTTGCTTTAAAAAGGCAACGAACGCTTGATACCCTTATAAGAGATATTTACGCAGAGCACTGCGCCGATCACAAAGTTGTAAGTATATTGATACTATTTATTTCTATAAATAGAATATAGGACACGCTGTAACACACTGCCTTAAAACTCAGTATATCACGTCTATTTATTTAATAATACTGTAGTGATTGTGTGTAAGGAGGTCATAAAATTAGGTTAAATATCTAATGAATTATGAATTTATATTAGAATGTATATTACATGTAAGGATCTTGTAATGAAGGATGAATTGTGGAGCTCTTCCTTACTTCAATGAAACAGTCTTATCACTTTTCCAAAATATAATTTGTACTACTATTCTAACATTTACATAAAATTTTCTCCTTTATTTTATACTAATTTAAAAACAACATTCCACGTTGAACCATGTCAGATGTATCGAGAAGTAGGCAGAGCATTGTGACGTGCTCTGTCTAAATACAATGAGCAGTGTCGGGGAAGATATCTTCCTCCGAGTTTGTGCCCAGCGGGCGCGGCGCGACGGGGCTGCGACGAATTGATTACAGGTCTCGCGGTCCCCGTCAATGCGCAGAAGAACTCACCTTGGGGTTTTTAGTCGGTACAAGTCCGACACACCTCGGTTTCGCGCAACCCCCCAGTGCGACCGAGACGGACCCATGAGGATAAATTCCAATTTAATTGAGGATTAATTTTCCCCAGGTAAAAAAAAAAATGTCAGACGTATAGTCCGATGATGTGAAGTGAGACGGTTCCGGAGTGGTTTACACCGAACTCTTGCTGCATATCGATCAAGCAATGAAACCAATGAGACAGAGACTATTTGTCTTTTTCTTGTGTAGGCTTTTCCGCCAAGTTTTTAGTTATATTCTACACTTATTCTCAGCCAATGCTATCACGTCGAGCCTTGTCAGATGTATGGTCTGGCGGTGCTGGGGCCAGCGGTGCAGGAGCGGCTCGCACCGAGCGCTTCCTCCACGTCGGTCAAGCGCTGAAACTAGACGCTGTGCTCCGAGGGGACGCACCCACAAGCCTTGTCTCTACAGGTCACAGTTTTTTTATATTTATGCTCAGCTTTGTGACATCTCATTAGATATTACAACATTACGTCATGTTTTTTATGTTAAAGCCTACCTTTTATTATTATTTATAGGCGAACGCTTGACTTCAATCACAACCGGTGGAAGGTGAAGATGAGTCCAATAGTGACCCGCGTTCGCCCAACAAATGCCTATTCACTGTTCTCTCAAAGACTCCCAGGTCATAAGACAGCGGAAATATTGCCGCTGGAAGCATATTCTACTCCTTAGCTGTTCGCATGATGAATGTAGAAGCGAATCTTTTTGTGCGGATATAAGGCATATCCACCACATACGGGTGGTATCCGATATGGTGTCTAGTGGTTTTATGATAGAATGAGGCTGGTGGAATCAAATAATATAATTCCTGAGAACACTCTCCACTCTGTAACCGGTAAAAGACCGCGAGGCAGGCAACTCTACGTCGATGCTCGTTGCTCTGCATTTTAATCTTATTAAAAGAGTCATCGCCAACAAGTTCAACGAGCTCTACGGTCAATCTATCTCTTAGTAGTTTTAGGCGTATCAAAATCTATAGTATTTTTTTAGGCTCAGGCGGTTCTCGTCGTGCGCCGTGGGAAGGGCGTGTATGGAGAGCAGCGCCTCTGCCAGCCACTCCAATCTGTGCTGAACAATTGGCCGAAGGACGTCTCTTACTATCCACTACTTCTAATACCTACATTTTAGAAGGTACCGGCTACGTCCTACATATGTTATATATTGCTAAATTAAATTTCAATTATTCTATCAAAAAAGATTTTAATTCTTAATATCGCTGAATCCGTTTTTCTTTATTAACAGGCAGATAGCTGAAGCATCTGATAAATGTCTGTACACTGTTATTCCTCATTTTTAAATGAGTTCAACATTAATCTAAGTTATTGTTTCTTTATTTTACTTTTATACCGGTTGGGATTAAATATTTAATAATAAACTTGCGTTTACAAGCTATTATACATACAGGTTAGAAATTATAATCTAATTGAAGGAAAGTAATAGCCATCTTGGATTTACACGTCCAAGAAAACATGATTTGATATATTATAGTGTCTCACTTTGGCATGTTGCATTTCGGGATCAGCTTGTGTATATCCAGTAACTCATATACCTAGAGGCCTTCAGTCGTGGTATACGCGGGCCGACATGATGACGGAGACTATCAATGGATTTTCACCCTTTCAGAGTCGTTTCCATTTTTGGACTACACTTTACTTACCATCAGGTGCACACTAGTCACTATGTCGAGCCAGTGTAAAAAAAAATTGTTCTTAGTAACTTTCTTTTCATACAGAAAGCGGCACAACGCGCGTTGTTCTAAGATGGGAAGGATGTGTCCGCGCCGCTAGAGTCAGTGAGCGCGCTGGCTTGTTCCGAGTGGGCGCCAGAGCTGTGGCTGGCGGTGGCTCCACAACAGGCGGCGCTGGCGGTGCCGGGTTATACGCTCTGCCGTTGCAGGAATTATGTGCAGGCGCCTGGGCGATGCGGCCGCTTCAAGACTGCAAACATGCAAGACTTCCGCGGACTAAAACGACACATTATTTTGATCTGCTTGAAACAGGTTAAAAATAAACAAACATAATAAATGAACCAAGCGATAAAATTTTATAAAAGTAACAACTTTATTTGTAACTATCACCATTATCTAAATAGTAGATCTAAAAGTGAATTTTATAACATTTGATATTATACTGATAAAAATTCTCGGGAAAAATGGTACTATAATGAGACGCCGCGTGCGAACATGTCGAGAGATAGTAATTCGCTGTATGGCTTAGGCCCTTAGGCTGTGATTTATAGATCGACTTTGCTTAGCAAAGTTCTCAAAAAATAAATTAGTTTTGACAGAAAACTGAATATATAATACGAACTTGAATATAGCCATAGTAATCGCAGAGCCATGTCCATGTTCGCAAAATCGGTGACTTACCAAATTCTTTGACATTCATTAAGTAATATAAATTGTAATATTTTAGTAAAGTTTAAGCAAAATTAAAGTTGCGTCTATAAATCTCAGCCTTACAATTTAATGACTACGCTAGCTCAGAAGGTTCAGTTCTATTTAGTAGTTATGTATTGTCGAAAAGCTTTATTGTCTTGTAACTTTCATTATATAGCACTGAGAACAATATGAATTAAATTTATAAAGTAGAAGTAATTTTAAATTATATTTGACTTGCAGGAGAAGGTGGTAAAACGACACTAGCAGTATCCGTCGGCAGAAGAGTGATGCTCATGATCGAGGAACCTAAAGCTGACAGTGAAATGGGTTTCGAATACGTTCATGTGAAAGTAAGCTGTTTTATTGGAACTAATAGAATAATGTCACGAGTTTACGTCAATCCAATTATAAAGCCATTTGTTGTAGGATATCCAACTAAGTGAATCTCCGGTATTGATTAAACTCATGGACGGAGAAATAGAAATAATGGTGGTCGGTTACAAACATCACTGGGAAGTTTTGGAATTGAATACTGCACAGGTAGGTACATTCTTTCAACGTTTTCTTTTATAGTGGCACGGCTTCTATAGTGACTACATTGAACAAGATCCTAAGAACATTACAGCCTAAGAACAGCGGTTACTCATTGTATCCTCTTATATCGATATTGACTTATATATTATATTTATATATTTGTAATCATAGATGGGTAAAATGTAATCAGATGATTAATGAGAAACGATTACGATTACATTTTGCGCTTTTCATCATTAATATGTCTGCATTTTACTCATCTATGTTTTAAACACTACGGAATCCTCAATTACGTACACATTTATGACTCCTTAATGTTTTGAAGGGGTTTGTTTACTCATGATTACATTTTATAATCGTTAATCATTAATCAGATTACATTTTACTAATCTCTCTTTCAAGTGATTATATATGTAAGTGATGGTCATCAAAAATTATTTTTGAAATTCTACCCTCGATATTATACAGCGTTGGAAGGTATCTTCATATATAAAATAACGAAACATATAAAAGGATACTGAAATACGCAAGATTGAAACGAAATCACTATGACAGGTTTCACACTCATATCGATGGGTGAACAAAGGCTATTTGGCGCAAGCGACATTTTTTTGTTGATATAGTAATATAAATATACTTGGAATTAGTAAAAAACGCTGATTCCGAAAATATATAGTATATTTGGTGACATTACTATATCACAAAAAATGTCGCTTAAACCAAATAGCCTTTCACCCCTCGATATAGTTACCTACCGTAATTACAATCTAGTCGAATACAAATTCCCTGTCAAAATTCTGCTGCTTGAGAACAATTATCTAAGAAATCTATATGAATAAAATATCTTTAATAGCCGGTGAAAAGATCTGAAAACTCCGACGACAGTGGAACACGTCGCGGAACTCTAGTCAACGCGTTGCGGATTGGAGACGAGAGAGATGGTCAAATAGTGTTGTGTTATAATCGTAAGTTGATTATTATTAAATAATATTCGTTGTTTATAATATAATTTGGTAGAGTAATTGAAATGTGTACAGCTTTTTAGTTAGATACTTCTGATTCAGATCTATAAAATATCTACCCTTTTCGGAACTTACGAGTGAGGAAATAAATTGTTAACGTCGCTGTGAGGGCAGCGACCCCGGTGGGTCAGACTCCTGCTGACTAAAAACCCCCGGGGTGTCCCGCTAATCACTCCACCCGGGCCTGGGAAACCAAATTCGTCCAGTCGCCCGGGGAGCGAACAGCCTATTTAAGCTTCATCTCTGGGAAGTGTGGGTGTAAATAGCCCACCCCTCCAAACCTTTCTCACGAGCGGCATGCCGGACACTGCACGTCACCTCCTTCTCATCCGTGCAGCAGACTCCCTCAAGTCTTCTGCCCGGCTTTATAAGCTAACTTTATGGGGTTATTATATTCGTAGCTACGTAAAAAACAAGTCTTAGACTAACATAGAGTACAATAACCTTTTATTATTATATGTAATTTGTTTTTTATCTTATAATCTTTAATATGTTATTTATATCTACGATATTATAAGAACAACCTAGTCTTATTTTTTTTAATTATCAAAATAATCTTTCACAAATAAAATTTTAAGCAATTAGTTGATACATTCATTAATCAGCTGCGAGAATATGCTCATCTGTTAAAAGCATGAAGACCTGTGTCTTTATAAGAAACTAAAGATCAAAATAAAGAAATAATTTTATGATTATTATTTAAGATACGTGCCATTTTGAAAGACTTACGACTAAAGGACTAGAAAGCGATGGTGAATACGATTTTCACTGGACAACTGTACCAGCTGCAGTGGGTAAGTAACGCAATGTATATTGTTTGAAAAAAAAAAACAATATATTCTTTATAGAAATACTCATATTTCTCTTTCAGTATGTGCGTTTCCGTATATAATGGCTTTCGCAGAAGATTTATTAGAAATACGACTAGTTGCAAACGGATCTTTAGTTCATGCTGCTTGTATACCGGGATTAAAATTATTATATGGACGAAGGGTAAATAAATTTTATTTCTATGAATTATAAATTAATTAAAGCAAATAAAGAATTAATTGAATTAGATTTCCAAGAAATCCTTTTTAATTAAATCATACTTGATAAATTGCGACATAAATTGAGCTTAGACCTTCAAAAAATCCGTGACGTGAATAAAATAAACAATTTATTTTCCAGGACATATTCTACGTCGCGTGCGCACCGGAGTATGTCCCGTTAACTCGAGAGATAGATCCTTGCATCAGCCTTCATGATTACGAATTGGTCAAACAGATAAACAAGCAAAGCGGGCCATATTCTGTAGATGAAGATGAAAACAACGAAAATAAGTAAGATTCTATTTTTTTAATACTAACTCCCTGTACCTGTGGTACATGCCAGAGACTTTTTTGTATATTGTATTAGAACATTTCTTTTTCTTTATATTTTCAATTAACATTTCATTCTGTAACATTCACTTATATTCACTTCATTAGATATTTACAAAATTTTCTCGTTTCCATCTCCTAGTTTTTTTTTTTACACTGGCTCGACGTAGTGACTACAGAGTACCTGATGGTAAGTACAGTGTAGTCCAAACACGAAAGCGATTATCAAAGGATGAAAATCCATTGACAGTCTACATCGTCTTGTCGGCCCACATATACCACGACTGAAGGTCTCTAGGTATATGAGTTACTGGATATACACAAGGTGATCCCGAAATGCGAGAAGCCGAAACTGGTCACTATGACGGGCTTTGCACCCATGTACTGTGGTCGCGTGTGGAGTTTAACTTTATTGAAACTTATTTTGTATACTTAAGATTCTAGTGTTAAAATAATAGTATATTATTACAAATGTACTAAGTTGCTTATTAGAGACGAGGTGAAATTAAGCACGAACCGTGAAGCGAGCGCTATACTCGTAAAAAAGGAAGTCTGTAAGAACTAAAAGACACACGCGTTTTATACGACAATTTTCATCACACTTGCGAGGAATAAGAAATCTTATATTAGTAACTTTTAATCATTGAAAAAAATAATGAAAGTGCCATTTTCAGTTTAGTAGCAACTGTGGATACAAGAAAGTGGTTTCTTGTCTTTATTATTATATCCAACAAAAATAGTGAATCTCCGCACTAATCATAGCGAATATTTACATAGACCTATACATGTCACTATAACACACATTTGGTTTAACTAAATATTATGTATTTATAACCTATAAGTAATTTTATATTACTATGCAACTACTCATGTAAAAAAATAAAATTCAGAAAAATCTCTTCAGAAGGTTATATTTCAATCATCGTATTAATTTTGCAACAAAGGGATACTGCATCTTGCTATTAAAAATTGATTGGAATATATGTCAATGAAAATAAAATGAATCATGGTATGTTATTATATCTTAGTCCATCTACTAAGCCAGATTTACTGTTACTCTCTATGGCAACTATCAACTGGAATATCTGTAAAAAAATATTTTACGTAGAGAAATTTAAATTTCTGAAATAAACTTTTTATTGGATAGAGGACTCTCCTAATAAGTACCGATGAACTCGATCTTTGGCTCTTCTAATCCAATCTCTGGCTATCATTTACAAGTCCTTGACATGTCCCACACTACGTTAGTTGTTTCGCGGCCTCCAATCGAGAACCAACCTGTTTCTGCAATCATCGGTTTAATGACATATAAAGCCAGCCCTACTGCCACTTCGAATTGCTGATTTGGAGAACGTTGTATATACTCAATTTCATCTTCATAACCGGCAGGATAGAAACAGGTGTACAAAATAACCGCACTTCTGAAGATAATTCAGCATCGAGCAGAAGCAGTTCAGTATCTTCTGATCAAGAAAATATTAGACCTCCCCTGCAACGCATGGCACCGGTGTCTCCCCCAACCTCACCACAAGGTAGGAACAATCAATAAAACATGTAGTCAATATTTAAGATATACAATTTACAGCTTTAGAACAGGTAATAGGAACATTATATGTTACTGTGTACCTTAATAAATTAAATATAATATGCAGAGAAACTCTTTTTTCTTAGAAATAAATTGTTCACAGTACCACCAGAAAATAGTGGGCGTTGCGTCCGGATATACAAAATTCCGAAAAGCAATCTCAGTGCTGGAGCATACCAGCGGCAGTCTGTATCAGCGGACCAAGTGGTTACTTCATTCTTTTCCGACAGGTTAGTTATTAACACGTTAGGCTAGTTAGTTAATTCCTTACCTATAAAAAACTTCCAATTCAGTTTGAAAAATAAGTTGGAAATAGGACATCCAATTTTTTATAATATTTTAAGTCTGACTATTCCATACATTATCTAATTTATGGCGGATCGTGTCGGAAGGTCTCTGAATTCTAGATGCCACTTTAAAGTGCATTGCCTTATTATGACAGATTTTTATAATGCCACTATATTTTGAGGTACCAATTGAGTAAAACGCAAATTACTTGCGATGTAATAACTTGCTTTTACAATTATATCTCCTTTTTTTATCCAGGAGAAAAATACATTATGAACCGTCGGGGGGCGGTGAGGGCCGTCCCCTGGTGTGTCGGACTTCCACCGACTAAAAAACTCCTTCATCCCACCCACGACGAACCCACGACCAGCTTCCATGCGATTGCGAAGTCGTAATCTGCCACGACCGGCACGCGGTGGGCCTTGTTAGGCCTCCTCAGAACATGGGGCGGGGTGGAGAGATCCCGTCCCTAACATCCTCAGAAATAGGCAGTGTGAGGGAGTACGCACACACCGCCGCCCTCGTGTACGGGCAGTGGACTCCATCAAGTACCACTGCCCGCACCACCATTATACCTTCTACAATATTAACACAGGAATAAATGAAGTCTTAGTTGGACTGGTCTCTACTATTGTGCTTTTAAACGTTTAACCTATTGGCGTTTTTTTTTTTGGAATAGTGGATAAATTTGGAATAGTAGAATAGTTGGTTTTTTGGAATAGTGTTGATAACAAAACCTCTCGTAATAAGGTAAACATAACACAAGATAACATTTTTCGTAATCTCAAAAATGAAATCATTGCAGGCCAAACAGCATGAAACAACGGTTGGCTGAACTTAGACTGGATAGTAAATCGAGAGGCGGAGGTGAAGAAGAAACTATATAAATATTATATAATTAAAAATAATAATAAATATGCGACCAAAAAGCACAATTGAAGAAATACATATAGATAATGTAAATACTAATACATTTTATGAAGATAAATGTAAAATGTTAATAAATTTGTTTAAGAAGTTCTATGAATACCAGTATTCGTAACTAATATTATAGGATATACGAAATAAATTGAAAGCTATATATTAATATATGTATGTATCCCATATAAACGAATCTATATAATTTCGGATTAGTTATTCGATTCATATTTTAATATTAGCTATTCTAGCTAATATTAAAATATCAAGTTTACTTAGCAGCCGTTCTTTTATACTAAGCTATACTAACTATCTTTTAATATGCTTAAATGAAAACACTTTAATAATAGCTATAACCGAAATTATCTACATATTCATATCCGTAACCAAAACGGAAACTGTATTTGTAATTCTAAAATATCTAACAAAATTTACTCTAACATCTGTAGATGGTATCTAAGATAAAAAACCAAAAAAATAATGATAACGCATAACTGCTGTTTCAAATTTATACACACATAGCTTTTTATTCGGTTTTCTTATAATGCATTAATTTTTTATTTTTATTTTGCGTATTGTACAAAAAACAGCACTGAATAAATACTTTAATTTACCTAAACTAGGAAGAAATAAATTTCAAAAAGATAAGTGTGATATTTAATATAGGTAACGTACTATCTTCACCAAAGACATTATTAATCATTATGGTAGATATATAGAATTTGATATTTGTAATATAACCATGTTAAAAAATAAGATGTTTAATGGCTGTTAAAATTGTTCAAGAAAGAGTATAATAATCAGAGATATTTGTGCTAAATTTAATAGTTAATATATTTATTATATACCAAGGTAATTGAAACTACCTGTATTAATTTTATTGCTAGGCAATTAGTGCATGCTCAAAAAATAATAATTGGCTAAAAGAACATATAAATATTTATGTATACCTAAAGGTATTTTAGAAGAATTGTTATCTATAAGAAATTTTATGAACAACTAAAACTTTTTTAAACAAGTATTGAAGTATCAATGTCGTAAATAAGTAGGTATTATAAATATTTATCATTTAAATTCATAATTTTAATCAGTAATAACTATTTATCTAGTCAAATAACTTGTGGAACATGTGAGACATAAAGTGATGTATATTAGCCATAATAAAAATTAAAAATTAACGCCCAGTTTCAGAAACGCTTCTTAAATTTAAAAACGCTTTTAAACATTAATTACTCATTAATTGCATACAAATTTAGGACTCATTCGTATTCAAAAGCTTTTCAAAATTTTAGGAACGTTTCTGCAAGTGGGCGTATGACGTATATCACCAATTAAAGGTGATATGTACGGACTAGGATATTAAGTACTAATACAATTTAAGCATCACGTGTCATATCTGATCAGTATTAGTAACAGATAAGTATATATAGATACTGTCACGCCTTATCCTTATCGGGGTAAGCAAGAATATAATAATCACTCTATCTGCTTTACGCTCGTACGTCAAGCTCATGCCTACACGATTAGTGCCGTAGATTATCACTAAGGTATCTAGAAATAATATTATGAGGGGCTTCTTTTGATGTTTTCATTCACTGATAAATATATAGTATAAGCTCTTTGGATGATTACATTTGTTTTTTTTTACATGTATGTACAAGGATATATAAAACATAAAATACTCGTAAGTATATAATTTGCCATTTGTTCGTTTAATAAAAAGGTTAAAGACCTCTAAAATTTATATCTATTATGAGCTAGTTAATAAATAAAAAATAGTAACATAATTCTGTTACTAGAACTGATCAATTTCGAAAATAAATTTAAGTTTTCGAGTCATTTTATAGATATATTTTATCATATTGAATTATATACAAAAGATCTACCGTTTACTCGATGACAAAAAAGAAGTGCCATCGAAGTATTTCGTTATCTGTATAGACTAATATTAAAGTTTATAATTTTATGCGATGCAAGAGAATTGAAAAGTTAATTAAGTATATCTTCAATGTAAATAATTTAAATATAAAATAATAAGTATTTTAAAATAAATGTAACTTTAACATATAAAATAAATAGGTATAAATAGGTAAAAAACTTTCGACGACATTTTATGAAGAATAAATATTATCCAAAAAGGAATAGCATGTCACAAAGTGCGTTCATGCCAAAGATAGTAATTACACGTAATCTTTTATTTGGAATCAAGAATATCACGCCGATTCCAGATTGAAGTAATCTAAAATAATGAAACGTACACCTTTCTGTATTTGCAAAGTTATTTCTCCTCTGGAAAAAATCCAGGTTCAATCAGCTTGTCATGGACTTTTGCCGCTTCTGGTTGCTTTTGACTTTGCCTCTCATCAAAACTACCTTTATTTGGTCAGTGTGGGTAAATGTCGAACGGCCTCAGTTCTACTTCTAAGCAGATTGTATATATTTTTCAATATTCTTTCATCATTCACACTTTCTACTTATCTAAACCAAATTTTAATTTTCATATTTCTGATTAAAACGTTACAAAACGTCTGTATGAACTCTAAATCTTGTTACTTCTCGAAGATGGGATTTTAAAACTAAATATAATTTAATCTTAAAAAATATATAATATTTTTAAATAGAAATATATTATTCAGTTTATCTACTTCATAATGTGGGATGACTCAATACCAAGTAAACTTACGAGTAAACGTTATTGTCTTTAACTGCCCAAATTAATAATCTATCTATCTTTAATTCGTAGATCGATAGCTCCCTGTCAAACCTGAAAAAAGAAATGTACTATAGTAACAAATCTAAGAGGGGATAGGATAGGTTATTCATTTCGGCCATAAGCAAGTAAATAAGTAGTATCAAGATAAAAATACCTACCTATTAAATAACTTAATTACTTAAAACTAATACATAATTCGTCATAACTAACAAAGGCGCGCGTTGGTGTAAAATAAATAGATGTTAGATATAAGTGTTTTAAAACGACTTTGACATTTTATTGTACAGACAAAAAACGAATTAAAAGCATTTTATCTATGAATACATGCTACATGCTGTGAGTCGACCAATCGCCACTCAGAGATGGGAAAATATAATCTGATTAATGATTAACAATTTCAAAATGTAGTCGTATTTTTAATTTTCTTGCTCTGTAATCATGATTAAATCCATTTAAAACATTAAGAAATCATAAATGTGTATGTAATCTGGGAGTCTGTAGTGTTTAAAACATAGATGAGCAAAATGTAGTCATAATCATTTTTATTAATCTGATTATTTTTTGCCCATCTATGGGCTACACCCTTCATTTCATTAAATGTATGCATGATAATTATTGTAATTTTATCAAGCTACGTACGAATACATTAAAGACATTCAACAAATATTTATTTTTTGCCTATGATTAAGTACTTATGTAAAATCTATATGTAAATAAGCTTACAATTTTGATTGCCAAGAGCCTATTATATTAGCCTTTTTTTAATTCCTCTAGTTTGTATTTATTAAACTTTATTTATTCTTTTATTCTGTTGTTTATGGTTTACTCTTTCTCGAGGCTCAGCTAATATGAATATCTTTCATTACCGACTAGATTAAGCAGTGGCAAAGTAATTGGCTTCTAAATTATGGTTCGTGGATTCGATTCCCACAAGGAACACATATATGCATAACCAATGTTAGTATTTTTGTAACTTTTTTGAACATGTACTCACGGTTCAAATTATTTGAGGCCACCAGAGTTTTGAACGGTCTTATATAAATTGTGAATTAGTTTGCTGTACGTATGTAGTTACTAATAAATTTGATAAATATCCTAAAGCTTCATTGATGTAGCATGACTTTGCCTACCGATATAATAGATTTTATTTATCATATTGTATTTTGTTATTTTACAATTTTTAGCCTTTATTACTAGACCAGAATATCACTTTAATTTGATACCAGTCTCGCTTTAGTGTTTTTTTTTAATGATAATAATTATTATTATAATTTGTAAGTTGACGTTTAAATAAGAAATCTAAATATTTTGGACTATTAATATATAGGTACTTACAAATACGATATAGAGATAGTAATACTGTATCGTTAAACGAATGTATTATTTAGAATCTTAAATAACAAAATTAAATGAAGTATTTTAAATAAATAAATATCTAGAAATTGTAAATTAATTACAATATTAAGAAAATATAATGTTTACTTGTTGTTTTCTCCGAGATTTAAATAAATGTCTGTTCGTAAAGTTATTTTATTTTTACCCATGGTTGCATTTCAATTTAGTGTAAGCTGTAACAAACGGAGGAGCAGTAAGATTATATACTTATAAATATCAAAGACCCATTACTTCCACAATAATCCAACACACTTAACAAAAAGATTACAATTAAAAAAACATGTTAATATTTATTGTTATTCAGCATACATACTTAGTTATTCGTAGTTTCGTGGAACATTATATCAACAGTGAATAAACTCGTATGATGCAGAGATCAAGCATACCATTTCTCTGGTATAGGTTGTGGGTTCGATCTTCTCGCGAAATAATTATTTGTATGGCCTAAGGGGCTGGTTTTTTTCCGATCTGTATAATATATTGATAGCCGGTACAGACCTTCACAATTTCAATGAGCTTGGAGGGCGAGGCTGGGTGTTGGGTATGCGAAATCCATGTTTGTAAACTAACATTTGAAAATATATGTTTCTTTAAAAATATATTATTTATTAATATCAACTAAGGCATACAACCCATAAGCCTCACATATGGCTTCGTAGTCTTTAAATTGTTACTTATTCTCCTTGTAATTTAGAACTAATAAAAAAAACTAGTTTCACCTTAACTGCAAAATCCAGTGTTTATAAATTAAATAAAACAAACATTTAAATAATGCTTCTTTATTCATATTAAAATTCATTATAATTAATAATAAAAATGGTAATTTTACAGGCGGAATTGGCAACTTTTGGTGATGCGTATAAGACATTTAATGGTGTTTTTGATAATCATGGTTCTACTGCGCTGCACAGAGTACAATATAGAATTTAATAGGACACAGACCTGCTAGGAAATAATTTTTCCGTCCGTTTTTGTACTGGACACTTTTTAAGCATTTTTCCAGAATATTTCACATAATTGAGAAATGTCAGTATAACAAAAGTTTATATATCAATCTTGATGATGTATCCACTAAAATTATTTATTATTGGAAGATATGGAGTCATAAGTGCATTACAACACATCATCCTTTACAAAAATTTGGGTTGTTGTTTTAAAGCAGTTATGTCTAAAAACTTCGGTAGATCGTTTGGGAGCGGCGATCGAGGCGTGTGTGGAATACCTGAAAATAAATAAAAAAAATTGTGATAAATTAATAATAAATAGTATCCATTTTTATAATGGAATATATAGTAATATATAAGTTATAGTAACCACACGGTACAGCAAGTATAATTCAGTCTAAAATCAGTGGCATCTGGCAAGGGGCTAGAGGTTAATGCCAGTCACCATCGGCAGTATGGTCTAAATACTTCAAGACTGAAGGCATCTATGCATGGATAACTGGATATACATCCAATATACATGAAATAGTAATAATTAATATATAGGTCCAATTTTTAACAAAAAGGTAATGCATTAATCATTACTTGTGGACAGAACAACTATACTACACCACTACACTACTACTATACTATAGTGTTATATCCAAAAACCAGTTTAAGCAGATACCAGAAGCATCCTGTTGCTGCTTCACTGACTTACTATGTTAAATATTATCTATTATAAGTGTTGCCCTATGAATGGCATAGTACTTTTGCCAGACCAATTTAAAAACAAGACACTTCTTTATAAAAATAAAGTACCTTGCAATATTTTATGTCTCTCCATGTAGTTTCTTGTTGCAAATGACATCTCTATAGGTGTGGTGACTGGCTTAGGTTGTGAGACTGGTCGCTTTATTTGGCAACCCTTTAAATACTTAGCTGCAAGTTGATTCATTTTTAAACTGGTGTCAGTGGAAGCTGCATAAATATGTGGTTTGTTTACGCAGAGGTAGTCATCACCAAATTTTACTCTGAAATTAGACAGTTATAATGTATGTGCTTGTGAAAGTCCTAAAAAGCTTTAATATCATTTGTTAAGATTACCTTATGGTAAGGTGAAAATGTATTACACCTCCTGATTTAAGTTAATTATTATTAAGAATTAAAAAAATTGATTTCAGTAAATATTTTTGATGAAGTCTTTCTGTGAAGTTGCTAAAATACTATCAGTTTAAAGAAAGTTGAATTATAGTACAATACCTTTTAGTCACACTGACATTCGTCTTGTCAATTTGCATTTGCATACACTGATGTTTTGCATTTCTGTAAAGAGCACTTGCTGAAGATGGCATATCAGACTCCTCTAACATACCATTTACATGCGTCTGAAAACATTACAAATTAAATAATATATCTAATGTAGAACTAAATCAAATATCAAAAGAATTATATCATTTGCTATTACCATTACTTTATTGTAATAAGTCCATCCAACTTTAGAATCCCCCACGCTGCTAGTTTCTGAACTAAAAATAAGGTAGATCATAGAGTTACACAATTTTAATAAAATGCATTACTCTCATTACAAGATTAAGACCACAAAATACACTGATGGGATAATACAATATGCACAATACAATATGTCAAATACTTGTAACCTTACCCTTATTGGAACCAAAGTTTTTATTATTGGTTTTTAATTCAATTAAAATTAATATAAATAAAAAAATACAATCATTAAAGTCCTTATCAATATTACATTCATCAAGGAAACAACAATGCCTGATTGATTCATGTAATTGAATAGCCATTTATTGAAGTCCCTAAGTGTTTGACCTCAGCTAATGTTATCTGTACCTGCCAGTACTAAAAATGCCAGTAGAAATCATTCCCTCCCATGATGGAAAACATCTAATCATTTCAATATTGACAGTTCAAATGTGTTCATATAAAGTTTTCTGTACTTACAACAACAAGAAACATTAACTGTTGTCACTCCATCAAAATCATGTAACATCGATTTTACGTAACTTACTCGCTATAATCTCTCACATCTAAGTATAAACTAGGCTCAGGTGACATCATAGGAGTTGTAGAATTATCAATGTGCACATTGCACAAGCTTAAATCATTAAAAGTTTTCTCATCAACAACATTTTCATTTTGTTGTACTTTGTCTGGATTGTTGCAATTGTTTTCATCTTCTTGGGTGGTTTTCTCTACAGGTGTAATACCATCCAAAAAATTAATATTAACTGGTTGGGACTTAATGACCTCCTTAACACTAACTTGTGACTTATCATATAGTAACTGGGAAGTTTCATTACTTTGTTTAACAATCTCTTTGTTGATTATTCTAGAAGTTCTCACCATTTCAAAACTTGTCATAACACCTATAGATATTTTATGTTCATTTCTATTCAAAGCTATATGATCTGTCATACTTTGCACTGTCTGGATGTTCTGAGCTCCTGATATGAATTTATCAACCTTTTCTTGCAATAATTGCAATTGCTCATTCTGAAGTTTTATTATTTTCAATAAATCAGATACTGTTGGCTCTCTTTTTTCTTTACTTACACTGTGTTGCTTTTCTATATCCATTGAATTAGTTATGTTTTGTTGGTACATTTTTACAGCCCATTCTTTCTTGTCAACAGGATTCTGGGGCTTAAATGTTTGTTCAACAGGGTTGTCACATTTACAAGATTTAATTGAGGCATGTTGAGGCTTATAACATGAGCAAATATTAGGCTGTGCCACACATGAACATTGATTATGAATGTCCAATCCATGTGGTAGAGGTTCAGTACTCCAGTGACATGGTGTATGAGACATTTTTTGCATCACTCTTGTGCAATGATGACACATACAATCTTGATCAAATTGAGGTGATGCAGGTTGCATAACTAATTGCTTATTACAGTACTGAGGCCTATTTGCATTTAACCTATGTTTAATAACATCAGCTTTTTTTACTATAGGATTATTTTCCTTATCTATACTTATTTTATTTAACTGATTCTGTAAGGGATCAATATTTAAGGAGAACTTGTCTAAATTACTCCGTCTTATGAAAAAATTATTATCTTTAGTTAGAATATTTGGTGGACTAGTTGGTTTATTTTCAATTGCTGACAGTGTTGGAGCAAGATAAAATTCTTTATCTTTTTGTACATTTTGAAATGATCTATTTTCAGGTATTCTAAGAATGGGTTTAAAAAACGGCTGTGATTGATGACAGCTTGAAGCATCAAGCATACTGAGTTCTAAGTCATTAGAAGGCAACCATTGAGATCCCTGCAGACTTTGGGCACTTATATTTGTTTTATTTACATTAGGATACGGAAAACTGTTACTACACTCATATCTCTGGACGGGATCACTATTATACAACACTGTTCTTGGACTACCATGTAACTCAGAAAGATCTGGATTTGGATTTTCTCTTCTGACGATATCATAAAGTGCTGGGTTTTTCTGTATTTGTCTCTCGATGAATGGACGTGGAGAATGACAGTCGATATCGTTCATCTTAGTAACTCGAAGGGCTTTTACAGGACTTTCAAACCGTACTTTCTTCATGTAGTACATCAACCCTTACACATATCATAGAAATGTATGTTTTAACATTAAGTTCCACAAAGTAAAATGCACACAATGTATCAGAAATTACTTGACAAGAATATGAAGCTTAAAACCAATTTTTCAGACCGTTTAAAATTTGAACAAGTTTCAAATGACAAGATTTTTTTTGGTTCTTTTCTCGCATATGTGGGGAAGACAAAGGCTTTCGTCATACAGCCATGTCTAAGGTCTTTTCTTTTCAAGTGCTATTTTATTTTTGCTAAGTCTTCCCGGCACGCTCCAATATATTTGTCGTAATTTCAATTAAATTCAATGTAATTCATCTTCCACCATTCCACCATTGGTATTGGTGGTATTTGTTCCATCATTTCAACACACACAATATAAACGGCGAGGAAGACTATATAAATTATTGAAAAAATTCATTGGCCTAAGGGACGCATCACTCTGTTGGCATGTCGCCAAGAAACCAATGATTCCCCATTGTACAAAGACAACCGAGCCAACGAACCTCAGGAATGGCTATATGGCGTGAAAGCCTTTGCCTTTTCCACAAAAAACCAAGAGCAATAAATATCATATTTCGTATTAGGGCATGGCCACTACAAATATATTTTGTACTCGTGAGTACTAAAACACCAGTACAATTCATTGTTTTGCATACCTACACAAAAAAATCTGTCGATGGAAAACATTTATATATTTCGGTGCTGAAAAATCAAATCATATTTACGATAATAAATAATATGGTTAATAAAATAATTAGTTAAGTAGATAAAAATGTTATAATAGATTAATGTTTTGTGTAAACGATTTGCCTCAAGTCAAGAACAGCCGACTCTTGAGTTTATGCTATGTACAAAAGTTTTGTACTGGCGAATACACAAGTTTTGTGTAGTACCGGACATACCATTAAAATTATTTATAAAATCATTGAATTATCGTTACGTTATTATTTATTAGTCTGTAGTTACGTTTACGTTATATTTTTATGTTTATGTTAAAGTTATTGAAAAATGAATAGGAAATTACTTGACATATTTAATCCTTTAACGGTATTTTCACGTGCAAAAGGATATAAACATCGGGGAGGATTACGATATCCAGGTGGTATTGTATATTATCCCAGGTAATATTCTTCATATACATTAATAAACTGTACAGTTCTATGAGAACACCATTAATAAATATATTTAATTTAAGGCATCCTGATCATAAAGATCCTGACTACACACCAACAAAATTGTTCAGAGTTGAGAGAATTAAAACACCTAAGCATCAACCTTATTGGCTTAAGAAAATATTGCATGAATTTAAGATAGACGAAGAGGTCAGTTCTAATCAGTTTATAAAATGTAATTCTTTCATATAATTTCTATTCCATAATAAAGCAAATTGTAGTTATGCTCGACAATGGAAAGGTAATATTACTATTTTTATTATTTACATTTCAGACAAGAGTGACTATAGTAAAAAACATACCAGAAATCAACACAAGACTTTGGAAAGTAAAGCATTTAATAAAGATAACACCAATCCAGTTCCCATATGGAGAGCCAACTATGGATGACATTAATTACACAATTTTAAAAGAGAACGGTCAGTGTATTGTTATGAAGAAATTAGAAACACAACAAGATCAAATAAAAGCACTGGATGAATTTGATACTGATAAAAAGAAAATGGACTCTACTACTATCAAAAAAGATTCAAGATTAAAATGGAATATGCCATTTGGTGGTGGGTTTTAGACTTACTTGATGTAGACCTGTAGTATATTTAATTAATAAAAAAATAAATAGTTTGAAATTATTTATATTTCATTTAATTTACATTCAGAGATGATCTCCTTGATAGAAATTGTCTTCTTGGCTTACATTTATTTCTAAATCAAATCAAAAAAATATTGTAAAGGAAAATAAATATTGGCATATTGCTTATAATACATTTGTGATTTAACTATATTTGTCTCTATCTTGTATATCCTCTTTATATATATATATATATATTATTACATATTTGATATATATATATATATATATCAGGTGCGAATTGAGTTGACAGTTATTGGTCAAGAGTTCAAATACATTTGTCTAATTTGGTATACGACAATAATAATAATGTATATATCCATTTCTTGGGAATAATTGAGTTTTATTAATAATAACATTCTTTACTTTTAGTTATAATTACATTAAGTTATATAATTATTAACGATTTTTTGATCTTAAATTTTGTTAAAATAATTTATCCCATAGGAAGCAAAATATTCCCAAAAAACAATCTTTAACCTTGTATAACTTAAGATATAGTAATAAAACCTTTAAGACTTTGTAGTTAACTTTTAAAACATCAAAACTAAGGTTTATTCTTTTTAGCCAATTTTTTGCAGATAATTGGCCTGATTTTTCAGACATATTCAGCAAATATGCTGTATAATGTGCTCTTCTACTCCCAAGAATTTTGGGTGTGGGCCCCATTTTATCTTCTCCACTGATAGATCCAGGTTTGTTAAAACCTAATTGGTTACAGAGATGGGCATAATGCAATCTGATTAATAATTACAAAATGTAGTCGTAATTTTAATTTCATTACTCTGTAATCATGATTAAAACCCTTTTAAAGATTAAGGATTCATACATTTGTATGCAATTGAGGATTCCTTAGTGCTTAAAACACAATTGGGTAAAAAATAATCACATTAATGATGAAAAATGCAAAATGTAATCGTAATAATTTTTCATTAAGCCTATTACATTTCACCCATCTATGATTAGCTACTCTTCAACAATAATAGTTTTTGACATTCATATTCTTACAGCTTTAGAATTTTTATGAATGATTACAAGAACAGAATAGCTCATTTCATTGTTTTACATAATATTTATTGCTTATATTTTTATTATAATATTACAAGATGGAACTACTCATCATCAACATTATCTTTACTTTTCTTGTGTAATAGATAACTAAAGTATTCTGGTGTTTTGAAGTAGTTTTCTAAAATAATTGCATGTTTGTTTCCAATATCAAATCTAGCATCTCCCCAGGTGACAACAAATGTTGGATTTAATTTAGTAAAATCGTTCAGATGAAATTTATACTTTTTTATTGAGTTGTACATGTGACCCCTGAACACAGCAATATAATTATCTCCATTTTGATACATCCTTATTACATATTTGGATAGTAATACTTTCACTGCTAAGTGAAACATTATAAATGAACCTAAATAAATGATGCATTCCATTCCATTGCTCGCAATGACCACATTTTCACCGACTACGATTGGATCATTGAATTTTGCTGGGTCAAAAATAAATGCAGCATAATAAACGCTTGCAAGGCCGAGCGTACTAGTGGAAAAAGTGAGATACGTTGTCACACAATTTAGTATAGTTTCCATGGGAGCTTTATATATTAATTTCCATTCTTTAGGAACGTCGTCACGTTCTCTCCACCGCTTTTCGACATTTAAAAATTTAATGGGATGTTGTGAAATGCATCTTGTAGATTGTATCTTAAAAAAAAATATAGATTGTCGTTCCACTGTTCTTAGTAAACGTATGCAATTCATATTAATAAATTATGTTCTATTTAAGTTATCGTAATGGAGACTTATAAGTTCATTTTTACGTAACTGTCTATGATAATATCGGTTTAGATGGCTGTTTGAGGTTATGCTAGAATAATAGTTTTTTTTCTGGTTCTATTTTTCCCTTCGTAGAGAAGGCAAAGGCTTTTGCCATACAGTCATGTCAGAGGTCTTTTCTTCATTATATTTTCAATTATAATGGCCGTAGCCATACTGAGATATCTTCATCGTATTATCTTCTTTAAAGAGGCGAGAGCCATGTCTGAGATATATTCTTCTTTTTTTTTTTGTCTATTCTCCCTTTTATGGGGAAGTCAAAGGCTTTCGCTATACAGCCATGTCTGGATTCTCTTTCTACAACTCTTATTAATTTCCATGTGGTCTTCCCGCCACACTTTTATATCACTGACTTAGTTTAGATTTCCTATCTGTCTCCATTTCTTGTTTATTGATTTAATTTTAAATGTTTGCACTCGATGTAAACGGCGAGGAAGACTGCAGATTGGTGAGAAAACTCAGCGATCCAAGGAACGCATTACTCCACTAGCGTCTCGCCAAAAAATCATTGATTCCGCATCGAAAATGGTCGGCCGAGTATTTCACCGTTGCCCAAGCCCACAACACAAGCTCAGACAACAATTGAATACCCAGCCGACTGTCACAATAAGAAAACAATTATTTAACGAAGTGCGGAAGCGATGCAACCACTCCGGCTTGATGCTTTGCTGCCAATCGCTACAATAAGAGTTGATTATTGTTACCGTTTAATCTGCTAACAGTAAGCAAAAGTCAAAGCTATACAGCCATATTTATTTAAAATTTTTATGTATATGTCATATTTAAGGGTAGCTTACTCTAACAAATTAAATCTAGTATAAGCTTATATAAAACACTATTTTATTGTAGAGGTATTACTCGACCTAAATGATGAAATAAATTTAACAGTCGTTAAAACTGGAGTGTTTCCGTGCAAGACAATAAGTTTAGTTTATCATTCAATATCGATTTGTATAAATTTAAGCAAAATTTAATTAGTTAATGCGAGCAGTTCTTAATCCTGTTGCATTCATTCAAAAACTAAAGCATCTTCAGATTTCATCTTTATCGCTCTCTGTATATTATAAGCAAATATGTAGAATCGGAAATGTCACAATAACTCTTATTTTAAAATGATCTTTAACGAATCACATACCTTAACTCTTTCAATTAAGTACCAACTTCGGTCTGTGATTATGCTGGTCTTACCAATCACATCTCAAATGCAGAATTATACATTATTTGGCTTGATAACCCAACGTGTGATGAAGAATAATATAAAAATTAAAGCTGCATCTCTATGTCTACTCTGCGAATCTTGTCCTAAGACAATAAAATTTGTAATAAAAGCATCAAGCATTACTGGTAGGGCGATTGCTCGAATTGGGCCATAATCATAGTACACAAGTGTAGAGACCGTCATAGTGACTCGCTTCGGTCTGTCGCGTTTCGTGATCAGCTGGTGTATATTCAGTAACTCATATACCTAGAGACCTTCAGTCATGGTATATGTGGGTCGACATGACGACATAGACTATCAATGGATTTTCATCCTTTGATGGTCGCTTTCGTTTTTGGACTACACTGTACCTTACCATTAGGTGCACTGTAGTCAGTATGTTTAGCCAGTGTAAAATAAAAGCCAAGCAATTGAATTCGTTGCCGGCATGAGTCAATCAATTTTTGTTGAACGAGCTGTTGTAATAAAAAATACAAAGTTTTTTTTAGGAATAGTTATATTTACAAAGAATAAGGATACCAACATAATCCTATATATAGAACACCTCTATAAGAACTTTATACCCATTGAAAATAAAAGTGCTTAATAGAAATAAAATAAAGAAAACGTGAACAAATTACTTTTACATAATAAACTCACTTTTATTGCAACCCCAGCACTATATATTTTATTATATGTTTGATGTTAAAAAATTATAAAACTGAGATCTGAATTATACTTTTAACTTAAAATCATAACAAGTTAGAACATAAATAATTTCTGCATAAATAAAGAAATAACAACTATGCAATATACTTAAAACAATAAAATATCATTTATGTGTAATAATTAACATCTTTCTCTGTATTATTAACACAGACAGATATGTGTGAAAATTAACTATGTAATTGCACAAATATTTCCAGTTAAATCTTCCCCAATTCTTTATCACTATTTATTTGAACTCTATTCATTGAATCATTTACATTCTTAACACCATTATTCTTGGATAGTAAATAATTTGTGAAAATATCTTTATTCATGTCCTTTGTTGGTGATTTATTCTTCCTTATTTCGTAATCTACATTATTACTTGAATTTTGTAATATATTTCTAAGACTAGCATTAACATTAACTTCATCTGATTTATTTTCAGACTTATCATTATTATCTATGGATGCTTTAGTATCATTCTTGGTTGTCTGTTTTCTTAAGCTTTCAGGGAGAGCTTCTGACTTTAATTTGACTAGTGTTGTGTTGACTACGGAACAATCGATTTGCATAAGGGTTACATGATCATTCATTATGGATTCTGAAATCAAAATTATTAGATTATATACTTAGCCACTTGTATGCTTGTTGACCATAGACTAAAAGGCCGTAAACTAGGTCGTAGCATTAAACTTAACCAAAAAAGTCCCGTCATATGCTTTAGGGATCCAACCATACCACCTTCACACCTTCCTATAAAATAGTTAAAATCGCGCATCAAAAAAATGTTGAAATAGTTTAACAAGGTTTTCATCATAATTTTTTTTTCTATTGAAAAGAATTTTATGGATTGGTGGTAACGAAGGTAACTTCTGTAGGTGCAGACTTCAACCTGGGTGTCCCACCAGAGACAAAACTACATGTGATCCAATAGCGTTTTGAAAGCGATTATCTTGAGAAGAATGAAATACAAGGATATATAGGAGTGGAGCACACGGGATAAAGGGTTGACTTCAGTTTTACTAGAAAATGTTTTGATAGAATAATTATTAGCCTTACCATTGCTACTCCGTGCCGGCAATATTAGGGCCATTTTCGGAGGTCTCGTTACATTGTGCGAGACTGCTGGCAGGAGCAAATGTTCGCCTTTACCTACCCCCACGACGTAGAAAGTATCGTCTCGCCTATGCAAAGCTTGTAATAGTGCGTTCCATTCACCGAAATCGTCCATATTGAAATCCTCCAGCGACTTTCTCATTGGTTTTTTGTATAGCGAATCGTAATCTATGACAGCATTATCTGGGAATTCGTCTTTGTTCCGCCTTACTTTACGAAGACGAGACTTTTCACGAATATTTCTTCCGTTACTTTTCGTATTCGGGAAACCTAGCAGACCACTGTCCATATTTAATTTGTTCAAAATCCTGTACGTTTCTAATAGTCCCACTGTAAAAATTATAATATATATTAAAACATCTTGAAAACACTAGCCTAAACACTAGGATTCGCGTAATTAATTTGTATATTATATTATGGTAGTAAATATAGTATTGTTTTCATAGTAAAGATAGACGGTGTGAATATAGAAGGTTCCTTTTTTGGTTAACTTTATGCAATTTATACCAAACTTATTTATCATAAGGGCATGCAATGCTTGCATGCATCTATGGAATGAACGCTACTGCCTGATAGTATTAGCCTATCCTCAGAAATATACTAGACATTTAATATATAGAATATTCCACAAAATTTATGTTATTTTCGTTCAAAATACATTCTTAATCCAGTTATACGATTTCATCAAACTTTGAAGGGATTTGTTCGCACGCCGTCCAGATTTTAATTCAGTCAAACTACTTTACTTAACTTTTAACCAGTGGCACAGAATCTCACAAGCGTCGCGCGTTTTGCAACCTCACAGAATTTGCCACTCCTCCTCCAGCCCCGCTTGCCGCGACTCCACGTCTTAAGAGCTTTTAATTTAGTAGTGAATAGATCACGGATGGAGATGAACATGTTATCGGTGGTGGTTGTGTTTTATATGTACTACCATGGATACCTAATAGAAGTTAATAATGTATAAAACAATCCTTGCTTATCATGTTAGCAACTTACTGTTTATCTTCTCTGCATTTAAATAAGCTTGCCGTCTCTTTCTAGTTACGTCATACGTCCAATTTAATGTCTTCCCTCCACCAATCCAGCGATTCAATTCTCCGGCTATCCTTAAACTCTCGGTTTGGTTTATGTTACCAGTCATGGATACGTTTTGACAGTCAGTCCCGAAAGTGCCGTTTGATGTTAAATCATTTTCTAAAATTAAAATCATCATAAAATTTAGACAGGTACTCTTTTTAATCTTTTTTACGATTAATTTTTTTTTGCGACTAGCTGTGATGACTCTACATTGCCCGAGTATAAAAAAAGGAACCTTGTAAATCGATGTAAAAAAAGTTGAAACACATATTTTTTTATTTGTAAATAAAACGATAAATACCTGGTTTCATAGTATTTTAATTAAAACTAAAAATATATCAAAACAAAATTTCATCGCTCATTTTACAATCATGGAGATTCATCTTCTAAAAGCGTCAAAACACATATTTGTTTTCCTAACCTAAAAGTTTCTTTTTTTTTATATCTTTATTCCAAGGACTGGTCCTTTGTGACTTCGCCAATGTCAGTGTGTAACCATAAAGTTTAATACCAGTTACCATAATGTTTAAAATTGACTGATTTTCAAACAAGAATTTAACCTCCATTTCATATTTCAAAAATCCATCTTTAGAGGGTGCCTTTAGAGGGTGAGAAACGTATATTAAGAAAGAAGGAACAACATACACATTTAGTTAAAACAATGAAATAATAACACATAAATTCACATCATATCATTCTGTGTGCTTGGTTGGGTAGAAATTGATATATAGCTTCATACCTGCCTTTGTATAAAACAGATATAATTTATCCTAGAACAACTCAAGTACTTAAATGCTAAACAAGTAACATCTTAAGTTGTATGTATTATATTGCCAATGTAACACTTACCAGCGGACATGTCCATAGTATTTTTATCAGTCCAAAGAAGATGCCTTGAGCTTGAATGTGGAGAGGCGGGCTGCAAAATTGGTCCTGCATTCCATCTTGTACTAAAAACAAATATACTACTGTCAAAATAAACATAAGCGCAACAACATAACATATAAGCGTAAATGGATACTGCCTGACAATATATTATAAACATAGATTTCTAACTATTATCGCGTTCTTATTACGATAAGCAGAAAAACATCTTTATTTACATCATATTAAATTCATCATAACGAATGCATTTAGCCTGTCACATTTCGGGATCAACTTGTGTATGTCCACATATCTATATACCTATTAGGTCGAGCGTTTAGACCGACCTGACTACCCTTAGAATACTCTCGTCCTTAGATATATCGCTCCCTTTTTTGGCAGCACTCATCATAATTTACTCACCATAATTTGTGGTATACCACAAATGCCAATATAAAAAATACCCTAGAAAAAAAATTAGTAAACAAGAACTTACCCAAACACATTCCAGTTTAATGACACCATAAAAACCATAGCAAAGATAACAGCTATGTTCTTTTTAGGTATGAGTAGTGACGTATCGAGCCTCGGTATCTGCAAATACATAACACATGTTTAATTAAACTTGTACAAGTTTTTCTTTAGTATTTGTTTTTTTTTTATATTTATATAATTTAACGGTTTAATTGATGACACAACTTATTACATTCAACATTAATCTGATAACATATATGTGTCATTTTTATTGTTGAATTTCTATACTTATATTACGTCTAAGATATTGATTAATGAATTTAATTATATTACAGCTTGATTTTGTCTTTTGTTAGTTCTGTAATCTAATTTGGGCATAAGTTATTTTTTTCCAAAATAGTAAAAAAAAATGTGGTATAGCGACTTAGCCGCTGCAATTGGAAACTTGAACCTTGTACTACAAAGTTAAGAATGTTCTAATATTATTACAGCAACAATTATTACAATCTTGTTTTGTAATTTATTTAATCATAATATGTAATCAGCTGTTAACTTAGGCAGACTTTACACTGCTTTGAATACCTGATAGTATTATTTCAAATCGTAAAATGTAAATGGATTAAAATCCAAAGTAAAAGTAAATTAAAACTTTCATACACTTTACGTTGATATAAAACAGAGACATATTGATTTTGTAAAACCATTAAAAATATTTATGAGCCTAGTGGATGGGGGCCGATTTTCATATATTGCAACGAAAATGGTCCTATATACGAATCTCGGCACGGGCCTCTAGATTTTTCCAGATTATGTAAGAAATAACCACCACCACATCATCACTGTTGAAGGAAAACATCGTGAGGGAATCCACATGGCATCTAATAGAAATGTCATGTGTAAGTGACTAGAAAACAAAAATTACACAGATACACATAAATGTGCATTGGTTGTATCAACTTAGTCCGTCCTGTCCATCGCGGCATTACATATGTCATTAATAAAACGGTAATATAAATAGGCTAGAGAAGGTAAAGTAAAATCGTTGCATTACCTTTCGACTTCTACTGCCGTTTTCCAATTGATCCCTTAGAAATTTGTTTTCAAGCCGTAAATTGGCTATTTCTTGATGTGCTTCTAATAATTGTTTTTCTAAAGCAGTTACATACTCTTTCTTCTTTTGACGAGATTGACTAGCAGACTCTCTTTAATAAACATTGTAAATTGTAATTGGTTACAGAATGCTACTTGCTCAGTGGTTGCATATGAAAGCAGTGTTCCTTAATCCTTTATTTTTTTAGCCCAACGACTATATTAATATTAGGTCCTTACATATGAAATTGGCGTTTTGTATGGGAGGAAAAAAAAGTCGAATATTTTTTAATATATTTTATTAATCAAAGTATGAACCATTATTTTCTATGCACTTTTGCCATCTCATAGGTAGTTCATTGATCCCTTTACTAAAAAAACCAGTCGGACGGGAATCAATAAAATCTTTGAAGGCGATTTGGACTGCCCCACCGGAGTTGAATTTTTTCCCTTGCAAGAAGTTATCCAAATTTCGAATAAAATGGTAATCTGTTGGAGCAAGGTCCGGGGAGTACGGAGGATGTCTTAGACTTTCCAATTGAAGCTCTTCTAATTTATTAGCCGTCTGTTGCGCAGTGTGTGGTCTAGCGTTGTCGTGAAGCAGCAGTGGCGTGGAGCGATTGACCAGCCTAGGTTGTTTAGCCGCTAGCTTTTCCATCATGGTTTGCAATTGCTGACAATAGACATCAGCCGTAATAGTCTGGCCAGATTTGAGAAAACTGTAATGAACAATACCGGCACTAGGCCACCAAACGCTTACAAGTAACTTTTTTGGGGTTAATTTTCGCTTGGGGCAGGATTTGGCTGGCTGGCCAGGATCCAACCATTGCGCTGAGCGCTTCCGATTATCGTAAAGAACCCATTTTTCATCACAGGTAATGATTCGGTTTAAAATACCTTCATTATTGTGCCGGTTTAGTAATGTAACGCAGCAGTCGACGCGCGTTTGCCGGTTTGCTTCAGTCAATTCGTGAGGTACCCACCTTTCAAGCTTTTTAATCTTCCCAATTTGCTTCAAGTGAATTAAAACAGTTTTATCACTAACATCGCAGCCTGCAGCTAACTCGGACGTGGTTTGCGATGGATCCGCTTCCACAATAGCCTTCAACTCTTCATTATCAACTTGAGTCTCAGGCCGTCCACGGGGCTTGTTCTGCAGGTCGAAATTTCCAGAACGAAAACGTTGGAACCAAAAACGAACTGTGTTTTCTTTTGCAACACGACCGCCATACACATCATTCACCCTTCGAGTTGTTTCCGCAGCACTAGTGCCACGGCGGAACTCGTACTCGTAAATAATGCGATATTTTAAGTTTTCCATTTTGTAAAATGAGTGACGCAAACAGAAAAAAACAGAAGAAAAAAACAAATGAATGACGATCATCGAAGCACAAATACATGAGTCTATAGCTGTACAAATTTGAATTTGGAATTCCTTACCAAAGAGGAGAAATTTGTGATTAAAGTGGCCAGTACGAAAAACGCCAATTTCATATGTAAGGACCTAATATATTATTTTGCTATATTAACAAAACTTATTCTCATATATAATAGCTATATATGATTATATATATTTTAAACAAGAAATATATATATATATAAATTTACTCTTAAAAAACAATCATTTCTAATGTGAAATGTTTAAATACAATGGTAAGCCCATGAATTAAAACAAGTTTTTAGATTAATAAAGATGTATTTATTATTTCAATGAAAATCTATATAAATGGACTTACCGATTTTTAATCATTCTTTGTTGTTTTTTCAATGCTTTTATTTGAGCCTCATTGAACATAGATAAATCTTGATCTGGACTTCTAGGATCTTCACTGTCTGCTGTTGTAGCCGCCTCGTTTTGCATGATAGACGTAGTTAATTCATTTTTCTGGATAGCTGGTATTGGGTTAATAACTATTTGTTTCGGTGGTGTTAGCTTAAAATAATAAAACACCATTTTAATATATTAAGTATTGAACATGCTAAACCTTTTTTTATGTATACAAAGATAATGGGTACACGGGTGTTTTTTTTTTTGCTACAAAACGGAGGAGCTTTTTTTAAGTAGTTTATTATATTTCAAATTACATAAGAAAAATGTAACCTTTCAACTATTACATCAGAGTACAGAATAACTTAAATCTCAAGACAAATAGTATAATTTGACAACCATCCAATATCTTAAGAACATTTGAAACAGCATAACCGGCTAACATTCCTCGTTTTAAATCATTACACTGAAATTGGCGAAGTCACAAAGGACCTGTCCTTGGATTAAAGCCACAAATATTAGGTCCTTACATATGAAATTGGCGTTTTTCGTACTGGCCACTTTAATCACAAATTTCTCCTCTTTGGTAAGGAATTCCAAATTCAAATTTTTACAGCTATAGACTCATGTATTTGTGCTTCGATAATCGTCATTCATTTGTTTTTTTTCTTCTGTTTTTTTCTGTTTGCGTCACTCATTTTACAAAATGGAAAACTTAAAATATCGCATTATTTACGAGTACGAGTTCCGCCGTGGCACTAGTGCTGCGGAAACAACTCGAAGGGTGAATGATATGTATGGCGGTCGTGTTGCAAAAGAAAACACAGTTCGTTTTTGGTTCCAACGTTTTCTTTCTGGAAATTCTGACCTGCAGAACAAGCCCCGTGGACGGCCTGAGACTCAAGTTGATAATGAAGAGTTGAAGGCTATTGTGGAAGCGGATCCATCGCAAACCACGTCCGAGTTAGCTGCAGGCTGCGATGTTAGTGATAAAACTGTTTTAATTCACTTGAAGCAAATTGGGAAGATTAAAAAGCTTGAAAGGTGGGTACCTCACGAATTGACTGAAGCAAACCGGCAAACGCGCGTCGACTGCTGCGTTACATTACTAAACCGGCACAATAATGAAGGTATTTTAAACCGAATCATTACCTGTGATGAAAAATAGGTTCTTTACGATAATCGGAAGCGCTCAGCGCAATGGTTGGATCCTGGCCAGCCAGCCAAATCCTGCCCCAAGCGAAAATTAACCCCAAAAAAGTTACTTGTAAGCGTTTGGTGGACTAGTGCCGGTATTGTTCATTACAGTTTTCTCAAATCTGGCCAGACTATTACGGCTGATGTCTATTGTCAGCAATTGCAAACCATGATGGAAAACCTAGCGGCTAAACAACCTAGGCTGGTCAATCGCTCCACGCCACTGCTGCGTAACGACAACGCTAGACCACACACTGCGCAACAGACGGCTACTAAATTAGAAGAGCTTCAATTGGAAAGTCTAAGACATTCTCCGTACTCCCCGGACCTTGCTCCAACAGATTACCATTTTTTTCGAAATTTGGATAACTTCTTGCAAGGGAAAAAATTCAACTCCGATGGGCCAGTCCAAATCGCCTTCAAAGATTTTATTGATTCCCGTCCGACTGGTTTTTTTAGTAAAGGGATCAATGAACTACCTATGAGATGGCAAAAGTGCATAGAAAATAATGGTTCATACTTTGATTAATTAAATATATTATATTAAAAAATATTCGACTTTTTGTTCCTCCCATACAAAACGCCAATTTCATATGTAAGGACCTAATATTTAAAAAACTTACTTATACTAGAAAACTTCTAAAAATATCAGTAAAGTCGAAAGGCATATTAAGCAGTTAGTTTATGAATCATAAGTGATTGTAAAGGGATGTTTTACTATAAATTTCAGTTTCCCAAATACTATTATTACAAATTGTAAGAAATATTAAAGTTCAACTTTAATGTTAATTGAGTGTATCAGTGATAGCTCGAACTGGGTCATGACCACAGAACATGAGTGTAAAGACCGTCATAGTGACTCACTTTGGCCTGTCGTGTTTCGGGATCAGCTTGTGTATATCCAGTTACTCATATACCTAAACACCTTCAGGCGT
This sequence comes from Automeris io, assembly GCA_036320925.1. Taxonomy (NCBI): domain Eukaryota; kingdom Metazoa; phylum Arthropoda; class Insecta; order Lepidoptera; family Saturniidae; genus Automeris; species Automeris io. The sequence goes on from JAUDJH010000024.1 coordinate 4,409,722, forward strand.
GGTATATTTGGGCTGACACGATGACAGAGACTATCATCAGATTTTCATCCATTGATGGTCACTTTCGTTTTTGGACTAAACTGTACTTACCATCAGGTGTGCACAGCAGTCACTTTGTCGAGTCAGTGTAAATACTAACCTTTCCTTGGTATCCATTTAAATCCTTTGTACTATTAAATTTGTGCTGTGGCAAGGGTGTTATGGCAATTGTGCCACCTTTTGTACTTTCCGCAGGTATCACAACTGTTGGAGCTTCATTTGATGATTTCATTATACTAGGAACCTTTTTTGGTTCTACAACTAATTTAATTTGTTTGTTCAATACTATACGATTTTCTTCATTTATATTTGGTGTATTTTCATTGACAACTTTGAAGTATGAATTTTGGATGAGGCCTGCAGAGCATATTCATATTATAATACCTAATTTTATTGTTACAAATGAGTAAATTACAAGGTAAATTTAACAAATAAAATTATTATGACGTACAGATTTTTTAGCACCACTTTCTTTTTTATATAGAATATAATAATATCAACTTTTGAAAACTTTAGTCATTTTTTTTTATTAATTAAGATTAGTAGCTACAAACTACAAACAAAATTTTGACAATAAATGCAAATAAATTCAATTCTTTTTTTATATATAACTAATTTCAGAAACTAGTAATACTATGTTTTTTTTACTATATAAACAAGTTAAATGTATTGTTTATGTATATTGTAAGTCTGGTATGGCAATTTAAGATAAGATTATCTTACCTTCATGTGTTTTTGGTGAATTTATCACTGAATCACTGGTGTCCTCCAATTTAATACCCTAAAAATAAATAAAAACATATTCTATTTCTTTTTTAATAGTTTAATTTCATTTTTTAAATGGTTTATCATTTATCTACCCACTGTGATATACTAGTATTATACATAATTCTTTCAAATACTGCCATTGAACTCCGTCTTCAGTTTTTTTTTTCTCACCCTGGGGAAAATCCTGCATAATAACATCAAGGTTGCTGTGAAGGCAGCGACCCCAGTGTGTCTGACTCCTACTGACTAAAAACTCTTGGGTATCCCTCTAGTTGCTCCACCCGGGCGTGGAAAAACCAAATTCATCTAGACGCCCGGAGAGCAAAACGCCTTGTTGAGGCTACCTCCTCCCTACCTACCTTCTCCAGGAGAGTAGGAGTAAAGAGCCCACTCTTTCAAAACCTCTCTCTCAGGCGGTGCACTGAACACTGTGCACTGCCTCCAGTCTTCAGCTTTATTCCTAACACTTTTAACTAACATCATTACTGGTCACTTTTCTCAAGTCATCACTCTATTTGGCTAGTGGGTCAAGAAAATTAAAAACAAACATATTACAAAATGAACACATCACAAACCTTAATAACACCATTTTCAATAGCCATTACTGGTCCATACTTTTCTTTAGTCTCAGTTTTTTTGTGCAAGCTGACAGAAGGTGCAAATGTTACAGGTGCTGTAAAAAAAAAAAACAAGGAAATTTTAATGTACCTCCTTATTGTAATAACAATTATCTTATTTGTTGGATGGAAAGAATTTTCATACCTTTCTTTTGTAGAAATAGTTCAACATCATCAAGATTTAGGTTGGATGGTGGCCCATATTCAAGATTTGACATCCAGTCAAATGGGGACTGTGAAGAGAGACGTGCAGATGTGTTGCTGGAACTGCTGTTATTGATAATAATTGTTTGAAATTATTGAAATAGTACAAATAAAACTTAAAAACCATCTGGTATGAAGACATCGAAATGCCTTAATGTTCTTCAATGAGCTATATATGCTATAAAAAATATAAATACACATATGACCTTTGTCTTTGTGAATATTTTGTATCTCTTGGTTACTTTTGTATCCACAAACTTTTGAGTGCATACTTTATAATTTACTACTTGATTCACATTCACATATTTAACATATTAGTCATATGAAAATAAAAACCATTTAGAATTTATATGAAAATTAAAGATCTTAGGTTAACGAGAAGTTCAAGAAGAACTGAAGTTATAAAAAAAAAAACCTTTATCTTGCTTGTTGACTTTGTAGTGTACTCTACAAGCCCTAGGTTCTAATAAAATGCTTTATAAAATGATGGGTTAAATTAAAATAAAAGAATGAAAAAATTACTTCTTAGAATCATCATCACTACCCGAATCAGAATTGCTGCTGCTTTGTGAAGATTTGATGCTTAATATGGGTGATATTGGTGGTACCAGAGCAGGCGCTGCATCTGCCAAGATTTCACTGGGCGAGGCATCAGTTGCATCTAATAGTGATGTCCATTGATAGTCTTTAAAAAGCAGTTCATCAAGAAAATCTTCACCTAAAACAAATGTAAAGACATAGCTAGAATAAAAGATGAGTTTAACCACAATTACTTTCAATCAGATTATTAATAATTATTATTTTTAATCAAAAATATATGCATGCTCTTGTCTACTACTATAACTATTCTTTATAATATGAATCAGAGGTCCTTTGTAAATCGTAATCAGCAACAAAGCACATCCCTTCCTAATAAGATTTTATTATAAGTTTATTTATCTCGTATTAATAACTGAAAGTGCATACACAAGGACACGTGCGAACAATATAAACATCAGGTCATTAACATGTGCGCCACTGCAACTCTGGGTTATTTAAATCCTAAGCCTAAAAACATAAGTACCGGTACTTACCATAAAAGCAATGTTTATCATCCATCAGTATATCTTCATCCATCGTTATTATTATAGGTATTTTACAAAATCCATACGCCGATATTATATAAGTAAATAAATTTAATTTACAGTAAACATAAACAACTCCAGCGAACACGATAATTTTTAATCTGCGGTCTTGTATCGAAACATGACATTTGACAAACTTTAGAGATGCGCGTTGAAATAATTAACTATTTTTAACGACTTTTCATTCGTTTATGGAGTAACTGTTACTCTTAAATGATTAACTGATAAACTAATGATAAGATAAAAAAAAATCTTTCATTAGGTCAACGCTCCACTTAAATTAATCATGCAAAGGCTTCTCTACGGTTATGGACTTCGACGTAGGGAGACGAGAGCCTCATCGCCGGCGAAACGCAAGTCTGGTATAGTCAGGCCGAGCTACTATTCAAAGTTCTATTATACCTATCCCTTCTCAAGTTACACTTTTCCCTCACCATATTTATATTTCCCCACCCCTCTAAGCTCACACTTCCCCGATATCTTTTTCCATCTTTTGCTGTTTCTTCCAACTTTCCTATCTTCTGCGTGACGTATGAAAATTTGATGGATTTAATAAAAAAAATGTGAATGCACAACGGAAAATAGAATTACCCTAGGAATATAGAATTACCTGCTGCTTAGCAGTCGGAGAATCCCTGTCAGAGAAGGGCCTTCTCTCTCGTCCTGGCAGCCCCTGGTTATTGGGGGTGAGAAGCGTCTGGGCAATCCTGTGCTCCGCAGTGGAATTTCATCCACTGCCACAATGACTACGGCTTTCCACATTAGACTCAATGAAGCTTACAGAAAGAAGCTTCGAGTTTACTTAGAGCGATTGGACGTGTTATTGGACTGGGATGACTTGGCTACTAGTCAGATGTCCAGAAGCGCTTTTAACGCCTTATTTACTCAGCCAGCAAGCCGAAACTAAATGTACAGACCAAATTTGCAGCAGCCATGGACCATACAAAGCCCAAGAGGGTAAGAGGATAAAAGATCTCCCATTAGTGCACATGTTACAAATTGCAATTAAAACTAACGATAAAAAATTTACGATCACGCTTAGCCAAACTGTCAAAGGTAAGTGAAGATGCTTTTTCATGATAATATTATTTTTCTAATATTTTCGGTCAATATTTGAAAAATTCATATAATTATAATGAAAATCTATAATATAAAAATGAATCGCAAAATGTCTTGATAAGCGCGAAACTCAAGAACGGCTGAACCAATTTGGCTGACTTTTTTTTGTTGTGTTTGATGAAGTCTGAGGAAGATTATTACGGAGAGAAAAATTTTAAAAACTCCCTGCAACTGTCTAAAAATAACACTTTTCTGTATTCTCATACAAAAAATTCGTTATAAGTCATTTTGAACTTTAATTCCACTCTATAAAGTTCAAGTATTAGTGCACAGGTTCCGGGAAGGCAAAACAATTGAGTGACGTATAAATATTAATGTCAATATTTGTCAATTTTTATACATATAGCATTAAGGCCAGATTCCTTCAAACAATTTTCAAAAAACAGCCGACAGGCCAATAAGTTGTGGCAAAATGAAATTTGACGGGGAAGCTATTAACATTGAAAAAAAACAATGTGACTTTGTTTTAGAGAAATAGTGCAGAACAAGGTCTGCCGGGACAGCTAGTAAATAAATAAAAATGACACTTTTTGTACTACTTCGTATAAAATGAATTAGCCGAAAAGGAACGTACCTCATATTTTGACAGCTCTGACAGCTGTTTCTTCCAAAATTCGATTGATTTTAGTTCGTCTTCGTGATCATGATTATGTTCATTCGTATTTAGTACCTGCTTAATATATTGTGTATTTATGTTTTCCATTTTGACCATTATTAACATTCTGTTATGAATCAACAGTTACTTAGAAATATATGATAATAGAATAATATTAGCTAAAAAAATATTTATGTGAGTCTAACATGAACTTTTAAGTGTTGAAAGCACCGGTTGCGAAAATGTCTATTCCCGATGATCAAGAAGATTTTATATTTCGTCCACAACAGCACTTAGATGCTAAGTGGTTAAATCCAGACTTCCAAGAGGCTCTATATAATTCTGATACTTTGTGCACCCTTTTCAATAGTCTTATACAAGATAGAGAGATATATTTTGAAGCTGGAAATGGGCTGGTCAATGGAGCTGGAATTACTGCAAAACTTGGTGATAGTGGAAAATATTATTGCGGACTTAGGGTAGGTGTCTTGTTAATAATATTTTTTAATCATGAAATAGCATCTTAGATTAAAATTTAAACGTCAATTAAAGTTTCAGAAAGTTATAGGAAAAATGAATTCCTTAATAGATCTAATAGAGCAAAACCATCAGATATTTTTTCAATTTATATATTATATATAAATCTTGATACATATTTTTTAAGTATACAAAACTTAAGCATTTAACACATTAAAAAAATTAATATAATTATAAATTGTTCTATTTATATATGCTAAAAATAATAAGTATTTTTTACACTGCTAAACTATGTATAATATTTTTAAGTATAGAGGATGAAGTGAGTTATTTGCAGTGTGAATAGATAGCTTTAAATTATTGTAGATATTAACATGCACATGCTGTGATGGATTGTGTGGTCCTCATTCCGGCTGTGCGTGTACTCCATGCACTGTCCTGTCTATGGAAGAAGATCAACGTATTGCTATCACCACTAAATTGGTAGCTCCACCCGCATCAGCTCAAGTTATTGATGATCTAAAATGGAAACAAGATCCAGGTTGGCTTCATTTAAGCTAAAAATAATTTAATTATAACAAGGATATTCTGGAAAACAAGCTACTTAATCTAAAATATGGTTTTATCATTATAATCTCTATCTCCCTATGTAACTACTTAAAGCAGTGTCATCATATTAGTGTGTTTTTTCAATCCACTAATGGTAAATTTTTAGTAAATAGTCTATTTTCTCATTTTAAAAAAATATTTTAAACACTTTTTCATGACAACTGCATCAATGCCTCATAATTCACCATTTTTAATATTTATTCTTAGATGAATAAACATTAGGGCATATTTTTTTATGCAGATTGAGCAAATCCGTAAAATGGTCCTTTAGACAAATAAACACTAAGGTCCTGAGATGCTAAGCTAATCAATCACTAATTGCATAAATATGTCACAAAAATACCATAAATACTTTATAATGTTCCTGTAGAGCAGGCTTGGTGTTATTATTATAACTTCTTGTTGTGGTTCATTGTTTTACATTACTGGTGAGCATGTGGTCATTGAAGGTGTTTCTCCTGCCAAATCAATTTAAATAAACAAGAAAGAAAAAGATTTACAATTTTTTTTTACTAAGGTTCAGGAGATAAATTTATATATAATTTGAAAATACCTAGAGATACTCACCTACACTTGAACTTGTAAAGAATCACATTTTACATAGAGATGCCAGCTCCTTATCCACTTCAGCCACTAAATTAAAATTATAAAATGTGGAAAGTTTTCATAATAATTTTTCTGTTTATTTTCTAGGACCAGAGTGTCTACAAAATCTTATTGAATCTTTAATATGGGAACAGCGGGTTCGTGCTATCAATACAGCTATCACTTGCCCATTTATATCTCAAGTCCGTCGCTTGATAGTATTGTGTAATAGACATCTTGTAGCAATTATCAGGTATTTTATTTAACTTCAATTATAAAAAAAAAAACTATCTTGATTAGACAACTTTTGTGTCTCATTGCAATTCTAGATAATGAAGGGCAGTATACTGCTAAATGTAATATTAAATTTCTACATTGTTATGTCTTATTATACCATTTTGAAAAGTGTACTTAATATCCTTGTAATGAAGCTGACTATGTAACAGTACTGAGTACTGAATCATGTCTAAAAATTGTAGTGGAATGAATTATGAAAATATATTTTTAAAATTAATTATTTCTTTATGTAGAGAACAAAATTATAAAAAGGAAATAAAAAAAGTTAAATTGGAAAAGAAACCACATCACGGAGTAAGCAACAGAGCTCTCAGCAATGTTGTCAGCTCATTGAGTAACACTGGAGAAATAACTATTGACGTTCATACTCAGGATGAAAATGAAGAGCACACTGATGATTCTGAAAGGTAAGTGAAGCCTTATAATTTAGATATAACTTTGTAAATATTAAATTAATTTTCCTTTTATCAAATCATATAATTATTCTTTAACACAGTAAGAATATTTATTTTTTAATAGAGATATGAATAAAAAACTTAAACATGAACTGACTCATGTCATTTTTTTTTATTATAATATGTCTCATTATCCTCCTGCCCTTTATAATTTTCCTTTGTGGGTGAGCAGTTATGTTAGTGACTGTATCCATTTCGTGATTATGTTGTACTGGATGTTACCAGTAGTGCAGCTGATCCTAGCTCTCATGCTACCTAATTACATATATTTTTTGTTAATTGTATAATCATTTATTGAACAATTTCCAGTGCTCTGGGGCTGGCTCGTGTCGGGGCACGTGCTGCTTTACGCTTAGCTTTATCCTTAGTACGTCGCGCGTGGCGATGCGGTGAAGACGCTGACGTATGTTCAGCGCTGCTGAAAGACGCTTTGGATGCTGTAAGGGCTCTGCCAGATGCTGCACTGTTTGCTGGCGCAGGCACAGCACAACAAGTGCCTCGTTCACAGAAAATATGGGCAGAAGTTGTTGATAGTGCTGCTAAGTTCCTTCATCAGGTTGTAACAGGGTATGTTTTGTTATAATTGATTACAAATGTAATATTTAATTAAAATCACATGTAATTATGTATAAAGCTCCTAAGTAATATATATCCCTTGAATTCTGTGAGTTCTGTGATGTTACAATATACAACATATCTAGCCGGAGCGACGCATTCGCCCAGAGCGAGCATGACATCCCCCGGTGACAATAGCGGGGCACTAGACTTGAAGGATTCTCCTGCCCAGATGAGAGGGAGGCGATGCACGGTGTTCGGCGCGCCGCCTGAGAGAGAGGTTTTGGAGGGGTGTATTTTTACTCGCGCACCTCCTCCAGAGAGGTAGCCTCAACAAGGCCCTTTGTTCCCTAGGCGTCTGGACGAATTTGATTTCCCAGGTCCGGATTAGTGATGAAAATGCCCGGGAATTTTCCCAAAGAGCCCAAAAGTTCCTTGGAGATATTCCCGGGAATTTACGAAATGTTCTCGGAAGTTTTGGGCACTTTGGGAAAATTTCCGGGCATATTCATCACTAGTCCGGATGTAGCAATCAGAGGGACACCCCGAGGGTTTTTAGTCAGTAAGAGTCTGACACACCGGGGTTGCTGCCCTCACAGCGTCCCTGCTGCTTACAGCTGCTGCTTGTTGTAGACAAATTGAATATTTTATCCTTTAGCGAAAATAGAGCTTCGGAATAACTTTGTAGCCAAGGGAATATTAAATTTGATATGGGTTAATTTACGAAGCAATTAATTATTTTTCAGTGAAGTAGGTTGCAATGTTCCTATGGGAGACTGGCGCACATCTCTGTGTGTTTGGGTTGAACTCTGTGCTCGTCGGGCGGAACTGCCGACTTTGCTCAAGGCAGCTGATGTTCTAGTCACATTACCACCAAAGCAGAAACGACAACCAGACAACAGGTAAACCTATTGCATTGTTAAATAATCAACATAAAGGTCTTAGTATGGTATTAGTGTTCAACTAAATCATGCTTTACTACAAATCGTCGGGTGAAAGGCTATTTGGTTTAAGCGACATTTTTTGGTGATATAGTAATATTTTTTTTTTTTTGGATTTGGAAAAAACTCTGATTCGGAATGTCTCTTAAACCAAATAGCCATTCACCCGATGATATATACAGACATACCTTTGTATGCAGGTCGTCAAAGTGACTCTGGCGTATCACGTTTCAGGATCACCCGCGTACTTTCGCTTTGGTGTACTTAAGCTTACTATCGTAAACTGCATGACAATGGGTGCTGTCATTATTTCTTTCTCTTTTTAACTGTTATTTTTAGACTGAATACAGTAGTATTATAATATGTAGGCAACAGTTTAGTTACTATTTTTAACTATTTGTTTCAGAATAACTTTGGAAGAGTGCACAGCCCCATTGGGACCATTTTTGAGAAGAATGGCTAAGGTTACAGCGCCAAATCCCATCATCTACAATGAGCCTTCTATTGACAATAATCCAGCTGAAGAATTTCTTAAGTAAGCTAGCATTGTTTTTATTTATTTAAATCCAAATTAAACTTGACCTGATCTGCATTGCAATAGCATTTGCTATTTAACCATGATAAATATATTATTATTTATTTACAGAGAATTGGAAATACCAAGTGGTGATGGTTTGATGAGTGTACGAAAGGCAGGTATTGCATTGTTGTGCCATTTAGAGAGACTTGGGGCACCATTGTTGCCACCATTGAAAGGATTTGTTACCGTAAGTGTAGTGATTAACATTGTATAATGTTTCAATAAGTTCTGAAGTATCTTATAACTTTAAAATATAAAGTATTATCTGTGCTATAAATAGTTGTAATTTTAGTGTTTATTGAGTATAGTTCCTGAAGAAATATTGATGATATTTTTATTGTTTGAATGCTTTCCAAATCACAACTATTATTATCATCATTTATTAGGTGGAACTGTAAATATAACTTGTACTTACTGTCAATACTAGCCAGATAAATAACTGCAATATTAACTAAAAGTGGAAGTCTAAAGTCATCTATAATTTTAAAATTTTCTAATTGATAACGAGAATATTACACGAAGTCGCGAAGGCAAACTACTTTTGCATAATGCAAAGTTTTCCGGTCATTCTCCTTTTTGTTTCAGTGTACGGAATCGGCTCAGGAAGTAGTGTCTGTTGGGACAGGACCTGTTCCTTTAGGCACACTTCGAATTCAGCAGATCGCCTGTGCTGAGAAGTTAGCGTTACTTCTGACACAAGATGGCGTGGTATACACTCTTCCATATGATACGATGACGCCGCATCTTGTTCCGGGTTAATGTCTTTAACATTATGTTCTTTTGCTTGTATAGATTTTGCAGTTTTTTGTAGAGTAGTAAGCTATCAAAGTTTGATTACAATATTATGAAAAGTTGGTCGTACTAACTCTCCTTGATTTTTCTATACGTACAGCTCACCACCTTTCGGGAACTGTATTTTGACTATCCGAAATATCTGTAGACATGTCAAATAACATTGTTGCCTTTGAACAAAAATTTAACGAAACAGGTGTCAATAACATGAACATAATTTCAACAATAATAAGTAAGAAATAAAAGTCGAAGACTAATTATTTGTACAAGAATCCATTTGCATTTATGATAATTACCGTACCTACATTTTTATATCCATTCCAGCGCGGCCTAAAGTTTTTTATTTGTTCCTATGTTACCCTACAGTAGAATTTTCTTCTCAGATATGGGGGCATTTGCAGGTACAAATTTCACAAGTACGGCCTTCAGCAATTCTACATTTTGGACAGTTTGTAACTGTTGTCTTATTTTCCCCACTGTTAAATGATACTGTTTGTAAAATAGGGACATGATCTTTGTCGTGTCATATATTACAGATGTGTTTATTGATAGGTCTTGAAAATAAGACTATAATACAAGTGGCGTGTCACCCCGCCGGTCGCCATTTTCTGTGCTGTTCGTCATGCGGTGGCGTGTGGTCGTGGGGCTCTGGCGAGGACGGCCGGCTGGGACACGGCGACACGGCGCCGAGGGATGCGCCCTCTGCCATACATCATTTAGCTCATCATGAGGTGCAGAGGGTGGCAGCAGGCGCGGCCAGCAGGTAGGCTGACATTCGAAAAGTTATATTACCATATTTATATTCATTCAAATATTTCGCCTGTTCGGTTGAAGTTTTAAAATTCTTGTTAATAATATGGTTCCTGGTATTATTATGTGGTTTATTATATTTTCCAAAAATAATAATTGTTCAGGCGCAGGGCATGATTATAAAAAAGGTACTTGACATCCTTCCGTCTCCCTACATTCCCTTACATTTCCATTCCACGCTCGGTCCTTAACAGTGATACATGTGTACGCACGGCGGTATCGCTACACTTATCATCGGCGGCGAACTCGGTCACACTACGGAATAGTCAGTTGCTTTGGACAATACGGCGGAACACCTAATTAATAGTATACGGTGAACGGTGCGGAGCTGCAGTAGCGTGTCCTCATCATCCAGTTTCCAGGTAAGTGCCTTTTGAATATTTCATTGTCACTGCGCCTGAACGAACTCTTTGTACCCAAATTCTCTACGCGGAAATCGAGAACCAGCGGCGCTCTCCGACAGCTACATAATATTTTTGGTTCCTTTGAGACACAGCGACATCGATAACATCATCGTCATCAAGGGTAAACTTGGGAAAGAGCTGTACTAGTAAGTTGTTTGTGGTATCATAGGGAGGAGATTGATATCCTACAGTAGGTGTAAATGTGATGACAATAAATAGAAACAAACTATAAATAATAAAGATGGCCGTAATTAACACTAGATTGCCCAGAGCAGTTATTTCGACGGTTTTTTTAAGTTTAGTTATATAAAAAAACATATATATATATATAAGGAACCAATTTTTTTTAATAATATGATTTTTTATATTATATTATAACATTTATTAATAGTTGTACTTACCTCCCCTCTCTCTTTATTCCCTATATACGTATGTGCTATACCTATAGAATAGTCTTTCTAGTGTTAAAAACGAATATGCCTTTAAATTGTAAATGGGTGGCTATGTCTTTCCCTCTGTAATCGTACGTGTAAAAGCGAATGTACTCTGGTTGCTCTAGTAACAAATTAAATTTATCTTCTGAGTAGACACTACATCAAGGTAGCGTTAAGACTTCGTTCCGGTCACTATCCATCGGCAAGTTTTGCATATCTTATGGGGAAAATAGAATCGCATAATTGCAGTACCCGTGGAATATGGGAGGATTTGCATCACTTGTTGATGGAGTGTGACCGGAATAAAAGTCCAAGAGGGTCGCTGATGAACCAATGCAGAGTCAGCTTATGTGATATAGGTGCCTCTCATGGCGTCCTATGTGATCCGACAGGGAATACTATGAAATTGTTGGTGGACATGACAGCACTGACTCATCAGCGACTCTCTCAGAACTGAGGTGTATTTCACCGTATTGGGTACAATAGGGCTGATATGCCAAAATGGCAAAAGCCCTTATAAATAATAAATTTAAAAAATCTTCTATCTGAAATAGAAGAAGGAGGAATGTAAAGGCACAATAATTTCTGTCATAGGCCCATAAAACATGCGGAAAAAATGAGCGCGCTATATAACTTATCTTTATTTTTCCATCAGGTAAGAACAGGAGTAAGCCAGTTTATAAATAAAAATTACTATTTTTAATTGTTAACAGTGCTGTTATAACATCAAGAGGTGCTCTATACACTTGGGGTCGAGGAATCCACGGTCGTCTGGGACACGGAACAATAGAAAACTGTCTCACGCCTCAGCCGGTCTCATTCAGTGCTCATAATATCGAACGTGTCATTGATGTTGCACTTGGTAAGTTCTTTGAAACATAGATGGGCAAAATGTAATCAGATTAATGAAAATGATAAACGATTACATTTTACGTTTTTTACCACAAATATGACTGCATTTTGATCATTTATGTTTTAAACACTACAAAATCCTAGATTGTATACACATTTATGATTTCTTAATGTTTTAAATTGATCTAATTATGATTACAGAGCAATAAAATAAAAATTACGACTACATTTTGTAATCGTTCATCATTAATCAGATTACATTTTGCCCATCTCTGCTTTGAAATATACATTTTATCATTATCCTGTCATTTTATCTTGACAAAGCAATCACTTTGTCAAGATGTTTGATTACACTACATCATGATGTGTCATGTGTATGATGAGCACAGTATTGTAGAAAAACTGAAATTAACTATCGAAAGGCCCGATATTTCTCTAAATACTACTGAGTACTAAGTACAATTATGGTTTTGTCGATAGTTACCATTATTATACTGACCTGCTCAAAATTATCTTCACAATAACATTAAAGTCATTACACAATTCAATAACTCAAAATAGGTAAACGTTGGAAAATTATTTAGTACATGTCGAGTGCCAATTATTATAAAATCGTGATTGTTTTTATGCCCAAGCATCAGACAAAAAATACATAACCCTTTCTATAACTTAACGACACTTGATGAATATGTCTGTCTTGGCGAGCACTTCCGGCAGTTGATGCCGAAAGTGCTGGGCGTCACGAAAGCCCTCGGGCGGCTGATGCCCAACTTAGGCGGGCCGGGGGTGAGCAGCAGGCGCCTCTACTGCAATGTGGTTCGCTCTATGATGCTGTATGGTGCCCCGATATGGGCCGACGCTCTCAATAGCCGCAATACCATGCTATTACGGCGACCCCAGAGAGCGTTGGCCATCAAGATCATTCGGGGTTACTCTACAGTATCATGCGACGCGGCTTGCACGATGGCCGGGTCGGTTCCCTGGGACCTGGATGCTCGAGCCCTCGCGTCACTTTTTACATGGCGCGAGGAGTGGCGAGCCCGGGGCCAGCGAGCCGCCCCGACCGAGTTGGGAGCAAAGAGGCGTCTGCTGGACGCTGAATCTATCGAGGCATGGAGGTCAAGGCTGGAGAACCCACGCTATGGTCAGCGGACGATTGAGGCAATTCGTCCAGTGTTGGCTGAATGGCTAAATAGGGGTCACGGCACAATCACCTACCGGTTGACACAGGTGCTAACGGGGCATGGCAGCTTCGGGTGGTACCTGTATCGCATAACCGGTAGCGAGCCAGAACCCAGATGTCACCACTGTAACGGATGCCTCAACGAGTCCGCTCAACACGTAGTAGAGGAGTGCCCAGCCTGGGCCTCCGAAAGGACCGAACTTGCCAGGGTCGTGGGTGGTGACCTGTCGCTGCCGGCGCTCGTTCGCGCGATGGTCGGCAGCGACAGGGCATGGCAGGCGGTCTTCACGTACTGTGAGGTAGTCATGGTGAGGAAGGAGGCGGCGGAGAGGAACAGGAAGGCAATAGCCGTCCCTGACAATCCGATCCGCCGCCCACGCAGTTCAGGACAAAGGAGGAGGGCCTTCGCCAGAGGCCTTCCTCCTTAAAACCGGATAAGACACCTGGGCGGTGCGCTTGAGGGAGAGTGCCGCCCAACTTATCCAGGCGAGAGCGGTGTGTGACGTGTTTCCGCACACCGCTCCAAGATATTGAGGTGTGTGAGGGGTGGCTCCTTACACCACTCCTCGCAGTGCATAGATGCGGCTTTACAAAAGGCCAGACGTTGCCGAGGGTCGGAGAAGAGGATGACGCTGTTCCTCTGGCCCCGGTCAGACGGGAAGAAGGAACACCCCGGGGGTTTTAGTCGGTGCAAGTCCGACACACCGGGGGGCAGCCCTCACCGCCCCCTGAGGTCCGTTAGGGATTTCCCCCGGGCTATCAAAAAAAAAAAAAATATGTCTGTCTCAATTGCATTTAATACTTTTGTATGTTATAAACGTAGTTGTCAACTTTGGGTTTAAAAGGTCTTTGTCAGCACGTCAGGAAATAGGGTTTACCTAAAAGCACCCTTGAGCATGATCTTCGGCTCTTTTTATTCAATATACAAGCTATTTTTCTTGAATCGTTAGGTTGGGGAGAGAGTCAAACCCTCTGCTGTACTTGGGAAGGTGCGGTTCAAGTGTTCGGGGATAGCGAAGGAGGAGCTCCTCGAAGTCTAACCTCGCTCTCAGTACTTCGGATAACACGAGTTTTCACAGGCGAACACTTCCACGCTGCGCTTACTGATAGGTATTCTAATGTGCTCTTTAATAAGTAAAGCTCGATAACTGTATTATAAATAAAATCTCTTTAACATTTATCGATGCTATTGCAAAACGAAGTTAAATTTTAATACAACTTTAAGCTGATTAAGGTCCAGTTTTAGAAACACTCCTTTTAATTAAAAACACTTTTAAACTTATGTATACATTTAATAATAATAATTTTAATTTTTAACGTTAAATGATAAAGTAGTATTGGTGAAGCGGTTAAGATACTTCCGCTTCATACCAAAATCCTTCTATCACTCCATAAGTTACTTGCGAATGATATAAGGATTATCTGCATCCCTGATTCTGTAGTGAAACCAATAGATGTCGCTCATACTACAACCGCTCTATTTTGACGTCACAAACGTCATTTCATTACCATATAACAATTGTATGCAACCGCCGCGACGTCGTGTTATCTCCGCTGTTATTTTTAAAATATATTTAAACCGCCTTATTATCATAATAAACCGCCCCACGACGTTGTTATTAAAAAGAGAAAAAGGTGTAATTGTGCGAGAGGACACTTACTGTGCCCGTGGTCGCTACCGGAACCCTGGAACCTTACCGTGCTGTAGCATATACAGGACGAGCTGCAGACCTACAGGTTAGTGGTTCAGATATTCTGGTATATCAGCTGCAATTTATGGAGTGATAAGTTTCCTTAATACTCGTTTTGACCTAATTTTAATTTCTCTTAACCGCCAAACATGTTACGTTCCCGCTCATATGGAGGGCTATTTACACGCCTCTCCAAGTATATTTAAGGATATGGTGGCCTAATGGATAAGGACAGGTTTTCCATATGCGGCAACTGGTCAACCAAATGGTCGTAAGTTCGAATCCTGGTACGCACAACTGGATTTTTCCAGATTTAGGCACCACATGCTCACCGGTAAAGGAAAACATCGTGAGGAAACCCGCGTGGCATCTAATAGAAATGTTATGTGTAAGTGCCTTGAGAAGTGAGATCAGTTGCGCTTCTGGTCTCGTTGTGCTTGACATATAAACGCACAGTGGATACAGCCATTAATGTATCTCTGCTCACCCCGAAAGGGATATAGCGTGACGATATATTATTTATTATTATTTATGGTATATTTTGGTGCTACGAACTGTTACTAATATTTTGTTAAAATCAATTTCGTTTTGTAATTGGATTATGTAACTTGAAATGTATACTAAATTTGGATAAAGTGCAGATCTAATGAAAATTTGTTTTATATTGATACATTAATAACCTTCTCTTCGGATTAGTTATCTATAGTTTTTTTCTAGTGGTCAAGTTTATACTTGGGGTAAGGGAGATGGATATCGCCTTGGGCACGGAACTCTGGATATTGTAAAATACCCTAAAATAGTCGAAGCTTTTCAAGGTAAAAATTAATTACACATTCTACATTCTTGTAAAACATTT
Organism: Automeris io; assembly: GCA_036320925.1. Taxonomy (NCBI): domain Eukaryota; kingdom Metazoa; phylum Arthropoda; class Insecta; order Lepidoptera; family Saturniidae; genus Automeris; species Automeris io. The sequence continues at coordinate 4,425,709 of JAUDJH010000024.1, forward strand.
AACGTTTATAATGGAAACATTTATTTCAGGAATAAAAGTCATCGATATTTCTTTGGGTGCATCACACGGTGTTGCATTGACTTCTGAAGGTGCAATTTACGCGTGGGGTACGCTCGAACGAGCGCAAATTTTAAAGCCCGTTCCACAAGCCCTCCAAGTATTAAATCCATCATTTAAAGCTAACGGTTAGGATCATTTTTACATTTGATACTGTGACATTCGATAGTGGCTTTACTGTTGTACTTCAATGTTTTAGGTATCACAAGTGGACCCACGCAGATAATTGTTTGGAGTGAAGAAACTCCGAGAGATCTTCCTTCCTCGATGCCATTTGTTATTGATCTGTCTGAAAATACTTTCAAGTTAGTATTTGAGTATCTTTTTTTTTTTTTTTTTTTTATTCTATTTATTTAAGGGACTTTTACGTGTGTACGTATGTCAGCCCCATCGTACCCTAATACAGAAATACCTAACATATTACATATGGTGCCATTGATCTGAAAAAGCCAGACGCCTCATCAGATAATAGTTCTGTTAAGATTTTGTTAAACATCCCGATGTCAAGTCTGTTCAGAGCAAAGGCACTCACAAACGCCTCCCTCACAGGTTCAGATCGGAAATGTATTTGAGTATCTTAATTTTAAACGTACAAAACACATTTAATTGATAATGACTGTCCACAAAGTTTTCATTGAAAACCCAGGGTAAATATACCAGACGAGCCTCTTCCCTTTTTCACCCACCTTTCAAAGTAACAAACCTTGGCTTCAACAGTACTTTATGTAGATTATCTCGGGCCTACAATTTTCTTGGAGATTCGGATGGTTGGTTCGCGGACTCCCTGCTGAGATTCAAGAGAAAGGTCTTCGGGTTTTTGAGAGATGCAGACTTGTGATCTTGACTTTAAATAAAATTAATATTAGGTCCTTACATATGAAATTGGCGTTTTTCGTACTGGTTACTTTAATCACAAATTTCTCCTCTTTGGTAAGGAATTTCAAATTCAAATTTGTACAGCTATAGACTCATGTATTTGTGCTTCGATGATCGTCATTCATTTGTTTTTTTCTTCTGTTTTTTTCTGTTTGCGTCACTCATTTTACAAAATGGAAAACTTAAAATATCGCATTATTTACGAGTACGAGTTCCGCCGTGGCACTAGTGCTGCGGAAACAACTCGAAGGGTGAATGATGTGTATGGCGGTCGTGTTGCAAAAGAAAACACAGTTCGTTTTTGGTTCCAACGTTTTCGTTCTGGAAATTTCGACCTGCAGAACAAGCCCCGTGGACGGCCTGAGACTCAAGTTGATAATGAAGAGTTGAAGGCTATTGTGGAAGCGGATCCATCGCAAACCACGTCCGAGTTAGCTGCAGGCTGCGATGTTAGTGATAAAACTTCTTTAATTCACTTGAAGCAAATTGGGAAGATTAAAAAGCTTGAAAGGTGGGTACCTCACGAATTGACTGAAGCAAACCGTCAAACGCGCGTCGACTGCTGCGTTACATTACTAAACCGGCACAATAATGAATGTATGTTAAACCGAATCATTACCTGTGATGAAAAATGGGTTCTTTACGATAATCGGAAGCGCTCACCACAATGGTTGGATCCTGGCCAGCCAGCCAAATCCCGCCCCAAGCGAAAATTAACCCCAAAAAAGTTACTTGTAAGCGTTTGGTGGACTAGTGCCGGTATTGTTCATTACAGTTTTCTCAAATCTGGCCAGACTATTACGGCTGATGTCTATTGTCAGCAATTGCAAACCATGATGGAAAAGCTAGCGGCTAAACAACCTAGGCTGGTCAATCGCTCCACGCCACTGCTGCTTCACGACAACGCTAGACCACACACTGCGCAACAGATGGCTACTAAATTAGAAGAGCTTCAATTGGAAAGTCTAAGACATCCTCCGTACTCCCCGGACCTTGCTCCAACAGATTACCATTTTTTTCGAAATTTGGATAACTTCTTGCAAGGGAAAAAATTCAACTCCGATGGGGCAGTCCAAATCGCCTTCAAAGATTTTATTGATTCCCGTCCGACTGGTTTTTTTAGTAAAGGGATCAATGAACTACCTATGAGATGGCAAAAGTGCATAGAAAATAATGGTTCATACTTTGATTAATTAAATATGTTATATTAAAAAATATTCGACTTTTTGTTCCTCCCATACAAAACGCCAATTTCATATGTAAGGACCTAATATTAACACAATATTAAACAGGCCACTCTAACGTATGTTGTGGATGCTTTTATGGAAACTGTACATTGTTGATTGTAATTGTCTATGTGTTGTGTGAGTTGAGTTGTGTAGGGCAGTGGCATTGGCAACCCTATCATCCAAAAATAAATAAAATATAAAATTGTTTAATTTCTGCTGCTATAAATAAATTCCTTGCAATTAATTTCTGCATCCACAGGTTTCTAGAAAGGTTACTAAGATTAGCAGTTGAGCAAAGCAGCTCAGGCTGCATAAAGGAAATCGAATGCTTAGCTATTTCCTGTTTGAATCTTCTAAGGCTCCAAGTAAGTTTATAATTCGTCCTTATATTTTGTGGTGGTAGGGCGATTGCCCGAACTGGGTTTTTATGACCAAAATAGACAAGTGTAAAGACCGTTATAGTAACTCACTTTGGTTTGTCGAGTTTCGCGATCAATTTGTGATCCAGTAACTCGTATACCTAGAGACTTTCTGTCGTGGTATATGTAGGCCGACATAACGACGGAGACTATCAATGGATTTTCGTCCTTTGATAGTCGCTTTCAGTTTTGGACTACACTGTACTTACCATCAGGTGTACTTTAGTCACTTTGTCGAGCCAGTGTAAAAAAAGTCAGTTCTCACTTTTAAACTATATGAAGTCTTATAAGTAAGCATGGGACAAATTTTAAGGGGGCGTATCTGCTATTTGTTTTATCTCTTTCTCACGTGTATTTTTGTCATGGTGCTATCTCGCTCTCCGTTTATGTGACTTTGATTTATCACTTTAAATCACCGGTGATTTCATATTACTTCTCATCTCTACTTGTAAGTGACTTTACTCTGGTTATAGGTCCATGCATGGCAATGCTCTCACGGCACCGACGTGGAAAAAGTCGACGGGGAAAGTCGTTCATGGTGCGCTGGAGTGCACACAGCGTTGGTCGCTTTAGTGGAAGGCAGAGCAGGATCGGCTGCGGCTGCTGCTGCCAGAAAGGCGTTGGCAGCGGCGTGGCCATTGCTGCTGCCCACGCCTCAAGTACGAGCACATCATCTCATCACCTTGTTACCGCAAGGTTGGTACTGTTGCAGTCGTGTCGAGTGGTAGAATTATGAAGACCATATTTAACTTGTTCCTCATATATTTTGTAATACTTATTATATCATTTACATAAAATTTATCCTTTTTTTTTTTTTGTTAACCCGGAGGAAATCCCTAACGGACTTTCAGTGGGCAGTGAGAGCCGCCCCCCAGTGTATCGGACTTGTACCGCCTAAAACCGCCGGGCTGCAGGCCTCTCTTAAATAGTCGCCACCCCCCCGTGTACACCTAACATATTTGGCGGGGAGAGTGGTGTAAAGTGCAACCCTCCCCTCTTCTCTTTGATTTGTCATTGGAGCGGTGTGCGGGAACACATCGCACACCGCTGACGCCTGGATTTGGGCGACACGCTCCCTCAAGCGCGTCGTCCGGCGTATGTCCTGTTATGGAGGAAGGCCTCTGGCGAAGGCCCTCCTCCGGCGTCCTGTCCGAGCTGAGCGGCGGATTGTATTATTGGGGGTGGCAATAGCCTCCCAAACCCGCTCTGCCACCTCTTTCACCTTCATCATCTCCGCCATGAAGGAGAGGGACATAAAATGTCTCCTTTGTTCATAGACTAATTTTAAACAACATTTATTCACGAAAGCTCAGACGTATTCCTCTAGAAAAAATCCTTTCTAATTTTCAAATCAAATCGAACTTCTTTTTTTACTATTCTCTGTAAAAATGTTTTTTTTTTTACCTAACAGCCGTCGTATATTTACGCCACAGATGTGTAACCTAATTACAGTACTAATTACAACAAACGCTTTTCATTATTTGTTTAGAACTACTGGATATTTTATAAAAGTTTCATAATCGATATTATTTTTGATACAATTGGTACGTCGATTTCAAATACCGATATTTGTACCTTTTCTATCAAGTGTGTATTGATATTTTTGTATAAATAATCAAGCGAGTTCTAAGTATCGATATAATTCTGTTGATATTTGTAATCATATTTCATTAAATAAAACAAATCAATTAAAAGATGGTATTTAAAAAATGTAATTGTGGTTATACCATTGATTGATTCCACCTTTAATTAAAATATTTTTATATACAGTGAAAATCTATTATAACAACATCGAAGGGAATAAAAACCAGTAATCGTAACAACTGGTGAAGTTTTCGAGATACGAAGTCCTATTTTTTTTTACCGAGACCTTTGTTATAGGTCAATATAACCGGTATGTTGTTCTAAACGATGTCACCTTAAACGGTTTTGACTGCATTATAGTTATAAAGTTTTGGATAAAGATAAATGCATAAGAAGAGCCAATTATGCATGATTGCTTTGACAGGTTCTGCGCCAGCGAGTGCGGGAGCTCGTTTTATGACTGAACTTTTAGTATGGTCCTTGCTTGGCGGTGGCGGACTACGAGATGCTTTAAATAATGCACTAACGGCACATTCAATAGATGTTTATAATCATTTACAACTGGATGTGTGAGTATATCTACATTTTATATGTATAACATCCATTGTAACTATACCATTTTTTAACCATTGTATTGTGACTTTCAATTTATGTTTTTATATAAAAAGTAAATGTATATTTGTAAATTGTCTTTTCACTTTGAACCACTTAAAACTATTTTCGTTTTTAACTATTGCTTTTGTCATTAGGGATTATGACCAAGTTGACATAATAACCGGTCAACGTGTGACTTCAGTTAAAAATACAGGCGAAGAAGGTGATGTTGTTACGGGTACAGGTAAGTTGTCAGTTTTATCGATATCGATAGAATGGTTTATTTGTGCGATTTAGCTATTAAGCCATAAGAAATGTTTGTAATGAATAAATTAAATATGTTTATTGTTTTGTAAATTATCTTTATATGATATTATTATACTAATCATTTATTTTAGCTTGTGCAGAGGAGTACCAAATAAGTAATGCTACGACGTCAGACAAAAGTGCTTCCGTGCCACTCATGCACTTGGTATGTTTGGATTTGCACTCATTAAAAATGTATTTATATATCATTCTCATTACTCACAACGTAAACTGTTTTCAGGTGAAGCATTTGATACATAACACGAGTTGTTTAACACAAATGCACATAAGTTCGACAATACATGGTGACACAAGCAAAACAGACGATCCTAAGTGTCATGACACTGTGAGCCCTAGCTGCGATCTTCTAATTCGATTTCAAAGGTAAAAAATAGTAACACGTCAGGTGAGAAGAGATAGGATAAAGGAATGAGGAGTGCCTCCACATGGCACAGCAAAACTAAGGGGAGACCTACGTACAGCAGTAAACTCATGCAGACTGTATTTTAAAGCTTGGCGGTGTAATTAATAGAGATACGAAGAGAGAGTATAAGGGGCAATAGTGTTAATAAACTCGGTTGATAATCGCAAGACAATATGAAATATACTGTCTCTAAATTTATTTATTATCTAAGTTTATATAAAACTACTTCATGAAGGTTGCCCTTACAGATACATATATATAACATTTGATATGTAATATGTCATAAACTTGAGGGAGTTTACTGCCCAGATGAGAGGGAAGCGGTGAGCATTGTCCGGGGCGCCGCCTGAGTGAGCGGTTTTGGAGGGGTGGGCCCTTTACACCTCCAAGACCCAGTATCCCAGCAGGCCTCCCAGAGAAATAGCCTCAACAAGGCTTTACTATCTCAGGGCGTCTAGATAATTTTGATTTTTTAGTTTCGAGTGGAACAATAAGAGGAGTACCCTGGGGGTTTTTAAACCGGAGTCGCTGCCTTCAAAGTGGCTTTGATGGTTCTATGCTGGATATTAATTACTCCGAGCTACTAAAAAAATTATATGAAATATTTAAGTTTATAACAGAAGATGAAAAATACAAGTTACATAGATGCAGGCTACGATTAAAGTGATACCTGTTTTTGAATATTCATAATATTTATGTAATATTAATAATATAAAAGCTTGTACTGAAACAGGTTACTATTCTGTGAGGCGATGTGGACTCGTGGCGGTCGCAGTACCAGAGGTGGGGTGCAGGTCCTAATGAAGCAATATACGACATTATTGGCGGAGCACGTTCAATCCACGCTGAGTTCGTTCAGACGCGCCGTGCGCAAGGCCGATAGCACGCAATTAATAGCATTATGCGATATCATCACGGCCGATATCGTTGGTAAGTTTTTGGAAATGCAACTTTATTCTATACTAAGTTTTCATTTAATTAATAGTGCAATAATGTTTAGTGTCTTTAAAACTAATTAAGGTTGCAATTAACTTATCGTCGGGTGAAAGGCTATTTGGTTTAAGCGACATTTTTTGGTGATATAGTAATATATATCGGAATCGGTAAAAACGCTGATTCCAAAAATATATATATTACTATAACACTAAAAAATTTTGCTTAAACCAAATAGACTTTCACCCGACGATATTTCATTTTAAATATATTACACGTACGTACGTTTGTATTATTGCGTGGCTATAGTAGCTCAGCGGATAATGAACCGGTTTCTATTCGCGACAACCCGTACCGGTAAAGGACAACATCCTGAGAAAATCTGAATGGCATCTAATAGAAATATAATGTGTTAATGCCCTGAGAATAGCGATCAGCTGCGTTACTGGTCACGTTGGCCACGACATATAAACGCACAGTGGATACAGCCACTCATGTATCTCTGCTCACCCCGTATGAGATATAGCGTGACTACATTATTATTTATTATTATAAATACATTACAATAAGCTTCAGATTTTTATCGGTAGCTAGTAGTTGGTAGCCAGAGATGGGCAAAATGTAAACTGATTAATGATTACAAAATGTAGTCGTAATTTTAATATTCTTGCTCTGTAATCATGATTAAATCCATTTAAAACATAAAGAAATCATAAATGTGTATGCAATCTGAGATTCTGTAGTATTTAAAACATAGATGAGCAAAATGCAGTCATATTAATGGTAAAAAACGTAAAATGTAATCTTAATCATTTTGCCCGTCTATGTTGGTAGCATACGCTGAGCCGATTGCTCTTTGAGATGGGTAGCAGCACACAGGATACATGATGTAATGTTATATATTATTCTTTCATTGTTGTTTTTATATAAATGTGCTTGTGTGTGTTGTTTCCATTGTCTCAATAAACTTTTTCTTTCTTTCTTTTCTAATTTTTAGTCTCAATCAATGTTAAATATATCTAGACATGTCGCTTTATTAAAACCTGAAATATTTATAAATAAGAAAATGTATACTTTGTAAATAGATCTCGTTTTCGCTTTTAAAGGTCGAGTAATAAGCGAACTAAGCGCATGGGTTTGCTCGTGTGCGGCCCGATCTCCAAATGCTTTGTCAGAGTGTACGGCATCCTTTATAAAGATGTCACGCGCTTGTGATGAAGCGGCACGTGCGTTGCCTTCCGCCGCCAAGCTCGATGCCGATCTGTTGGGCTGGCCTGGCTTAATATCAAAGAAGGCTAACTTGAAAAACAATGTTATAAGAAAGTAAGTAAAATATCGAAATTCAGATTTTGATTTACGTAATCATTGTTTGTGGAAACAGCCACTAATGTATTTTAATGAATCCCTAGAAATCCCCTAATCCTGCATTAGGAGGATCTCTAGGGGGGGCATTTTATGGTGGCAGGGCAATTGCCCGCACCGGATAGTGACCACAGTACACAAGTGTAAAAACCGTTATAGTAACTCGCTTTGGCCTGACCTGTTTCGGGATCAGCTTGTGTATACCTCGTAACTCATATACCTAGAGACCTTCAGAGATGACGGAAATTATTAACGGATTTTCATCCTTCGATAGCATTTTTGTTCGGTCCCTCAGCAAAGAGACACTTTAGAGTATATTCTACAAATATATCGTTTTAAACAATTCAGATGTGATCTTCAAAACCACACGAAAGAGGGCGGTTCGTGGATCATAGTGGCCGGTCATGTGTTCGATGTGGAAAACTTCGATTGTGATAACGCCAGAACGGTGGAGTTGGTGCACAAACTGCGCGGTTGCGATGCGACAGCTGCTTTGAGCGTCGATCCACACGCCGCATACCTTTCAATTATTACCGAAAAGTGCGTCGGGATCTACGCAGACCAGATATACAGTCATAAGTGCCAGGTAAGTTAACAAAATTATTTTTTTCGAAAGTTCCTGTTATAACTCAATTACGACTGAGTGTCATTGTCCACAGAACGGCCTCTAGTGATATTGGTGATACACGATATTTAGATGCTAATTACAGCAATCTACTCATGCCAATATATCGACATTAACATTTGCTAAAAGTTTTTATAGGCTCAGAACCTCCGTCTTAGTGATAGAATATTGAACTAATAATGAAATAGAAAAAAAATGGCTGTTGGTCTAAATTCATTTCATATTTGTGACCTAGGAATAGAAAATGTCTGCCATGTAAACATAAACATAATTGTCACATGATATAATTATATTAACCCGGCCGATTTGAAATCGCAAAGGCCTCGAGTGCAAAGGGTTAATCATGGTCATTGAAAGTATTTCTCTAGATACGAAACACATTAGATTATGTAATATGACGTAAGAAAGAGGAATCCTATACCCCACTCCGACGCTGCCCTGAGTTTCTTTCAACGTTTCTTCTCAAGGTAGTCTCTTCTGAAAGGCTAGTAGATTACCATTAGGTTTTGTATTTTGGCTGAAGGCCCAAGTCAAAGTCAGTACCCACAGGGATGCCCTTGCGTTGCCGCTCAACCGCTAAATCGCTGGCTAAGCATCTTATGTTTTCACCCTCTCCTGTTTTAGTTATGAAGACCTTTTCCGAAAACCAACATATGTCCTGTCGAAAAAAAAGTCCTAAAGGTACTTTTTTTTACACTGGCTCGACATGGTGACACAATGCACGTGATGGTAAGTACAGTGTAGTACAAAAACGAAGTCGACCATCAAAGGATGAACATCCATTAATAGTCTCCGTCGTCATGTCGACCCACATATACCACGACTGAAAGTCTCTAGGTATATGAGTTACTAAACACAATCTGATACCGAAACGCGACAGGCCGAAGCGAGTCACTGTACACGGTCTTTACACTTGTGTAATGTGGTCATGAGTTCATGACCCAGTTCGGACAAACCCCTACCACCAAATACTTAGCCATCGAGAAATGTTGACTAGTTGGATAGATAAATATCCAAGCGTTTGATTAGAATTATTACATTTCATGTGAAGCATTGACCAGAGTGCAACAGCATATAGCTCATTTAATGCAGCTTTTTTAATGTCAACTATACTGTTCCAGATGAAACATTTATAGTTTTGCAATTTTTTATTTATATTTTTTTAGGAGAGCACATCGAGTCTCCGTGCGTATCATGTCCTGTCGTCTATCTCATTTCATCTGGCTGTGGGAATGAGCCAGTGCGGTGCACGCTTAGCGCGCTCGCTACCCGAGCAGCAGGCTGAGCGGGAAGCCGCGCCGTTTGCATCCGCTGTTTTCTTAAGAGGCGGATTACAGGTGAATTTTCTTCTCAGTTAAATCGCGAAATAGCAATTGTACGAATGTATGAGGGAACTTCTAATTTATTCAATGTTTTATTTTTGCCATAGAAATCAGTCTCAATATTATTTCCCACAACAATAAGTTTATGAATTTTCAAAAAGGTCTTATCACTTTTCTGTTTGTTCTTTTTTCGTTTGTTCATTATTTTTCATTAATTTTCTTACACTGGCTCGACAGAGTTACTACAGTATACCTGATGGTAAGTACAGTGTAGTCCAACAACGAAAGCGACCATCAAAGGATGAAAATCCATTGATAGTCTCCGTCGTCATGTCGGCCCCCATATACCACGACTGAAGGTCTCTGGGTATATGAGTTACTGGATTTGCACGAGCTCATCCCGAAACGCGACAGGCCAAAGCGAGTCACTATGACGGTCTTTACATATGTGTACTATGGTCATGACTCATTATGGGCAACCAGCCTTTTTTTGTAACCCGGGGAAAATTCCTGACGGACCTCAGGGGGCGGTGAGGGCTGCCCCCAGTGTGTCGGACTTGCACTAAAATCCCCGGGGTGTTATTTCTTCCCGGCTGACCGGGGCCGGTAGTACAGTGCTATCTTCTTCTCCGACCCTCGGCGACGTCTGGCCTATTGTTAGGCCGCATCTCTGCATTGCGAGGAGTGGTGTAAGGAGCCACCCCTCGCTCACTTCAATGTCTTGGGGCTGTGTGCGGCAACACACAGCTCTCGCCTCGATAAGCGGGCAACCACCCTACCACCAAAACCAACCAATATCAACCAGATGAAGCTTTTGACATTTAATAACATATTCGTTAGATGTCGCAACTGACAAATCCTTTCGAAGAGGAGAAAGCCGAGGCGCGCAGTGGCTCCTCAACGGGTGGCAACAGTCCGGCGGGCGAAACTCCGATGACGTCACACGCTTTGAGACCACCGCCCCGTGTCCACATCGCCACATCGCCTGCACGAGCCGACGCGCTATTGTTCGCACTAGCTGAACCCAAGTTACATGTATGTATTTAAATAAATCCACCGGATTAGCGATAATAATAAAATGACCTAGTGGATAAAGAACCGGTTTCTGTACGCGGCAACAAATGATCGTTGGTTCGAATCCCGGTACGTACTCCCAGGTTTTCCAGATTACGTACGCTTTTAGGCTCCACATGCTCACTGGTGAAAGATATGATAAGTCACAGATTTTGTAAAGTTGGTGTTGGCTCAGCGAACACTTACACTATACCCAAGTTTCTAATATATATTAAGTTTTATGTCATAGACCAATTAATTTCCTGAGCACATTGCTAAGCGATTTCAAAGTGCTGTCTATACGCTCAGCCTAAGCGTCTTGAGAACGACGATCAGCTGCGGTTCTGGTCACTTTGGGCACGACATATAAGTGAAAAATGCATACTGCCGCTAATGTATCGCTGCTCACGTGAGGGATTCAGCAAGACGATATATTATTTATTTTTAATAATAAAATACTGTCAATTTAATTTTTTTTAAACGATGATTCGATTTTCTCTCGTAATTAACCCGCAAATCAGCCACCGAATGAACGACCACATGTCGCCTCTAATTGCATATTGTTCTTGTTTTCATATTTTGTAAGAAATTTCTCAACATTAAGATTTTCACTAATATCGTGTTGGGTTTATAAGTATGTTTTCTAAATTCACTAACACTCAGACGTGGAATTTGCAAAATATGTACTCAACATGTTATCCGAACACACTATTTAGAAAACTATCGATCTCTGATACTTTACTATAATTATCTTTTTGGTTTTATTCAGGATCCTCTCGCGTTACATCTTTGGTGGGCGTGTGAACGAAGAGAAGGCTGCGCACCGCACTTTCCTCCAGAACATCCTCTCGAAGAATTGAGAAGGGCGCTCCTAGCAGCTTTGTTGTATCATGCAGGATTGAAAGAACACGCTCTGGCTTTGGCATTTGCTGGTAATTATATATTCACCCTTTAACACGTTGAACGCCGTGGGGGTCACCGGTGACCCCCAGTGAACTTTCCGTTTGGGCCCTTGCACCGGTGACCCCCAGCTAAAATATGTGATAAAACGCAGATTTATAACACTAGAATGATAGAGAAGAAAAACATATTTCGAAATACAATTTATTGTAGAATAAAGAGATTAAAACGGCCTGAACGGGAAGTATTGAGAAAAAGGGCCGGCGTTCAACGTGTTAACAGTAAAAAATGTAACTTATCTAAGTCTTAATGTATTTGTAACAGAATTGGAGAAAGGAGAGATCAAACTTTCTCCAGCCATGTCCGAGATAGTAAAAGCAGTACAACAGAGTAAATGGACTTTAATGAGAGCAAGGCAACAGCTGTCTCGAGGATATAAAGAGGTACAATTTATCACGTATAAACTCTTTTTGCTAACATTATTCACTACAAAATAATATTAAAAAAATATTAGCACAATTTTTACAAAAAAGAATAGTATAGCAATATTTGTGTTCTTCTTTTTTTGACTGATTACACATTAAAAAGCCTTTTCAAATTTGATACTTTAAAAAAATCGCACAATCTCATATTGAAATTTTACCGAACTCATTCCAATATAAATGGCACTTCAAAACATGTTATTTTCCACATGTTAACAATTCTTGAAACCCGCATGTCATTCGACAAAAATCGCATTTGTTCAACCCTAAGAATGGCCATCAACCATTTTACTGGTCGCGTTGGGTACGGCATATAAGCGCGAAGCGAATATAGACTATAATATATTTATATTCACTTCATAAGATCTCAGGTAGTATCAGGGTCATACAGGCTTGGTTTTCGCGATTAGACATTAAGTACGCCTGGGAATTTATTTAACGGGAGATCATTATACCTATTTCTACAAGAAATATTATGTGAGTAATAAAGCCGGAACCAAACAAGTAGACAAACAATGATCACGACCGCTCCGCCAAGAGTGTATGGCTATGAAGAAAATAACGTGAATATTATTATTTACTTGATTTTGCGTAGGTATGTGCCGCGCCGTTAGAACGAGCTCGGTTCTTGCTGCACGAAGTACGGGCAGCGATATCTCCGGCTGTGAAGGCCCTCCGCTCTCGCCCGCCCTCACGCCGTCCACCGACAGCTAAGAAACTCTTCCTGAAAGTTATGCAGGCAGCTAAAACCCCTGGTTTTAATAAATGGTTAATATTAAGACATTATTACCGAAATTAAACAAAATAACGCATGCCAGAAGATTATCGACCCAATGAAAAATAAAGATAACAGGCCAAAAATCCTTTCATTCATTTTTTACTCTCTCTTACTATTACTTTAGATAACTATTACTGTTCTTAGCTGTCACTTCTTTGAAGAATATCCTCAATTGCTATCAATTCGTATTTTTTACCCTGTACGTTACAAAAAGACAAGACTATGTAAAGCTCGAGAAGTTTACTGAGCTGCGCCCTGTTAGCGAGTGTTCATTGATTAAGTTGCGGTTTTCAAATTTCGTTTCTTTACACATCAATAAAAGTATAAATTATTATTTCAGTTTTGAAACTACTAAAGATTTGAGAAACAGACAAAATAGCTTAAGCAAAAGTATGTTCAAAGCTACCGGTAGCCTCTTACAAGGTGACGCTTTACTCATCAAGTCTTCTATTGCCAATGCGTCTCTCAAAACTCCCGAAGATAACACACCTAACATCATTATAGAACATCCTAAAAATAACATAGATGGTACTGGCGACGTAAAAGAACACAAGCTAAAAGTACAAACGAAAGAGAAACCGTTGGAAAAAGATTTAAAAAATGCTTCGAATTACGATGACATGCGCAACGAAGTGCGCATTGAGAAACTAACAGAGAAAGATGTTTTAGATAGAGAATACGATGACAAAACTCCGACGAACGAATTATCTATTAGTTCTGTCAACGATATAACAGACAACTCTATGCTAAAGGAGTCTTTGGAAAGTGAAAAACAAGTCTTGTTGCTGGCAGATGATTTGAAGAATGATTTAATAACGGCCGACGAAGAAAAGGATGACGATAATTCAGTGAGGAATAAGTTTGTGAATACTTGGGTTACTCGACTAGCGTGCGATGAAAAGGGTAATTCTAACGTTTTTATGTTTTAGTTACAAGTATAAATAACGTTTATTATGTAAAAAAAATACTATTTTTCAATCTAAATTGGATTTTAGATTTGTACTGGTTACTGGAAGAAGCGACTTATGAACAACAAAGTTTAACTGGATCCATAATTGATTTTGTAATGTCTGAAGCACCTTGTGATATTGACATTCTTAGGAGAGCTTTATATTGCCAGGTAATGAATAAAATACACTATAATGTCTAATTGATTTAAGATTTTATTAAATTACAAAACTATTTTCATAGGTACAAAGAGCTGAAATCAGAAGAAATGGTTATAATATTATCAATAGTGTACTCCATTCGACTCAAACAATGTCGGATAGTGTTAAATATGCCGCCTTAGTCGGATTATTGGGAGCGTCTATGGCTGATTCTGTTCCGCAAGTCGCTCTCAAGCCAACTATACCTTTGATGCCACCTTTAAAGGGAATCGAATCTGTGATACCACACTCCAAATATATGGTGCTTTTAGAAAGATCCAAGCTTATGGACTTTATCTTGATAGAACTGAAATCAAAAGTTCTGGAAGGCGAGCAACACCAACCGTTGCCATCTAAGATGAGTGCAAATTATGGTGCTCACGCGCTGTTGAACCGTCCGTCTAGAGCCAGGTCAGTATTAACATTAAGTAATGTATCTCATCTTCTTCATCGTTCCTTCACTACTCAGGATCTTAACTGAAAATCCTTTGGGAAACTTGCCGACTCTGTCAATTCCGTTCTATTGCTGGATTCTCCATCTGTTTGGATATTCGATCTGATCACCGCTTAGGGCTTCGTCTCCTAAGATATTTTAACTCTATCTTCCCGGTTAACATGGACTGTTCCAGGTTACTGGTCCCTAGGCGTGCAACATAACCAAAGTAGACCCAGATAGAAGTAGAGTAGTAGTAGAGTAGTATGCGTTTTAGACATACGCTATACATTCTCTATTCTTAGTTACTTCAGTACTAAGAAGTTTCTATGATGGGCTGTTTAGGGAATTCTCAGCATGCAACGCCGGTTACAAATTTTAAAAGTCTTAATTCTGCGATTATCGGCGCTTTTAAATTCCCATGTTTCAGCTCCATAGAGGCAAATGGAGAAAACAAATGTGCGGTCCCCATGTATTTTTATCATATTAGTAATATCCTTGTCTCTAAAGATTTTATACAGTTAAATTATTTCTAACTTCTCTATTCCAATTCGCCTTCTTATCTTTGGTTCCGAATTGCCCCTTTTAGTAACCTCTGAGCCGTTATAATAAAACTGATCCACGGTTTCGTATTTTTCTAGATTTGTTTATTATATTGCTATGCATTAATGTATACTTACTAACAATTTATCGCCACCTGCTATCTTTAGCTCATCTATGATAGCTTCATTAGCTGTTTGTACATACCTCTCTAGCAATGCATAATTGAATTTAATTAAAAAATGGATCTAACGAAATTAAAACATTTCTATTGAAGAGTGTAACATATAATTACTTCATTTAGATGAGTATGAATTACCGTACATATTGCAGCATCCAAAGATTTAGTGGATTGTATTATTTTTGAATTTTTACATTTCCTCAAAAAGTTTTGGATATCCTATGTTTTTGGGATTAAATTTTGTATTAATATTTCTTTGCTTATTTTATTAGTTTTAATTACTTTTGCACTATTTTATCGGTTCTTTACAACGTACTAAAGTAAAAGATATTATAATTAACAACGTATTTTATCTGTTTACTGATGTATCTGTTTTAGGTTTTTAATCACGCTCCTATCGCTTCTTATCGAAGGATGTCAGGGTCCTGAACTGGAACAACTCATAAACGGCGGTGCATTGAGCTCATGCCTTACATTATTGAAACAGATAGGAGGCGACACTTCCCAGTATTCGTCACTAATATGCAATGGATTGAAATTAAAATGTACGTTAACTTATGAAGAAATTATTTGGGTTAATACATACATATAGACTTTACATTGTCCCTTTAATTTTCAGCGGAATGTTTGGTCATATATGAAGATGAAAGGCTCGGTGCTCGCGCTCGCGGTGCGTCTCTCTCGGGGCCTGAACTAGCATCATTGATGAAAATAGGAACCCGTGTTGTTAGAGGAAAAGATTGGAAGTGGGGTGATCAGGTGATGTTGTTACTTAAATAATAAGGTACTAATTTTAGGAAGGTTTTGAGTTTTTTACTAGAATATAGCTAAATGTAGGTCGTCCAAAAAAAGGTAAAATAATCGAATATAGTTCGGCCAAAATAAAGTTGGCACATCTCTACTACTTAGCTATGTATTGTAATCTTAGGACGGAGTACCGGGAGGCGAAGGTCGCGTGATTGGCGAGCTTGGGGAAGATGGTTGGGTCCGTGTGGCGTGGGATGCAGGCGGCACGAATTCGTATAGAATGGGCAAAGAAGGGAAATACGATTTGAAACTTGCGCGCTCTCCGTCGCCGCCACCGTCTATCGATGAAACTGTCCATGTCAACTGTACGTATTATAATGCATTTTTAGTTTATTGTTTTTAAATACAAGTAAAAACTAATTTAAAAAAAAGATTGTATGTATATTTAGCGACTACGTTAATGTAGAACGAAACAAATGTAACAGCATTATTTTGGGGATGAAGCAGAGGGCAAAAGGTTATTCGCTCGCTTTTTCTGTTACCTGTCTCTTTCACCTTTTTTCCGAATACCATGTCGACTTTACTCTCAACTTTATTCTGAATAAAGATCGTCTACTTCACAGCAGTGGATGCAAACGTGGAGTGGTGGCCGGTTAGCGAAGTGCGCGCTGCGTGTACGGGTGCGATCCGTGCGCTGTGTGCGGGTGCGGGTAGTTCACACGTGACTGGCACGGTGCCTCGAAGAAATGTGGCGGCTTTGCAACGAAGATTGTTGACGCTTGCGCATGCGCACGCGACAACTCCACCGACCGCCTTCGCCGCCAAATATCATACGGCTCTGGCGTTACTCAGAAGTAGGTGATTTTTAATTTACTAAATGACTTTTCAATTTATTTTAGTCCTTTTAGGAATATATATTAAAAATGAACTTTATAGTTCCTTCGTTTATGTCTCAGCCATGTTAATAATCTTCGGTCTGGTTATAGATATATGTGATGCTAAAGTAATATTTGTTTTGTTATAATGTTATTTTGTCAATATGTTATTAGGTAAAATAGAACATTTTATTTTGTCGCAAGAGGATATTAAATTAAATAAATTCCATAAACTAAGAGGAAAAACGTTAATCTACAGAGAATTAGAAGTAAAAAATATGAAAATACAAGGTTGCTTTATTAATCATGTATTTTATCATTTCAGCTAGTGCTCAAAGCCCGGAAATGAAGATATCCCTGTGCACAGATTCGTGGTTTGAACTTTGCTACAGTATTATATCGACTACTGATAAGCCTATAACACAAGATCTCATTTATTTACAAGTAAGGAATTAACTATATTTCTCATTACAGACCCATATCAAAGTTTTGATAAACTAATTTAATTGCATACCGTTTACTGTCACGTAAAACAATTATTATTCACTTGGCCGTATTCATTCAAAACTATGTTCTATCACCAATTTATGTAAAGGAGATCATTATTTTTACTATGAAACAAAAGCCAGCAATTATTTTCCAAATTATCACGGGTTCGATTGTGAAATTTTTACAGTAGCAATATAAGTTTTAATATTACTTATTTCAAAAGTTAACTGGTGCAACGAAGAAATATGTATTTCAATGATGATGTCCTAGCCGATTTCGGCCACGGCGACTGTTTCAACACCGATTAAGAACATCGAGGTCCAGTTTTCGGAAACAGTCAATTGCGCAGGAGATATTTAAGTGCATAACTGGACGCGCTGCCAGTAAAGCACTCTCTCGTCCGAGCTCCCTCAGACCCGATGGAAAGGAGAACCAGTACGATCGGGAGGGAGTAGGATGCAGGTTTGGTCGAGTTTTCCTTCTCTAAACACCTGGTAGAATTGCGGGGTTAATGAGATACCTTCGTCGCCTTTTACGACACCTCAGCAAGAAGAGGGGGGTGCTATTCTATTCTGCTGGCAGCCACCACGGCATAAATTCTACGGTGGTATTTCAATACCACAGATGCAGTTAACTTACCCACATTCAGTGACAAACGTATATACACAAGCCTATTCTATTAAATAATCGAAGAGGTTTAAGATTATAATATTGAGTGAGGTCGATCTGTTTGGTCAGCGATTCAATGGATAATTTACAATTACGTAACAGATCCAATCCCTGTGGCTCCTACGTCGAGTGCTGGTGGAACATAATGGAAGTGTAGAGTGGCGACGTACGGTCGGCGCTCAGCTGGTCGCATTAATCGGCCGTCTGTGGCTCGAGACACACCCGTGGGACCCGGCGTTGCGGCCCAACCATCAACCCCATGCTGCCAACACTGATGAAGAAGAGTTAGGTTAGTGGTCATAATTTTTATTTTTTATTAATACGTCCAGTGACAGTGGCCCAAGTAAAAATTTTGTGTATTCCGAGTACGCTGCTATATTGTCACAAATGAAGCTTCTTATTATTCCTATACATTAAATAAAAAGGTTTATTATCGCATTATATGCTTTCGCGTTCTGTATACATTCTATACACAAAGTAAGCAACATAAATGTTTGTATGGTGGTAGGGCGATTGCCCGAACAGTGTCATGACAACAGTACACAAGTGTAAAGACCGTGATAGTGACTCGCTTTGGCCTGTCGCGCTTCGGGATCCGCTTGTGTATATCCAGTAACTTATATATCTAGAGACCTTCAGTCGTGGTATATGTGGGCCGACATGACGACGGAAACTATCAACGGATTTTCATCCTTTAATAGTCGCTTTCGTTTTTGGTTTATACTGTACTTACCATCAGGTGCACAGTAAACACTATGTCGAAACAGTGTAAAAAAAATCCTTTTTTGTTCCATATTACATACTGGCTCTTTGTAAAGGGCACTGTTTTGTTTTTTCATAATATTAAAAGCGAATGCATTTGTTCGAATTTTATGTGTGTATTTATTATATTATAGGGCTCTTTAATTATATTTTTGTATTAAACAGATAATAGATGGCGTGCACCGGCAACGACCAGCTACACGAGCGCGACGTGCGCGTCACTGGTCCAGTTGGTTCGGCAACTGCATGCGTCTTCGCAATGGCACGCGCCGATCACCACATTGCTGTTGGATAAGCTGCAACTTGCGGCGTCATTGGTATGTCACATACTATATTTCTTTAAAAAAAAAACATTGTCCACAGTAGGTATTTTTCTGTATCGTGTGTGGATTTATAAAGTCAGATGGAAAGTAATCTTTTGAAAATCGACAAGTGATAAGAGCCGAATACTTTATTCACTGGCGCCAGAGATGGGCAAAATGTAATCATACTAATGATTAACTAAATGTAGTTGGAATTTTAATTTCGTTACTCTGTAATTATGATTACATCCCTTCTAAATATTAAGAAATCATAAATTTATACGCAATTGAGGATTTCTTAGTGTTTAAAACATGAATAGGTAAAATGTAATCATATTAATGATGAAAAAGGCTAAATGTAATCGTAATCTTTTTTCAATATTCTGATTACATTTTGCTCGTCTGCAACTGGCGCTTATTAGGAGAGGGCTACGTCCAACAGTATACTACAAAAACTATGAAATGGTCACTTTTATTTTAGTGAATTATTATATATTGGGTTTTTATTAGTTTCGTAATATCAATGTTTTTTTTTTTTCTTATATTTTTGTAATTTTTCCCGTTGGAAAGAAATTTTTTTAATAACTAAATTAAAATTCTGGTCTATTTATTCATTATTGAATATACTTATCTTTGTTTTTTTTGTTTATTTTTTATGATTATAATTTACGTTTCTTTTTGATTGTGTGTATTATCACTCTAACATCTACCTATAATTAATGTTTTTCATAATATTTTTGATCAAACGTGTTGTTACTACGTTAGGTGACTAGTGACTGGCACTGGTGGCCACATACAAGCCAGGATTTGAGTCAAACGCTGAAACCCACTCCGCCCAGCCTCGATACTTGCCTCATAGGTAAGTATCCGAAATCACAGATACTGACAATTTTTAATGACATTGAACTGTGTATTCGAATTTAAAAATTATTAAATAATTTTAGCGGGAGCGCTAGGAGTAGTCGGGGGCGTGGAGTGGCGAACTAGAATCGGTCAAAAGGTGACCTTTGGTTCTCCGCCGCGCAACGCAATTGTCACCTCATTTTCGCCCAGAGCTAAGATTACGATTGTCCATGACGATAATAGTTTGACGAAGGTTAGTTTTTCCAAAATAGTTATTAATTTCACCTATATTCGTATATGTTTAGTACCTAGTTACGTGCAATCCAGAGACCGAAATAGACTAATAAAATATTAGTATCCATCGAAATGTTCATCGATTTACTTTATTGAATTGATTTAAACTTACTCGATTACGATTTACGGATTAAATTAATTGATTCGAAAATGACGCTCATTGTTGGGAATACTACAATAGTTTGACTTCATCCAACTGTAGCTTATATGTAAAGACAATTTTGGACCTAATTAATGAAAAAAACTTTACAATTAAAGATTAATTATTATTTAAAAATATTTTTTAATTTATAGAGTGTTCGTGTAACTGGGTGTTAAACAGCCTCGTGTATTTCTGATAAAGTAGTAACTCTAAATTAGTTATGCATAAGTAAAGTCAATGTTACCTGTTAAAATAAAACTTAAATAAAGTTTTTTAAAAAGTTTAATTGCATTGACGATAGTAACATCTTTTGTCATTTTGTTAATTTTTAATTTTCAAACTTGCTTTATAAGTATCGACTGAGATACAAACGTTTTTCAAAGCATTCTGATGCAGTTGTTCAATACGAATATAATACTATAAAATTATCATATCTCATTATCTATAATACTATTAAATTAGTGTCTAATGCTGTGTATTTACTCTGTTGATCCCTTCCTTGCTGTTTTCTGTGCGTTGACGCAATAAATGGGTGTCAGCTGAAAATTAGCGCTAGGTTGCTCGGCTGGTCACTTAGCATTTGCTGAGCCGACTTCCTTTTGGCGCATCATCACAACATATAGTATTTGCTTTTGTTGTTTTCTGTCTTTTTATTAACCTATTTTGCGGTGTTGTATGTTATGTTGTGTGCCAAATAAATCACTTATTATTATTATAATATTCCAGTGTGAGTTAGGCGGTGTCCTGAACGCGGAGTGCGAACGTTTAGTCCAGCCTTTGGGAGGCGGCGAAAGCGCTTTGCGTGTTTGCGCTGCTTTACTCGGAGCAGGCCCACAGGCATCGCCCATGCACCCACATCATTTACCTGGTAATATATAGAATTACGTACAGATTGTATGCAACACAATATGCCTCATACAATATTAAGAATTTTCAAGCATAGTGAAAACAAATGCGTGCGCTCTAGTTTCATCCATAGCACGAGCGCTACTATTCGGCGATTGTCAATTAAAATAAATTAAAAAATATATTATTTATTAGAAAAATCAATTATAAAGCAGCACATTTGTTAATGTTTTATTTTTAACAACCTAAGACAATGTAAGATGAAAAAGTACGTTGCTAAGGAATGTCATTGTTGTTGGGATAATATGTGTCAGTTATTATAACGGGTATTATTCTTAAATAATATCATTAAAAGTATATTAGAACTCAACAACATTAAAGTCAGCTGACGCCCAAACTAGGAATACATGCATGTTGGATAACTGGACCCAGGAGTGCCCAGGCACTGTTAATTTACACATTTGTAAAAAAAATTTAGAATTAAGAACTTAAGTTTGTATGTTTACGGGGCTGTCATGAATGCGTAGTCACAAACCTTTTTTTTCAGCAATACGATTGTTACATGCTGTTAATTTCCGTTGCATAGCTCCAATCTTAACTACAAACAATATACATATGTATACATATTTAGATTACAGTCACCAAAAGATTTTTTTTTAAAGTGACTCGACACTGTGACTGCACCATACCTGATGGTAAGCATAGTGCAATCCAAAAAACGCCAACGACTATCGAAAGGTAAGACAATCCCATCGGTAGTTGCAGCGATCATGCCGGCCCGCACAAATATCTCTTCACGCTACGCTTAAAGGATCCCGTATGATAGGATGGTGGGAACACGCTCGCTGGAAGACCATTCCACATCCCAACGACACGCAAGAAGTCAAAAGTAAAAACTCACTGAACAATTATCCGATGAATATAAAGTTAATCGTTGCGAATGAATAAATATTAATAAAATACTTAAAATATTAATAAAAATAACATGGTTTATAGTTGAGATAATGAAAACCTCCATTTTTCATCTGTTTTTCCAGTAGCATATTATATGACATTGGGATTTTCAAGCAACGATTAAATCGATATTTCTTAAACTAATGCGCTCCGTCATCATATTCATTATTACTTTTCATCAGGTGTGATTGAGGTCAAGCGCTACCCTGTTTGTAATGAAAAAAGCTTTATTTAATCGATCTTCGTGTAATCAGTCTCTATATAATGGAAATTACCTGATGAAAGTGGAGAGTAAGCGCCCTGACAAAAACGCTCATGCATGTGGAACTTTGTGGTTTTATAAGCATATTGTATTGTATATAATCTACATTCAGTTATTTCTTGGTAGTTAAACATGTTCTAGAACTATCGATATTATTTTCAGCTGAGATCGACGTGTACGGATTGAGAAAGCAACAGATGGAGTTACTTACTTTGTGTGCCGTGCGCGGAATGTTGACAACTAGAACCAGACTTAGAAAAGTGCTAATGCAACCCCCTGATCATACAGGTATTCTCAATAACTATTTTTTCGATACTACGAGTTATCTTCATGTTAAATGAAAATGTATACCTTTGATTAGTATTTATGATTTTCTTATGAAATATTTTCTCTACATATCGTGAAATAGTATCTTCTTTATCTCTATATATATAAAATTCTCGTGGAACAATGTTATTTACCTCACTCCTCCAAAACGACTTTACTGATTTTTACCAAATTTTATATGCATATTCAGTAGGTCTGAGAATCGGCTATTTTTCTATTTTTTCATACCCCTAAGTGATAAGAGTTGTTCACCCTTAAAATTTTATTATTTTATTTTTGAACAAAAATTTTTGTTTTTATTTTTCTATAATGTGACATTAAAAATACACACAACCCTAAATTTTTACCCTATTATCACCAACCCCTGTTTTTAAATAGCCATTTTAGTAATTTAGTCATTTTTCATCCCGCTCGATAACTGATCAATCAATGTCATTTTTGTAAATGTTACTTAGAAATAACTTATATGGCAAAACAACGTTTGCCGGGTCAGCTAGTAATCTATAAAATATATTTCTTTATACTTTAATATTTGACTTATTAGATTCGTAACCGATTACACTTATGGAAAATCGATGCGTGTATTGAGTCGTTGTTGTGTTATAAATTAATATGATTTTTCTTAATTTTGTAATGTGTTTTGTTTTAATAAAATTAAATCTGAAAATTTCTGTATAAATGAACTTTAAAAAACGGGTATATGTAAGTCTTTTATAATATAGATGATGTATGTGATGTTTTAAGAGGTAGCTTCATTTGTTTAGGTGCATCTGAGAAATCGACAACATGCTTAGGCACGGAAGGGACCCTGTTCAGACGAACGCTTGCTCTGGCGACGCGGCCGAGCCCGCTGTCCGCGGCGCATACGCCGAATGATCTCGCCGCCGCCGCTCTGACTATAATTCAGCAATTGGCTTCGCATGTCAACGGTATTGTATTTAGTGTGTTGTTGTAGTGTATTTATTTTGATATATGCGGCTGTTGAGATTTTTTTGTTAGTTCTTCTATATTTTGAAAATCAATTGAGGAAACACACCTGCAAATGCAATAGCACATAAATGTCTTCACGAAATGCAGCTCTATAGCCTTGTTAATAATAAAGTTTTTTTGGTAACCCGGGGAAAACTCTACATAGGACCATCGAAGCCGCTGTAAGGGCAGCAACCCTGATGTGTCAGACTTCTACTAACTAAAAACTCCTGGGGTGTCACTCAAATCTCTCTACCCAGGCTTAGGATCTTTATTTCGTTCAACAACTTTCTGTATTTGTTTCTTTCTTATACTCACACACACCCATTATCATTAAAATATTACATGTATTAATTAACAAACACACATCAGCTAACATACAAAATACATAGAGAGAGAGATAATTGAACTCTGTACACATATGCATTTATTTTATGCAGGCGATGATAAGGACCATGAATCTCCACCTGATATGCCGATCATAGACAAGAGTAACGTCATGCAAATATCCATGGGCCCTTCTACAAGCACGGCTTCGTTATGTAAGTAGCTTTATTTAAAAAAAAATTAATTGACTAGGTTTTAAATATATATATATATATTGTTTCAGCTCGTAAAGATCTCAATACGTGGGCAAATTCGTCACAAGTACAACAAGTAATTGAAATGGGTTTTTCTAGACACGCTGTATATGGAGCAATACAGGCATTGGGTTAGTTTTAAAATTTTACAAATAATAGTAAAACCAAAACTAAAATACGATGAATAGATATCAAGGAAAAATAAAAGGATAGTGAAATATTAAAAATGAAATACTTTAAATTTCTGGCCAAATTAACAGGAAATAAAAAAAAACCTTTTTCAAATCAGCTTTTTTCAGTTATTTTTTTATTCTTTGTTCAGTGTCTTATATTTATTTGTAATATTTTGTGATTTCGCTATACAGTCTTATATACATAGATGGGCTAAATGTAATCAGATTAATGAAAATGATTAACAGTTACATTTTACGTTTTTCCCCATTAATATGAACGCATTTTGCTCATTTATGTTTTAAACACTACAAAATCCCAGATTGTATACACATTTATGATTTCTTAATGTTTTAAATGGATTTAATCATGATTACAGAGCAAGAAAATTAAAATTACGACTACATTTTGTAATCGTTCATCATTAATCAGATTACATTTTGCCCATCTCTGCTTATATTAAAAACTTGTATATCTCAGTAGCATCTTAGTAACGAGTAAAAACTTTCAAGGAGGCACGAGCTTACCTACGGTTGAGTCGCTGGTGGCATACTTATTAGAACTGCCGCACCAAGGCATGGAAACTGTGTTCGAAGTGAAGCCTCACACGTCCAAACATGACAAAAAGCAGACTCCCTGCCGTTGGCGCAGTTGTTTCGCTTCCGAAGAGGAGTACGCTCAGTACTTGTCCGATGTCATCACTCCCGGCATGACTGTACGCTGTTGTAAAGCTTTTGAATGCGTAAGTACTTGTATCTTGCTTGCATGGAATTTTGTTCACATTTTTTTTTTACACTGGCTCGACATAGTGACTACAGAGTACCTGATGGTAAGTACAGTATAGTCCAAAAACGAAAGCGACTATCAAAGGATGAAAATCAATTGATAGTCTACATCGTCATGTCGGCCCACATATACCACGACTGAAGGTCTCTAGGTATATGAGCTACTGGATATGCAGAAGCTAATCCCGAAACGCGACAAGCTGAAACTGGTCACTATGACGGGCTTTACACCCATGCACTGTTGTCGCGATCCAGACGGGCACCGACGCCCTACCACCTCGCTGCATCTTTGGAATGGTTCTACTCAGTACTTACTTGACGCCCTGGATAGGTTGCAGCGGAGGACTGTTCGCGTTGTGGATGGTCCGGACGTGACTAAGCATCTTGAACCGCTTCAGTTGCGCAGAGATGTTGCCTTACTGAGCGTTTTCTACCGTCTGTATCATGGCGAGTGTTCTGAAGAGTTGTTTAACCTTATCCCACCCTCTCCCTTCCTGAATAGAACCACGCGCGCAGGTTTGTGGAGTCGTAGCTATACGGTATCTCACATCCCGGCTAGGACTAAAAAGTTCTCTAACTCCTTCTTTGGCCGTGTCGTTGGGCTGGGGAATGGACTTCCGGCAAGCGTGTTCCTATCATCCTATGATATGGGATCCTTTAAGCGTAGCGTGAAGAGATATTTGTTCAGGCCGGCATGATCGCTGTGACTACCGATGGGTTTTTCTTACCTGACGATAGTCGTTGGCGTTTTTTGGACTGCACCGTGCTTACCATCAGGTATGGTGCAGTCACTGTGTCGAGTTAGAATAAAAAAAACTACGTTTGATGTTTTCAACACATTGACACGAATGACTACCTGCTGTTTAAGTGAAAAACATGTGTATGAAAGGTTTCATCGTTACTATTGTTTGTTACAGATAGCTTTAGGGGATGTTGGACAGGTTCAAAAAGTCGAAAGAGACATCAAGCAGAACGTATATTTGCATGTAAGTTTTTACTAAAAACTTAACTAAGATTTTAGTAAAATGTTAAAAGATACTAGTCATACTTTGAAGATTTTTTTTTGTCTATTAATAAAATTAATACGCGAAGACGAATCTTATAAAAGTTGTATTAAATATTTATCAGAGTGTTGAGACTACATCATTCTATATGTGGCCGTTGTAATAAGAAATACGCATATGTTTTTTTTTTGTGAAAAGAGTCTTCGATACCAATTTCTTGCTAGAATATCGACCTCAACCGAATCTAGTACACATAGGAAAGTGTACATAATTAATAGATTAACTGTTACAGGTTGAATGGCGAGGTCTAGGACGCGTTGCGGGCGTGCGAGCAATGCACGCCGAAGTGGTATCGGGCGCTCCGCCCTTCGTAGTCGGGGACAGGGTGCGCGTCCGAGCCGCTGTTACCCAACCGCGGTACAAATGGGGCTGCATCGATCACACCAGCGTCGGCACTGTCAGTGGTAAGTTTTATTATTGTTTAGTACACGTGCACCTTTTGATGTTTGCGTGAAAAGCGGTCGGAGAAAGAACACAGCGCTGTCGAGTAACTCCCCGCTTCCACATTTTCCCACTTATGTAAATAACGCAGTAACGCTATTGCACTCTTTCAGCACGCCTTTAACGTAGTTGCAACATATGTTAACAATTATCAATTTTTTTATAAAAGGAGTCTATTTTTGCTACGTTATCCAATTAATAATTAAAAAATAAAACTGTGAAGACTGCTTGAATAAGTATAAAAACATCGTTATTATCTTGGATATGATGTGCGAGCGTTAGCAGAGTAAAGTAAGTTCGTTTTAACTTGCATAAAGTGCAGGATTATCGAATCATCAATTTGTAATCCGTCTTTACTAACAAGTTTTAAAAGGATGTGCGGTTACAATAACAAGATACAAAAGGACGCGACAATAAAACAAGGCTATATTTCTAGCAATATCGACAAACGGCCGCGATCTGACTGTAGACTTCCCTCAGCAACCCGGGTGGACTGGACAAGTCAGTGAAATGGAACTCGTCACAGATCAATGTAAGCATTCCTTTCTTGTTACATCTTCACGTAATTGCTAACTTTATGGCTTACTAAAATTCTTTAAACAAGCAGTGTTTTTTTTAAACTTTTTTTTATCTATAATAGCACGTAGTACTAAACTAAAAGTATATGACAAGCGCTTTCGTTATGAGCAAAGACACATTAATGGCTGTAGTATTTTATCTATATAGTTTCTCAGTTTTCGTAATTGTACTTCTTTGCTGTAAATATTACACATAATTCTTATAAAATAGAGTCATTTACGTGTGTAAAGTAACATTTTAGTATATAATACTAATAGGAACAGAAATTGTGGGTTATTGTTGATAAGTATATTTCGATAGCTGAATGGGGTGAAAGCGCTGGTGGTATAGCGGTGGGATGGCGCGGCGCTGTGCGAGCCGTTCGCGTGTCCTCATGCAGACCAGGGGCTGGAGCGAAAAAGCTCTTGGATTCACAGCCTCACACATACTGGCAGAGCTCTAGCGGGACTGGCCAAGTATGCTATCGATAATAATTCCAATTGCTTGATATAGAAGTATTATTCGATTTTTTATTAAATGAGAAATCGTGGCCTATTTCCTTATTAGAGTCTATCTTTGTAATAAAGTACAAGAGAAACATGCGTTTCTGAAATGTGTAAATAGATTGACATTTAGTCAAAAAAATGGAGGGAGTTACCTAACCTCGCCGCATTTATCTATACTTGTTTGTGTAAATACCTGTACACTGCTGATTTTTAAAAGAAATAAAGTATGAAAACCATTTATTTGTGGCTACAAATAAAGTGTTTTGTTAGAAAATTACTTTTGTCCCTTTATCCGTTACTGTGAGAATGAGTCTGATAATAGAATGTGTTCGCCCAACAAATTCTAATTCACTGGTTGCGTGATAACTCATGAGTCAGTCAGTTTTAGAAAGCTTTCGATATTCCAGCACTGGATACGTGTAGAGATGCGTTGCGGGGTGCGCATACGCAGGCTCGGTCTGGGCGTGCCGGGCGGCACGTACGGGCCCGCCGCGCTGTCGGTGCGCGGGGGGATCAGCTTCGAGGAGACCGCGCTGGCGCCCGTCGCCGCTGTGCCCTGTGCTGCTTCGCCGCCTCGGGACCGACCGCCGACTCATCTGGCACAGATACAGTTGCTCGCCGATTGTAAACAGGTATAGTGGTACCATTACGTAAAGATACAAAGATAGATATACCTAATCTCTCGACCAATCGCAACGTTTTTTTTTGTTGGTTGGCAACGCAAGGCCTGTGGGTACGGACCTCGACTTGGGCGGCCAGCCATGGAAAGAACCTGCGATGATCTACTAGTGTTTTGGAAGCGACTACCTTGAGAAAAAATGTCGAAAGAAACTCAAGGCTGCATCGGAGTGGAACTGAGCCTTGGAGCGAGAACGCACCGATTTGCGACAGTTTATAGAACCATTCTTCGTCGGCGACGCCGGCGACTCCGGTGCCGTGGAATGAAACTAATGCGTATTTGTACCTCAATGTTTGAACGAACGGTGGTTTTCAAGGCCACAGTAATTGGATCGTCCGAATCTGCAAGACGTCGCACGGATCACAATAGCAACCTATTTATTTTCTGCCTAAATTTATAGGTTGTTGGACAAGCACTATAATAGAAAATAATACTTTAAATTAAATAAAAATGGCAGTAATTGGCAACGAGATTTGTTAATGTAAAATAACGCAAACAAGGTCCAACTTAATTAGTCAGTTATCAAATGCACTGTGCAGTTCTACTAGCGCATTGTACGATGTGTCCCATAAATTTTCGTATAAACAGCTTTTTCTAAAGCCGACACTGTGATATGCGGTCACGTAACTGATCGTATTACATTACATAAATTCATTCACAAATACTTTTTTTTACAGTATTACCCGTGTATAGAAATCGGTATAAAGCAAAACCGCAACGTAAATGCAGATTGCCGAGTTCATGGTCTATACATTACTGGATTCAGACCGAATCCGTTATATACTGAAGTGCTTCAGGTAATCCCATATTTGTTTACATATTTTTTTAATTCTCACAATATTTAATAATTATTTTATTCCAGAGTATGAATTTTGTCGCGGAGGATTGGATAGAAAAGGATAGTCCGACTGGATCTGTATCTGCAGACAATAATCCACCATCTTTACCTAGCGACTGTCCCAAAGTGAGTTATTTTTACTTGTTTACTGTATTACATTGCTATTAAATATAACGTCTCGAGGTTTGAACCGTTCGTGTAAGTTTAACCTACCGTTGTGTACCTTACACATGATCCTGATGATAATGGGCAAAAGTAGTCATCTAGGTAAGCCTAAGAGTTGAGGAGGTGGCCTGGAAAATTTAGTTGAAACATCCGACTGGTAGAACTGCTAAAGGAGGAAAAGTAAAATTGTAGAAGATCCTCAAATAATCGAGGGGTCGTGGTAAATCATTTTTTATAGGTGCTGGGTATAGCTATTTTACTTAACGAATATAGAAGTATGTATTTATATCCTTAAAACATTACAGGTATTCGTGTGGGGCTTGAATGATAAGGATCAGCTAGGTGGAGTGAAGGGTTCCAAAGTGAAGGTACCCGTGTTTTCGCCTGGCCTCAGTGCTTTAAGGCCGGTTCATATTGCCGGTGGCTCTAAAACTCTCTTTATCGTTTCACATGATGGGAAGGTAAGAAGTTTTAATGTAACCTTTTTAAATCAACATTATAAAAGTAAATATATTTTTAGTGAAAATATTAACAACAGTGTCGATAGACCGTATGATGAATGTAAAATGTTTAGCAAAGCGGATTTTTTCGGTGAAGAAATAACTCCCTTTTGACTCCACGATGTTTAATTTTTTCTGTTTCTAAGTTTCGCAGTGCGATTACCCTTTTCAGGGCTTTAATTTTTCCATAATTCTAGCGTGAACGAAGCCTTATAAAAATGACTTATTGTAAAGATTACAAGTTTCTAACTCCAATAACTTAAACTTTGAGTTGTGATTTTTACGGATTTCCCCATTTATATTAAAAAAAAACTATTACGCAGTTATTCACATGCGGCGAGGGCACTAACGGTCGCCTCGGGCTCGGCCACAGCAACAACGTGTCCAGTCCTCGATCTAACCCGTACTTATCGCACGTACTTGTTCGACGTGTAGCGGTACATTCTGGTGGAAAACATGCCCTCGCACTCACTGCTGATGGGAAGGTAATATTTTTTACACATTGAGAGTGTCCGGGCGTTTTCATATTTTCATATGTAGGTAGATCACGATACCGGGTTCATGACGGATACCTACCCCTGTTTTACACACTTATTTTTCGATATTACGTACAACGGGCGGACGCTAACGAATTATTTCTTTGTTTATACATTTTCTGCCTTTTAAAAGGAACAATAACACTGTGTGACTATTGTGAATACGTGTGTGTGGCGGTGCACCACAAGGACATCCACAACAAGCCAGGTTATTGCTTTGCTTCATATGGTTATATGAGAACACCTGGATTGAGGGTTGAACCAGGCCATCTTAGGTCGTTATTTGATATTAGCGACAACAGAGAGTACAAGATGGACTTAATGTTAAACAGCGTTTTCTGCCAGTCCTCCAATGGTGAAAGGATGCAAGCAGATCAGAAAGAGCAAGAAGAAATATTTCGTTGATGTATTATAAAAAGTAATAAATACCTCACAAGGAAACCCATGAACAGATATGGCAAACTTTGTATTTTTTTTTGTGAAAACGTTCATCTAGTATCTGCTGCTCTAATATTATGGCAATCTCGAAATGGGTTAAGACCTTAATATGAATACAACTGCATCTTGAAGGTTGTGTGGGCCTTCAAACTGACGCTTCCCAGCTCTGTAACTATTGCTTCACTACCAGATATCACTCTAATTAGCTATCAATACTTTCCGATATAATATACATAAGTTTAGATTCGAATCACGATATCTAAGTCTAGTAGAAAAGTACTACAAAAGTCGATATTATCATAGTATTGCTAAAGAATATTAAACAATTGCCATTGTTACTGTTTAGGTATATTCGTGGGGTGAGGGAGAAGACGGCAAACTGGGACACGGTAATAGGCTCACTTTGGAAGCTCCGCGATTAATTGAGACATTATCCGGGGAACGAGTCGTTGGTATCGCGTGCGGGTCCGCACACAGTGCGTGCGTGACCGCGCGCGGGCATCTTTACACTTGGGGCTTGGGGGAATATGGAAGACTCGGGCATGGTGACGACGTAACACAATTAGTTCCTAAAATGGTAAATAGTGGTGTGTTTATTTTTAAATGTAAGCTAAAACTAAACCTTTAACTTCTTTCCTCGTTCTCCTTTTTTCCTTTTAGTTTCATATAAAGTTGCTTTTATTTTACATAATAGTATCTATTATCGATACGGTTGAAGTATTATGGAAATTATATAATATTTTTTCTATGTAAATATAAAGCTGGCAATTTTGAGAGTTTTAAGAATTTTAATTTGATAATTTCTTAGGTAATAGCAATAGAATCTATTTATTGAGATCATCGCGTTACAGTTAGCCATTAAATGTTTGTATTTTTTAAAACTTATCGAAGCTACTTACACCACATTTTGGGTTAGTATATTCTACGTACAGTTAACAATTGATACTAAATAGTCAATGCAATTTGGAATTTAACAAATATTGATCCTTTAAAATTATCTTTACAGGTTGAAGCTTTGAGTGCTGTGAGAGTAGTCCAAGTGGCTTGTGGGTCTCGAGATGCTCAAACATTAGCACTGACGGCCTGTGGCAAAGTGTTTTCTTGGGGCGATGGTGATTTTGGGAAATTAGGTAATTTTGTTTTAGCTTGTATCGTTTTTATGATCTTTTTCGAACTTTGATTGTAATAAAAATGTTGTTAGGTCGTGGAGGATCAGACGGATGCGCTGTGCCGGTTAATATAGAGAGATTGAATACTCTCGGTGTTGTCCAAGTGGAATGTGGAGCTCAATTTAGTCTAGCATTAACAAGAGATGGGGAGGTAATTTATTGTCATTATTATTTAAACAAACATTTTGATATTTTGTTTTTGATTCAACTTCAAGTAGTTTTCTTTTTACACTGGCTCGCCATAGTGAGTAAAAAAGTACTTGATGGGGATAACAATATATTAATAGCTGCGGTCATCATGTCGCCCTTAATACAAGCCGAATGGACTCTAAGGCTGAGAGGTATAGGCGCTATTTCGACTTGACTTACCAAAAAATAAATTCATATCGACAAGTAGATGAATATATAATAGGAGCTTGGGTATAGCCATAGTATTTTTAGAGCCTTTAAGTCCTTGTTGGCAAAATCGGCGACTTACTAAATTCTTTGACATTCATTAATTCATAAATTGTAATGTTTTAGTAAAGTCTAAGCAAACTTAAAGCTGCGTCCATAAATCTTAGCCTAAGTATATAGATGTTTGTGTCTATCAAAGCTAATACCAAACCACGGTAGACCAAACCGAGACACTGATGAGTTTTACACCCGTTCATTGCGGTCGCGTTTCAGACGAGCACTGTATCTTTTATAAAAATATGTAATTTCAGGTGTGGACTTGGGGCAAAGGTGACTACTTTCGATTGGGTCACGGCTGTGATGCCCACGTCCGTCGCCCCACACTAGTGGAGGCATTGCGCGGACGTCGAGTTATACATGTCGCAGTGGGAGCCCTGCATTGTCTTGCAGTCACGAGCGATCATCAGGTAATCATTGTCGAAGCTTCCAAAATACCTTTTTATAACTACGAACGGTTTTTTTTCGACAGGAGAAATGTTGGCGATATGGAAACACCTTCACAACTATAACGGGCGAAGACGGTGAACGCTTAGGGTGTTCAGCCAGCTGAGGAAGTGGCCGATGCTATGCCCTTGGCCCCGGCAGACGAGTAGGAGGAACACCCTAGGGGTTTTGGTCGGTATAAGTCCGACACGCCGGGGGGCAGCCCTCACCGCCCCCTGAGGTCCGTTAGAGACTCCCCCCGGTTTATCAAAAAAAAAATGTTGTTCAGCCAGCGATTTATGGGTTGGGTGACAACGCAAGGGCACCCCAGTGGGTACGAACCTCAACTTGGGCCGCACATCAGAAAAATTAACCTAACGGTGATCAACTAGCGTTTCGGAAGCGACTACCTTGAGAAGAAACGCTGAAAGAAACTCAAGGCTTTGTCGGAGTGGAACTAGCGCCTAGAAGCGCAAACGCACTGGTTAGCGGCAGTTGACTGAACTATTTTTTTTTACGGCGATGCCGGTGTCGTGAAAAGCGCAAACGATCTTACGCTTGATTTGACGCATATAGGTCCCCCAAATATCAGTGGCGTGCATTCGATAGAAGCATAAAAAGCTTTATCTTGTTATACTTCGACTTTTAATAAATATATTGACTTAAAATCTTATAATTACCAGAATAGAGGTCTCAAAATCCGATTCGAAACAAATTTTAAAACAAAATATATATTAAATATCTAAGTATAACGCTTTTTTATGCTTCTATGGAGTGCACGCCACTGTCAACTATTATATATACAGGTTTTCTCAAATGTCTTTTATGCATATACAGCGATCGGTTAGACTTTTATCATAATTATCAATTGCTGACGGTGTTGAAGGTGTGGGCATGGGGCGATAACGACCACGGTCAGCAAGGCAACGGCACGACCTGCGTGAACCGGCGCCCGGCGCTGGTGGCCGGCGTGGAAGGCGTGCAGCGCGCCGCGGCTGGCTCCTCGCACTCGGCCGCCTGGTCGCTGCGCCCCCACGCAGTGCACGCGGAGGCGCAAGCGCCGCAAGTAGCACCGCTCCCCTTCCCCACACTCAAGGATCCTTTAGGAGCGCAAAGTCTTGGTAACATTTTAATATACTATTAATATTCATTTTATTGAACCCTTTACGTGACTCGGGGGCTTAGGTTGACATTAGGTCCGCTGTGGAGGACAGCGACCCCGGTGTGTCAGACTCCTACTGACTAAAAACCACCGGGGTGTCACTCCAATCACTCAACCTGGGCCTGGGAATCCAGAAGAAAGATTCGTCCAGACACCCGGGGAGCGAAAAGCCTGTTTAGACTTCATCTCTGGAAGGGGTGGGTGTAAAGAGCCCACCCCTCCAAAGCTTTCTCACGGGCGGCGCGCCGGATTTGCGCGCTGCCTCTCATCCGGGCAACGGTCTCCCTTAAGTCTAATGACCGGCTAGTGCTATGGAGGGATGTCACGCTCATTATGAGATTTTATTGGACCCCTTCTACTTCAACTCTTCTCTAAATGACACTTTAAGTGCTTACTCTCCAGCAAATCTTGACCTCGTGGTGTAGGGATTTATTTAATAAATATGTAGGAAACTGATACTGCTCGTATCAGTAGGCTTAACCCTCAATACATTAAACATGACTATCGGAGGAGCTAAAGAAGTTCAGGGTGGTGGGTGGTGATGTGTCACTGCCGGCACTCGCTCGCGCGATGGTCGGTATTGACAGGACATGGCAGGCGGTCCTCACCTTCACGGAGAAGACTATGCAGGTGAAGGAAGCGGCGGAGCGGGATCGGGAGGCTATTGCCACCTCCGATAACCCAATCCGCCGCCCAGCTCGGACAGGACGCCGGAGGAGGGCCTTCGCCAGAGGCTTTCCTCCATAACAGGACATACGCCGGGCGGCGCGCTTGAGGGAGTGCGTCGCCCAGATCCAGGCGTGAGCGGTGTGCGATGTGTTCCCACACACCGCTCCAATGACAATTCAAGGAGACGAGGGGGGTGGCACTCTACACCACTCTCCCCGAAATGTGTTAGGTGTACGCAGGGAGCGGCGACTGTTTAACAGCCCCCAGCCTAGTAGGTGAGGCCGAACAAGGTCGGACGTCGCCGGATGCCGAGGAAGATGGCTCGGCTTTGCCCTTAGCATCCGGCAGACGGGAGAAGGAACACCGCGGTGGTTTTAGTCGAGGCAGGTCCGACACACCGGGGGAGTGGCCCTCACCGTTCCCATGACGGTCCGGAGGGATTTACACCGGGTTAACAAAAAAAAAAGGAGCTAAAGAAGTTTCTGAGACGTGGTAGGACGACCGACAGTGCCGGACTCGATCTCCAGCACAGTATAATATGACCAGGTTATGTCAATATATCAACGTGCCTAATCATTGCCAATATTGTTTGATATTATTATAAATGCATCTAATTTCGTCAATATATTATGGCGTTTTTTTTTTCATCAAACAAGCTTCTGTTTTTATGCAGCAAGCCGCATAACGCAAACCCGGTCATAGTGAATAGCTTCACCTTATTTCGATCAGCGCGCCTACATCCAGTATCTTTGTGTCACAAAAAATATCGAGCAAATATTAACCCCTTGCCTTACGATTAAATCTCGAAGAATCATACGCGTGCAGACACTTAAATTTAGTGCAATTCTATGAATGGAATTATCATAAAATAAAACATAAATATCTTCGTTTTTATTCCATATATTAATAAAAAGATATTAAAGAAATTCATATAAATAAAATATACTGCGACGCCCGCTTAATTCGAATTTTCAAGGGGTTAATGAAATGGACATTTGCGTCATATACTGGAATGCTAGTACATTCTATTAATGTTTTAATAACAGGGCTTTATTTAGAAGAGACGTCAGTTGAAGAACCTTTAAGTCCGAGGCCGTCTTTAGCGGCAGTCGCTTTGGCATTGGAGCCGCCAGTCGCAGTGCAACACGCGTTATCCTTGATTTTACTCGCATTACATATAACGCAGGTAAACTTAAAAATCAATGTTTTTTTTCTTCAGAATTAAATTTAAAACTTATGTATATCTCTTTTTATAAAGCTGCCTATCGTATTATGTTTGTAATATCGTAATATATAATCTTTCCTAAGGCCCATAGATACAGAAACAATTAGAGTATAGTAATACACGATGTAAAAATTGAACTTTGCAGTGAAATATGCAGACACGTGATATAAAACAAGTCATATACAATTCCTATATTATAGACGTAGAGACAATATCTATTTATAAATAAAATGTTTGTCCTTATGATATTCGATATAAAATGAATGAATAAAATATAATTTTATTCAAATAGGCCTAATTCCAAGCACTTTTAAATCGTCAAAAACATCAAAACGAATCTACCACTGGTTCGGAAAGTAGTATCCACCAAGAAGAGCCGGCAAGAAACTCTGGTAGTTTCTTTTTTTAACATAATGAGGTACATTAACAGGTATAATATACAAAGGAGTGAAAGGCCCGCGAGAAATATTGCATATATTAAAACCACGCACTTTTATCATTCAAACAGTCATTGATAAATGAAACCACTCTATTATGTGTATGTGTAATATCAATTTGGATACGAATGTCCATAAGCTTATACCGGAATGTTTTTTTTCTATTGAGTATATTTTCATGACGATTGCTATCAGGCTCGCAGCCTCATAGGGGAGGCTCTACGTTCGCACGAGGCGTGCGCAGCGGCGGTCCCTGTATCAGCCGGCATCGACACTGAAGACGAAGATACGGAGGCAGATGCTCGCACTGGAGGAGGCGAAGCGCCGGCTGATAGAGCCACTTTACCGGTAAAATATCTAAATTAAAATAAAATCTATCGACTATAAAATAAACATAATACTACACTAATATCATAAAGAGGAAAAAATTATTTATCCGATAGCATAAACAAAGCTTGTCGATATTTAGAATAGAACTTGGAAGTAATCAGGTTGTATTTTATCTCATCCCCACACGAAACAGCTTGTGTATATCCAGTAACTCATATACCTAGAGATTTTCAGTCGTGATATATATGGGTCAACATGACGGCGGAGACTATTCATGGATTTTAATCCTTTGATGGTCGCTTTCGTTTTTGGACTACACTGTACTTACCATCAGGTGCATTGTAGTCACTATGTTGAGCCAGTATGAAAAAAAAACTTATAGTGTGGGTACTTTATAAAGACATACATAAATAAATACACACAGCCGTGATTAATTTTAACATTTTAATATTCTCCTAACATTTTTGTCAGTACCAGTATGCAAACCTATCATTTTTATTCGTAGTCCGGGCCACTACCAATCATTACTATTTACTTTATCCCATGACACCAGTGTACTTATAATCAAAGGAAACACAGTTCGATAGTTGGAAGCGTGATATAAAGCATTCTACTTTACGGCAAAATGAAGTGCTTGCCAATGTGTATACAAGATTTGTTTAAAATGTGTTAATATTTCTGTGTTATATGTTCGCAGAGCGGGGCCAGTAGCCCTTTGAGCGGTTCGATATCGTCCCGTCACTCGGCAGTGATGTCATCGAGTGCAGTTTCGGTCGCCGCCGCGACAATGACTGTCCAACAAGCGGACGCTCCTAAAGTATGTTGTACAATTTATTGATACTGATTTAAGTGTATTTTATTTTCTAAATTTGTCAGTTTTGGCCTAAAAAAATATGATTTAATTAGGTGCTCATTTCAATATCGAAGACAGTTAAAACTGATGGACTGTTGTTTTTGAAGGATCTTTCCTATTAGAAAATATGACATTAAATTAGATTAGTGTAATTATACTGGATGGATATTATAAAATCTTATTACATGAGGAAGAAAATTAAATGCGTATTTAGCTAAAGCGTATTTACTTACACGAGCAAATTACTATTAGAACAAAAATTTGTTTTAATGAATTGACAAAGTATAACAGAATAACATTTCCAGATGGTATTAGATGATTTTACGTCTCAACTTGGCGAGTCCGATGCGAGGGCGCTCGTGGATCTTTTGAAGTTGGCTGCAGCGGGCCGAATGCCTGATGCTAGTAATGCTGTTAAAATTATAACCGATGTTTTAATGGGTAAGTATCAAGTTTTTGTACATTTTCTATCAATGTATAAAAATTTTACACTTTATCGATGCTTGTATCGAGGTTACTATTTAATGGTACTGGCTAATAATAGTGTGTAAGAAAGACATGTTTTGGTTGTTAAGTATTTGATAACTTACTAGTTTTATACCTTGTGAAAAAGCTAACAAGTAAAATTTTTTTATTTGGTTTGCAATATGTATCATTACAATTTATATTTTGATAAACACGTGGCCAATCTGTATATTAATATTCCCTGTAGCTCTATGTGCGAGTAAGCCCACCGTAGCTGATATGGTGGTGGAAGTTTGCGTGTGTGAGCTGGAGGAAGCGGCCGCGGGAGGGGGGAAGGCGCTGCCACAGCCTGTTACAGTCGATAGTCCACATCCCTATGCAGATGATACAGATATCTCAGGTATATTGTTGATTTACTTCGCAAGTAAACTGTAAGCCTGAATACACATTGCCCGGAGGCAAAACAGATTTTAATATCCGTGCGTATTTCACCGGAAACGACATGTTTTGCTTGCGATGGTGTAAACTTTAAAGTGAAGTGTGATTTATTAAAATAATATAATTTATAAACACTTTAAAATCGTCAAAATAAGGAAAATGAATCGATCATCCGTTTTCAAAGCAGAATCTAACGAACGAAGCCAGCAAGAAGCTGATAACCTCTCGTCCGTGGAATCCCATTACAGGACTCCGAACCTGTACCTTATTTTCTCTAAATCTAATTGGAATTTTGTATAACTCCAATTTGGTTTATCAATACAATATATATCTTTATGTAATTTCTTACACTACACTTGACTTTGAATTGCATTGCAACAGTTCTATGGCAAATGATATGAGATACTTAATAAGATATTTTTTACCGTATCCTGTAATGGGATGCGCCACTGAAGAAAGGATAATATATTTTATTATACTATTTGAAATTTAAGTTTTTCTACAAAATCTATTTAAAAGTGTTCCGCGAGCCGCAGGTTAAAAATGACTATAATAATAAAACATTATAGGTGTGGTAAAAATACCTGGCGCTTCGTCGTTGCGTGTTGTATTCGAGCAAGGCTGTTCAACTGAACGACGTAACGATCCGCTTACGATATCGGACAGCTCCGGTCGCGTTCTCGCTTCACGCTCAGGAAGAGAGCCTGCGGACTGGGCGCAGGAGGTTATCGTAAACGGTAGGCTATACTTTAAAAAATA
This sequence comes from Automeris io, assembly GCA_036320925.1. Classification (NCBI taxonomy): domain Eukaryota; kingdom Metazoa; phylum Arthropoda; class Insecta; order Lepidoptera; family Saturniidae; genus Automeris; species Automeris io. Next base: position 4,465,084 of record JAUDJH010000024.1, read on the forward strand.
GGTAGGGCAAGCGTTTAGGGTAAATTATAAAGAATATCGATTAACAAAAATTTGAAAATAATATTTATTTTTATTCAATAATTTTACTCCATATACAATGTATACAATAGACATATCGAATACATAGAATCTTAAAATCCTGTGTTCTGGAACAAGCCATTTTTTAATAAATTATTCATTGTTTTTTATATTTCTGTTAATGATTTTCTTAGTGTCTAATGAATTAAGGCATGTAATTAAATAAAAAATGTGGGACAATAATATTTACCGTAACACGTTTTAAAGCTGTATTCTTAAACAACAGGTGATGAGTTGCGTTGGCGTTTCACCAGTGATGGATCAGTGAACGGATGGGGATGGAGGTTTATTGCTCACCCAGTGATGCAAACGCAGTCTGTTATGGTGAGTACAGGTATAAAAAATCATACCTCTTTCTGATATAGTTGTAGGATACATTCTTATTTCAATTACACCTATCCCCCGATTTACACGGTAGATAAGTTCCTGAGAAAAACGTGTAAATCGAAAATTAAAAATTTTCAAGTCAAAACCGTGTAAATCGAAAAGCTTGCAGAAAATGCATAATTTTGCTATTTAACAGTTGTGATTTTTTTTCAATGTTTTTAGGTGTACACAGAAATAAAAATAAAATGCATTGACAGGTTAAAATATGTAATATATTACGGAAACACTGTTTTTTTATTTAATTACAATACATTAAACAGAAGAACAAAAAATAAAACCAAAGGTGTTTTATTATCCTTCATCACTATCAGAAATTACTCTCATTCTTTTTTTTTTTGAATCGAAGGTTGGAATTCACTTTCATCACTCGAAGTTATTTGTGCCGATTCGATGTTTGAAGCAGAAATATTTACATTCTGAGATGTGGTAATAAAATCGGTTATTAACAATTGCTTCGAATTTTTTGTAAGATCTTTGTAAACTTCTTCATATTGAGCCAAGCAGCGATTTATGTCACGTTGGAATCGTAAAGCCCTTTCAACGTTTGTGTCATTTTGTATAAAATGATTACCCAGTTTTTTCCATTGCGACATTTCTGGTGTATGATGTTGTGCCCATAATCGTGGTATTGCCAGCTGCAACACTCTTTCTAATTGTGTTTTCATTTGTTCTAATAGTTCTTATTGTAGCTTCGTTCATGCTATATGATTTTGCAACATCTACTACTCTATCTCCCTTTCGTAAGCGATCCAAAATTTCGATTTTAGTTTCTAAAGAAATAACTTTTCTTTTAACTTCTTTCGACATTATAAGACTATTTTTTTTTAATTTATGTTAATTTATAATAATCTTAATTATGCACTCACTTGTAATTTACGAATATGGAAAATTAAATCTTTCTGAAACTGTGAAACTTTCACTCAAATACAATTTTCCGTAGATAAAACTTTAATTTTATGCGAAGAAATACAGACACAGTGTGTATGTGCAGCAAGTCAGCACATAAGCTCGGGATTCCCCGTGAGATGTGTACACAGCGCACGTGTTCAAACACAGTAGCATTTAGTAGAGTGCGATAAAAACAAAAAAAAAACTAATTTGGAAAACCGTGTAAAAGCGAAAACGTGTAAAAGAAGTACCGTGTAAATCGGGGGATAGGTGTATACTTTTTACTTTATTTATATGTCAAAAGAAAAAAATTGTCATGATTCGAATTTGACATGGTACGCTTATTAACATAAAATTATTGTAATGTTTTTATTTCTAATTATTTCTGAGTATTTCCATATAATAAACTATACTACTTGTGCTGACATTATTTCTTAGGCTTTTTGTATTATTACTTATTTTTATTGCTTCTTCTTTTAAACCGTATGTGTGTGTGTCCTATACAATAAATCTGGAAACTGTAAGTTTTTATATTTTTCATTTACTCCGTCCTTCATCTTTTCTACCACATCTACTTAGTTAAAACAGTCTTGAATAATGTTAAAGATGTTACCTGTAATTTATATAAGATAACAATCTCATTATTTCTTTACTATGTAATGATTCTGCATCGCGCTTATCCAGGCTCAATCAGTTTTGTTTAATTAATATTAATTTGTTTAAATAATTTTTGGATGTTATAGGATAGCGGGTCGGATCGTTACGTTTTGTCGTGCCCGTCCGTGGAGTTGGCATGGCGCCTACTTGACGGGCCGCTTCTGGCAGCTATATCGAACGACCATCAGCTGGCACCTCGCTTGGCTCAAGCGCTAGCTGTGTGTGCTCAGTTACCTACGCTGTGTGAGTTTTTCACTATTATTTGTGTGAATGAGAGTGTCTATTTGGCCTTTAAATGACTACATTAAATCTGATGGCGAGTTCGATGTAGTATCAAATTTACAGGGATTATTGAGAGGTTCGAAACCGTTTGCAGTTCATTCTTTATCAACATACTCACAATTTAATACCGCGATAGTGATACGAATTAGACAACTGCTAAATTCACACCGGCTTAAAAAAGTCTGCGATACTGTTTATTTTTAGAAATCGGAGATAAAAATGGTGAACTTAATGCTAAAAAGCACTGCACTGTTATCCCCCAGGGTAGTAATGCATGAATGAATTATAAAATTTCAATGATACCTGATTATACTGCCGATGTGACTAGATTTGTATGATTTTATTATTTATCGTAATATTGTTTATTTGAGATTATAGATATTTTTAATGGTGCGTAGTTTTCGCACGCGCGATTTGTGCATTTGTTGACAATTCAGGGTAGAGCGCGAGAGCGAGGATAAGAGAAGCGAACATTTGTCTAAACGAAATAAAGGTTTGTGCAGGCAGGTTAGGTATTTAGAATATCGACATTTGTATTGATGCATAGCGTGGCGTGCGCGCGTGTGGTGCGTTCGTCGACTACGCGGTGTGGTGTGCGCGAGCGTGGAGGGTGAGGCGACCACGTCCACTCCGCACGCGCTGGCTCATCTGCCGCAGCTGTTGCAGATACAGTACGAACACGAGGAACCGGCTCTCAGAACAGGGACACATCTGTTGCACACTCATTATTTGAAGGTCAGTTGAGTGTGGCCTTACAGTTGTGTTGTCCCTTTGATGTACGTGAAAAGATAAGTGCAAGCGTTTTAGTAAAAATTGATAAATGATTCTAAGGCTGAGATTTATAGACGCCAATTTTGACTATGCTTAGCAAAGCTCTCAAAAATATAAATTCTTTTTGACAAAAAAACAGATTATATAATAGAAATTTGAGTATAGTCATAGTGTTCACAGGGCCAAGTCCATGTTGACAAAATCGGTGACTTACCAAATCCTTTGACATTCATTAAGAAATATAAATTGTAATGTTTTAGTAAAGTCTAAGCAAACTTAACGTTGCGTCTATAAATCTCAGGCTAAAAGATTTTCGCTAAATTATTCCATTCTGATCTGTGAATGTTGATGCAGAAGGTTTTGATATAATGAATTCATCAAAATTATTCGTCATTAAAACCGTGAAAGACACTGATAATTATTTCCATTTGACAGTATTGTACGTGAGAATAGGAGCATTGACTTAGTAATGAACGAATAAAATTTGACTTAGGATAGTAAACCATTTTGTGCGCTACTGTACTTACAAGAATATCACATAGGAACTGGCTTGGCTCGCATGTGGTCTTCGAGTGGACTCTCGTGTCTGCAACGGCCCGGACGCGGCTCGGTGGGCGTGGTTTAAACGCTACTGCGTGTGCGTGCGCACCGCCGATGCGCTCATTCGTCGACTGCCCATGCCGAGTCCCTTCCTCGCCGATGTGAGGAAAAGGCTTTCGGATCTCGGAGTGTATAACAGTGAAGAGTCTAGTAGTGATACGCAAAACCCGTGGGAGGACAACGTGAAATTTACTAAGCAACATGATGAACAACTTTTGCATTGGGTCAACCGGTAAGTTTCATATTTTTTAAAGACTATGGAATAAACTGGCCTGAGTGCCCGAACTGATACACAATCATAATATACAAGTGCAAGGTCTGTCTCATTTTAGTATGACCATGTTTTTTTTTTTTAAAGCGGACTAATTACTGATTGCCGTGAAAGGCATTTTCAGCTCAACCGGACTTAGGGGGCGAGCACAGAAGGTGCTCAGGCAGCGAAATTTTTGGGTTGGGTGGCAATGCAAGGGGGGTGCCCTGTGGGTACGAACCTCGACTTGGACCGCCAGCCAAATAAAGTACTAACCCTACGGGTGATCTACCAGCGTTTCGGAAGTGACTACCTTGAGAAGAAACGCCGAAAGAAACTCAAGGCTGCGTCGGAGTGGAATGACCATGTATATGTCCAGTTGTTACCAAAGAACGATAATCCTTTGAGCCGCCGTCGTCTTACTGGTCCACATATATCACAAGTCACATCAGAAAGCTTTTAGGTATATAAACAACTGGACATATACATGGTTTATATACCTAAAAGCTTTCTGATGTGACTTGTGATACATGTGGACCAGTAAGACGACGGCGGCTCAAAGGATTATCGTTCTTTGGTAGTCTCGACCACGGTCGATATTAGGCGACACTTTACTTCCCGTCTGGTGCGCTGTGGACGAGTCAATATAAAATATAATTTAAGTCTCACCGCTAAGAAGTAATACTTATTATTAAACAGTATAACTTTTCAAATGATTATCTACTAGAATATAGATACAATCGTGTCCAAGGCACGAAAAATTGAAAAACGCAGTACCTCTTCATGTGTTAGTGGCTATATACCTGTAACATCACCTGTATTTTTTTTTCTATTTAGATTCAAATTTCAGTTTGTTTGTATGGATACTGTTTTACTTTTTAGTGCATTTTGTGTTTTCATGTAATTGGAATGGTGGACTGTAATTGTTGAAAGCATGTTTTCTATGATTGTTTGTTAAAGATGTTAGATTAAATAACCGACCTTGGACTTGCAATACAGACGTCCGGAGGATTGGTGCGGCTGGTGGGGCGGCAGCTCGCGCGGTTGCGCCGTGTACGGCTGGGGACACAACCACCGCGGGCAGCTGGGCGGGGTCGAGGGCACCCGCGTGCGCACGCCGACGCCGTGCCTCGCCCTGGCGGCACTCAACCCCGTACAGTTGGTCGGAGGCGAACAGACACTATTTGCTGTTACACCTGAAGGAAAAGTCTACGCTACCGGTTAGATGTAACGATATGTCTTTTAATATTAGTAAAATATGCGCTACAGGTATAACATAAACTATATAGTATTTTAGGAGTGATTATATCGTTTAGAATTGATGTCGCATTCGATATAACTTTAATGAATTTCAGTGTGGACACGTTGTTAGACCGGAACATACCGCTTGCAGAGATTCTATTTTAACAGACTTCGGTCTAACTCCGCAGATGCGTTGGCGACAAATTACACATAGCAATTGTTTTGTACATAATAATTGGGCACCGTGAAATATTTGCTTACTGCTAAAAAGGTCTAACGCTTTAGAAATCGTTGACAAAAGAACGCAATTAATAACGGCAAAGCGTAGTTAAACCCAAACATATTAAAATGAAAGTACAATAGACAAGGTTTTTTCTACTACAGTATCAAGGTGAGGGGCATGATCTATACTTAAACTGTGAAAATGGGAATGGAACGCAAGATAAATAAAAGGGATGTACGAAATAAGAAAAAAAAAAGAAAAAAAAATCAGAAAGTTAGAAGAAGTACTTGCTTATGATTTCAAAATTAAAATAAAATCGTTAATAGTGAATCTTCAGGTGTTTTGCCAAGGAGTCACACATGAATATTGTTACAGGTTACGGCGCCGGTGGTAGGCTAGGCATAGGTGGTATCGATTCAGTATCGCAACCGACTCTACTAGCTTCTATACAACACGTTTCCATTACAAAGGTACGACATATTTTTTATATGAATTATAGTATTTGTAGATTCGAATATTAGATTCTCTTATAATATTTTCATCGTCAGGTGGCTTGTAACTCGGGTGGTAAACACTGCTTAGCGCTGTCCACCGACGGTGATGTGTACAGCTGGGGAGAAGGAGAGGACGGCAAACTCGGGCACGGGAATCGAGTGTAAGTTCATTACTGCCTTTATTTCTGTAAAAAGTTCTATATTTAGATATTCAAACAATATTCCTATAGTTTCAATAATAAATAAATAATTATACAATAGAAATTAATGTAATTAATTGAAGTTGCCCTAACTGAATTAGTTTATAAAAAAGTATCTTGCTAAAATTATGAGCAGATTTTTTTTGCACTAACCTATACAGGCTGTCACGAGTAGTTTAAATATAAAATGGCGGCCAAATTCCGCTGGTACGTTAGCTGCCATTTCAAATGTAGACTAATGATTCCGTCTATAGATTAGTGCAATAAAAATATTGTCGGATTTTTATTTTTTTCTAAATGAACTGGATTATTTAAGCAAAGTTAGTTTGAACTACTGCTTCCTAATCTTCATAATTTTTCGCTTTTAATAATAAAAACATTGTAATAATTTATCTGTAGGAGTTACGATCGTCCAAAATTAATAACTGCTCTATCGGGACTCGAAGTTGTGGCGATAGCATGTGGGGGCGCGCACTCTGCATGCCTTACCGCCCGCGGCCTCATATACACGTGGGGCAAAGGCAGATACGGACGACTTGGTCACGGGGATTCTGAAGATCAGCTGGTACCTAAAATGGTAAGATTTTAAAATTGATAAATACCACGGTAACACAACGGTTGCACAAATTCGTATTTTGCTATTTGACTTCATTAAATTCTTCAGTTAAACTACAACTCAAATTTGACACTTTTAATGTAATAACGTTATTATATATAGTAACTCATTAAATTTATATTGTTTCGATTATATTTACGCGAAACTAAGTTATTCAAATTAAGAAAGTTTTATCGATTATATGCTTTGCTGTCAAACGAATTGTGTGAAACGTTTTGTGATTTTATTATACACACGAATAGAAAGAAAGACCTTACACTATTTTTTTTTACAAAATAGTCGCTACTTTTCAAATTTTACTATCGATAAACTTGTTTTTTAAAAAAGTAGTTTAACGAGGGATAAACATTTGTATTAAAGTTACAACTCTTTATTAGTGCATTTGTTATTCCTGGTGATGATTTGCATTTTTTATTCTAAATTTTACATTACACGGGAAAATCTGATATATTTTTTACCATATTTGATTCTTTAGTGTTTGGAAAAAACGCATCTAAAAGGTTGAACAGTAAGAAATTCTTTGTTTAGGTTGAAGCGTTGTCGACTTATCGGGTCATTGACGTGGCTTGCGGCTCTGGTGACGCTCAAACTCTGTGCATTACTGATGACGACAACGTCTGGTCTTGGGGCGATGGCGACTATGGCAAACTAGGTAGGTTATATTAGAACTTCTGGGTCCAAAAAAAATCCTTCTGTTTTGAGTTTAATTTATGATTCAAGTCTGTTAGATCAAATTATCAGAGAGATTAAATGGTAGATTTTATCGATAAAAATTACTATGGTATTGCCAAAATCACTAAACTTTTTTTTTCCATATATTATAGGAACTCTTACTTATTATTGTGTCATGAATATTTCATATGTAATTCTTAAATTTTCTTTTTTTTTTAAAGATTTGTATACATTATGGAACTGACACAATGTGTGTTGTTTAAATAACGTATATACAATTATAAAAGTATTGTGCCTAAATATAAAATAAATAATTGTATATAAATATCATTTTACTTTTCTTTTTCAGGACGAGGCGGTTCCGAGGGATGCAAACTGCCGATGAGAATCGACTGCTTGAAAGGACTTCGCGTCATAAAAGTCGAATGTGGTTCACAATTTTCTGTAGCTTTGTGTCAATGCGGTAGTGTCTACACTTGGTAAGTTACAATAATAAGTATTTTTTATGTTCTTATAAATTCTGATAATTTAGACAAAACTATAGTTATATAGGTGTATAGGAAACGTCTGTAGATCTAGTGTTAATATAATTTTTATAAATATAATATAAGTTATAACATTCAAAGGCAGTGAAACACGAAAAGACCACCATAAAACACCTTTAATGTCCACAAACTTAGATTAAACAATCAAAACCCACATAATTAATCACTGATACGCAAAATAAACAATGATAAACTAATAACAAGCGAGCGACGTATTACCAAGCGCCCGCAGTCGATCGAGACGTCACATTCTTTTCTCCCTCCTACCGTCCACCGCGGACGGTGCGCAAGCGATCCGTACAAACATTACGGCGTCCGCGAGAGTGGGCCGGCAGAGTGCACGCTACAAAGTTTATATAATTTTAAATTATATGGAATATAATTACGGTTCTGGTCCTCAAATTTCCTTTTTTTTGTCAGGGGTAAAGGTGACTACCACAGGCTCGGGCACGGAAGCTACGAGCATGTGCGACGCCCGATGCGAGTCACTGGGATGCAAGGGAAAATGATTGTTTCCATCGCTACAGGTAAACAAAATACACTAAAAATCAAAATGATTGTTTCCATCGCTACAGGTGAACAAAATACACTAAAAATCTTTATCTACTCGAATATCTGAGGATACAGGGGAATGCAAGAAATTAGAACATTTCCGAGGGCTGTATATTTTGTAGACATCTGAAGGATACACTCACAAACAGTATATATCTCTTAGGCTGAAATTTATAGACGCTATTTTGACTTTGCTTAGCAAAGTTCTCAAAAAATAAATTTATTTAGATAAAAATCTGAATATATAATAGCAACTTGAGTATCACCTAAGTATTTGTAGAGCCAAGTTCATGTTGACAAATTCGATGACTAACCAAATCCTTTGGCATTCATCGAGTAATATAAATTGTAATGTTCAGTAAAATCTAAGTAATACTCAAAGTTGCGTCTATAAATATCAGTCTTAGTGCACTGACGCCGATTTAACTAAAATATTAAGCTCTATGAGAACTCTGTTTGTTGTAAGCGTCGGTCCTCGGCGTTTACTTCCATTCGAATTCGTACTTACGTGGCGGAGAAAGGATTAGTCAGCTAAGGTGAAATCAACAACCTAGGTGCTCTGGACACTCTTATGAACTTATAAATTGAAACAAATTCATCACTTGTGGAGGGGAGGCGCCTTTCTGCACGCATGTTCATAATATATCGTCGGGTGAAAGGCTATTTGGTTTAAGCGACATTTTTTAGTGATATAGTAATATAAATATTTTCAGAATCCGCGTTTTTTACCGATTCCCAATATATATATATATATTACTATATCACTAAACCAAATAGTCTTTCACCCCTCGATATATTCGTCAACTTGTCTATAATATAAAAATAAATCGTTAAATGTGTATAAGCGCGAAACTCGAGAACGGCTAAACCGATTTGCCTGATTTCTTTTATGTTGTGTTAATTGAAGTCTGTGGAAGGTTATTAGGGAGAGAAAAATTAAAAAAAATTGTCTGAAAAGGTCTAAAAACAACACTTTTCTATATTCTCATACAAAAAATTCGTAATAATATTTAAAAGTCAATTTGAACTTAAACACCATACCATAAAGTTTAAATGTCAGTGGACGGGTTCCGGGAAGGCAAAACAATTGAGTGACGTATAAATATTAATGTCAATTTTTGTCAATTTTTATACATATAGCATTAAGGCCAGGTTCCTTCAAACAATTTTCAAAAAACAGCCGACAGGCCAATAGGTTTTGGCAGAATAAAATCTGACGGTGAAGCTATTAACATTTAAAAAAACAATGTGACTTTGTTTTAGAGAAATACGGCAGAACAAGGTCTGCCGGGACAGCTAGTATACTATAAAAATCAAAATCGGTAATATCAATCAGAGTTTAACGTATAGTGAAGACAGCGCTAAATAATGTTGTGGTGGAACATATCCGTCCGTCAGTTCTAGATAAAAGAAAGGTTAGATTGAAACTGTTTTCAGGGAGCTTACACTGCGTCGCGTGTACTGATACCGGCGAGGTCTACACCTGGGGCGACAACGATGAAGGCCAGTTGGGCGACGGGACCACGCTCGCCGCTCAGAGACCGAGATTGCTTACGGCTTTGCAAGTTAATATCACACTAATATATCTTTACTTATCTACTACATTACGCCTAGGCGTCACTTAAATTTTTTCTCACGTAGTATTTTTCCTCGAATTGTGTAATCATATTGTGCTTAACGGTGAGGTGTAAAAAATCCGCGCGAATTATATTGGTACAGAAAAATTGCGCTACAAAAATGCTCTGTTTATTCCTTCATGGCAAACAAATACAATAAGACAAACACTTGAAAGGTTGATCAAAGCAGGAAAATGTCTTCCGAATGTAGGTGGCTATCTTTCATCAATTATCTGTTCGTATTAATATCACTTTCTGACTTTGTATAGTAATTTCATATGTAAGTTCAATTTTTAATAGATTCTAGACTTTTTGATTACCAATAGCCAACCAAAGGCATGATTCCCAAGTTTGATTTTTAAATATTAACTTATCAATATAATTTACTACATAATGTCAAATTGTATGGACTTACTCAAAAGTTTAAGTAAAAAAGCTTATTAGAATTCCGTAATAAAGTCATCATAAACTAATTCTAGAAGTAATTTTATAAACACTCAATCTAGCCTCAGGTATTGGTTTATAAAATTAAAGTTTATCTAAATGGCTAAAATAATATTTAAAAAAATGAATAGCCCATGATATATAATTCTTACTGATGAAAAGATTACTATGAAAGCATATTACGGTAACCAGGGAAAACGCGTTACCAAAGTGGCGTGCGGCAGTGCGCATACGATCGCACTATGTGTCGAAGCACCCAGGGCTCCGCGGCCGCCGCCTCAGCCGCCGCTCGAATGCCATCTGTTGAGAGATCTGTCGCCGCAACTTATATGTAATAGATTGGTAAGCAGTAACCTTAACATACTACATGGATATAAGACTAATTATAACTGGGGGCGTGCTTGTTACAATTTTTTTCTCATTCGCATGCGTAGCTTTATTATAGTTCTCTCTCGTTTTGATTCGTATCACTATTAAATAACCAGTGATTTCACATTTTTTCGATGCCTAATATTACAGAAAAACTCATAATTTCTCGATAGTTTACCTTTATTCTTATCTTATTTCAATGCTATTCTCATCCCATCCCATGTGAGTGTCAGCAAAAAATAAATGATGTACAACTACTAGTATTTCTTTCGTATTTGAAATGCGTTGATAATACGGGAGGCATGAGATGATTTATAACAGAGGACCTACCTTCTGTTAGGTGTGTCTCTTTCGCACGAGTAGTTTTGTCATAAGGCCATTTGGGTCCGCGTAAATTTATCACCTAAAAAACCAGTGGTTTTAGGATGATTATCCTATGGTTACGACAGAGTTGTTTACTTACCGTGGTTAACTTATTTAAATTTATTTTTGGTAACCCGGGGAAAATCCTGCATAGGAGCATATCAGGGTCGCTGTGAGGGCAGCGATCCCGTTGTGTGCGACTCCCACTAATTAAAACCCCCGGGGTGTCTAATCACTCCACCTGGGCCTGGGAATCCAGATTCTTCTAGACGCCAGGGGAGCAAACAACCTGTTTCGGCATCATTTCTGAGGGGTGGGTGCAAAGAACCCAACCCTTCAATCATTCACACGGGCGGCGCGCCGGATACTTCACCATCGACTCAACCGGATTTTTTTAAACATCTCTTTACTACTTTTAGAACAAATATTATAAATTATAATAAATAAAAAAAATATATACCGTTTTTTCTAATATTTTTTTCCAGGTTCTACTACATCAATTTTCGGAATTGATCTGTCCCAATCTTCCGCTGCTCATATTGGACGGACCTCTGGATCAACTGAGAACGCTGCTATTCTACAGTGTTAAGGAAGGAGCATTCAGAAAGGTACATTGGAACATGCCACTACTACTTTTGTGGAGAAATATAGACTATAGTAATATGAAGATTGTTTTACACTTAAACCAAAATAACACTATTTAATTACAAGCAGTTTTAAATATTTTAATATTTAAAATAAGCTAAGGCAATTCCACCACGTGCTCGCCGGTGTAAGTTATCATCAAGAGGAAACCCGTGTGTCACTTAATAACGTTTTACTCACTTTTTTTTTATGTTACAGTTTTTAGGATATTTGCATGTATAGTGTTCTGAGAACAGCGATCAGCTGCGTTGTTAGCCCCAATAGGCATGATATATAAACACAATTTGAATACTAACTTTTGTAACACCGAATTCCAGTGTTTTATTTATTAACAATATCTTTTATACTAACTCGAAAAACTGACTACAGCGCATCTGATGGTAAACAGTGTAGTTAGTCGAAGAGTAATAGCGACCGCCTCAGGATGAGAATTCACTGACAGTCGCTATTGCCATGCCGACTGACTACCTGACTGACAGCAGTGGCGTGCACCCCATATAAAGCATAAAAAGCATTACCTTGTTATACTCAGACATTTAATTAATATATTGACTTAAAATCTGGAATTTACCAAAATAGCAGCCTGAGAGTCCAAATTGGGCCAAGTTTAGTAAGTGTTAAATGTCCAAGTGTAACGAGATAATGCTATTTATTCTTTATACGGGATGCACGCCACTGCACGACAGGTCTCTAGGTATAAGAACAACTGGATTTACACAAGCTTATCCCAAAATGCGGCGCTATGACAGTCTTTGCATTTGAATGCTTTGAAAGAAAGAAAAACATTTATATGTTATGTGATTTATCATATAACACAGAAGATATCTCCCAGATATCACATACCTTAGTCAATTAAAGAGAGTTCAAATTTGATTTATGATTATGTGAAGGCGATAATGGCGACGATGGTGCGCGAGCGGCAGCACGGCCCTGTGGTGGAGCTGTCGCGCGTGGCGGCCCGGCGCGCCCGCCGCGGCGGCTCCGGGCTGGCGGGCCCGGCCGGCATGCGCTCCGTCTTCGGACAGATGGTGGCGCGCCTGCCCGCGCTCACTCAGGACGCGCTCGCCTTGCAGCATCGCGTCTGGAAAGTCAAATTCATTGGTAATTAAAATATCGATAATATTTTTTGTAAATGTTGAATCATTTTTATGAAAAGATCAACTATCACAGTTTCTTCTCAGTTGATTCTGCATTCCAAAGCGATGGAAGATTTATTTTCCTTTTTGACAAATTAAGTGTTTAGAAATGTAGACCTTTTTAATAGAATTTTATTTCATATCATTCATTACTATTTTCTTCTTTGTCGTGTATGCATTTTACAAACTTTTTTTTACATTGGCTCGATAAAGTGCGGTGTAGTCCAAAAACGAAAGCAACTATTAAAGGACGAAAATCCGTTGATAGTCTCCGTCATCATGTCAGCCCACATATACCACGGCTGAAAGTCTCTAGGCATATGAGTTACTGGATATACACAAGCTGATCCCGAAACGCGACAGGCCAAAGCAGGTCACTATGACGGTCTTTGCACTTGTGTACTGTAATCACGATCCATTTCGGGCAATTGCCCTAAAACCTAAAAAAAAATCTCAAGTTTTACAAACTTTAAATAGATACGACACGAACACCCAAATCTGGATAAACTACATTCGAGAGACTGCAAGAAACAGTTTTATTGGCCTGGAAAAATAAATACACGTAATCTGATCTTAGATACAATTACTTTCAAAAATGCTAGAGATTATTAAAAGACAAGCATGTATAAACAATGGATATAGATTAGTTTAGATTTTGCTCCTACCCCTTCCAGAGAGGTAGCCGCAACAAGGCCTTTTGTTCCCTGGGTGTCTGGACGATTTTGATTTCGCAGGCTCGGGTGGAGCAATAAGAGGGACACCCCGGGGGATTTAGTCAGTAAGAGTCTGACACACCGGGGTCGCTGCCCTCACAGCGTCCCTGATGTTTCTATGCATGATTTTCCCCCGGGATACAAAAAAAAATGTATATCGATGAAGCTAGTCGTGTTTAATAACAGGGGAAAGCGTCGACGACTGCGGCGGAGGCTACAGCGAGAGCATTGCCGAGATGTGCGAGGAGCTGCAGAACGGCTCGCTGCCGCTGCTGATGGCGACGCCGAACGGCCGCGGCGACGCGGGCGCCTCGCGGGACGCGTTCCTTCTCAACCCCACCGCCAATACTCCCTTGCATCTCAACTGCTTCAGGTTTCTCGGTAAATGAATTGTTTTATCTCCTTAAAGTTTTTTATTAACACGTTGAACGCCGTGGGGGTCACCGGTGACCCCCAGTGAACTTTCCGTTTGGGCCGGGGTTGGTGCACCGGTGACCCCCAGCTAAAAAATGTGATAAAACGCAGATTTATAACACTAGAAATGATAAGAAAAACATAATTCGAAATATAATTTATTGTAGAATAAAGAGATTAAAACGGCCACAACGGGAAGTACTGAGAAAAAGGGCCGGCGTTCAACGTGTTAAGTAGGTAAGATGGCTAAGGAGTGGAATATGCTTCCAACGGCCTTATTTCCGCGATCTTATGACCTAAGAGTCTTTAGAAGAAGAGTGAATAGAAATTTGTTAGGCAGACGGTTCATCATCGAACTCATCTTTACCTTCCACCAGGTGTGATTGTGGTGAAGCGTCAGCCTATAAGTAATAAAAAAATATATATTGAGTGAAGTTGAAATGTGATCGAAAGCGCCAAAACATGTGGCCTTGTAGCGAAGACTGTTGTGATCTTACTTCAACGCTTAAGGGCCTGAGTTCGAATCCGGATACCGGAAAACTTTTCTATAATGAACAGAACAGTTTCTCACGAATCCTGGATTTATTATATTGTTGTATTCATAGTAAAACGCAAGGTTAGTTTGCGGTTAGTTCAATATGTTGAATTATCCCCAAATGTTCTAGTGTACATATATGATAGTGACTAATAACGAAACACACACACACATTTACACATATACTTAAGGAGTAATTCTTTTTTTGTATTTTATAAATACTGTATTTTTGTTAAGTCTCAGCTACATTTTTGCATATGTGGACAAAATGTAATTAGATTAATGAAAAATGATTACGATTACATTTTGCGTTTTTCATTATTAATATTACTCCGTTTTTCTCGTCTTTGTTTTAAACACGGCTGAATCCTCAATTGCATACATATTTATGACTTATTAATGTTTTGAAGGGATTTAATCATGATTACAGAGCATTGAAATTAAAATTGCGACTACATTTTGTAATCATTAATCAGATTACATTTTACACGTAAGCAAAATAATTAAATATTGATCACATTTATAATTTGATTTTATTTCTTTCAAGCTCCGGCATCCTGTTCTGAAGAAATATCTTTTTTCATTACCGTTCATGTTAAGGTCACTTATTATTTTTTCACAGGGGTATTGATGGGCATTGCCATACGTACGGGGTCGCCGCTCTCGTTGTCTCTGGCCGAAGGTGTGTGGCGGCAGTTGGCCGGCCAGCCTCTTCGTCCACAAGATCTCGCCGAAGTCGACAAGGACTTTTTGCCCGCTTTGTTGTGTATTCGCGATATGACACCACATAATAAGGCAAGTTGAGAATTAAAAACTCTTGTACTTTTAGCATTATTATTCTATGAAAAAAAAAACGGTATACGTACTTACGGCAGCAAACAATAAGTGAATATTCTCGCTTATTTATTTTACATACTGGTTTGGAAAGTGAGTACACCACGCGAGATGAAAAATACAGAGTAGCCCAAGAACGACAAATACAAGCAAGGGGTAAATCCATTGACAGCCGCCATCGCCATGTCGGCCCACATATATCAAGACAGAAGATATGTAGATCTATGAAACAGATACAGATAATAACTTAAAGATTGTTTTTAACTCCTCTTCTTGAAGAGTTTGGAAGAAAGGCTACATATATATCTAATTTGTACGAGTTTTATGTTCTCAACCCATTAACTGCCAAACATATTTAAAGGGTCTTGCCCTGGGTGTCAAGGTTTTATTTTGAAGAATACATGAAGGTTTACAAAATATAATTATATTAAGTTACTGTTATAATATTGTAATAGCATTTACATTAATTATTATTGAAAAAAAATAATTAACTGAAATGGATATTTGTAATTAATCTAAAATTGCAGCACGCACTACGAGATATCTCGTAGCTGGCGGTCAATGGGTTAAAGTTTGAACATATTCCGGTAAAGTCAATAAAACATCATATCAAACAGATCTCTTATGAATTTTTTTGGTAATACTTTGAGCATTTTCTTTTATCGAAAAATAAAGCTATAAATTATTTCGAATTGAAATATGTTTTTACTAATAGGAATTACAAAACCTGGAGTTGCCTTTCTCGATACCTTCGGCTGCTGGACACGAAGTGTTGCTGTCGACTCGACATAAAAGGGTAACGCCCGACAATAAGGATGAATATGTTCAGCTAGCACTGCATTACAGGTGACTCTATACTGTCTCTTGCAATAATTTTTTCTTTTTTTTTATTACAGGTATATGAAATCCTTTTTTATAAAATATTTAGACATCTTTAGGGGATACTTTTGAAAACAAAATAAACTGTTTTGTTATTTTTGTCATATCGAGGGGTGAAAGGCTATTTGGTTTAAGCGAAATTTTTTGGTGATTGGAGAGGCGTGTAAATAGCCCTCCATATGAGCGGGGAACGTATCTTGGTTGGCGGTTAAGAGAAATTAAAATTAGGTCAAAAACGAGTTTAAGGAAACTTATCACTCCATAAATCGCAGCTGATATACCAGAATGTCTGAATCACTAACCTGTAGGTCTGCAGCTCGTCCAGTATATGCTACAGCACGGTAAGGTTCCAGGAGTCCGGTAGAGGTCACGGGCACAGTAAGTTTCCTCTTGCACAATTACACCTTATTTCTCTTCTCAATAGCAACGTCGTGTGGCGGTTTTATTATATTAATACGGCGGGTTATTTATATTTTAAAATAACAGCGTAGATAGCACGACGTCGCGGCGGTTGCATACAATTGTTATAGTGTAGTGAATGACGTTTTTGTGACGACAAACAGAGCGGTTGTAGTAAGGCGACATCTATCGGTTTCACTACAGATTAAGGATGCAGATTATCCTTATATCATTCGCAAGTAACTTATGGAGTGATAGAAGGATTTTGGTATGAAGCGGAAGTATCTTAACCGCCTCACCAGTGATATATATATATTCGAAATCAGCGTTTTTTTACCGATTCCAATTCGGCGTATTTTGCCTTTCACCCTCGACATGTATATTGATAATTTAACAGTCGATTGATAGTTTTTTTCATTTTATCCAGTTACAATTCATCTTAGGAAAATGTTACTTATATCATGTATTTTGGTCTAATATTTTTTCATTTTACGAAAGTAATCAATCTGAAATTGTGACAACAGCATTCGAGAAATCATTAACGACGCCTTGATAATCTAGTAGTTTGTTTATTAGAATATAACTATTTTTTTGTATGTTTATCGTTTAGACTTCATGAATTCGACGAGCAAGTGCGCGCAGTTCGTGATGGCATTTCTCGAGTCATTCCCGCTCCTCTCTTGGCTCTGTTCAGTGCCTCGGAACTTGAAACCCTTGTATGTGGCTCGCCAGACATACCAGTGCAGACTTTGAGAGCATCGGCTTCCTACAAAGGTGAATATATACCGTAAACTTTCCGGTGTAAAGGATGAATAATGTAAATAAAGTGTAAAGACTAATAGTTGTGGTGGCCTAGGTGGATAAAGGACCGATTTTCATGCGTAGTTACGCGAATGGTCGTAGGTTCGAATCCCGGTACGTACCTCTGAATTTTTCCAGATTACGTACACACATAGGCTCCACATGCTCACCGGTAAAGGAAAAACATCGTGAGGAAACTCACATGCCATATATTAAAAATTTCATTTGTCAAATAAAAATGTTTTCTTAGGTGTAGAGCCGAATGCGCCCCTAGTGCAGTGGTTCTGGGAGGTGATGGAGGAGTTATCGGGGAGTGAGCGCGCCTTGTTCCTACGGTTCGTGTGGGGACGTACGCGTCTGCCGCGTCCCCCGCAAGAGCCGAGGCAGAGGGACTTTGTGCTACAGGTTTCTATTACCACGCATTTCTTATCTATACTAATATTATAAAGCTGAAGAGTTTGTTTGTTTGTTTGAACGCGCTAATCTCAGGAACTACTGGTTCGAATTGAAAAATTATTTTTGAGTTGAATAGACCATTTATCGAGGAAGGCTTTAGGTTATATAACATCACGATGCAATTATTAGGAGCGAAGATATAATGGAAAATGTGAAAAAAACGGGGAAAATTATTCATCATTGAGGGCTTCCATGTACGCTGCAAAAAACGGTTCAAGATACCAAAAATATATGTAAGAAAGAATTATTCCTCTTGAAATGATCTTAAAAAATTTCCTCGACAGTATATGTCTATCTTTTAAGATTAAGTCACTAGAACCGTTTTTATGGTAAACAAATTTGATCGAAATTAATGCATTATTTGTTAAGAGTTGTATCAACGAAATAATATTAATCTTTATCCAAATAAATGTGTTGTTGATTAAGAGTATTTAATTGTGAACAAAATTGTCTTTGACATCACTTAATTTCGATGAACATCTTAGAAGATATTACAAAACCTTATACCATATACCAAAACAACGTTTGCCGGATCAGCTAGTTAATTATAAGTTGCTATTTAATAAAGAAACATTGAGCTAGACCAAGGGTCAGCAACCTGCGGCTCACGAGTCACATGCGGCTCTTTGGATGTGAAGCTGCGGCTCTTTAGTTCCATACGCAAATATTATATTATATTCTAAAAAAAAAGAAAAATTTAAAACTCGTTTTAAAACGATGAATAAATAGATTAGTTTTTTGTGTTATTAAAATTATTTATTTATGCAAGTACTAAAGTAAACAGTAGTATTGCTGACAAGAAATGTTTTTGTGGCTCTTTAAAAATATTGAAATTTTGTAAATTGCAATTTTTTACTCTTCCGACTCAAAAGGTTGCCGACCCCTGATCTAGACTATAATCTACTACTAGACACTCGGTGCGTTTACAAATACGAACCGCAGATGAACAAAAAACTTACTAGTACAAAATTAAAAAACAAAAACCTACTTAATATCGATTGTGATATAAATATCTAGTAACTTAAATACAACAATTTTTTACAGTTAAAAAATATTTTGATTTCGTGTAAAAGTATATACTTAATATGTTGGATGTTTTTTTATAATAAATAAATAAACATCCAGATCCGAAATTACTATTTGTAGAACATGCAAAATATAAATGTATGTCCCGTGTGCGTGATGCGCAGCGCTGCGTGTAATGACATACAACTGTTGTTGGACAGGTGCTCGATAAGTATCAGCCTCCAGACCACTTCTTACCAGAGAGTTACACATGTTTCTTCCTACTCAAGATGCCAAGATATTCTTGTAAATCCGTTCTGCGAGAAAAATTGAGGTGAGTTACTGTTAATATGATCAGAAGATATTTTGACCATTTTCGATTTTTTTTTTTTTTGTAACCCGGGGTAATCCCTACGGACCTCAGGGGGCGGTGACGGCCGCCCCCGGTGTGTCGGACTTGCACCAACCGGGATCGCGAGCACGACTAAACCTCATCCTCGATACCCGACAAGGCTTGCGGCCTCTAGTAGCTTGGGGAGGGGTGGTGTAAATAGCCACCCCTCTCTCTCGCCTCTGCGCTCTTGAGCGGCACGCCGGAACACAAATATGTCCAGTTCATCCTATATCAAATATTATTTGTCATTTTAATATTTGAGTCTAGATGTATGTTAATTTTTTTAATTCGTATTGCTTAAATTATTTATATAAATATTGGGTTGTTTTTATACAGTTCTAACCGACTACAACAAAACATTAGTTTTGCTTAAGGTATAACTGATATGTCCATGTAAGTGTGCAGTGGCGTGCATCCCATACAAAGCATAAAAAGCATTATATCGTTATACTTGGACAATTAACACATACTTATACTTTAAATTTAGTTCAATTTGATCTCTCAGACTGGTATTTTAGTAAACACCAGATTTTAAGTAAATATATTTATTAAATGTCCAAGTATAACAATACAATGCTTTTTATGCTATATATAATAATAATATTTACTGACGATTACACCCATTGAACTAGTCCCAAATTAAGTTTGTGCTTGTACTATGAGTACTAGACAAAGATATACATACTTAATATACAACCATGACTCGTGACAAACCCAGCTGGTCATCACAAAAAAGTTTGCCACTACCGGGACTCGAACCCAGGACCTTAGGAGGTAGGGTCACTACAAACTGCGCTATCAGGCCGTCAATATATAGCATGCACATCACTGTATGTGTGCTCAGCTTTAAAGCTATGGATTATTTTTCAATATGTTTTCTATGTAATATCAAACTTTGTCTTTATGCCAGTGGATATTTCTAAACAGTGCAACTAATTGATGACGTCTGTTTTAGATATGCAATACATTTCTGCAAAAGTATCGACACCGATGAATACGCTCGAGTGGCTCTGAGCGCCGCAGAGAGAGT
This sequence comes from Automeris io, assembly GCA_036320925.1. Classification (NCBI taxonomy): domain Eukaryota; kingdom Metazoa; phylum Arthropoda; class Insecta; order Lepidoptera; family Saturniidae; genus Automeris; species Automeris io. The sequence goes on from JAUDJH010000024.1 coordinate 4,485,574, forward strand.
TTCTTCCGAAGAGTCTGACTCGGATAATGAAGCCGCACCAACCCCGGTGGCTACACAACCTCCCGCTCTGTATACACTCACTAGAGCGCCCACATGGCTCTAAATGTACACCGTCTATCTCACGAAGGCGGGTAAAAGGGTTGTAGAGGTTATTGTCCAAGTGGATCACGACCACAGTATTTGATTCACTTGATACCAACGTCAAGGCTGGTTTGACGTTGTCAATTGTCATTGCACTTGTCCTTTGATGGTAGCCACCGTTCTCGGACTGCATTGTGTATTTAGAGCAAAGTTAAACTGGTCACTTCGCCATACCATTGTCACAAAAAAATTTAATAGTCGCTGCACGATTATGGGCCATTGTGTTGAAAAAAGTCCTGGCGATAAGTTAAATTTGGATCATACTAATTTATAATCATAAATACTCACACTACATACTTTTAATACATTATTTATCACTCGGCAAAGTAATGGACAAAACTTAGTCAAATAATAGTGCACATAAGCTCTTTTTGGTACGATAGAAAGCAGGTTTATTCCCGGAATTGCGTGGCGTACAGGTTAATAATGATAATTATGAATTGAAATTCTGTGTTAGTGAGTAATTTTGTATAAAAAGTCACCCGCCTTCGTGAGCTAGATAATTAGACATACGAATATTATGCTATCTAGACATTTCGCGTAAGAGGCGGTAGGTTCCACTGATTGCAATAAAAAAAATCAAATGACTATAAGTAAAAAAAAATGTTTTGCCGTCGATTATATAATATCTAATTTCACATAAACCTATACAGGGTTATAGGTAACTAACGCACGGCCTCTTAAGGGTGGCTTTGATTTATCAAGACTGACAACTTTTGTTGTACGACTTTTGCCAAAACCTAATACATCGTTAGATTTTTTTTTTTTTAGTGTTAGTGTGAATATCTAGTCATCGTTAGCTCTATATTCCAACTTTCATTCGATCTGGCGTAGGTATCCAATCAGCTGGTGCTATGCAGTCGTGCGCAAAGTTACGTTGCTACGCAGCGTTAAGGATCGTGTAGCAGAAAGTTTATTAACCCTATACCTTGTTTATTTTACAAAGTCGCTTATAACAATTATTTGAACGTAAATTTCCATATTTAGTTAAATAGTGAAAATAAATGTTTATTGATTGACGTACTAATACACTATTAAAACAAACTAGAATCAAAATAAAACATTAAATAATTGTTTCATAAACAAAACCAACCTATTATTTGTCTGCCATAGGGAACATCGTAAAATGAACAAGGTAAAGGCCTCTACGTAAGTTAATGTTTCAAAGGTTGTACAATCTGTACATATTTATACACTGAATCCACAATCCCTTCATACTTATCCAGGCTTAGGACTGGCTACACTAAAAAATAAAAAAGGAAATAGAAAAACACGAACATTGATACGTAATCAAGCAATTCATCGCATCAAAAGAGGCGCGCGGTCTGTTTGAAGATAGATAATTGCAAACTATTTTTTAATGTAGGCGTATTTAAAAAGTGGAATCACTCTATTTACAATAATTAAACTATTTACAAAAATACTCACAAATCTATTTACTCGGTGTCATCACATTCGGAAATAGTCTCGCGGACTCACGGCAAGCTTCAGACAGATTGTCACCGCAACGAGCATAAACACGCACCATTTCGGTATATTCAATATTAGTGTATGGATTTGACATTGTGATTTATGAAACGAACGCGTCACTGGGACAACTAACACATGCTGGGCGCACACGCAAGCAAATTTGCGACTGACATGACCCGTGTTACACAGTAGTCAAGCACATGTCGCCACGCCCGCTCACCGCGCCGCAGACCCCTTTCTTCGTTAGTAGCGACACAAGACGCCGCGCACTACATAAGTCTGTTTTCGGTCGCCTTTGTCAGCGTGGCGCGATCGTCGCCTTACGAAGAGTTAAAAAGTTCAGAACTGCAAATCTGATTTTTATTTTTTTTGTATGGGAAAAAAAGTAATTGAATTAGAAAAAGTCGTACAACAAAAGTTGTCTGTCTTGATAAATCAAAGCCACCCTTAAGAGGCTGTGCGTTAGTTACCTATAACCCTGTATATACATCTTAAATAGAATAACACTAATTGTGATTTGCGACAGGAGTATAAATGAAATCACGTAGTAAATTAGATCCTAGATTTTGTTTACCAACTATTCATATCAACAAGTCGATATTTCGTATGGATAAGAATATTTTTGATAAACAGCTAGACACTATAATGCCCTTCTAGGAGAAAGTGGCAATACTCAAAAAATCTTAATTTTGATATTGTAGCCTTATTTTAAAACGAAATAATATTTTTATTGGATATTGTGGATTTTAAGAAAAAATATAGTTTCGAAAATTTTCAATCATCACGATATCTGTGGTCTTCGTGCTTGTAATTGTTTGTAAGGTCGCGCTGCTTATAACAAAATTACGCCATAAAGTGTTGTTTTGCAATTTTTTGGCCTTTTATACTCTAGGTCAGCAATTTTCAACCTTGGAGCAATATATAGCTGCGATAATGTAATCAAATTATTTATTATATTTTATAAATAAAACAATTGTTTCTATATCGATGTAAATTTATGTGTAGTTTACTCGAAGGGACAAGGAAACATAAATCGTGAGCTGTAAATTCTACTGACGAAATAGACGAAATATACCTCATAAACATCACAGACAATAGAAATTGTTTTATTATATGAAAAAAAAATTAAGGTACTAGTCCAGACAGCTTAGAATCATTTCAATGCTCTGATGTCATAGTATTAAGTCTTTTTTTTTTAAGAATATAATATCAGGAAAACGTACGTGTGTTAAATTAAAACATTCCATCCATCGCGTTTTATCGTTTTGAAAGAGCCCTATTTTAGGGTTTACGTTTAATTTCATATTGTCTTAACAATTATTTACAATAGTGACATTGAATCAACAATACCACATTCCGCATAGATTCTGTTCTAAGCGTTATAGTATACAGGTGTCTCATAATCATGTTCCAAGGCTAAAGTTGTAATAAAAATTAACATCTTTAAAGCTCAAAATTTTTTAGGAAGTCGAAGATATGATGCAGCTTTGAATTTTACTAAAAGATCTATATTTTTATATTTTCTCAACCAGGTAGAAACTGAAAACTGTTTTTAGAATAAATAGCAAAACTATATTCCTATATTCTATATTTCTTTAGTCTTAGACCACGACTTGCGGGGTACCTTGTATATTACGACATATTCCAATCAGATTTTTATGTCTAAAGTATGAAGAGTGAAGACTGTAAAAAATCGAATTATCATGATTAAAAGAGCATAAAAAACTATAATTAAATGAATCTATAACATCTTTAATTTATAATTATTTGTTTATTTATTTATGGTGTGAAGTTTTTATTGTATAATTTAGAGATAATAGGTGCATTTTGTATTACTGGGAGCTAGTCATTATTATCGCTATCAGTGTGCACAATAAATATGTGTATGCAATTATTCTGTACAACAAGTAATTATAATAATATTCCTAGAGTGTGCGCTTTATGATATTTCATTAAAGCTTCATTATGTGTATTTAATATCTTACTGCAGAAATTAATATCCTGTCCATCTTTAATTAGATAAATAGCTATATCTTTCTCTCTCAGACATATGCGTGCGAAAAGGGATGGTCTATGGTTGCTATAGTAATAAACGTGACAGGAGATGTTATTAATGCCGGCTGAGCGCCTTCTGCGTTCGCCCACCTAGCCTGGTTTAGTTGTGAAGATCTTCCCCGGTCGTGCAATAATTAAAAAAAAAATATATATTAATCTCCGTCGCAAATTAATATTCTCCTATTTACTAAGTACATTGTAACTTTGAATAATCTATAACTATGAATTAGGTTACATACATTATGTTTAATTCTGACATGTATAGAGACCGAAGGGGTACTACTTTTTTGTTTTTAGTAGGGCAGGATACATTTAAACTTATGATAACTTTACGTAATAGAATATTTTGAATAAAGGAAATATTACATTCAGACATCAGTTCAAAATTCACATATCTCATATTACAAGTTATTATAACATAGAACTAATTATTAATCGCCAATGACTCTGTATGCACTTTTTACTTGGAAATCGATTCTCGGATTGGTTCGACAAAATATAATGTTTATTTCGTAATTGCTTTTTTAGTGATAGTTGCAATCCGTGTAGCTTTAAAGTGTTTATCTAAGTACATATTAATAAATATACATACAAAGAAGCTACATACGTAAAAGCTGTACTATCAGATGTTTTTCCCAAGCATAAATGATGGTCATTTTACGATCGCGTAAATTCTAAACGAGAAAAGGATTTATTCGAGATATTAATTAAAGGGAATCAATGTATAAGTGTGATTAGGAACAAAAATGAGATGTGGCTCACTGCACGTAACCATTGTACCTGGATAATGTATCATTGAGCCTAATATTAACCTTTTGATGCAGTGGGTAATAGCTACTAACCACCTTACACTATGGGGCATTACCTAGAAGTACAGAGAAATCCAGCAATATTTAATGTCTATACTATAGATTGATAAACCGCGAAACCTTGTATGTATGCGCAACTATAGATAGCCTGATGGCGATATTTTCATCTAGTTACGTGTATATGTCGATTATAAAGATTTGTATTTGGTGATCAATATAATTATGAGCTACCATTGCTCTTGTAGTTGCTAATCCATTCTTAAAGTTGTAAGCTTTTTGAAAACTAGTCTAACTCAAATATATAGAGCCACTATTGCTAATTTAGTCGGAAATTTTCAATATTATTGCTAGTTGCGACATATATGACATATGCTTTGCTAGATACTAGTTGTATTGCCATCGATCTATAGGCGCTTTTATAAATACAATTTTTTTTTTACGAGTGCATCAGGATACACAATTAACAATTTTCATTCTTCTAGGTACATTTTAATAATTATTTTTCTTTAAGTATTGTATCAATGCATAATTGGTTCGGAAAAAACAAAGGTAACTGTTTTTTTAACAATTTGACATTGTGTTTCAGTGGAAATGAAACAATTACCTATTTGATACTCAATTTTGTTATTTTTCTCAATACCAAAGAATTATTTATAGTAATAAAATAAAATTCATTGATAGACGAATTTTTATGATCTATTTATAATTTTATGTTTGAATCTCTATCAATCAAGTTATTTTCTATGTGCATAAATTAGAATAAAATATTTATCATAATTTTGTTTCATTACTCATTACCACAATAATATTACCCTGAAGTCATAGATGAGCAAAATGTAATCAGATTAATAAAAAACGATTACAATTTTGCTCAACTGTTTTAAACACTATGGAATCCTCAATTGCATACACATTCATGACTTCTCAATGTTTTGAAGAGACTTAATCATGATTACAGAGCAATAAAATTAAAATAATGACTACATTTTGTAATCATTAATCAGATTACAGTTTGCCCATCTTTGCCTGAAATATCAATTATCTTTAATTATATTTGATTTTATGCTTATTTACTATTATAAATAATTAAAAACAACAGCATAATAAATTATTTGTAAGCTTTTTTTACCAGTTCCTTGTATATACGGTGTGTTACTTATGTAAATTATACATAATTAAATAGGCTCTAAATTATACATAATTAAACAACAGCCATTTCAATTCATTTGATTTTATTGTTGTCTAAATAATAACTTATACATGGAGAAATAGAAGTAATCATGACACTATTTTAACCACAAAAACAAACAAAATATAATTTCTTTAGTTCTTGGTCTTCTTGGGTCTGAGAGTGAAGTACAGGATCAGTGCTCCACAAACTGCATATGTTGCTTTGGCCGTCTGTAACAAGTTATATAAATAAATTCTTATGTCTGCCTGACATCATTATTCACTTGAATACCTGTGGTATAATAGTATTCAAGAGATGGAACATTCCAGAGATCTGGAAAATTTCTACACATATGAGTGGATTATTTATAAAACTATTCCTACAATTGTCCTAAAGTTTAACTTCATCTTATCACATTTAAAATGAGAATAGAAAATGTACTAAAAAAATTAAATACATTAAGGATCAGTATCCTATCACAGTATACTATAAACGCAAACAGTAGTCATTTTTTATACTTCGTTATTATTAATTTATTTATGTATAGGGAATGCTTCCTTCCTATCATTATGAAAATCACATAATTATATAATTTTAAATCAACTAGATTTAAGTATGCGATATTTACATTCCAGTCAACTTAACCTAAATATTTCAATCTTACTGATATAAGAAAAAATTACTTACATTAGCTCTACCTCTGTTGGTCTGACTGTTAAAATATTTAGACAGTCCCTTAAATTGGGATTCATCAACAGAGGAGTCTCCGGCCATTCTGAAACATGCAATTCAAGAAATATATTTTCATTCTACTTTACCTTATTATAAAAACAAACAATTAATGTGGCGGTGATTGGATTCCCATACCTAAAAATTTAAAATATTTTTAAAAAGTAAATTTTATAAATTTATCAAGCACTAACCTGATAAAGTATTATATTTTCCCTTATGTAATTGCGCAAAATACAGATTACGTTGTGTTCCAGCTTCCAATAATTGGAATAGCTGCCTATTTCCCTGACAATGACAACAGGATACATTATGGACTACAGTGCAAGTAAGATAAAGACAGTGTTATAAAATGTGTAAAATATATATGTGATTATATGAAACAAGCTGATAAAATGTTGCCAGTGGAGACGCATAGAATCGAATCTTAATAATTAACCTTGTATGCATTATCATTAAATTTTTATTTATTTGTATTACTAGCACTGCACAGAGTCGAATTGGCTTGGAGTATGACAATCGTCTCCGGCCAATCGACGAATTGAAACGAATGAGGCGTTAGGAAACGTGTTAATTCGCATAGATTTGTCTAAATGGGATTCGACTACCTGTGATCTGTGGATTTAATTCGGTCTAGCTTAGTTCGAATCAGATTGAGTGAACGTTAACCATAATAGTTTAATTTCCTATTGCATATCACTGTTCCTCCATGGAAACAATAATTAAACATAAGCATGTATTCCTTTATTTTTTTTATCCTGACTTGACACAGTGACCACAGCACACCTAATAGTAAGCATGATGCAGTCCAAAAAACGCCAACGACTATCGACATATAAGAAAAACCCAATGATAGTCGTGGTGATCATGCCAGCCTGCACAAATATCTCTTCACACTATTTTATAATAATTTATCTAAAATTAGGCAGTGCCATTAAAAAATAAGGAAAACAAATAAGTAACAATTAGCAGTATTGGAATACCGAGTATGCACGCGGTCTAATGCTTTATCATTTCTTCAAATTTTTAATGAAGTAATCAGAAAAAAATTGCTGCCATTTCTCTTATTTAAAAACCATTCTCATTTTCTTAACATCCCCTAATTCCTTTATTATGTTGTTTTATTTGAATACTTAATGCCCTTCTCAGTCATCAACACGACATATAAAAACTCCTTGTGTTGCATTGGCCATAGATGGTTAAAATCACTTACCATCAAGCGGGCCGTCAACCTGTTTGCTAACAAAAGTTGTAATAGAAACTGTACTTTCGTTGATTCAGTAATATCAACATTCATTCATAATAGAAATAGCTGTGTAGAAGTCCGAACCACGGCAGAATGTCTTCAATTATCGTCAAAAACTTTAGTTTAATTCCAATCATACATTCGCATTTATTTGTATAAAACATTAATTTTTAGCTTACCATGATATATCTCTTTATTTATTTTTTGCTTTTAGATTTGAATAATTTGTAATATACGTAATATATTGCTATAAGTCCCATTGTAACTTTTGAGGTCTGCAAATAGAATTTAAAAGAACGAATTATTTAAAAAAATCTTATACTTCATTTTTTTTCTCTTTATTTTGTTTACGAGGTTTGGTTATTTTGACCATGTCACCTCGATGAGTGCTAAAACATTGTATATTGAACTTTTCGTTTTTAAGAGCTGCTTGTACTATTTTGTAAACCATTCTTACCTGCTTCGAAAAGGGATAAGCAAGAATGCTATTACATGCTCCCACATCCCATAGCGAATCGTTAAATTCTTTGTACAATGCCATACGCTCCACCTCGTTTCGGCCACATTCCAACATAATATGATGAACATCTTCTACTACCTTGCACACATCAATACTAATAATTCTGTATAATTTCTTGATCTTGGGGATTTTTATTTAGAAATGCCTATATTTCACGGAAAAATACATACCTACGCATAATTCCAGCGAAGGCAAATTAAACATGGAAGCGTCTTCTCAAAGCATTAAATGTGAACAAAAATCACTAGCTACCTCATATTTCGTCATAATTTTCTTAATAATGTGTAACAATTCAATATTGACCCTGTTTTTTGGCTGCTTTGGTTTAGTTTATGCGATTTCAAATGAAATTGAAATTAAGGCGTAAAGTAGATTACTCAGACTCAATAAAAGTTTAGTTATTGTCTGGCCCTGATAACGCTCCTATATTTATGGATAATGCGTAACTCTACTAAGCGGCACAGGTATTCTTTCGTCGATCATGAGTGCTTACTTAGATCGCTATTAATAGAGGAGTAGCTACAGCTTTTATTTTTATATTTTTCGCCAATAGTAATATTACTAAATTCTGAGACTTACGTTCGCACGTCCCCTATTGGTTTGGCTATTAAAATATCGACTTAAGCCTTTTAAATTAGGATCATCTTCAACTCCGTGGCCTGCCATAATACAATATATTTTGTGTTATCAATTCCTCATAAAAATTCTAATAGGTAATGCTTATTTTCTAATGAATGACAAGTTTACTTTTATTATTTTGCTATAATACTGTACGGTAAACGAAAAAGGATTGTTGTATATCACTACTTATCTATTCAAGATCTGTTATCCATTTCCACTTATAATTAGTATTTAATCTTTGGTATAAGAGTAATTAACATAACTAAAGAAAACTTGACATTGAATGAATATAAATAATTAAATAGTATTATTTTGCTAATAGATTAGAATAGTAAAATAATTGGAGCTATTCTACTTTATTTAGTCTGCACTCATGTGAACTTCATGGTATAAAGGCTTGTTTGTCATTGTTAATAATAATATCAGAATTCGCTAACGAAACCTTATTGAGTGATATTCGGCAAATGGTGGAAGGTTTATGTAAGAAATTAATCTTAGTTTAGAAAAGAAAAAAATATTTTTTTGTAATTGTAATCATGTTCATCTTCAGCCCCACAATGAAAACAGCTAAAAGACTTATCGTGACTGATCCTAACAGTCGGAGCAAAAAATGTAATTTGGGAAAATAAAAATAAAGAATATTGCGAAGCATTTATTTAATACTTCAGTCATTTATTTTAAATCATCGTTTTCCTTGTCAGGATCACAACTTTTAAAGATTGTAAACACATTTCAATGAAGATGTCTATACATTTTTCGACATCCACAACATCTTTAAACACTTTGGTGTCACTGCACATAATTAGTTAATAAAAAATATATTAAATTGTAACTAAAATAAGAGAATTGCATTAGTAAATAAAGTTTAAAGCCATTATCTAGTCATATTATATATAATTTTTCAATTTTTAAATCTTTTAGCATTTTCTTTACCATTTTTATGTAATTAATTTATTTGAAATCATAATATTAATGTTCATTATATATTGTATTCTCTTTTATTACAAAAATATAAATAAATTTCTCAATAACTTTCAAACAACAACTGATTTCATTTTAAATTCTTGATAACAGATTTCAATAAAATATTATAATTATTTTTAAAACTTTAAAAGGCTATAATAAAATTAGTCCTAGTTTCCAAATTGATATTCATTTCAATCAAAATTTATTGATATTTTATTAGAGACTGAATAGATATAGCCACCATATAAAATAATTAAGAGTTACAGTATGCTTTTAAGCCTAAAATTACTTAAAATAATATTCCAATGGATTTGAATCTAAAAACCTAATCACAATAATTAATGATGGACTAGTATTCAATACAATGAGATATCAACACTAAACCATCCAACATTTATAAAAAAATATACAATGATCTGTATAAAACTATAAGGCATAATTATTATGCAAAAGTTTGAGCACTTTAGCAAAGGTGCCAAATATATCGAAATTTCGTAATTTCAACTATTATAAAATTCTTACAACACACATACACAAAGTGTTGATATTGTTCTCATTTCACAGAGATAGATCACAGCTTAGTTAGGACCACTTAACAATATAGCACCAATGAAGGTTTCACATCATTACATGGCCTTGAATGCAAGATTCCAGAGAGCAAGGACATTTTTCTAGTTTATAGCAAAATATCTTCTTCCCAGTCTTCCTTTTCTCTTTCTGACACTGAGACTGAAGGCCGTGATATTTGTTTAAGTTCATTGTGTATCCTTGCGGGAATTGGATTATCACTGAGATCTACATATTCAAGGGCTCGAGATCTGGCCAGTCTGTCGACATCCACTTCTGTAAATTAAAAACATTACATGTTGTTAAATAAAAAATAAAAGTTTTATGGCTAGACCTCATTATGCAATAATGGAACTCTATGATACATACTGTGTGGTGTACACAGTATGACAAAAATTGTGTACATGAAAATGTGTGAAATATTAAATACAGTATCAGCTGTGCATCAAAATTGACCAATTATGTCACACTTTGTAGTTTTGTTGCTGCTTAGAATGTGATTCAATATTAATAGATTTTTTAAATCTGTATGTAAACATTTTTACCTTTATAATTAACTGCTGATTCAATTTTTAAATCAAGTTCTTATTCTTTATATTTGATTACAGTGCTTTGGTTGGCAGCATTTCTGTTATTACAGTTGTAATTGACAATAGAGGCCCCTTACAATCAGTTGAGCAAACTGATTATTTGTCACTGTTTCATACCAAAAATTAATTAAAAAGTAAAAAGCAGCTACTCCTTTTGATAAATTCATATAATATTAATTTAGGTTCCATGGTTAAATATTTGCTAGTTACTCAATAAAAAGCATATAGGGATGTCTTTACCTGCTCAAATATTATTAACATAAAAACATTAAGTACCGATAATTTGATTGTGGTGTGCCAATACTGTGTGCAGACTGGGACACTGGAACGTTATATGTGGCAATGCAACAAATGTGTTGTGTGAGATGTCCAACCTCTGCAAACATGCCAGTGTGCACAACTCATCAGGTAACTTGGCCATTTGGTTATTTGAAAGGTTTAGATCTGCAAATAAAATTGATTAAATTAGACATACATATATATTCTTTATCTCTTTTTATTAATATTTCTATGATTTGTAATCATAGATGGGCAAAATCTAATCAGATAAATGAAAAATTATTATGATTATATTTTGTGTTTTTCATCATAAATATGATTGCATTTTGTTCATCTATATTTTTAGCACTATGTAATCTTCAATTTCATACATATTTGTGACTTCTTAATGTTTTGAAGGGATTTAACCATGATTACAGAGGAATAAAATTCAAATTACAACTACATTTTGTAATTGTTAATCATAAATCAGATTATATTTTGCCCATCTCTGTTTGTAAGTTGTTGTTGTAACTATGAATTTGGAACATCCTGTAAGCACATATATTACGATATTAGACTAAGTTCTTAACTTTGACTTTGTGTTTAGTATTGTGTTTGTATTGTGTATCTTAATAAATAAATAAATATAGCAGGTACTAAGAAATTGGTTAGTATCTCTTGATAAAAAATCATATGTCTAACAGACATTAATTGAAATGGGGGTTCTTCTGTTTTGATTTAATTTATTTACTAATACAATCGGAGCAAACACTTAATAGAATAAACACAGAACCATGGAATAGGATGTGCTCGCCAAGAATGGTGGACTGGCTATTCTGCTTGTGTACACCTAGTTTTATTGAACAAATAACTTTATACAGTCAATACAAACAAACAAAAAAATATTTATAAAGTTTTATACACTAACTTTTACTAAGTTGCATATAGTGTATTTACTCAATTTTCTTCACTCCGATGCAACCTTGAGTTTCTTTCGGCGTTTCTTCTCAAGGCAGTCACTTCCGAAATGCTGGTAGGTCACTGTTAGGTTCGTTTTTCAACTGGCCGGTCGCCCAAGTCGAGGTCCGTACCCACAGGGGTGCCCTTGCGTAGCCAACCATAACAACCGCCCAACCCATAAATTTTGCTGGCTGAGCACCCTCTGCGTTCGCCCACCAAGCCCAGTTTTGTTGTGAAGGTCATTGCCAGGCCACCAAAGTTGGACATGCCGAAAAAAAAACTAAATTTTTTAAAGTTTTTATAGAAAACTTTACAAAAAAAAAAAACAAAAAATATTGAAATTTTAAATAAATATAACTTACCTGTAATTAAACTAAACTTGACTGCAAACTTTGGTGGAATTTTAGTGATAACATTCCCACTGAGATCACAACTTTTCAGTTCTGTGTGTCGCATGAGGTGATAAACTGCGTCTGGCACTTGCATTAACTGGCATTCAGACAAATCTGTAACAAACAAAAATATAAAAAATAATGCAGATTCACTATGTATATTTTGCAAGGCAAAATGGTTTCGTAATTGTGGAAATACTTCCCCAAAACATAAAACCTTATACTTTATATATATAAAACCTTATATCTTAAATCTTACAGCTTATAGTTATATTGGTTACAGTTATGTCATTTTATTTTCTTCTACTTTAATAATATAAGATTATACCTAAAACTTGAGTTTCTTGGGCATCTTCGCATCTCAAGATAACACGGGTCACAGCTAATGCCATTGTTTAAACTTCATAAAGTTTCTTACTTATACACTTAACCGTACCGGTTGAGAAAAATAAGTGTGCTCCTGGTTATTTTTAAACTCGTAATATAATACAGCGCGATTTTCATGTACTCATTTCCTGTAGTTTTATTTATAATTTTAACGAGGAGTTGCAAGAGTGGAAAACAGGTTATTGTACATTCTAGGAGAAGGAAACTAGAAAGTGGGAATGGAAAAGCTTTTTATCATAATATGTATCACCAGAACCATTATTAGTAATTAATAATCAAAATTTCACTTTAAACATTTAATAAGAACTAAGAACAATGTAATGTCAATGTCAGTGCTACCGATGTTAATATTCCTAATTTCCAAGTATTTTAATAAAAATGTTTTTAGAGAGAAACAAAATCCAATGCCATATAAGGGCCAAACTTTCTTATAGTAATTAAAAGACTACTATACAAAAACATTACATGAAAACACGATTATTAGAAACGTTTAATTAAAACTTTATTCAGTCATTGTAATATGTCGTTTTTTTTGTTAACATATATTTTAAGGAATGAAATTTAAAGCTTTGTCATAATTTTTTAATACTATTTTTTTATATCCATAAATATTATAAAATCATTTATCTAAGATTTTAATATTATAAAAGTTCATATAACATTTTTTGACGTTTCTCACAAAGTACGAATCCATTCTAAAATTTAATAGAGGTATTAATGTATCTCTGCTCACCCCAAAATAAATATAGCGTTACGATATATTATTATTCTAAAATTACCCGTAAAATGGTGAATTCTATTTCGCTTGGCAGTACTAGGTACGTCACCATTGGAAATGTTGACAGTAATAAGAATACAATAATTGTTATAACAGCCGAAGGTATTACACTATAAAGCCATATTTCGCATTAAAAGATGAAAAATTATTATGATAACACTAATTATGATTTCTGTTAAGAAAAATTAAAATCTAGAACCTCATCAGTTGTAAAAAAATGTTATTTCAAATGATTAATTCCTAATAATTTTTTTTTAATTAAAACTATTGTTTTTTTATTGGTATTAATTTTGTTTTAAAAACAGACAGAAATAATGTGAAAGTGTTGTTTATTACAAAGTACTAACATCATGCATGCTCCTTAGACATGCATTTACTTTTATAATATAATACGTCATCTTAGTATAACAGGTCCTCAAGATCAACATAATGGATCATTGAATATCCTACAAGGAAGTGTATTTAACGAATAGTGATCTCTTCACTTGTATGCCTATTAAGGAATAAATTTATACGCAGAGGTCAACCAGTGCAGTGTCAGCCATAATATAGTAAATTTCATCTACGTCTTGATAACTATCTATCTATGCTTGAGCATGGATTAAGATGTTTATGACCTTCTAAGCTTAGATTTACTAATAGCTTTTCTAATCAATATGGCTTTAAACTAGATTTAATTTGCTGTTGCGAGCCGCCCAAAGTGCTTAATCTAAGAAGAGCATTTATGTAGATTTTTGTAATAAAGATTATAGCAATAAAATATTCCAAATGTGTATCACGGTTTATTGTAAATTAGGAACGAGTAATTCCTCCACCTATTTCGAGAAATATTAATGAAGAAAAATATTTAAATAAATTTATTTTATTTTATGGTTCGGGTATATTTTTATTATTGTTGTATGTATTGTTATTGCTGTATGTATTATTGTTGTATGATGTATGTATTGTTTTAGGCAATACATTTGATATCGTGTACAGACATCGAATAATTTATATTACTGTTAATTAGCGTTATTGTTGCTTTTTAATCTTACAGAATAAAAGCAATGCACGCGTGTTAGTGAAGACCGGAATAGATTCCATTATACCTTCCGCGTCTTAACTTGCTTGAAGTTATTTTTGTCTTCCGCAAGTGGATAGTTAAGGATTGTACTGTCGCAGTGTGAATTATTACGTTATTTATAACTATTATTAATTGTCCTATGTTTCAATGAACTGAAAAAACAATTTATGATTTTAAAGTTTAATAGTTTTTTATTTATTTTTGCTTTCGTAATAACAATTAAATTTAGAATTCATATTTCTCATACAGATTGGTGTTATTTAGTGCTACACTATAAAAATATTAAATAAATTATATTATAAAATATTATATAATATAAAGTAATAAATATATTAAAATAAAAACATCGTCACACTATATCCCTTACGCGGTAAGCAGAGATAAATTAGTGGCTGTATCGACTATGCGTTGATATGTCGTGCCCAGCGTAATCGGTAGCGCAGCTGATTGCCGTTCTCTGGACACTTCCTCATGTCTTTCTTATTATACGCCATGCGGGCTTCCTCGCGATGTTTTCGTTTACCGGTGGGCATGCATTCGCGTTGCCGCGCGATCAGATATCAGTTAATATCCATTTCGATAATAATATGGCCCTAAATATTTAAAATAACTACAATAACCTTTACTAAATAAATGTTATATGAAATTAAACGTAGTAACAGATTGATGACTTGATTGAGTAGGGGTTGAAGATCAAATTCTACGCTACGGGGTAATTAGTTCAAATCCTTTCGTGAAGGAAATGGTTATACGGCCTACAGATAGTTGCTTCATGCCTGGGTATTTGCGAACGAAATTAAATTAGTACTTGTAAAGGTAACCACGACACAGGAGTAAATTATACTGAAGAACAATATACGTTTTCTGTAATAATTCCATCCAGCTGGCCACATTTTCAAATCGAATTAATGTTTCATATGTATAAAAAAAATTGACTTTACTAACGTTGACTGAATATTTGACAATATAGTTTCCTTTTTGAATGTTCACCATACATCGCTGGTTAATTATTGATATTAATATTGTAAGAGATTTGTCTGTCTATTCGTTGTTTCTTATTCTTGTTGATTTGTACTTGTGTCATCGACTAAAGCTTTAGTTTGATGCAGAGATGGGCAAAATGTAATCTGATTAATGATCAACGATTACAAAATGTAGTCGTAATTTTAATTTTCTTGCTCTCTAATCATGATTAAATTCATTTAAAACATTAAGAAATCATAAATGTGTATGTAATCAGGGATTCTGTAGTGTTTGTAACATAATGAGTTAAATGCAGTCATATTAATGGTAAAAACCTAAAATGTAATCGTTAATCATTTTGCCCATCTATGGTTTGATGCGAAGCTTTTCAGGATGGAAACGTTAGTGCCCGCACTAACAACAACAAATAAAAAAAACCCGCCTAGGGGCGGCTTGCACCTACAAATTAAATCTAGTTTAAATATATATAAAACACTATTTAGCGTTCAATTGTACTTATTGACTTGAATAGAAGTATTATACAGTTTTAGCAACTGTTAAATTTAAATCATCATAGATCGATTTAAACCGCTCCAATTAAATAGCGTTTTGCTTAAGCTCAAACTAGTTTTAATTCGTTCGTGCATGCCACCCTTAGCTTTTAGCTTTGTTTAGCAAACGCTTCTTCACCTTACTATGTCTGTTTAAATTGTACGTCTGTAGCGAGCGCAATAATATTTACTCTGTCAGATTAGACTTGCTGTGTGTAAAGCGATTGTATACGATGCATGAGGAATAAGTTTAATACGTGAAATTAATCCGCGTAACAAAGGCCGAACTGTTCCAGGTCAGCCTGGCCTCGCCTCGTTTCACAATTTTATTTTAACACGATATCTTCGTTTACGAAAATCCAATGCAACAGCCGGCATTCATTTAAGTTACTCAGCTTAGTTACGTAAAGGCATATTCAGTGTAATTAAAAATTCCTATGCAGCATTAAGAAACTTTGTGACTTGTAATAAAATACATTTTGCATTGTTGCAGACATACATGATGGATTGTTGACTTTTTCTTGCGCTTCCTCGTTGATGTCCTAGAAGATGAAGTCGCTGTAATATAATGCAATGGTGCAGTATAACAGAAAAACATGGCAGAAGAAAGTTGTTATGTAGCGAAGTAATTATGAGAAGTAGATAGGGTAAATGAAGTAATGACTGACGGGAGACATAATTGTGGTATTACCGACATCAACATAATTTCTCCAAGCATTGATGGCAGTGTAATGGTCGACGAGCTTCGTGAAAGCCACCATTTAGAAGAAAATATGTAATTGCATCACATTTAATAGAAAGTAGTTAAAAATATGACTAAAAAGCAAAAGCCAGAATGCATTTACTCCTAAAATGTTTTAGGATCTGTTATCAAAATATTATTGGATTCTAAAGCAGCAATAATCGCTTAAAAATACTTCAATAAGCTTCAAGAGAATTAGTAAACCTGTGGGTTATGGAGTTTGTAAACCTTGTAAACGTAAAAAAAGTACCGCGTAAGTGTGTGGTGTAGTAGTTGTAGTTGAAAAGTAATGCGTGACTTCCGAGTAATGCTAAACGAGATACAATGTGCTGGTAGGATCAGTGCGCGGCTAAATCGCGACCTTATATAGGTGAAAAACCTGCCATAGTGACTTGCTTGAACCTTTTTCGTCTATGGAACAGTTCGTATACATCCAGTTAGGTAACTAATATAAGGAATACGTCGAGTTATTTAGGCCCCTTACGACGGTGACAACAATTGATTCTTATTTTTTGGAGGTCACTGGTGTTCTTTGATCACACGGTTATTATTTACCACCAAGACTAATTTTTTCCGTTATAATATAAAAATAACATTCATGTTAATATTTGGCTCTTCTTGGCGCACGCTCTTTAGCTTTGTTATGGTCTTGTCTTTGGAGATATTTACTTCTGGATTTCTTTTATCAGAAGCTCTTTGAGGAATACAAGTATATTTAGTAATTAAATACAGAAGGAGGTTTATTAGTGGCTGTATTAACTTTGTGCTTATTTATCGTATTTAACGTTATCAGTAATGCATCTAGACATTGTTGTCAGGGGTCTTACACATGACGGTCATGCTACTAATTTATCTATGCTTACCCCGAAAAAAATAGCGTAACGATATATTATTTATTATTAGTAAATAATTCCAAGAACAAGAATTTCCATATGTCACGTAACGTGTTTTGAAATATTGATTAAATATTCGTGTCCTACTATGAATTTGGTGATAAAATTATGTTTTTTTGGTATTTTGGTATTTAGGCTGTATGCTAATAATTTTCTTAGAGAATATAAATAAACACAACTGTTGGAACTAACTTTGTCAAGTTACAATAAAATTATCGTCTAAAATGCTTTCTTTCGTTCAATAGTTTTCTATCCTCTGCACACTACAGTTAGCCTTTATAATAAAACCTATTCTAATAATTATTCGATGACATTAGTATCCCACGCATACTTTTTTTTGTCTACATTATCAAGGCGATTGTTATTTACAAAATAATTTTGTTCCTTGCTTATATTATAAACCCAAGCGACAAGCTAACAATATATATATTTTATGTTATACTCGTATCATGTAACTAAAAATATGTACGTATATTTCTTTGTTTAGCGAAACTAACTGATTATGCTATTATTAAGTACTCAAATTAAACATTGTTTTTTAAGAACGCGCGACCAAGCGTGGCTAAGGTCGTATAAATAATGCGTAATGATGTAGTTTCCTTGCAGATGATTCAGTGTATTCAAATACTGTTTTTAATTGTTTTAATACGTAAAAACTATGTCAAATTGCGATAATCTCTAGATATGTTTTCATCGATAAGGTACTTAGGTCAGAACATGTTGCGTGATTTTGTGGGGAATGTATTCAGTACAAAATCATAGCGACAAATTTAAAAGATTTTACTAACTTGGTAGGGTTTGTACTAAGTTGAAGTTTGAATTTTCTTGCAATATTATTAGAGAATAAAATATTAATTTTAATTCCATCCAATATTATGATCAGCAGGTGCACCATTATATCTTACGGCAGTATTATTTAATATATGAGTTAGGGGTACTCCTGCAGAACATATCTTCGTTTTTATAAGGGGGTTGATCATTGGTCAGGCCATAATATTGTATTAAATACTTTGTTATAGACACAGTGTACTGGGTAAAGATATTGCTAAATTTAAATTTACTGCATAATTAGTTATCCAGTAAATTATATTATATACAGTACAGTATATATTCAGGTATATAGATACTTCATTATCATTAACACTGATATGATGATATACATGTAAAAAACCTTACACAATGATAATTTACACTGAACTACACATAATAGAAACACTATGTACAAGCACGCACACACACACGCATACACAACACTATAACTTCAATGGATATTATTTGTAATTTAGTGAGAATTCTTTGAAAGAGCGGGTGTGAGGACCTGGTGATCTGTACCACAGGTATACAACCAAGAAAGTAGCATAATAGTTATTGCTATAAAATTAATTCAAATCAAATCATTTATTGCACTCCATAGTATACTGATATTTTTTTTTTGGTATCAATTACGGAGCCTGTAAAGCATGACATTAAGAGGGCTTCAATATTAGTAGGGTACCACATCACTTTTTATATATTTTTTTCTTTATATTGACCTAATTATACCTGAGGTGTGACTTACGGGGATTTGATATTCAGAGACACGTTTTTAATTTAAATATTTTCGATATACATACTGAATAGTGACAAATACGGTAGTGAGTAAGCGAAAGTTTGCTGCCAATCTAAATTAAATATGTAAAAAAATTATAAATGTTTACTATGTCAAGGTGTTTGAATTATATCGTATGATAATAGATTGTAAGTTTAATTAAATTAAATATCATCTGTCTCTAAGACCTTGTTACTCAATTTATTAATGAACGAAGGTCACCTCTGATAAGTTCATTGACAAAATAATTCTAGATCTCTTTGTAAACTCAACATAAGGTTTCATTGAATGTTTCGTTTCTTTAAGAATAAAAACTTGTCTCTTTCTCTATCTCAATTATGCTTAGTGTTTCACGTAACGCAACTAATATTTTTAGGTAGTGATATGACCCGATTAAGTCACTTCCTAATATTATGGCTCATGCTATGTGTAACTGTGTGAATAAATATAATCTATTATTAGTTTTTAATTTGTAATTATATTCGTAAATATTGCGGTAAAGAAAATTAATTGCGTGTGTGTGACGGTTTTCTGATTACCTAGGAATATAAATTTTATTATAGAACTACTCAAAATATGGTGGCTATATCACACGTTGTTCTTTTTTTGTTTTAAAATCAAATTATATACATTTTTTAGTATTTTACTAGCAATGTATGTAGATGTATGTAAAAAGCTGTTAGTTCACGAATAAAAATGAAAATTATTAATCTGTATTTATGAAAGTTGTAAGACCTTATAGTATTTATTTAAAGTAATTCGAGGATGAGATCACAGTCGTGCCCTCGATGCCTGTAGGTGGAAGGTGGAACACACCGGGGGTTTTAGTTGGTGCAAGTCCGTCACACTGGGGGGCGGCCCTCACCACCCCCCGAGGTCCGTAAGGGATTTCCCCAGGGTTAAAAAAAAAAAAAATTAAAGTGGGTCATTACACGTATTTTAAAAATGATGCCAAACTAGAGTTCACTTCTTGTCTCATTGTCAGCCGTTTATCGTTAGTTATAGCGCAATTTCTCCGATTAGATTATTTTTATCAATCTTTCTTTATTAATATAACTAAATTACAATAACATTCTAGTATTGTGTTGATTTTAAAGCGCCTATTGTTTATTATCATCTTTGCCAGTATTTATCGCTCGTATCCTAGATTTCGATTTTACATAAATTATTATTAGATACCTTTGCCGTCAGCATTCATTGTATGCAGTTACTATCTAAACCATATCTTGTGTTGACTATGATTAGTTTATTTCGCTCTTTTTAGTACACATAGTTCTCTGTAGTGATAATAATATACAATCACACTATATAATTTCCGGGGCGCGCAGAGATACATATGTATGTGACTGTACCCACTTCTGCGCTTATCCAATGCGCGTGTCCAATGGGATCAATAGCGCAGCTGATCGTCGTTCTCAAGGCAACTTACACATGACATTTTATTTGATGCCATGCGGGCTTCCTCACAGTGAATTGAATTTTATTGTTACAAAATGAGGTAATAATATATAAGATCAAGGAAATTTAAGTTGTATTTTTGGTTTGATTAGAGTTGTTATTCAACGGTAGCTGATAGGTAGCTCTTATAAGTGATATTTTTGTATTTATACCAAATAGTGTAATTTGGACTTTTTGGTTTATTTAAATAAATTCTAGAGGATTTTAAAGCACTAACCGAGTTGACTGTTCTCCTGTGCATCCTCGCAGCGTCCAACTACCCTGATGATGGCTCTACCAGCCAACCTGGTGCATATCATCATCGCCCGAGCCCTGGGGTCCACCTCCTCTGCCTCAGCTGGCAAAGGAGCACCGCCGTCGTATTCCGTGGGTGGCCTCATCACTTGGCACTTGGTGTGGGCACTAGGTCAACAACACTGCACAGTCCTTGATCCGAAGCAAAATAATCACGTTTGAGAATCGCGTGTTTTAGACGTCCGCACCGAAACGCAAGGCGCCTGGGTTCGCGGCAGCACTCTTGTAAAATTCGAGCGCCGCGTCAACCTCCTGCCTTTATATCGTTGGCAAAACAAAGGAGCGTGGTGAGGGAGCGAGTTGGCAACAACAACAAACGCCCGTCTCGCTCGCACTCTCTGCGCAGTTGACGCAGGTCGGTCGTCAGCGGAAGCACGCGGAAAATATCAGGCGAGAGACCAGTGAATGAAAATAAACATGGAAGCATTTTATAAAAATACATTGCTTATATAAAGCATTTTCAACATAATATCAGGCTAAATACATGAATAAAAAAAATGCAAGTATTTTCACAAGCCATCTAAGAGCAAATTTTGAATTATTAAGGATTTCACATAAGCCGTCACTAACATTTGACTTCTTTATTGCTGACGAATTTTAAAGTTTGTAGAAACACGCACGAAACTGCTGTCTGAATGGCATACAAATTTTTATTCAGTATGGGGATAGCACCAACGACCTCTTAACATTAAAGTCCTTAGCTCCGACACTGCTTCCATCACGAATAAGCTCGTTGGTCGTGGGGTTTATTAGACCCGTTATTCTAAATCTCTCTACTGTTACATTAAATAATAACGATTTTAACTATAAACGGTTATCAGTTGTTGCAAGGTCAAGGTGCAAAGTAGAATACTAAGATTCTTTAAAAGTTGAGTCATTTACTAGCTATAATATAGCTATAATGCTTCTATATTTCATTTGTATTCACTGAGCGAGACAGAAGCGTCACGGGGTCTGTGACAAAGGATTTAATACCTCAAATAAATAATCCTACATAAGGTTGGGCTGAGATACATTTTTAATGGCAATCTAGGTACTTAGGTGTTATAAAATAATCGTAAGGTTGAAACTATACATTGCTTACTAATGGCTATTTAAAAAGTTTTTAAAGATGAAAGAAACATATATTTTTCTTTATATATCAAAGTTTTACGCTAAAACCAAAATATTTGGTCAAAACTTTGGAATAAGCACTATTCGATTTTCACGATTTTTGGCAATTTCTGTTTACATTTTGCAAATGGGACGTAAGGGAAAATAAATTTTCAACGATTTCAGAGGGTGTATAACTACATAGTTAATTATAAAGACATTTATCTTGTCCATTATTTAACTGTTGTGTTTACGGCTTATTAACAGTGTGTGTATGTGTGTACGTTTGCCCGGTCATCAGCTGCGTATGAAAGGCTCGACAGTGTTCGCATTGGAACGTGATTTTCCAGCCTAATTCACAATGTACGAGTACCATCGCAAGATGTGTTTGTAATGTTAACCGGATGCATTTATTAATTTAGAACTTATAAACTATTATATATTTTCTGCTTAGTTCAATTTTACATTTCGTAATATTTTTTTACTATCAAGTATGGGTTTGATATAATGCTTACCGTAAACTATGTTATGTCGCAATTGTAAATAGTAATTACATTATTTTCCTAGTATACAGAAGTTCTTTTGATGAAGATACTTTGAAACTATTAATACATTTTTTTACTTGTAAAAGTGTGCTGTCGCCGTTGATATTCGAAGGCGATGACTTCACATTATTAAAAAGACACCCAAGTAAATGCCACATGGACTTTTTCAGTACATAATTTTCTTGACCTGCTAGAAAGTAATAAGTCCGTTTTCAATTGAAAAACGAATAGGTACAAGATGCAACAATTATTCTTTCAGATAATCATATTAAACCATTGAACAATTGCATAACAAAAAGTCATGGCATTATACTTAGCTATCTGAGAACGGTGATCAGCTGTGTTGGTAACGTTGGGTATGACGAGACATAAATGTATATATGTTGTAGGAAAGTTTTAGAGTACAAAGTCACCAATGCTATTCTACTTGTCTCGAAAAGGATATAGCAAGATTGTTACTTTTTATAACAACAACGTTAATATTTTGATATAAATATTGTATTATATATGGTCGCGACATCAATATATTTACATCTAATATAATAAAAGGCACAATAATACTTTTTGAAAATGTGTTTTTTTTAATACGCTGTGTAATAGTGTATTTTACATTTTTACATAATCAGTTCAATTGACGTTCGTAGGTCGTCCGGTGTTTCGGCCAAAAAGAGACGCAGATTACCACTTGCGATAGCCTTGAAGACTTGCCAAATTATATACCCAACTCTAGCCGAACTGAGAGAACTATTTATTTCGGGAAAATAAACAAATATATACTATATATATATATATATATATATATAATAAATAAATAAATAAACTCCGAAATCTACGCAATAACTATGTGGATCGTGGAAAGACAGACATTATTGACAAGTAAACAGAACTGAAAAACATGGAAAGTTTCATGCGTATTTAGATTTACGTATGTAATTAATTTCATAAGGTATCCCATTAATTATATAAATAAATACTTAATAAAATTAATTGGATACCTTATGAAATCAGTTTCATTTCCTTAACTACTCATAAATCCATAAATATGTATATATGTGGTAAAACCTAATTTAAATATATTGTGTTTACGAAAATGATCAGATAACTAATTTTATATCGGGTTATTCTATTTATTTTTATTTATAACAATTACATACATGTTTAGAAATGGGTTTAAAATTCTTGTTACATTTATTTGCCTTAATTTTATATTAAGTAAAAAGGCGCTCATTCAGCGAATAATAAATACCTTTACAGAAAACATAATTTAAAAACAAAACACACTATTATTCTGTGGTATTTCTTCAATACAGTCTAACCATGTGACACTTGTAACAATATTTCAGCATTTTCAGCTGAAAGAAAATATCTGAATTTTAATAGTTTTTGTAGATTACGCATATTCAAGATAGCACCTAACGATAACACTTTAAAAGTGCAAATTTAATACCGAGAAAACATTTATGCCATTTATGTAACATCAAATCCATACGTATATGGATTGATCTACATAATGTGTAGGGCGTGAGTCTCACAATGTTTTCCTACAAGAAACTCACGACCTGGACCTGCGTTCGAATCTCAGTCTGATGCGAGCATGAGAACAGACATCTATAATATCAGGGCTGGTTCCAGGCCTTGCCGCGAGGTGTAGTGGTTGACAAAATTTATTTAGAGCGCCAGCCAACCAATCACTCAAACGGAGGTAAACCCATGGGCACACACAAATTATAAGTCCGATAAAAGGGAAACTTATTTATTGTATCGTTACACAATTTATTCTATTGATTATAGGTAGTAAACTTAAGATCTATTGAGAGGCAAACTTCCACATTAAAGCATGTTTCTTTGTTTTAACACAAAAAACCCGAGGGTATGCTAATTTATTAATTTTGATATTAATAGATGATAAAATTAATATCCGATCATTATATATATAACACCGCCCGCTGATGCGACACGGCGATACCTTCAATTGGAACCCATGGAATCGTCCCTGAAGCGATCCAGTGGTCCTGAAGAAAACTTCCTAGGCTGCAGGGGGTTGAAGAGCGCACTTAGTGTTCCCATCAAACTCTACAGCTTCACACGACGAAGGGCTGCCTTATCGACAAACTGCAGTTAAAACGTACATCCTAATTTCTTAAGGACAAACTGAAACCCACAATGGTGGGCATATTTAATATGATTTGAGAACCAGCGGAACCCAAATTATTATCTAAAAATTAATTTAGCGTTGGCCGAGATCGGAATAGCTACGGCTCGAACTCCATCTTTTCCAAAGTACACAGGCCTGTTTCGCGTTGTATTCGCACCGGGTCAAACAGGTTAGAAAGATTATAATCATTTCCGAGAAATATAGCAAGAGCAACAGCCTGCGATGACTAATCACAAGGAAAGCCGATACAATGAATCACATTATACTAGTTTAAGTTCGTAAAAATTGTTTTTTTTTTATTATAAGCCCATCCTGGTAATCAGTATACTCCAGTCGGCTACAATTTCAAAAGTAATTTATATATTTTTACACCGAAAAATGGCAAACAGGTTAGCAATCCACCTAGCGGAAAGTGCATTATCACTGCTATGCTGCTGAAGCAGCTGCGTAAAGAAGAAAAAGAAAGTGAAATAAAATGAGGCAAGGACAGATTCCGCAACACGACAGATCGACATGAGTCACTATGATGGTCCTTGTAAACATGCATTGTGGTGGCTATTTAGTTAGGTATAGATGCACTACGACCTGACTGCCGATTTTACAAGGCAATAAAAACACCATACCTTTTGGAAGAAAGCTTAACGTTTGACAGTACTGCCTTCATTTTTTATGATCGCCGTATGTGCATCGGCGTGATGTCAAGGATATGTAGTAGGCAGTACTTTCATTTCTATTAAAAGTTTTCTTTCTTTCTATAGATATCAGTGTATAGGAAAATATAATTAATTAGACTACCGGTACAGTTATCGAAATTATGCTACGCAGTTGATAAATCGTTCGCTATATTTATTTCAGCGGCCTCGTGTCTGCTTTTGCAGTGATCTCTTTCTCGCAGCATGGCCTAGTTTTGTAAACATCTCGGCTTATTTACTGACTAATATAAACCCATTACGAATTTCAAACATACGAAAAATTTCCTGTTCACTTATTTCGGGCTAAGACGAATTATGCGGGCAACTGTTAAAAAATGACGAAATAACGAAAGAGGAATAAGATACGTTAAAATCCCTGATTCATAAAGGAACAAAGGTCTGCATTTATGAAAAAGTTTATTCAGAGTGTAAAAATGGACCGTGACGTACTGTTTGTTTGTCGAGGTGATTTGCGATTAAAATTTTAAGATGCAATAATTAATAATTGCGGAGTCATAGTTTAAGTTTATTACCCTAGGTGTGTACGTGCTTAACCTAAACTATATTTTATTCTTAACCTAGTCAGTGTTCTATAGAAGAGAAAAGGTCGTAGCATGACGACAAGGCAAACATTGTATTTTAAGCTTTCATACATTATTTTTTAAACAGAAAGGTAACCAACTTGTTCAATAGGATTTTTATTTTACGAGATAAATTTGGTATATGCTCGAAACTATTTACTGTTACAGATTTTCTATTATAGCGATTTAGTTTGATGCAAACGTACAGCCAGGTCCTTCCATGAAAATCATATAAATGTAAGTAATAATTAAAAAAAGGAAGTTCTCCTATTTTTATTTATTACTTGAAATTGATCCTTCTAATGATTTACCTGTTCTTAACTCGTCGGTTCATATAGTCTGAATAAGTATTTTAAAGGAAAATCCGAAAGTATCTGTGGAGTTGAATTATCCGCTTAAGGGCAAGCGATTGTGCAATTTTTATCAATATAATGTAATAATAAATGTTCAGATATTGTAGAGATTTGTAGAAAAATTGATGGGATTGTTGTATCAGAGAGCAATAGTAAACAAGACGCGTACTGGTGCGTTCGCAATCCGCGCACGCGGTCTTTGACGCATCGAGTTTTCCTCACGCCACTGACATTTCGCAGAAGTTTTTTCCACTGCTCAAACAGAGGTCGATCCTTTGTGCTATTTCAGGAAAATCTGGACACGAGCCAGATTCTCTGGACGGGTATGCGACGCAGTTGTTCGGTTCTTTGATCTCTAAACGTTGTTGTTGTTAAATCACTCTTAAAGTATTGCAATAAGGATCATCATTTTGACGTCTTATATCTTACTACTGTTTTCAATTCCATGTGTTTCTTAATTTTCTTTGTTTATGTACATATTAACATAGATGTATTTATACAGGACTCCATTTTGTAAACATTTACTTTCTATTAAGTATTTAAGATTCTTGTTCACTATTAGATTGATCTATGAATAAATAAAAGTATAGATATATTTGCATAATTTAATTGGCAATTTGTGCAAAGATTTTTGGTTTTTAATGTAAGAATATTTAAAAAAAGTGTAAACGTACGTAAGTTAAATAAACATGTTTTTAACAAACTATATTTAAAAGTAATTTTAAGATCGTTCTATGATACAAATGATTCTATGTTAGCAAATACGTTCCGGTAGAGTTGTTTACCAAAAACCCCGTAAGTTTACTAACATTTTAAAACGTTACCTAAGCATACATATAAAAGGTCCGAATTTTAGAACTAATATCTTACGACTGGCTTTATTTTACTAGTGGAATGGCATATACAATAAAAATTAACATTTATGCTCATTTGACCTTATATCGCAGGTCATTAGTAGGTTTTGTATAGCTCGCAGGCCGCTGTTTGGCTACTCCTGGACTACAGTATTTTCTCGAGTAATGTCTATTCAATATGCCATTCCGTTGAATGCTCAAAGCTGCGTTCGATACTCAAGGCGAATAAGCATTTATGTGACATATAATTTATTCTTGTCCCGAAGATTGCGCTCGTGCATTTGCTTCATGAAGTATTGCAGCAAAACGCTCGTTGGATTACAGTTTAGAACGTAGTGATGACTCGAAGTTCTATTTGTCTGTTCTATTACAAGTAAATGCTCTAGTTTATATTCATCATTATTCGAGAAGTAAGTCTCAAAAAAAGCTCTCTCAGTCCGGTTTCTCGTTACACTAGGTGGGAGTCATGTCTTTTCTACATTTCTCTGTTAATGGTCGCTGTGATTACGTTAAACTATTCATCATCCCCCTTTCCGCCTACTTCCTTCCCCCCAAGTCTCTATGTCTTTCCCTTCTTATCATAAAGTGGAAATAAATACACTGGCTGGAAGATTATAGCAAGGCTGCGGCTTTTGTTTATTTAGTGAGTAGACAAGGAAGTAAAATGAAATTCTGTAGCACAATGAACGATGATTTAATAATATCAAGTAGGCGCGAAGTCCGTTCGCACCTGGGCCAGCTGTGCTGCGGCGCAGCAGTGCAGCATGAGGGCGGTTAGAGCACACGCGCGACTCTCGTCGAGGCTGCCGTCAGCACCACTACTCGCGTCTTCAGCCCCGAGCTCCTCACGCACCGCTTGCAACTGTGGATTTGAGAGGTAAAATCTATAGTTATTTATGCTAGCCTGTATATAGGTACGAAGATATAAGGCTTCTAGTTAAACGGAAAACTGGACGATCGTGAAAGTCCAAGTCTGTCACTATAGCAGATTTAGTAGGTATGTACTTCACGCGCCGTCATGGTAGCGATCTATAATAGTAATGGTGTACATCCTATAGAAGCATAAAAAAGCATTATCTTGTTATATTTGGACATTGAATACATATACTAATTTATAATTTGGCAAGATATGGATTCTGAGACTTCGGAAAACTGCATTTAAAACGGTCATGCTGATTCAAAGATAAGAGGGCATAAACGCACACATTTTGATTAACGTTTTTTATATATTTTTACGAACCTACATCGCGCAAGTGAAATTTTTCTGGTCACTCACATATAAACACGGAGTTCCAAATTATGAAATCTACCCAACCCATAAACTCGCTGGCTGAGCACCTTCTGTGCTCGCCCCCTAAGCCCGGTTAAGCTGTTTATGCCTGTCCCGGCAATGACTAGGAACCCGTATAAAAAAGAGGTGGTTGCGGAACGGATATTATGTATTGGTTTAATAGTAGTGACATCCGTTGGGTATTAAGAATGCATTGAATTGTTAGTAGTGGCAATGATGATAGTTATTTTTACAGCCACACTAGGGATGTCGGAAATGAAAAAAAAAAATCGTTATATCGATATTTATTAAAATACTAGCTGTCCCGGCAGACCTTGTTCTTCCCTATTTCTCTAAAACAAAGTCACATTGTTTTTTTTAATGTTAATAGCTTCCCCGTCAGATTTTATTCTGCCAAAACCTATTGGCCTGTCGGCTGTTTTTTGAAAATTGTTTGAAGAAACCTGGCCTTAATGCTATATGTATAAAAATTGACAAATATTGACATTAATATTTATACGTCACTCAATTGTTTTGCCTTTCCGGAACCCGTCCACTAACATTTATGGTATGGTGTTAAAGTTCAAATTGACTTTTAAATATTATTACGAATTTTTTGTATGAGAATATAGAAAAGTGGTGTTTTTAGACTTTTTCAGACATTTTTTTTATTTTTCTCTCCGTAATAACCTTCCCCAGACTTCAACAAACACAACAAAAAAGAAATCAGCCAAATCGGTTCAGCCGTTCTCGAGTGTCGCGCTTATACACTTTTAACGATTCATTTTTATATTATAGATCAATATCCGCGTCGATATATCGAAGGAAAAATATCGATATATCGATCAAATCTCAATAAACACGAAAGAATTTTACTAGTGTTGCATTTTATTAGACAAAATTACAAAAATATCAAGAACTAAAAGGCTATCATCTAACTTTAAGACCTATTTAAGATAACAAATAAAAATAAATAATAAATAAATAAACGGCGGCAAATAATATACATGCAACAGATTCAGATGTCAATGCATGCACCGTAACAAAACATAATACTCAACAGTCATAGACAATATAGTTCTTTTTTTTTCGTTCGGTCCTATCTTCTACAGTTTCAAATTTCAGCAACTTCACTGCCATAAGAATTTAAAAAATATCGTTTTCGATACTGGATATTTTATATCGATATATCATTACAAAATATATCGCCCTAAAATATCGATGTATCGATATTTATTCGACAAGCCTAAGCCGCACCTGCGGCGCTTCTCTGCGCAAGAAATCAAACTACTTTTTCGTACATTTAAAACACGCGTCCACGCTTGGTGAGTGCTTCAGACCGAAACAAGCCTTACCATCTCATGTATCTGGTGCGTGGTGAGCTTCTCTGCGAGTTGTGGGGCGGAGTCCCTGGCGGCCGCGAGCAGCGCGTCCGGGGGTAGAGCGCTGCAGAGCACCGGCACCAACATACCGGGCACTCCTCCCCCAGCCAACCAGGCGGACCCGCACGCCGCGAATGGGCTCGCACCCGTCTCCAGCGACTGCTTCCTTTACGTCACAAAGGCTGATCGTGAAAAGTGTTTCTGCTATTTTTATCCCATATATCAGCGCTTCCCAACCTTTTTAATGGCGGATCCCTTAGAAATAAATGTTTATCGTCACAGAAACCTAGCAAATAAACATATTAATAACAATATTCTTTCCGAATCGGTAGTAGATTCAGTTTATTTAAATTCTTGAAATAGTATTATTTTGTTTTTATTTAAGTTACATATTTTGATGAAGAATGAATGAATATTTTTATATCATTTGTCAATCGCAGCAGTATTATAGAAATGAATAATAAAAAAAGGGACGCAATACTTAAGCCAAATAGCAGTTAGATTTACTTATAAAAAATATTTGTCATTTAATTAGGTAAAACATCACCAATGACGAAAAAAAATCATGTCTAAGCTTGATACAATTGGCAATAAATTAGTAGAGGTAACTAACATTGGAAACTAGGCAGCCTTATCTATATCATTTGCAACTTTAGCCAGAAAAATGGAAATTTTTGATGTAGTATATGAATGAATGATGTATGTGTGTTCTACCTGGGTGTATGTATGGGAGACGGTGGTAATGATCTCGAAGAGGCGCAGTTCCGGGGTGCGGACAAAGAGTGTGCCGAGCCAGCTCGCCTCAGGCCGGCGACCAAAGCACTCATTGCACCGCCACCTAATCATTAATTTTATACTTTATTAACATTTTCCTATAAATAAGAAATTTTAGGTTACATAAGAACCGATTTAGGTTGATTGTTAGGTTGACTAGCGATGAGCAAATGGTACAAATAATAATCGAATAATTGGAATAAATATCCAATAAATATATTTTTATTCATTGAACTAGCAGTCGACGTAGTTTGACAGTTATCAATTGCAATTTGTGTTTAGTTATGCGAGATGCTAGTAGCGACTGTAAACTGGCCGGCCATCTGTCGAATATTTGGAGGAATTCAGGATTCCCCTCCACTTTACAATTGGACGGTCAATTAGTCCGTTTTAATTCAGTTTTTTATTCGTAACAATCAACCATCACTATCGCAAACCTCAACATACAAGTAACATTTGCAAAATAGTCACATTTTTTCAACAAACATTTATGGAGGTCATTACAGGGATAAATAAAAATCTCTTGCATTAATAAGATGCTGTTTTTAATCTATTATCAGTTAATTACAGGATTCAAGCAGGATACCTATATCAACTTGTATTGTAGATTTTTAAAACAAAAACTATAAAGAGGTCTATTGATAATTAAATTTATATTGAGTATTTTAGGAATATAAAGTTTGAGATCGTTTGTTTGTTTCCATGAATCTGCACTCGTTTTTGTAATAGCATATAAAATTTAAATTAATATTATTAAATTATAGCATATTATAATATGTATTTATAATTAATGGGCGTAAATTATTTTAATATAGTCAGTTTGCATTCATTATATTGTTAGAGATTAAATGTGAGAGAATAAACAAAATGTTCGAATGAAGGACATAACTAATAAAAATTCACATTTCTAAACAAGATTGCTGAGGTCGTTCACTTTGCAACAAGCAGTTAATAATGTAGAAATTACTTTTAAATTTAATGAGATGTGTTGTTGCATCGTTTTTGTAATATACCTGCCTACGCATTGCTCTAGGTCCTTGATAACCAGAGCGTTAAAGGACAAGAATTTGTTAACACACTAGGAAATATGTAAGAAATCATAATATTCCGTTTCGGTAATTAAATATATGAAAATTGGGTTTTCTCAATATATAAAAAAAGTCATTTTGGTCGCATGCAAATGGTGGGCTGATAACTCAATTTTATTAATATTGGACTTCTGAATATGTCGAATATATAAAGACAATTCTTATTAATTAATATAGAAGTTAACCCAAATTTTGTATTAGTTGTTAACTTTCAATTAAACAATAATTGATTAAATTCAGCAAATAGTTATGCAATAAGTAGTTAGTTACTAAATTGTTAAATAATAATACTTAATTACCAATTTAGATTAATAATTGTATATCATGAGGATATACATCCCGGAGGAATCAATTAAAATCAGGTGTTAATTAGTTATTTTTTATGTTCTTGTTGGAAATTGGTTAATGATAACACCTATATAGCACTGGTAGCTGATGGTATATATATATATAATAGTTGCAAAAAATAGTATAAAAAAATGTTGAATTGACAAATTTAATTAAATACTTTCAACATAACGATTTAGTTCCTTTTTAATCTTCATGTATTCTTGCACATTTACAATCATTTGAGGCTAGAAGGAGGAAATGAATTATACGATGCTAATTTACGTGTTTCTAGCTTGCCCTGCCGGCAGTAGAGAATTGTTAGGGATTTTTAGCCGCTATAAATTCAGCAGTTTTCCTCCCTATGTGCTGCCGAAAAGTCTTATGACGATCTCAATTTAAAAAAGCTTGATTTGAGTACGAAATATTATTTCTAACATGTAGTAAATTATACCAGTAAATAAAAATATTTAATAAGTATGTGAAGTAAGCTGTTAATACCAACGTATTATGTAGATACTACTAAACGGAAAAACGTGCTATTTAGCTAAATAACAGGTATGTTGACACTATTTATAGAACATTTCGGATATACAATCACAACTTATCACAGGGTCTAAAATATTACATTCACAAAGACAAAGTATGGTCTAATATTTATAACATATACAAACAATATATTATTATTATACATATTTGTATACTACAACCTGTAACTATTCATGAAGATATGAGCAGGGTGAGTCCATATATGTTAATATAGTGTGAACATTCCCTTATATCAGCATTCTAGAACTTCGTCTGTACAAAAGAAAATAATTATAATAATATAAATAAAGTTTTACAAGTCATAATTTGGGACTATGGGAGCAACAATAGTGAAGAAACTGACCTTCTTCGGGCACTTCGAGTGAGTCTTTCCTTTCGGGATCATCGTCTGAATCCGCGTCGGCAGTGTTGTCCGCCCCAGTCATGATCAGTTCGGGCGGAGGACATCCTGAGCCTGTTGAGGTATTTAACATAAGAGGTAAGCCAACAAACCGCTCTTTTTGTTACTGCAAATAGGCTAACTTTTGTGTGTAAAAGTTAAAAGGCTCGCTTGATGGCAAGTTGTTACTGGCTGCCGTTAACAACTGCAATACAAGTATCACAATTACGCTGCCAACAAATCTAAAGGAAATACTGAGCGTGAAAGCCCTATCTACAACTTTAACAGTACGACAAGAAGTTTCTAGAGAACCGCATTGTTGTTGTGGCAAAAAAAACTGACGAGTCTTTAAATTGTGGATCTGAAAATCCTTTAAAGTACGTGAAAGTCATAAATTGTGTTTTTCATACGACCAAACGGCAGGAATAAGAGTGAAATAATTGATGCAGCGTAGATTGATGTTGTTTTAGCTTGTTATCATCCATTTTAGAATCGGAGCCTACAGACGATGATGAGTTTCTGATTTAAGCAAGCAATGGTGAGTGAAAGTAATTTGTTAGATCGTTTTAATCAACAGCTGTTTTAAAAAGTGTATATTGTTATATTAATTATTAGTACTTTATGGGCATTTTTAGAGGTAAATAAGTTCTACATGATTATTTAAACTGGTATTTATAATAGAATCTCGAGACACGAGTTTTGATTATAACCATAGATGGGAAAAATGTAATCAGATTAATGAAAAACGATTAAGATTACATTTTGCGTTTTTCATCATTATTATAACTGCATTTTGCTCATCTATGTTTTAAACACTATAGAATCATCAATTGTATACACATTTATGATTCCTTAATGTTTTAAAGTATTTAATCATAATTACAGAGCAACAACATTAAAATCTACGACTACATTTTGTAATCGTTAATCATTAATTTGATTACATTTTCCCCATTTCTGATTAAACTATCATTATTATTAAATTCTTAATTACGTTTTATTACATTCAAAATAATCCATTGTCAATTGTTGTAATCATCCCATCTTTTAATTGATCTACTACGGTGCAAGAGCCCTGAGTAGGCTTTATTAGCGTACGCGTGTGATATTCAATTTAATTACATATTTGTAATTACGTACTTCTACAAGGGAAACGACCGCGGTTTAGCTTTCGCAGACACCCCTTATATTTATTACAGCGATTTAAAACATACTATACGGTATCATTACGGCCATCATAGCGTAATTAAGGTGAGCTGTAATTGCACCGAGTCGACAGCGCATATCGGGAAACAACTGGTTCATTATACAAATAATAATGATGGACATAATCATATAGGCTTACCATAATGATGAACCGGGATTTTAGTGAGACGAATGAACAAAAATATAATGTTAGGGTCCATCAAAAAAGGTTTTATTAATTCAAAAAAGCAGATATAGTACTCGAGATCCTAAGTTTGCTCAAAGAGATAGTCTTAGGAATTAAAATAAAAAATATTTCGAATTATAATTATATTAAATAGCAATGCGACATTATTTCTGATAATTCTTAGAAATCAAATTAAATATAACAGAAAAGAGTTGCAATATGCAACAAAACCGTTAAAAGGTGGTACTTTTTTGAAGGACACACCGTACATAGACGGGAATTTTTATCTAACAATTGAAATAAAATACTATTATATAATTTTCTATATATACATTTATTTTTCAATAAAATATTCGCATTGTAGACTATGCAGCAATATAAAATAATACAGATTTAGATGGCCTGAGTACAAATAAAAATATAGTCTAGTACAATTAACATAAGAGAAAATTCTTTTGGTAAGGGTACTGAAACATACCACATTTAGCTGGTCTTCTTGCCACCAGTCCAGTGGGTACTTGTCTATGGATAATATCATAAAGTGCACTAGCTTATCTCTTTTGCTTGCGGCACAGTATATCTAACTAACTGAAGTAGAGCATTCTTTATTCTTCCGCGTCTGTTAGCAATAGCTAACGCAACCTTCTAAAGTGAATTACTTGCAATGTGGCACTGCTCCTTATATGTAATGTTACCATATTATATTACATACACATTAAACAACGATTGTGATTTTTTATTTCGCATTTTGAAATATGCGAGAAATTTTGCTATTAACGCAATAAATTGCTAGCTTTTTTTATTTTCAAATTTTTATTCTTAAACTCAGTTGTATACATTATTTTTAAAGTATATAGACGATTATAAACGCATGTCCTTAATTAATTTGTTTTTTTTTTTACATTAAAAACTTAATGATACAATTACATTTTTGGAAGGTAGGTTCGGGCGGTAGACTTCAGGAAGTCTGCGCGCAATGTACGGCGCGCTGTCCGTGAGGAAGGTTTGGAGGATGGACTCTTTACATCCAACCCCCCAGAGATAGACCCTAAACAGGCTGTTCGCTCCCAGGGCGACTGGAAGAATCTAGATTCCCAGACCCTGGGGGTTTTTTAGTTAGTAGAAATCTGACACACTAGGGTCCCTGTTGGTCCAATGCAGAATTTTCCCCAAAATTGCAAAAAAAAATAAAATTTTAAAGTAAGTATTTAGTGAATGACACACTCACTATTTATGATGTTAATAAATATATTTCATGCTAAAAACTGTGGTTTATCGATTATTTCTCAATCATTTTTGAGGAAGTATCAAAGGCTTATCATAGGAAGGGCGGGATCAGACAAAAGAATAATGAAGAAGAATGTGTGGTTTTTTTATACTGGCTCGACAAAATGAGTACAGAGCGCTTAATGGAAAGTAGGTTGTAGTCTAAGAATAGCATCGACCTTTAAGACAGTAGAATCTATTGCCGGTCGCTTTTGTCAAGCCAAACCATATATACCGTAATAAAACCTCTAGTTTTATGAGCAACTGCATATACAATCTACTCAAGCTGATATTAAAATGCAACACGGCGAGGCGGGTCATTATGACTAGGCGATAATTTGACCGATACTAGAAAGCTGATACCTTTGGAAAAAACGAGACCACAACAAAATTGCCTATTTATATAATACAAATATGTCTGTATTGGCGTAGTGGGTAAGGGACTCATGTGCTACAACGCTAGAGGTCGCAGGTTTGAATATATAGGCATATACCGCTGGGTTTTCCAGAGTAAGTACGGATTTAGGCATTTAACAGAAATGTCATGTGTAAATACCCTGAAAATGGTGATTAGCCAATTTAGTGCGCTATTGGTCATGTTGGGCAAATAAGTGCGAAGTGGATACACCTCCCAATGTAAATCTGCTCATCCGGGAAAACTACTAATATTTTATTAATTTATTATTTTAGTAATAACTATACAATACAATCTCAACTGATGTCTGTACTATTTACGTATTATGATTGATATACTGTAACAATATTTTTTACAAAAGATTAATTTGTGTCATTAATTTCTATCGCTAGAAAACTGTTCCTAAAACAACTGTAAAATTAAAATACGATTCTATTTTAAAACGAAAACTATTTCATTGCCAACAGGTGTATCGCAACAACAAAGTAAAATTTTAAATATACTTTACGACATTATAAAGTTTCCGTAATGGTACCTATCGTGTAATTACCGCAATGGTCAAAAATTATATGTTTCGATTCGATTAAAAATCTCAGTGCATAATGCATATGCATCTATTTTGAAACAAGTGTGTAAGAAAATACTTTTTATTTGAAATAAAAAAAAAAAACTAAATGCAAATCAATTATTTAATCTAGCAGGCCCAGCCTGCCTTCGCCCAGATGCGATTTAATCTCAAGACTGGGGGTTTTTCAATCACAGTTCCATCCATTGTTTTATCCTCTTGGAGGTTGGTTTTGTCGAAACGTGTATTTTTTTATTGCTAACCAAAAAGCTAAGCACTAGTTTTTAATGTGCGTACTTCAAAATTGACGGATTTCCTAACAAACTTTTAACTCCTATTTAATCATCTTAGTGATTCAAATAAAAAAATATTCCTTTAGTGGGAGCATACACCATGAAAAAAGCCCAATGAAAAAAACCTAATGAAAAAAAAATGTTTCTAGCTTCATTATTTCTGGTTCTGGTGTGGTATGACGGTCAGAATAAGTTTTTTTTTTATAATATCTATCTATCTATGATCACGCCGAAGTCCTATTGAGGTAGGCAAAGATAATGGAACGCCACTTCTCTTTAGTCTTGCAAACCTCTTTCACTTCCTTAAAATTCATTAGTCCCTTCATATACTCTCTAATTCGACGTACTTTTGACATTACCCGCCAAACTCTTATATCTACATATATCGTATATAGTTGACCTGGAAATCTTTCAAATGAAAATAAAAATTAATGCAACCTTTCATTTCCTCTCAAAAATGAATCTTTCAGTTTGGCTTTTCTTGGAAATAATTCGGAAAATTCTGAAGGGAACTGACCGTATTGGTCATTGACCCAATTCGTTGTTTATAACGATATATTTGGCTCAAATTCAAATACACCAAGAAAGCATCGAATTTACGCATCAATGTCCTTTCAAAGCATGAAATAATCGTGAGCGTGTGGAATTCGGTGGGTAAATATATTTTAAAAATATCCCACTTTGATATACATAAAGGTTGGAGCCTCTTTCTTTCTTATTAAATTATTTGAAGTAAAATGATAATATATTCGATTGTTTTAGTAATAATTTAAAAATAAATACATAAGAGACTTTTTAAATGCAACAAATAACTGATTTTATATATAAACTTTTAATAATTCTTTCTACAGCTTTACTAAATCGAATTTAATGTATAAAAAATATTGATATAATTAATTAAACGTTAAAAAAGAGTAATCAAGCTACACACGAAGGATATATAGATGAAAAACAATATATTTTGCATTCAATAATTCTAGAACTCTACCATAACTTTGAAGTCTTTCATAAGACCTGCACGATACTAAATTGGCATTGATTTTATAAATAGCTTATTGACTAAAAAATATCCAAATAGGTCAATGAATGGCAGAAATATGGATGAACATACATTTTTTGGTGGTAGGGCGATTGCCCGAACCGGATTATGATCACAGTACATAAGTATAAAGACCGTCATAATGACTCGTTTTGGCCTGTCGCGTTCCGAGATTAGCTTGCGTATATCCAGTAACTCATATACCTAGAGACCTTCAGTCGTGGTATATGTGGGCTGACATGACGATGGAGACTATCAATAGACTTTCATTCTTTGATGGTCACTTTCGATTTTGGACTACATTGACCTCACCATCAGCTAATTTGTAGTTACTATGTCCAACCAGTGTAAACAAAAAAACAGGTGCAGCAAAATACATAACTCCCTCCTTTTTAATTTGTTTAAAAATAATCATGCTGTATCAATTTTGGCATACTCAGACAGACATTAGCCGTAACGATGACCTTCATTTTATGTTGAAGCAAAGCAATCAGACGTGTGAGTATAAAGAAAAATTATCTTCTAAAATCCCTGTTTCGGGAAATGATGCCGCATATTTACTATGACCTAGAAAATTAAGCGGAAATATCACGACAGCGACGATTTCTTGCTGTAAGGTCATCTTATTTATTCCGGTTCAGGAAATACAATTTTTTTTTTTGTAATGATGTGTGTTGGCAAACGCCCCACCATTATGAGACTGATGACCGGTGAATGATATTAGACTCATTATGTTGTGACGTAAAACATCATCAATCTTTCTTCAGCTATTTGTTAGAAACGATATTGTTACGCAAGTTCTTTTTAAAGTTATAATGCCCATTTTTATGTATTACTTAAGATAAAGACCGCTTTATCCATTTATGTCTCATTAGTTGTTAAAACAAATATTAAATGGGAAATTCTACCTCTGTCTTGTTTCTGTATACAGGGTGATGTTTCTTGACATTTCGTGACACATTTCTTGTGACAACATAAACCACAGTTGCGACACTGCATTGCGTCTTTCAGCCATATCTAAATATAAATTATACAACATATTGTTAACTAGCCAGTACTTTCCTGAAAAGTTTTTATTATCTACAAAATAGGCTTAATTTTTTTATCTGTCCACAGAAGCAAACAAGAACACATTATAACCTATACAAATATCGACCATAAAAAATCTAGTAGACTTTAATTTTGTTTCTAAGTTATTTTGAACAATGATACAATATGTATATATTTTTTCTTATTTGTTGTATTTTGAGTATTTTCAGGATTTAAGAGAAAATTTTAAAGAATATATGAAAAAAAATAGAAAATGCGTTTTAAGCCTCGTGCTCTGTCAAACTCATACATTTATTGTATAATACATTCTGTACATTACTTTATACAATTTGTTATATTTTATTTAAGTTATTGATGTAAATTCTTACAAAAACTCTCAATATGCCCAAAATGAATATATTTTTACCTTCTTGTTGCAGAAGTCACATTGCGTAGATCGATGGAAGTGCGTGCGTACGAAGTCGTGGGGTGCTCTGGATGGCTTAGGGAGCCGAGGGGGCACGGAGTCGCGAGACGCGGGGCGGGATGCTGTTCGATTGGTACCCGCTCCCTCCCACTCCCACCATACCAGCGCGTCTCCAAAGCAGAGGCACGGCTCGAACCCAGCGTGGGACGAGAGCTTGTGGCTTTTGCTGTAAACGCAGTTATTAAAACCAGAAATCTGATGCCAATTGGAATAAAACCAAGGACCTATTGAAGAAGCCCTATATGCTCCTTGCGATAGTTTTTCTACAATTTGGGAACTTTTAAAAGAAGACTGAATAGGTATTTATCGGGCGAGCGTGGTTCAGGTGTGATTGAGGTCAAGCATTACTCTATAAATAATAAAAAAACGTCAATTGATCATTGAGCTTGAAATAAGCGATGGCGATGAAGAATCTATAAGAGAAAAATCAATAGCTTTGACTATCGACACAATGTTTTCTGCTTTTAAGTGCGGTATTCTATCCTTTCTATAGAACTTCGAATTGTTAAGGTGTGGTTATATGTTCTGGCGTCCGTTTTTAAGACGTAATAAAACATGAGAACATTCTAGAGAATAAATAATAAATCTTTGGTTCTTAAATAAGTGCGTATCATTGTTGGGCTTTTCAAAGGGCTCAATTGCGGTAAAGCTTGAAACCATTTTTAGTAATTAAGAAAACGAATTGCTGAAAGCAGTAAACATTTCAGGACTGCGTGTTGAGAGTTAGGGTATCGACACTATTTTGAAATTTTTTCGAACGCTGAGGCATCCCTTCACTGTTGGTATACAGATTTATTTTGGCACATATTCGTAGGCGACAAACGGATATAATCTGATTTATCATTTAAGAAAGATAGTTTCTTTGTTAATTTTCTTTAAGAGTGATGATT
This sequence comes from Automeris io, assembly GCA_036320925.1. Lineage (NCBI taxonomy): Eukaryota > Metazoa > Arthropoda > Insecta > Lepidoptera > Saturniidae > Automeris > Automeris io. The sequence continues at coordinate 4,526,186 of JAUDJH010000024.1, forward strand.
GTTTTATTATATATTATTACTTATAAGGTTTTTTAAGGGTTTATACATACTTACCTAAATTGTATATCAACATCTGGGGGCAAGAATTGATATCTTTTCATATGATGTGGTACAGTGGAGTCTTGACATTCATTCAAAAGCGCCGCTAAAGGAATATTCAGATAACCTAGTAACACCTCATCTTTAGCCTCAGACACAGTGGCCCATACGTTAATGTTCAAATATTTGTGATTCTCGTTCAATTTGAATTCAGTTTCTTCGTCGAAATGTATAATTGTTTTTAGTTTAATGCTCTTAGTCCAAAACATTTGGCAAATCTCCACATGCTCGCTTTGTCTGGGGCCTCCAGTTTCAAACAGTTGATCATCGTCATCCAAAACTGAATCAACTTTCTCAGTTACTTTGCATTCCGTTGAGTCAGTTTTGATTATGGGTATTTCAGGATGTTTCACTGTCTTGTTAACTACAGTTGATTGTCTTAGGGGAGTACTGGCGCCAGATGCAGGAGGCGTGCTACCAGCGGAGCTGTCAGAAGATTTATTTTCCACAGAGCACCGGCGTTTACGAAGAGCGAAATTATTACTCGGAGACTGTTCTGTTGATTTTGGAAGTTGACGCAAAGAGTCCGTTTTTGATTTCATTTGCGCGTCTGTTCCGTTTTGTACATCGACAGACTTTGATGGAGAATCCGATTCCTGGAAATCGAAATTTGTGGTTCAACTATAAATATAATAGTTGAGAAAATTGTGGGACTATATTTATTAGTGAATGAAGTAAGACGAGTAAATGAAGGAATTAAGTGTAATTCAGACGGTTCACTAATTTTACTACCTCGTATCTTGAAGAGCCATAAAATAGAATTGTGTGGTGATTTAAAGTGGAACTATATAAAAATGGCTCAATATTAATCGCTCAAGGAAAGAATTCCTGGTTGCTCTCTTAAATTTGATTATCCAAATATCGTACCTGAGAGCTAGCTTTATTTGTTGCGGCCCGCATGCCTTGCAAGCGTACGCCTTCCATGACTTCGGAAACTCTTCTAAATGAGAAATTCGGTTTCATTCTCTTCGGTTCGCCAGCCTCATCATCTCTTCTGACAGCGTTACTGGAACCTCCTCGACGCACGCGAACCGTCACCGCCCGACGCTCCACTGAACGAAGAAGCTTACCAACCTTCAATAAATATTAGTAATGTGAATGATTTTTGCATACTTTAAAATTACTTGAATGAAGCTCCTTATCACAATGCACTGTTTAGCGGGGTGAAGGTAGCACATTACCTTAACTGTCTGATATCAATTCATTTCTTCTATTTTATTTCTACAGGTGTCTTGTGATGACATAGAAATTGTACCCTCTAGTCACGCCAAAAGGCGCAACCCCAGAACATCATAATTAAAAAAATGTAAACGCACCTAATCCCCAACGCCATCTGGCGAACATTCACTTATTATCTTATCGTTCTCGCTTTTAGAACACAAACATCGCATCGCATTCTTTTTCGTTACAATCGCATCTATTAATTATTCCAACTCGCTATACACATCATAAATCCTCAAACACCATACTCCACAAGTGCCTGACTACCGCTGCCAGCCGGTAAGTACTTTAACTGTCTCAAATTATCGCAAATCTTTATTTTAAAAATCATCCGCCTACGAGGGTGCATTTGTGCAACGGCATAAGTCCAATAACTTATCCTGGCCCGAGTACCCTCAAACATATAACTATATATAATCAGGGCGAGTCCTTAGTAAAGTAGGTATAAAATACCTATAAGTATAAGTAGGTAGGTATAAGTAGGTAGATATAAATGAAACACCACTTACTTTTATTATAGATTTTAAACATTACTTTTATTATTGATTTATTTTATCCCGACTTGACATACTCCGCAAGGAGATTATAGTACACCAAATGAGTATAGCACAGATTGAAATGCTACCGAATTTATTCGAAAGTTCAGTTGAATGGACTCCTTTGGACAATTATGAATTATCCGGATGATCATTTCGACTTGTAAAAAGCGTCTCAATGGTTTTTTAGAAGCTGAAAGAGCTCCAGCTGGCAACAAGACAATTTCACAATCTAATGACAAATCAGGGGGCCATATGGATATTGAGATTTAAAATATATGGATGAAATAACGTGCTCATTCTGCAAAATAATCAAAATATTTAATAAAAATCATAAAAATTAGTGTGGAACTATTATTTTGTAGGTATAAAATAATAGTTCATTTAAGCCCTCTAGACTAGACAAATGGTGAGAAGGAAAATGTTAGCTTGAATTCTATTTTGTTTATTTTTCTTTGCTATATTTCTTTTTATATATGTACTGTTTATATGTATGTGTAAATATATAGTTGACTGGTTTTCTTTTATTGTTTTGTGTCTCTTGTCTTATTCATGTTTTTGTATATTTTTTTTGTGGAAACTTTGCTGGATTATGTATCATTTTTTGTATACTTTTTATTGCTGTATGTTTCCCTATAAAAATAAATTAACTAAAAATAAATAGGCATTCTTATAAAAAATACCTGAGCGACATTGTTGATAGGTTTGTTGTCAATAGCAAGCACAACGTCATCCCGTCGCAAGTCGGCTCGATAGGCAGGTGACATAGGAACCACTGTATCAACCAGAACCACGCCAACACCCTGGCAGCATACAAGCCCCAGTGGCCCAGAAACAGCTGGCAACACCACATCTAAGACGAGTATCCCACGACGAAGCGATACCTGTCAAGTTTAATATTTGATTTTATACCTACATGTAAAAAGACCAGTTTTTCTCACTCTTTTGACACGTCTAAAGCAATATATCCAGTTACCAAATACGATTTTCTTCTCAGGAACATGTCTGAGGCAGAAATTATATAATAATACTGTTTCTTTTTTATAATGGCTCGACAAAATGATCATATATCACCTGATGATGGACAATAGTGCGGTCCAAGAATGGTAGCGATCACCAAGGGACAAGAATTCATTTATAGTTACCGTCATCATCCTGGCCCAGACATAATACGTCAGAAGGCCTCTAGACATATGAGCAACTAGCCGTACGTAAGCCGCATCCAAAACGCGACAAGTCGAAACTTGTAACTCTGGTGGTGTTTATAATTGTGTACTTTAATATTAATTATATTCTATTTAAAATGAAAAAAGGTTGAAATATTTTGTACCCATGCATGCGAGTCGACAGCTAAAGACGCCCGGACAATATTACTCGGAACGGATCTATATAGTCTGGTGACCTCTACCAGCCTTACAGTTAGTCGTCCGTGGGGTGTTGGTCCATCCTCCCCTTCTGCTCCTCCGGGCTCAGACTTAGGGAAGAATGGTTTGTAGCTGTAACAGAGATGAGCAAAGCGATAAAATATTAATATTAATTCATTACCGAAGTCAATAAGTATAATACGAGTAATATCGCACTGTTTAGCAATGGAATTACACGACATAGCACAGTATACATTCATAGTATGTTTAATTTACTATAATATATGAAAACTAGCGGAGTCGGTCTAGCTTAGTCCAGGGGAGATTTACCGATAAAGCATCAAATATAGGTATCTAAATACATTGTCACCCTATATATACATCGACAAGACATCGTGTCGGATACCATCCGTATGTGGTGGATGTTTCTTATATCCGCACGAGAAGATTCGCTTCTACATTAATCATGCGAACGGCTAAAGAGTGGAATATGCTGCCAGCGGCCATATTTCCGCGTTCTTATGACCTGGGAGTCTTTAAAAGAAGAGTGAATAGGCATTTGTTAAGCGGACGCGGTTCATCATCGGACTCATCTTCACCTTCCACCAGGTGTGACTGAGGTCAAGGCGTTCGCCTAAAAGTCATAAAAAAAATACACACACAGTGATTCATTTTAAAAGCTGTTAAATACGAATTTAGTATAGCTTGCTTTATAATCGACGGATTTTCGAACTAACTTTTAACTCTAGTCGATTTTATTTTCATAAAAACGTGGAAATACGTATTTCTTTATATATAACCAAATTATATAACAGTTTTTATAATTTTTCTTTCAAAATCGGCGTATTTTCGAAGAAAATTTTATTTTTTATCATGCTCTCCTCTAAAACTGATTTTCAAAAAACCTCGAATAACGTATTTTAAAATATCCAACCATAAATTTAATAATTTCGTAGTACCTTACTATGAAATTGATGGATTTCAATAAAATTTTAAAATATATTTCACTTTCATCACATGCCTATGCCATAGGAGTAATTTTTACATTAGAGCAATGTTAAAATAAATGGTGAATGCGATCAAACTAGAGTTTAATCTTCAATTCGTGCCCTTCCTTAGACCTCAACTGCATAATATATAGCCTCACCAACACGCGAATTAATCCAACATTACTAAGAAGCGCTTATGTCATTACGTACCGTATTTTATAATTCGGAAGGGTATGCCTTTGTGCAACAGCTCGTCTTATGTGTGAAGCGACCAGCGCTGCGAGTGTCGGCTTGAGCTGCCTACCCTGGAATCTTCCACGAACTCGCAGCTCTAGCCTAGGCTGGGCCTGGAATGCTATCGCCCAATGAGTGTATGGAGTGCGTCGAAACATAACCCTCACGTTGCCACTGATGCTTTCCACTGAAACAATATAAGATCCTTCATGATGTTTTCTATAATAATAATATTTTGTGGAAAATTACACACATTAAACTTTTCCCAAAGCTAGGGCTTATGTTATGGGTACTAGACAAAACCGACTACCGACAAACTAACTTATACATCATAGATGTGCTTATCGCTACCGAGATTCGTACGTGGAACCTTCAGAGTTGCAGTTAGTGTCACTATCTTTGCGCTATTAGACCATTAATCATGATCTTCGAAGATGAGGAGAGTAGAAGCTAAGTGCTCGAATTCAAGTGAAACTATAATAAGACACTGGTTGATGCTAGAAGTAATTATAAGTTGATAATTATATTTACCATTTTGAATAAAGCGATTAACAATTCCTGATTTTTTTGCAACGTCCCTATTTGGAAATCTTTTTATTACTTTGTATATCGATAATTTTATCCCTATTTTCTTTCTTATTTTGTAATAAGGGTAGTATATTAAGTTGGAACGTTATTACTACGAAAGTATATAACATAATTGAACGGTTACTTACCTGTAATGGAAATGTTAGCAATTTTTCCAAGCAACATAACAGCATCAACATCAATTTTAAAGTTACCGTCGTACGCCAGATCGAAGTTCACATCAAGAGACCTTAATCTAGCACCGTCATCTTCCAATTCTCCTTCCTGGAGTCGAAGGTTTGAAATACTTGGGAATTCTGATCCAACTTCCAAAGACCGGAGCTAAAAATATTGTTTTATGCAATTAGTAAAGTAAATCTTGAAAGGGTTACGATATGCCAAGGTCATGTACAATGCAATGCAATGTATTAAGTAATTAATAAGTATTCAATTTAAATTTCAATACAGCCCCCTCCCTACTTAAGTATGACCTAACCTACTCGAGACAATTCGAATGAGATCTGTTACGATACGGCTGTTATAAGTTACCGAAAGGCTGAGTATCCTACAGATTCCAGATGATGCTTGCAGTTTCGGGTCAAAGTTAATATCATTGAAATCTCAGAATACTAAATCTAGGATTGATTATCCTATTAGAAATTGTTTAAATTCCCTCAACAAATAGAAAAAAGTTATCAAAGTAAATAAATGTGAAAATGTGTAATTGTCAAGAACATTATCGATCAAGTCAATTTTAAAACAAATTAGAAAAAAACAAATCAGAGCAACAATGTCACAGATGTGTTAAACTTATTACACCCCTCAATATGCGTGCGGGGTTAAATACGTAGTTGGTACCAAAAAACAGAGAATAAAACTAATTGCATATACCGTTAGTGATTCGAATATCTTTCCAGATGATGTCTTCGCAAGTAATTCCGCGAGCTCTGTGGCCATACGACGTCGAAGCCAGCGGGTGTCTGCGGTGCTTTGTTGGAAGATGAACTGAAGCATTGCGTTCAAAGCACCTTCCGGGGTGCTGCCGACACCGCGAGTCAGCTCCGAAAGGATTTCCTATCATATAAATCAAGACTATCGATAAGTAGGAGATGTACTGATCGCGTGGACTTGTAATCCTCATATGTTGTTACATCGAGTATGGGGAGTCCATCCGTTCTGTATACCAACAGAGTTCTCGTCAAATGAGAATGAGCTTTTATAACCAGCATGCAAAATTGAGAAAAAATATTCATATTGTAATCGAAATCAATTTATATGGGATTTAGGGCAACATTTCTATATCGTGTGTGTAGAAATAACCAACTTTACGATGACAAATGATCTTCCTTTTTAAACATATTAGAGAATCGTTTTTTTGGATGAATTTAATACAAATTGTTTTCATTTCAACACAAATATTTTTTCCGTAAGTTTTAGTGTTTAGGCCACAAATCATTGGTAATTGATTAATGGTCTCCTAAAACACAATTGGAGAAGCCAAAAATAGTATAAATTACAACTTGATTGACACAGTGGCTGAACAATTAGTTTCTGTGCTATGGGCTATGGATTAGATTTCCATACGGAATTAAGTATTGCTGGAAAAAGTCTCGTATTCAATATTTCTTTATAATTTGTCAGAACTCTAAATTTTAACATAACTTCGCAAACAATCTGACTACTCCAGATTATACAAAAGCCATTACGTTTCCATTATATACAATATATTCATAGCAAATTTAGGTCGCATTAATGAAATAACCTTTAAATTAAACATAAGTTATGGAGACCATTGACCGAATTAATATTCATTACAGTTTTCTATTCTAATAAACACGTTTCAAATTTAGTAGAACCTAATCAATGACTTCCTGGAATACAAAGTATTTTGTTTTTGTTATTATTTCGTATTAAGTTAGAATGTATGTCGAGATTAATTATTGTTAATGAGAATAAAAGCTTGTAAAGATAGACGAAGCATAGATACTAGACTTTACTTCGAAACTTGTTACAACTCGATGTGATGGTTGATACTGTAAGGAATACATCAGAGTTAACCCTACAGCGCACAGTGTTCCATATATGCTACATACCAAAGAAATGCCCATATATTCAAATTTGACACAATTAATGCCACCATGTATCGATTAGATGACCAATGACGTATTGATGTGTAATGATTAGTACTTTGATTTACAAAAAGATCTTTACGTAAGCAAAAAAAAAAAACAGTCAAAATTGTCGATGGTTGATTTAAATTTATATATGTTAATGTTGGGTTATGATTTTTTTAGTATTTTTCGTAGTTATAGGATTATATTTACTAGCACATTTATTTCAAGAGTGAAATAAATCGTGCATTTTAGGGTTAAGATTGAGTTCAATATTTATCATACAATTTTACTTAAAACTGTGCAATCTTCTTTTTTTGTATTTAATCAAAGTGAAAATGATTTATAGAAAATATTAGATACTTTTTTACAATAACAAAGCGTTGATGATTGTTTAATAAAACTGCTGTAAGACAAATACCAGCATATATTGTAAATATATGTACATCATTAACACATTCAATGATATTGATGTGATATCACATATACTTATTTTAAAAATTATGCATCTATATTATATCTATATACATGTATATTATATGAAATCTATCAACTTCCGTTGAGATATGATATTCAAAAACAAGAAAGCAATTTACAGTTTCCTGTATAATAAATTATCAAAGCGTCAATTATTTTCAATTTTCTGTTGGACTTATATTTACAAAATTGTATCTATATAATTTTTATTTATATTCGTTTGTTTATACAACACGGGCAGTTTATTGTAGTTATAATTATATCTATGTTAGTAAATGAAAGATATAAAGTTAAAATGCACTTACAGGCCGTAACGTAACCGGTAGAGAAAAATCCTCTTGTACAAGTGGTTTCTTTTCAAAAGGTCTTATGAAATAGATTAACAGCACTAATGGGACAGCAAGCGCGGAGACTGCCCCGAATAATGCTGCTAACAGCAGCCACGTCCAGTCCGGCATGATGACTACTGGAGCAAGCTAAATAAACATTTTATATTAATTGCCATGAACCACCACTGAAAATGATCAAAGAGAAGGACTACAGTGGCCCTAGTGAAAATGCTTTCTATCTCAATTACAGACTGTTGGATATAATAAAGTTGGAATATAATAAAGGATTATATTCGGGCATATAACTTTGAGGTTTTTCAGCTTACATACTGACTTAGGCTGACATTTATAAGCGTAACTTTAAGTTTGCATAGACTTTACTAAAACAATTACAATTTATATTACTCAATGAATGTCAAAAGATTTGGTAAGTCACCGATTTTGTCAACATGAACTTTGCGAATACTATGTCAACACTTAAGTTCCTATTATATATTCAGTTTTTTGTCAAAACGAATTTATTTTTTAAGAACTTTGCCAAGCAAAGTCGAAATAGCGTTTGTGAATCTCAGCCTTAGAACCACATGGTCAGCAGTAAAGGAAAACATAGTGATAGAACCCGCATAAAGTCTAACAAGACTGTCGTATGCCCTGAAAACGGCGGTCAACTGCGCGACAGGTCAAATTGAACATAACGTAGAATTACAAAGTTGATTAATAAATCACAACTGAAGAAATTAATCGCTGCTCACCCTAAAAAGTACATACGGTTACGATATATTAAAAAAAATAAAGTAAATAAAGTATAAAAATGTTAGAATATTAATTAAATATTAAAAACTCGTGTTAATACTTATATCTGAAAATATTCATATTATAAATAAATGTTTAACATGTTTTTTAATCAAAATGGTATTGCGAGTAATCGGGATTTCAATTAATCAATAAAGAAAACACTACAGTAAATTAAAGGAAATCAAAATGCGCTACATAGGATTACATTCCTATGGGATACCTATTTAATTTAAACAAAACTATATGAATAATATAATGTTATAGAAATGTACGTAGAGTACAAAAAAGCATAAAAAAAATTTTACTCACCTGCTTAAATTTTACCCGATTTACCTAAAGCAACAAATTCGTCTACCCCAAATTGATTTAGAATCTAACAATTGACATCGAGAAAATCCTAGCTAATCATATATTTAGTCATTTTATAAGATTCTTTGAGAGTAACAAAGCATAGCATGTCTAATGACCTGCCGCTGCCGGCAGCTTTCACGACTTTCTACATCACTGGCAATATGCAGAAGAGTTATTATTTTTGTTAGACAAACCAGGTATATCAGGCATGCGCTGTGGATTTCTTGTATTAAGTTCTTGTATTGGATACTGGAAGTTTATTAAAATAATAACCTATATGTTATATAATATTTTAATACAATTAATTTAAAATTTTATTTGTAATTATTTTATTTCATGCTGATAGTGTATAAGTTCTTTTTTGTGGGAACTAGGTACCCTAACCGCATTTCTGACGCCTGCGCGTTGCTCCGATCAATAATAGCGGACTGTTCCACAGAACCGACTGTTCTTTCTTCACAGGTCCTAGGCGAGAATTATCTGTGTTCATTGGAAAAGGTGCTTTGTGTACACAAGCAAGGGTTTAAATTTCATTGAAAGTTTTAATTAACAGGGTAAAGTTCACCTAATTCCAAAACAAATTGTTTACACGGCAGATTAATGTCAATAAAGTTCAAATTGTTTTGTCATGTGATAAATCCAGTGATATTTGTAAAACATTTTTAACCTTTTGTTTGACGTTGTTAAAGTGTTGACATTAAATACGTTTTTGGTTTTATTATATCTATGTAAATTTAATTAATTACATAACACAGGTTAATTTTACTGTTTTATGACTGAAAAGAAACCGGGTTTTTGATTTACTTTTGATGACAGCGTGCATGAATTACCGCCCGCTAGGAATATGCTAAGGTGATTGTGGGTCCAATTACCTAGCACTATTATAAAAACATCGAAATAATATTGTTATAGAGAGATTTCGTGTCTACATTTTGACGATAAGTACTAGGTAAGTATGTAGTAGGTATATAGATACACTACTTTACTTTTACTGTATGTAAAACTTAATTGAAAGAAAAATAAAATCAGATGATATTCTAATGATTTTGAAAAAGAACTACAAGATAGTCAACGATATAGTTTGATGCTGATAGACCTTGTTATGCCGCTGAAGCTCGTTTAGCACAAATTGGGGGTCATTTATAGGATAACGGCGGCAAAACCTGTGGTTACTAGCGGTATAAAACCCCCATTTAGCTCGCCATAATAATGATTTATAGAGTACAATAAAATTACTTGTACGTTTACAACAGTAACATTTTGTTTTGGTCAATTTATAACATTATACATTCGACTACAAGTTTCAGTCTGGCTTTTCATGGCAGGTTCTATTTTTTTAACCGGAATATTTTATGTCTTTTGATAATTTAATAGTAGTCATCAAGGAGCCTACTGTGATATTAATTTACACATTTTAGGTAAGGGCTACATACAGCAAATCTGCTTAGTAATGCATGATTATGGATCTGTGTGTAGTTTTAATAATAGAAATTTCCTATATACACGGTATATTATAAAAACCTTTTTCGACCCCTAAAGGCGTTACACGGCATCTATATTAGATTCTACTTAGGTCATCATTTTCAGTTAACAAACAAACAAGACAAATATAATAAAAAAAATGTGGTGATATATTATTATTATATTTATTAGCCGTAGTGGCTGCCGGCAGAATAGAATAGCACCCCCCTCTTCTTGCTGAGGTGTCGTAAAAGGCGACTAAGGTATCTCTTTAACACCGCAATTCAACCAGGTGTTCAGAGAAGGACAACTCGACCAAACCTGCATCCCGCTCCCTCCCGATCGTACTGGTTCTCCATTCCATCGGGCCTAAGGGAGCTCGGACGAGAGAGTGCTTTTCTGGCTGCGCGTCCAGTTATGCACTTAAATATCTCCTGCGCAATTGACTGTTTCCGAAAACTGAGCCTTGATTTTGTTAATCGGCGTTGAAACAGTCGCCGTGGCCGAATCCGGCTAGGACATCATCATATTTATATAAGCTTCTCCAATAATATTGAGTTAATACTCAGGATGAGGATAATAATTACGCTGGTACTAGCTACCTGTTTGAAATGTCGTGATATACATACATAGGTATAGAAGACGTTGTTTCGAATGACTATACATGATTTCAAGAAAGAAATAAAGTTTAAATAGCATTTGTAGTTGGTTATGATTATTATGCGACTAAAGCGAAAACAAATTGAACTTTAAGAACTGAATATAACCTAACCAATTACAAATATGCATCATTTTAAATAGATCTGTAACCACTATCGGGTAAATTTGTTACCGATTTAATTTGGCCTAAATAGGTTGATTTGACATGTGTCAAAATGTGTTAGATATAGGTACCTAAACTCTGATTTGCAGGTTCATATTCGTAGTGCACTGAACTCAATGTTGGTGTGTTATATCTACGTATATGTCATTGACCTATATTCTATTGATTGGCACACAAAGCACTATAATGAACTATATCCGATAGGTATTAAAGATAAGCTCATTACCGAGCTTAACTAGAATTTACTATGAAGCTTTTGCATTTTCAGGCAATCAGTGGGAAGCCTACATACTTATCTACTAGTTATTTGTGTATAACGTGGAAAATAAAATTATATAATAAATAATATTAATTATCCAGTAGAATGTCATGATCAAATAATCTTGATAAACAAGTATTTATAAACTTTATCTAACCTACTAATATGAGTTTTGCCAGATTTATGACTATTTATAAAAATATTAATTTCACGCTGTATCCCTTTCGGGGTGAGCAGAGGAACATTAATGCCTGTATCGGCTTGGCGCTTATGTCATGTGCAACGAGAGTAGTAGCACAGCTGATTACCGTTCTCAGAGCACCTATACACGGCATTTAATAGAAACGCCATGTATAATCCGCAATGCATTCCACAATCTAATTATATGTCATGCGGATTTTCTCACTGGTGGGCATGGGGTGCATAAGTCCGCAATCTGTAAAAACTCCGTCTGTATCATGGCGAGTGTTCTGACGATTTATTTAACCTTGCTCCACTCTCTCCTTTCCTGAATATACCTACGCGCACGGGTTCACGGAATCACAGCTATGCGGTAATCTCAAATCCTGGCTAGGACTACGAAGTTCTCTAACTTTCACTTTTCCCGTGTCGTTGGGCTGTGGAATGGTCTTCCGGCGAGCGTGTTCCCACCATCCTATGATATAGGATCCTTTAAGCGTAGCGTGAAGAGACATTTATGCAGGCCGTCATGATTGGTGCGACTACCGATGGGTTTTTCTTAATTGTCGATAGTTGTTGTTTTTTGGAATGTACCATGCTTACCACCAGGTGTGGTGTGGTCACTGTATCGAATTAGGATGGTAGGAGCCGGGACTCAAATCAACGCCCATTTATGTAGGCCCCATATTGGTCCTTATCAACTAGTTTACTTGTGTGACTAAATAACTTTCATACATTGACAATAGAATTTAAAATACGAAAATGCACTTTCATATGGCTTTAGCATATCATAGCTTTGGGGACCATATTATGGTTTGAAATAATGTGGGTTTAATTTTTCTCTATTTTTTAAGCAAGTTATAAAAGATGAGACTATTTTTACCGAAAATTAAAATTCAAAATTACTGTACCTACCTGTAATTTTCAACAAATATATATATTTTGTTAGCATCCGTCAAATAAAAATCATTTACTAAATAAAACATTTATTAATCCAGTTTAACATACAAAGTTATCCTGCGATTAACATTTATTTCCATAAATTATACACATGTAACAGAATCAACTCACTTATCTCGATTTTTCTATTAACATAATAAACGCAATATAATTCAATATCTCGGTATTTTCAAGCGTCGGAGAGAGCGGCTACACCGGGCAGTATTTTACCTGTAAATAATAGAAAATTGAAAAAACTTAAAAAAAAAATTACGGATGTATATGAAACCTCCAGAACCATAGTAGCTTAAGTAAAGTCTTGGCAGAGACGAGGAACAATTATTAGGACGTGGTTAGAGCCGGGCCGTAGAATTAAAAGGGTTTGCTACCCGGATAAGAGGGAGGCGGTGCTCAGTGTCTGGCGTGCCGCCTATAAGATAGGTTTGGAGAGGTGGGTTTACTCTCCGGGCATGTGGAATCCGAAGCCCGGGTGGAATGATTGGAAGGACACCCCGGGGGTTTTTAGTCAGTAGGAGTCTGACACACCGAGATCGCTACCCTCAACAGTGGCGCAATAATCCTATGCAGGATTTTCCCCTAGATAACCACAAAAAAGGGATGTGGTTCGAGCTTCTGTATGATGTCCAGGACAGTCCCAAATGGAGAAGCATTGTTGACGCTCTTAGCCTCAGACGGGAACCCATACGAGATTAATATTAAAAAAAATTAGTCATCTATGTAGAAAGATTTTAGTTATTTATACGTTTATTCGCCAAAATTAATCACTTACAGTTTTAAATATAAAAAAATTCACGACACTCGCAACTTATTCCCTCCATTCAAATCTATCTCTCTCTCTCTCTCTCCCATACTTTCTATCTCTTTTATTCTCTTACACTGTTCCTTATCATTCTAAAATCATTAGCATCATATCGAGGGGTGAAAGGCTATTTGGTTTAAGCGACATGTTTTGGTGGTATAGTAATATATATACTTTTGGAATCGGTAAAAAACGCTGATTCCCCCCTCATCGTTGCCTTACACCCCTCGATATGTTCTATTCTACTCACTTGCCTACATCTACATAATGGTATACTTTTATATTTGTACATAAACGATGTACTTAACGATCTTGTGCATGATGGATGTGATTTGAATGAGATATTACAACAGTGGCGGCGAAGTAGAATACGATGACATACCTTCTAAAAGTTCCAAGGAAGCGCCACCGCCAGTGGACACGTGCGAAACCTTGTCTTCACTGCCCCATTTCGCGCAACACGTCGCTGTATCTCCACCGCCTAGTAGATATAAACAATGCCAATCATACGGTATCCGACAACTTGGTTTATAACTACAGGGACATTTTGTACTTTTCTACGAGCATTATTGTTAGAGGAAAGATATAAATACTGAATCAGGTCTTATGCGCGTACTGCAGATGAGTCTGCTCGTGACCATGACCTGTGTAACCAGATTAAACTGTAGAGCCTTAATTAAAAGTAAGTTCATTCGCGCATAAAACCCGATATAATACAATTACAAATGTATTTGTATTTAAAAAGCGCGAAAGTTTAAAATGATTTAAAGGAATGTTATTTTATCTATAGCCTAGAACGCATCAAATGAACAGATAATTGAATTCAGTCTGAAGTTATTGTTCTACAGACAGATTTTATCTTTCTAATAGATATTGAGTGAGAGAATGAATAAGCTCCCCCACTGATATTCCTATTTAATTCCGCGCGCAATAGTTACATTTCATGGAATTTTAAGTTTAAAAAATATTGTCTAAACGTGTAACTTACCAATAATGGTGACGGCGCCGTTGGCAGTCGCCTTGACCACTCCATCCATCAGAGCTCTGGTGCCGCCAGCAAACTTCTCAAATTCGAACACGCCAGCGGGTCTATATTATAAAATACACACATTAATTTAATATTACAACAGTACAGCTTTGAGACTTTTTCTATATTTCCTCTCAAAGTAGTCGCTTCCGAAACGTTATTAGATCACTGTTAGCTTTCTTTCTCTCGCTGGCCGTCCAAGTCGGGGTCAGTACCCACAGGGGTGCCCGTGCGTTGCCACCCAACCCATAAATTCGTTGGTTGAGCACCCTATATGCTATACGCTCGGTGAAGTTGTAAAAGCCTGTCTTGGTCAACAGCATAACCTGATATGCCGAAAATAAAAGTATCAGTACAGTTTGGCCAAGGCTAGAAACCTTATTTCGTGAACGAGCAGTCTTACCGAATTGCATAGATGATGTAAAAAGACATTATTTCGAAGTTTTTAAGATATGATTCGAATTTTGGCACTCGTTGCTCGGACATTGATTTCAACTTCAACCTTCTGACATTGCAGATAGATATATTATACACAAGTACATATGTATTAACATTTTCGATTACCACAGACTATATTAGAGTATATATAAGTTTTGTGAAAGGTTATAATGATAATATTCACCCGTTCCAAACAATGACTTTAGCTCTTGCGATAGGATCAGAAAAAAGTTCCCTCGATTTTGGTCCAACATCAAGTCCCATCCATCCTTCAGGAATGCCTGTTTCTACATCAGCCGTGCCAACCTGAAAGTATGTCGGAGATACATTGCATATCGGCCATAGAGTTAAATTTTATCTTTTTTATATCTTTGTATGATTCGTAACATTCATACATAGCAAATTATTTACATGTTTAAATAATATGAATCTTTAAACAATTATTTTTGATGTTGATTACCCTAAAAGAGATATAACATAAGATTTTATTATTAAATAGCTAAATACATACCTGTGCATTTTCATCAAATTTATCCGCAGTTACAAAATCAACTGGTAAATGAACTTTTACATTATTCTTTTCAGCCTTTTGCAAAAGTTTGCCTACGATTTTCGCACCCTCAGAGTCATACAGAGAGTTTCCGATCTAAAAAAAGAGAATATTTACAATTATACCCTTCTTTTTAATTAAAAATATTCTGCTTTTGAAAAATAAAAAGTGTTACTTTTGCTAGCAATTCAGTAACATACACAACAATTTTTGAAACGTCATCAGTCTTGTTAGCTGTATAAAAGACACAATCTAAAAACCTGCAATAAGTTTTAAATTGAATTTAACAAGTAAGGTTAAAATATATATACAAAATAATAAAGAGTATATACTCCTGAGATCAGTTCCAGTACAATAATGCTATATTACACACCAAACTATTTAAGGGGGTATTCTGGCCAACAAAATAGAAAAAAAATAAGTTTTTTGTCATATTCTCAAAGCTTTAACATTTAAGACAATATTTTAAAAATAATTATTCAAAATTAAAATTATTTTCGGTAATATAGGCAGAACCAGACAATAGACGATACAAATCCTCCAATTACCTGAGATCGTGTTATATCTCGAACCAACTTTTTTCGAGATTCTTATCACGATGTCTTAAGTTGTACTGAACTGATTAGCTTGAAATATCTTACTTATACTTTACTCTATGGAACTAACGCAACTATACGGAAATTTTCAGTTTTACTATTTCTAAAAAAATCTAAAAAGTAAAAAAAACTTATAAAAAATATTTCTTTATATCAGACATTCTATATTTGTCGAAAAAATGTTTTACTGACTTACTTAGTTCAGACGATAGGAGCATTCTTTTAGTTAAGATTTTTTTTCGTATGACCTTGAGGAGTACATTCATATCAGGCAGGGTGCGTTATTTAATGAGCACACTTACTGCAACAGTCAATTTATTTTATTTTAATTTTTTATAGTGGAATTTTTATGTTTTACAACATTAATAAATATGTAGTAAACTTGTGGCTAGCAAAAATATTTTCTTATTTTTTTTTTTTATTGATTGCACCTAAGTACTTAAAATTCATGCCTCTAGACCAGAATATCCCCTTAAGTTGTTTTGTTGATGTAGCTAAAATAAGCTTATATGAACATCATCAATGTCATCAATCAAATTAATAAACATATTAATAAAATCAAGAATATTTCATAAATATAAATTAGAGAATATTAATACTCACAGCCATGCCTTTGGTTTCCTTAAGGAATGTGTATGCCATTCCACCTCCGATTATCATTTCATTTACTTTATCAAGCAAATTCTCAATTAAGAGAATCTTATCAGCAACCTTGGCTCCGCCCAGGATGGCAAGGAAAGGCCTTAAAAAAAGTAAAATATCAACATACATAGAGTACAGTAATCCCTCTTATAACACGGAAATCTTATAATGCATTTTCATATTACCTCTAATGAGAAAAGTTAAACATGAATTATAGGAGAATACTTCTACAAAGTATTTTTCTATAATGCGGAACTAATCTACTTCTTAAGCCATTCTGCAAGTGGGCCAAAATATGGAAGTAAGATAAAAAAAAATAGCTGCATTAATAAAGAGTGATAGGTTGATGTCACGACAGAAAAATTGGTAAATACAATTGTAGACAACAAAAATAAATAAGAACCCTATTTCCCCATGCCAATAAGTACTGTTTTACAGAAGACAGTAATAACTTTAGCAAAATAACTAACAAATAAAAAATACCTCTCTGGCTCATGCAAAGCTTTAGCGAAATATTGTAGTTCTTTTTTCAGCAAAAAGCCACTTGCTCTCTGGTCAAATCCTTCACCCATCATGGAGCTATGTGCTCTATGAGCCGTGCCTGAAATGAAAACAACATTTTATTTTATAAGTTGCTTCATAAAACATTAGAAAGAAATGTTATAATTACATACATAAGATATATTTTTTATATATAATCTATATATTTGTAATCATTATTTTTTGTTTTTGCCATATAATTGAATAGTTTAATTTCACTCACATTATTTTTATGTTCAAACGAAAAAAGCTTATAATTAAAGGCATACCTACCTTGTATTCTGGTAGTCGCTGCCTGGCCATGATATACCACTCTGAATGCATTTGTATGGAAAGCTGTCTGATATATGTGATTGCATAGCACTGTAAACAGCATGTCAAACTCACAGTCATGACTGCTATGTACATCAAACAGCTTTCCATATACACATGTACAGAGAGGTGGCATTGTGGCCAGGCAACAACTGCCAGAATCTAATGCGTGCTTTTAGACAAATCTGGAAACATACAGTCCTAGAAATTGAGAAACAATGTTATGATTTTAGATGAACTAATGCAAGATGTACATGATATGTCAAAGTGGAGTTGTATTGTGAATACCTTTTGTCACAGACAAAACAGAATTATGTACAATTATTTTATTTATTGGACTCACCAAATGCATCATTGATGTAGACATCACCTAGTTTTCTCAAACTGGCTCTAAAAGCCTTGACTTTCTCAGGGTCAGCCTTAACTTTAGCTCCACTCGTGTCAACACCTTTACCTTCTTCTTCAATGTGGAATCTAAGATTCTCTAATAAAATTACAGACCCTACAGGGGGATCACTACAGGCAGCTTCTACCTCAGCACCAACACAGTCTGCGAGGAATGTGACATCTCTGGAAAGTAAATATTTGATTTGAAACTAAGTTTTCAATAATACCAAGTTATTTACAATTAGAAAGGTAATAATTTCAAAAATTGCATTTTACAAGGTAGGTTTTATACATTACTGCAATTGTCACTAATACATTAAAAAAATAGATGAAATGTTTAGTTAGAAAAAAATTATTTCATACAACTTGTAAAGTGTGTATTTTTGGGTATTTTATGTATAGTGGAAAACATTCTGTAAGCACTACAATACATAATACCAACTACCATTCTTACTGATTGGACATATTTTATTTGCTATTCTTTTATAAGCTAGATTTATTTTATAATTGATTGATATATCTAAGTATATTGTGGATATAATCACTAATTTATCTCTGCACAACTGAAAGATATATAGCGTGATAATAAATTATTACACTAATAAGTGTACAACTGAAATTTCAGTAGCTTTCCCTATTATACATTTACTTGTTTTAATTAAAGAATACATTAAAAAAGCAATGTATTGCTGATATATTGATTTTATTATTCTAACTTAGATCATTACAAAATAAAGTTCATAATAGATATAAAAGAATATAAGAAATAACACACACACACACACACCCATTCTTTTCACATTTGGTTATTATATTGTGTCTGTACATGTATTCTTCCTACTTCAAATTATATATGTATAATAATAAATCCCTGGTTGGATAAAATTTAAGTAACTAATATATAATTACTTATATTTTATGTTATGTGTATTTTGATTAAGCTGTTGGATTTTAAATGAACAAATAAGTAAAAAGTACCTGTCAAGTAATTTTTTGAGCTCTTCGGCTACCGGCTTAAGGGTATACTTTAAATTTGTTTGCCCATCTGGCCTGCCCAAGTGGGACATGAGAACGACGGACTTAGCACCCTTTTGTAAAGCATAATTAATCGAATCTAGAGCAGCCACTATGCGTTGATTGTTGGTAATGACGCCTTCTTTCAATGGAACATTGAAGTCTACCCTGTAATCATGTAATTATTAATAATTAATCAATAAATTAAAATGGTCTTTTATTTTTCTTATTGAACAGTTTTGTATGTATTATACTAACCGCATAAGTACACGTTTGCCGGATAGATTTAAAGCATCAATGCTGAGTTTATTTAAAGTCATTTTGAAGAATAATTTATGAGGACACGATATACGAAAAACACAAAACGTAAAAGTTTCGGCGATCAATTGACAGGACAAAACTAATACCCTTGAAAATGTCAAAAAGGTCATATCTTCTTGCAAGCCTAAAATAATAATATCAATTTATTTAGTTTCTATGGTCATTAGAAAAAAAATGTTTTTACTTTTTTGTGAAGTTCGTCTCTTGATTAGTTTTACCTTATTTTCTACGTTTTTGAAGATTTTAACTTCATAATTATATTATCCCTTTTTGATTATGTATTAGGCACCTTTCAGTGAAGAAGGAGGTATCATGGTATAAGCTAAGGTATAAATATGTTCAGATAAAACCTAAAACTCGCAGGGCATGTTTAATGCATTGGATGGATATATGATCTAAGAGCTGGCAACATAAAAAAGGTGATTATCGTTACATGCCAATTTTTTTTTAATATAATCACCCTTTTATGTATTCAAGTTCAAAAAGTCTTGTCTGCCTGCGCGATCCCTTGGATGAAAGCGGGGGCGACCGGTCAAAAAGGTCAAATTTCGAGATAAAAATATAATAAGTTATTTAACTATAATAAGGCTAATTATTATAAAATTATAGTTAAATATAATAAGGCTAATTATTATAAAAACAGATTATATTTATTGTTGAGTAAAGCGTAACATTGTTGGCAGACAATTTGCTAGTGGATAAAATGCCGGCAGACAGCGGGAAGAAATTTATGAAAAAAAAACATTCGATACATTGATGCCGATTGATCACCTATATTATTTACACATTAAAAAAGCCATATGCAAAGTGGCAGACAAAAATATCGTGGATAAGATCTCGGCAGACAGTCATAAAACGCGCTATTGCTCGAGCGCCGTCAGCGAACTCATTAAATAAAATATTGCGCAAACGATGCGATGATCACGGGTGTGTTCTGAACCTTAAGCTTTAACCATAGACAAAGTGTAACGCAGGAGGAATTTAATAAGTTACGTTGGCCCTACTGTTTGTTCTTCGCGAAATATGCACGCATTGGGACGCCTGAGTTTAGAATATTCTTTAAATATCTACGTCGAAGTTAATAGAAAAACGCGAGTGAACTACGTGTTACGTGATTTGCCTATACCAAAGTTTCATTTACATTGTTATTCATTGTTTATTAGTGACTGCGTTGGGTGACAAACAAATTAAATCTTAGTGCGTTGAAAGTTTAAACATGGTGCCGCTAGGTCCCGGGCCAGGCCATCCTGCTGCACATCAAACACACGGTGGCCCATCTACCAATCTTTCTGGCCCAAATTCTTTATCACAATCAACTCCGCAATCCAACAAATCTTCAGTGGCAGTAAGTATGACTGACCATTGCTATTTCATTACTTTGCGTCAGTCTGGCGGGCGGCACATGTTTATGTAACTTCCAAGTTGTCGGAACACGTGCGATTTGGCGCTAATTTTGTTGACGGTTTGCAGAAGCCGAATTACACATTGAAATTCACACTTGCGGGTCACACTAAGGCGGTCTCGTCCGTAAAATTCAGTCCAAATGGAGAATGGCTGGCTAGTTCCTGTAAGTAATCCGTTTTGCGACCAATAATTGTCTACATTAGTAAGTTAATTTAGGCGGCTGTGTTATTTACGTTTTTGTTATTATATATTAAAATCTGGGATTTTGTTACTGTTTAGATGGAGTTGACCTAAAATTAATAAGTATTATGTACATAACAAACAGAACTCTATGCAATGATCGTGAAGAATTATATTTGTTTAACTTTACTCACAAATTTGAATACTGTACACAGCATTAGTTATTTAGAATGAAGTACAAAGTTCATACTAATTTTGTAAATGTGTTGAAATAATTATGAAAATGGACAAAAGGGCTTTTTTATGACCTAATTATTTGAAATATTTCCAATAATTTTGTATTATTATTTTATTTAATATTATGAAACTGCAAGAGTGTTAATTATTATTATTATTATTTATTAGTGATTATTTAAGATCACTATTTTTTAATCATAGATGGGATAAATGTAATCAGATTAATAAAAATGATGAATGTTACATTTTACATTTTTTATGTTTTAAACACTACAAAATCCCAGATTGTATACACATTTATGATTTCTTAATGTTTTAAATGGATTTAATCATTCATCATTAATCAGCTTACATTTTGCCCATCTCTGTTTTTAATGAGATGGATAATTTTAATGAAGGATTACCAGTATGACACTTATTTACATAATACATGTTTTATGCAAATTGAGGAATTATTATTTTTGTTCAAACCTGAGATGTTACAGATAATTTTCTTTCAATATAACTTAAGTTTATAACAATGTATATGCATAAATGTCACATTTCTTACAAGGTCATTATAAAATTCAACAATATACTCCACTTTTAAGCAATATCAGTACATAAAACAATTTCATAATTTGGACACATAAATAGCATTTTAAAATCTGTCAATTTATTATTAATATTTTTGAATACTGTACATACTATATGAGGTTATTTTAAATCTTCACAAACTGTTGGTACTATTGGTTTCAAATATCATCTATTGTTGTAATAACATATATGTAAAGTGCTACTGGACACTTTTGTTGTTTATTTTTGGAAATAAATATGTTATATGGTACACAACAATATTTAACAACCATATAGAATAAAGATTTTTTTTTTGCAGTATAAAGTGTAAAACTCAAAACTATTTTCATATTATTTTTAATACCAAAATATATTTATTTTGTTATTTATTTAATTGTCACTATAAAACTGCATTTCAATTTTAAAATTTCAGAAATGTACTAGTGATTTAAATATAATTAACAATGTGTATCTATTGATAATCACACCAAATCCCTATTAGAATAGGCTGAGAGAATTAAATGCCACTTATCCATTTATGCAAACCTCTTATGATTCCTTCATGCACTCTCACCGAAATCTGTGTACTTTAATTGTTACTCTGCATCAGAACTGTTATGTCTTGCTTTGCATTGGCTCCTAGTTTCATGCCTGTCTTTTTCGTCATCCTTTTATCATTCATCCTCTCCACATCAAAGCATGCTTTCATGCATGCTATTGATGACACTATCTTTCAAACCAACCATTCTCTGTATCTCTTCATTCCTTATGCAATGAGCAAGAGTTACTCTGCTTATGGAATGGAAAGATTGCATTTTCACTGCATTAATTCTACTTTCAAGCTTCTAACTAACCCAGGCCTCACTGCTGTTCAAGAAAGTAGAAAAAAAACAGCTATATCAACCAGTATTTGTGCTCTTTGTGTAATGTTTTAACTTTTTAATATATCACCCAGTGCAGCATTAATTTTGTTGGCAGCAGTAAATCACCTTTCTACATCCATATCACACATACCACTTTTTTTAGTATTTCACTTTTAAATTTTTTCTTTACAAATGTTTTATTTGTAACATCAAGATGTAGAGTATCATTCTCTTGCTTTAAACTTTAATTTTATTGCACAATCCATTTTAAAATTTTTTTTTAAAGACCAGAATCTTAGTTTTTTTACATTCAGATGAAAAATGTAGAACTTGTATATTGTTAAAAAAATCTGCCAATGAAATTTTGTGGATCATTTATATTATGATCTTGATTGGGTTATACATAATTTTAATACATTTTTATTTTTTATTTTAATACATTGTATTAAAATATATTTATCAATACTCTATACACTAGTGTTCTATTTATTATAATATTTAAAAGTTACACAATTTTTATTTATAGAATAATAAATATGTTGCTTAGATCCTACAAGAACTTACAGACAAATGTGACTAAAATATTATCTCATTCTGAATTTTAATCTCAATGAAATATGTTGTATTTAATTGTGTTTGTATTTCTCAGCCGCTGATAAACTCATTAAGGTGTGGGGTGCTTATGATGGCAAATTTGAGAAAACTATATCTGGACACAAAATGGGCATTAGTGATGTGGCATGGTCTTCTGATAGCAGACTTATTGTTAGTGCAAGTGATGACAAAACTTTAAAGGTGAGTTCATTATAGTAATTGCCATTATGTATGTTCTAGTCATACTGTCTCATACATTATGGCCATTAGATGATAGAAAAAAAACAATTGCACATTGATTTATGTCTATAACATAACAATACAATTATTATCAAAATGAGCTTTATTGTATAAAACTACCAGTAACAAAATGGTTTATTGAGTTTTAATAAATACTGAGTGGATCATCTTCAGTGCTGGTCTTTCATCAACACCCAAAAATTTTCCTTTTGAACATATGCCTTAAAATTTTCTTCATCAGACAATCTTGAGCTAGCTCATATTCAGTGTATCTGCTTGCTTAATGTTATTGGTAATCCATCTTTGTGGTGGTCTTCCTCTAGCTCTTTATTCTTGGTTATCCTCTTTATAACCCTTCTAAAGCTGGTTAATTAATTTTTTTCTCAAGATTTTATTGTATTATTTTTATTGTAGTAATATTAAAAATCAACAAATAAAAAATAATAATAATAATAATTTAAATTAATTAAATATATCAATTTCTACATTTATGCATATTAACACATCATTTCAGAAACACTCCTTTAATTTTAAGGTGCTTTTAAAGACTAATGCATTGTACAAAATTGATAATTTATTAGTGTTTAAAAACACTAATAAATCATCTTAAATTTGATTAAAAAATTTAGGGACAAAAAGTTAACCAACTTAAATTAGATTCCTTTGTTTGTTGATACAGTTCATTAATTGGGTTAATTTTGTCCTAGATGTGGTTACTAGATCAAGTATGCTTTGCCTATCTGATAAGATTTTAGTATGTGTGTTCTACGCATAACACTTGAGCAGATCCTAGTGATTTAATTCCCACGGTTGCTGAATTTTATCACTTTAAAGATAACAGTATGTACTGATGTGAGTTAGAGATATGATAAAAGAAATCATACTTGTATTTTATTGATCTAAATAGCTAATCAAGTGTGAAAATTGTAATAAATGACATGGAAATAATTGAGATATATAAGGGCATAGTTTGTGTTGTTTTGTTGACAAAAATGAAGTAATGGAAGTTGTTGAAGAACCTTGTCATATCTCCAAGAATGTTTTATTAATTTAAACACACATAAAGAAATGCAGTTTGTTAATGTGACATGGTTTTTCACGGGCTGCCACTGTAAGCTTGATACATTTCTGGTTTTTCAGACTCACTGTGGAATCAAATTCTTAACGTCTAGTTAAAAGTCTCTCTTTATAATCATTATTAAGCCTAAAATATATATCATAAGTAAGAAATCAATGGGAATGTTATTTGTTTTAGGTCTGGGAACTAAGTTCAGGAAAATGTTTGAAAACACTAAAGGGGCACAGCAACTATGTATTTTGTTGTAATTTTAACCCACAAAGTAACCTTATTGTTTCTGGAAGCTTTGACGAGAGTGTGAGAATATGGGATGTCAGAACTGGTAAGTTTTCATCAATTTATCTTTCCAAAAGATAATCAATCTTTGATATCCTCCTTAATTTCTTCATTTATACAAATTGTATTATTTATACCATTTGTTTACCCAGTACTTCATTTACTTTACATTAAAAAAAATGTTCTATTTTTATTTTTAAATAATTCTTAAGACATTCGATGAAAATTTATCCTTGGTAATAACAGGTGTAAGACAAAGTATTATATTTTAAATTATTATTACTAAAATATATCAAGTGGAAAATATTTATAGAGAGTGTTGAAGTAAGACATTTCTGTTTCAGCAGACCCTATGTATGTAAGAACATGTGGTAAAACTATTTTGAGTGTTTTTCGTTTCATAGAAAGACAAAAAGTAACTTATTATACTTTACAGACAGTTTATAAATATATTGACCTGAAATCTGGTATGTACAAGATTGTCATACAAACAGATTTTTGCACATGATCTTTTATGCATAAGGCAGTTGAGTTCTTAATTAACTGATTTGATAATTTTCTTATTTATTTGTGCAGGGAAATGTTTGAAAACATTACCGGCGCATTCAGATCCTGTATCTGCAGTACACTTTAACAGAGATGGCAGCCTTATTGTATCATCCAGTTATGATGGATTATGGTATTTTCCAAGATAATATTATTTGCTTTCACATTCATCATATTACTGCTTTCCATGTTCTCACATTTTGAGAGTTTTAAAATAGTGATTGGAAGTTTTTAGGCAAATAGGCTTTATTATAAACTTCATGATCACCATTGAGGTGAATCTTATATGCCTTTGAATGATTGAAAATCAATTCTGCGATTTCCTTATCATTATGGTAATTTTAAAGTCTCTTAATCTCAAAAATCTAAAAATTTAAAAATCTTAAAGGTCTTAATACCTTTGACATTTTTTAAGACCAATGTATTGTTTTAAAAATGTTATCTTTTTTTTTTTATCCTTTGCGGACACAGTGACTATACAACACCT
This sequence comes from Automeris io, assembly GCA_036320925.1. Lineage (NCBI taxonomy): Eukaryota > Metazoa > Arthropoda > Insecta > Lepidoptera > Saturniidae > Automeris > Automeris io. The sequence goes on from JAUDJH010000024.1 coordinate 4,552,028, forward strand.
GATTGTAAGCATGGTGCAGCCCAAAAATCGACAACAGCTATCAACAATTTAGAAAAATCCCTTGGTAGTTGCAGCTATCATGCTGGCCTGCTCAAATATCTCTCCACGCTATGCTGAAGGACCCCATATTATAGGACGCTATATAGTTTCCACAGCTCAACGACACAGAGAAATTTCTTAGAGAACTTCTTAGTTCTGGCCGGGGTGTAGGGTTGTTTAAAAGTAAATCAAAACTACTAAAAGTAATACTAGTTAATAATAGAGGAACCTGAATTATATAATACAATACTGTTTTTATTGTGAATCTAAAATTAACCATGTAATCATCATTCTGCAGAAAATGTTAGTGGCAATATGTGTTTTTATAAAATTTCAAAATTTCATTCTTATTGTTATAATTGTAAATAATTACAATATATATTATATTGCGTTTCAGTCGAATTTGGGACACAGCTTCTGGACAATGCCTTAAAACGTTAATAGATGATGACAATCCGCCCGTATCATTTGTCAAGTTTTCTCCCAATGGCAAATATATTTTGGCTGCTACTCTCGATAATACGCTCAAACTATGGGACTACAGCAGGGGGAAATGCCTCAAAACATACACGGGACATAAAAACGAGAAATATTGCATTTTCGCTAATTTCAGTGTAACAGGTGGTAAGGTGAGTTATGATCCATTATATTTTAAAATACTTTCATATTATAACGAAATATTAAATGTGTAATATGCTGGCTATTATTGTATGATTACAATTGATCATACAATTGAAAATAACAATAAGAAATATTAAAAAAGAAAGTGATATAGCAGGGTATGGGTACTTGTCAGTTGTTTAAACTGCTTATTTGAGAATGAATATATTGAATTGCATTCTTGTAATTGCCCTTTTTATAGTTTTTTAGGCTGAGATTTGTAGACCCTACTTTGGCCTCTCGTAGGCTTTGCTCAGGAAAAAAGTATGCATGCTGAATTCGGGCATACTAGAAAAAAAAAAAACTTAAAATGAAAATGTCTTAAAAACTATTAAATTCTGTATTAAATAGGGTGTCTTAAATTGTTTCATTTTGTTCCTCTATCATATGTTTTCATTAATATGGCGAGTTCTCAATAATCCAGTATATTCAGTTTTTTGTCTTAGACATACTTATTTCCTAAGCAAAGTCCAAATAGCCTTTACAAGGGTCTTAGAAGTTAGTTTACAATTTTGCCATATGAATATTAGTGTGTTAAATGCTTCATTTTGGCTATGTTTTTCTATTATATAAACATGTAATCTTGATAGATGATTATATATATTATAAAAAATAATATATCTTTCCACAATTAACAAGAATAAATAAATATATAAGATAATTTAGAAAAAAGCTGTTATTTTATATACTGAGGATATTTTGCATTACTTATGTAAATATTTCTTTAGTGTGCTTATGAAGTTTAAAAATTACCTTTTAAAAGTCTACATGTTTAATTTACATAATTTTCTTAATTTTGTTTCAGTGGATAGTGTCTGGTTCAGAGGACAATTTGGTATACATATGGAATCTTCAATCAAAAGAGGTAGTACAGCGGCTGTCCGGACACACAGACACCGTGTTATGTACCGCTTGTCATCCCACCGAGAACATAATTGCGTCAGCAGCGCTCGAAAACGATAAAACGATCAAACTTTGGAAGAGTGACACTTAAAATACGGCTTGGGTGAGTAGATTAATATAGTATAATTAATTAAAATTAATATATGCAAAAGTAGCCTTTTGCTCAGTTTCAGAAATATTCCTGAAATATAATGATGCTTTTAAACACTACTTAATCGTAAAATTGTATGCAAGTGATGACACATTAGTGGTTAAAAATGTTTTAAAACTTTAAAAAATGTTTCTGAAACTGTGCGTGAGTCATCTAAAAGTAGACAATGATTAGCATGCTTACAAACCTAGATGGTGTTTGAACCAAGTTTTAGATTATATATTTCATTCATGAATACACTAACGATATATACACGTAAAAAATGATAATATACATGGAATCTAAGACTTCATGCTATATGCTTATTGGCATGTCATATATTATGTTATCAAATAATAATAAATAAAAAACATAACACTATTATTATAATATTAAACTATTTAATTTTAATAGGGAATAGCACTTTTAAAGACTAATTTCTCTTATTCAGATCCATTCTGTTTTGTCTATATAAAATTGTTGTACAGATGGTGACATTTGCTTATCGAAGACTCCTCTAGGACGTAAGAATGTTGCTTAGGGCACAATGGGACTGATATATTCTGTGGAATAAAAGTCCCTATATAAAAAAAATGTACATAAAAGCTGAATTTGTGGAATTATCTCGGTTCAATAAAGGAGAGACTCTGATTTGAGCTGAACAAATTGATTCAACTCCTTAGGTGTAGGCATATTTTAGGCTTTCAGAATCAGAGTAGTTCCAATGATAGTGTCAAGAATTTTAAAATATTTTTTAGGCATGGATTGGTGTATTTTTTTATGGGTGGTAAAGAATGTTTGCTTCATGTTTTCCGTAGATATATCCAAAGTTCATTTGGTAATGACTACGATGGTTAAGCCGGAGAGTGGTCCTTATACTTATCTGCAAAGGAATAATATATATTTTTTCTTTTCAGGCTTTAAACCAGCTGTGATCTGTGTTATGAAGCCTTGAAATAGTGATCGAGAGACGCCAAGAATAATGTGAATACTTTTATATATAGGGTACCGCTCGGGAGTAACTCCCAATTCTAAACTGAGTGTTTGTTTAGGTTATTTCGTTTAATTTTAGTACTCACAAGCGGTACATTAATCAGTGTGTGCATTTCGGGTGTTATTAAAGATATACATATTTTTGTATTTGACGCGCAAAAGTGAAGTAAATGAACTATTTTAGCCATTATGTTTAAGTAAGGTTGAATATTAAGGAGATTGCTTAAGAATACTTTGTTGATTGCAATAAAAAATTTAGTAGTTTAAATTGTGTTTTATTTTTGTATAATTTTTGCATTACGTTGCTCTATATTATAATACTGAGAATATGCAAATGTATCGGTATGTGCATGCATTGAACTCCATTGCAACTCCATGCAATTACGTGTCCATTGCATCAATCGGATTCTAAAGAATACCACTGGTTTTATTAAGTTTAGAAATAAATAATTTTTGCTCTGTCATATAGAGTCGTATGATTTCACATTTGCGGGGTTGTAATATAAGGACAAGTCTAGAGTTTATAAAAGTTTGTTATAGTAGAATATTTTTTTAAATTATCTTTTCCTGTCAGTAAATTGTTCAGTATGGCGCATCGCACAGATGGCGCTCAAGTATAATTATAAAAATGCTCCTACTGAGAAGGAACCTTTTGTCAGCATTTCAAAACGGTTTAAAGACATATCGGTACTTTTTTTTGCATAATGGACAGTAAATTGTCTGAGACAAGTGGATGATTATAGTATTTATAGAAACGAATAAAAAATACATATTGAGTGAATCAATATTTGCTGGGTGAACGCGCTCCATCATCGGCCTCATCATCACTTTTCAACAGGTGAGATTGGGGTCAAGTGCAAGCCCGTCTCTAATAAAAAAAGTGTATATACCTTGTCACACATGGCACCTATTGTGGGAAAAGACGTAAATTTTCAAGAGGGTTCGTATAACAGGTTTTCGGAAAAATGCGAAATTTTGGATACAAACTTTCTAAGAGCCAATAGCTTAAGAAGTTGCTGCAAGTATTTATTAACTCTACTTTTAATAAATTTGAGTGGTTTATGAGACTTTGTAACTAATTGATATTGCCGAGCTTATGTAAAAAAAAAACTAGATAGAAATTTACCGTATTCATTGAATCGAGAAAAAAGAACAAGAAAACAGTATTATTGTTTGACTTTAGAATTCCTAATCATTTTATTGTTATCATAGCTCTTAAGTTATTTTGTTATTGCTTTTTGGAATGACTATTCAGATAGTCCTGTTTAACCTATTTATGCCGATGCCGTCGTGCGCTGTGGGAGCTACGATAATAAAGATATTTTATATTAGCACTTGAGTAAGTAGGTCAACAAAGCTATCCTGGGAATTTTCTCTTGATGAGTTTGGTTTTGAAATATGTAGTAATTGAATAATATTGTGATGCAATTCTAACTTTACGGTACATCGGTCAGTATTGAAATCTCGAAGATCATTTATTCGATAACCCCTAGCTCTATAAAATGGGTTATCGTTAATATGATACAGCTTAACTCTTAACTTGGCAGAATGTTCTTTCTTTCAATATCAAAATAATATACCGTTTAACCCTTATGTTCCAAGGATGTCTAATAGAAACTAACCGTGCGTTAAAAAACTGAGAAATTACCCAAATATTCATATAAATATATTAAGTTTGCGCTAAAAACTTATGGCAAAAGGTTTTGTGAATTCTGATGTGTCTCCACAGATACACTATCAAGAAAATGGTTAAGAATGGCTATGATCATGTATAGATGAGAATTTACATCAATACAATCACATCTAGGTGTTCATAGGTGATTCCGAAATGCGACAGACCAAAGAGAATAAGCTTACTGCCGAAATTTTTTTGGTGGTAGGCCCATTGCCCGACCTGGGTCGTGGCCACAGTATACAAGTGTAAAGACCGTCAAAGTGACTTGCTTTGGTCTGTTTTGTTTCGGAATCAGCTTGTGTATATCGAGTTACTCATATACCTAGAGACCTTTATGTCGTGGTATATGTGAGCCGACATGACGACGGGGGCTATCGACAGATTTTCATCCTTTGATTGTCGTTTTCGTTTTTGGCCTACACTGTACTTATTATCAAGTGCATTGTAGTCACTTTGTTGAGCCAGTGCAAAATAAAAGTTCCTGTCTTAAATTCGATAGATAACTATTTATAATCTCTCTTAAATATGTGTGAGTGGATACGCTAGTTATATATTACGATTGCTAATGCAACAAAGGGTATATACCATAGATAGGTTAGGTTATTAATTTCGATCGGCTTAAAAGCAGTGATGTGCGTCCCATAAAAGCATAAAGTTATACTTGGATACTTATAATAATAAATATAGATACTTATTGATTTAAAATCGGCTAATTACCAGAAAAGGAGTTCGAAAATCCAAATTGGATCTTATTTTAAATCAATATTTGTATGTATCAAGCAGTGGCGTGGCTAGGGTATTTGGACAGGTTAGGCAGATTCACATAATGAAATTGAATACTATATCATGATAATAAATATTATATTACTTTCATATGGAAAATAGATGGCATGAAAATAGAAAAGATATGAATATAAAGGGTTCCTTTTTTTTTTAATTAAAGGAATTTAGTCCAGACTTATTTATCGTAAGGGCATGCAATGCTTTCAGGCAATTATGGAATGAACGCTACTAGTATCAAGTATAACAAGATAATGGTTTTTTATCCTTCTTTGCGATACGCCACCGCTCGAAAGAACAAAGGAACTCGATAACCTCACTCCTTCAAATTGAACTCACGAAGTAAAGCCGACTGGCGAGGAATTGCAATCTCCCCTATTGAAGAAATATTATTGGTTACGTAAAGTTTAAAGGTCAATTAGCCTTTATGTCTATTTATCACTTTAATAAGTTTCGAATGAAACCATAGTTATTACAGTTAAATTCTAAAATAATCAAATATCATATCTATTTAATTAAAACTGTCTCGTATCTGCCAAAAAAGTATTGCTTCCATGAATGAAGCTTTCCTGAAATTATCATTATTTTAAAATATGATTGATAAAATATGAATAATTGAATATACCTCATAGGTCTTTTAAGACTTGAACTGTTTGATGTCTTTGTCGTTTCATTAGGATACAGATACATATTTAAATACATATATACAGCCTTAACTCGTGACAAACTCATCTGCTTATCACAGAAAATTTATTCACCTAATAGCAAGAAAAAAAATCATTTTTTCATTTTTCTAACAAATTTTACTCAACGGCAGGGCAAATAACAGAAGTATCACTGTGTTTGATTGTTTTGGCAGGTGGGGGCTAAATCATCTGATGGAGTTTGTTTAGGAACGTGATCGATTTCAGTAGCTTAGGGCTATACTCTCTGTAATTCCACACCGCTACAGTTTTCATTTGCGCATTTCTGTTGCTTTTACTCTTAATGAATCTGAACAAATATACAAAGGAAATAAAAATTGTATTCTCTATTAATAAATTCTACACACATGTTCATATATTAACTGCACTCTTGCAGGTTTTAAAAGGCAAGTGAGTGTATCTAACAATTCACTCAATTACAATTCTCTCAAGTTAAAATACTCGTAAAATTGGCACTTCAAGTTGTATAGCATGGCTTTAGACATTTTCCTTTAGACAAATTTATTTTTCTTTCTTATTATTGTTATTGTTTTTCACCTTATTACTCTTCTTTAATTATATATTTTAGAATATTGTCATTTATTGATGCGTTTCTTTAGTGTATTGTTTTAAATCTATTATATTAGGTCCTTACATATGAAATTGGCGTTTTTCGTACTGGCCACTTTAATCACAAATTTCTCCTCTTTGGTAAGGAATTACAAATTCAAATTTGTACAGCTATAGACTCATGTATTTGTGCTTCGATGATCGTCATTCATTTGTTTTTTTCTTCTGTTTTTTTCTGTTTGCGTCACTCATTTTACAAAATGGAAAACTTAAAATATCGCATTATTTACGAGTACGAGTTCCGCCGTGGCACTAGTGCTGCGGAAACAACTCGAAGGGTGAATGATGTGTATGGCGGTCGTGTTGCAAAAGAAAACACAGTTCGTTTTTGGTTCCAACGTTTTCGTTCTGGAAATTTCGACCTGCAGAACAAGCCCCGTGGACGGCCTGAGACTCAAGTTGATAATGAAGAGTTGAAGGCTATTGTGGAAGCGGATCCATCGCAAACCACGTCCGAGTTAGCTGCAGGCTGCGATGTTAGTGATAAAACTGTTTTAATTCACTTGAAGCAAATTGGGAAGATTAAAAAGCTTGAAAGGTGGGTACCTCACGAATTGACTGAAGCAAACCGGCAAACGCGCGTCGACTGCTGCGTTACATTACTAAACCGGCACAATAATGAAGGTATTTTAAACCGAATCATTACCTGTGATGAAAAATGGGTTCTTTACGATAATCGGAAGCGCTCAGCGCAATGGTTGGATCCTGGCCAGCCAGCCAAATCCTGCCCCAAGCGAAAATTAACCCCAAAAAAGTTACTTGTAAGCGTTTGGTGGACTAGTGCCGGTATTGTTCATTACAGTTTTCTCAAATCTGGCCAGACTATTACGGCTGATGTCTATTGTCAGCAATTGCAAACCATGATGGAAAAGCTAGCGGCTAAACAACCTAGGCTGGTCAATCGCTCCACGCCACTGCTGCTTCACGACAACGCTAGACCACACACTGCGCAACAGACGGCTACTAAATTAGAAGAGCTTCAATTGGAAAGTCTAAGACATCCTCCGTACTCCCCGGACCTTGCTCCAACAGATTACCATTTTTTTTCGAAATTTGGATAACTTCTTGCAAGGGAAAAAATTCAACTCCGATGGGGCAGTCCAAATCGCCTTCAAAGATTTTATTGATTCCCGTCCGACTGGTTTTTTTTAGTAAAGGGATCAATGAACTACCTATGAGATGGCAAAAGTGCATAGAAAATAATGTTTCATACTTTGATTAATTAAATATATTATATTAAAAAATATTCGACTTTTTGTTCCTCCCATACAAAACGCCAATTTCATATGTAAGGACCTAATATAAAAATAAGTCCGGTTTTCCTTCCTAACGCTATAACTCCAGAACGCACGGACCGATTTCCAGGGTTTTGCATTCGTTGGAAAGGTCTCGTGCTCCGTGAGGTTTATAGCAAACAAAATTCTGGAAAAAATTCATCAGAAAAGCAGGAAAACGGGGAAATACTTTTTCACATACAGCGCCATCTCTGATACATAGCATGTACTACAAACCAATATGGTTTTGCATGGTGGTGGAGCAGATCGCACCAGTATTTTAAGTAGATGGCGCCGATGCATTATACATTGTTTGACAGCTACTCATTGTACTCTGCTCAGTTAATTTCATGTGACATTTATTATGCGCACGTTCTTTCAAACGCTAATTAAAAACCAAAACGAAGTCATCTGGTGGCGAAACGAAGTTCCGGGGTTTGCTAGTTTGTTATAATAATTGAAAATTTTGCTCTTAACAAATAAATAAATAAATTAAATAGTTATATCACATTGATACTATTGTAATAGAAATAGCGCCAAGTGTTTTACTCTCAATAGTTCTACTAGGTTTTTGGACTTTACTGTACTTACCATTTGATGTGGTAAAGTCATCATGCAGAATAAAAAATAGTAGTCGTGGTTTGCGCTTATTTAATTAATATTAAATAGGTAATAATTTCTGGGTAAAATATAATGGTCTGTGAATTTATTTCAATAAAATCATAAATAAGATTACATATTTTTAAATACAAAAGCCAGACTTTTCGCTTTATTATGCTGGATATACCTATTGTCCTAAATGTCCGTAAATATAAATCCAGACATTATTATCTCTAATAGCAAGTCATATCCTATTATAGGCATAATATAAATCCAGTCACTTTTTAAAGTTATATCACAGTATACCTACCTTTGGTCGTGGTGTATTAAGGCTGGCATGACGACGACAACTGTCATTGGACCCTCAACTCTTTGTAGTTTTTGCAATATATTGTTTTTTAATTTTATCGTTACTCAGTTTTTTTTTGTATATCGAAGAAAATCCTGCATATATTCATCAGGGACGCTATGAGGGCAGTGACCCCAGTGTGTCGGACTCCTACTGACTAAAACCCTCGGGTGCCCCTCTGATTGCTCCACCCGGGCCTGGGAAGCCAAATTCATCCAGACGCCCAGGGAACAAGAAGCCTTGTTGAGGCTACTACTCTGGGAGGGGAAGGAGTAAAGCCCACCTCACCAAAACATCTCTCCCAGGCGGTGCGCCGGACAACCAAGCACCGCCTCCCTCTCATCCGGGCAGCAGACAGCCTCAAATTTACTGCCCGGGAGTACGCAGATAGATGATCCAACTTATAGTAAGTGGTTACTGAAGCCTATAACTGCAACACAAGGAGTTTTGTTAATGCATTGCTGACAAAGAAGGATAATATTTACTACCCTCTTGCAGAACCCCATGTCATAGCTTTGGGAGAAACTTGTACCTGGTAGCTCATGCCACAAATCGTGCGCGACAATGTTTTAGAAAGCCGAAGTATATTTATCATCAGACTCAGTAAAGAAATCATTAATATTATATAAGTGTAAATTTATTTATTTGATATAAAAAAAAACTGTGATCTAAAGCAATGAGTATCATCTAGTTTTATTAGAATACGAACATTGAAATTTTACGCCCGAAGAAATACGAAACTCGTGATGGTGCTGAATATTGTGTGTGAAAGGCTCAAACATCAATATTCTCTAAGGGCGAGCTTCTTAAGGAAGTTTCAGTAAACATGAGTTTCCATCAACTCTTTTACCGTATTTGATTTACATGTATATACGATATATATATAATTTTTTTTCAAATCCCATAAATTTATAAAAAACTTATAACTAATCTTTGACTAAACAATCACATTCTTATAAGGTATTTAAATTATTATTCTAGAGTGAAAAAGCAATAAAGAAAAAAATCATATATAATATTTACTTTGATAAAATCGTTTCAAATTACTATTAGGATTATTAAGTAATTTTGTACGAAAAATCATTTTAACGGATTTTGAAATTAGACGCCTCATATCTACTACATTAACAGCAAATCTTGTACCTATTTTATTTAATCGACCTCATTTATTGCAAGCAAAATAAATCATTCACCGAGACCATATAAAGATTCAATTAGCCATCCCGCTTCGAACGTACACAAGTCCACTAGAATGAAACAATTTCTTAATCCTATTTTCCGCGACTGTTGTGCAGTTACCTGATAGAGTTCACCCTCTATATCTGTATTCCCAGCCACGGACTTTCTCGGTCATTTAATATTAACTGGTTGATAAACTGATTTCTATCAAAAATTGTTAGCAATTTATCTTCATGTTGTGATATTTTAGTGTGTCCTTTAAGTTTATGTTTATGTGTTTATAGTAGTGCTAGTGTATTCATTTTTTTACATTGTATTTTTGATATGTGACACAAATCAACCATCGTTGTGAATGTCTGCGAGGTCAGTCAAATGTCCAGAATGTGTCTGATTAGTATATCAACTAGTAACAGAGTTGTTATTTAAAGGGTAAGTGGTTTTGATTGTATTTTTAGTGGTGGCTTTAATTTTTTATATAAAGTCACGCGTCAAATTTCGGCTGGCGCGACTTGACAGCTGCATCCCAACAGAAATTACCAGGTCGCGAAGTACTGCTGAGTATATACAGTAATCCTCCTTATAACACGGTGTTCTTATAACATGTTTTCATATTACGCGGTTTCAGTTCCTCGTATAACACGGGTATTCCCCCATATAACGCAGGATTTCCCACCTTATATTTCTGTACTGTGTAACTTATAATAACTTGCACAGTTCATAATTCCTTCAAATAGCCTCGATAGGGAATGAAAGGGTTTTGAATTATGTACTCGTAATTTATTTGAAATTAACTGTTTTTTAGTTACATATGCTTAATTTTTTTATTTCAAATGTTCTTAGTTTGATTTTAATAAAACGCACAAATTTCGTTCCTAACATAGTTTTTTTTATTAATATTCGATTTAAGCCGCCCATAACGAGAAAAGTTAAACGTGAATAATTTGTAAGTAACGAGTTATACGGGGTCATTCAAGCGCGTAATACGAGAAAACTCTTACAACGCGTTTTGATATAACGCGGATATAACGCAGTCATCTACCACGTTATAAGGGGGATTACTGTATTTATATACAAAGCCGTCCAATGTAAGCAACTCCTGCGGTCGCGAACTTGACACGTCACCTGATTTCAAGCAGAAACATTGCGACCTGGCATCTTCTCCTAGACAGATGCTGTGTTGCGACTGACAGAATCCGACGCACGCCTTAAACTTGTGTATCTTATCGACACAACGTGATTTGTTAAGTGTACTTTGACATAATGGTAATTTAAAATATTTTTCGAACAAAATATCAGCTTTTTGGGTGTTCGTACGAAAATAGTGTCAATAGTTAATAATTTAAACATACAAAGGAAATAGATTTCGTAGAACCCGGAATAACGGAACTGGAACATAAAATTCGGAAAATGTCCAATCTACGTCATGTCCAATCCGGGCTTTAGGCAAATATACTCTCCCTTTCGATCATTCATTATTAGAAAGGTTCGTGTGAGTAAATTTCTTTAAGGGCCCTGCCCTGTTTAGGTCACTGTACCAATCATTTACGCCAGCGGATATGAAAAGGTTGATTTTCGTTAACTTATCCAATTTTCTTGTATTACTACGAGAATAATTTATATGGAACCTTTCTCTAAACTTGCAATGCAACGTGGTACGCTATATTTGAATCTGTTATTGAAATTAGTAGCAGTGATTAATGATGGAAATACTGCCAATGATCAAAGCCCTTTTTTTGGGTAACCCAAGGGAAATCCAGCATAAGACCGTCAGAACGGCAGTCAGGGCAGTGATCTCGGTGTGCCAGGTAACTTACTACATACTCCGGCGTGTTCGTCAAATCGCTGCAAACAGGGCCATTCCTTAAGTGACTACGAGCGATTAGTGTTTCTCTGGCTCCATTTCTGGCAGGAGTACAACCCATCCTACACGGACATTAGGCAGCCCTAGGACACAAGCACCGCCTCTACCTAATCTGGGGAACAGACACCTTCAATTCTATTACTTGGATCAATTTTCAAATCCGACTCAACATGACCTAAGTACTTGATTTGTTTCGTTCACATTTATGGCTGTGTTCATGTCGAATAATAAATTTAATTCGCTTTATTTATAATAAATTTTACCCTATTTTTTAATTATTCTATTCCCTACACCTGGGATAAGATTTCTTTTAAAAAAAGTGTTTATGTAAGTCAATTTTAATATCGGCTGAAAATTAATCTCTCGTTTTGCTGTGGTGCGCTCGTTTATTCAGTACAATTGTATTGTGAACTACGATCTATAGTTTCATGAATAATAAATACAACTTGGTTTATTGCTTTAACGACTTTTCGATGAATATTTGCAGTGTTATTGAATATTGAAATATGATTTTATTGCCGTAAAATGTAAAGTATCATTACAATTACTGTACAAAAATATAGTAATTATCTTTACATAGTCTAAAATGAAGTCGTTCCCGCTGTCTGTTCACTTAGATTTTATATCTTATTCAACGGATTTTAATACTGCTTTCATCAATAGATAGACGTAATACATATATATAATAGTACAAAAAAGCTTAAACATTTGTAATGTGATGTCGTAACGAAGACATTTTTGTGCGCTTAAATCACAAGCGCTGGCTAAACTCTGTGAGATAGATCAAATTAATGTACTACGGAATTGTATTCTATTCATTATTAGAAATAATTTATATGGCCGAACAACGTGTGCTAAGTCAGCTAGTAATATGCATGTTGTATTGACCACTATCTAAATATCTCCTTACTTTTTTACATTTGAAAAAAATATCGGTATTGTGATCATTTAACAGATCCATCGGCAAAAGATATGTGATAATAAATAAATATATGCCATTTCAATATGGGTATTAAATTTAATACGATTTGATCATTTCAATGTTTTGAATGATAATATATCCGCTTTAAAGTTCGATATCTGTAAATAATAATTTTTTCATTATCTTCAAGTACACACAATTTGAAGTTTCGGTAGTTATAGTGATTTAAAAAAAAATCATAGAATTAAGAAGTATAAAAAACCCAGATACACGTGTTAAAATTGTAGTCAATCATATCTTCTTATACAAATTAACAATACATTTCAAAGATCTGGTATGAGTTAACTCGCTGTGTTCTCCTATTTTGGTCATGTTATGCAATTTCTGTGTTCTATTTGTATCAAGAAATGCTGTATAATTAAAGAAAAAACTCGATAGAATAACATGAGCATGAATGATGATGAGCTTACGAAAACAGAAAATATCTTGCTTATCTGCGCGTTTTGTTCTAGATTATTTTTCTTTGTATTTGTTAATACTATGTAAAATACTACATTATTATTTCTTCCAGTTCTCATAACATATTATGACGAAATGACTAATACAATATAAGTAATACATATAGCAAAGTTTATAAACCTTTCCTGTGTGTTCTATTTACTCTGAAATAGTTTAAAAGCCCTCTTTTATTGAATTCGCCACTAGCGTTTCGCATCCGTGCACTAGGGAGTACTTTGCGGCCATATTGGAGCAAGAATCGTCCGGATGCAGTTGGAAAATGAAATCACTACAATGACAAAGTTTACATAGTTATATTTATAGAAAAACTTGCTTGCGACTTTGGCTTTACCAATGTAAGTCGAACATAATAAATCAGTGAGTGCAGGTCTACTTGTTCATATATCTATAGGCACACTGTCGTGGTATTTGTGGACCGGCTTAACAACGGTGACTGTTAATGAGTTCTCGTCCCTTGGTAGTCGTCCTAGTTCTTGAACTATACTACATTTTCCAACAGGTTAGGTTAGGTTAGGTTTCCCTGCCAGCAGTGGTGTCGGCAATGCTGGCAGGGTATGACAACTGGAGGGCCGTGGTCTCCTTCTGTGACGATGTTATGTCCCAGAAGGAGGCCGCAGAGCGAGAACGGCAGAAGGCCGCTCGAAGGAGACACCGAGGTGCCGGCAACCGCCCTGGCACATCAGTCCCAGCTGACCGGTCGATCCACGACCAGTTGGCTGATGTCTTTGGGGTCGTGGCTGCTCAGGGTGGGGGCCCTGAGCAACTGGTTTAGCGGCCCTCGAGAAGTTGGCAGGGCATTGTGGCGTGCTCTGCCTAAATACAACGAGCAGTATCGGGGAGGGTATCATCTTCCCCCGAGTCTGTGCCCAGTGGGCGTGGCGCGACGGGGCTGTGGCGAATTGATTACAGGACCCACAGTCTCCGCCAATGCGCAGAAGTAGTCACCTTGGGGTTTTTAGTCGGTATTAGTCCGACACACCTCGGTCGCGCAACCCCCCTGTGCGGCTGAGACGGTCCTATGAGGATTTTCCCCGAGTAAAAAAAAAAAAAAGGTTAGGTTAGGTTAGTTAGCTATAGTCACATTGTCGAGCCACTTGTAATATAGAATATAATACAAATATTTTTTATTACTCCTCTGAAATTCCAGTGTATGACGGCAGATATTTCCAATACAGTCTAACCATATAATCGAAGCTTCTTCACTCATTATCTGAACAGCAAGGGAGTGGACTCCCTCCGTTTATTTTTTCGCATTTATACGATCTGAGAGCTTTTAAAAGAAGAGTGAATAAGCATTTGTTAAACGGACATGGTCCTTCTTATGCCTTGTCTTCACCTTCCACCAGGTGTGATTGAAGTCAAGCGTTTATTTATAAATTGTAAAAAACATGGTTTTCTCCACGAAAACCATAATATATAAGAACTTGAAAATACAAACACAAACATTGGTTCTCGCCCGGCTTAGTTGTAAAGGTCTGTCCCGGCCATCAATCAATATCCAGTAGAAAAAACAAACATAGACTCATAAGTTTCTCTGTCATGACTGGAAAAATATACAAGTAACGATTTTATAATAAAGTATAGATAGAGGGAGATTCGTAGTTTTAGTTTTTAATTAAAGCCTTTGGTATGAATATATTTTACAACTAAACGACCTTACCAAAAATACATTACACTGGTTTCCAATATTGGATTGTGTACTTCTCATGTCATCTTCTTTTTAACCGACTTCAATAAAACAGTATTCAAAAACAGTAATTACAAACGTAATACAGAATTTTTGGACACACTTTGAAATCTACCAACCTTGATTTATAATTCCTTGCATGTTTATCTCAATTTAAAATAAATAAAACAACCCGAAATTAATATTTCTTATTTATTTAAAAGCAATTAAATTTATAAAGTGATCCGTATTTCAATGAAGAGAAAATAATATTTATTCATTATTTATCTGACAAAGCTTTTAGAATATAGTTAGGCATATTTATTAACCTTTTTATTATTCGCAGCTAACTTATAGGTACGAAAAAATTAAATGTTATAATATATTTCATGTTTCTAAACCCACGTTCGAGATACTTTTTTATTTACATTTACCGACCGTAGTATGAGTTTCCTGAATGCAGGGAAAAATGACTGGATAATAAAAATGTTATAGGAAATGCGATCGCGGTTTACAGATATGTATTACGACCTAACTTGGGAATCACGTATAGGAATTTATATGTAATTTACCTTTAAGGGCTTATTTATTTGATTTTAGTGTTGAATATTTTTAATATTTTTAAATTAGAACCATCAGTTTGTCGAATAATTTGTTTTTCTGATCAATTTACGTAAAACGAATACGATAAATTATGCTTAGATCTACTTCTTTGTAAGTGACGTAGAGTTATATTATAATAGGAAAGATTAGAAAAATTATTAGCACAGAAATGCAGAAGTATAATGAGTATCTTGTCAATGTTTCCGCGTGAAAAGTATGTTTGGGATTCAAAGTCATCTCAAACTAAATTCTAAAAAACGCACGCGTTCTTTAAAGGCAAACAAAAACAAAACATTAAAGCGATACAAAAACAGAGCATCTGATTTATTAGACCCATTAAAAAATGTGGATACGTCCCTGAAAATTGGTGCAACGTTGGGTGAAGCATTCGCAGAGAGCACTATGCTTTAAGTTTAACGATATTCAAAGATATTGAAATTTTATATCTGTGTAAAATTTACGATAGGTATCTGAATGTAATTCATCATATATCCGGATCTAGTATATACTAATACCGGTATATTGTAAAGCGGCGGACCTTAAAATGACTTGGTTTGAAATCTATCTCTTACAGAGCATTTGTAACTATAACAAACAAACTACGTTCACTTCCTCACGCACTCATATGAGAGAGAAATATTTGATTGTATATAAATTATATGTAGTCGTTTTAATTATCTAAGTGATAAACTTTTATCGTAGACAGTTACACCCTGTTTAACCGATATCAAAAAATATAAAATTAACTTACTCGTAAATGAGAGCTCAGTTGGTAGTGACAATGCTTGGGATGCTTAAGGAGTTCCACTATTGGTACCGGAAAACTTTCCCGTAGTGAATAAATTAGTATGGCGTAGTACTGTCTATGTATTTAAGTAATTATATATTTGTTCAGTACCGTTAATACGGGCCCAAGATTAATCTGAGACATGGTAAAATTGTGTAGTTGTCCATAAATATTATTATTAAAGGCGATCAAATCGTTTTTTGATACAATATAACGCAACAGTGACTATATTAGGTATCTATCATTTATGAAACGATCCTCATATGTGCTTCACGTATCAAAACATCACTAATATCTTCTCAAATAGGCATAACATATTTACAGAAAATTAACCGGGACAGCAATGAAAAAAAAAGAACGTAACACATCACTATTAAAATATTTTATTTATATCATATAGATCAGGTATTTAAAGTATCCGGGCAGTAGACTTAAGGAAGTCTACGTCACATGAATTCTCCCTCCTACCGTCCATCGCGGACGGTGCGCAAGCGAACCGTACAAACATTACGCCATCCGCGTGAGTGGACCGGCAGAGTGCATGCTACAAATTAAAGTTAATTAAAAAAAGTCCAAATACGAAACATAAAATTAAAACCGATTTACCCGGTCCGTGAACGTTAATCGGGAATATATATAAAACCGACGGCGAAATCGGGAATCCGAACCGTTGTTTAAAAATAAGAAATCCACGGCCAACCCAGATCTATGGTAGCCCTACTCCGAGATAAACGTCCTTTGAACGCAAGTGAAAATACTTGTTTACTCTACCTCCGTTTTCTTTAGGCTGTCTTTCATTTCATTCGATTACGGTTCAAGTCGCTTTCACCGCAATTATATTACTGTTTGTTTAGACTGACTGAGGATGTAATATACAATATTAATGTATTTTATCTTTGTTTTTTTATTAGTGTCGCTGATTGCCTTCGCATCGTTGGTTCTCAATTTAGTTGTGCGGTTACTGGTAAGTAAGCTTTAAAAGTTCGCAACAATATTGTTAATTTGGTTATTTTACCCCTATATTTGGATGATTCGTATATATGCTTTACAAAAAATGTTCAAATACCTCTGCGACTCCAACCTTAATTAAGGTCATAGACGGGCAAAAGACGAATATCTGTTAATCACTTAACAGCTTGAGGAGGGTTTAAAAAAAATGTGTTTGAAGAGACTGAGGGTACAATTGTTACTCCGATTGTAAAATTCAAATAATATAATGGTTATACAAAATATCTTTCCTTCGATTCCTACATAAATATGTTACAGTGTCATCATGGTGACGAATTTGATAATTTTCGAATTGATTTCATTATATAATATTTATACAGTGACGAACTAAAGTATTGGCACAGCGAGGTAAACAAAATTATTATAGTGCTAGCAATAATGAGAATACAAATAATATCTGGATTAATTATTATAACAACACTTACATGCTTGATAGTTCATTATATTTAAAAAAATCAATTGAAAACAATTTCATAGTTCAGGAAAAAAATAATATAAATGTCATCATCTATTTTGACCTGAACATAAGTATTGGCACAGTATAAAACATAAGTTAGCAAGGCGTTTAGCAAGGCAAATCTGAAAATTTCATCAATGGCGATAGCAGCAATATTAAGAGAAGACCTTGGCACAGTTTTTCATCCCATAACAGTTCGCAGAGTCCTCAGGAGTGCCGGGTACAATGCGAGAGTCGCAAGAAGGGAGCCCCACATAAGCAAAAAATAAATAAAAAAAGAGGATCGAATTCGCAAAATATTTTTTGTATGAGAAATTAGATTTTTGGGACACAGTACTTTTCTCGGATGAAAGAAAATTTAATATCTTTCGATCCGATGGGTGAATTTTAGTGTGGAGAAAATTCAACAATAAGCTTGAGGCAAAAAATCTTCTATCTACGGTTAAACACGGCGGTGGTAGGATAATGGTGTGGGATTGTATGAGTTCATCTGAAGCTGGAAATCTCGTATTCATTGAAGGAACAATGGACCAGTATGTATGTATGTATGTATGTAGTACATATGTTTTTTTTAAGAGAACTTAAATAAAAGCGTTAATGATCTGAATCTTGGACGTAATTTTTACTTTCAACATGACAACAATCAAAAGCAGACGCTTACAACATCCGTCAATGGATAGTTATCAACACCCCACACACGCTACCATATCCACCACAATCTCTAGACCCCAATCTGATTGAACATCTTTGGCACGAACTGGAAATAAGGATAAGGAAACATTATATTTCCAGTAAAGCTGATCTCAAGAGAATCATCGTGGAAGAATGGTATGCCATCGATCCCTCATTCGTGGCTAAATTAGTGCATTCGTTGCCTGATAGGTTGAGGGAGCTACTGAAAGGAAAAGGGCTGCCAACTAAATATTGGTTAATTTTTTTTTTCGTTATTTTTGTGTCCTGTGCCAATACTTTTGTTCCGGCCAAAATAGATGATGCCATTTGTATTTTTTTTTTCCTGAACTACGAAATTGTTTTCAATTGTATTTTTTAATATAATGAAGTATCAAGGATGAAAGTATTATATATAATAAATAAAACAGATCTTATGTGTTTTTTATAATTGCTAGCACTATAATAATTTTGTTTACCTCACTGTGCCAATACTTATGTTCGTCACTGTATATAATACGACAAAAGTTTGGATTACTTACGTATTTTTTAGAAATATGTAATAAAATATTAATAACAGTTTGAATTTGATTTACAATTAAGACACGCGAAAGATAGCTTTGTTACTTATTAAATATTTTGACGAGCTCTAAGGCAATTTTAAAATATTTTTAGTGAAATTTTAATAGAGATTGTCGCTAGTTCATGAAGAATTTTATATAGTTCTAGAACCACTATGTATACAGACAGATATTGCTACTATCTGCATAAAAATGTTTTTATAATATTAACATACAGAAACATTGATAAACGATATTACTCGTTTTCATTCTTCCATTTAGTATTATTCAGTTAGTACTTCGTATTCTTAATGGAAGTTCTCTTACTCTTACCTTTGCCGTGTCGTTGAGCTGTGGAATGGTCTTCCGGCGAGCGTGTTCCCACCGAAATATGATATGGGGTCCTTTAGGCGTAGCGTGAAGAGATATTTTGCGGGCTGGGATGTTCGCGGCGACATCCGATAAGTTTTTCTTGACTGTTGATAGTCGATCGATCGAGTCAGTTGATAGATTTTTGGACTACACCATGCTTACCATCATTTTTATGTGTAGGAGTAACTGTGACTCCTGACAATCATCAATCATCAGTCAAATTATTATGGTTTTGTTTTTACTTCATTATCATGTGGAAAACTTTTCTATTAGTATTTTTGAAGAGGTTAAAGATATTATGCATTATATATCACGTATGTGGGCGTTCCGTATTAATTGATATGTTCTCTTATTCTGTTGCTTTCTCTACCTACATTTTTGACTTCAATCTACACCTACGCAGTTACTTAAAAAATAAAGTAAATTCATATCATAGCCTTTTACGCCACAGATCACATAACAAATGTAGGTGTATTAATTTCGTAGGAGTACGAAATAAAACGTTAGAGTTAGAACTATTATTTGCTGTCAAGTTGTCGTAATGTGTCCAATTTAGAAAATGTTACATATTTACTTTTTTGTCATTATTGTATAGGTTATTTATGATACTTGAACAAACACACTGAAACACACACACATTGAAAAGTCATTTAACAGTAATAAGTGTAGCATATAGATCTAAGTGTCTGTTTTTTTTTTATAATTTATTATTTATAAGGGCTTTTGCCATTTTGGCATATCAGCCCTATTGTGCCCAATACGGTGAAATACACCTCAGTTCTGAGAGAGTCGCTGATGAGTCAGTGCTACCATGTCCACCAACAATTTCATAGTACTCCCTGTCGGACCACATAGGACGCCATGGAAGGCACCTATATCACATAAGCTGACTCTGCATTGGTTCATCAGCGACTCTCTTGCACTTTTATTCCGGTCACACTCCATCAGCAAGTGATGCAAATATCTAAGTGTCTGTGTGGGACAAATACTCGAATATAATGCCAGATAGCAACACGTCAAATGGACATTGTTATGGCGGACGCCTTTCCGACGGTTCCGCTTTGGTTTGTTTTATTTATACCAACTTCTGCCAGATATCCAAAGCGGACTTATACAGTATTTTTACTTTGACGTGAAATAAATAAAAATAATATAATGTATATTAGTTTTACTTAAAAACGCTTTACCTTGGGAGTCAGCGCTACGCGATACAACGCTTTAAAGGATTATGCAACAGGTATTTTTATTATTAATTCTTAAATCTTGACTCGCCATGTCCATTGACCAATGATACTAAATGAGAAATGATTTCGTGGTAGAAGTATGCCGGATTTTTAATAATAAGTAATATTTTAATTGCTACAAACGCTAAAATATAAATAGTTCTCATTATTTTATGATAACAATTATGTAAACATTATGAGTTTTAATAAAGCAGAAGGTAAAATTAAGTATGCCGAAACGTTGACAGACGATGAGAGCAAAACAAATGAACATTGATAGAGTTACTCGGAAGGCTCTCTAACTTTAATTTGGTTTCATTTAATACAGGCCTTGGTAAACTTTTGACTTACACTTTGAGAAATTTCAACTTTCGTAGCAATTAATTTGCTTTTCGTTTACACAAACTTCTGAGATCAATATTTCATGATAGTAGAATTTGTTCGAATTAACGTTGCTATAAATATTTGATACTGGTTATTGAATACACTTCAATACATTTGACTTACAGATTCTTGTGTTTTAAAGAATGAACTATTTTTATTCAAATGGTATTTCGTTAATTTCGTATGTGTTAAAATTACATTGTAATTAATTTATTTACTCGGTTGATTATTGTTTAATAGTAATGGTGACCCTCACACGTAATTCATTGATAGCAGCCATCGCCGTGTTCTGCAGACAAGACTGCGCAAGTCATAGATATACAAACTGCCTGATATTAAAATGTAACATAAAAATCTTTTTTTACAGTAGCCTTGTATTCTGAAACCATGGTAATCAAATTTTTGTTTCAATAATACATTATAATCTTTTTTTTTTTTTTTAATTTTTAATTTTTAATTAAAATTAATTTAAATTTTACTCAACGGCAGGGCAAATAATAGAAGTATCACTGTGTTTGATTGTTTTGGCAGGTGGGGGTTAAATCATCTGATGGAGTTTGTTTAGGAACGTGATCGATTTCAGTAGCTTAGGGCTATACTCTCTGTAATTCCACACCGCTACAGTTTTCATTTGCGCATTTCTGTTGCTTTTACTCTTAATGAATCTGAAACAAATATAGAAAGGAAATAAAAATTGTATTCTCTATTAATAAATTCTACACACATGTTCATATATTAACTGCACTCTTGCAGGTTTTAAAAGGCAAGTGAGTGTATCTAACAATTCACTCAATTACAATTCTCTCAAGTTAAAATACTCGTAAAATTGGCACTTCAAGTTGTATAGCACGGCTTTAGACATTTTCCTTTAGACAAATTTATTTTTCTTTCTTATTATTGTTATTGTTTTTTCACCTTATTACTCTTCTTTAATTATATATTTTAGAATATTGTCATTAATTGATGCGTTTCTTTAGTGTATTGTTTTAAATCTATTATATAAAAATAAGTCCGGTTTTCCTTCCTAACGCTATAACTCCAGAACGAACGGACCGATTTCCAGGGTTTTGCATTCGTTGGAAAGGTCTCGTGCTCCGTGAGGTTTATAGCAAACAAAATTCTGGAAAAATTTCAACAGAAAAGCAGGAAAACGGGGAAATCATTTTTCACATACAGCGCCATCTCTGATACATAGCATGTACTACAAACCAATATGGTTTTGCATGGTGGTGGAGCAGATCGCACCAGTATTTTAAGTAGATGGCGCCGATGCATTATACATTGTTTGACAGCTACTCATTATACTCTGCTCAGTTAATTTCATGTGACATTTATTATGCGCACGTTCTTTCAAACGCTAATTAAAAACCAAAACGAGGTCATCTGGTGGCGAAACGAAGTTCCGGGGTTTGCTAGTTTGTTATAATAATTGAAAATTTTGCTCTTAACAAATAAATAAATAAATTAAATAGTTATATCATATTGATACTATTGTAATAGAAATAGCGGCAAGTGTTTTACTCTCAATAGTTCTACTAGGTTTTTGGACTTTACTGTACTTACCATTTGATGTGGTAAAGTCATCATGCAGAATAAAAAATAGTAATCGTGGTTTGCGCTTATTTAATTATTATTAATTAGATAATAATTTCTGGCTAAAATATAATGGTCTGTGAATTTATTTCAATAAAATCATAAATAAGATTACATATTTTTAAATACAAAAGCCAGACTTTTCGCTTTATTATGCTGGATATAATGTCCTAAATGTCCGTAAATGTAAATCCGAACATTATTATCTCTTATTAGAGATAATGCTATTGCAAATCATATCCTATTTTAGGCATAATATAACTCCAGTCACTTTTTAAAGTTATATCACAGTATACTAACCTTTGGTCGTGGTGTATTAAGGCTAGCATGACGACGACAACTGTCATTGGACCCTCAACTCTTTGTAGTTTTTGCAATATACTGTTTTTTAACTTTATCGTTACCCATATTTTTTTTGTATATCGAGGAAAATCCTGCATATAATCATCAGGGACGCTATGAGGGCAGCGACCCCGGTGTGTCGGACTCCTACTGACTAAAACCCTCGGGGTGCCCCTCTGATTGCTCCACCCGGGCCTGGGAAGCCAAATTCATCCAGACGCCCAGGGAACAAGAAGCTTTGTTGAGGCTACTTCTCTGGGAGGGGAAGGAGTAAAGCCCACCTCACCAAAACATCTCTCCCAGGCGGTGCGCCGGACAACCAAGCACCGCCTCCCTCTCATCCGGGCAGCAGACAGCCTCAAATTTACTGCCCGGGAGTACGCAGACAGATGATCCAAATTATAGTAAGTGGTTACTGAAGCCTATAACTGCAACACAAGGAGTTTTGTTAATGCATTGCTGACAAAGAAGGATAATATTTACTGCCCTCTTGCAGAACCCCATGTCATAGCTTTGGGAGAAACTTGTACCTGGTAGCTCATGCCAAAAATCGTGCGCGACAATGTTTTAGAAAGCCGAAGTATATTTATCATCAGACTCAGTAAAGAAATCATTAATATTATATAAGTGTAAATTTATTTATTTGATATAAAAAAAAAAACTGTGATCTAAAGCAATGAGTATCATCTAGTTTTATTAGAATACGTACATTGAAATTTTACGCCCGAAGAAATACGAAACTCGTGATGGTGCTGAATATTGTGTGTGAAAGGCTCAAACATCAATATTCTCTAAGGGCGAGCTTCTTAAGGAAGTTTCAGTAAACATGAGTTTCCATCAACTCTTTTACCGTATTTGATTTACATGTATATACCATATATATATAATTTTTTTTCAAATCCTATAAATTTATAAAAAACTTATAATTAATCTTTGACTAAACAATCACATTCTTATAAGGTATTTAAATTATTATTCTAGAGTGAAAAAGCAAAAAAGAAAAAAATCATATATAATATTTACTTTGATAAAATCGTTTCAAATTACTATTAGGATTATTAAGTAATTTTGTACGAAAAATCGTTTTAGCGGATTTTGAAATTAGACGCCTCATATCTACTACATTAACAGCAAATCTTGTACCTATTTTATTTAATCGACCTCATTTATTGCAAGCAAAATAAATCATTCACCGAGACCATATAAAGATTCAATTAGCCATCCCGCTTCGAACGTATACAAGTCCACTAGAATGAAACAATTTCTTAATCCTATTTTCCGCGACTGTTGTGCAGTTACCTGATAGAGTTCACCCTCTATATCAGTATTCCCAGCCACGGACTTTCTCGGCCATTTAATATTAACTGCTTGATAAACTGCTTTCTATCAAAAATTCTTAGCAATTTATCTTCATGTTGTGATATTTTAGTGTGTCCTTTAAGTTTATGTTTGTGTGTTTATAGTTGTGCTAGTGTATTATTTTTTTTACATTGTATTTTTGATATGTGACATAAATCAACCATCGTTGTGAATGTTTGCGAGGACAGTCAAATGTCCAGAATGTGTCTGATTAGTATATCAACTAGTAACAGAGTTGTTATTTAAAGGGTAAGTGGTTTTGATTGTATTTTTAGTGGTGGCTTCAATTTTTCATATAAAGTCACGCGTAGAATTTCGGCTGGCGCGACTTGACAGCTGCATCCCAACAGAAATCACCAGGTCGCGAAGTACTGCTGAGTATATACAGTAATCCTCCTTATAACACGGTGTTCTTATAACATGTTTTCATATTACGCGGTTTCAGTCCCTCGTATAACACGGGTATTCCCCCATATAACGCAGGATTTCCCACCTTATATTTCTGTACTGTGTAATTTATAATAACTTGCACAGTTCATAATTCCTTCAAATAGCCTCGAAAGGGAATGAAAGGGTTTTTGAATTATGTAGTAATTTATTTGAAATTAACTGTTTTTTAGTTACATATGCATATTTTTTTTATTTAATGTTCTTAGTTTGATTTTAATAAAACGCACATATTTCGTTCATAAAATAGTTTTTTATTAACATTCGATTTAAGTTGCCCATAACGAGAAAAGTTAAACGTGAATAATTTGTAAGTAACGAGTTATACGGGGTCATTCAAGCGCGTAATACGAGAAAACTCTTACAACGCGTTTTGATATAACGCGGAACCATCTACAGCGTTATAAGAGGGATTACTGTATTTATATACAAAGCCGTCCAATGTAAGCCACTCCTGCGGTCGCGAGCTTGACAGGTCGCCTGATTTCAAGCAGAAACATTGAGACCTGGCATCTTCTCCT
This sequence comes from Automeris io, assembly GCA_036320925.1. NCBI lineage: Eukaryota > Metazoa > Arthropoda > Insecta > Lepidoptera > Saturniidae > Automeris > Automeris io. The sequence goes on from JAUDJH010000024.1 coordinate 4,577,216, forward strand.
AGACAGATGCTGTGTTGCGACTGACAGAATCCGACGCACGCCTTAAACTTGTGTATCTTATCGACACAACGTGATTTGTTAAGTGTACTTTGACATAATGGTAATTTATAATAGTTTTCGAACAAAATATCATCTTTTTGGGTGTTCGTCTGAAAATAGTGTCAATAGTTAATAATTTAAACATACAAAGGAAATAGATTTCGTAGAACCCGGAATAACGGAACTGGAACATAAAATTGGGAAAATGTCCAATCTACGTCATGTCCAATCCGGGCTTTAGGCAAATATAGTCTCCCTTTCGATCATTCATTATTAGAAAGGTTCGTGTGAGTAAATTTCTTTAAGGGCCCTGCCCTGTTTAGGTCACTATACCAATCATTTACGCCAGCGTGTATGAAAAGATTGATTTTCGTTAACTTATCCAATTTTCTTGTATTACTACGAGAATAATTTATATGGAACCTTTCTCTAAACTTGCAATGCAAAGTGGTACGCTATATTTGAATCTGTTATTGAAATTAGTAGCAGTGATTAGTGATGGAAATACTGCCAATGATCAAAGCCCTTTTTTTGGGTAACCCAAGGGAAATCCAGCATAAGACCGTCAGAACGGCAGTGAGGGCAGTGATCTCGGTGTGCCAGGTAACTCACTACATACTCCGGCGTGTTCGTCAAATCGCTGCAAACAGGGCCATTCCTTAAGTGACTACGAGCGATTAGTGTTTCTCTGGCTCCATTTCTGGCAGGAGTACAACCCATCCTACACGGACATTAGGCAGCCCTAGGACACAAGCACCGCCTCTACCTAATCTGGGGAACAGACACCTTCAATTCTATTACTCGGATCAATTTTCAAATCCGACTCAACATGACCTAAGTACTTGATTTGTTTCGTTCACATTTATGGTTGTGTTCATGTCGAATAATAAATTTAATTCGCTTTATTTATAATAAATTTTACCCTATTTTTTAATTATTCTATTCCCTAGACCTGGGATAAGATTTCTTTTAAAAAAAGTGTTTATGTAAGTCAATTTTAATATCGGCTGAAAATTAATCTCTCGTTTTGCTGTGGTGCGCTCGTTTATTCAGTACAATTGTATTGTGAACTACAATCTATAGTTTCATGAATAATAAATACAACTTGGTTTATTGCTTTAACGACTTTTCGATGAATATTTGCAGTGTTATTGAATATTGAAATATGTTTTTATTGCCGTAAAATGTAAAGTATCATTACAATTACTGTACAAAAATATAGTAATTATCTTTACATAGTCTAAAATAAAGTCGTTGCCGCTGTCTGTTCACTTAGATTTTATATATTTTATTTTTTATATATTTTTTTTTTTTTTATCTTTTTTTTATTCAACGGATTTCAATACCGCTTTCATCAATAGATAGACGTAATACTTATATATATAATAGTACAAAAAAGCTTAAACATTTGTAATGTGATGTCGTAACGAAGACATTTTTGTGCGCTTAAATCACAAGCGCTGGCTAAACTCTGTGAGATAGATCAAATTAATGTACTACGGAATTGTATTCTATTCATTATTAGAAATAATTTATATGGCCGAACAACGTTTGCTAAGTCAGCTAGTAATATGCATGTTGTATTGACCACTATCTACATATCTCCTTACTTTTTTACATTTGAAAAAAATATCGGTATTGTGATCATTTAACAGATCCACCGGCAAAATATATGTAAAAATAAATAAATATATGCCATTACAATATGGGTATTACATTTAATACGATTTGATCATTTCAATGTTTTGAATGATAATATATCCGCTTTAAAGTTCGATATCTGTAAATAATATTTTTTTCATTATCTTCAAGTCCACACAATTTGAAGTTTCGGTAGTTATAGTGATTTAAAAGAAAAATCATAGAATTAGGAAGTGTAAAAAACTCAGATTCACGTGTTAAAATTGTACTCAATCATATCTTCTTAGACAAATTAACAATAAATTTCAAAGATCTGGTATGAGTTAACTCGCTGTGTTTTCCTATTTTAGTCATGTTATGCAATTTCTGTGTTCTATTTGTATCAAGAAATGCTGTATAATTAAAGAAAAAACTCGATAGAATAACAAGAGCATGAATGATGATGAGCTTACGAAAACAGAAAATATCTTGCTTATCTGCGCGTTTTGTTCTAGATTATTTTTCTTTGTATTTGTTAATACTATGTAAAATACTACATTATTATTTCTTCCAGTTCTCATAACATATTATGACGAAATGACTAATACAATATAAGTAATACATATAACAAAGTTTATAAACCTTTCCTGTGTGTTCTATTTACTCTGAAATAGTTTAAAAGCCCTCTTTTATTGAATTCGCCACTAGCGTTTCGCATCCGTGCACTAGGGAGTACTTTGCGGCCATATTGGAGCAAGAATCGTCCGGATGCAGTTGGAAAATGAAATCACTACAATGACAAAGTTTACATAGTTATATTTATAGAAAAACTTGCTTGCGACTTTGGCTTTGCCAATGTAAGTCGAACATAATAAATCAGTGAGTGCAGGTCTATTTGTTCATATATCTATAGGCACTCTGTCGTGGTATTTGTGGACCGGCATAACAACGGTGACTGTTAATGAGTTCTCGTCACTTGGTAGTCGTCCTAGTTCTTGAACTATACTACATTTTCCAACAGGTTAGGTTAGGTTAGGTTTCCCTGCCAGCAGTGGTGTCGGCAATGCTGGCAGGGTATGACAACTGGAGGGTCGTGGTCTCCTTCTATGAAGATGTCATGTCCCAGAAGGAGGCCGCAGAGCGAGAACGGCAGAAGGCCGCTCGAAGGAGACACCTGGGTGCCGGCAACCGCCCTGGCACATCAGTCCCAGCTGACCGGTCGATCCACGACCGGTTGGCTGATGTCTTTGGGGTCGTGGCTGCTCAGGGTGGGGGCCCTGAGCAACTGGTTTAGCGGCCCTCGAGAAGATGGCAGGGCATTGTGGCGTGCTCTGCCTAAATACAACGAGCAGTATCGGGGAGGGTATTATCTGCCCCCGAGTCTGTGCCCAGTGGGCGCGGCGCGACGGGGCTGTGGCGAATTGATTACAGGACCCACAATCTCCGCCAATGCGCAGATTTGTTGCAGTCACCTTGGGGTTTTTAGTCGGTATTAGTCCGACACACCTCGGTCGCGCAACCCCCCTGTGCGGCTGAGACAGTCCTATGAGGATTTTCCCCAAGTAAAAAAAAAAAGGTTAGGTTACGTTAGTTAGCTATAGTCACATTGTCGAGCCACTTGTAATATAGAATATAATACAAATATTTTTTATTACTCCTCTGAAATTCCAGTGTATGACGGCAGATATTTCCAATACAGTCTAACCATATAACCGAAGCTTCTTCACTCATTATGTGGACAGCAAGGGAGTGGACTCCCTCCGTTTATTTTTTCGCATTTATACGATCTGAGAGCCTTTAAAAGAAGAGTGAATAAGCATTTGTTAAACGGACATGGTCCTTCTTATGCCTTGTCTTCACCTTCCACCGGGTGTGATTGAAGTCAAGCGTTTATTTATAAATTGTAAAAAAGATGGTTTTCTGCACGAAAACCATAATATATAAGAACTTGAAAATACAAACACAAACATTGGTTCTCGCCCGGCTTAGTTGTAAAGGTCTGTCCCGGCCATCAATCAATATCCAGTAGAAAAAACAAACATAGACTCATAAGTTTCTCTGTCATGACTGGAAAAATATACAAGTAACGATTTTATAATAAAGTATAGATAGAGGGAGATTCGTAGTTTTAGTTTTTAATTAAAGCCTTTGGTATGAATATATTTTACAACTAAACGACCTTACCAAAAATACATTACACTGGTTTCCAATATTGGATTGTGTACTTCTCATGTCATCTTCTTTTTAACCGACTTCAATAAAACAGTATTCAAAAACAGTAATTACAAACGTAATACAGAATTTTTGGACACACTTTGAAATCTACCACCCTTGATTTATAATTCCTTGCATGTTTATCTCAATTTAAAATAAATAAAACAACCCGAAATTAATATTTCTTATTTATTTAAAAGCAATTAAATTTATAAAGTGATCCCTATTTCAATGAAGAGAAAATAATATTTATTAATTATTTATCTGACAAAGCTTTTAGTATATAGTTAGGCATATTTATTAACCTTTTTATTATTCGCAGCTAACTTATAGGTATGAAAAAATTAAATGTTATAATATATTTCATGTTTCTAAACCCACGTTCGAGATACTTTTTTATTTACATTTACCGACCGTATTATGAGTTTCCTGAATGCAGGGAAAAATGACTGGATAATAAAAATGTTATAGGAAATGCGATCGCGGTTTACAGATATGTATTACGACCTAACTTGGGAATCACGTATAGGAATTTATATGTAATTTACCTTTAAGGGCTTATTTATTTGATTTTAGTGTTGAATATTTTTAATATTTTTAAATTAGAACCATCAGTTTATCGAATAATTTGTTTTTCTGATCAATTTACGTAAAACGAATACCATAAATTATGCTTAGATCTACTTCTTTGTAAGTGACGAAGAGTTATATTATAATAGGAAAGATTAGAAAAATTATTAGCACAGAAATACAGAAGTATAATGAGTATCTTGTCAATGTTTCCGCGTGAAAAGTATGTTTGGGATTCAAAGTCATCTCAAACTAAAATCTAAAAAACGCACGCGTTCTTTAAAGGCAAACAAAAACAAAACATTAAAGCGATACAAAAACAATCTGATTTATTAGACCCATTAAAAAATATGGATACGTCCCTGAAAATTGGTGCAACGTTGGGCGAAGCATTCGCAGAGAGCACTATGCTTTAAGTTTAACGATATTCAAAGATATTGAAATTTTATATCTGTGTAAAATTTACGATAGGTATCTGAATGTAATTCATCATATATCCGGATCTAGTATATACTACTACCGGTATATTGTAAAGCGGCGGACCTTAAAATGACTTGGTTCGAAATCTATCTCTTACAGAGCATTAGTAACTATAACAAACAAACTACGTTCACTTCCTCACGCACTCATATGAGAGAGAAATATTTGATTGTATATAAATTATATGTGGTCGTTTTAATTATCTAAGTGATAAACTTTTATCGTAGACAGTTACACCCTGTTTAACCGATATCGAAAAATATAAAATTAACTTACTCGTAAATGAGAGCTCAGTTGGTAGTGACAATGCCTGGGATGCTTAAGGAGTTCCACTATCAGTACCGGAAAACTTTCCCGTAGTAAATAAATTAGTATGGCGTAGTACTGTCTATGTATTTAAGTAATTATATATTTGTTCAGTACCGTCAATACGGGCCCAAGATTAATCTGAGACATGGTAAAATTGTGTAGTTGTCCATAAATATTATTATTAAAGGCGATAAAATCGTTTTTTGATACCATATAACGCAACAGTGACTATATTGGGTATCTGCCGTTTATGAAACGATCCTCATATGTGCTTCACGTATCAAAACATCACTAATATCTTCTCAAATAGGCATAACATATTTACAGAAACATAAACCGGGACAGCAATAAGAAAAAGAACGTAACACATCACTATTAAAATATTTTATTTATAAAAGCATATATCATATAGATCAGGTATTTAAAGTATCCGGGCAGTAGACTTAAGAAGTCTACTGCCCGGATGAGAGGGAGATGGTGCACGGTGACTTATGCACTGCCTCAGAGAGAGGTTTTCGAGAGGTGGGCTCTTTACTCTCACAACAAGGCCTTTTCGCTCCCCGTCTAGATGAATTTGGTTTTCCAGCCGCGGGTGGAGCACTTAGAGGGACCTCCTGGGGGTTTTTAGTCAGTGGGAGTCTGACACACCGGGGTTGCTGCCCTCACAACGTTCCTGATGGTCCTGTGCAGGATTTTTCCCCGGGTTACAAAAGAATAGCTATCCAAGGTACCAAAAATCCACATCAATAGAGAATGTTTTGCAAATTTTATATTAAATAATTTCCGATTTCAAAGCAGTATTAAATTACGCATTGTTGAACAATTTTTTTTACTATTTAATTAAACGTAATAACTACAGACTGCATTATAAGTAACAGAAAATGGTCGAAATATCATGGAAATCTATATGATCTATATTTAAAATAAGAATTTATAACGTTTTAAGGCAGTAAAACACCATATTTGAATCACTGATGCGTATATTCCACTGATACTCAAAATTAAAAATAAAAACTACAAAAACAAGCAATAATAAGAGAGCTCCGTATGCAAGGAGCGCGGTCGATCCAGAGACGTCACATGAATTCTCCCTCCTACCGTCCACCGCGGACGGTGCGCAAGCGATCCGTACAAACATTACGCCATCCGCGTGAGTGGACCGGCAGAATGCATGCTACAAATTAAAGTTAATGAAAAAAAAAATCCAAATACGAAACATAAAATTAAAACCGATTTACCCGGTCCGTGTACGGTAATCGGGAATAGATATAAAACCGACGGCGAAATCGGGAATCCGAACCGTTGTTTAAAAATAAGAAATCCACGGCCAGCCCAGATCTATGGTAGCCCTACTCCGAAGATAAACGTCCTTTGAACGCAAGCGAAAATACTTGTTTACTCTACCTCCGTTTTCTTTAGGCTGTCTTTCATTTCATTCGATTACGGTTCAAGTCGCTTTCACCGCAATTATATTACTGTTTGTTTAGACTGACTGAGGATGTAATATACAATATTAATGTATTTTATCTTTTTTTTTTTATTAGCGTCGCTGATTGCCTACGCATATTTGGTTCTCAATTTAGTTGTGCGGTTACTGGTAAGTAAGCTTTAAAAGTTCGCAACGATATTGTTAATTTGGATATTTTACCCCTAAATTTGGATGATTCGTATATATGCTTTACAAAAAATGTTCAAATACCTCTGCGACTCCAACCTTAATTAAGGTCATAGACGGACAAAAGACGAATGTCTGTTATTCACTTAACAGCTTGAAGAGGGTTTAAAAAAATGTGTTTGAAGAGACTAAGAGTACAATTGTTGCTCCGATTGTAAAATTCAAATAATATGATGGTCATACAAAATATCTTTCCTTCGATTCCTACATAAATATGTTACAGTGTCATCATGGTGACGAATTTGATAATTTTAGAATCGATTTCATTATATAATATTTATATATAATACGGCAAAAGTTTGGATTACTTGCGTATTTTTTAGAAATATGTAATAAAATATTAATAACAGTTTGAATTTGATTTACAATTAAGACACGCGAAAGATAGCTTTGTTACTTATTAAATATTTTGACGAGCGCTAAGGCAATTTTAAAATATTTTTAGGGAAATTTTAATAGAGATTGACGCTAGTTCACGAAGAACTTTATATTGTTTTAGAACCACTATATATACAGACAGATATTGCTACTATCTGCATAAAAATGTTTTTATAATATTAACATACAGAAACATTGATAAACGATATTACTCGTTTTCATTCTTCCATTTAGTATTATTCAGTTAGTACTTCGTATTCTTAATGGAAGTTCTCTTACTCTTACCTTTGCCGTGTCGTTGAGCTGTGGAATGGTCTTCCGGCGAGCGTGTTCCCACCGAAATATGATATGGGGTCCTTTAGGCGTAGCGTGAAGAGATATTTTGCGGGCTGGGATGTTCGCGGCGACATCCGATAAGTTTTTCTTGACTGTTGATAGTCGATCGATCGAGTCAGTTGATAGATTTTTGGACTACACCATGCTTACCATCATTTTTATGTGTAGGAGTAACTGTGACTCCTGACAATCATCAATCATCAGTCAAATTATTATGGTTTTGTTTTTACTTCATTATCATGTGGAAAACTTTTCTATTAGTATTTTTGAAGAGGTTAAAGATATTATGCATTATATATCACGTATGTGGGCGTTCCGTATTAATTGATATGTTCTCTTATTCTGTTGCTTTCTCTACCTACATTTTTGACTTCAATCTACACCTACGCAGTTACTTAAAAAATAAAGTAAATTCATATCATAGCCTTTTACGCCACAGATCACATAACAAATGTAGGTGTATTAATTTCGTAGGAGTACGAAATAAAACGTTAGAGTTAGAACTATTATTTGCTGTCAAGTTGTCGTAATGTGTCCAATTTAGAAAATGTTACATATTTACTTTTTTGTCATTATTGTATAGGTTATTTATGATACTTGAACAAACACACTGAAACACACACACATTGAAAAGTCATTTAACAGTAATAAGTGTAGCATATAGATCTAAGTGTCTGTTTTTTTTTTTTATAATTTATTATTTATAAGGGCTTTTGCCATTTTGGCATATCAGCCCTATTGTGCCCAATACGGTGAAATACACCTCAGTTCTGAGAGAGTCGCTGATGAGTCAGTGCTACCATGTCCACCAACAATTTTATAGTATTCCCTGTCGGATCACATAGGACGCCATGGAAGGCACCTATATCACATAAGCTGACTCTGCATTGGTTCATCAGCGACTCTCTTGCACTTTTATTCCTGTCACACTCCATCAGCAAGTGATGCAAATATCTAAGTGCCTGTGTGGGACACATACTCGAATATAATGCCAGATAGCAACATGTCAAATAGATATTGTTATGGCGGACGACTTTCCGACGGTTCCGCTTTAGTTTGTTTTATTTATACCAACTTCTTCCAGATATCCAAAGCGGACTTATACAGTATTTTTACTTTTACGTGAAATAAATAAAAATAATATAAAGTATATTAGTTTTACTTAAAAACGCTTTACCTTGGGTGTCAGCGCTACGCGATACAACGATTTAAGGGATTATGCAATAGGTATTTTTATTATTAATTCTTAAATCTTGACTCGCCATGTCCATTGACCAAATGATACTAAATGAGCAATGATTTTGTGGTAGAAGTATGCCGGATTTTTAATAATCTATACTAATATTATAAAGCTGAAGAGTTTGTTTGTTTGTTTGTTTGTTTGTTTGAACGCGCTAATCTCAGAAACTACTGGTTCGAATTGAAAAATTTTGTGTTGAATAGACCATTTATCGAGGAAGGCTTTGGATTATATAACATCACGATGCAACTATTAGGAGCGAATAAATAATGAAAAATGTGAAAAAACGGGGAAAATTATTCATCCTTGAAGGCTTGCATTGCGTGCGCTGCGAAAACGGTTCAAGATACCAAAAATATATGTATAAAAGAATTATTCCTCTTGAAATGATCTAAAAAAACAGTATATGTCTATCTTTTAAGATTAAGTCACTAGAACCGTTTTATGGTACTCGAATTTGGTCGAAATTAATGCATTATTTGTTAAGAGTTGTATCAACGTAATAATATTAATCTTTATCCAAATAAATGTGTTGTTGATTAAGAGTATTGAATTATGAACAAAATTGTCTTTGACATCACTTAATTTCAATGAACATCTTAGAAGATATTACGATTTTAAAATAAATAACTAACTAAAATGCCCAAAATAACTATTCCACGGGGACGAAGTCGCGGACATAGCTAGTAAGTGATATTTTAATTGCTACAAGCGCTAAAATATAAATAGTTATCATTATTTTATGATAACAATTATGTAAACATTATGAGTTTTAATAAAACAGAAGGAAAAATTAAGTATACCGAAACGTTGACAGACGATGAGAGCAAAACAAATGAACATTGATAGAGTTACTCGGAAGGCTCTCTAACTTTAATTTGGTTTCATTTAATACAGGCCTTGGTAAACTTTTGACTTACACTTTGAGAAATTTCAACTTTCGAAGCAATTAATTTGCTTTTCGTTTACACAAACTTCTGAGATCAATATTTCAAGATAGTAGAATTTGTTCGAATTAACGTTGCTATAAATATTTGATACTGGTTATTGAATACACTTCAATACATTTGATTTACAGATTCTTGTGTTTTAAAGAATGAACAATTTTTATTCAAATGGTATTTCGTTAATTTCATATGTGTTAAAATTACATTGTAATTAATTTATTTACTCGGTTGATTATTGTTTAATAGTAGTGGTGACCCTCAAACGTAATTCATTGATAGCAACCATCGCCGTGTTCTGCAGACAAGACTGCGCAAGTCATAGATATACAAACTGCCTGATATCAAAATGTAACATAAAAATCTTTTTTTTTTACAGTAGCTTTGTAGATTTCATCCTCGTTCGTGGACGTTCATTCTGAAACCATTGTAATCAGATTTTTGTTCATCCAATAATACATTATAATCTTTCTTATGGTATATCTATATATGATATGTCTATAGCAAACGAAATATAATTGCAAATACATGAGGAAGAAAAGGACAAACAAATGTAGCACGAAGTACTTGCTGTGGACGCACAATTATAATTAAAAAGTTGGTGAAATTTAAAATACAATTTTCGTTTCGTTGGACAGTTTTTATAGGTTTCAGCGCAGAGCGTGTTTTGTTTCCTCGCTAGATAATAATAGCGATAATGTATTACACAGTATAAAAATGTAGAAATCCCGCAAAGCCTTCTTGCGGCATTTAACTTAATCTTTGATCAACGAAAACATCGTATTTTTACATGGAAAAAATGCTGAAGCTTGATTCATTAGGCAGGGGCAGTAATTCTTTCTGGCGTATAATCATCAATCACACAGGGCCTGGCAAGACGCACTCAATTCCTCGCCCCACCTGCGTTACCGTTATAATTTACTTGCTAATGTATATATAAACAAAACTGGGTTATGGTAATTGTATCCTTCTTCGTAATTAATAATAAGTTAATAACTAACCGCGCGTTTGTGGGTCAAAGGATTTATTTATTGGAAAATTTTTGGATATATTATTCAATTACAGCAAGAAATGTGTCTTTTTGATTATGTAACGTATTCTTAACATATTTACTTTAAAATCACTTGTGCAAACAAACATATCTATCTAGAGCCCAAACTACTGAAGCTAGAAACATGTAATTTGTACATTAGGTTCTTCATATAACGCAAATGTCCACTAAAGGCGGATTTTTTATATACCACCCGATAGGGGTGGAAAAATTAGAAATAGGGGTTGTCAGTTTGTTTGAAAATCCGTCAATTTTTAAGTAAGCTTTATGAAAATTTGTGTTTAGTTTTTCTATTAGAAATTAAAATATACTTGTTTCGTCATTTATGGACAATCAATTCCCAAAGGAGTAATTTACTTTTACGCGGGCAGCGCTGGGTCACTACAGCTAGTTAATTATATAAACCAAATATATTTAATGTGCGTTGTTGTTACAAAATGTAGTTATTAACAAATAAAAATATACCTAAGATTATAAACATTAGAGAAAAAGATTTAGATTTTTTTTTAGGAGAGCTATCTGGTGTGTTAGTCTCTTTCTGACTAAAAACCCCCGGGGTGTCCCTCTAATCACTCCACCCAGGTCTGGGAAATCAAAATCGTCCAGTCGCCCGGGGATCGTACTGCCTTATTCAGGTTTCTTCTCTGGGAGGCCCACGTAAAAAGCCCACGTTTCCAAAACCTCTCTCCCAGGCGATACGCCGGACACTGCATTAGCTCTCTCTCATCCGGGCAGCAGACTCCCTATTAAGTCTACTGCCCGGCTATTGTCACCGGGGGATGTCGCGCTCGTTCTGAACGAACGCGTCCAGTCGGCGAATATGTTACATAATTACATATAAATTTTTAGTAACATTTTACACAGGATTTGATCTGACATTTTATATGACGATTTATATGACATAACTTTAAAATAAAATCAGACTATAGTCACAAGAAAAGTAAGATGGAATTTAAAAAAAATGGAAAGTCATGCCCTGATTTAAAAAAAAAAAAAATTGTGCTTTAGAATTTCTAATTACGATTTTATAATATAGAAAATAAGATAATAGATTTCGCTAACACCGGATGGAGTAAAGAAGAAGACATATGTATTTTCTATATTATTGTCGGACATATTATTGAACCTTTTACAAAACATGAAATGCAAGAAAAAATTTATATGAATACATTAAAATGGTATAAATAAAATCATTGAAAGATCCGTGATGCCGTTATTAACTCACTCTAGGAACGATATAATTTTCCCAAGTCTACTTTTAAAAAAATCTATTCATTCGTTGCTCGGAGCTTGTTAATCTCTTGGATAGAGCAACAGTTGTGGGTTGCCCACCTACTTTGGCAACTTATCTGCGAAAAGCCAGTGTTGCATGGAACACGCGCAAACACCCGTGCAGGTTCTAGTCAGCGACGCGATTCATCAACGATTGGACGCCCACAGGGCGAGGAATAGCTTTCAGCTACGCCGAGCGATTAAAAAAGTAAAAAGCAGTTCTTCGTTTGATCTATTTTTATGTGTGGGAAATGTCAATATCTCTTGATGGCGTATAATTTCAAAAGGAAATTTATACAAAAGACCTTTGAAGAACATTTGTAAAGTGCAAAGGTATTTTGTGAGTTTTGTGGTTTCGAATGTCGGATTTTTGTATTGATAATTGGGTATGTATTTTCGTCAGTATTCTTTTATTATTTGTCATATATTATATGACTCAATATAATATACATTACTGTCAAAACGAAGAAAGTTATCCAATGAGTTTTATATCTTTAATTGAATCTAACGGAAAATGAAACATTTTTCGATTTTACAATTAAATAAATTTATTTTATGTATTTTCATTTTTTAAATATCAATCTATTATTATTTTTTTATTAGAAGCGTCTAAAAGAAACAAACCATCTCAATTTACTTTTAAAATTATGAGTGGTTTTCATATAAAATCCTTTAAAATTCTTATATAGTGCCTCTTATTTTAATATATACCAATGATAGGAGTAATTTATTATGGTAAATAAGTACGTTTTTATAAAGTATATTTTTTATCGAATGATCTGTAATTAAAAATAAACATTACGTACTTAGAAAAAACAAATTTTAATCTGTTTAAGTTTTTGATTTCAAAGTTTGAACGAGATCGTTTGATGTTGCGCGAAAGATCTAACGGATCACCGTAAATGATTTGCAACAGCGTTTTTATGTCCCCGTATGGAGCCTGCAGATCGGTAAAAGCTATATTTGACGCAAAATTGCGTCCTGTTCCAATTTTCTCTCGCTCGCGTCATTCCTATTCTCTCAATTCATCGATCATACGAGTAGAACCAAGTGAATGTAATTTTTATTTCGTGACTTTATTTATAAGCACGTATAAAATATATTTATGTACATATATCAATTGTAAATACTTAATTACATTTCATCTCCGACCATTATCGAAGTATCTTATTATGCAGGCTGATTTAGATTTTAAAAATATTTTCGTATGATGTTAGAAGAGCCGTAAATAATTATTTTTCATATATTTTCTTTTAATCATAAACGTTTAAGTAGCCCGAAAATCACAGGATATAATAATTCTTTTCATTATTATGTAATAGAAATTAGTGGTGGAGCAGTCAGTAAAATCTATCATTACGGAGTATCTCTTTCAGGGTGGTCTAGTGGTGAATTCACGGCAGTGAGGTGCAGTGGCTGCATTTATTTTACGCTTATATGTTATCTGCTCTCAGGGTAATGTTGGCTGGGAAGTGTGTGGATTTGAATCGTGTCAAGCCTAAATGCATTTATTTTGATTCATACTTTTTTGTATTAACTTGCTGAAATAAGTACACCGTATTTGATCAATCGAGCGAAGCGTGGTCTGTGAGTTAAGTTAGGGCATTGGACACTTACTGTCTGTCCGTCTGATAAGGTGTAAACAAGATGACTATTTTAAACTAGGGTATACTATATTTAACCTATGACGAAAAGCCGATGATGCTATTTAATGTAATTAAAAATCAAATTTCAAGAGAGCCCCCTTATATATGTAAATTGGGTTATTTATTTTTTATTTTTGTTTTCAATATTGCATATAAGTATAATAATAAGTTTAAGTAATAGCAATACACCCACTCAAAAATAAATAATACTAAAATAAACTATTACATAAAATAAACAAATCCACTACAAAATGTATTAGTGATACTATAGTAAAAATATAAATATATACCTTAAAATAAGAGCAAAAGCATAAATGAAAATAAATGAAATAGACTACTTGTAACTGTACATATGGAATATTGTTGCATATAATGTGTTTTAATCCATATTTTTTTTCCTTCAATATTTCCCAACTTGGTAGGTCGACAAAATGATCGTTCTTGAGCTAAAATTATAGACGTAATTTTAAGTTTGCTTAGATTTTACTATAACATTACAATTTATACTAGTAATAGTTTCACTTTAAAGGCGCTAGGTGCAAAGAGTTAAGGCTAAGGATTCCAAAAATCCTTTTTCAGTATCTTAAAAAAAGAATAGTACATAATGGCGCGATGTCTCCGTTTGCCACTAGCGAGTAGAACTAAGTACAATGCGAACCAAGTTCGACGGCATACCCTAAGATTGAGATTTATAGACGTTAATTTGACTTCGCTTATACTTTATTCACTCATTACAAATTATTATTATTATTCGATAAATATTAAAGTACGTATATGGTCACCGATTTCGTAAAATTTGAACTGGCTCTGTAAATATCTTAAGCTATACATAAGTTCCTATTATATATTTCGTTTTTTGGCAATTACTAATACATTAAGACATATATTTTCTGAACAAAGTGTAAGCAAAGTCAAAGTTGCCTCTATAAATGTCAACCTTAAAGTCTAGAATGCATTAACAGCCGCTGTCTTTAACCTAAATATACTACGATGGATAGCCTATACATAGAAATTAGATTGAAATTGCTTGAGTTGATCGTAAAGTGAAATACGCTGAAGAAAATCACTGTGACTTGACAAATTGACCTGCATCTAATGTTAAAACACCGCGGTCCAAAATGCGATTAAATAACTGTAGCTGTGGCTATTTAGAAATAGGATTTTTATTTATTATTTAGCTGAGAGTATCAACGGTTTCTACAAACTAATAAGAATCGGTTGACGCCTGCCAATATTAAGATTGTTTCACAAAAGTCTTTTTACACTTCTTTTACAGGAAAATATACATTTATCAATTAAAAAACTTTAAAAATATTCGAACGCGTTGCGGGTTAGACAGCTACTGGGTGAAACACGCAAATTAATGCTTCAAAACTTTTTCCGAGGCCGTTTCATAAGTTTTGTTATGGCTTACACTGTGCCGACAATCGACGCTCGGAAATTACAAAGCCGTTTCTAATTATAAAGCTTTTCACTGATTTTGATAGCGGCGCTTTTGATTGAAATTATGAAACGAAATATAATTTCCAACACTATTATAATAGAGTATTCAATTTTAAGTTAAAATAATAAATGTTAATCTTTTTGTCGATAATATGTGTTTAATTTTATGTCGAAGGAACGCGTTCACCCAGAGCGAGCGTGACATCCCCCGGTGACAAAAGCTGGGCTTAAGAGAGTCTGCTGCCCGGATGAGAGGGAGGTTTTGGAGGAGGGGGGGCGGCTCTTTATTCCCACCCCTCCCAGAGAGGTTTCAGAGAGCCTCAACAAGGCTTTTTGCTCCCCGGGCGTCTGGATGAATTTGGTTTCCTAGGTCCGGATGGAGCAACCAGAAGGACACCCCGGGGGTTTTTATTCAGGAGAAGTCTGACACACCGAGGTCGCTGCCCTCAAAGCAACCTTGATGGTCTATTGCAGGATAACCCCCGGGTTGCAAAAAAAAACAATTTTATACTATAATCTTAATTTTTTAACAATGCTCAATCAATTAATATATACATGGAATAAATCTGTCTGTGTTACCTGTATAATATTGTCTTGACGAAAAATTATTCGAAACTACTATATCGCTTAAAAAAAGGTAAATAAAAATGTAATTTGTAAATGTTCTGAGCATGGCGATCAACTGTGCTACTGCACACTGCGCTAAGCGCGAAGTGAATAGCGCCCACGACAACGCGCGCGGGTTTGCGGTGTCACAGCTATACGATATCTCACATCCCGGCCAGGACTAAGAAATTCTCTAACTCTTTCTTTTACCGTGTCGTTGGGCTGTGGAATGGTCTTCCAGCGAGCGTGTTCCCACCATCCTATGATATGGGATCCTTTAAGCGTAGTGTGAAGAGATATTTGTGCAGGCCGGCATGATCCCTGCGACTACCGATGGGTTTTTCTTACCTGTCGATAGGCGTTGGTATTTTTTAGACTGCCCCATGCTTACCATCAGGTGCGGTGCAGTCATTGTGTCGAGTCAGAATAAAAAAAAACTTTTAGGACAAATAATCTTATTTCCACGTTCTCTTAGTTCATTTACAAAGTATGTTAGACGGTACCATTAGTGTCGTATTATGAAGTCTTTTCCTTCTCGCCGGCTGCCTCAAGAGTTTTTATATTTGTAACATCTGCGAATAATGAATTCAGGGAAGTTGAGAACATTTTTGTTGTTTGATAAATTAACAGGATGGTTTGTCTCATTTGAATTTATTTTCTATTTGCAAATGGTTTATAGGTAGACTATACCAGGTGTAATAAAAAATACTCTAATATAACTACAAAAAAATAAGACAAAGTAATAGGAAAGTTCAAAGCATTAATTTTATCTTCACTTATAAAATTACCAAGATCAAATACAGTAATACAAAGTATTTGCTTATGAGATAAATCGTGGCATTGAACAATAACTTTTTCACAATTATTTCTTTTTGGGGTATAATAATATGTGAATCTTTAAGTACTAGTGCATACTTCTGGCACTCGGAGGAGAAGACGCCCTGCTGGCAATCGCCCCGGCACTACAATTCCAGCCGATCGCTCCATCCATGACCGATTGGCTGATACCCTTGGAATCGCGGGTGCTCAGGGCGGGAGCCCTGGGCGCCTGGTTAGCGATATTTAGAGATTGGTGGAGTGAAAGCGTTTATATTACATTTTGTGAGACGGATGAGGGAAAGCATTGCTGCTAAGGCCTTCCTGCGAGACAGAGCGTAAGAAATGCAGTGCACGGCGGGGCAGTGGAGCAATTGATTACAGGGCCCACAGTCCCGTCTTATTGCAGATGAGGTCAACTTGGGGTTTTTAGTCGGTAAAAGTCCGGCACGCCCCGGTTACCATCCCCCATGTGTAGCCGGGACGGTCCAATGAGGATTTTCCCCAACAAAAAAAAAGTGCATACTTCTGGACCACGCTGTCAGTATACAACATAATTTTGTATGAGACCAGTTCCCGATATACGAGTATGATTGCAATTATCGCGCGACATTTGCAGTCGTGTATCGGCATTGTTCTTACAGATGGACACCGCATAGTAATGCTGTGTGCCGTTGCGGCGCATGTCATCGCCCTCTGCTGCTGGCTTGTGTAGTCTGTCGCAATGGGCCGAATATCACCTTTCATGTTTTTCATAGGATCCGATAGTAGCACTGATTAAAAACCACACAATTTGACGTTTAAGAACTGAAAATAATACGAGAAATAAATATCGGAAGACTCACTCTTAGCTCGCTATAGGACTATAGAAGATTTGGGTTCATAAACTTGTAAACAATGTTTTAAAAAAATACAAATATATTTAGTATATTCAGAAATAGCCTCGTTAGAATTTCAGACTAGTTATAGGTGTTCAAGGACTGCTACATCACTTTGCTTTTAGCATTTCAAATGGCAAATGTGACCTTTAAAATAATCCTCGATTATGCGCAATTCCGCAAGGGATGTGAACGGTAAATGGATACAAAGTTACGTAGCTATAACAATCATTATATTTTATGTGTACGAGTATTTTAAACAGTGACGTTGGGTAATTGAATTAGATTTTCATAAATGTTTAAATTTTCCATTTTATTTGTCTCTTACGTTTTCGTATGTGTAGATCGAATTGTCTAGAGTATTGTAATTTTAATCAACGGACAAATACTATAGAGTTATAATGTAAGACAAATATGTAACCAGAAGTATATATAAAACAAATGATTAGCCTCAAATAAGATACACAACAATTCATTCATTGATTTGAGAATTTAATGATTTGTTGAAAGAATGACGAAAAGCATGTTTTATGCGCGAAGAAACTTGGTAATTACTTGTCTTATAATTCAATATTTGTTTTTTTTATGGAATTGGGAAAATATTTGTCAATATAATTTTTAAATTGATTCATATTTTGAATTGAGATTATTTCTACGTCTTCTGAGAGCTTATTGCGCTCTCTGACTATTCTCTTGCTTAAGCTTTGTTTTCTATATCTATCTAGAGGCTCAATTTTTATTAAATATACGTGATATTTTGCTGTGGTATATGTTGGCGACAATGACGACGGAGACTCGAAATGGATCAAAATCCTTTAGCAATCATTTCTGGTCTTAGGCTACACTACACTTTCCATCAGGCCTCATATAGATTCAAAATAAACCTAGTATAAACAAGTTACAAGTAACGCAGTCATAGAGAAATAGAATTATGCAATTCAGTCGTCGAGTGGCCACCCTTGGCTCGTTTATTGTCCACACCCAATAATGTCTAATGATGATTGACGAAGCAAAGCCGGTGTCACCCGTAGTTTTCCGATTAAGTGTTGGCGATATGTTGAAATGGGACCACGCCTTTGAATGGGATGCCAATGGGTCAAGGCACATAATAACAGGCCTTTAGTTTCCATATCCATATGTGTTATTATTATTACATCTATGCCATTATGTCATTTATATCTGAATCTTAATAACTTTTTTTATTTTATTTTTGTTGCTTTTTTGTTTCTCAGTTACAATGTTCGTTAATTCCAAGTTGTCATTTCCATGATTTATTTATTTTTCTTTCTGTATTTATTATCCATTTTTTTTTAAATGTCACTTAATCCTTTTTTTGATAACTCAGTTGAAATCGGTTAAGGACCGTCAGGGGGTGGTGAGAGCCACTGGTGAGAGACACACCCCTCGGTGTGTCGGACTCTGACCGACTAAATCCACTGGGGCGCATCACCAAGCAAAGGGCGCGCCGGACTACGGGAATGTGACATTGGTGTCAGGTGTCCCTTAAGCCTGCGGTAGCTGAGAGGTAGCGGCTGTAGAGGTAGTTAACATCTTTTAAAGCTATATGCTACATCTAAATTTTATCAGTTTATTTGTAATTATATTTTAAATATTATTGTAAAATTTTATTTATCTAAATTAGTATTTCTGTACGTTAATTATCTTAAAATAAATATATACCCCTTGATCTCCTTTGCTTATGCTATATAGCATGTTTCTTTTACGGATTCATTATAAGGAAAATATATTCTATGAAAGTATTTCGCCGCCTGTCGAAGAGATTTCTCCAATATTTTTTACTGGAATATAAATTTTGCTAGCCTCTCTGAACGGACTATAAATTCTGATTCTGTATTACCGGTCACGAATTGCCACTGTCAGCTGCTTTATACAATATAGGTCAGTTAAAGTTACGGTAATTTAACTACCTATATTGTCTTGTTTTCAATAATCAAGCCTTAATAAATGCACAAATGATTTATTTTCTTATTAAAAATAAAATTGCAAGTTATTCGATCAGCCTATATATTTATAAGTTCGTATAACACTTGTATTAGAGTTTCATCGATGTCGACAGTCACTTCGCATCATTATTATTGCCTAAACATTCCCATTACAAAAACCTGGATTATTTTTACTAAGCTAAAATATACATAAATAAAAATAATAGCGGTGTTACAACAAACATAATTTTTACACAAATAAATCGGCTTTTAATTTTAGATTCTGTGATTATATTTTCAGCAAAATTACGTTTTTAAAAGATTAGGAAAAATATGTTATGCTTCCTCTAGTTGATGAAATTGTCCGATCTAAATCTATGAGAGAGGCGTTTGTGAGCGCCTTTGGTCTGAACAGACTAGACGTCGGGATGTTTAACAAAGTATTAACAGAAATGTTTTCTGATGAGGCGTCTAGTATATCCCAATATGTGCCAATATGTTAGATATTTCTGCTGGTACGATGTGGCTGACATACGTACACACGTAAAAGTCCTCTTATTAAATAGACTAAAAAAAAAACTTCCGCTAGGTATCTGCAGTTTACAGTTCAGACAACGGAATATTTTAAATTTAATTTGCGCCATCCCCGTCCGAGCTGTTTCTATTATGGACCGATCCGAGTTAATTGCTTGGGTTCCTGAAGATGTCATATATTTATAAAACGATAATTGATTCACATCCTAACTACGTTGTCCTATAAATAACTTATGTCAATACTTTCTCAATACATTTTATTTTTATTTGAATTAGTCAAATAGTTATTTACCTCTTAAGGGACATTGGTACATATGTGTACGTTTGATTTTTTTTTAATTAGTTATTTAAGAGAAATTAGGTAAACGTTTATCGGAGAATATTTAACTACAGAATCTTAAAAAAAAACAAATTCATTAAATACAACCGCACTGATAATTGTGTATTCTATTTTATTGATGGTGTTATGAAAACATTTCATTTATTTTGACAGTAATGTTACACGTAAGCAAAATTGTAAACTAGTTTTATTCATGTATAAAACTTACTTCCGTTCTTGAGTTTGGGTCGAATTGTAAGAGACGTATGGTATAAGACGGAACTTTCTGCGTTAGCTGCGTAACTTAATGTATTATATTTGAGTGTTAGCGAAACAAAGAGCTTAGAGAAAACCATTTTGTTTTAATGGAAGTGTTTTCACTTTGGTCTTTAGTCGTAAAGGTTCGTTTTTAGCGATTAAATTATAATAATAAATAAGGTAAGAGACATCTTCTTTCGAGGGATTTTGCCATCGAAATTATATTTCGAAGTATTTAGAAAAGTGTATATCATATACTGTTTTAAAACATTACAATGTTTTAATAATGAAATAACGCCAGACATCACACTTTTCCAGGCGAGAGCGGTGTGTGACGTGTTCCCGCACACCGCTCCAAGACTACTTATGAGGAGAGCGATGGGTGGCCCTTTACTTAGCCCCTCGTAAACACAGAGGTGAGGCCCACCGAATAGGCCAGACGTCGTCGCGGGCCGGAGAAGTGGACGCTGCTGTACCTCCGGTCCCGGCTAGACGGAGAGAAGGAACACCCCCCCCGGGGGTTTTAGTCGGTGCAAGTCCGACACACCGGGGGGCGACCCTCATCGCCCTCTGAGGTCCGTCAGGGATTTCCCCCGTGTTATAAAAAAAAAAAAAAGACATCACACTTTGGCTCGAAGTTTCCTTCTCTGGTACAGTAGTCCTTTATTCTGTTTAACAAGCGGTTGCCGAGAACTGCGTGATAGTTCAAACTAGGAGTATAATGGTTTCCAGAATCAAGAGTATTAACAGCGCTAATACTGGTCACTATATGGCAATAAATTTATCCCCAAATAGTGGGCCTGGCCTGCTTTGTCAAAGTGTAATTTCCTTTCAAAACAATTAAGGAACTTTCAACATGAGTTTTAAAATTTGCTCGAAACAATAATATATGTAATTTCTGTTGAAGAGGTCGACGTCGGTAGGTTAATAAGGTTTTTATAAAAATAAGAAAAGTCATATATGACAATGTTTTTAGAATGGTGTCATAAAATACGTAAATACAATATGTGCGATCTAAATATGGTTTTTAATTAATTCCTCTGCGCCTGCTTCAAAAATTTCCTTATTTTTTGTAACAATATACATTTTATTACTGTTAATCTATAATATAAAAATGAATCGCAAAATGTCTTGATAAGCGCGAAACTCGAGAACGGCTGAACCGATTTGGCTGATTTCTTTTTTGTTGTGTTTGTTGAAGTCTGGGGAAGGTTGTTACGGAGAGAAAAATTAAAAAAATTGTCTGAAAAAGTCTAAAAACAACACTTTTCTATATTCTCATACAAAAAATTCGTAATAATATTTAAAAGTCAATTTGAACTTTAATACCATACCATAAAGTTTAAATGTCAGTGGACGGGTTCCGGGAAGGCAAAACTATTGAGTGACGTATAAATATTAATGTCAATATTTGTCAATTTTTATACATATAGCATTAAGACCAGGTTCCTTCAAACAATTTTCAAAAAACAGCCGACAGGCTAATAGGTTTTGGCAGAATAAAATCTGACGGGGAAGCTATTAACATTAAAAAAACAATGTGACTTTGTTTTAGAGAAATAGGGCAGAACAAGGTCTGCCGGGACAGCTAGTACTACAATAAAACTGGTATATTGGTTACATCGGAAAAAAATTACTATTATAGCTTGAATCGTTGAAAAAGGATATACATGTAAAAATAGTGTAAATTTATGTCACAGAAATGAAACAGTCAGAAAATGAAAAATATAACTTGTTGTCGCGCAATATTTCATAGGAGCCTGTGATCCATCATTAGGCGGGTCGTCCGCTTGCTCGCCATTCCCAAACAAGAAACAGGCCCGTTTTTCTTATTAAAGCTGAGTTAGTGGTAACGAACCTTTGCATGCTATATTTTTTAGGATTCCGCAGCGAGAATTGAACCATTATAGATTCGTTATACTCATCTATCTATACGTCACAGACATTTTACTTGAAAATTTTTAAACCTAGAAGGCTGGATATTTTTACCATTGATTTCAAATTCATTCAATAATAATGAAAACTTATTTACAATACCGTACACGGCCCAGATGTATGAAGCTAGTTCAGGGCTTTTTTTATTAAATGAGACGTTTAATATTTATAGATACTTAATCTAATGACCGGTGATTTGACCATTTACATTTATATACTACGAATATACTAGTACACCGATATGTCCGCGCCCAGTGGCGCTATCCACTGTTATTAATATTTTTGGTTCTGATTATTATAGTTTTCGCAAAATCAACCGACAACGATACCATGGCCGCCGAATGGCCAGGGTAGTTGTTCTTTCCCTATCCATTTCGCTGGCCTTCTTCTGCCTCATAACTGCCGTATAGACAGCTGTGACGTCTTTCGAAGCCTCTTCACTATCGACCATGGCTTTCACTACTGCCAGCAGAATCCGACAGCTATATCAACAATGTTCAACCACAGTAGCCTTATTATAATGTAGGTATACGTGTAACCTTTAAAAAGAATAATAATTTAATCATACTTTTGTATTTCTTATTATGATGACTTAAAAGTAACTTTACTAAGCTAAGTTAGCTAATGGTTCGCAAATACATTTTGATGAAATCATTCAGTCAGTTTAAGTTCAGCTGAACAATTTATAAAAGTGACAGCGCTATATCAAACTTTTACTCTATCTCTTTGTTTCAAACAATATTGCATAATCTTATTTCAATTCAGATTAAGTAATATTATTTCATGTAGGTCATGGTAGAGATATGTAATATTGAAACAATACTATTATATATTAGTTTAAGGCTGACGACATGTTTTAGTTGCTTCTACAATTTACTCTAAATCAGTATTTTTCTTTACAATCTACAGCTACTCAGTACTGAGTGAAGGACTCTTTCATTCTTTTAATTCCTGAGAGTCGCGAGCTTTGGCCAGGCATTTTCTCCCAGTCACCTTTACCCGATCATTGGTTCATCTTGCTGGCCGTCTCCCCACATTCCTACGTTCGGTTTATAGTCTTCACTAGGGCACTTTCTTTTTTTTATGTCCCGGGAGAAAATCCTACATAGGACCATCAGGGCCGCCGTGCGGGCAACGACCCCGGTGTGTCAGACTCCTACTGACTAAAAACCCCCGGGGTGTATCTCTAATCGCTCCACCCGAGCCTGGGAAACCAAATTCATCCAGACGCCCGAGGAGCGAAATGCCTTGTTGATGCTGCCTCTCTGGGAGGGGAAGGAGTAAAGAGCCCATTCTTCCAACACCTATCTCTCTGGCGGCGCGCCGAACACTGCGCACCGCCTCCCTCTTATCCGGGCAGCAGGCTCCCTCAAGTTTACTGCTCAGCAGTAGGGCACTTTTCTTCCCCATCTATTATTATCTCTAAAACCGGTATTAATGTATATTGTTTTTTCACATTCATAGCGGATGTTATTTATTTATCGTTAAATATCTTCGACTTTGAAAATCACGGAGCAGTTTCGCAAACAAGAGCCGTGAGTGATTGAACGATGACTGATGTAATACTAGTTGCCAACAACTAATTTGACGTTTGTTTATAGCATAACGTATCTTCGGCGTGTGAAATAATAAACATTGTTGTTTCATTCTTGCTTTTAAGCATATTTTAACAGCCTAAATACTGTAGTAAAAAGTTGAAATGTAACGATAATTATTGACAATGTTGGAAATAGTCAAGCAGCCTGGGAGCTTTCAATGAAAGTGCTGCTTAATTCCTTTGAGATATAAAAAAATGTATGGTGGGATTGTTATTCTTAACACGAATTTATTTTCTATTTATTCATCTTAATTACAATATTTTTAAATTTTAAAATAAATACATATAAAAAGATAAGATATAAATTTTAAAATATAAAAACATGTAGACCTACAGGGGCGAGGCTGAAGGCCCAAGCCACCGGTAGTTAGGAGCTCAGAACGAGGAACCTCCTAACAATGCGTGCCGCATCGAGTAGAACTGCCTTCTGTATCCGACCCTTGATCCAACAACCAAGCGAGAGCCTCTTAAGGTGGTAATCGAGGCTCTTTGCGACCAGTCCATTAGTCGATACGACTATCGGGACAATAATAGAATCTACATTCCACATGCTGGTAATCTCCAGACAAAAAATCACTACTGATAGTACAGTAGTATAGTGGTAGTTATTTTTATTGATCATATGATAGAAGAGAGTTTGCTGTTTATCATTTATCTCTCTCTCAAAATGTAATGTACTTAGACGAAATCGAGAAATGTAACTAGTTTGTTAATAAAGATTACATAACTTGAACACCTTTTAAAAAAATATTTCTCAGTGACTAAATCTATTAATTTAAAACATATTTGTAATTTCACACATTTGTAACTCATTCATGTTGAGAGTATATTCACATATTTACAGGTCAGATTTGAATATAAATACATACACACTGGCTCGATTAAGTAGATAACGCAAATAATCAAATCCATTCACGTACACGCAAAGGCTATATTTTCGCCGCGGTAAATTTTAGATTTTCCGTATCCATAATTACACAGACGGAATTCATAAGCAGTCGGATTAAAATTCTGTCATCTTAACCCTTAAAACCAAGTCAAAAGCAAAGGTTAATGATTTGGACGTAGCCTCTGGAATATCAGTTATAGATTATTAATATTAATTCTGGAATCAAAAATATCATTTTATTTGCTTTGAATAATTCCACTACCTATTTGTTGTTTTAATTTGAATTAATTATAATTTGAAAATGGTGTGGTTGTGTAATGGTAGCTCATCGTTGATACCTGCCAGCCGGCCTCTATTTAAAGGTGATAGAAATTAGTTAAACTCGTTGATTTTCATGAACTCTCACCAATGACTCCTAGTAGCTGTGCAGCATGCAGTGGTGACACCCTGGAACCACGTCGGCTCGCGTCGCGGTTATGATGTACGGCTTGCAGTGAGTAGAGGGAATCTCGGGAGTTTTTAGCCTGTAGGAGTCCGGTACATCAGCGCCGCAGCCCTTGAATGTGGCCCTATCCGTCCTATGTAGGATTTTACCCCAGGCTACTAAAACAAAGGTCGTTTTGCGCAAATTATGTACTGTATAATCATGGGAAGAATATTAATTAGGCTATTCACAAATATTAGTTGTAATTTTCAAAACATTTCTTATTTTTATGATATAATTAAAATAACGTTATGAATATACAAATTATTCCGTGAGAATAACAATAAACTGCGCTACTGTCGCATTGGGCATAACGAATATATAAGCAAAGTGGTTATAGCCATGAATGTATTCCCTGCTCAGCCCGCAAGCGATATGGATATAATTATTATTTTATAGAAAATATGATTTTAATACAAGGTAAGCCCTGACTAAGGGGAGTAAAGAAACTTGCACTATCAAGTAGAAGGTGCTAATGATTCCGCCGATACACGCAACGAGTAGATTAAATCGGCCCCTTTGGGGCGCAATTTCCGTCTGGTGGACCGATAGGTAGCGCTCACCTTGCAACCGTCCTTGTTTTTCTATATCTTTCACGATAACATTGAATAATGCTTATACTTGAAAGTTTTCTTGTCTATGTGCCAGATAAAATACTATTCACGTCCTGCTTACGCACGATAACTAGAACTCTAAGTTTAATTATTTTTTTTGAAAAATATAACCTGGGCCCAGATTTGGGTACTCCAACTAAAATTTAACTAGTGTCAGCTTAATTGAAAATACCCTTAAAAATATGTCAAAATATTGACATTAACCTAAACCAAAAAAGTTAAAAAGGTAATATAATAAGGCCTTTTGTTTAATAAAATCTATTTTCATATTGTAGGACGAACATAGGTCATAGGCGACGGTTGCAGCCGTTGCATTACGTTGAGGGCCTCGACTTTGTGTTTTGCGGAATTCCCCTTCTGATGATGAACTGTGATTGGTCGACTGAAATAGCGTTAGGGACTTCCCTTTCTTATTTATCGATCACGTGACCGGGATCACGTGAGGGTTGCGCGGGAGCGCGGGTCGGTACGTTAGCTGCGCGTCACGTCAGTCCGCAAGAAGCTCCGCTCGAACACACCCCTGCTACAGACTGTCGCCCACTCGTGGCGCGATCTTACGTCCTGTATAAAGAGTCTCTCTGTAGGAATGTTAGTTAGCCGGATTAAAAAGTGAAAAATCACTAATCGTGACCCTAGTGAAATTTGTGGGTGTAGTGTGTTTAATTGTGCTTGTGCTATTAATCGAAATAAGGGGATCTTTCAAAATGCCCCGTATCAGAAAAAGCCGTAGTGCTGAAGACGCAGAGGAAATTAATAACTCTAGTGGGTTTATGCCTGGAGGGCAGCTCTCGTCGTTCTTGGAGGCGTTCGCGAAGGCTCAAGCGGAATCCAACCGTCTACTGGTTGAGAGCCTCGTCGCTTCGTCGGCCGTCAACGCCAGAGGGCCCCCGGCATCGCCAGTCGCGCCTTTGACAGCACCAGGGGGGAATTTTTCGGCTTGCACCGCACGATTCAGCGGAGTTCCGCGTGACGCGGAAGTGCTAGAAGCTTTCTTGGACTCAATCGAGATATACAAAGAATGTATGAATATCACGGACGAACATGCCTTGCGAGGTCTGGCCATGCTTCTCGAGGGTGAAGCTGCTGTATGGTTCCGAGGCGTTAAATCTACCATCAAAACATGGCAAGATGCTATCATGAGGCTACGTGCCATGTATGGGAAGCCCCGTCCAGCACATAAGATTTTTCGGGATATTTTTGTCGCTGAACAGGCCAAAGCGGATCGTTCTGAAGTGTTCATTGGAAGAATACGAGCATTATTAGCAAGATTACCATACGTCTTACAAGAAGAAGTTTGCATTGACATAATTTATGGATTGCTGCATAAACGCATTCGCAAGCGTTTGTCGAGGGACAGCGTACAGACTATTGATGAGCTCGTGGAGAAAGCTCGCAATATGGAGGAAATGTTTCAGGAGTCGTCGAGCGTCTTCCAGGCCGATGAACGTCAACCAGATAGTGTGTGTGACGTCACATTGAGCGCGCGAAACGTGAACAGTGCGCGTGCTACGCCTTTGAACGTGCCGGCGGCATCAAACGTGCATGCGACGAGCGACGCGTCCAGCTTACCATCACGCGTCCAGACGCCGTTTCGTGTTTCCCCTATGTCCCGTACCATTGTCCCGCGTACGCCGGTAAGATCGACTGATTCACCGAGTTCCGGTAAGCTGTTTTGTATTTACTGTAAAAAGACTGGACACTCTCGTGATCAGTGTTTTAAACTGAAAGTTAAAAGTGAAAAACCATCGGTTTCTTGTTTCGGTTGTGGCACTTTGGGTGTTATTCGTGCCAATTGTGTAACTTGTAAAGCTAAGAACTCGAACGACACGTTCTGTTCATGTGATTTTGATTTATGTACCCATAGTAGGGGCTTAGATAACGATCTTTGTTCGCATACCAAGGGGTCGCGAACTCAAAAATGTTTCGATGTTAATTTGAATAAGAATATTTTGTGTAATTGTAATTCGTGTAATAATTGTTTTCACAGTAGTCATAATTTAAAGGACAAGATGATTTTATGTAATTCTTTTTGTAATATTGATACCGATGTTTCTTGTGTTTGTAAAAATAATTCTAAGAGTTCTGTAAGCAATTATCATTGTAAAACGGTACCTGACGCGCGGTTAACGGACAGCCCTCGCCCCGATATTACGCGTTCGGACAAGTGTACTAGAGGCCGTCCTATTTTAGAAATCGAGATTTGTGGATACCGCGGTACCGGTCTTATAGACACTGCTGCTAAACGTAGCGTTGCCGGATCTACGCTCTACACATTGCTGCTTAAGTTAGGACATCCGATGCATAGTAGTGTCATGTCTGTTAAACTTGCGGATGGTGTAATGCGAGATGTTAAGGTTCAACTCGCGGACGTCGTAGTTAAACTCAAAGGAGCGTCCATACCTATTGTTTTTGTTATTTTTCCGGATTCTATTAATAACGAAACGTTGCTCGGTATCGATTTCTTACGTAAAGCTCGTGTATGTATTGATATTAGTAATGAAAAGTGGTTGACAGCTGACCGACCTCAGGTCATTCACCCCTTGCGTTGCGAAACGTCTCGTAACTTTATCGGATGCGCCTCTACGGACATTTTGCGCCCCGATGAGGGTTCGATGCTGTCACCACAGGAGAGGATCTGTCTTGCTGAGACGCTGCAGGAGTACGAGGACATCTTCAGAGAAGGGGGAGAAGCGACTCCGCATGCAGAGCACCGCATCGACACAGGTACTCACCCGCCTATCGCTGTGCCACCGTATCGTCTCACGCCTGCCAAGAAGGACATTATGGAGGCTGAGATTGAAAAGATGTTGTCCGCCGGCATAATTGAAGAATGCGAGTCCCCGTGGGCAGCACCAGCACTACTCGTCCCTAAGAAGGACGGATCCTATAGGTTTTGTGTTGATTATCGTAAATTGAATGCCGTAACGAAGGCTGACTCTTATCCACTCCCAGTGATCGAGGATTTGCTGCAGTATACTGGTAAAAGTTGTTTCATGAGTACGATAGATCTTAAAGCAGGTTACTGGCAGGTTGGAGTTCGGGAGGAGGATCAGGATAAAACTGCGTTTGTCACTCCGTTCGGTATATTTAGGTTCAAGCGTATGCCATTTGGATTACGCAACGCTCCGGCGACCTTTCAGCGACTAATTGATAGGTTTCGCTCGGGTTCATCGTTAAAAGGAATTACGATTTTAGGATACATCGATGATTTGATAGTGATCTCGGAAAACTTTTCTCAACACATTAGGGATCTGCGGGCTGTTTTCGATCGCTTGCGTGTATTTCAACTTCACGCTAATCGAGCTAAATGCGTTTTTGCTAGGGAAAGTGTCAAGTACCTAGGTCACGTGATTTCGTCTCAAGGTATATCGCCTGATCCGGATAAGGTCAGTGCTATTGTGGATATGAACGAGCCTACGAATGTAAAGCATCTGAAGTCCTTTTTACAGACGTGCTCGTGGTTTAGAAAGTTCGTTCCACACTTTGCCCGTGTCGCACAGCCGTTGACTATGCTTACAAAGAAAGATCAGTCTTGGGTGTGGGGTGAAGCTCAGGTTGTTGCATTCAACGAACTTAAGAGATTGCTTACTTCGCCTCCGATTTTAATTCAGCCAAATTACGATCTACCTTTTATCCTCAGGACTGACTCGAGCAGTTACGCTCTGGGTGCAGCTTTGTTGCAGGGGGAGTCGCATCATAATGAACATCCTATAGCTTACGCCAGTCGACTTCTAACCTCGGCGGAACGAAATTACTCCACCACTGAGCGTGAAGCTCTCGCAGTGGTATGGGCAGTCGAGAAGTTTCGCGGTTATATCGACGGTCATCCTGTGCGTGTCGCTAGTGATCACCAGCCCCTGAAATGGCTGCTTACCCTGAAGTCTCCTGCCGGTAGATTGGTCCGTTGGGCCATGAAATTACAGTCGTTCGATCTCCAAGTGGATTACACCCCTGGTAAAGCAAACGTCATAGCTGATTCGCTTAGCCGACCTCCGTGTGACGAGGAAGCTCGCGGTGCTTGTGGTATCTGCACAGTGGTGGTCGATATGCCACGTTGGGAGGCTACGGCTCTTCGAGATGACCAGTTGGCTGATCCTGATATTGCAAAAATTATTCGAGGCTTGGAAGGCAAAGACGAATTAGAAAATAATAGATGGACCGATAGGGGTTACCATATGAGTAAAGGTGTACTTTACCGTTATACGGAAGCAGAGACAGAAGAACCTCAGCTCGTCGTTCCTGTAAATCGTCGGAAGCAGGTTATGGTTGAATGTCACGACTCAGCAACAGCAGGTCACGGTGGCGTCGAAAGGACTTTACACCGTATTTCCCAGCAGTTCTTCTTCCCTGGTATGCGTCGTTTCGTATCGGAGTACTTAAAGTCTTGCACAGAATGTCAGCGTTACAAACCTTCAAATGAAAAGCCTTCAGGTTTGTTGCAAACTCCAGTGCCATCGCAGCGTTTTGAAGTGGTAGCCGTAGATCTGTTTGGCCCACTTCCCAAAGGTCCAAAAGGCGAGCGCTGGATTCTTATAGTTGAATATGTAGCTAGTAAGTGGGTGGAGCTGTTTGCCCTCACTGAAGCAACTGCAGAAGCCTGTGCAAAGATTCTCATCGAGGAAGTGTTCCTCCGCTTTGGAGTACCCAGGCGGTTAATCTCGGACAACGGTGTCCAATTTGTTGCCGATGTAATGCAGAAAGCTATGTTTGTCTTGGGAGTCAAGCAGACTCTTGTGCCTTTATATCACCCTGAAGCTAATCCTGTAGAACGAAAGAACCGCGACCTCAAAGTGCAGTTGGCTATTTTGGTCGAAGGGCACCATCAGAATTGGCCTGAGGCGCTCTCGTTCATTCGTTACGCCATGAATACGTCGTTCACTAAAGCCACTCAACAGACTCCGGCATATCTTACTTTTGCTCGGGAGCTCCGATCACCTATTGCCGCTCAGAGTGATCTTCGAGCTGTAATTGAAGCGGAAAACTTTGTGCCGCAGATTACACCCTATTTGCTGAAACTTGTAGATACCCTCCGTTCCAGCCGGGAAAGTATTGAGCACCAGCAAGATCTTCGTAAGATTGATAAAGATAAGACTCGAAAGAGTGATAAATTCGTCGTCGGGGACCTCGTCTTAATGAAATCTCATGGTCGTAGTAGCTCTGCAAAATGCGTTAGCTCCAAGTTCATGCCAAAGCGAGACGGTCCCTACGTTATTCATAAGGAAGTGAGTCCAACCACTTACCTTTTAGCGTTTCCAGATAAACCGGAGGAGGTCATAGGCAAGTATCACATTTCCGATTTGAGACGGTATCATTCGCGAGAAGGTGAATGTCCTGATGTACCAAAGCCTGTTGCCCCTAAGCGCCGTCGAGGACGACCGCGTAAGTTTTAAGATAATATTGTAAGTTTGACCGAACGTCAGGGGACTTGGTCGGTCAAAAGGGGGAGGATGTAGGACGAACATAGGTCATAGGCGACGGTTGCAGCCGTTGCATTACGTTGAGGGCCTCGACTTTGTGTTTTGCGGAATTCCCCTTCTGATGATGAACTGTGATTGGTCGACTGAAATAGCGTTAGGGACTTCCCTTTCTTATTTATCGATCACGTGACCGGGATCACGTGAGGGTTGCGCAGGAGCGCGGGTCGGTACGTTAGCTGCGCGTCACGTCAGTCCGCAAGAAGCTCCGCTCGAACACACCCGTGCTACAATATGAAGTTTTACGAAATCTTATTTAATGTTACTAAAATTATCACGGTATAACAATTGAACAATTAGCAAACCTTGAATTTAGACTTGGTTTTTTTCTTCTTATATTTGATATACATATATACACACACACATATATATATATATATATATATATATTCTTATTTTACCTTTTTTATGATGTTATTAGACCTTTTTGTATAAAACACTTTTAAATATTGCAGCATGAGATTTCATGACAATGATCATTCATAAAAATGTTATTAAAAATAAAATAAAGTATTACGCTACGATGACGTATTACGTTACAAATACTTTTATTTAATAATGTTTGATTAAATTAACGAATTGTATATCTCTAAAAATAGGCTCGAAAAATCGTGCCTCTAAGAATGATCTTTTTACTTTTAAAACTTCCAAGACAGCTAAATCCATAAATTGATTTCACTTTGCGCTGCTCAAACATGCAGCACGCGTAGCAGGCGCAAGCGATTCCTTCCACATAAGTCTCAGCCTTTAGATTATCATGTTTATGACGTATGTTTCCCTAATTTAACAACGTATATTCCGAAATATTCATTGTTAAATATACAATGTATCTTGGCTCTCGACATTTCAATTTCTTTTAAAAAATCTACGTTAAAAGGGCTAAGCTTATAGGAATTTACGAAATGTATAGGAAATATTAATTAAAAGATAGTTTATGTAACATAAAAAACAGGGAAAATATAAACAATAAAACCTGATAAATCAGTTCATAATATTTGAACATTGATAGACGATGTAGGTTATTATGTTAGCGCAGATTATTGGCATGATATATTAGGTGATTTTAACAATTGATTGTTTGTATATGTCTAATATTATGGTGAATTGCGGTGACTTAGTTGCTATCTTGCACAGTACAATTTAGCTTAAGGCGGGCGAAGTCAAAAACCTTCGGAAGAAACTAAATATTGAACGGGTTGTAATGCAATAATTTTAGCTACAATTATAGAAAGATAGGTAAAGATTTTAGTAAAGTCATTAATAAACACAATATAACAAAATTTAAGTCGAAGCTGCTCGCGTCCGTAGGCTTTACCTTGGTTTCCCTACACGTGACTCTTGGGTGGTGCTAAACGAGCAGCAGCGAGGTGGTATAGCGTCCGTGCCCGTCTGGATCGCAACCACATTACATGGGTGTAAATCCCATCATAGTGACCAGTTGCGGCTAGTCGCGTTTCGGGATCAGCTTGTGTATATCCAATAGCTCGTATACCTAGAGATTTTCAGTCGTGGTATATGTGGGCCGACATGACGATGTAGACTATCAATGGATTATCATCTTTTGATAGTCGCTTTCGTTTTTGGACTACACTGTACTTACCATCAGGTACTCTATGTAATGTCGAGCCAGCGTAAAAAAAAAAGTATTTTTTTTTTTAAATATACATATAGAGAACGAATTAAGAGCGAAAAGACAGGCGATCTTTAAACGTTTCTTTATGTGTTATATAGAGTAAATTTGCTTACAAAAAATATCAAAAACGGGAAGCCATCGAAGCGGAGAAATTAAAATAAATACATTTCAATATTCCTCTTTGTATAATTCTTCACACACGTATGTTAAATATAATTAATTACGAAGGAAAAGGTATTTAATTACGAGTACAAGCTGTAATTACGCCCTGGGTAATTTATTCTCTGAGCAAGATACCCAGGACAGTGAAATGAAAACTTACAATTTAATGAAAGAGAAGCTGAGGACTGAACAGATTATTAAGTAATCATTGGTGTGTTCTTTAGTTCCTTTTACTTTTTCAATTAGAAAGATTTGCTTTGAAGATTATCAACAAATATTGCGTAGCAAAATCAATATTGTAAAATTATTTTATTTTTTAATTCTTTGTAGTTTAGATTTTATTTTCATTTTTAATTATTGTAATATATACCATCAATTTCTAGTAGTTTCTATCGCGCTGTATCAATAGAAAAAGCTTAAGGATCTATCTACACCCCTTTTAGGGGTTTTCCTTTCTCTATTACATTTCCATATTTCCATGTCATGTTTTCCAGTAAACTTAGTAAGCTTTAATTTACTTCTATTATAATTAATTTATATTTCCCTAATTTAAAATTATTTAATTATAAAACAAAATCATAACTTGATTATCTCGTTAGGAGGGATAGATCCATTATTATAAGTCCATAATGTAGAAATAAAAAGTGTGGTTAATTATGGATACGAGTTACTTTTTTTGTTTAAAAAATAATTAGGATACAGGTTTTCCTGTTTTATATTACGTCAAACATTAATATTAACACTTACGAGGCAAATTTTATATTTGAGATTAATATGAAAGACAGATAAGGTAAATACAATTACAGATAAAGTGAAGACAGTTCAATTAAAACCTACTAAAGATTTTCAGTTGGTTGTTATCGGTACACATGTATAGTGCCAGTCTTTTTAAATCCAATGACGAAATAACGCCTGGCAATTGTATCCGCAGAAATACCGGTTTAGTACACGACGCCTCGCTCCTTACACAGGGCTCTGTAGTTGAGGCTGAACGTGTTAAATATCTAAATGTTCCGGGCAGTTGACTAGAGAAAGTCTGCTGTCCGGATAAGAGGGAGGCGGTGCACGGTGTCCGGCGCAGCACCTAGAGGATTTGAAGGGGTGGGCTTTTACTCCTACCCCTCTCAGGGAGGTAGCCCCGACAAGGCTTTTTGTTCCTTGGGCGTTTAGATGAATTTGGTTTCTCAGGCCCGGGTGGAGCAATCAGAGGGGTATCCCGGGGGTTTTTAGTCATTAAGAGTTTGACACACCGGGGTCGCTGCCCTCATAGCGGCCCCGATGGTCCTATGCAGGATTTGTCCCCGGGATACAAAAAAAAATCTAAATGTTATTATAGTTTGGATAGATACACGCGGGCAGTAATGTTATAAATAAAAATCAACTATTACAATGGAAAACTTGGGTATTTTTCTACTTTTACATCCAGACAAGCATTGATATAATATCGATGAAAATAGTCTAAAGCCAGTCTAATTAACATTAAAAATGTTTCTTAGGAATAATAAATACTGTTTGCTTGTTCATATTCCGTTGTGTTTCATCAAAAAATTCAATATGTGGGCCTTTAATATTCATCGAAATCCGAAATAAGGTTTTTATGTACATACATTTGTGCGTTTGTAATTTTAAATTATAACCAAGCGGAGCGAGTAAATTAGATTACAAATATGCTCAAGTAACGAAGCTCGTTTGGTACAGTTAAGATATTTGTGTTATTACCTATAAAATATGTTATGTAATATCATATGCGTGTACGAAATTTATACTAACGTTACATTGTAAGCGATTTAAATACCAACCTATAACGTTAGAAAGGATTGAATATCTCAAATTGGCTTATTAATTAATTATTAAAAAAATAATACATTTTATACTAATAAATACGAAACTCGTAATAAATATTTCGACAGCGAACGATGATTAGCTGCACTGTTTGGCACGACATATAAGCGCAAAGCAGATACAGCCACTAATGGATTTCTGCTCATCCCAAAAGAGATATAACGTGAACATATACTTTTTATTTATTTTATGAATACTTTAACGCGTCTTATGTGCGAATTAGCTTACTTTTATCCTTGGTTCGCTGTTTCTACCTGATTATAAACGCTATGGTTATATGGTGACGAGAACAAAATTATCAAGAACAAACTAATACATAAAGGTAGATGAAGTAATTTCTTGTCCTCAACCAAATCTACGCGGCGCTTCATATCGCTTGACCATGACCTGTGCAATGAGATAGAAACGTTGAACTATAGCAAAAAGTAAGTTAATCCGCACATAAGAAAAAGAATTCATTTAAAAATTGTCATGGAGAACGCAACAATCATCATCATTATTATTTTATTTTAGAATATATATTTTTTAAAATATGTGATT
The DNA here is from genome assembly GCA_036320925.1 of Automeris io. Taxonomy (NCBI): domain Eukaryota; kingdom Metazoa; phylum Arthropoda; class Insecta; order Lepidoptera; family Saturniidae; genus Automeris; species Automeris io. Next base: position 4,612,957 of record JAUDJH010000024.1, read on the forward strand.
TTTCTGATTTGATTATAGGTGTTAAATTATTTAATTGAATACATTTTCAGTCTTTCCAAATAAATCATTGGATATATTATAATTATTTCCACTTTATTGCTGTAGTTCCATTTTTCAGTTTATTGTAAACTAGCATTGAATATTAATTATTAGGCATGCTGTGGTGCCCTATAATTGTGGAGACTATCTGTTAAATTTTGTGTACCTTGTTTCTTTATTTTATTTTTAATGTCACCCCTATTGGGTGTCCATCAATATAAAATAAAAAAGAAAATATTTATGTTGTCAGTGAAAAACATCCTGCGCTCGATTTTTGAGTTTACCGTTTTTACGTCACCCGCTTTCATGTCGACATACGTAATCAAGTTTATAGCACGTTTCCCTGTTAGCCCCATAAAATTTGCAAAAGCTTAACGATTACGTTTTGCGATTTCACCTTCCTAAGAACTGGGTTATATGTAAAAATATAATCATCACCAATTTAAATATATTTTTCTGCTAAGTAATTTCAGAATTCAGTAAGTGACAATTTAAAAAAAATATATATTTTATATCATACCTTTCTAGATGAAGTAATAATGAAATTCCTAGACGCTTAATATTCATATTACTGAAATGCGAGAATGAAAAGATTCCTAATTATTGTCCTGGATTTATTGCGTTTTTAAGGGTACTATTTAAGAAATGGTAGGTAACCTTTGAATATCTAGAGGACTTTTTTTTAATATTAAGTTTTACGGCTCTGGCTACAAGTCCTTTTGAGCCTGTCGTTGATGGTTTAATGTTCAGTTTTAGATTTTATTTATTGTATTTTTAATAAAATCGTAAATATCCAGAGGACTTTTAATGTATTATGGCCAGCAGATGCAAAAACCTTTTTTCATCCTTTCACCATATGTAATTGTGTATGTAGGTGTGTGTTCCTCTAAGTTCAGTACATATTAATTGTAATAGGTAACTATGAAACCTGTTAATTATGTATGTGTACAAAGAGAATCACCATCACCCACAAATTACTCCATATGTAATTTTACCCTTTGATAGCTGAATACGCTTGACTTAGTTCTTGAATGTGTTATATAATTGGTTCATATGGGTATAAACCTTACCTTACAATCTAACAAAATTAGTCCCGTCATTTTATCTAAAAAAGTTGGCGAATCTCTTCAAAACAAACATAGGCTGAGTTCAATCCTTTGTCTTGTCGTTTTAATCTTGAAGGCTTCGCAATTGAAGATACATAATTTACTAAAGCGAATAAATTCATATATGCTAAATGCTTTATTAGTTTGTACAAAACATTTCATGTAAAATATATTTTATAATTTTATTTTTTCACATTAATTTTAGTTCAACTTAACTCTCAAAGTTCTACAACATTAGTATGAGATGAAAAATAATTCAAGTATGAAATGGTTAACTATAACTATCGGGTGAGGTTTTAGCTACAAACAATTTTTTAGCAATTTTTTTCATACTGGCTAGATAAAGTACTACATCTCACCTGATAGAATTAACATAGTATTCCAAGAACGACAGCAGCTACGAAGGAACGAGTAACAGCGGTCGCCGTCATCTAGCCCCACATATACCACGACTGATGGTTTCTAGGCCTATCAACAAGGGGAGGTACACAAGCTGATGCCGAAAATCGACAGAATCAAGCGAGTCATTATGACGGTCTTTGCAGTTGTGTACTATAGTCACGACCCAGCTCAGGCAATCGCCTACTACCTCATAAGAAGAAGAACAAGATGGAATACTTATTATCCTATAGAATTTGTTAATATGTGCGCATTCTTATATACAAATATACCAGGCGTAGATCTAAAGAGAGAAAGGCGGGGCCTGTGGCCCGGGTGCTAAATTCTAAAGGCGGTTGACGAACACATCACCTAACGTATCTACTGTATAACATATTCAAAAAAACGGGCCAAGATTGTGCTTAAAAATAGGTTGAAAATTTGTACAAGCCTTTGACCTGACGTTTTAAAACTGAACTCGAATTATCTTAACTCATTAGCGTCTGAACGTACACTTTTCGAAACAAAAGTTCAGAGATTCAATGCACGATCAAATTAGTCGAAAAAAAAAATTAAACCACTGTACATTAAGATTTGAAGGTCACTCTTTCTAATGAAGATGGTAACAAGTCCGTAAAATGAATTTTATGCGAAAATTGCAAATTAAAAAAAAGACACTTTTTGTGAAAGGAAATTTTCCAAAACCTATTTTTTTTCGCTTTTGCATTTTTTTACATGCTTAATACCCATGAATATCGCGTACATGGACCCTGACCTAAAAGTTAGTAACTTTGAGGTAATGAAAAGATTTTTTATTCATATTAAATGGCGTCCGAAACAATAAATTTGGGTTTTAATCTTTAGCAATTTTTTCTCGATTTCTATGGCCTATATGAAAAATTTCCTATGAATAAAAACGTCCTTAAATTAGTTAAAGAATGCCCTCAAATTTTTCGGAATCAATTGAATCAGAGGGACACCTCGGGGGTTTTTAGTTAGTAGGTGTCTGACACGCCGGGGTCGCTGAACTCACGAGTGCCTGATGTTCCTATGAAGAATTTTCCCCCGGGATGCAAAAAAAGGTATAATTTTGCTTCCTATGTGATATATGATTTTTACCGAGCCGTTGGCAGATTTGTCTACCACAGAGAAGTTTTTGTCCCTCTTTGAAAAATTTCTAGATTCGTGGCTGATATAATCCTCTAACTGGTAATGGCTCAATAGTGGTATGCCTTAATGCTAGTAATGAGCACGTGTGTCGTTACCTTAAGAAATATGTGGAGCGCCAGTAACAATGCAACATTGTTACTAAAGAGAATAGAATCAGGTCGTTTTACACAATCCCTGTAACACATCGTAAGTATGTTACGACGCGGGTGTAAACGTGCTGAGAGGTAATCAATCTGAGAGCTGCGCCGCACCGTGTGCCGCATTGGAAGTGTAGCGTGATCTGATTGTTGTCACTCCCTGATCGCTTTATGTTCTTATTCATAGGTTGAACACAAAAAATTGGCAAAGTGTGAGTCAGATTTCCGCACCAAGGGCTTCGTTTGTCGGTAGTTTATTAATCAGGGATGAGCGAAATGTAATCTGATTAATGATTAACGATTACATTATGTAATCGTAATTTTAATATTTTAAAATGAAATTTAAATTTAAATTAATTTAATTTTTTTAATTTAAATTTAATCATGATTAAAACCCTTCAAAATATTAAAGAGTCATAAATGTGTATGCAATTGAAGATTTCGCGGTGTTTCAAACATAGATGAGCAAAATGCAGTCATATTTATTAGTGATAAAAACCGTAAAATGTAATCGTAATCGTTTTTCATTAACCTGATTACATTTTGCCCATCTATGTTTATAGTAATAATATATCGTCATACTATATCACTTTTAGTGGCTGTATCAAATTTGTGTGTATTTTAATTTCAATGTGACCAGTAGGGCAGACTTTGAATTGCGGCTTGAGAATTTCAAACTTGCTATTATGTATTAAATATACAATTTACATGGCTTCAAAGCTCTATCTAATCAGCTATATATCAAAAAATCTAATGTCTATATACAATATATAAAAAGAAACAATTTTGATCATCATCAGCCCGTATCTAACCACGTCTAGACTTCGCCACTAAGTCCGAACTTCGGCACATCTCATTCAACTATTGTAGTATGTGTAAGATATGTATTTTTGGAATTATGTTTACGAAAACAAACACGTGCTCGTTACGATATCAAATTTTCTAAGTAGTATTAAAGAATTTTCCTAATTATTCAAGTTTCTTGATCACGTTCTGGCAAAAGTTGCCTATCGTTTTCCTCTCGACAAAATCTAAGAGTGCGATAATAATTTAGCATCTTTTTGGGCAATATAGAAAAAGACTTTTTGTATAAATATTTTATAAAATTGGATTGGTGTAATTGAAAAAGTTTAAGGGGAATGTGAAAGGTATTAATGATTGCTGCGGAAAATGTAGCGGGTCGTCCAAAAATAATTTACCTGGATTTTTTTTACCAACCGGTTCAGCCAAGAATTATAAAAAAAGTTTGATACGAACGTATTAAATAAATATATGTGTAGGTGATTATGTTTTTGCAGAGTATTTCAATTTTAAGTTGAAATATTTAAGAGATCATATAGGATTTGTGAAATGAACATATTACTTGAATTAGCTAATCTTAAAACGGGCAGTAGACTTGAAGGTGTCTGTTATCCAGATGAGGCGGAGGCGGTGTGTATGTCTTTTGCGCATCGCCTGGTAGATTGGTCTTTAATGGCGGGATCTTTACACCAATTTTTCCAAGAGATGGAGCATAAAAGCTATTCGTTGGCTGGAGCTTTGGAGGAATACGGATTTCCAAGTCTGGCTAGCAGCGACTTGAGAGACATCCCGAGGATTTTATTCTGTAGGAGTCTGACACAACGGGGTGACACACCATCCTCAAGGTGGCTCTGAGGGTCCTATGCTGGATTTTACCTCGATTTACCAAAAAAGGTTGTTTTAAAATAAATATTTATACTTTAAATTGCAAAGTGATCTTTATATTCTACTAGTTGGGCCCCGAAATTCACATTTTGCAAGAGAACAGGATCATATATAGACAATATTCAAGCTAAAGGTCAACTCTAAATATTGGCGAAAATTTTTTAATCAGATAGATATAAGTTCGAAAGTTGTCACCAGATTTGCGCACTTGTATGCTATGATACAAATTTATAATATCATTTCAGTTTGGAAAAATCATAAAATATCAGGATTTGGCGCTTCCCATATTTATTTTAAAGGAGAAGCGTTTGCATAAAGAGCGAACTGGAGGTAAGAAGTTATTTGGTCTGCGTGAAGCGATATCTGACACAAACCGTTATTACGTGTAGGTATGTGAACAAAACAATAAAAACCAACGTGAAGACGTAATCGTAAATAAAATAACAATAAAGTTAATCATAAAACAGAATTAGCGGGCAGAATATTTACAGTGGCGCACGTTGATTACTGTTGTTATTACATTTGATACATGCCTTTGAGAAAATAGTCTCTGGAGTCTAGAAGACTTTAAATAAAATGGTGTAAGAAATTTATGTGGTTTTTGATCATTCCTCGCATAAAATGTAAGAAAACATTCTGTTGTATTTCATTATTCATAATTTTCTGCTCTATTTCACATACTCTAATTTTACGTACTGCGTAAATTCTATTTAATTCTATCTAAGTAGAACATTATTTCATTTTTGTGTATTTTCATTGTTTTCTCTAAATAATTGTTATTGTTGTAACGGTAGAGTTGTAGGATTGTATTGTGATTGTAAATTGTAGTTTTTTGGTGGTAGGGCGATTGCCCGAACTGAGTCATGACCACAGTACTCAAGTGTAAAGACCGTCATAGTGACTAGCTTTGGCCTGTCGCGTATCGGGATCAGCTTGTGTATATCCAGTAACTCATATACCTAAAGACCTTTAGTCGTGGTATATGATGAGGTCGTGGTGGATGACACAGGATTATTAATAAATATTAATCTTTTCATCATGACACGAGTTCAGAGTTCTTAAATAAAGTTACAACTCAACGTAAACTAGTGGTCAGAGAATCCGTATGTGCTAAGCTCTGATAGCAGGCATGAGTGTCAGACGCAATTAAAGCCTTGGAAATCTCGAGGCTAATATTAAAAGCATCGATAGGTTTATTTATTACCTCACTCCGGAGATACGTCACACATGCCAGAAGATCTGCTTTGAATCGGTTTGATTCGATAAATGTAAAAATACACGCTCGGACTATCGTTTTCTATAGAAATGTCGATATGAGATTGATTAATAAAAATCGATTTCGTAGTAAGCTGATAATTACTTGTGATTTATTTTTTCCGAGTTTCGATAGCCCTGGGACTGGATGTTGCAGTCTTTGTCATGATAATAATAAAATAACCGGCGAGACTCCCAATATTTTGAGACTCAAGAGTTCCGGAATGGAAGTCCGATTAACGATTTTTTTTAATTTATGGCTTTATTCCAAGGACTGGTCCTTTGTGACTTCGGCAATGTCAGTGTGATGATTAAAAACGAGGAAAGTTGGCCGGTTATGCTGTTTTAGTATTAACGAAAATTAACGAAAACGGAAATTAAATTAACTATCTAAATTCAAATAGAAATACAGATTTAACTTTTTCTAAAAATTCAAAAAGCAAATATTTTAATATTATAAGTTAGTTAAATGTTTACTTTTATTTAGTAAAAAACAGTTAAAAAAAAATTTAAGACTGTACAATTCTTCCAGTCAATTCTTATTTCTTCACTTTCAACATGATTCTTACAGTTCATCCTGTCATCCGAATAACAATAATATGGCAGTGAACAACAGGGTGTCAGCGAAAGCCGTTTTCCAATAGCAACAGGGTCATCGGAAACCTACAATGTCCTCAGAATATTATTTTTGGCGCGAGCGCGATCCGTACGGGATGACGGGACTACGGGACGCCCAGACATCAGTGTGGGATAGGACCTGTTGAAGTAAGGTTGCCGAGTTCGTCCCAGCCATGTACGCACGGGTTTTCACTGGCGGGACTTTTAAATTTAGTGTACTGTGTAGTGAGTTTTATCCATTCTGATTTTTTAAATATAATTTCCACGTTATCGAAATTTCGTAGGTTATTTGTGTTGGACGTCTCTGGATTCTACTAAAGTAAGTTGATTAAAATTTCTGTTATTCTGACTTGATATAGTGATCACACTATACTTGACGGTAGATACAGTCTGACTACGATTGGAAAACAAAGACAAAGCCATCAATAATCGCAGCGATCATGCCGACCTGTAGAAATATTTCTACACGGTTGGTTTAAAAGACCCAATGTCATAGCAATCATAAGACATCTTGATTTACGAACTTAATAAAAAGAATCATAGTAGCGTTAATGTATTAAAAGTAACTTTTTTCAATAGGAATAATGAACTGCAATTTGAATTTACATTATTGACGGATTATAATTTAAATCCAAATTTAATTTATGTTATATATTGCGGTAAAGTAACAATTCCATTACATTGATTGTGTAAAAATAATAGCTTTATTTTAGCAAACGTTCAGTCTGTTATTTTTACGGCTTAGGTTTTATTTTGTGCTCATAAACTTTTATATTGATTTCGGAGTATATTTAACGGCACACGACTTTATGAAGTGCTTACGTTTAGAAACAATAGATTGTTTCATGATAGCATGAGGAAATCACGTACTGCATCGTATGATACGAAAATAATAAAGTATACACACTTGTTAATATTAATTTAATATTCAGTTTATGAGGTGGTAGGGTGATTGCCTGAACACATCGTCGTGACCACAGTACGCAAGTTTAAAGACCGTCATCAACTTTCTTCAGCATGTCGCTTTTTGGGTATCGGCTTGTATATATCCAGTACCTCATATACCTAGAGACTTTCAGTCGTGGTATATGTGGGTCGACATGACAACGGAGACTGTTCATTGACTGTTAGGCCTTTAAAACTTCACTGGGTGAAATTATATGCTCCTTATAAAGCTTCAACAATCCAGAAAGCCTCCAAAATAAAAATAAAAATTTACTAGTATACCCAAAAATAATTGATAATATTTAATATTCTTACTTATTGTAATCTATGTTCTCTTATCTATATACGTATTTTCTAAGTGCTTTCGCAATGCCATTATTTATCAGTTGAGATCAGTGGTGTGCATGCATCCATATAAATCATAAAAATTATTATCTCGTTATACTTGGACATTTAACATATACGTATATAGACTTGGCCGTGGTGGCTGCCGGCAGAATAGAATAGCACCCCCTCTTCTTGCTGAGGTGCCGTAAGAGGCGACTAAGGTATCTCTTTAACACCGCAATTCAACCAGGTGTTCAGAGAAAGAAAACTCGACCAAACCTGCATCCGGCTCCCTCCCGATCGTACTGGTTCTCCTTTCCATCGGGCCTGAGGGAGTTCGGACGAGAGAGTGCTTTTCTGGCAGCGCGTCCAGTTATGCACTTAAATATCTCCTGCGCAGTTAACTGTTTCCGAAAACTGGACCTCGAATTTCTTAATCGGTGTTGAAACAGTCGCCGTGGCCGAAATCGGCCAGGACATCATCATCGTCATCATATATACTTAAAGTTTGATCTAATTTGGACTCTCAGACTGCTATTTTGGTAACCACCAGATTTTAAGTCAATATATTTATTAAACATCCAAATATATCAAGATATAAGATAATATATAAGATAGCCAGTAAAATCATAGCTATAGCTAAGATGAACGCAGCAAAAAAAAAACTTTTCGCGTTTGGAAGGAAAATAAATTTCATATTAAGCTCGATCAAAGTTTGCAAAGTGAGGAATCAATAAAAATGACAGGAAATATGGTCGCAGCCACGTTAGAGATAAATGCTAATTGACTTGTTATCTAAAGCACTGGATGAAATCAGTTACGGTGACGCAATGGTCTACATTAATATACCTTGGTTAAAACAGCACAGTATCAGCGGTAATGTTGTAAATCTTTGATAAGCGGCTATCTGTCGAGTGCGTGCCTTGCCGGTGTCGAGGATGTCGAGAAACGGTGACAGTAAAAGCCTAAAGTTTGCGGCCTCGAAATTTACTATCTGGTACATGCAAATATATTGGTTAGCACCCGTTTTATTTATACGATAAATGTAATCTTTTTTTAGTATTTTTACTAAATAATAGCTGTCGTGGCTGTCTGGATAAAGGACATTCATAAGTAAAAACACGTTTCATTATAGATTCGAATCTCGACATAACTCTACGTTTTCCAGAGTCTTTAGGTATTTATTACGCGCTAACATCGGTGAAGGAAATTATTTTTAGTAAATTAGTACGGGATATCACGACAATGTCATGTATAGCGCCTTGAAAGAGGGGAGCCACTGCACGATTGGTTATTTGGTTGATTGGAAGTACGTTGCGTTGTATAAGTGCTTAGTGGCAATTCGTGTGTCTCAGCTTACATCGAAAAGGATATAGCATAATGTTATACTATTATGTTTACCAAGTAATAGTACTTTGTGACGTGCATATACGCAAAGCACTAAACAATGCTTTGCTTCGGTTTCGGTTAAACTCAAGTTTCTATTATAAATTCTGTTTTTCGCCAATTTATTTTTTGAGAACCTTGCTAAGCAAAGTCGAAATAGCGTCTATAAATATCAGCTTTAGATCTGATTAGGATGATTTTTCGAGATTTCCAACTTGAATTAGTTGACATTTTATATGTCGAATTATATTATGTATGTTTCCCAAACGCTTCATTACTCGTGCTAATCAAAACTCCATACAATTTTGTACACACAATCACGTAAAACGTAATCATTTTGTAGAGCTAGTTGCTTTAAGAGCCGCAAAAGATTATTTCCTTCGCGTTATCCAATTAGGAGCAATTTCAGAGTGGATATTGCTCCTAGACTGGAGTTAGGGCGATAGGTACAAAATGACAATGTTGGTTTATTATTGTAATTTATTTATTTTTCTTTTACGTATATTGTGTATATATCTATCGTCTCTATGTATCTATAATCTACATTCTAGATTATTTTAAATAATATTGGATTTGTTTCTAAATATGTCATAAAAACAAGCGGCTAATATAAGTGAGTTAACAAATATCTAGTAAAAATCATATGGGACCAATTTACAATAGAGAGCAAAGAATTGTAGAAAATGTAAAACTCCAGCTTAATTAAAACGAAAAGTACTTAGAATATAAAGAAATAAACAAATTTTAATAAGTTGTCTAAGAAAATTATTGTAAAATTAAATATGGAATCATTTAAGAAGTAAAAATGTGAAAATACATGGTTTTTTATAACGTTTGTTTTTATTTACAATATAAAAAAGGTAATTAAAAGTTGCAGAGTTGTGAATTTAAAATTTAATTGAATGATAGTAAAGCTCTACCGGTTCGTTTAGAAAACCTTTATACAATTCGCGGTTTTTTATAAAATAAATAATATTACATATTCACGCTATTTCTCTTGCGGTATTAGCACGTGATACATTAGTGGCTTTAACCAGTCGTTATTCGTCACTTTTAAACGTAAATTATCACTTCGAGATGTAAAACCTTTAAAATCACATTTGATTTACAGATTTTTTTTTTATACCAACTCTGCACTGTGACTACACCATACATGATGGTAAGCATGGTGTAGTCTAAAAAACGCCAACGACTATCGATAGGTAAGAAAAACTCATCGGTAGTCACGGCGATCATGCCGGCCTGCACAATGCATGCCCACGCATGCTACAGATAATGATTATGCAAACTATTTTGGAACAATAAACATTTCATGGTTTAATCACACTTATAGTAAGTAGACGCCGCCCGAAGTTTGCTTGTGTAAAGCGCCCTAAGGGTCGTTAGGGTGTTACGTGGTACGGGACGCATAGGGGAAGGGGTGCGCGCGCGCAAGGATCGATACTTGCTGAGAGAGTCGACTGCATGGATCCAAGGTGAGAGTACGTGCGTGCGCGTCACAGTTCGATGTGCCATATAATAAAATAAAAACTGTAATGCCAAAATACGTGTCTTTCTATCTACTCACCCACGACCACTGGTCATAGACTTACTTACTATTTTAAATATATAACAGAACTTTACAGAGTTCCCAGTCTTTTTGAAACTGAATGATTACTTTCAAATATAAATTCGGTACATAAATCTCATTTGGGATTCAACCTTTAATGATTATCTATCATTCGGGCCCGTGGAAAAATGGGAACGACAGCGCTTTTAGTATAAACTCCTCAATTTATCTTTATCAGAATGTGTTCTGTATTTATTATAGGAGATTTGATACTGTTTTATGATTACACGACGTTTATGACTGTCATTTCGTTGAGTTACGTTTTTTAGGGTAAATAGACTTTTATAGACATACATATTATGTGTTCATAAACTAAGGTTTTATTATAAGTAATTTGATAGCCTATAAGGTACTAGTTTATTATTAATTTATTTTTATAGTACGTAATACTGATATGCGTTTTATACCACGTTAAATGTAGACATTCGGATTTTATTTTCTAGTTTCTAAAAAGCTTGGCATGCGATATCCCCTTTCAAGACACCTATATTTAGAAAATAAATTCAGTCACTGTACAAAAGCGTAAAGTTTTTCTATAAACCCCAAGTAATTAAGCCAGGTCTTTTGAAGTGATTAAACGATTATTTAATATAACTCAAAAATACAAAGACTATATAAAATATTTATAAATACAACATATTACAAAATTTTAATAATTTGACCATTCAAAAATTATTTTAGTACATTTAAATATTAGGTCCTTACATAAGAAATTGGCGTTTTGTATGGGAGGAACAAAAAGTCGAATATTTTTTAATATAATATATTTAATTAATCAAAGTATGAACCGTTATTTTCTATGCACTTTTGCCATCTCATAGGTAGTTCATTGATCCCTTTACTAAAAAAACCAGTCGGACGGGAATCAATAAAATCTTTGAAGGCGATTTGGACTGCCCCATCGGAGTTGAATTTTTTCCCTTGCAAGAAGTTATCCAAATTTCGAAAAAAATGGTAATCTGTTGGGGCAAGGTCCGGGGAGTACGGAGGATGTCTTAGACTTTCCAATTGAAGCTCTTCTAATTTAGTAGCCGTCTGTTGCGCAGTGTGTGGTCTAGCGTTGTCGTGAAGCAGCAGTGGCGTGGAGCGATTGACCAGCCTAGGTTGTTTAGCTGCTAGCTTTTCCATCATGGTTTGCAATTGCTGACAATAGACATCAGCCGTAATAGTCTGGCCAGATTTGAGAAAACTGTAATGAACAATACCGGCACTAGTCCACCAAACGCTTACAAGTAACTTTTTTGAGGTTAATTTTCGCTTGGGGCAGGATTTGGCTGGCTGGCCAGGATCCAACCATTGCGCTGAGCGCTTCCGATTATCGTAAAGAACCCATTTTTCATCACAGGTAATGATTCGGTTTAAAATACCTTCATTATTGTGCCGGTTTAGTAATGTAACGCAGCAGTCGACGCGTGTTTGCCGGTTTGCTTCAGTCAATTCGTGAGGTACCCACCTTTCAAGCTTTTTAATCTTCCCAATTTGCTTCAATTGAATTAAAACAGTTTTATCACTAACATCGCAGCCTGCAGCTAACTCGGACGTGGTTTGCGATGGATCCGCTTCCACAATAGCCTTCAACTCTTCATTATCAACTTGAGACTCAGGCCGTCCACGGGGCTTGTTCTGCAGGTCGAAATTTCCAGAACGAAAACGTTGGAACCAAAAACGAACTGTGTTTTCTTTTGCAACACGACCGCCATACACATCATTCACCCTTCGAGTTGTTTCCGCAGCACTAGTGCCACGGCGGAACTCGTACTCGTAAATAATGCGATATTTTAAGTTTTCCATTTTGTAAAATGAGTGACGCAAACAGAAAAAAACAGAAGAAAAAAACAAATGAATGACGATCATCGAAGCACAAATACATGAGTCAATAGCTGTACAAATTTGAATTTGGAATTCCTTACCAAAGAGGAGAAATTTGTGATTAAAGTGGCCAGTACGAAAAACGCCAATTTCATATGTATGGACCTAATATAATTCGCTAACGAATGTTTAATTTTTTATTTTATTTCATGAATTGTGTTATAAAATAATATTGCTTTCTGCAACCTAAAATTAAAATTTTTCAGCAAGATTTTGTTTTTTTTTACCAAGAGAAAAATCCATTGTGGACCGTCAGGGGGCGGCGAGGGCCGCCCCCCGATGTATCGGATTCTCGTCGACTAAAAAACTCCTGGCTACTCCTTCATCCGCATAGACGCCGCTCGTGTACACGAGCTCGCAATTTGCCACGACCGGCGCGCGGTGGGCTTTCTTAGGCCTCCTCAGAACATGGGACGGGCTGAAGAAATCCTCAAAAATGTTGTGCGGGAGTACACATACATCTCCGTGCCCGTTTACGGGCAGTGGACTCCCTCAAGTACCATTGCCCGGGCAAGATTTTGTTTTAACGAAAGTAGCCCATGACAATTATAATTAAGCTGTACCATTGTGTATACTATAAATTAAGTGATTTTCATTTATTACAGGTGTGAAGTGCGAAGTGAAATAAGGAAATAAGTGCTGGTTTATGGTGATACAGTGATGTGCGTGAGAGAGTGGGTGCAGTGAGGTGCAATGGTCGCGAGGGTAGACATGGCATTAAGTTGACGACGGCGGCCGGCCGCGTCTCGCGCCGCTTGACCACTTACACGTCAGGTGAGTTACACCGACATACATAGCTACACCACTGCAATACAATACCTAATAGATACACCTGATATGTGTTCCTGGTAGATGTACCTGACTGATGTATCTAACTGATACATACATCTGATAGGTGTACCTGAAAGATATAAGGGGCTTACGGAGCCAGAGTGGCACAATTGATTTCGTAAAAATGGTAGTGACCCAAATTAAAGAATCGTGTATAAAAATAATAATATTATAACAAAAGACAAGATTTATTACATTGGAAAAAACGAATGCTACAATTATCAGATTTTATAATATTTTGCTAATAATCTTTTTTTTAAACAAACTGTTTAAGTATACATTTTTCACTTGAGCCACTTGGGATCTGAAGTATCAAATCTTAGGTGTACTCCTATAATAGACGTGATAAGTATACCTAATATGTGCCACTGATAGTTGTCCTGATATAAATGATAGATATAACCGATAAAAGTACCTGAATTGGTTACCTGGAATATTTTGGACCTGAGTCGACTTGGCTGCCTTTGTTGGTTCTGATAAATGTAATAATATAAGCATATTTTCTAGAAGGGAGGGGCATGTGCCTCACTCTCCCACTACACTACAGTGCACGATGGTACTGTCAGACAGCGTACCTTTTACTCATACTTACTACATACACTACCAGAAACTGGTTCGCCCTTTCCAGAGATTTTCTTTACATTTAAAATTAATACAATTATAAGATTTTCGCTGTGAGCGTGGTTAGAATAATCACTTAAAGAGATTTCCTCTTTAAAACGTGGAAAACAGCATTACATTTGTAAAAGCTACAAGATCACGCAAGGGATTTTCAGTCAGGCTTAACTGCGCCGAATTGCGGCAAAATGGAATTAAGAAAAAAACTAATCTTTTTGTTTTTATTGTTTTATTTATATGTCTAAGTAGATATTTAAAATAATAAGTAGATACATAACATAGATGGGCAAAATGTAATCAGATTAATGAAAAACGATTACGAATACATTTTGCGTTTTTCATCATTGATATGATTACATTTTGCTCATCTATGTTTTAAACACTACGGAGTCCTCAATTCCGTACACATTTAAGACTCCTTAAAATTTTGAAGGGATTTAATTATGATTACAGAGCAACAAAATTAAAATTACGACGACATTGTGTAATCGTTAATTATTAATCTGATTACATTTTGCCCATCTCTGATACATAATAATTCAACATCTAAACTTAGTGTTTCTTTGTATAACTTTAAACGATTTAATCGTTTTATATAAAGATACGCCATAACTACTTACATAGCTGACGTACTGACTTCTGATATCAGAGCCAATAAAAAGGTTTATATTACGATTTTTCCTTTTTATAAAATATGATATTTAGACGGCCAAATTTTTAGATTTTACTACATAATAGTTTTTTTTGTATCCCGGGGGAAAATCCTGCATAGGACCATCAGGGACGCTGTGAAGGCAGCGACCTCGGTGTGTCAGACTCCTACTGACTAAAACCCTCGGGGTGTCCCTCTGATTGCTCCACCCGGGCCTGCGAAGCCAAATTCATCCAGACGCCCAGGGAACAAGAAGCCTTGTTGAGGCTACCTCTCTGGGAGGGGAAGGAATAAAGCCCACCCCTCCAAAACCTCTCTTCTAGGCCGCTTTTTAAGATTTTACTGCATAATGGTATAGAGTAACTTGAAAGATAGACAGTTAAAGAACTTTGTCGCATTGCTGAACTGAATACAACATACAATAACTACTTATGTGATTTAAAAAAAAACAACAACAAAACGCAGTAGCTGGATGTGACAGTATTATTCCGTAGGTAGCTTTTTACCTTGGTTTGATGTATATACCACAAGATGCGGAGTTTCAATTTTCTCGGATATTTACAAAAAAAGCAAACAAAGTCTTTTCTAACACACTTTTTTATCTTTTAAAATACGTTTGTTTAGAAGGAACCCGCTGAAGTTAATTTTTTTTTAATTAATTCAGAATAATGTTAATTGTCATCATCACTATGATTGCAATACTCAACTAATGCAAAACCACAAATTTGCAGGATAAACAAAGGACTACTACTTTAACAAAGTTGACGCAAGAAACTCAAAGTAGAAAATATAGTTTTTCTTTCTTATCATTTACAATATGACGTTTTACTTAATGTTTACCTCAGATCGTGAATACCGAATATGTAAACATTTTTTTTTTCACAAACACACGTTTGTCGGTTTTTGTAAATGCAGTAAAAATATATTTTTTTAAATGCTAATAATATATCGACTGGTGAAAGGCTTGCTATTTTTTGGTGATATAGTAATATATATATGTATTTGGAATCGCTAAAACTCGCTGATTCCGAAAATATATATATACTACTATATCAGCAAAAAATGTCGCTTAAACCAAATAGCCTTTCACCAATCGATATAATTAGTAGCTGTGTTGGCCTTGTGCATAATGGATCAGTTTCCATGCACGACAACGCAAATGGCTGTAGATACGGTTCCCGTCATGTACCTCTGGGGTTTTCCGGATTACGTACGGATTTAGGCATCACATGCTCAACGATGTAGGAAAACATCACGAGGTCACCTGCGTGCCTTCAAATAAAAATATCATGTGTAAGTGTCTTAAAACCGGCGACCAGTTGCGCTACTGGTCACGTTGGGCACGACATATAAGCGCAAACTAGATACAGCCACTAATGAATCTCTGCTCATCCCGAAAGGGTTATAGCGTGACGATATATTGTTATTTTTATATATAAATTAAATAATGTTTAGCCGTGGTGGCTGCCGGCAGAATAGAATAGCACCCCCCCTCTTCTTGCTGAGGTGTCGTAAAAGGCGACTAAGGTATCTCTTTAACACTGCAATTCAACCAGGTGTTCAGAGAAGGAACACTCGACCAAACCTGCATCCCGCTCCCTCCCGATCGTACTGGTTCTCCATTCCATCGGGCCTGAGGGAGCTCGGACGAGAGAGTGCTTTTCTGGCTACGCGTCCAGTTATGCACTTAAATATCTCCTGCGCAATTGACTGTTTCCGTAAACAGGACCTCGATTTTCTTAATTGGTGTTGAAACAGTCGCCGTGGCTGAATCCGGCTAGGACATCATCATCAAATAATGCTCACAAAAATAAGTGTTAAAATGATTTTTTCTAATATTCCATCTTTTAAACACAATACAAAACGAAAGTTTATGTAGAAAATATTTTTGCGTCGACGCGGTAACCGTCTCCGATGTTTTCATCTGCTATCTATCAGTAAAAAGTTGGTGAAAACTGCTCATGTCTAGGGTACTTACAATAAATCAACACACAGACCGTGGTTTATGGCTACTTATAAAAGCTAACAGCTCTTGAGTTCTTGTTTATATATTGAAAAAATCCATTAAGGATGCGGTGATTGAAGAGCAAAGTAATGGCCGAAATGATAAAAAACGACGCACCTTCCTTGCTAAATTAATATAATATTTTTTGGTGGTAAGGCGATTGCCCGAACTGGGTCATGACCACAGTACACAAGTGTAAAGACCGTCATAGCGACTCCCTTCGGCATGTCGCGTTTCGGGACCAGTTTATGTATATCCAGTTGCTTATATACCTAGAGAGAGACTTTTCGTTGTGGTATATGTGGGCCGATATAGCGATGGCGACTATCAACGGATTTTTGCTCCTTCGACGACGGCGTTCGTTGGCGTTCTTGGACTACACTGTACTTACCATCAGATGCAATGCAGTTACTTTGTCGAGCTAGTGTAAAAATAAATCAAGCATAATAAAATCAAACCCATTATAACTACATTTTAATTAAACTATATATAAATAAATCCAACTTGAATGACACAGGTTGTTCGAATTGAATTATAAAATGAAATAAACTACACAACAAGCTACGAAATAAATTATACAGGAAATTGTAAGGCTTGATGCCATTTGTAACACACACATAAAACATATATCTATGTCTGTAAGGATTCAAAAGAACATTTCTCCACAAATAACGAATTTGCCGTAACTTCCACCGGCACGAATTTAAAATCCAATTCAAGGTAAACGATTTTGTGAGCACAATCAGTGAGGGAGGTAAGGAAAGGACGAGTCACCGAAAATGCAGCCTCAGACGAATTTATGTGGTATTAATGCTTTCTCCATAGATGTATGTACATATATATAAGTCTATGGCCTACTCTCTATCTATTTATTTATTTCTGTCCTTAATAGTATCTATTTTCTACCTATTTATATTAAGTGATAGTTATTTACAATTAACATATTATATCTTCGATTATTTATCTAAGTAATGCATTTACACATTTCATATTAACACCCTTGACATTTCTTAATATCGTGTTGTGAATTAAAAATACACCCTAGTGCCCGAAGATAAGGCATCATTGCACAACGGAGCGCAATACAATGCGCAGGCGCAGAGAGCGGCGCAAGCGTCGCAGCCGGGGTCTACAGTCTCGATGTTGCATTAATCGCGACACTACCCACTAATCGTTCGCAAATTGCACGGCTTTGTTGTTTTTGGGTTCGTATTTATATTGCTTCGCTGTGAACTTAATTTCTTATTCTCTATTCTACTTGTGGTTCATTATTTCTACTATAATTTTTTTCTGTGTGCAATGTTAAATGTGCTTTTTCCTTACTATTTGGACTTTCTTCATTTTTATATCTTTACACGCTATCCTGCGCTATAGATAACTCCATCATCGTACCTGTCTCGCTTTACATCCAACTAATCCGAAATATAATTTTGTTTCATTAATAATTAAGGTAATTCGTTGTAAGCTAAAGAAGTATTCTATTCGTTAAGGGGAAAATTTCTTCAGTGCTCTACTTTGCAAGTTTTCCAAGTGTCTATATCACAGTCGATGATAGATATGTTAAGATAATCATTGTTGAAGTAACAAGGAAGAAATATGTCGTATATAGAGACCTGAAGATAGCTATAACAGCTGTACTAGGCACATTGAGCAGGACATATAAATGTAAAGCGAATGCATCTATTAATGTGCCGTTACTCCCCTTGTAATGAATTTAATATCTATAATATAAAATCTACAATACACAATAATAACAATATATCGTCACGCTATAACCCTTTCAGGATGAGCAGAGATTCATTAGTGGCTGTATCCACTTTGCGCTTATATGTCGTGCCCAACGTGACCAGAAGCGCAACTGATCGCCGTTCTAAAGGCACACACGTCACACATGACATTTCTATTAGATGTCATGCGGGTTTCGTCTCGATATTTTTTTTCACCGGTGAGCATGTGGTGCCTACATCCGTACTTAATCTGGAAAACCCCAAAAGTACGTACTGGGATTCGAATCTACGAGAATTCGCGTTGCCGCATATGGAAACCGAAAGACCTCGCAAACGAGATTAGCAGCATGTGGGATGTAGATTCTACGATTATTGTCCCGATAGTTGTATCGACTAATGGACTGGTCGCAAAGAGCCTCGATTACCATCTTAAGAGGATCTCTCTTGATTGTTGGATCAATGGTGGGATAGAGAAGGCAGTTCTACTCGACACGGCACGCATTGTTAGGAGATTCCTCACTCTGAGCTCCTAACTACCGGTGGCTTGGGCCTTAGGCTTCGCCCCTGTAGGTCTACATGTTTTTATATTTTAAAATTTATATGTTATGCATATGTATTTATTTTAAAATGTAATAATATTGTATTTATAATGAATAAAGAGATTCTAATAATACATTCTTATTAAAATTGTAAACCTTCCACAAATTACTTCTAGTCACTAAGTTTCATATCTAATTGATTATAGCTCTTGATTATAGCTGATTTAGGTAAATTGACATTAATTATTGGCAATTGCTTCATCACGTTTGAACACAAGCTCATCAAATGGCCTGTCTTTACATCTACCTATATAATTTTGTATTGTTCACCTGTTACTGTATCGTGTACTATATACATCATGTGATTGAGAGAATAGATTGCATCGCTATCTGAATTCCAATATTGTATAATAGGTATATATTTACAAACATATAGGACTTGTATTGTATTATAAGTTTTAGTAGGCTTTACTTCCTTTAAGGTTATGTAGTTGATCGGAATTATTTTTTATAAAAAAATCCACTTCTATCATGATTGAGTTCTGCTATAATATATCATGACACTATACCCCTAACGGGATGAGCAGTGATGCATTAGTGGTTGAATCCACTTTGCGCTTATATGTTATAATATCGAGGGGAGAAAGGCTTAAGTTTAATTTGGTTTAAGCGGCATTTTTTTTGTGATATATTAATATTTTTATTATATATATTTGGAATCGGTAAAAAACGATGTTTCCGAAAATATATTACCAAAAATGTAGCTTAAACCCAAACAGCCTTTCACCCCTCGATATGTATACTTCTTTAAATATTTTCAGAAAAACATACAAAAATATATAAAAAATAAAAACACAAAAAGATACATAAGTCTGCAAAGATTAATAATAATTAGATAATGAATGACTTTATCAGGTGCGAGTGTAGAATCTAACAAAAAAAAATACAAGTCGGCATGTCGGGCATGGCAAATAAGCTTTAGATTATACGGATAGGTGACTTTAGAAAATAAATATTAATGTAGGATTTGACGAATTATCTTTAGTTGTATCTATATTATCTAATTAATGACAAACGAATAGGATGTTTAAAGTTATAAGAAAGAAATAATTGAAATTTATTTCTAAGCTCGATGTTAAGTCTCCTCAAATTGTTTGTATGCTAAATTTATTAACAACTAGCTGTCCCGGCAGACCTTGTTCTGCCCTATTTCTCTAAAACAAAGTCACATTGCTTCCCCGTCAGATTTTATTCTGCCAAAACCTATTGGCCTGACGGCTGTTTTTGGAAAATTGTTTGAAGGAACCTGGCCTTAATGCTATATGTATAAAAATTGACAAATATTGACATTAATATTTATACGTCACTCAATTGTTTTGCCTTTTTATTTTAATTATTACGAATTTTTTGTATGAGAATATAGAAAAGTGTTGTTTTTAGACTTTTACAGATATTTTTTTTAATTTTTCTCTCCGTAATAACCTTCCACAGACTTCAACAAACACAACAAAAAAGAAATCAGCCAAATCGGTTCAGCCGTTCTCGAGTTTCGCGCTTATACACATTTACCGCTTCATTTTTATATTATAGAGATAAGGTCTTCGTAATATAATCGCTGAATTATTCTAAGAATCTAGGTATTTGAATGAAAAATAAGTTACTTTATGTATTATTGATTACAGAGCGCTTTTAGTTAAATTCTCTAAGGTAGGCAGCGGATCTCGGGTGTTAGTTAAGTTACTAAGCATTGCAAACTTGTAACAAGTTCGTAAAGTTTATCGTTGTATATTTGTCTTTCGACTGTTTTATGTGATACACAGATAAAATATTTATTAACAAGTTTTCTCGTAAAAGAACTTGTTTACTTACTAATTTAGTTTCCAGTAAGTTTTGATTACCTACCTTGATGAAACCCACAAACTCCTACGAAATAATGATCTTATGTTTTATGGTTTGTTTTTGATTAGTATTTATTTTATCAAGTGTGAAGTTTCACATTATTTTACGTTACAACGGCAAATTATGTGGAGTTTTATATTTTCTAAACGATCCGATTATTTTAGTGTCTACAACACTGAAAAAAATTCCGTAATTTTTAAGCTAATTAATTACTTATTTTATAAAATTATACTCTCAAAGCACACAAATTTTCATGTTTTAACAAATAAAAAACTAAAAAATATAAACAACCTCGCTTAAAATTAAATAGAATACCTTAAAATCTTAAGTTAGAAATATATTCTAGTAATTCGTTGTAATAACTATACTATGGGAAAACTCCTTCAATGCACATGAAATTCCAATGAAAAATTTTAAAATAATATTAAAAAGCCAATAATGTTTTTCTAAATTAATTATTTTGCCCTAATAAATCTCTTGGGAGTTGAAATCGAAAATTCGTTCGCTTCAAAGTTGTTAAAAGTATTTACTTAACGTCAGTGCTTAAACTTAACGTTTAAATTAAATGTTCGTCGTAAAAAGTATTTAATTAAAATTTGACTTTAAAACATGCTAAGACAGATACTAAAATTAAATTAAAAACATGACTTATAGTAAGTAATAATTTGTTTTCGGTTATTAGGTAATGTTATATATGTACACAGTGTCAAGAAAGTGCCAGGAATTGGTCAATAAAACACAAATCATATATAAATCATCCAAATTTTTTATATTACCTTCAAAGTTTATCACTTTCGAAATTATATACTTACGCTAACGAATAACTGAATCGTCAAAACATTTTTTAAATTAACTTTTCGGAATGTATTTCAATACATACCACGAATTTTCTTTTATATCATCAATTAACTGAAAACAGGTACCTTAAAGTGGTGATTAAGTTTTGGAAAAATAAAAAAGTTGGCCGGAGCCATATAGGGGCAATAAGGTGCCTGTTCGAGAGCATGTATTGAGTTTTGAGCTACAAATTCGCTCACAACGATAGTGTTGTGAGATGGTGCGTT
Organism: Automeris io; assembly: GCA_036320925.1. Taxonomy (NCBI): domain Eukaryota; kingdom Metazoa; phylum Arthropoda; class Insecta; order Lepidoptera; family Saturniidae; genus Automeris; species Automeris io. The sequence continues at coordinate 4,634,816 of JAUDJH010000024.1, forward strand.
ATAATTTTTCAAAACCCAACATTTTCCTTCCACAAATTTGATCCTTTACGACAAAGCTACTCTTACAACCGCCGCATAATACTCCCATAATAATATTTATTTACTTCATAATTTCGGGAAAGAATTCCGAGTGTACAAAATGTTGTACACTGAATTACTACAGTGGTAGTAATTCAAAAAAGTGCCACAGTCACCTCTGCTTTTGATTATGTTTGACGAGCTTTGTTCGGTATCGCCTCAGTTGGAAGGCACAATTGCTAAGCTTGTCGGCTGGTTTGCAAAACTCGTAAAACTCGTAAACCTATTTCTTGTAACTAGTTACAATGTTTTTTTTATGAATGTGGGGTCAGAATTGACTGTTTGTAATGAAAAATTTGAAACACATTCTTTGCTTAAAATTTTTAGGCATTTTAAAAATACTTGAAATCAGCTGACAAAATGTCGCACTATAAACAAACTAAAAACCTAAGCTAAAACAAATATCTATGAGATTTCGCGCATTTATAAAGAACAGGTGTGCCAAAATACCAACAAAAAAATTCGAGAATCTTTTAATCGAGGTTTTTACATGATCAATACCCAGTAAATTCTTGATTGAATGTATTTCGATTTAAATATTATTGTTATTAATCATTTATGATGTAGACTATAAAGTTCCATTAAAATTTTACTAAATAAATTACCACGTAAGAATATTAAAAATCACATTTATAAGTGTATGAAATTGTAATTGTAATATTCAAAATTAAAACAAAAAAGTAACTGAAAGTCAATAAATACCCATTTTAGTAAAAGCTTCTATACACGTCAGCCATGTGAAAGCAAGTGCCTTGTCGCAAATTGTATTGATTCAACGTACAGAGTATAGTACACACTTTGCATCAATTTGTCTACACTCATAGACAAATTGATTCGTTAATTTAGTCTTGGACAGTAGTTATTATACTAGGCCTCATTTTAGACTGTTCTAAAACTCCATTAGCTTTATTAAAATACCGACTTTAATTTATGTAAAGCTTTGAACATTAGGAAAAGGTTTCTCTTATAAAAATATGCTGATTTCTAATTTCGAAGGTGTCAGCTAAGGCTTCGGCAATCTTTGGCCAAAAAAATTGTATAAAGTTTAAAATGAAATATATTTAGTTTCAAAATTTGTAATTTTGTTTCCATTCCGGTCTATTATTCGCTAAACCCACCACAGCCTAGTGTCCTAAAATATTTGAAATAACGACATTTATACCTTTTTTTTTTACTTGGGGAAAATCCTCATAGGGCCGTCTCAGCCGCACAGGGGGGTTGCGCGACCGAGGTGTGTCGGACTTATACCGACTAAAAACCCCAAGGTGACTACTTCTGCGCATTGGCGAGGGTCCTGTAATCAATTCGCCACAGAACGACACATATTCCTACTTAACGAACACGAATTTAATATATTATATTCAATTCTGGCCATCAAATAGCTACCTGCTGGAATAATTACTATGTTGAGATGGATCATACTGCACCTCCATCCATCGCATGCACTTACGAATATAATGGGGCATAGATTATATCTAGGGTTGTAAGCTCAACAACCAAAATACATTATAATATTTTGTGATTAATAACTTTAACTACAAAAAGTAAAAATAAAGAAAATGTAAAGAACTTTTTTTTAAGTAGTTTGTCACAAACTGAGATTAATTAAGATTAACTGGGCTTAATTGTCAAGATAACAATAAGAGGTGTTTTCGTTCAATTCATAAGTTTTAGGATCTAAAAACTTACTTATTTAAAATGATTTTCTTTTTTTGTTTTTCTTAGAAATTATACATAAATTACTTTATTGTAAGCAAAAAGAGTAAAAATCGATGAAATAAGTGAGTTAGTGGCGTCTTTAATTTATATTTCAATAATACAAGGGATTTTGTGGATATATTATTCTTTTAAAGGAACCATACACCGAAAGGAAAAGGCGTGATTCTCATAATGCGAAAAACAAAGAAGTGGAATACACTCCCTAATTCTGGTTTTCCTCAATCTTACGACATGAAAGCCTTTAATAGAAAAGTGAATAGGCATTCTTTAGCCAAATGTGATTTATCATGAGTCTCACCCATTTTTACCTACCACCAGGTGTATTGAGGTCAAGCGTTAGCTCGTAAATCGTATAAATAATGAAGCAAACAGGTCGTTAGGATATTGGTCAAATATTACAAAAATAGTCTTCAAGGAATAAGAATTGTTTTCAAATATAAGAGACAACCCTGTGAATACAACATCATGTTACTGCCTGTAACGATGCTTCACATGCGAGGTATATCTAATTCACTTTAGGTGTCTACGTCTACAGCATTACTGTCTATAAGGAACTATTTACCGCAAACAATTTCGGTGGTACATGTTAATATTTTATTTAATTTTCACTAAAACTTTATTTAAAATTGATGCCTTTAAAGATTTTTTCTTAATAATTCAAACCTAGAGTTTATTTACTAACGGTTTTGAATTTTTTTTTTCAGATAGATATTTTCGAAGCTTGTCTACTGTATCAAAATTTTAATCCTTTTAAGATTATTATCTCTTTATTCATCATAATTACAATATTTTAAAATTTTAAAATAACATATAAAAAGATAACATCAATTTTAAAATATTTATATTAGCTGGAACGAGACTCGAGGCCCAAAATTCCGATAGTTAGGAGCCCAGAGTGAGGAACTTTCTAACAATAACAGTCACTATATTCTTATAGCGTAGAAGTATAGATTTGTATTCACTAAGAGAGAATACAAGTGTAATTTCTGAATAATACTGGACTACGGCCAACGCATTTTGAAGGTAAGGAATACTCGAATCTTCAGCTACATACGGGAAAACTCAACAACGTAATAAGTGTCGATCGCTGTTGCGTACAAAACACTCACTGCCGAAGTAAACATAATTTATATTGTAAACCTAACATTCCACTTGGAGCAAAAGGTCAGGTCAATGTTACATTGATGGTAAATATTAGAACTTCGAATAGATCTTAACCGTTCAAAGAACGATGCCTTAAATATTAGCATTATTATTTGGATATTTATATAATATAAATCAGATAATCTTGGTTTGTGTATTTTCTATTTATTTGAATAGTTATTTGTCTTACGATAAAGTATTCAGTTCAATATCGGATGTATATATAACTGTAGTATGTGTATATACAAATATATCTATAGACCTTAATTTTATTTATGATTTACAAGTAGATTTGTGATGGCAGGACGACTGCCCGAACTAGGTCATGACCATAGTACACAAGTGTAAAGACCGTCTTAGTGACTCGCTTTGACTTGTTGCGTATCGGGTTCACCTTGTGTTTATCCAGATACTAATATACCTAGAGACCTTCAGTCGTGGTATATGTGGGCCGACATGATGACGGAGACTATCAACGGATTTTCATCCTTTGATGGTCGCTTTCGTTTTTGGACTACATTGTACTTACCACCAGGTGCACTATAGTCACTTTCGAGCCAGTGTAAAAAAAAGTAAACCCTTGACATCGATCGCATTTGGTGGAAGGCGAAAATTTGACGTTTAGCTCGGAAATCTGTCCATTCTTGTTTTAAAGACTCCCAAAAATAAATTATAAATAGTTAAACTAAACCTATACAAAAATTTATTATATCAAATTTCCCATATTTAGCATAAAATTGTTCACAATCTATCTTACAATATAAAACTCAATGGCTATTTCACTCAAAATGAAGTCAGTGTTTTGATTAGGTATGTTTGTTGCTGAAAGTTTGAATGAAAATTCACGAAACTTTTCCTATTACCATATACTAAATTGAGTTAGATAAGAGTAATTTAGGAATACTTTGAAAGTCATAAGTACATAATTAGTTTTTTTTAATGTAAGGGCTTTTGCCATTTTGACATATCAGCCTCATTACGCCCAATACAGTTAAACACACCTTAATTCTGAGAGAGTCGCTGATGGATCAGCGCTACCATATCCATCAACAATTTCATGGCATTCTTAGTCAAAATACATAGAATTCCGTGAAAGACACTTACATCAGATAAACTGACCCTACATTGGCTCATCAGCGACTCTCTCACACTTTTATTCCGGTCACATTCCATCAGCAAGTGATGCAAATTCTCCCGTTTTCACAGGTACTGCAGTTAGGCGAATGTTTTTTCCTCATAAGATATCCAAAACTTGCCGATGGGTAATGACCGGCACAAAGTGTTAATGCTATCTTAATATCGTGCCCACTTTGTACACTATCACTAAACAATTAGTTATACGGAACAAAGTAATTAATTTTAAAAAGTGCGTGAAAATATTGAGGTGAAATAAATTTTACAACAATGACTATCAGTAAGCTAAATCAATTTTGTTGTTGTATAAAACATATTGTATATTTTACCATCGGTGGTGAAAGCCATGGTTGACAGTTAAGAGGCATGGCATGAAGTGGCATATTCCTTCGAGGTTGTGATGAAGCAAAAAGAGGGTGCATAAAGTGTCAGAGAGCGAACGCTTTCTCTGCCCATTCGGCGGCTAAAGCACTGTCGCCGGAGGGACGCGTTCGCCCAGAGCGAGCGCGACATTCCTCGGTGACAATAGCTTGGCAGTAGACTTGAGGGAGTCTGCAGCCCGGATGAGAGGGAAGCGGTGCGCTGTGTCCGGCGCACCACCTAAGAGAGAGGATTTGGAAGGGTGGGCTCTTTACTCTCAGAGAGGTAGCCTCAACAAGGCTTTTTGCTCCCCGGGCGACTAGAAGAATTTGGTTTCCCAGGACCGGATGGAGCAATTAGAGGGCTATCCTGGAGGTTCTTAGTCCGTAGGAGTCTGACAGTCCGGGGTCGCTGCCCTCACAGCGTCCCTGTTGGTATTTTTGTTAATTACAACAAACATAAAGATGGATAAATAGATTCTAGAAGGCATAGAAATTAAAGACTTTAAAATAAACCCACAGCTTAATACTTAAAATTATTACAAAGTATTTATTTTATATCTAAGTTTTTAATATAGATATTACCTAAATACAAAAGCTCAAGTAATCGAATTTTTGGTTATAAAACAAATCGAACGTCCAATATATTAAAACATCAATATAATAATGGACACGAAAATGCAACAATGGAAGCTTTATTTGTTAATTTACGGTACATTAACGACTTTCATAATAATGAAAAAGCCGATTACATTACCTCGTGTTCGACGTTATTACAAAGCGTGAGATTCATTACTCCTCCCGAGTGGATTAAAGAAGCAAACAAAGGAATGCGTGCGTCGATGTGTTCGGAATTTCAGGAAAATCAAATATCGCTGGAACGGTGATTGTAGCGGGGCTGCTTGGCAACGCTCCGGGCACCTGTTGCCTGGTTTCCCTTTCCAATAAATCCCCCATCCCACCTCCCTTGCGCACATTGCGATGTACCCGTTTCATCTGCTGTTTGCAAGTTGAGCTTACTATGTAGTCTTGTGAGTCGGTCGGCTAAATTGATGCTTCTAGACTCGGATGTGGTCTTTGCAAGCGCATTAGAAACACATCGCCGAGTATTACACTACGCCAAAGGAATTACGTCTTCCGACAGTAACATGCGAACAGAATTAAATTTGTAAAATAATGAGTATAAAGTATGCTGCTTAGTAAAATATGTAATTATTTCTTTTACATTAAATACAGAGAAGTATTTTGAGATTCAATTTGAATATATTATTTAACTTTATTTAGTGCTGCGTCCGAAATATACAAGGAAAGTTTCGAAATCTGTAGTAGTGTCTAAAAATGTTTGGTATTTTAAATTACAAGGTATTTCTTCTCGATTTAAATTCGTTTTGTGAGAGTTTTGAAACAAGGAAGTTCATTGTTTGAAATCTATTCATTGCTATTTCAACTGCAATCACAGTATTTAGTGAAATGTTAAGAAAATTAATTTGAATTGATAAAAATAAACATAAAATAGAAATAATATGAGCATATTAAATACAATAGTATAAACACTAAGCAGTCTATTTAATGTTAAGAGAAAATATATGTTAAATTGTGAACTATACCCTCGGATATACTTAATGCAAATTTATATTGCTCTGTAAGAATATTATGTATTGCTTCTTAATTGTTATCTTTCCGAATAGAAGACTAGAATCTATGATACAATTACTACAATTATGACCAATAGTTTGTAACTACTCATAAAAATAAATAACGTAGTGATAATTAATATCAGGCTATATTAGTAACTAGCTGTCCCGGCAGACCTTGTTCTGCAGTATTTCTCCAAAACAAAGTCACATTGTTTTTTAATGTTAATAGCTTCCCCGTCATATTTTATTCCGCCAAAACCTATTGGCCTGTCGGCTGTTTTTTGAAAATTGTTTGAAGGAACCTGGCCTTAATGCTATATGTATAAAAATTGACAAATACTTACTGATATTAATATTTTAACGTCACTAAATTGTTTTGCCTTTCCGGAACCCGTCCACTAACATTTAAACTTTATGGTATGGTGTTAAAGTTCAAATTGACTTTTAAAAATTATTACGAATTTTTTGTATGAGAATATAGAAAAGTGTTGTTTTTAGACTTTTCAGACAATTTTTTTTAATTTTTCTCTCCGTAACAACCTTCCCCAGACTTCAATAAACACAACAAAAAAGAAATCAGCCAAATCGGTTCAGCCGTTCTCGAGTTTCGCGCTTATACACATTTAACGATTCATTTTTAAATTATAGATATAATACATACCAGGGATGTTACGGAGCTTCGACTCCGACTCCGATAAGTCGGAACTTCCGATCGTTATTACACCTTCGGTTCCGACTTCGGTTCCGAAACTTTTTACTTTTTACCGGAGGTATTCATCGGAGGTCACCACAACACTGTTTAAATAACAACTCTGTTACTAGTTGATATACTAATGAGACACATTCTGGACATTTGACTGTCCTCGCAGACATTCACAACGATGCTTGATTTGTGTCACATAACAAAAATACAATGTAAAAAAATGAATACACTAGCACAACTATAAACACATAAACATAAACTTAAAGGACACACTAAAATATCACAACATAAAGATAAATTGCTAACAATTTTTGATAGAAAGCAGTTTATCAAGTAGTTAATATTAAATGACCGAGAAAGTCCGTGGCTGGGAATACAGATATAGAGCAGGGATGTTACGGAACTTCGACTCCGACTCCGATAAGTCGGAACTTCCGATCGTTATTACACCTTCGGTTCCGACTTCGGTTCCGAAACTTTTTAATCGGAGGTATTCATCGGAGGTCACCACCACTGTTGCAGTCAATTCATTTGATTTTACTTTATATGTTGTTGAAACATACTATCAATTAATCAAACAATCAGTGCTACTTAATTTGTAGAAGACATTTTTTAAAATTTAGATTAAAAAATATGATTAAATTATTAAATTTAAAACTAAATGCACTTTTAAATTTATTACTAAATGGTTTTTTTTATTTTACATTTACATTAAATTAAGTAAAATAGAAATTAACACAAAAACAACCCTGCAGCAAATTTGATTTAATTTGTTCACTGGACAATGTTCACTGGAGTTCGGTCGTGTTCCGTTGTTTTGTGTTGGGTCGTGTTGTGTTGGGTTGTGTTGTGTTGGGTTGTGTTGTGTTCGGTTGTGTTCGGTCGTGTTCGGTGGTGTTCGGTCGTGTTCGGTCGTGTTCGGTTGTGTTCGGTGGTGTTCGGTCGTGTTCGGTCGTGTTCTGTCGTGTTCGGTGGTGTTCGGTCGTGTTCGGTCGTGTTCGGTGGTGTTCGGTCGTGTTCGGTCGTGTTCGATCGTGTTCGATTGTGTTCGGTCGTGTTCGGTTGTGTTCGGTCGTGTTCGGTCGTGTTCGTTCGTGTTGGGTTGTGTTGTGTTCGGTCCTGTTCGGTCGTGTTCGTTCGTGTTGGGTTGTGTTGTGTTCGGTCGTGTTCGGTCGTGTTCGTTCGTGTTGGGTTGTGTTGTGTTCGGTCGTGTTCGGTCGTGTTCGGTCGTGTTCGGTCGTGTTCGGTCGTGTTCGGTCGTGTTCGGTGGTGTTCGGTCGTGTTCGGTCGTGTTCGGTCGTGTTCGGTCGTGTTCGGTCGTGTTCAGTCGTGTTTGGTGGTGTTCGGTTGTGTTCGGTCGTGTTCGGTCATGTTCGGTCGTGTTTGGTGGTGTTCGGTCGTGTTCGGTCGTGTTCGATGGTGTTCGGTCGTGTTCGGTCGTGTTCGTTCGTGTTGGGTTGTGTTGTGTTCGGTCGTGTTCGGTCGTGTTCGGTTGTGTTCGGTCGTGTTCGGTCGTGTTCGGTCGTGTTCGGTCGTGTTTGGTGGTGTTCGGTTGTGTTCAGTCGTGTTCGGTCGTGTTTGGTGGTGTTCGGTTGTGTTCGGTCGTGTTCGGTGGTGTTCGGTCGTGTTAGGTCGTGTTCGATTGTGTTCGGTCGTGTTCAGTTGTGTTCGGTCGTGTTCAGTTGTGTTCGGTCGTGTTCGGTCGTGTTCGTTCGTGTTGGGTCGTGTTCGGTGGTGTTCGGCCGTGTTCGGTTGTGTTCGGTCGTGTTCGGTCGTGTTTGGTGGTGTTCGGTTGTGTTCGGTCGTGTTCGGTCGTGTTCGGTCGTGTTCGGTTGTGTTCGGTCGTGTTCGGTCGTGTTCGGTCGTGTTCGGTGGTGTTGGGTTGTGTTCGGTCGTGTTCGGTCGTGTTCGGTCGTGTTCGGTCGTGTTCGGTCGTGTTCGGTCGTGTTCGGTGGTGTTCGGTCGTGTTCGGTCGTGTTCGGTCGTGTTCGGTCGTGTTCGGTCGTGTTCGGTCGTGTTCGGTCGTGTTTGGTGGTGTTCGGTCGTGTTCGGTCGTGTTCGGTCGTGTTCGGTCGTGTTTGGTGGTGTTCGGTTATGTTCGGTCGTGTTCGTTCGTGTTGGGTTGTGTTGTGTTCGGTCGTGTTCGGTCGTGTTCGTTCGTGTTGGGTTGTGTTGTGTTCGGTTGTGTTCGGTCGTGTTCGGTCGTGTTCCGTTGTGTTCGGTCGTGTTCGGTTGTGTTCGGTGGTGTTCGGTCGTGTTCGGTCGTGTTCGGTCGTGTTCGGTCATGTTCGGTCATGTTCGGTCGTGTTCGGTCGTGTTCGGTGGTGTTCGGTCGTGTTCGGTGGTGTTCGGTCGTGTTCGGTCGTGTTCGGTCGTGTTTGGTGGTGTTCGGTTGTGTTCGGTCGTGTTCGGTCGTGTTCGGTGGTGTTCGGTCGTGTTCGGTGGTGTTCGGTGGTGTTCGGTCGTGTTCGGTCGTGTTCGGTCGTGTTCGGTTGTGTTCGGTCGTGTTCGGTTGTGTTCGGTCGTGTTCGGTCGTGTTCGTTCGTGTTGGGTTGTGTTGTGTTCGGTTGTGTTCGGTCGTGTTTGGTCGTGTTCGTTCGTGTTGGGTTGTGTTGTGTTGGGTTGTGTTGTGTTCGGTTGTGTTCGGTTGTGTTCGGTGGTGTTCGGTGGTGTTCGGTCGTGTTCGGTTGTGTTCGGTTGTGTTCGGTAATCGCTTTCTCACAGTACTATGAAAATGTTAATAAGAAACAGCAATTTTTACTGTCTGTGTATTTATAAATTTATCACTTTCTAATTAAAAAGGTTCACTGAATAATGTTTTTCTTTGTCCCTTAATAAAACTATTTTATTCTGCCGTCACTTGTGACTGACATTGCCTCCGACTCCGATTCCGACTCCGAATCCGACTTCGATAAATCAAATTTAAAAACTCCGACTCCGACTTCGGTTCCGATAAAACTGCCTCCGTTACATCCCTAATACATACATATTATATTATATTATTGTGTCAGTCTGATAGCGCAGTTTGTAGTGACCTTACTTACGATGCTATGGTCTTGGGGTTCGAGTCCCGGTAGTGGTAAATTTTTCTGTCATGAGCAGAAGAGTTATTACGAGTCATGGATGTATTTATCGAGGGGTGAAAAGCTATTTGGTTTAAGCTACATTTTATGATGATATAGTAATATATATGTATATTTTCGGAATCGGTAAAAAACGCTGTTTCCGAAAATATATACATACATATATTACCCTATATCACCAAAAATTGTCGCTTAAACTAAATAGCCTCTCACCTCTCGATATATATTTAACTATATCTTTATCTAGTACCCATAGTACAAGCGCAAGCTCAATTAGGAACTGGGTTCATGTGTGTTATTGTTAGTAACATATTATTATGTACTCAGTACCTATGTATCTATTAGTATATGCATATACCATAATACTAAACAGTAATACATTATTTCGTTTAATAACTTATAATCTATTTTGTAACATAATGAAATTTTAGTTGAAAAGTGTCAACGCGACACGTGGCTTCAAAAGGTCCAGCAAGTTTTAATTGGTCTGACTGGATTAGTCACTAGATGGTTCGTCAAAGCCAATTTGAACTCGCACACAGAAGTAAGGCACACGTTGATCAGATTACTCAGTTAATTTTGCACAAACGGTTGTCCTGGACCAGATTTACGGATGCAAAGATATTTTAAACATATATTGATAACATTTCCGTTTTTTAACGTTTTTTGTATAAACTTGGCGGAAAAGTACGATATACTGGGTGTTATGTTCAACTCGGTCCAAAAATAATGGCGGCCATCAAGTGACGGAAGTCTACAGACAATCGTTGCAGTATTTCTAAGTTGAATAAACTATAAAAGAAGCTCCAAAACAACTGGATATACAAAAACTGGTTCTAAAACTGCAGGACAAAGTAAATTGCTATGATGGGCTATGTAGACAAGTAGACATATATTGTGGTCACAATTCTGCCAAATATAAACTCGAATACTACATGATTTTTGAATAAAAAATTAATTAACTGGCTTACTATATGATTTACTGGCATAGTATGATAGGAAATGGAGTACCTTGATATCAAATGAATAGAATATCATTTTAGGGATTATTTCTCTACATTCAGTTAGAAAATTCGATATTATTACAAAGACATATAGCACATTGCTCAGGATTCGACTGTATTGTATTAACGTTTTAGTAATATAATACTTACAAGTGATATCAATTATTATGCTATGTTCATTGTGAGAGAAAAATATTGGGAACTACTGGAGTTGAATGAACTCCTTACGTTAGTATTATATATCCAATTTCTTGAAGTATGTATTGTAAGTCTTCAAAAAGAAATTGAATCTATGTTGGACAGTTGTTTCCATTTATCAGCAATTGTAATTAAAACAAATAAAATAAATAAATAAAATTATTTATTAGATAAACAATTATAAAGCAGCACATTAAAGTCAGTTGAGACCCAAACTAGGACTACCCGTATCTTGGATGTCAGTATATTTCACACAATTTGTTACTTACAGTTTATTACCGCTGCGTAGCTCCAATCTTAACTCAAAACAATGCAACAATAATATTACATATTATACAATAGACTATACAACCAAAGAAAATAATAATTCCATCAACATCTATTCCCGCAACAGTTCCTCAGTATCATTTTATTTTAGATTCGACAACCAGTCTCTCAGTTTCATCTTACATTCGTATTTAGATAAGTTCAAGTTATTAATAAATAATCAGTGAACTTTATTTATAACAAGCACATATTTTAAAAATAATAATGATTTACCAATTTTAATAAACTTCTACAAAGCTTTGTGAGGGAAATTAAAACGAAGTGCTTCTGGAGTTTTTCAGGTATGAAATGCTGAGAAGGTAAACGTAATTACACTTTATTTCTTGTTGTTGTGTGTTCTACTAGAGTTTCCGTAACGCAATATTAAATAGAATTGTACTAGAGTTTAATATTACCTCGTGCCTTTCACTCACGTATAAATAAGAGCCTTTTAACTTCAATTTCATGCTACAAAAGTCATCCACAATTTACTAACAAATTTACAGTTTACAAATAATATAAAATCGTAATTTGACATAATTTAACTTTTCATTCTTTCTACGCCTTATAAAAGAATATTTATTTTTGGAACTTACTTAAATTAGTTTAACCTTAATACATTTATAACTTTTTTGAAATATATGCTTTTAATTTATTCGAGAATATATTTAAATAAAGTCATGAAAGGTAGTTATGCATCCCTCTCGCCCAGGAATATTGGACTGAGGCAGGGGCTTATTCAGAAAATAGGAAGAGGGCTGAGTAAGTTCCTGTTTACAAAAGGCCAACCTATAAGTAAGAGCGCGGCGCTCCACGCGACGGAATTGTGTCGGGAGTAGCCATTAGAATAGGAGCCTCCATATCGGCTCAAATTAAATTTAAGTTAATTTTAAGTTGTACTGCCTAAAAATCGGCCATTATATTCTTTTAATAATAAATTGTGTATTTTTAAAAACCAAAGTCTCGCTCTCAAGATTTGACTAGGTAATTAATTACCGTGGTCGACTTCAATAAAACTTGTATATGAATTACTACTATACGTACCTACTGTGTATTTTTAACACTCTTCGTTGATAGTCCATGAATGTGTTTATTAGAATATGACACTAATATAATAATTTAATTTTGATATCGTTATATGAATAAAGCTTTATATAGAATTCTAGATCCAACCGTCATCTACATATGTATATGTGATAATTTTACAATAAGAACATTGCACTTCTTAGAAACAAATATTGCTTACCACTAAGTAATGATGTATTTAGATAAGAAAATATTTGTGGCTATCTATTATCGTTAAAATGCGTTTAAAAAGTCACTAAGTCAAGATAAAATATTTTAACCCTATTACTTCAAATATTTCTTTAACACTGAGATTAGATTGTAGCTTTTGAGGAGGCTCAGTAGATAAGGGGCCGTAATATTCGTATACGGCAAAGTAAATGGTTGTAGATTCGAATTCCGGCACGCATGTTTTCCCACCAGGAAATAATAACATCCCAGACGTAGCCCGCATAATATCTAATATAAATATCATACATGTGTCCTGATAATGACGATCAGCTGCATTACTGGTCACGTTCTATAATATTAGTCTCTTAACAACTTAATTGTTTAAAATTTGACGGTCAAATAAGATTGGAAAACAAATATAACTATTAAAAGGCTCTTAAAAATAATGAAAGACCATAGTATTAGGTCCAACCTAATTTAATTATTTATTAATTATTGCTGCCACCTCTGGGATGGTTCCGCCAAACACCATCTGGCAGCTTTGGACTCGATAGATCGCCGAGCTCGGCGACTCATTGCCGATGAGGCTCTTACGTCGCGTAAGCTACTCAGTTTGGAACACCGGCGTAAAGTAGCCTCCTCCTTTTAGCTGCGAACCGCGAAGGAGTGGAACTCGCTTCCTGCGTCGGTGTTTCAAGCATTTTATGACATGGGAATCTTCAAACGTCGAATGAATCGGTATTTGCTGGGTGAGCGCGCTCCATCGTCGGCCTCATCATCACTTTCCAACAGGTGAGATTGAAGTCAAGCGCAAGCCTATATGTAATAAAAAAAAACCTGTGCACACAATGAGTTGTGATTGCGCATAAAAATGTAGAGGAAAAGAGTATACTCTTCCGAATCGCAATGGCTTCACCCGCTTTGCCTTGTCTTAGGAAGCACAAGTCCGATACGCGTGCGTCGCGGCGCCGGTGCGCACAGTGTAGTAGTAGTATTAAAAATAAATGTAACTTTTTTTTTAATCTGTTTTTTTTTGGGACTTTAGATCAGGCTGACCATGTCAGTCCCATAATCACACAATGTAAATGCTAATTCAACAATGTATATGTGAGTCTACAGAGCATCTCAGCTGCGCAAGATGTTTGCTCAGCTAAGATGCTCTGAAATAAACCCACATCAGACCTGTTCAAACCAAATTGTTTATACATGATTTCTCTCATAGAAACGCTCCGAACACATTCCACCAAGAAATGGTGTATGTCTTCTGGGACTCCACAGAGCTCGCAATTAGGTGTATCGATTTTCCTCATCAAAAATTTGAATTTATTGAGTGGGGTGTGTCCAGAGCGCAATCTATGAGAGATCACAATAAGCTTTCTATTCCATCCCACATCGGCAAACCATGGTATATGAGGAGGTTCACTTTGCATTGTTTTAAACCATATGCCTTTTTCTAGAGAAGCAATATCAAAGTATTCTTTCCACTCATTTCGTATCTTCTTTTTGTATTTTAATAATACCTCTGAATATTCGGGCTTAAGATGAATTTCTGTGCCATTTGATATTGCTTCTCTGGCCAGTACATTTGCCTCCTCATTACCACGTATGCCAACATGAGAGGGAACCAATTGCAGCTTCAGGAGACTGCCACAAGCTGCCAGTGAAAGCATCTTTTTTAAAATAAATGTAACTTATAATAAATTTAAAAAAGTAAGAAATGAAATAGCGGGCTTCGATTGCATTGACTCTGTGGCAACATGCGAACAGCTAAGGAGTGGAATATGCATCCAGCCAATGGCGTGCATCCCATATAAAGCATAAAAAGCATTATATCGTTATACTTAGACATGTAACTCATATATAAACTCAATATTTGGTCTAATTTGGACTCTCAGAAAAATCTCTCTATTTTGGTAAATACCAGATTTTAAGTCTATATATTTATTAAATGTCCGAGTATAATGAGATTATGATTTTTATGCTTTATATGGGATGCACGCCACTGCTTCCAGCGACCATATTTCCGCGATCTTATGACCTGGGAGTCTTTAAGAGAAGAATCAATAGGCATTTGTTGGGCGGACGCGGTTTGTCATCGGATTCGTCTTCACTTTCCACCATGTGTCATTGAGTTCAAGCGTCCGCCTAAAATAACTAAAAAAAAAATATTGATATCCTGTCCCAAACTGCAAATGATTTGTTAAAAAATGTTGTTTTAACTCGACATGAGGAGACAAAAATGTTAACAGTTAGTGCTCTAAAAGTATATATATAAGGGATCGATACGAAGTAGCTTGTATTCAGAAGTTCGACAATGAGGCATTCACAATAGCAATATTTCATACAAAGTAAGACCTCTGTCCCACCTTACAACACAAAGGTAAACTAAGATTCGTTCGCAGTAGAAATCCAATTACGCAGACAGGTTACTGTAGAGAAAACTATTCATGCGTAAGGGTTGATACGGCTTAACTGTTCGAGGATCAAATACATATATTATTGTTAGATACTGTTTCTCTCCGAAATACCAAAACAAGAAATTCCTTATTTATAACTCGGTGCTTAAATATTAACTTTCTCGACTTCAAAAATGACGAAGGTCCCATTAACGCCATTTTTCGTGTAATCAGAGGTGCTATTATAAAGTAAGTGCGTTGCAAATTAAATTTACATTTTAATAACATTGTTTGGGATAATATCCTGGTTTTTTCTTTTATCATAAATTATCCTTTTATGATCTCGGATAACATGTTTATAAAAAAACGGGAATTTACATAAACTATAAAAGAATATACCAGGGTTGATACTAAAACTGAGAATTATAGACGTAACTTTAAGTTTGCTTGTACTTTACTAAAAAATTACAATTTATATTGCTCAATAAATGTCAAAGGATTTGGTAAGTCACCGATTTTGTTAACATGGAGTTGGCTCTGCGAATACTATTGCGATACTCAATTTCCTATTATATATTCAGGTTGTTGTCAAAACGAATTTTTTTTTGAGAACTTTGCTAATCAAAGTCGAAATACCGTCTATAAATCTCAGCCTAATTGCTATTTATAATTAATGTTTTTTTCTTAACTAGTGAGTAATATTCACTTTAAATGATGTGGCATTTAGAAATATCTTGTCTAAGTATGTTTCGGTGTTAGTACATAGCGAGGCTTTATATTATTTATTTAATATTATAATAATATTAACTTACAATTACATACATTGGACTAGCTTGAAATGAATACTCGTGTCACACACATTTTGATATACATATATTATTTAAATTTTTTGTATTTTGTTTTCTAAGATTCTACTCCATGCTCCATTTGCAAAAATAGAACAATTGTCCATTATAATGGGATCGTATTGCGGCTTTAGCTTAGCCTTATGGCTGGCTCAGACCGCTGTAGACATCTGTTAAATATAGCCTTGATCAAGTGAGCTAAAATGAGTACTCGTACAATATTGAAATCTAAAGAGGGATAGCAAATTACTTCAATAATAAGGGTTACAAAGCTATAATTTAATTTCTCCTGCGAGGATTATACGGAAACGTGCTAGAGTATATTAATTCCTTTGTCGAAGTCTTGTTTTTTGAATACACTCTATTTATTCATAGTTCCATCATAGATAATATTTTATTAAGCAATTCTACGTAAATATGTTTCAGATGAAGGTTTATAATGTTCTATACCAGATTTTTTTCTATGTTTTGAACTGACTTCATTGCTAACTTATTTTATGACTGCTTAGATGAAATCATTTTTACAATTAGTTAATTGTACTGAAAATGTTATGTATTTTTTATTGGCAATAAAAGTTTTTGTAGTTTTATGTATAAACCCTTTTGTAAAATTCTATTTTCGATTCAAATCACTTTACAAATGTTTAAATTTTCGTTTTCTTCTTTAACGTTCAGCCAATCAATGTAACATGAAGATTTCTTCCATTCTTTTCCAGTCATGCCGGTCGCAAGCTTTTGACAACCAATTCCTCCCGACTCCCTTCACCAGACCATGGGTCCTTCTGGCCGGCTATCTTCTCACATTTCTACGACTAGTTTGTGCTATAGAACACATTTTTCCCTCATCTATTATCGGGTCTACGACATGTGTGACCCATCTACCTCCACTTTTTAATTGCTATTAATTCAGTTATATCAGTAATCCTAGTTCTTAAGCGAATCTCGATGTTTCTCACTCAGAAATTCCGAATATAACCTGCTGTATGACTCTCAGAATGGGCGTTTAAATAAATAATAGCAATTTCGTCAATCCAAACTCTGGAGAAATAGGGCGAGGGCATTTCTTTCTTGCGTCGATGCGTTCATTTGTAAAAAAGACGACTCTAATTGTTCTCAACTGAAGTGAATCAGGGTAGATTTAATAAATATTGGAATATTTTTGAGACATTAAAAAGAAATACGGATGAATGGTAATACCTTTTTACGGATGATTGATATTTATTTATACTATCAGTAATTATAACTGGTATTATAATTCAAATACATTTTAATTAATAATTAAATGAAAAATTAATTATCTTCGAAAAGGCAAAAAGAGCGATTTGTGAATGCCAAAAATAAATTATATTTACGCATTAACTTTGAATACTTATAAATATTGAGTCCATCTTTATTCAGACGAAACGAACTAGATAATGTCTTTGTGACCCTTGTCAAAAGGTTAACGGTGCACCTTTGAGTTAATTTTGGCATAAGCCCTTTAGCGTTATTAAGGATTTAAATTGTACGTTGTACATTTGTAATTCTATTCTTTAATACTATAACACCAACCGAATGGATCAAAAGATCACGATAATCTTTTTTCGGATCTTTCTATGTTAAAATGGTCGTTGTATTTGCCGTTTAAAAAGTGTGGAGCCATTAATTATAGCATGAACTAATATTTGTTATTTGCATATTTAAGTGTCTAATATTTTCATAATATTGTATGCGCTCTTTATTAAGCCCTCATAAATATTCAAATCACTTTTTTCTTTTTTTAATATCTCAGGGTAAATTCTGCATAGGACGTAAGGGTTACTCTGAGGCCTGCGGTTTTGATGTGCTAGATTCATGCTGGTTTTAAACTTCAGGAGTGAGCCTCTGCTCGCTGTAAGCCGGGGCTGGGGGTTCGTATTTATTTTTCGAGCCGGCAAGTAAAAAGTCTTTTTCAATCATAAACTAAGTTAGGAGTTGATGTAAAATGACAACATCCCTTAGAACAAAACTACCAGGCGGTGAGTAGTACAGACTCGCAGGCATTGATGGACTCCCGCAAGTCGACTAACCGAAATGATTTGTTTTACTTTATTTAGCATCATAAATTACAAATAAAAGAATAGACTTTCATTAAAATCAATGTTGTGGAAATATTGTACAAAATATACAAAGCTGACTTTCTAATTTGGTACCCGTTATAGCGTTACCGATGAATGTAGACGCAGTATGATCAAATTACGTCTTATATGGAAGCTTCGAGTTTACATCTTTGAGGCTCAGAAACTCTTAGCCTCAATAATCGGGAGAAAAAGACAACGGAAAAAACATTGGATTTTGGTTGTATATTTGTGTAATATTGTTCATTATCATCCAAACGAAATTATTCATTCTTTGAATCGAAAGATTCGCTTCTACATTCCTCACACGAACAGAAAAGGAGTGGAATATGCTTCTAGTGACTAATATTTCACATTCTTATGTATTAGGAATCTTTAATAGGTTTTTTTTGCGGATGGGGTTCATCATCGGCCTCATTTGTGATTTAGGTGAAGCGTTCGCCTGTAAATGTATCAAAAATTTGATGCGTTGGTGTTTCTCTGATATGCATATCTATTTATTATATTGACAAATATTGATTTACAGAACATAAAAAATCCCTTTTCAACGTTGTTAAATTATCTATTAAACTGCTTCCGTTCGACAAATAAAATCTAAGGTACCTGATCATTCTGTCATTTATTTGTAAATCTATGTACGTCCTATAAATCATTCTAATCCACTCAACTCGGTTGAACGATAATAAAAGGAGTTTGGGTTCCGCCGGGTTACTGTCAAAAAAGCTTTGTATAGTTTGAAGGCTGTCAGGCGACCTGTTGCCGGAACCCCCAGATGCGGGTGTACAGCCCCCTCACTTCTTAACTCATAAATAAATCACTAACTTTTATATACTTTTATTCTGTCCAGAGAAATAAGGCAACAACCAATATGATTAAAGTAAAACAGCTTTTATCGATGTGTACACATTTCAGGCATTAAGAAAAATTTCGAAATGAGGTTAATGTGTATTTTATTCGAATAAATTTCTATACCACACGTTGTCTTTGATTATTGCTTTCGAATTGGAATATTTTATTAAGCATGGCTAATGAGTATATGGAGGATATTTAATTATTCTGGCGAAATTTGAAATTAAGATTAGATATACAATTAATAACGTAAAATGAAATAATAACTTACTGATAAAATATAAAGTAACTTTATCATCTCTTTACATTTATATTATGCACTATTTTTTCAGCTAGTTTAAAAAATAAGATAGGATTCTGATGTTATAAACTTAAAAAACGACAGAATATTTTAAATTCATTTACATTGCAGATTACAAGAATATATTATTGTGAAAGAAAAAAACTTTGTTTACACGTTTGCTGCAGAGCCAATTTATTCAAATATCCACTGGTGTGACTGAAATCTAATCAGTAAAAACTAAAGTTGCACTAGTAAGTAGCCGAGGCTTTTATAAATATGTGACAGATGAAAACTTCCAGACTAGAGAGAAAATAGGAGTTTTACATTCCACATCGATCCAGTTATAACTCAATGCGTTTCATATCTCAGTGTAATAAATAGTCTCGCCTCAATTAAGAAAAAAAAGAGTGATTTACTCATTTTCATTCTCTGTTGCCTGTCATACACTACCCGTAATATAAAATAAATTTACGGTACATGTTGATTTTCTGTATTATAACTTGGGCAGCGGCTGTCAACCCACGCTTCATTCAGATTAATTACTCTGGCCCGTAGTAATGTCGGTGCCAATCAAAAATACTTAAACTTATATTTCAAAAGAGAAACTGTTTTGAATTTTTGGTTGGGTTTTTGTTAATAATAATTATAGTATTATATTTACTGACAATTGTATTATTTATTGGCTATGTCTGTGTATAGCTGAAGTATAATTAAAAAAATATTGTAATATAACAAGGTATTTTATAACTGAAACATTCAAAATAGATTTATAAGTTCAGTACACACAGCATTGTTATATGAGGCGTCTAGATTCAAAACCCGCTATATATTTTTTTCAATTTTTTTCAAATCCCAATTATTTATAAAAACTTATAATTAATCTTTGAATTAACAACCACATTCTTATAAGGTATTTAAATTATTATTCTAGAGTAAAAAAGCAAAAAAGAAAAAATTCATGTATAATTTTTGCTTGGATAAAAACATTTCAAATTACTATTAGAACTATTAAGTAATTTTGTACGAAAAATCGTTTTAGCGGGTTTTGAAACTAGACGCCTCATATAAGTTCTTATTTTTTTGTTGTGTCGAATTTAAGTGACAAATACTCGCGTATAGTATAAAAAAGGAATATTCGATTTTGTAATGTTTTTATCGATGTTTGTCAAGCTCCAAATACTTTCTAACGGATAAAGGATGTTTCGCAACAAAAGAAGTACTTGTCCGAAAATGTTAAGTGCTTACTGAGGACCGGCTAGCCTAATGGGATCTCGTAGAATTTAGTTTTGTAAACACAAATACTTGACAGTTCGAATGTTTCACCTCTTGCTGCTTGTTCTTAAGGTGGTTGCCCATGCCATGTGTTATAAATAGCGTGTTAAATTTAATATAGCATTTATATGAAACAATAATAATATACCATCATAGTATATGCATTTTGGGATGAGCAGATATACATTATTAACTGTATACACTTATATGTAATGTTCAACGTGATCAGTAGCGCAGCATGCCGTCGTTCACAGGACACAAGCACATGAAATTTCTATTAGATATCATTCGAGTTTCTTCACTATGTTTGCTTTACCGGTGAGTATGAGATACCTAAATCAGTACTTAATTAATAAGTAGATTAGAAATACGTATTATTAAAATCGATTAGTAAAGTTCTTATTTATTAAAAAGGACAATCTACAAAGGTGTTATTGGCTTTAAGATAACAGTAAGATTATATTACGAATTGTATTAAATTTTACTTTAAAATCGTTATTACAAAATATATTTGATGTGCTATATACAATTTGTTTAATAATAAATGCTTATATTTTTAAATAAATGATAAGCTATTGTAGCGTTGATTTATGTCACGCTATGATACTTCCTCCCTCTTTTACATAACTGGTATTTACATATAACATATTTTGAAGGAGTTACGCTAGGGCTTACAACTCTCCACAAATTCGAGAAACATCTATTTGCGCGGCGTAGATTAATTATCCTACTGCCCCAGACAAACGCATTTGTCATTGCTCTTTCAACTTTAGTAGTGAGAGGACGTACATTAATAGTCCGAATATTGTCCGACGGTGCCAACTGGTCGTGCCTATCGTGAACCCGGATTAGTATAACCGGGTTCTTTACACGTTCCCTTAAAAAGGAACTGCACTTGGTTGCGGGAGCCTGGGAGTGGCCACAAGTATCGCCCCCAGCCTCGAGGACTGCGAGCCCCGGCGTGTCTCGCCGCGTTCGTCCCAGGGTCGCCGACCTGCGACCGTACCAGCCTAGGGGGTCGCCTGAGTCGCCGATTCCTCTGTTAAGTCCTCTGTTCCTTTTAAAGCCAAAAGGAACAACAAGCACACCCGAATCCACCGCTCAAATCTTTTTTCGCGAGTCGCGTGTTATTATTTCCAGTTTTTTTTTAAATAAATTTTATGTAACAGGCTTTGATTGTTTTTTTTTTATTTACTGAGCTAGGCCCTTCAGGCATCAACCCTGTTACATTGGCGCCCACAAGGAAATAGTGCTTGTTGTTTCTTTCAGTTTCTAACTAAAAACTTGGTCTAGGTATCTTATTGTGTTTCTGACATTTTAGGTATATTTTCCCGCAGACCCGCTTCCTTACCAGAAGCGAAGGGTAGCAACCCCT
The DNA here is from genome assembly GCA_036320925.1 of Automeris io. Lineage (NCBI taxonomy): Eukaryota > Metazoa > Arthropoda > Insecta > Lepidoptera > Saturniidae > Automeris > Automeris io. The sequence goes on from JAUDJH010000024.1 coordinate 4,656,532, forward strand.
CGGTAGGTCAGCCTTTTGATTCCTATCCCTAATATCCAGGAATCAATTGTCCTAATCCCCAACATCCCTCAAATACCCCAAATCCTTAATCCAAACATCCCAAAACAACAACCTCATTTCCCAATAAAAAAAAGGTTTTTTTTAAATAACTCATTACGAGTTATTGATTTTTTTTTCCATATTTAATTTTTTATTCAGTGACTATACAAAAATTCTAAATTGAACAACGTAATTGAAACCGTTTGTTAGTAAGAAACTCAATAAGAAACTACCCCACTTAAATTTTGTTATTTTGTATTTCTATTACAGCACGTTAGTATTTGTTTTATTTATTAGATAACTATATGTTACATAACTGTTGGCAAACATTTATTTTAAGGGAATAATTACAATTTTTTTTAAATTGTATATTGGCACACTATACCAGTTGGCACATAAGGTCTGTTGGACAATAATTAAGTGTAATTTAGCAATCGCATAGGAATATTACATTGTTTTCCTTACATAAACCGGATTTTTATTACAAACTGTTACACTAAACAATTAATTAAACTATTACCGGTATTTAATACACTACATGACATTGCCATATTTTTTTATATATATATTTTACGTTTTTATCCATTTATTTAGCGAGTTTTTACCGTATTAGGTAAAAACTCAATTTATGTTAGCAGATTCATATCTCTAACAATTTAGTTTAATAATCTCAGTTGAGTTATTTCTTTTAATTAGGTAAAAACGTGTATTTTTATTAAATAAGGCAACTTTAGTCATAATTTATATGTGTATTCTTTTAAAGATTTTTTTAAGTAAGGAAAATTTAACTCGTTACTCGTCGTTCGCAGTAACAAGTACATTTATTTAATAGTAGGTATTTGTAAAAATATTGTGCCAGTGTTATTATTACGATCACGGAGCAACTTTCTATTTTAGCCAGTGCAAACTAAGTACGTTCTATTGAACAAGTAATTTTAGAGTTGTGTTATTCATTTAGATAAGTAAATATCTGATTTTTTAAGTTATATCAGAACTCGGCAAGTACACTTTGTTAATTTAATTGTTAGAGCGTTAATTGTTTTTTAGTTTAAACATAAAATTTTTATAAATTCCGGTCTGCAATTCCAATTAGGGTTCCGTACGAACAAAATTAATTTTGGTTAGTTATTAATTATTATAAATTTACATTTAAATATTTTATTTTCCCGTTAATTGTTGTTGCGTATTTTGGTTCGTGTATTAAACACACATAACACTCTTTTTTAATTTTTGTACAATAGTTTTCAACATGAAGTACCACTTATTGAACAAGCCGGAACTCTCTTATGAGGTTCAAATTATAGGCGTTGGTTACAATTTTTTTTTACACATATATATTTTGTTATATTACAATAACAAAATGTATTTTACCTTGTTACATTTTTATCATGTACTAGTATATATTTACAATTTAGTTTATTTAGTACATGTATTTAACATTATGTCTAAAGTATTTTAATTTATATTACTCCATAATCCTAGCCCAATTTCAAGACTTAGTTCTTTTATTTTCTTTAGTTTCTCTCCCCAGTTGGTTGGTTACACATTAAATTATTTATTAATATACGCGTATAGCGTTATTGTGGGTTCGGTTTTTCCCTCCTTTTGGTAAATAATCCTTTTTATGGGCTTGCATGGCCTTTAACATGTGTTTATGGTTTTGCATTACCAGTTTTAACAATGCATATGATGTTTAGTAACATCATATTTATAACATCATTTTTGTTTAATAACAATGGTGTTTATATTTTAGTGTGTAATCAACCAGCAATCATCATTAGTCTCGTTGAGTAGACTCCCCATCGGATTTTTTGCCAGTGAGTGGCAACCGTAATCATGGCTGTCACTCTGAATGAAAGGAGGGTCCTTGTTCGTGCCAGATCAGTACCTTCATGAAAGAGATAATGGAAGAGCTGAGTGTCGAAGTATGAATGTAGGAATGAGAGCGTGAGCTGGTGAAATTTCGATTGGTGGAACAATTCCCTGCCTTTTGCACAAGCAAAAGCCTTCCCAAGAGGGGGGGTATTGTAGCGTTGATTTATGTCACGCTATGATACTTCCTCCCTCTTTTACATAACTGGTATTTACATATAACATATTTTGAAGGAGTTACGCTAGGGCTTACAACTCTCCACAAATTCGAGAAACATCTATTTGCGCGGCGTAGATTAATTATCCTACTGCCCCAGACAAACGCATTTGTCATTGCTCTTTCAACTTTAGTAGTGAGAGGACGTACATTAATAGTCCGAATATTGTCCGACGGTGCCAACTGGTCGTGCCTATCGTGAACCCGGATTAGTATAACCGGGTTCTTTACACGTTCCCTTAAAAAGGAACTGCACTTGGTTGCGGGAGCCTGGGAGTGGCCACAAGTATCGCCCCCAGCCTCGAGGACTGCGAGCCCCGGCGTGTCTCGCCGCGTTCGTCCCAGGGTCGCCGACCTGCGACCGTACCAGCCTAGGGGGTCGCCTGAGTCGCCGATTCCTCTGTTAAGTCCTCTGTTCCTTTTAAAGCCAAAAGGAACAACAAGCACACCCGAATCCACCGCTCAAATCTTTTTTCGCGAGTCGCGTGTTATTATTTCCAGTTTTTTTTTAAATAAATTTTATGTAACAGGCTTTGATTGTTTTTTTTTTATTTACTGAGCTAGGCCCTTCAGGCATCAACCCTGTTACACTATCTTGCTTAATAATAATCTTCGCTGTTTATACCGTTTGAAATTGTATTCTAAGTTATTGTATAAGTAGCATTCATAAATTCCATGATATTATTTGGTGAAAATATAAGCATATATTGTTGCAGAAAATTGTTTAAGACTCAAAATCCGGTAAACTTTACTAATATACGGGAAAATCCAGTTTTGTGTTCAAGAACTCTCGGCGCGACAATGGATTCGCGTCGGATCGTATTGCTATTTTCTTTTGAGTATAAAATGCTCTCTTAGCCCAGTTTAATGGTTTCAGGCTTTAGTTCTTCTTATATCATATTATTTCTAAGGATTTTAACGAGAAATAAAATAGGTTAGTGTGCACCTTTTCGTGTAAAAATATTATTTTATTTATTTTACATTTTTGGGTACCCTACATAGGATACGTTGAGTAAGAAAAAAAAACCATAGTACACAAAGTGGAACATATAAAAGCGCTCAAAGGTACTGGGCACCATAGCATGCACAATAATTAATATATAATGCCAGTTTACAGTAAACTCAGGGGAAGATGATGCCTTACCCGACACTCCTCGTTGTATTCAGACAGAGCACGTCAAAATGGTCTGCAGATTTCATAAGGATCGCTAACCAGACGCTCAGGGCGAGGACCCTGAGCAGTTACAACCCCAAAAACATTAGTCAATCGGTCGTGGGTTGACCGATCGGCTGGGAATGATGCGCCGGGTGATTGTCGGCACCCCGGCGTCTTCTTCGAGTGGCATGGTACAAATAAAATTATTCTAACCCTACAAATTGGAGATCCTTGTGAAGAGTGTTTTATGGATAATGATGACTTTCCATAATATAGATCCACAATATAGATGTAAATAAACTTTGTATAAAGATATATTTTGTTTTATATTGTATTTACCTACTATAAATATCTACAAACTCAGATCCGTTATTTATTCAACCGGATATATCCGTTCCAACTTTGTTATTATGTGTGCATCGCAGCGGTGACTTTAAGTGAGTTGCAATAAGTTCATATAAACTTTCTATCTCATGATACTTAAAAGTTTATAACACTATACATTTGGAGCAGCGTGTAGGAATAGTTGTTATAACTGCGCAGAATAAAGGTAGTGCTTCTGACAAAGTTATAATTAGATATTTTTGTGAGAGACTTATTATTCTGGCTCAACAAAGTGACTATATTTCCTTTAAAGGAAGTGTGGAATGATCCAAAAAGAATGTCTTCCTAAATAATGAGGTATATTTTGTAACAAATGACGTCATTTAACTGTGTGTCGTAAATTAACTCTATAATTATTTACAACTAATATCAAAGCGTAGAAAAATATAGTAAAAACATACCTGTAAGCTATAAGTTGTTTGTTAAACTAGTAATAAGGCTGAGATTGGACTTTGCCCCAAATATTATACACCCAATTATTTAATTCACCTATTTCTTCAAACTTATTTGCGATTATTTAGGATATAACTGTAATAAGTTCCTACTACATTTTTACTTTATTGTTAAAAACTAATTTATTTTCTCAGCAAAGTTTAAGCTAAGTCAAAGTAGTGTTTATAAATCTCAGCTTTGTTACCAGTTTGATAAGTAATCTGTAGTTTATAGGAGTGTTTTTACTATATTTTCCTACGCCTTGACATAATGGATAAATTAATATAGACCTAATTTCTGACCCGTAGTTAATGGTCGTCCTCTTTAAAAAAAATAATAATCTTAAGATGTTATAATAAGACAATCAAAAGAACGCAAATGTAATCTGCAACGCAATGAACTAGAAGGTTTTCTTTGACACGAATCCGTTCATTAAAAGGGCTTAGTAATTAGGCAATTTTGACTTCGAATAATATAATTCATAATTTTGCATTTCATTCTGTTTTAATGTTTGATTTTTAATATTTCTTTTTAAGACTAATCTTTATTCATTTTCATTATATGTATATACATTTTTACTTGTCCTGATTGAAGTATTAGTGTAAAGCCAAAACTATTAAAGCTGGAAACATACTCGTATATTTACCCATTATGTTTTTTTCCCCACGCTGGACGCCATTGTGATTGTTTGTTGCCTAGGGAATAAAACACACCAGCCTTTATCATATACATATATTTTATAATAATAAAAATAATATGTCAAATATAATGAACAACCAGCAAATGTAGACGGCAGCACGTTCACTCCTCTCCAAGAATGGAGAAAGAAAAAAAGGACTTAGCTTTGAGGAGCAGCGCATCCAGGGTAGTGATGGTATTATCCTGCTGCTGCGAGACGCCTTCCGACCTCTGCTTTAATGAAAGGTGGATGCCGGCGATGTAATTAGCCTAGGAGTGAAGCTATCTGGGGTCCTTAGTTCCACACCGAGCAGCATCACAGTAAATATTACAAAAGGAAAAACTTGTCCTCTGGGTTTTAAAATCGTATAGCCTACGTGACACGGATGGCATATGCTAGCTTGAAGGCAACAAATGTCTCTGCTCGTGTTGAATTGTTAAAGAGGCGGGCTATCGCCGCAGCGGGCCTTTTGTAACTTTGTGAAAAAATCCGTTATAAGGTGCGCGGGAAGAGAGCCGCCTAGTGAGTCGATGCAAACCAAATTGTCATTCGCGAACTGGACTGTGATATCGCGCCCAAATCGATCTCGGTAGTTTTGAGGTAATTCGAGTAGTCGGGTGTCTGTGTATGAAACAATACTACACCTAAACATAGGGATGGTGATATTGTGTATGTTACCACGCTACAGTATCCATTAAGGATGAATTTTTTGACATTCCACCCCTAAAGGAGTACAATAACATTAAAACTTTGCTTTTAAACTCCATCAGATTTTAAGTAAGCACTGTGAAAATGAATATTTATCCTTTTGGTTAGAAATAAAAAATAGGTATTTCAACGTTTTTGGAAAATCGCACAGGAGAAATGTTACAAACCTGGCAACACCAGATCATCCTAATTAGTATTGAATAAATGAAATAAATAAAATTTTATTACATTTACCTACTCTTGTATTAAACACTATTTAATACTTATAATACTTACCAGGGGTTTTGATTTTCTGTAATAGTGTCCGGGCAGTAGTCTTAAGGGAGTCTGCTGCCCAGATGAGGGGAGGCAGTGCGCGGTATACCGGCACGTCACCTGAGAGAGAGGCTTTTAAGGGGTGGGCTCTTTACTACCACTCCTCCCAGAGAGGAAGCCACAACAAGGCTTTTTTGCTTTCCGGGCGTTGGATGAATTTGGTTTCCCAGGCCCGGGTGTAGCAATTAGAGGGACACCCCGGGGGTTTTCAGTCAGTAGGAGTTTGACACACCGGGGTCGCTGCCTTCACAGAATCCCTGATGGTTCTATGCAGAATGATCCCACGGATTACAAAAAAAAGTAATAGTTTAAGTAGATCAGATGTTAAGCTTTACGTTTTCCATAAACCAACTATCGAGGAGCTAGATACGTGCGTACTTATCACCGACAGTCGGCCTGATTATATCGGCCTGAGCCAAAATCTCTACGCACTTCTTTAAAAAAATCCAATATCATACGAGAAATGGAATGTACAAGCTGAAAGATCATTCCGCCAACTAATAACATAGCAGAGCTAAGAATTGGAAACTTAAATTGGAATTAGAAATTGCGTAATAAATCACCCTGAAGTATTAATTTGCTAGCTTTCCTGTATCCATATTGCGATCTCTTGAAGCAGTATTGTTTCATTTTTTCAAACAAAACACACACACTCGCATTACATCTTCACAAACATCCCAAAAATCCTGTCTTGGATACATGACATCCTAAAATAAGGTTACTTTTGTGGTAGTTGACAAAAATGTCTTAATAAAATCATTCACTCCATTTGATACCAGCCAGATGAGATATAAAATTGACAATAGTATTAAAATTATGATATATTCTATCTTTTTTCTGTAAATTAATAAGTTGTGTATTTAAACAAGATGTAAATTATCTTGTTTCGTAGTAGATTGTGGTAAGAATATGTAATATTAAAGTAAGATTAAACCAATACTATAAAAAGCGAACTTAGTACGGGCATACTAGGATTGAATAACGAGAAATCACAAACTCGATATCGCTTCAAGTCGCAGAATAAGGACCCGCCAAATCTTATTCCGAGTGGTGTAATGTTTTAATTAATATTAAATAACCCCAATCACTTGAACGGTTCTGGAAAGACGAGAGAAATGTCTTCGTCCCGTGTAATCATTTGGGATGATAATAAAGACAGTGTTGCTCGTAAACGGATTGGTCTCTCAACCCTCGCGGTGGTTTATGGGGCACTCGACAATTTGCGGCTTCGGCCTTACCTACACTGTTGCGCTTGTAAAGTACTAACTCAGACTTTATTATTTTGCAGGCGTAATCATTAAATTGGCTGTGGTGTAGTGATTATGTTAGTTAATTTTATCGAAGAAAATTACAAGATTGTTTGGGATAGGGAATATAAGTTACTCATTGTGAGATACAGATTTCTAGTTCTTAATTTTTCCTAGGATGGATTGTGATTCAAATGTATTACGTTTAGGTACAAAAATGTTCAAAAATCTGGACCAAAAATATAACATGGATATACTTGAAGTACCTTCTTATTAATTATGGTAAATATTTAATTATCAATTTTTATCACGTTAATTCATTGATATTGAAAAAGTAAAGATAAAGTATAAATTCTAACAAAATGAGTAGATTCAGCTAATGCGCAACAATAGACACAAATAAAAAAAGCGAAAATGTTTTTTATGTTATAAAAATCATACCCTTACTTCAGTTTCAATATCAGATGATTATATTACAAAGAAATGAATAATTTTGTTAATAATAAGAAAATCTATCCAATAATAATGAGATTATTTAGAATGAACAAACAAAAATATTTATTCTGTTGTAATTTAAATAATATTATATTATTTTCCACTGAAATTCAAGAATATATGTACATATTTTTTAATTATATTAACCACCCATTAAGTATGTAACGTAATTTTCTAATATAGGCTAAACTGCGCTAACATTCTTAATTTATTAAAATATTTATTGGTGAAAAATCGTCCTGATCAAGATACTATAAATTAAGACATAGGAATTAAGGGTTCATTGGGACCAGCATCTCGGTGTGATGGTTACTTGAGCTATTTAATATCATACTTACGGAGACTGGAATGTTTGCGAAGATGTTAATAATTCAAACTATAATCAGTCGCTGAGTTCTGTGGTAAATACCCTTGTAATGGGTACGTATGTGTGTATACTAAACGATGGAATTTCATACACTAATTATTATGTATGATCTCTTTAGTAAACGATTTTGTATTTATGTATAGAATACTAAATATTATCGAAAATTGTTAATTAAAATAGAATACACTACGTAACGATAGTTAAGCAAGTTGGCTTATATATATGTATATCGAGGGGTGAAAGGCTATTTGGTTTAAGCGACATTTTTTGTTGATATAGTAATATACATATATTATATATATAAACAACAAAAAAATCAACGTCTGAACGAATCAACGTTTTTACTGATTCCAAAAATATATATTACTCTAACACCAAAAATGACGCTAAGACCAAATAGCCTTTCACCCCTGGATATATATATATATATAGTAGCAAAATATAATAGCTAAGTTTTGGGCTTTTTTTATTCGATAACAGTGATCCTCTACCTGTGGTTCGTAGATCGCTGGAGGTCTGTGGTGCTATCTTCAAATGCTTGCGAAAAAAATGAACGCGAACAGTAAGCAAGTATGAACGCGTCATCCCTTGGAAAAGATTGGGAAAAACAGCTCAAAAATAGTTCGTTTTCTTGTACGTTGAAATATGTGAGCCAGTTTTTAAATAATGTATGAATCAGCTACAAATAATAACATTTTTACGAGGAGATAGTGACATTCTGTGGTATTATCCCCAAAAACTACTCACGATACATAAAAGAAATACGATGTAATAAACGAATTTTCCTCATAAAGTTGTTGGACGTTATGTGAAGGTGTTGGCAACATACGTGATAACAACAATGAGTGAGCTCTCGAGATAACGTGCTAAGTAATAAAAAATATTGGTGGATAAGTAAGAGAAAATTTTCCTCCCCCGGTTTCTATTGAACCTAATTGAAATATATTGTTATTGCGTTTCTTGGGCAAATAGTGTTTTCAAATTGTACATAAATAAGTTACTTCCTTTTTTATGTGAAATAATCAATTTTTTATTTATTTTTTTACGGGGTTACAGTAATATTATATATAGATCAAGATTTTGTTCGTATTATTATGTTTTTTAATTATACTTTATTGATTTTTGTTAAGTCGTTTGGGGGTGAATAAGAGTTAAACTTTCGAAATTAAAATATTCACTGGTTTTGGACAAAAAAGTTTAGTGACTTTCATTGCCATCAAAAACGAATCTTAACATATTAATTAAATAAAATAAACAATTAAAAAATCAAGAACTTTGAATGTTACCAATCATTTAAACTTTTAAAACAACATGGGAGCTAAAACATATTTTAAAATGATTTTATCATTAAAATATATATATTTTATCAAAAATATGAAATAAGTTGTAACATACCATCATATTGGCTTGCGTTAAAAAGTATTTTTAATATAATTTGACCATTGTTAAATTATTTCATTTGTCCCTAAGGTGAGAACGTAACATCATCACGTCCGTCGTAAACACTTGACGAATGTGTCGAACGCGTCAATTGCACGCCCTTTATGGACTTTCTGACACTCGGAACAATAAAGGGTGATCATAAAATGGTCCGACTTTCCGGTTGGTCGGTTGACATGGCAACGGTAGGTCAACAAACTGACGAAATATTGTAACTGCCGCCTTTTAGTGTTATTACTGATAAAGTATACGACATGTTGTGGCAAATCAAAAGCGACGCAGTGTTTTTAAAATATTTAAAAAGGAAGTAAATTAAATTATCTTCTGACATGTCTGTAGATGTAATTGTACATTTAAGCAAAATAGGTCTTATTATAAAACGAGTTCTAATTTAAGTACGGCTTTAATTAGTGGCAGAAGATAGATATTGTAAAAAGTAATTTCTTGCTAATATAAAAAGTAGACTAGTATTTGATGTAATACTAAGATTTTTAAATAAGACAAAGTGATTTTCGAAAAATTGACTTCTGCCAGTGATAAAACCTCTATTTAAATAAAACTTATTTTGTTCAAAGATCGAATGAGTTTTATTTACGGTCTTAATATGGGCTTTAGCCTAAATAAAAGTTGTAAAGATTAGCCTTAAGTGAGTAGTGTAGTACTGCATTTCGAAAACGTTGGTAGGTGTTTTTTTTATTAGAAAACACTGACTATGTAATAAAAAATTATGTCGTAGAAACGAGATTTCGAGATATAAATTTCTATCTATATATCACCACGATTAATCCCTATTGGGGTAATCAGAGAGAAAGGAACGCCACTTCTTTCTATTCTTGCAAACCTCTTTCCTTAACAGTTATCAGTCCCTTAATGCGCTCTCGCTTAAACAGCGTACTTTTGACGTTACTCTCTATCAGAACTCTTTTTACTTGGTTTGTACAAGTAAGCCTTGGTCGGCCACGGCTCTTAACATACTTCCAATTACATTTATATTGTACATCTATTTAGTCATCCTTTCATCATTCATCCTCTCCACGTAATCGATAGCATGCTTTTGTGCATGCTATCGATTATACCATCTTTCATACCTACCATTCTACATATATTTTCGTTCCTAACACGATTCGCAAGCGATGCTTCGTATATAGAATGAAAAGATGGCATCTGTAATGCATTAATAATATTAAAAATAGGAATAAATATTATTGATTCATACTATAAGCTCTTCTTGTAAATTGTTCTCTGGAACCATCGATATATTAGGTCCTTACATATGAAATTGGCGTTTTTCGTACTGGCCACTTTAATCACAAATTTCTCCTCTTTGGTAAGGAATTCCAAATTCAAATTTGTACAGCTATAGACTCATGTATTTGTGCTTCGATGATCGTCATTCATTTGTTTTTTTCTTCTGTTTTTTTTTGTTTGCGTCACTCATTTTACAAAATGGAAAACTTAAAATATCGCATTATTTACGAGTACGAGTTCCGCCGTGGCACTAGTGCTGCGGAAACAACTCGAAGGGTGAATGATGTGTATGGCGGTCGTATTGCAAAAGAAAACACAGTTCGTTTTTGGTTCCAACGTTTTGTTCTGGAAATTTCGACCTGCAGAACAAGCCCCGTGGACGGCCTGAGACTCAAGTTGATAATGAAGATTTGAAGGCTATTGTAGAAGCGGATCCATCGCAAACCACGTCCGAGTTAGCTGCAGGCTGCGATGTTAGTGATAAAACTGTTTTAATTCACTTGAAGCAAATTGGGAAGATTAAAAAGCTTGAAAGGTGGGTACCTCACGAATTGACTGAAGCAAACCGGCAAACGCGCGTCGACTGCTGCGTTACATTACTAAACCGGCACAATAATGAAGGTATTTTAAACCGAATCATTACCTGTGATGAAAAATGGGTTCTTTACGATAATCGGAAGCGCTCAGCGCAATGGTTGAATCCTGGCCAACCAGCCAAATCCTGCCCCAAGCGAAAATTAACCCCAAAAAAGTTACTTGTAAGCGTTTGGTGGACTAGTGCCGGTATTGTTCATTACAGTTTTCTCAAATCTGGCCAGACTATTACGGCTGATGTCTATTGTCAGCAATTGCAAACCATGATGGAAAAGCTAGCGGCTAAACAACCTAGGCTGGTCAATCGCTCCACGCCACTGCTGCTTCACGACAACGCTAGACCACACACTGCGCAACAGACGGCTACTAAATTAGAAGAGCTTCAATTGGAAAGTCTAAGACATCCTCCGTACTCCCCGGACCTTGCTCCAACAGATTACCATTTTTTTCGAAATTTGGGTAACTTCTTGCAAGGGAAAAAATTCAACTGCGATGGGGCAGTCCAAATCGCCTTCAAAGATTTTATTGATTCCCGTCCGACTGGTTTTTTTAGTAAAGGGATCAATGAACTATCTATGAGATGGCAAAAGTGCATAGAGAATAATGGTTCATACTTTGATTAATCAAATATATTATATTAAAAAATATTCGACTTTTTGTTCCTCCCATACAAAACGCCAATTTCATATGTAAGGACCTAATATATATGTAGCAGTAGCGTTTATTCCATAAATGCATGAAAGCATTGCGTGCCCTTACGATAAATAAGTCTGGAATAAATTCCTTTAATTAAAAAAAGGAACCTTTTATATTCACATCTATTTTATTTTCACGCCATCTATCTTCGCTATGAAAGTAATATAATTTTTATTATCATTATATAGTATTCAAATTCATTAAATGAATCTGCTTACCCTGTCTAAATACTCTATGCACGTCACTGGTATGTAGCATTATAAAATGAGGATAGAATTATTACAAATAATGTTATTGTTATTGATAAAAAGTATAGAGGATTGATATAAATTATTTACTCAAATCAGGTAAACAGTTACGACTGGTCGAGCTGCTGAAGATTATTGGATTTTGGCTTAGAATTTATCTTTGGCGTCACGTGCACTAATTTAAAGGGTAGATGGACGCGCTTTCATTGCTCAATGATGTGACCTGAATTTAAAGTGTGTTTTGTCCATTTCTAATAGTAATAGTAAATAATATGTCATCACGCTATATACCTTTCGGCATGGGCAGGCATACGTTAGTGACTGTATCCACTTCTACTTTTATTATTGACAGGCTTGCGCTTGACCTCAATCTCACCTGCTGGAAAGTGATGATGAGACCGACGATGGAGCGCGCCTAGAAAATACCGATTCACTTGACGTTTGAAGATTCCCATGTCATAAGAAGTTGGAAACACAGACGCAAGAAGCGAATTCCACTCCTTGGTTTTTTATTCTGACTCGACACAGTGACTGCACCATACCTGATGGTAAGCATGGTGCAGCCAAAAAAAACGCTAACGACTATCGATAGGTAAGAAAAACCCAACGGTAGTCGCAACGATCATGCCGGCCTGCACAAATATCTCTTCATGTTACGCTTAAAGGATCCCATATCACAGGATGGTGGTAACACGCTCGCCGGAAGACCATTCCACACCCCAACGACACGGCAAAAGAAGGAGTTAGAGAACTTCTTAGTCCTAGCTGGTGATTCGCAGTAAAAAGGAATCGCTTCGTGTGAGCAGCTGGAATGTCATCCACATAAGGTAGCAAACCCGCACGGCGTCTTGTTAATTTATGGTAGGTCCTTTTCTAATGTCCAAATAAGTCTATAATATCTAGATACATCTTTTCCACTGTTCTATTGTCGACAAGGACGTTTGACGCGCATTTTTGTGTCGCTCGTTTAGAGGTGTAAGTGCGAATTTATACGTTTTTCTGTTGCATAGGTTCATATATTTTTTAATTGTATCGAATTTTATTTCCCAAACGATCCCGTAGATGTATAGGCATTCGTCAATATCTCTATACAATTTGTTATTTTCGTCATAAAGTAATCAGATTATTAAGTGTTTACAAAAACTCACATCCGGGCCAGGAACTAATATTTCTCAAAAATGTTGGATGTACTAATATACTTAGCATAGGGTTGTCCCACGCAATTGTGTAGTTAAAAACTAGTGTCCGACCGAAAGTTCGGTTTCGGTTTCGGCCGAGTTTCGGCCAAAAATCAAGGTTCGGCGGCAGTTTCGGTTTCGGCCAAAATTGGCCGAAACTTTTGCCGAAACCGAAACTGATTTCGGTAGTTGTCGTTCATGCTTGCCTAACTTCGTTTCTCGCGGCAACGCTTTGGCGGACGCTGGCGGCCCTGTTCGGGATTCTTGCGCCGTTCGCATTGCTTTTTTTTTTCGAATTTACGCGTGTTTGTTGACCGGGAAAGGTCTTCACAACTTAACCGGGCGGGTGGGCGAACACTGAGAGTGCTCAGCCGGCAATTTATGGGTTGGGTGGCAATGCAAGGGCACCCCTGTGGGTACGAACCTCGACTTGGACCGCCAGCCAAAAATACAAGTCAGTCCGTTATCACCCGACGTAAACATTCTTTAGAGGTTATGTTTTGATGGAACTGATTACATGTAAGTTTTTGTTTCATTTTTTTACTTGGACACGTTGACTTTTATACTTGACCACGTGAGTTTCGGTTTCGGTTTCGGCCGAAACTGAAGCCACGGCCGAATATTCGGTTTCGGTTTCAGTTTCGGCCGGAAAACCATTTTCGGTCGGACTCTATTAAAAACACTAATGTTGAAAACACTATATACTTGATACTTATTGAAATATAAACCAATTCTAAATTTGTAAAAAATCACAATACCGTACGCTAATCGTGCTTCTATTAGATAAAGGCGTATTGAATAAAAAAATGTACGCCTTTTTTCATCAGAAAGTTATATCTCTACTCACATGGACTAAAAGAACGAGACAACTTTTATATAGTTTGACACTTATATACGGCTCTTTAAATTTTAGACGATTTAAACAAGAAATTGATAGTTCCTTACTTCAATTTATTTTTACTAGAGCTATAAATAAATTATTTATTAGTGCCTTATATCGCGTCTGAATTTAAAAGTATTTCTGGGAATTAGCAAAAGTATTTTACCCGAGTAAAGTTTAATAGTCGACCAAGACGCGCTTAAAATCATTAGCACTTGCTGATATATGATATTTGTATTTCAGAATGTTTTGACGTTCGCTTTAAAACAATAATAAATCTCTCAAGCAAATCGTTTTCCTTCACCTTAAAAGATAAACACGAAAAGCGTAAAAGCGATGTTTCTACATATATTTCCATCATAAACTATGCCTATCTTATAATAGGATGACCTTGATAATCTAGAAAAAATTCTGGTTATAATATAAGTTAATTTTGAGATCATACCCATTTACTTTAATAATGTTAGGGGTAATTTACTCTTAGACATATGTAGCAGAAAATGAAATTTCTTCTGGGCAGTAGACTTGAGGGTGTCTGCTACCCGGAGGAGAGGGAGTGGTGCACAGTGTCCGGCGTGCCGTCCGTGAGAAAGAGTTGGAGGTGTGTGCTCTATACACCTACCCTTTTCAGAGAAGAAGCCTGAACAAGGCTGTTCGCTCCCCCAGCGACTGGAAGAATTTGGTTTCTTACGCCTGGGTGGAGTGATTAGAGGGTCACCCCGGGGGTTTTTAATCAGTAGGAGTTTGACACACTGGGGTCGTTGCCCTCAAAGCAAGCCTGATGGTCCAAAGTAGGATTTTCGCCTGAGTTACCAAAAAAAAAATTCTTAAATTGTTTTCTTTTACTATGGTAAAAGAAGTACCAAATAAAGAAGAACTAGAAACTAACTAGTAAGTAACTAGAATATTCTTTGATATTGGTGCTAGCTTTCCAATCTAGTAGTCTCTCTTCAAAAGCGATTTGGATCTAAAATCGTAATTAATAAAACTGTTAATACTTTAATAATAACTTCCATACAATATTATTATCCTATCACTTCTACGTTACGTACATTGCTTGTACTTATAATAAAATGTGAAGTATTCTATAATTATTTTACGTTAGTAGCTCCTCTGGTGTTATTTTAATAAAAAATACATTCCAAATCGATTTGTACTCAAATATTATTACAAATAAGACCAAATTTGCAATTCAGCAATGGTTATAAATGTTAACACCATAAAGATTACAAATTATCCGAAAATAATGGAGACAATTGGAGTTACTGCTTTGTCCTTATATAAAGTAATATCGTTTGACGCATCACAAAATTGAGTTTACTCTCAATGTTTCATATAGATTGTTTTTTGTACATTCGGCTGGACTCAGACAATTTTTATCCTTAAATAAAGGTACATAAGGTTATATTTTTTATTTGCGTTTTCCACAAAGACAGCAACAGGTAAAAAAATATTAAAATAAATTTGATAAAACTTTTCTCATCAATATTAATAAAAATACAAGTATATGGCAGGGCTTTGTACGATGAAAGTTAAGAAGTAATTTATTGGACTTGAAGTTTATTAGTTTTCTATAAGTTAGATTGGAAAACGTACAGAAAGGCGGAAATTGAAATTAAATTTAAATACTTATTTTTATACAGCACGTTAAATTGAAAAAATAATACATTTCTGACCTAATTTAATAATCTAATGACCTAATTTTTTTGGTGATAGGGCGATCCCTCGAACTGGGTCATGACCACAGTATACAAGTGTAAAGACCATCATAGTGACTCGCTTTCGCCTGTCGCGTTTCGGGGTCAGCTTGTGTATATCCAGTAACTCATATACCTAGAGACCTTCAGTCGTGGTATATGTGGGGCGACAAGACGACGGAGACTATCAACGGATTTTCATCTTTTGATGGTTGCATTTGTTTTTTGAGCTACTCTGTACTTACTATCAGGTGTACTGTAGTTACTATGTCGAACCAGTGTAAAAAAAAAAATAGTTAAATATTTACTCACGCGAAAATATGATAAACAGTACTAGATGGCCCTGGCAGTTCTTTAAATCCTTACATCGTTATATTTATCGTCAAATTTAAGTTTTTCTAAAAATTGGACGTTATAGCATGTAGACGCCGCCCGTTACGTGCATGTGATAAAACGCCCTAAAGGTTGTTAGGGTGTTACGAGACGCACGGGGTAAGAGGATGCGCGCGCGCAAGGGATGCTCTAGCTAATTCAGTCGACTACCGAGATTCAAGACTAGAGTACGTGCGTGTGCGTCGCAGTTCGGTGTCAAAGTGTTAAAGTGCAAATAAACAGTAAAATTCCAAAATCCGTATAATTCTACCACCACACCCACGACCACCGGTCATAACGTGTTATTAAGTTATTTGAATAATTATTTGAAAATTATAACGTATATATGGTAGATTAAGAAAAATATTAAAAATCTGTTAATTATTTAAATGTTATTATAATATTTAGTAACCTCATAGTATATAAATATTGCTTTTGTTCTGATACTAGATGAGAAACATAATTAGGTCCAACGATGCTCTGGTCTCAAAGGACGCACTACCACATACCTACCACTGGTGAACTAATTAGAACTACTTAATGCGACCGAGCAAGGCGCAACTCTACCCCTGAACAAATTATCTAGCCTAATAACCTGTTTCTGGCTTGTGCCTGTTTGTAGGTTGACCAAATGCAGCATTATTAAATTTTTCTTTCCAAATTTTCGTCAATTTGCAGCATCATATATGATGAAATACTTCAACTAGAAACGGCTTAGACCTGTATGTGTATGCTTAGTAATAAAAGTTTATTAACCCTTTCGTTACCGCAGTCCATTGCGCCGAAGTGGTGCTACTGAAACGGGCAGCACGCCGCGAACTGTGCACACTGCATGATGGCAAGTTGATGTTCGAATTTATATTTGTGTTTTAATTGAATTGTGCTTCAGTAATGAAGCGAAAGAAGGTATTGGTACACTCAAAACGAAAAATGAATGCCGGCTAAAGTCGGCGTTGGTGCACACGGGGCGTTTTGTGAATGCCGGCTAAAATCGTCGCTGGTAACAAAAGGGTTAAAGGTAACATTCTGCAAACGGCAGATGTCGCGTATCATTGCAGTCATTTATCGGAATTGATTTTATACAAATTAATACAACAAAATCTGCTGTCTGTCACTTTTCACGAAATGTTACCTTTAATAAGGTTTTAGTGCTAACCTCAAATACACATATAGGTCTAAGCTGTTTCTAAAATGGGTTTTCTTCATATATTCATTCTTGGGCGGTTGCTCTGAACATTTATTTTTGTTGTAAAAATCTAAAATATCGTTAGACAGAGCCTAGTCGGATGGATTAGATTGATAGCTAGACAAAACGTCAACGACAAACCTCAGCAGCAAAACCAATCAAAATTTCACTCACAAATTCTCATATCCATTGGTGTATTGATTGGTGGTCAAACTATGTGCTGCATGTAAAATAACAATTACTTTCTTTTTTTATCTGGCCATGCATCTTAAAAACGTGTGTAAATGCTATAATTTCAGTCAAAAAGCATGTTATAATAACTATATTTCTTTTACAATTGAATTCATTAATTGAGATTAATTTACAAATAAGAATAAATCGGACTAAATATTGCTCGGTTTTAAATTCTCTTCGAGTGCTTATGTTCTTATACAGAAGTTTTAAGTCAGAATAATTTTATGTAAAATAAGTAAGTTATTATGTTGTATGTTTATATAAAAATAAAAACTGATGACAATAATAAAAATAAACTAATAAAAATATATATATATATATATATATATATAATAATTGCAAACAATTTCGTTTTTCATACCAAAAAAGGTAACGTATAGTCATAGTTAGCCAAAACTTTGACAATGATTGACAAAAAAGGATGAATTTTCGCAAAACGCTTAAAGTGTTATAAATTTGCGAGTCGTCAAAGAAACCTACATAAACAATAGGAAACAATAAAGCGAATTCGCGTCACGAAGTAGTGAATTACCTGACTCAGTTACAGAAATTGCGAGCCTAAAAGACAATCCTTATAAACTTCAGTAGCTTTACTTCGCTTATTTATTTATTTTACAATACAAGGGCTTTCGATAGTGATTTAAAAATTACTCGATAAATGTAACTTTATCAACAAAATTTAGGACAAATACACTTTTTACAGACAGCCATATTGTGCACTAAATATAAGGTAGATTCCACGGGTAATATCTACAAAATATATTTTAACAAACTAAATTCAAAGCATAATAATAATAAAAAAAAAAACATTTACACAAACAATTATGTATTAATTACATTAATAATATACAGGGTGTCCCGTAAGGTCCCGAAAAAACGACGCGAGATCATAGCGAAGATCTTACATTATAAGAAAAAAATGTATACGAAAAATGTTAGCAGGAATTATTCGACGTTATTCCCAAGACATTCCAACCCTAATTAGCCTAAAATAGGGATTGAAAGTTTCCTTGAAAATCTTTTAATTTTGAAGTAAATACTATAATATTGCTATTTCGCTTTTTCGTTAGACATATAAAATAAGAAAGAAAGTTTATTTGGAAATCCGCCAGTTTTGAATATAAATCTTACCAGGACGAAGCCAGGCTGAAACCGCTAGAATTACATAATGATAACATTGTTATTTAAAGGGTATTACAACTATTTCCCACACGTCTGTTACAAACGTGATAAAGAGGTCTAATATTAATTCAAAGATTAAACTTGCGCTAAGCTTTAATATATTATTTGGTTTATATATGTTATGTACCGGCTTCCATAGGCGTCTAGTTTCTTTTAGATCCTTAGAATCATAACGGAATAAAATTGAAACATTATAAAGAAACGATTTTTGTAGCATCTCAGGCGAATTTTGATATTTTTTGAAATAGTTATTATAATATACATAAATGTCAAATATAAAGTCTTTAAAAATTATGGCATATAAACGAAAAAAGGCAACTATGAAAGTGAAAAATATATGTGTTTATTTTCTATCTTGCGGAAATTTAGAATTTGTCTATTTAACGGAGGGAACCTCAGACCTAGAGTAAAATTTAAATGCAAAAGTTTGAGCTGGATTGTGAAGTCAGTAAATTTGTGTTTATAGTTTTATATACAATATTACAATAAACTCAGTGGATTTTCCATAATGGATATATTTCGTTTATCTTTATTAATATTGTCAATTAACACGTAATTATGTAAAGATTAATGAAAATCAATGAGACGGTAATATTCATTTACTAGAAGCGAAATATTTCGTAGTGCCATATTGACTAAAAGCATATTGTAGTTTCATAATATTTTATAGATACGGCGAAAATTTCTCTCCATTTACACGACGTCACAATAGTAATTTAATATTTTATGAAAAAATATCTTATTCTTAAGGTGAATTCACACCAAACGAGGCAATAGATCTATAGCATAAGGGGATCTGTGGTATATGGTGTATATGGGTCGACATGACGACAGAGCCTCTCTGTGAATTTTCATCCTTGATAGCATAAATGGGCAAAATGTAATCACATTAATAAAAATGATTACGATTTTATTTTACGCCTTTTACCATTAATATGACATCACTTTGCTCAACTATGTTTTAAACACTAGAGAATCCCAGATTACGTACACATTTATGATTTCTTCATGTTGTAAATGGTTTTAATCATGATTACAGAGCAAGAAAATTAAAATTACGACTACATTTTCTAATCATTAATCAGATTACATTGTGCCCATCTCTGCTTGATAGTCGCTGGCGTTTTTGGATTACCCTATTCGCGCCCCCTCCAATGCGCCGCCCATGTATGTATTGACCTACAACTCCGCCACTTATTAATTTTATAATTTTTGAGGTCAGTAGCAAACACAAAAAAAAACTAAAATATCGAGGGGAGAAAGACTATTTAGTTTAAGTGAAATTTTTTTGGTGATATAATAATATATATATTTGGAATGGGTAAAAAACGCTGATTATAATCATATCATTTACTAATTGGTATATTTTTCTATAACTGTAACTTTTTGAAGTTAGAACTATTTAAAAAAAGTGTTTTTGTTTAGGTATAAATAGCAGTAGAATAATTGTATATAATAGTAAAAATCAGGATATATCATGTTCATTATCTTGCTTTACTTTTATGTTTGCTTAGTGTAAATCCCACCTTAGCGTACTTCAGGAATTCGGGTCGCCGCGCAAGATCTAAGAAAATAGTCGTGTAAAAAAAATTCGCGCGCTTGTTCTGATGGAATATTATTCTTTCAAATTCCTAAAAAGCTTTACTAGGAAAAAGTTTGTTTATATTTTTTTCAAATAATATACGTGTATTTTATTTTTGATTGCGTTTTGAATATAATTCGAGTATAACTACCAAGTAAAAAAAATGTTACTTTTCTTGTTTCTCCAAAATTATATTGCACATAATTTTTTATTTATTGTATAGGATACGAAAAGATTATTAGACGATTATCTGACATATGTATATATGTTAAGTTGATAAGATTTAATTTGATATGTCGCTAATAAAATAATTTCTTATAAAATTGAGAATACAAGGTCTATATAAAATTGATGTATATAATATGTATTGTAATGCTTCTACGTTTTATTTGTGTTCCCTGTTTATGTCTACTCTATTTAATGTATTTAGCAAATGACTGTATAGAAAGACCTGTGTGACGTATTCTAAAGGCTATTGAACAATGTTATCATTTCTATTCAATGTTTTGTAATATGCTTTATGTCCTCGAGTGACATGGTATCTGGTATGTCAGTGATACGATTGGCAATGCGGGTGCTATTTACCTCATACAAATAAAACAAAATGCATAACTGTTATGTACTTAACCGTTATTGGTATACCTAATTGAATTGTGTAAATGTTTATTTTAATTGCATTTTCTTTGTTATAATCGTTTATTATACTAACTAGATGAAAATTTCACATCAACTATGTAGAAATACGCTAATGTTCGTAGATAGACGCCTTGATAATGCCGGCCTGCTTAAAATTCGTTTTACAATTCTCATATTAAGCCCATAGTCACTTTTCAATAGCCAACGAATTTACGATTTTTTTTCTCACCTAGAACAGTAAAGCAACTACTAAAGATCCACAAAATTGAAAGTTGTTGGAACCATTGGAACAAATAAGCACAGAATAAAAAATGCTATTGTCGTGTAGTATTTAGTTGTCATACTTATTAACATTAATATAGCTTACTAAGAGTCTTTCTTAAATTTGAATTAAATGAGTCAATTTCATATCGCCCAGATGATCATTTTGTGTGTTTGCTAAACCTCCATAGAAAAAGACATTTAAATTTATACCCATTCATGAATAAATATTAAAATATTTGAAACATAAGGTAATGATATAGTTATAATTAAACATTTAAAAGCCTTTAATTGAAGCCTTTTTTTTAAAGCAGAGAAAACATACTACTCACTATAAAATTTACCGTTGGTGGATTGAACAAATAAGTACTAAGACAACACTGAAAAGCAATCACAAGCTAAATCTATAGTATTTTGTTTACTAAATTACTAACCATCTTCTATAATTATATTTAGAAAAACAAAAATTTTCCTTAAATTAATGTATAGGGCATTATCAATTGATCATTTTACCTACGCATTGTTCTTTTCTAGTCACGTGTTATTGTTTGCAGAAATCCCGATCAATCAATCGTAAATTTCACAAGAGAAAATATATTTTAGTAGACCCTTAAGAAAATATCGTTTAAATAATAATTTGTATATCATTTGGAGGATATTACTATTAGCAATAAGTTCTTTTGGAACAGTAATTAATATTAAAAAAGTTGTTTACTTTTACAACTGTTTAAGAATTTAGGCCACTGTAGAGGCAAAAAATTGACTTTTTTGTGATCTTTTTCAGGAATAATAGAACACAAATCAAGATTACAAAGGCGGGCATTTATTGTACATATGATTGACTATGTAACATAATTTTATAGAATAAATTATTTCAAAATGGTGGTTGTGCAGCGTTTCTCAGATGACCTCTCTATTATAGAAAGGTTATTTAAGATCAGGCTAAGGAACCATTTAAAAAAAAGTGATTCTTTAAAAACGATAATGGCCTAACTTCTTAATATAGTATATCTCAACAAAATTTCATGTTTATGCATGTTTTGCTATATTCTATTAAAATTAGTCGCATGATTTTTTTTGCATTATTAATAATCTTAAAAGTTATAAGTTCTAGATTTCGTTGTTTTAAAAATAAAGGTCCTTAGAAATAGTTTTTAACGACGTGCCACTTATGAATAAGGACTGGAGAGCTCTAGCAAAATTAACTGGATTTTTAAAGAACCCAATTCAAAGCGACGATGACTAACCAAATTATATAATTGGTGGGGCTTGAAAGTACCTGAGATGATGAGATAGTTTATATTAATTAATGTACAAACCATAAATATCTTAAATATAGTTTAATTGTAACTATTTTCACTTAAATTCAATTATAATATTTGTAAAAGGAAAATTAGCAGATTAATTCCCACAGTAAAAGCACAAGCTTAGTTTGAGAATTGTTCAGTGTATGTGTTATTGTCTATACATAAACAATCTAGTACTAAAAGCGCGAATTGAAGCAACATATATTATTTTCTTTGTTTTCGTATGTTCATTCATAATGTTGTTCTATCGAATTTTTCCATTAATTATAGAATTAATGGAAAAAAATTATGTTAAAAGTAAAAATTAAATTTTAAAGCTAAAAATTCAAAGTATTTCGTAATGAAATTTTGAAACATAACAATATTTAAATGAGGAAATTATGATTTACCAACTCGCTATAAATCGTTAGATAATTATTATAATTATGTTGTCATTAAAATAAGATATTTTTGCTTCACTTTTGTGCATGTGTGTGCGGATTCCTTATATTTCCTAACTCTATCATTTGAGTATGCGAACCTCGTCTGCCAGATTCCAGAGATAAAGTTTGAACTGCATATTGCGGTACCGTCGTTGCTATTTAGATTGCGCTATGTCGTTTATGAATAGCGCGCATTAATTATGTAAAACCAATTATGAAATACGCTATTACAAATTAATGTATATTGTATCCTTAATTAATGGATCCTGTTTACGAAAATAGGTTGAATCGCTGGGTCAAAGTAAATTGACTTAAATGATATCAATATTTTATTGGGTTTACATAGACTATTTAAAATTTGTCCCTTATTTTAATGTATAAAATTTTCTTAGGCTTACTACGATCTCTTCGAATTATTCTCTTCTGTTTCAATCTTACATATATATTTTTTTACAATGATCTCTCAAAAGTAAGCCTATGAGAATAATATAATGGCTTACAAGGACATTTTGACAAATTCCTTCACTCAATTTGATGGCAGCTGTAAGGGCGTAAGGCCTAGGTTGCAATGCAAATTTTTCCGCACGGTATATTGCCTCGTGGATTTTTATACCCATTTCTTGTGAATCTAACGAAAATTTTCACTTCGATTTTATTTTGCTAGTGTGTGCGCTTTAATACTATTTTAAATGTTACACAATATTCGGCAAATATCGCGCGGTAAGAAAATCGAAATGCTACCGAGATTTAAAAGTGACAGAATTCAAACGATATCACTAAAGCAAGACTAAAACAATCTTGCTGCATGTAGCTCGTGGTACTTATATGCAACATTAAACTTTTTTTTACTCTTTTTCGACATAATAAATACAGTGCACTTGATGATAAGTTCAGTGTAGACCAAAAACGAAAGCAACCATCAAAGAATAAATATCCATTGGTAGTCTACGTCGTCATGTCGGCCCACGTATACCATGACTTAAGGTTTCTAGGTATATGAGTTACTGGTATACACAAGCTGATTCCGAAATGCGACAGCCCAAAGCGAGTCACTACAACGGTTTTTACACTTGTGTACTGTGGTCCTGTTCCAGTTCGGGCAATAGCCATACCACCAAACATACAATAACACTGTTGTAAGTTTTAGAGCTGTTGTAAGTCAGCTGTAAAGTTTTTATTTGAATTATATTTGTGTTGTGGTAGTTTTTGTACACAGTTTGGAAAGTTTCGAACTGTAGCATCAGCTTCTTTTGTTCTAATATCTGTATACCAAAGGTATTTTCTAACTTGATAAATTCATGCTATCTGTGTTTCTTGACACACTTTAGTTTGTTAGTGTTTGCCGAAGTTTTACTATAGTAGTACAATGTAAAACTGTCTTTATGTCTTTTTAGTATCAAATAGCCATATTATTATATGTCTAGTAAAAAGCACTTTCAGGCTGGTGTACTAAATTTAATATAACATTTTAATATGATACAGATCTTGTAAAACTCGGCACGGCATGAAATAAATTTCACGCAACGTGATTCTTTCGTAAATTAATTATTCTACTCTGTCGGTCGGAGGCCGCAAATGTTTCTCGATAGACTGAGCTGAAAGCTGGCTATCATCTTCCGAAGCAGCCTCATATCGTTTTATTTATAAACCCTAGACACTTTTTCTATATTCATCAAAAAGAAAATATACAAAATCTTTGTTTGTTTATTGCCACACATTCTTATTAGTGTTCCTTCAATTTATGAAAAAAAAAATTAAATACATATTTAAAAAGAACGTCAGAGCTGGGATATAGTAAAAATGGTATAAACAGCAGGTTAGTACCGGAGGACTGGTGCAAACACGATTGAAGGAGCTCCCCAGGGGTTTTAGTCAGTAGGAGTCCGGCATACCGGGGGGCGACCCTCACTGTCCCCTGACGATCCATGAAGGATTTCCCCTGTTTTACAAAAAAAAGATATAAACAGCGTAGAATTTCTAATAACCAAATTTTTTATGTATATGAAAATTGTTTTTATTAAGTTCTATGTAAAAGCATTATCTATGAGTGATATAGTTTAATTTGTATTATTGTAATGGAACAAAACCTTTTTGTGATGGACGCGTAATGTGTATGGTGTATTAAAAATTAAAAAAAAAGTGCTTTAAAAAACCGGCACTGACAGTTGATAAAATTATTTTTTCAACGTTTCATATTTACGACATAGGTACCAGGCCGTGTTCTATATATTCTTGCTAAAATTTTACTCAATGGCTGCCTGATTTATGTTTTATAGATGAGGCCCATTGCCATTTAAAGTATGACATATAATCAGAATTATTTTGTCCAGTTCCGTTAAAATTGCATTACATGATTCCACAATACATCATTCGTTATATAATCACAAACAATATGATAATGTTCATCCTATTTACCTTACAAGGGAACCTATTAAATTATCATGTCACAAAATTTCATTAAATAATCATATGCCACCATTGGGAACAAACTGTTACATATGTTGAAACTCATGAAAGTAATGGAATTATAGAGTTCAAAAGTACATGTGTGAGTCTCTACCAGCTTTGAGTACTTCTCTAATTTATTTACGATCAATATAAAATTGTGTAATTAATTTGAGGTTAGAAACATAAACTATACATAATTCTAGAAATAAATGTTATAAAAACTTATCTTTAATCAATTAAATATTTAAAAACGGATAAAATTATTTTTCTATGACTTTTATCGTCATACGACAGATGACATATCTGAGATAATTGGTAAGCGTCGCTTATATACAAGACAAGTAGTATTTGCTTTGCCTTGATCTTTTAATTTGGGGATTCACCTCACGCCATATCTGTTTTGGGGTGAGCAGAAATATATTATCGGTTGAGTTCACTTTGTGCTTATCAGTGATCTCTGTCCGCACGGCACTTACAGTTGAAACTTCTCTTAGATGTTATGCGAGTTTTCTCACGATATTCCTTTATTGGTGAGAATGTGGTGACTAAATACGTATTTAATCTGGAAAAACCCAGATACACGTGCCGGGATTCGAACCTTTTGCGTCACCGCGCATTTACCGGCCCCTTATCCATTAAGTTACCACATCCACTTTACAATTCTAATTCGAGGCACATCTACTAAAACACACTTTGTCATTTGTGAAATTGTGATAGTAAAATGGCAATAAAATTACTTTAAACTTAAAATTAATACGAACTAAGTCGCATTTAAATGTTTATGAAAAGTTTGTTCCGGTCACTGGGGACGTATAGGTTAGTTCTCATCAAAGTTGTAACGCTAGCCGTTTGCGCGCTGTTCTTTGCGTTTTATGAATGGACTGTCCTATTTTTCGCAACACGGGATGCATTGGGTAAGCTTCATAATTTGGTAGCTATGTGCAAATATTGCAACGTTTGTTATTTTACTCTATCTATATAGTTATAAATTATTCTAAATACAATATAAATGGATGATAATACTTTCATATCTCGAGTTAAGTTTTGTGACCAAGACGATTGTTTAATAAGATTTTTACAAAAAAACGGTAACGCAAAAAATTTCAGTTTAAGTCGTATTATTGTGGTCTATAATTCTTTAGTTCAATTTTTATTTTGTTAAACTTTTTTTTTGGGAAAATTTGTTGAATAGCGTATCGTTTGATATATAATTTTGTTCATTTTACATTGCAGTTTGTTTTTGTATATAAATAAAAAAACAAAAGAAATATTTCTGTAGAATTAAAGTTAACAAAAGAAGTCCTCATTTAATTGATGCTTTATTGTAATAAATCATTTTGAGTTTTTTTGTTGTTAACAGGAAACAGTGGCCTTGGGGATAAGAATAGTAAAATTGAACATGTGTAGGAAATTTCTTACAATACAAATATAAGACGAATCGTGCTTGTTATCTATAAACCATTTATATGTTAAACTTATCGACTATAAACTTTTTTTTTCTCGTTTCTTGAATAATATTAATATTAAGAAATGTATATATTCTCCTTATTACAAAACGAAAACGAACGAGTTTGAACGAGTTAATATAGTACTTTTAACGTACGGTAATTACATAAGTAATCTATCTCTTGAACACAAATCCTACTTGAGAATATAGAATTAGGAACAAAGATAATTGAAACCTTACCAGAAAGCTACTTTTGAAACCTCATTCGTGTGAAGGTTCCTTTGTAATAGCGTTACAGGAAAATGAATAGCGAATGTTACTAAAGGATTTGAGGAGAAAATCTCCAAACTAATGCTTTGTAAGACAATATTGTATAGCGGACTACAGGCAAGTTGGGTTTTGTGAAGTATAGCGCAGTAGTTAATTTAGGATTTGTTAGTGTTTGTTTTGACGTGCGCGACACTGGATTCAAATTCAAGTTCGTACAGAGCTTAATTTTGTATGTATCGAACTCTAACGTTGTTAGACTGTTTAGAAAAGTTTAATTTGGTAAGGGCAATTTCTTTCGTTTATTACTCTATGTACGGGCCAATAGCAAAATAATGCCCTTATACAAAATAGAAGGACCATAACTTTTATGATTAGACTACAGGCACTCGATAGTAAAAATCCACAAATAAGGATATCTAATTTTTTTAATACTTCTGTCGGTAAACGGGAAGGCGGTCCACCTAATAGTAAATGGTTACCGTTGCCTAAAGATACACTACACAGGAAGCGTTGTTTTTGCGCTGCCGACCACGAAGGACTTCATTTAATGCGAACAGATAAGGGGTGGAATATGCTTTCAGCGGCCATATTTCCGCGATCTTAGGACCTGGGAGTTTTTGAGAGAAGAGTGAATAGGCATTTGTTGGGCGGACGGGGTTCATCAACGAGCTCATCTTCGCCCTCCACCATGTGTGATTGTGATCAAACGTTCGTCTATAACTAATAAAAAAATGCCCTCTTCAGGAACCCCTTGTCACATCTCTGGGTAAAGATTGTACCTGGGAGCCCATCGCAGAATTCCAAAGGGCGCTACAAAAATGTTTTAGGGAATTGCTGCGTTTTTGGCGTTTCTGTAAGGCTTTAGAGTGTGGGGATGCACCAACGATGAACGGCAAATTGTACGCGCTTGAAATGGAACGGGAAATACCAGATTTAATGATTCTTCGCATTGTACAAACGGTAGAATACATATAGAGGAGCAACGTCTCTGCGTGGATTTTGGAGTTTTAAACCGTTTGTCAGTTCCGGATGTCAGAGTCAGTTAACGTTTGTCCTTGTACATGTGTCATCATATTTAAATAGCACATATGTCTAGATCAGGAAGTTGACATTTAAGCAACTACCTGGTGGAGCGTTGCCTTACACAAAGCATGACCTTTAGCTTAAACCCCGATAGTAAATGACCTTTGTGAAAGTACAAAGCGGTTCATTATGTTTGCCACTACATTTGAAATTCATTGAGAAAACGTTTGGTATTCCACCTACGTACGGTCAACTAGTTCCTATAGGATTTATCTACCTGCCTCTACTATAGTGTCCGGACTCAAAGTTTCGATGGGCTGATTTGCATTGAATTCGCTCCAAACATGTGAGCGACTTATTAGTATGCCACGAATAAATTTGATGTGGTTGCACCTTTAACGTATATTAGAAATATTTAAGTGCCGTGAAAAGAGATTTAATTTAATCGTGACTGTATTGTTTTTCTTTGACTTAACTAAGTAATAAGTTTTTATAATAGCCAAATATTTTGAAAAATTAGATATAAGTACAATAATCGTTGCAGAAGGACATGCATAATTAAATGCACGTTATGAGCCTTTTTCCAAGGCTTTCATTTTCCCTGCGACATATTTCAATATTTTGTATTTTATCCATATACGTTTACAAAAAAGCCACGGTAACATTTAAAAGCATGTCGAGTACTTTGTGTACTGAAGCGAGGGAATCTGCAGGCGCTACAAATAGATGAAAAAATCTATTCGGGCGTGATATAGGTAGCTACTTGTACAGCTACGTAGGTGAATAAATATTATATTTTTTATGTTGTACTATATATACCCCGTAAGGACTAAGTATTATATATGAACAATAGTTTATAAATTTCACCCGGTGAAGTTGTTAAGACCTTTCACAGCCAAAAGCATTTAGTTCTTTCGAAAAAAAAGTTTATTAAGTAAGTGTATCCTAAAAACGTTTTTTTTTGTTTTTTCACAATTATCGCCCCCTTAAATAATCTAGTTTATAATTAAAAAAGCTCGTAATACACTTATATAAATAAAATAAACATTAATTTTGGCCCTACATATAAGGTACCTACAAAGGAACAATTAAATAAAATCCGGAATGTTCTATTATTATAACCTTCTTCATCACCTCAGTGATAATAAAAAATAATTAAGCAAGTTTTTTTTACACAATTTGTTTAATTTTTAGGTGGTAGGACGATTGCCCGAACTGGGTCAGGACCACAGTACACAAGTGCAAAGACCGTCATAGTGACTCGCTGTGGCCTGTCGCGTTTCAGGATCCACTTGTGTATATCCAGTAACTCATATAACTAGAGACCTTCAGTCGTGGTATATGTGGACTGAAATGACGACGGAGACTATCAATGGATTTTCGTCCTTTAAGTAAACAACTTCGTCTAAAACATTTCTACATTTTGATATTTTAAAATTAATGTGATAATGTTCTTATGTTAAGGGGGTATAAATTAGTATCTTTTAACTATAATGTAATTTATTATATGTTAAACATTAACCCTATTAGCCTATCCTTTAACGGATGAGAGGGAGGCGGTGCACGGTATTTACAACATTACGTTAAATTAAACTTCACGTTTGTTAAATCACCTAATTTGTATTCCACATGCAGAGCGTGAAAGAGATGTTTCTAAGAAACTTTTTGTGTGTTCAAATTAATTAATATTATAAAAATGTGTAACACAATTTAACATGAAATTAAAGTTACACTGTCTTGGTTGTCTATTTATTGTATGTAAATCGTACTAAAAATTATGGTTGATAATTATGTAAATAATAGGAAATGTAACTAAAGGATTTTTTTCGTAAAAACTCTGTATTTCTATAATTTACTGGCTAGTTCATGATCCAACCAGCCATGATCAACCACACTTAGTGGTAAGTGAAGATGATACAGATCTTTGTAACGTTTTTCCGACAAATACCTATTCAATCTTCTTTTAAAGACTCCCAGATCATAAGATTGTGTTAAAGAAAGAAAAAGTTTATTGGGACAAAAGAAACAACACATAACAAATACATTTATATAAAAAACAACAATAAAAAAATAATATATAACATCACATCATGTATCATATGCTCAGCGTATGCTGGGCGACACTGTACGCGCCATCCAGCGCTGATTTTCAGCCGGCACTCAGGGGAACTGATTACGCCAACGTCGCGTTGCTAATACAATATTAGATCCGGTCACTATAATAAACAAGCGTGACAACAAATATATATAATACATTAAAGTAATATACAAAAATGAAGAATACAATTTTTTTTTTGTGTCCCGGGGTAAATTCTGCATAAGACCAACAGGGATGCTGTAAAGGCAGCGATCCCGGTATGTCAGACTCTTACTGACTAAAAACCCCGGGGTGTCCCTCTGATTGCTCCACCCGGGCCTGAGAAACCAAATTCATCCAGACGCGAAGAATACATAATAAAATATTATATAATTTTTTTTTTTTACACTGGCTCGACATAGTGACTACAGAGTGCCTGATGGTAAGTACAGTGTAGTCCAAAAACGAAAGCGACTATCAAAGGATGAAAATCCATTGATAGTCGACATCGTCATGTCGGCCCACATATACCACGACTGAAGGTGTCTAGGCATATGAGCTACTGGATATACACAAGCTGATCCCGAAACGCGACAAGCCGAAACTGGTCACAATAATGGTGGTAATATACATAGGGTAGGATACATAATAAAATGTATAAACATATAGGGTAAATAAAT
Organism: Automeris io; assembly: GCA_036320925.1. Classification (NCBI taxonomy): domain Eukaryota; kingdom Metazoa; phylum Arthropoda; class Insecta; order Lepidoptera; family Saturniidae; genus Automeris; species Automeris io. Next base: position 4,687,551 of record JAUDJH010000024.1, read on the forward strand.
ATATAAATTTATATTTATTAAATATAAATAATTTAATAATTTATGGTTTAATAATCACTCGACGATGAGTAATGTGTGAGTTTAATTACAATCACCCGGTACACATGCACGGTAACATAATAAGAGCGATTCCTCAAAGGTGGGTAAATTAACCACTTTTGTATCCCTCGCAGTTAATTGTTCCCTTACATTATCGTCGATTACGAGAGCTCTTCATCTTCTACACGATAGTCGATTTACTTCGACGTTGTACGTTGGTAATTTAGAAAATTTATGTGATAATAGAAAAGGATCGTTCACACTTGATATACATAGATGACATGTCATCTTCTCTTATATATAAAAATGAATCGCTAAATGTCTTAATAAGCGCGAAACTCGAGAACGGCTGAACCGATTTGGATGATTTCTTTTTTGTTGTGTTTTTGAAGTCTGGGGATGGTTATTACGGAGAGAAAAATTAAAAAAATTGTCTGGAAAAGTCTAAAAACAACACTTTTCTATATTCTCATACAAAAAATTCGTAATAATATTTAAAAGTCAATTTGAACTTTAACACCATACCATAAAGTTTAAAGTCAGTGAACGGGTTCCGGGAAGGCAAAACAATTATTGAGTGACGTATAAATATTAATGTCAATATTTGTCAATTTTTATACATTTAGCATTAAGGCCAGGTTCCTTCAAACAATTTTCAAAAAAATCTGACGGGGAAGCTATTAACATTAAAAAAAACAATGTGACTTTGTTTTAGAGAAATAGGGCAGAACAAGGTCTGCCGGGACAGCTAGTTTATAATAAGTACAATATTTCATAAATACATATTGAGGGGTGAAATGCTATTTGTTTTAAGCGACAATTTTTGGTTACATAGTTATATATATATATTTTCGGAATCAGCGTTTTTTACCGATTCCAAATATTTGCTAATAATAATATATATTACTAAATCATCAAAAAATCGCTTAAACCAAATAGCCTTTCACCCCTCGATATATAAATATTTGTAGAAAATTAAAAACATTGACCTAGCCCCAAAGTTATCTTGCGTCTATGTTATGAGTATCAGACAAAGATATAAATACATACTTATGGTAAATACACATGCATTACTCGTGACAAACTGACCTATTCGTCATAGAAAAAATCGAAGATTCCAAGACCCGAACTTAGTAACCATCACCGTTGCTAGCAGGGCCACTATCATTGCTCTATCAGGTCGTATATGACTGTTTATAATGTGTAATTGAAAGCAAAGCGCAGTAGTTATAACATACATATGTAATTATCTCGAGGAACCTTCCATAATTTGTGTATTTATATCTCAATATGTTGGGCAAATAGCTTGGTAGACTCGGGTGAGTCTTATCAGGTCTTTGTGTTAAATTCTGTCTTCCAAAGCAGTGGTATATTAATTATTCTTTTCCTCCTTTGACCACCTAATTGTACATATAAGTATAAACGGACCTGTTTTGTTTTGAACGTTGTGGGCCACCCTCAGCACATTGGAGCTATGACAAGCGAACACGGCTGAAAATAACTGGATGAGAAGTATCAACGATTTGAGATTCAGTGGCATTTATTAGGAAAGGTCTGATGATGGTAATAAATTTCATATCTAATTTATTATTACGTTTATTAAATACCACTCGTCTTAGACCGGTCTTTAGAATGTAAAAACATGTTTTTCTTTCATTGTTATAAATCGAACGTGTGCGATCCGAATTATTAAGTTGGCAGAGCCTATAACAAATGTTGGATTTGCCGCGGGCGACAGAGGGTTGCTTTATATCCGAAAAAAGGTTTATACCAAAGTTATTCCGCCCAGATTTAAGTGCGAAAGTTTGTTATCTGACACACTGTGTTGGTGTAAACAGTGAAAAGAAAATATTGTGGAAGAATGGAAGTTATGAGATATTTTTTCATTTGCCTTTATTTGTGTTATTTGATTGATATGAACATAATATTTCAAGCAAATACACCTGTCGTGCCCACAGATCGCTAAAAATAACTTGTTGAATATAATAAAAAATCTTTTTGGCAACACATAAATGCCATAGCACTTAGAAACTGATTACTTTTTATACTGGCTTGACAAAATCATTACAACGCATCTGATGGAAAACACAGTGTCCAAAAAACGGTAGTAAAAGCCAACGAATAATTTCCCTTACAGACATTGTCGCTATGTCAGCCCACACATACCACGACTGTAAGTTTTTAGTTATAAGAACAATTGGACGTATACAAGCTGATTCTGAAACGCAACAGTCCGAGGTGAATCACTATGACGGTCTTTACACTTGTGTGTTGTGGTCATGATCCAGTTCGAACTATTACCTTAACAACTCCAAAAGTATTGACTTACATCCAGTTTCAGAAACACTGCTTAGATTTTAAGTTGCTTTTAAAAATTAATTAATCATAAAATTTTATATATTGGTGATTTATTATTGCTTAAAAGCGCTTTATATCATAATGAATGTTTTTGAAACTGGACTTTAGGGTTTTTGTAGTAAATTAATTTGCTTGGAAAGAATAAGAAATATTAAGAATATGATCACAGTTATATAGATATCTACGTGTTTTAAAATTGAATGTACATCTGTAATTGTTTTTAAATCTTTTAAACTACTTATCCGGTGATTTTGACATTCGTTCCATGTATCTAGAAAAACCAGAATAAACATCACCAGTATCAAATAGTATAGTTTTAATTAAAAAAATATAAAACTATATTTATGAGCTGACATAATGGTGAGAAATAACAAGGGCTGCTATCACATCAAAACAGCCGCTATTCGGACCTGAGTGTATTATTCTCTACAAAACAATAAGCTGTTGCTAGGAAAACCTTTGTTTAAATATAGAAGTTATTATAATTTTTTCAATGTCAATTATCGCTTTAAAATATTATATATGATTAGTAAATTAAATTATAAAATTATGTAAATTGTTAAATATTAAATTGTTAAATATTAAAAATTTGTAAATATTTTATTACGGATTTTAAATGCTTTGTCGAGCCCATATGCGAATAATAACTTTTTAAACCGGCTCGACAAAGTGACTCCAGCGCACCTGATGCAAGGTATACTGTAGTCCAAGAACGGCATAGACTAATAAGGAACGTTAATCTAATGATAGTCATCGTTGTCAAGCTGACCCTTATACTCCCCGAAATCATGTCTACAGGTAAATGATCAATCGGAGGTATTCAAACTAAGCCCAAAACATGACAGGCCGAAATGAGTTACTTTGAAGATCTTTACACTTGTGTATTGTGGTCATTGACCCAGTACGGGCAATCGCCCTACTACCAATACATACTAAAAAATAAAAAAAACTTGAAATCTGTTATCGTTTACTATATTATGTCATCACGCAATGTTAATTCTATGCTAAGAAGAGAGGTCAGGAAGCCATCAGCAACTGCTACAGCCTCTTCACATTGAGTTTACATCCAAAGATTACATTTTATATTAAATTTAAAAAAAATCTTAATTGGGCTTCGTTACAGTTATTGTTTAATTTAATTGTACTATTTTAACATGTGCACATATTAGAATTAGAAAGATAAGCTAAAACTGTGATTTACTGTTGATGTGTTTAAATAAAATTAATACTTATTTCTAAAAAAAAAACTACTATTTCACAGAATTATATTTATTTCTGGTAGAACCGCTTATACCGTAATATCAAAATATTGTTAAAAAAAGAACAAGGATTATTGTTGGTGACGCTGAATAAATGATGATGTCCTAGCCGGATTCGGCCACGGCGACTGTTTCAATACCGATTAAGAAAATCAAGGTTCAGTTTTCGGAAACAGCCAATTGCGCTGGAGATATTTAAGTGCATAACTGGACACGCTGCCAGAAAAGCACTCTCTCGTCCGAGCTCCCTCGGGCCCGATGGAATGGAGAACCAGTACGATCGGGAGGGAGCGGGATGCAGGTTTGGTCGAGTTTTCCCTTCTCTAAACACCTGGTTGAATTGCGGTGTTAAAGAGATACCTTAGTCCCCTTTTACGACACCTCGGCAAGAAGAGGGGGGTGCTATTCTATTCTGCCGGCTGAATAAATAATAAAGAAATGATACACTGTCTTTACGGAAGATATTCGGAGTGCGTAGCAAGATACTGTAACGCGTAGCGATCGTAGAATGTAAGCGTAGCGCGTAGCAGCTATCAAGTACTACGTGACATTCGTAGCCCAATGCAATCCGTTACATTGTTTTGTAATAATAATTAATGTTAAAACTATTTACGTTGGCTTAGTTTAAGGAGCCAATTGAAATCTATATTTTTTAAGTATTTATATATTTGTCTAGGACTCATAGTACAGTGCCAGCTTAGGTTAGAACTAGATCAATATGTGATTTTCCGTAAATATTTTACTATATTATTTCTTAAAAATGATTGCCACAAATTGACTTTTGGTACAATTTGTTACAAATTAGAACTATTATTATTGGATAATTTTATCTAGTAACGTTTGACAATAACTGTAAAATATAATATTATTAGTTACTTTGGGTACAATATATAGTTATTTGTAATAAATAAAGCAAATACAAACTGCATTGACCGTAACGTAGGAAAGACACGTTAATAATATAACTTTCAATACTACTAAACCTTTGCAACATCTACAAGGAGTATTAAATAAATCGACCTGTTGCTACCGAGATATAAGCGCAGTGATTCTCTTACATCGAATCAAGCCTGTTGCATGTAAAGATATCGTATATATTTTATCACTCATTCGCTTTTATATACGATTTCAACGGAGTGTAAATATTTGTGTAAGCAACAACTAGTTAACATAATATAAGCGTATTTGTCGTCAAACCGACTAACGTTACACCTGAAGGTAAGTTGTTGCCGTAACACAAGGTGCGTTGTTATTGCATTACCGAGCAATATATATGTTATTCACTACCCTGTTGATAAACTCTATGTACAAACTTATAGCCCTGAGGAAAAATTGTATCTCGCAGCCCATTCCACAACCACAAAGTACGCGACACGAATGCTCTAGAGAATAATTTGCTAGTTAGGGTTCTGTAAGGCTTTAGATTGTAGGAATGCGTCAATGACTAATGAAGAAAAGTGTGCATACATTTTAAATGACGCTGGAGGTACCACTGTGCTTGATAAATTCAAGGTATATTTAACAATAGCTTTGCCTGAGACTTTCTCGGCGTGGATGTAGTACTTTTATTATTTAAAGCTGAAATCTTTGTACTCGTATAAATACCATCGATTATTTCTTATGTAAATCACAATACTTAATATAGAATTCAATTAATACTAATGACTTACAATACCCGACAATAAATGTCGTTTACAGTACATTTATGTAGTTTTACAAATAAATATACAGCTACGCCATCGCTACGATATTATTATACAAAATACATGATAATGGCACCACTTTTAGTCAAGGTAAATGACTGTTTTTATTAAGAAAAACCTTTTACTACCCTCTATTTAAAAAAAAAACGGCGGGAATGACAATCAGCTGCGCTATTGGTCACGTGAGTTACATGTCATAACATGTAACAAGGTGGATACAGGCACTAATGTATCTCTGCTCACCCCGCAAGAGATATATTGTGACCATTTTTTTTTTCTTCTTAATTCGCTTCTTAAACCAGTTTTTTTTTTTTGCACTGACTCGACACAGTGACTACAGATTACCTGATGGTAAGTAAAGTGTAGTCCAAAAACGAAAGCGACCATCAAAGGATGAAAATCCGTTGATAGTCTCCGTCGTCATGTCGGCCCACATATACCACGACTGAAGGTCTCTAGGTATATGAGTTACTGGATATACACAAGCTGATGCCGAGATACGACAAGTCAAAGCGAGTCACTATGACGGTCTTTACATTTGTGTACTATGGTCACGCCCCAGTTCGAGCATTTGCCCTACCAGCAAAAAAATAATAGAAAATATCTCTGGAAATATTTGTTGGCTTATGCAGCTCAAAACGCGCGCATTGATTATATTTTTACCCTTTATAGTATTTATTATGAGTTCAAAACGCGCAAGTAAGTAAGTAAGTTTTATTGTATGTAATAGTTTATTTTAGTATCACTTGTATTTATTATTTAGGCTATATGTATTTTGTTGTTTATCGATAATTCTTATAAGATGTAACACGACCGGGGCCCTTCACGAAAATCAGCGCTGCAGACTTTCTCTGTGGCTTTAGGCTGATGAAGGGCCCATTTTCGCCATGTTTATATGTTTTGTATTTTCTTTTGTTTTTCTGTGTTGTTTGTATTGCTACATTTAAAGTTCTGTTTTTTTTTTGTATATTTGTGGCGAAATAAATACTTTTTCATTTTCATTTTTTCAAGTGTTAAATTGTGTCACATCACTTTTTTTGCGCAATACTCATGCGGAAACATGTTTTCCATTAAGCATGAACTGAGAAGAACTTCTGTGTAAAGACGAGAAGTTATTTTTTAATTATTCTTATGCCCTCAACTTATCTAGTGACTCCCGAGTATAAAGCAAATTTAAGTGCTGAGTTATCGACAGCCTTTTAATTAAATTTCATGTCGTTGGCACCCTTCTCCTTAGAAAAGTGCATGGAATTTATTACTTATAACTTTGCTTTTATTTAGGTTTAGGCTGGCTTTCTCAATCAGCGTTTAATCGATAGTTTATATTTCCAAATTTATTTTTCTTTCCATAAACTGTCAAAAATACATAGTTTGATGAAATTAACTACAACAATTTTAAGTTTTTTTTTTCTCAGTTACTTTAATAAGTTGTGATAAATGTTTTGTCATATTTATTGTACAAACAACACAAGCTCTGTATTCCACAAGCTTAACAGAGCTCTTATATTCGTATTGTCTTAGGAAAACTGTCTTTACTAAGACAATATTCTTTTTCTATAACACAAATTGCTAATTTAATAAAAGTAAAAACAAAAACATAAAATCTATATATTTTACCATTTCAAAACAATAAAATCAATGTCTAGAAGTTAAGCGTATATGAGCGCCGCAACAACTAATCATAACGGATTATAAGCTCAGGAGCTTGAAATTTTCTGTTTGAATGTAAAAATGGTCTCAAAATGATGTTTACCGTAACAGTTTTAGCTTTATCTAAACAGTGCTTAAAGTAAACTTGGCTTATCTGATTTTTATGTTGAGGTAAAGATACTATTTGACCTTACACAAAAACTGCTGAACTGCTGAGTCATTTACTCATAATTTTTCTGCTCTACTGTAGACGTAAAAGTTAAATAAGCCTCGGAAAATTCCAAAACCTACAACATGATTGAATTTAGGACCACTCGTATTTCATACGGACGCAAATTTGTCACCTTAGCAATGTAATTTCATCATTATAAAGTATTAGAAAACCTAATTTTGTTGTTATATTATTTACAAAAACACTATAAAATAAATTTTTTAACTAAATTACAAACTACTCTACATAATCTTATATTAATTAGCTAACCACAGCGGAAGATAAACTTTGAGTTACACAGCTGTTAGAAAGTTAGGTTAACTAATTAATATATTTTAGTTGTCGATCGATGCGGAATTGTTTATGTTATTATAATATTAGTTTCAATATTATACTAGCTGTAAAGTAAGTAAGTAGTTGTTATATAAGTTACTCAAACTAGCTATACTCATGATTTTGCCCTCATGGAATTCACATATTGCGTGGGAGTGCGATTACTACAATTGTATACGGACTTGTAAGCAATTTAGTAATGATTAATTTTATGCTGTAATGTCTATAATTTTAATATTCTATCAAGGACTCCAAATTACAATATTGAAGCGTGAGAATATGTTATAATAATTAAAAATAATACTGCTTCTATTCATTGTGCCCTTAAAGTATGGGTAGGGTTGTGCTGACTGCCAATGGTGTAATGTGCGCCCTAAGAATGTCAATAATGGCCCGAGATGGAACAATTCTTCAAAACATTTCTTACAAAATACACCTAGAACCAGTAGCATAAATAATATAAGACCATAAAAAGCACTTTCTTGTGATAACTTTCATTTAATAAAAATGATAACGAAAATTTAGTTTAACTCTGAGTTTAATCATGCATTTTATGTTCTTATGGTATGTACGCTTACTGTACAGGGCACCAATTTCTCTGTAAAAACTTAATGATTGTAAGCTGCAAGTTAAGCCATATATATAATTGGCTATTTGATGAGATACTCCTTTAAACTAATTGTCTTCAAAAGGTAAAATCGTTTTAAAGTTAAAGAATTGTCGTAATGGCTCAGCTTTATGGAATGTTTCATCAAATGCCGTCGTGTTAATTTAGCATTAATGCCGTGTCAACAGTAATATAATAGTTGTTTGTTTCTTCAGGATGCTGGGCGGCGTGGGAGGGCGGCATGCGTCCGTGCGGCGGCGTGGCAGCTCGCCGGGCGTGCGGCGGTACGGCGCGGCCATCGCCGCCGCCGCCGGCGACTCTCCGCCGGCGTCCCCGCGGCCCATGCGCCGACGCCGCGCCGCCCTTGCCGCCTCTGACCACAAGACATGCGCCCTTATACACACCAGACTTAAGCTTGGGGACATCATGTAAGTCTAGCGTCTCAACCATAAAACTTATTCAGTAGCTTCTAACTCTATTAGAATTTATAGTTCTATTAGTCTCAGACCTCCTTTTGCTCCACTCTTTACAAATACCTATGAATTACGTTTTAATGGCAGTATCTGATGGAATGATTATAAAATTATTGGAATTATTATCACTTTAATCACTTTGAACGCAAGGTTATTTGTCGGTAGCAGAGACTGATTAAATTGACACAAAAACCTAATGCCTAACCTAATTATGGAATAATCTTCCTAAGAATTTATTATAATCGTCCTATGAAATTAAGTCGTTTAGACGAAATGTGAAGCTATATTTATTTAGGCCGGCTACTATGCAGAAATTTTCTGACTCTCTGTAGCTGTGACCGATTTTCGGGTTGAACTATGCTTACTTACCATCAAGCGTGATTATTTCAATTTAGCCTTTATTTTATATCAATAAGAGCAAAAAAGACCTTATTACATTGTTATAATAATACATTATGAGGAAAGTTACAGTCATTTGATAGATTTGTAATGGAAACCAATCAAATGTGTATATATTTATTTCAAACATTACTAGTTTGTTTGACTGTATAATACGCCCTCTATGATTTCACACCGAAATCTCTTCGCAGTTCAAATAGTTTTCTCGCTTTTGAAACAGTAGCGCCCCACACTGATTTAAGAGGAAAACTGGAACTAACACAAATATGTGATGCAGCTGCCATCTAACGGTTTCATTATGAGACAGAGGAACTAGGTTTGAGTTCACGAAGTATTTTACTACTCTTGAATCTGTTCATAAAACTTGCAAACGTTCAACCACGAGATGTCACTTATAACTTAATTGACTTAGTTGTTAATTATAATGATTGTTTACCTAAATAATAGGTATATTTGTTTTTTTATGGTTTATTTATGTAAGATAAAATGATAAAAACACAATCAAGCTTAGCTTATAGTGAAATTGTAATTTAGAAATTATAAAATCATTTGTCGCTTCTAATTTACGATGTCCAAATAGTTTTGAACACAATAGGTATCTAAATAGGTAGGTAGGTGGGGTGAATTTTGCTAATTCACTAAACCAATTTGCTTACGAAATCGGAACGTGCTCAACAAAGGTTCGTTTCAATTTCCTCGTCGAAATAATTCATTTGAAATGGAATTCAATTGCCTTCGAAAGTTTACTCATCGAACTTCGTGCAGTTGAAATACAGAGCAAGACGTTCGGATTCAATTTGGCTCCAATGGAGAGTGGCCTGGCGCTCACTGCGTTGGCCTAGTGTAAATGGCATGGGCTTCGTTTTCTGACTCCACGTGGCAAGATGCCATTATTGATTTCCGGCGCCAGAACGAGACACCGCCATATCACAATTTGTTGCACTATTTTCCGTCCCTTTCGTCTGCCAATATATGACCTATTTTTATGCCGCTTTCCCTATATTAATACGGCCTAAGTAATTAGGTGAAAAGTTTGGTAGGCGCGATGTAATCTACACAGTGGTTCGACGTAATTATACAGGCTTCAATGTTTGTTGATATCGTTGACAAGTAAATAGCTTAGTTTGGCCTTTCACCAGCACAATTTTATAAGCTAACGTTCTATTATGAGTCTATGTAACTGTTCTTTTGGAGAACTACTAATAAATTTCATTCGTTTTTTTTACAAGTTTGTTTTATCCCTTCTTACATTTATCGTTTACATAATTATTCCGACTAAGATTTAACAATGTATTATTTATCTGATTTTTAATTAAAATATTATGAATGAAAATGAAGTATTATTTTTCAGTAAATATTTTTTATTGAAACTAATATTTAAGGTCACATTACAATATCATTGTCTATAAACATATTAAAAAGAAACGTATAACTGATCGCTGTTTGTACTAGGAAGATATACGAGATAAACGGTTACTGATTTACTTGATACTAGATCTGCCATCAAACAATTTATATCTATTATATTATAGTTATAACATAGTTTATTTTGCTTTGTTATAAATAAGACTAATTCCGTTATACCTATCAATATTTTGTATTAGCAAAAGACATGTCATGATATTTTTTTAATGAAAAAATATTAGAGAAGAAAAACATTCTAAGATAGTCCAGAATCAAGAAAGTCCAGTCAAAAAGACCAGTAGTCTTTTTGACTGGTTCGATAAATCTATTATTAAAGTGATAGAATTCGAAATAATAATAATAAAAGCTTCATCGGTTTGTATGTGCATTTAACGTGCCATTCTCAGAAATACCTTAACCTATTTGGATGTGATTTTCACTAATATATTGTGGTATGTTTCACATAATATTTTATTTCGATCGGATTATTGATTAAAAAGTTATGTTAATTTAAAAAAATACTGAACATTTATTGAAAAAAAAGAAAAGAAAATAAATTATAAAATAACAATTCAGTTAATTTGGTTAAAAGTTTAGTTAACTAATATGTATTTAAGTAGTTTATTACATTGGTTAATGGCATCTGGGTGAAGCAAAGCGGTGTCTGCTAGTACATAATAATATTTAAAACGCACTAACATATGGTACACCAAGAGGACGTATTATAGGCAAATTGGGAAGAATTAATTTTCTTATCAAATAATCAGTAGAAAATCTATTTAGAACTAACAAACCCGGCGAATTTCGTTTCGCCACCAGAAGGCTTCGTTTTGGTTTTTAGTTAGCGTTTGAAAGAACGTGCGAATAATAAATGTCACATGAAATTAACTGAGCAGAGTACAATGAGTAGCTGTCAAACAATGTATAACGCATCAGCGCCATCTACTTAAAATACTGGTGCGATCTGCACCACCATGCAAAACCATATTGGTTTGTAGTACATGCTATGTATCAGAGATGGCGCTGTATGTGAAAACGATTTTCCCTGTTTTCCTGCTTTTCTATTGAAATTTTTCCTGAATTTTGTTTGCTATAAACCTCACGGAGCCCGAGAGTTTTACAACGAATGCAAAAACGTGGAAATCGGTTCGTGCGTTCTGGAGTTATAACGTCAGGAAGGAAAACCGGACTTATTTTTATATAATAGATACGCTAGTTGACCAGCTGTGCTACACAACACCGATTTTTTAACTATCAGCGGCAACAGACTGATTGTCCACCTGATAGTAAGTGCTTACCGCCATCTGTAGCTAAATTTACCATAAAGAGTATTGTCATTATGTTGCTTACCAAAAAAGACGTTAACGATTCCAGCTTACAATGTTTGATGTGTATGCTTATCATGGAATGACAGGAGCGGATATTGCTTGGAGATATTAAAGGGGCTATGTCAACAAACCAGTGGGAGCAAGCAGTAACAGATCGCATTCGCTGCTTGATGTCACTGCCGCGAGTACATCAATAAATCACCTTTAATTTCATCAAGCTGTAACCATTCATGGGGCGTAAATCAGTAGCGTTTATTCCATAGCAATATAAAAAGCTTTACCTTATATCTATATACATATATATAACAAGCATATCAAGTTCTCCAAGCATAACAATTTTTTTTTATGCCTCTATAGTATACACGCCACTGGCCTAGAAAAAGTAGCATTCGATAAACCATACCGCCAATAAAAAGTGCAAAATTTACGGAATTGATGTAAGCATTCGGAATATCACATTGTCAAGTTATATCAATTTAATAAATTATGTACTTTTTTGACATTATCGTTTACTGAAAATTATTTTCTCTAGGCTTCATGAAGCATATCAAGCATGTTGTCGTGCGCCTTTGCTGTCATTTTTATCTTTAAATGCGCCTTTTTACCGCGCGAAAACGCAGTGAATAGCATAGATATGCCATGGAGTCAAATAAAAAGTATAAGTTACATTTGTATTAACATGCAACAATTTATTAACGATTATCTAAATTAAAATTATTTGTATTTCGGTTGCGTTGTTCTGTAAGCTTTTATAATTTCTTAAACAAAACATGAAGTAAAAGGGTGGCTTAAAAATATGTAAATGATTGGTTTACTTCCGTACATTGCCCTAATAAAGAGCCTTTGCCAGTTCTTGGAACTTATATTTATTCAAGAGCGATTAATTAATTCAAGAGCTTATACCCAACCAAACCCTTTTTGAGTTAAATTAGTTAAAAGCTATTTTTAGATTAAATAAAAACATCACAACGCTCAATGTTTTTTCATTTTTATACTGGCTTGGTGTGACGTCCTAAACCTGTTGACGTAGCCCAGGATGTCACTCTTTGGGTCGGAGATTATTCCGCCGGTATAAAATCGTTCAATTCAAGTTCACGAGAGTCTGGACAAAACAAGTATGTAGTTGAGGACAGTATGGTAGATCAAAGCAGGGCGTCTGATAGTCTTCTGCTGGATCCAGCCTCGGGATTGCACGAAAACAGCACTATACGTCGCAGGATTCTCCTATAATGTGAAGATATGGCTGCCTTATACTAGTTTTGAACACCCGATAACTATTTGCCCGCTGTGCGAGTCGTTGTTAGAGTAAAAATATTTCACCGCGGCTGTCCATACGATGATAACGGAGCATCTCCTACCACTGGTTTGGAACCAGTCGTGGTGAAGCAATCTCCCGGTATACTCATATAGAGTTTTGTGATTGGCCAGCCCGCGCGAACCGATGAACATTATGGAAAAATTAAATAATTTAATTTAACGTTACGTGTATACTTAGTATAGTGACTACAACGCGATGGAAAGAACAGTGGAGTGCAAAAACGGCAGCAACAGCCAAGGGGAAACTCTATAAACTACCGCCATCGCCATACTGGTCTATATTTACCACGACAGAAGGTCTCAATATATATTAGAACTGGATTTGCATAAGTTGATTTTGAAACATGACAGGGCGAAACGAATGACTATGACGATCTTTACACTTGTGTCCTTTTACGCTATTCTTAAAATAGCATTGATTACTTGTTGTATACTTTATTTATAGTATTTTCAGTGTTTACGTGTTTATTTTATGATGAATATATTGAAATAGATATAATGATAAAAACTAATTAAATAAATAACCCAGAAAACACTTTGTTTCTAAAAATGTGCGACCACAATAAACACAAATTAAATTACCCAAAATGAAGTATATACGATTTAATTACATGAAAATGTTGTCTCCTTTTTACAAAAGTACTTTGGATAAGTACTTGGAATAATTAAAAGTTTCAGAACAGTGTTCCCTTGTCGTTTGTGGGGAATCAAGCGACGCTTTGGACACAGTGTGAAATGAATTCACACTACACTCAATTCACTGCATAAGCCGCAGTCTGTGTGGTGAATCACTGTGGATCGTTTGCAAATAAAGTTTCTCTCTTCATTCGAGAGAGAATCAAAAGTTCCGTGAATATTACTTATTTATTTTTATGACTCTCACATTTAGCTATAAAGTGAGTGTTCGAATTGTTTCCAAAGAGCGTTGAAAATCTTATAAAAATGCGCTTTATTCTTGACCTCATTCTCACCTGCTGGAAAGTGATGAGGTTGACGATGGAGCGCACTCACCCAGTAAATAGCTATTCCCTCCACGTTTATAGATTCCTGCAGGAAGCGAATTCTACTCCTTGGCGGTTCGCAGCAAAAAGGAGGAGGCGAATCGCTTCGTGCCAGAAGCTGGAATAGACACTACTGTAATTAGATCCTTATTCCACAAAGTAATAATTGTATAGTCCGTCTTATACAATGAATTTATTATAAGGCTTTCTATAATTTGAATTTTATCAGGTGAAATGTTTTTGTATTTTTTTGCGGTAACAATCTACTAAGCATTGCAACCCTAAATAAACAACATTAAAGTTATTAACAAAACTATGTATGTATTTTCTCAAAACTCCATGTTAAATGTAGTTGTAGATAGTTTTAAAATGTTATACCACAAGTAAAATACTGAGTATCTGCATCTTCTACACTTATGAAGTTATAAAAGTTTTGTTAGGAAAAAACGTATAGTAACTCGTAAGCCGCAATGTTCATAGAGAATACTTTCGCGTAGCAGAGGTACTCGCACTGCTCTGCATTTCTAGGTTCACTAGTAGGGTTGACAACTTTGTCAAACGATCAATTCCGGAGATTTTCGTCAATTACGTCTTTAAAATAAATAAGTATTTTTTTAATTATGTATCTAATACAATTTAAATAACATTTACAATACAATACAATATATAATACTGTGAGAGGAGAGTTAATTTTTGGATTGTATTTTTTGTTTTTACACTGGCTCGACTATGTGACTACAGAGCACCTGATGGTATGTACAGCAGTGTAGTCCAATAATGAAAGCGACTATGAATGGATGAAAATCCATGATAGTCGTCATGTCGGCCCACATATACCACGACTGAAGGTCTCTAGGCATATGAGTTACTGGATATACACAAGCTGATCCCGCAACGCAACAGGCCAAAGCGAGTGACTATGACGGTCTTTACACTTGTGTACTGTGGCCATGATCCAGTTCGGGCAATAGCCATACCACCAAAAAAATATTACGACAGTGATATTTTTATTTTTTAAAACAATTTTATTCTATTTTAAAAATATTGTTAAACATTCGTTACAATATTATGAATTTTTTAGAACTAACTCAGACCTCGCGTACAGTAAAAGGACTTTCGTTTATTATTCAAATTTCTAATTAAAGTAAGATAGTTGATCAAGTGGCAAACACAGATCATTGACATGATAAACAGCTCTTTGACCTTGGATCTGAACTGCAGACATAAGATTTGACCCATATCCTGGTGATATTAAACAAGAATGCGATGGATGCGATTTTTAGAACATTCATATAGATGCGAATTGTTATGAATCCTTTTTAATATTTGATTTTCTTTTTACATACTTTTAATCAAATACAGTTAGTATTTGATTTTTGTATATCTTATCACTCACAAATTTATTAGAAATATACTAATATTTAAACCAGCGTATTTTATTATTATTGATTTTCAATACGTATATAAAAATAAAAAAATACCTATTTTTATTTAATAAGATTTTGTTTTCTTCTTTTAATCTGGATAATTCCCGTTATGGTTATTTTATGGAAAGTATATTTATTTATTAAACGACTTACTAATAACAAAGACACATGCATTAGTTAAATATTGGGACTTTCGTTATTTCAGATATTACTGAAGTATTTTTGACCATTAAAAAAAACTTCGATTTATTGATATCGAAAACGCATTGGATATTAAATAATTTTGTAAATCTGATGGCTAAAGTTATCTGCCTATTAGGTATGACACGGATATTAGAAACATTTTCTTGAACCGATAAATTTGGGTTGTGTTGCATGGTTGGCAGCCCTATGCACGGGTCAGTTGCACCGAGCGACGCGGCGCATCGGGCGTCGGCCTCGGTCAGTAGGTCGTTACCACCACAGCCTCTGCCTCCCGCCGCTACCACCTACACTTGAACTTTGATGTAATTGTAATTTGCGTAAATGGAGCGTGTTGCGTGACAGCTGAAGCCCTCGTGGGATATCGAATGATGGCGATAATGCTGCGGGCGAATGAGCGTGTTGGAGCGCGTAGTACGTATTTCATATACAGTTTTTTACCTTCATTCTACAATAGCACTTCACAAGTTGCAACTATTTTAAAGTAAAAAGCTATAAAACGCAGAATTACTGTACTGTTGTTTGAGATGATATTACTATCAATAAAAACTTATAAATGTTGCAGTCAAACTTGCTATCAATCAATGTTTTTATCGACAAGTAATTTTTAAAAATAATATGCCATCATGCTATATCACTTTCTAAGTGTGCATATTAATGGCTATATCCACTTAGCGCTTAAATGTCGTGCCCAACGTGACCAGTAGCGCAGCTTATCGCCGTTGTAAGGGCACCTTTCTTAATAAATTTCATATTGTTTTCTTCACGATGTTTTTTCTTTACCGGTGAGCATGTGTTGCCTAAATCTAAAAAATCCTAGGGGTACGTATCTGGATTTGAACCTACGCCCATTCACATTTCAGGGCATGAATATTGGCTCTTTGTACACAAAGCCACTACAAACACGACATTTTTTATACACTCGTATTCTCATTGCTTTATGCTCGTCTACATGTGGATTTTAATTTCTAGTGTGATTAATAATTAATAGCTTCGTTTATCAAACTGGATATTCAAGTTTTTAATCCATATATACTTGTACACAATAAACATCAACTTACCATCGTTACAGCCCACATCGGATCAACGCTGAACACGGGCCTCTTCTAAATCTTGCCACTTGTTTCTGATGTAGGATAAACGCATTCAAAAACCTCTAGATGTCTCTCGCAGTTTGTCAATCTAACTGGCCTCTGAGTCAACTACAGTTATAAAAAATACTTGTATTATTAATATTTTATTCTAAATAAAACGGTATATAATAGAATTTACGAAATTTACCTACTGCTAAACATGAGTGCATGATTTATCGAAGGTTAACTGAGTAAAAGCATGATTTTCGTAAAATAAACGATAATGCAAAATCAAAATACCTTTAGCGCTTTACGTTATAATCATATTGGGTCTGCTATATTGCCGTGATGTCATATTAGATTGTATTAAAGCTAATGGAGTAGATTTTGGGAGAGAGTTTATAAAAAATGGAAGGTAACAGAACACTTAATAATATGGTTGACTGACTTTTTACTGGAAAAAGTATGTGTATCGAACCAGAAATTATGGATTATAATTCCTAACTCGGTCTTTAAAACATTTGTTCTACTAACTTGATTAGGATAAACGGTAAAAACATTTAAGCAAATTCAAGATGGAATAATATTGTAGCTTTACAATTGTTCTTTATTTATATAATTCGATTTTACAGGCGAACGCTTGACCTCAATTACACCTGGTGGAAAGTAAAGATGAGTTCGACGATGGATCACGTTCATCCAATAAATGCCTATTCAATCATCTCTTAAAGACTCCCAAGTAATAAGAACAAGGAAATATGTTCGCTGGAAGCATATTTTACTCCTTAGCTGTTTGCATGATGAATGTAGAGTAAAAGCGAATCTCTTCGTGTGGATATAAAGAACGTCCTCTACATATGGATGGTATTTGACACGGCGGCTAGTGGCCTTATGATGAAATCGGGCTGATGCAGTTAGAGAATGTAGTTCCTGAGAACACTCTCCACTCTGCTACCGGTATAAGATTGCGAGGCAGGCGACTCTATGTCGATGTTTAATATTCTGTATTTTAGTCTCAGTTAAAGAGTTATCCTCAATGCGTTTACTAGTGAAGTTTTTAAAAAATAAGTAAATATGAAAAGCGGTCACAAAAATTTAATAAACGAAAACATATCAAACTAAATATATTTACGAACAAAGTGACAGAATATAAAAATGTTGACTTCTGCAAAATAATATTATTTTATGGCGCTGGTTTACTTGTTGTTTTATTTGGGAGATAAAAGAATGAATTTAAACCAGAATTTAGCACAAATTTTACTGACGAAGTGATAAGATATCAAATGCATCGCGCACATTATTAGGATTCGTCTTCTACAGTTTTTTTTTTTGGTAACTACACAACATGATAATTCGGTTATGAATGTACGAATGATTATAATTGTCCTCTTATCAATAATATATCTATTTTATTTTTAAAATATTATTGAGCTCTAATGCATGTTAATAAACTTCTTAACATCTTTTACTTTTTTTATGTTGATTACTTTATTTCAACTGACTATAATTTAAGAAATTAACTTATGTTTTATTAGTTATTAATTCGCTGTATCAAGACGTACTTGCGCTTTGTGGTTTTACTAATTCTGTTAATAAAAAACGGCTTAACAGAAAATTATATCCTTCAAAAGGTAACACACGATGTATATAAAATCATATCTGTATGTTGTCGTTAAACACACTCTTACAGTACCTAAATATTCATTACTTCTATAATGCTTATATAAATTGTTTGAATTTTTACTCTAAGAAATATAAATAGTTTATATTTAAACTAAGTTTATTTTTAAATTTCGTCGCCAAACAGATTGACGTCCACCTCAATGATAAGAGGTTATTATCGCGTTACGTTAAGTCAATATTGTACATATCGGGGCAGTAGACTGGAAGGGGTCTCCTGCTCAGATAAGAGGGAGGCGGTGCACGGTGTCCGGCGCAAAAGCCTGGGAGAGAGGTTTTGCAGGGGTGGGCTTTACCCCTACCCCTCCCAGAGAGGTAGCCTCAACAAGGCTTCTTGTTCCCTGGGCGTCTGGATGAATTTGGTTTCCCAGACCTGGGTGGAGCGATTAGAGGGACACCCCGGGCGTTTTTAGTCAGTAGGAGTCCGACACACCGGGGCTACTGCCCCTAATACAATAATGGTCCTATGCAGGGTTTCCCCCGGGATACATAAAAAAATTATATAGCTCTGTGCACGTGTGAAAATGTACTTTATTTGTTTCCGTATCTCAAACAATTTCAATACAAGCTCATATCAATGTTTATATCATCACGCCATCCTCTTACAACAAATAAAAAATAGTTTTGTAAAAATTTTCCAACAAAATCTAAGAAATATCGCCAGAAAAGTAAATTTAGACATGAAATCTATCATGTTAGAAAGACCACCGCTTTTATAATAAAACCACTTTACAATGTGAGCATTGTGATTGTGCTCTTATAAGCAACAATAGACACAACATTGCGAGGCAGCTTAAACTGGGTTACAAAGAAAACTTACAGTGCTTCAGCGTGGAGACTGTCTCCATACGACTACTTGCCGTGGCTACAGCAAAGAATAATAATACATCGTCCGTTCGGCGACCCACGCGGATAATGAACGTATAGTGAGCAATATTTGTAGACGTTTATTTCAGACAGCCTAACAAACAAATGACAACAAATATAACAATGTCAAAGATTTAATTTAAACATATAAGAATGAATCGCAAAATGTGTTGCTAAGCGTACAACTCGAGAACAGCGGAATCGATTTGGCTGATTTCTTTTGTGTTTGATAAAGTCTGCTAAAGGTTCTTATGGAACGAAAAAACGTAACAAATACGAAGAAAATGAAAATTATAATTTTTACGCCAAGTAATCAAACAAAAAATAACCCAAAAATGTCCCATAAGGCATTATAATAAAAATATCATTACCTTAGATATGACTTAAGTCTTACGATGTAATTTTATTTCTATTAGACTGCGACAGGCCAATAACTTTTGGCAGAATGAAATCTGACGGGGCAGCTATTAACATAAAAAAAACAATGTAACTTTGTTTTAGAAAAATAGGGCAGAACAAGGTCTGCCGGTCAACCACAATTTTTCTGCTGTAAGTTAGTGAAGAGCTGAGTTTCATGCTGAGTTCACATTATACTGTAGCATGAGGTCGTGATTATTACGAGTATGTTATTGTAACTCGATCGGACCGGTACAAATTGATTACTTTCAATAAGAGCTGATAATTTTCATACAGCAGATCAGATTACTTTTAAACCCACCTATAAACGCCTTCAATAAATCACCTTTTAAACAAAAAAATCAGAATCTGTTGTTCCATGTGCTACGATGGTACAAAGAAACATACAAATACAAGTCACAAACAAAAATATTTTTGTGCTATTTTTAAAAATAGTCCAAAATCCTTATAGTATATTAATACAGTATTTTAAAAATATATAGAAATTGTGTAAAAAACCTTTCATCAAAATGAATACGTAATTTATGTATGAACTTTTATACACCCACGGGCATTTAGACACACCCACATCACAAAAAACCACAACCAGCGTGGGCTAACATCTAATAGGTTAATCGCATCTAATTATTAGTTACTTTTTTATAATTTGTTACTCCTTGATGTTCTGGATAGATTGCAGTGTAGGTCTGTCCGTATTGTGAATGATTCGGAAGTTTCTAAATACCTTGAGATGCTTTTCCTCCATAAGGGCATTGAGTCGCTGGCCTTTTTTATTATTTGTATCAAGGCGAGTGTTCTGAAGAGCTGTATAGAGCTATTAATGTATCTCTGCCCATCCTGAAGGTCATATAGCATTATATTATTATTTTTGTTTGATTTAATTTTTAATGCACAAGCTACAGCTATTAATTTTGAGTAAAAGTCTCCAATTCACCTACTTATGCAACATACATTTTCCGTTTGAATACAACTAGGTCGTGAAAGCTTGCCAGTTCTTTGCCAGGGCGGGCGTAATGGTAGCAAATTGCCAACATCTGACCGAGAGTTTCCCACATATTATATAATGCATATTTGTAGGTATTTTTATAATACGTACAGAACAACTATATAATATAACGTTTTTTTTTTCTTTTAATTATTATGGATAGATTTTTATTTAAAAAAAAGTAATGTATTTTGTTACTCTTTCAGAGTTCCTTACCTCAAAAGGAAAAACGGAATCCTTGTAGGATCATTTTGTTGTACCTTTGCCTGTCTGTATGTTAAGGCCCTTTTCTCAGGAGCGCGTGAAGGTTGAAATTAACATCAAATACTGCAATCAGCGGTCTCTTATGGTCCTGAAAAAATCACACTCGTAAATCAACACAATCAAAGGATATGTCAGTTTATGTTGTATTTTTGATCCATTTTGCCGTTTTCAAATCAAATCCTATAGGGTACTTATTTAAAATCATCTTTAAATATATATATACGACTGTCAGGTCACGCGTTATATGCCATTCACTACGCATATATCAGTAGCGTTCATTCCATAGATGCACGAAAGCAGTGCATGCTTAATGATAAATAAGTCTGAAATAGATTGCTTAAAGTTAAACAAAAAAGGAACCATTTTTATTTCTATCTATTCTATGTTCACATCATTTATCTCTCTTATGAAAGCAATATAATATTTACTATCATAATGTTATATTCTAATTAATGACGCAAATTCTGCCTAACTTGTCCAAATACCCTATGTACGTTACTGGCATATATATGAAAATACACCCGATGTAGATGACTGTGTAGCGCTGTCAGCTGTCATGATCGCGAGCTTGATACATTGCCTGGCAGCATCGCATATTCGCCTACATTGTTTTTTCGACTTGACATTGGTTAATAGCCAGGGCAGGCATTCACAACTAAGCCGGGCGAGATGGCAAAACACTGAAGTGCTCAACCGGCAAATTTATGGGTTGGGTGGCAATGCAAGGGCACCCCTGAGGGTACGAACCTCGACTTGGGCCGCCAGCTGTAACACGAAACCTAACGGTAATCTACAAGCGTTTCGGAAGCGACTACCTTCAGAAGAAACGCCGAAAGAAACTCAAGGCTGCGTCAGAGTGGATTCGCTACATCAGACTCCTGTCGATATAAATACATACACTCACACAAAGCTACTGCAGAGCAGCGACTAATAAAATCCGAACCGTATCTTAAAACTTTATACTGTCAGATATAATATGAGTTCTAATTTATACAAAATGATTTTATAGACTAGGGAGATATTTCAGAATACAATAATTTGTACCTTCTTATAACTAATAAAAATGTAAATAACAATATTCCCACACAAATCATAAAGAAACATTGAAAAACAAAGAAGCATTGATCCGTAAAAAGTTTGGACACTGCAGCACGATTGAATGGCATGTAGATAAAATTCCTTTTACGTAATTTTAGATAAACAGGTAATTGACTCGATATCCTTTCATACTTTATCCTAGCTTAGGAGAGACAAATTACCCATTTAATGATTAATTGTTATTTATTCTATCATGTGTGTAATTGCCCCTTAATATGATGACTATAAATTACTTCGTTTTAATGGAAATATTAAGATATCACTATTCCTATATATTTGAAATTAGTATCGAATGCTGAATATCCTCCTTGAATATCTCTCTCGTCTATAAAATCAGTTTGTATATAGAAATTGTTAGTGCAAAAGTGCATTACCAATATCCCATGGACGAGTTTTGTTGGCGCAGTGTAACAAACTTTATCGACAAGACTACTTAAAAATCGATTACCTTATGGTATAGTTTAATCATAATGCGCTCTGTTCCACGAAGACACTGCGCTACGTTGATGTCATTCTATGACTAATTCAAGAAAGCTGTATTAATCTAATATTCATACATTTTCAGAAACGCTTTTTAAATTTTAAAACGCTTTTAAACAGTAATCAGTTTATAATCGCTTACACATTTATGATTCATTTATATTTGAAAGCGTTTTATTTTAGTTTTATACTGGCTTGTATTTGGCTGAGATTTACAAATGCAACTATAAGTTTGCTTAGACTTTACCAACACATTACAATTAAAATTACCTACTCAATGAATGTCAATTGATTTCGTAATTCACTGATTTTATCAACATGGGCTTGGTTCTATGAAATACTATGGCTATACTCAAGTTCCTGTTATATATTCAGTTTTTTGTCAAAACGAATTTTTTTTTTTGAGAACATTGCTTAGCAATGTCGAATCAGCGTATTTATTAAGTGTTTGTACCGCACGTGATATCACTTTTGCCACGTCTGTCCATATCTGACTCAACGAAATGTTTCTAGGTAGGTATATTAACACGAGGACATATACATGCTTTTATACTAATTTAAAATCTCAAGCTGTTTTAATATATCTCGACGTTTCATAAGATTGGATGTGCAGTTCCGACCAAACTCGTTTTATTTGACATGTATATAATTTTGCGAGCTCTCTCTAGCCATTTTGGAAATGTAAACTTTCACAAAGTTTGATGTCACGAATTATATGAGTTATTCCAAAGCATAAAAGTTCACTGCAATCTTAGTATTTACGCTTGAAATACTGAATTCTTTAGGTTGATATGTGTTAATGTACAACGCTATGCTTCTAAGATATTTGGAACTATACATCCAAAATTGAATAATTCGTTAGACATAAATTAAGATATATGATATATTTGCTATATGTTTCGCAACATAATATTTGTTTTTCTGTATCAAATATATGGTTTTATCAATAAACACAATTATGTCTATGCTTAAATGACCTTTTACTTCTGCCTAAAGTTAGAGTTAGTGGTTGTGGTGGTTAATGGACAAGCAACGCAAGCGACTTGTCGTAAATTCGTATCCCGGCAAGTACCTTTGGATTTTTCCAGATTAAGCACGGATTTAAGCACCATGCTCACCAGTGGAGGAAAAACTCGTGTGCCAACCCTCATTGTATCTGACAGAAATGTCGTGTATAAGTGCACTCAGAACGGCGTTCAGATGTGCTGTTTGTCACGTTGGTGATGATTTTTTTTAATTCTGACAAGACACAGTGACTGCACCGCACCTGATGTTAAGCACGGTGCAGTCCAAAAAACGCCAACGACTATCAACAGGTAAGAAAAACCCATCGGTAGTCACAGCGATCATGCCGGCCCGCACAAATATCTCTTCACGCTACGCTTAAAGGATCCCATATCATAGGAAGGTGGGACCACGCTTGCCGGAAGTCCATTCCAAAGCCCAACGACACGGCAAAAGAAGGAGTATGGATATATGGGCTCAGAGTGGATACAGTCATGTTTACCTGGTTATCTCGAAATATTCGATGATATATTATTAATACTAAATTTATACAAGCATGAGGCATTACTAAAATAAGCTTTCTTAATTTTTATAATATGCGAGTATACGCACATTAAAACACACATATATTTGTATACACATTAAAAGGTATATTATATTTATTCAACATTTCAGATTAGTGCTGTCAACAAAATATAAAAATAAAGTGAATTTAATGTAATTTGAATCAGATTTCTTTTTGGCTCTCCTGAAAAGTTGCAATTTTACTCATCCGACCTTATAGAACTCCCGTCGAGATGTGAGGAGTCTAATTTCAAAACCCACTTATAACATATATTTTTAAATCCCATAAATTTATAAAAACTTATAATTAATCTTTGACTTAACAATCACATTCTTATAAGGTATTTAAATGATTATTCTAGAGTGAAAAAGCAAAAAAGAAAAAAATCATATATAATATTTGCTTTGATAAAAACATTTCAAATTGGCAAAATCACATTGGTCATACACCAGTGGAAAAGCCACAAGAAAGGAATAATAATAATGACATTTCAAATTGCTATTAGGATTATTAAGTAATTTTGTACGAAGAATCGTTTTAGCGGGTTCTGAAATTAGACACCTCATATAAGGATCGTTTTTGAGTTCATACAAAATTGATAAGAGGCAGAGGTAAAGTTTACAATTGATATAATCGCTGCTTATCATATTTGTACGAGTGCATTATATTGTTGTAGACAATTTTATCTTTCGGTTATTATCAACGTTATTTTACATTGAAAGTTGTTATCTATAAATTGTGTATTTCCCAGTTATTAACATAATTTATATTTCTTTAATATACCCTACATTTATGCGTAAATTTTACCATAAATAGATTGCATTAGCATTTATATTAAATTAAAATTTTAAATCAAATTCGAAGTGTAAACGATTTTACATTTGACTTTTGAAAAAAGCTTACTGAGATTAACTATTTATAGTTTTTTAGAACTGGATATGTTT
Source organism: Automeris io (assembly GCA_036320925.1). Classification (NCBI taxonomy): domain Eukaryota; kingdom Metazoa; phylum Arthropoda; class Insecta; order Lepidoptera; family Saturniidae; genus Automeris; species Automeris io. The sequence continues at coordinate 4,712,639 of JAUDJH010000024.1, forward strand.
CTTCAACCAATTCACATAATTAACCAATTGGATAGGTTGATTTAGAATTGTGCAATTGTTTATTTTGTTGGTGACCCATCAGTATCATAAATAATTTTTGCTACATGTTATAGATGATGATAAACAGTAAAGTGATTTATCCGTTATCTAAATAAGATGCATAAAACAAACATATATCAATGTTTGTTACGTTTAGGTTGCATTCTTAAGTAGGCACGGTTTTAGCTATATAGAATTTATCAGAGAAAATTTAAATTACACGCAGACAAAGTCGCGGATTTAAATTTTGTATATAACATATAACGTAGATTAAAAAATTAAATTAAAATAAGCATTGAAACAAAACTTTTAAGTAATCACTTGTTGTTAAAGTTTACGGGGATGACCTATTAAATCAATTTCGTTAATCAATATAATATGTTTGTAGTTATAGCGGGTGTTGTGTTGCGTAGAATTGGCGTGCGGTGTCGGTGCACGCGGTTGCAGGCCAAAGGCCGAAGCCTCAAAGGCGCGACAGGGTTGCCAACCCTAAGCAAGTAAATTCCCTGAAAATAACACAAAGTTCCCTGAAAAATCCGATAAAAAAGATACCAAAGCTATTTTTTGTTATGTATCTAAAAATCATAAATGAGTATTTTGTAAAAAAAATATGATTTTTCAAAGATTTATTAGATTATCTATAAAACTACATCAGTAGCATCGTATTTTTGTGGCAAAATCACATTGGTCATACACCAGTGGAAAAGCCACAAGAAAGGAAAAAACATCGTATTTATAAGTGTTATTAATTAACACAATGCGTATAAAATAGTGTATTATTCTCCTAATTTTGTTTTAGATTAATAGAAAATCCCTATAACTATGGTCTCTGAAAAGCCCCTTGGGCACGTTATAAACCCCCTAAATGTAGGGGTAAATTCCCTAAATCGTGATCACTGAGGCGCGGTGCGGTCTGTGCGCGGTGCGGGCTTGCGCGCGCACCGGCAGCGACGGCGGCGGGCGCGGGCGGTGCGCGGGTCAGTGGCGTGCAGCGCGCGCCGGGGACGCCCGCACCGCAGTGTCGAGCAGAAGCCCGCCATGCCTGGCCCGCGCCTCTCACGCGCCGCCTGACAGCATGGCCCACCCGACCACCACACGCAGCCACGCTCTGACGACGGTACGCATACCGATACGCACTGACAACCTTAGCCCGAGCCTTGGCACGCGTTGCGCCTTTTGGTCTTCCAGTGACAGTGCCCCCGTGCTCCGTTCCCAGTGAGAGTTGGTCGGCGCGAAGGTCTAGATTCAATTGTCTGCAGACCGAGAGAAGTAGACTCGCGTGGTTGCCATACGTCTCACTAGATGGCGCCGGGAGTCGCTCCTGCGGCGACAGCTTTCCGCCCGCTCCCCGCCGTCGCCGCCTTTTGTTTCGCGCCGTTCGTGAACGTAAAATAATAATTGGCAGGCCGGTGGTGAGCACCGCCACTCGGCGCCGCGGTGACGCTGACGTCAGCGGAGCCTGGGCCCGCGCCGGAGCCGGGCTCCCGGCTTCCCCGGCCTTAACCACCGCCGTCTGCGAGCCGCGCCATACACCGTTCAAGCGTCAAAGCCTACGCGAGCCTCACTATTGTGCCAAATATACTAGAAAATCCTTAATATCTAATATTTTCGATCTTCCATTTAAATGAGCGAGAGACAAACGTATCGTCTCGACTAAATATTTTTCGAGGCGAGACGTGGTAACTAAGACACGACAATGCGTAGGTTTCATTCATATAACCTACAAGGGTTGATGACTGCTGTGCTACTATCGACATTGGCGTTGACGGGCCAATGAATTTCACGTCTTGCAATAAAATTATACGATGGTTTTATTGATGTAATGACAAAATTTGAAGAAGCATATATTCTTGGCTTCATTTAGCCAACGGAGTGTCGCGCCGCGCCGCGCCCATGCTCCTAAGACTGGTGAGTGCTAGATTGTAAGGCTTCCCAGCGTGCCATCTTTATGAAAAACACCGGATACGTGTTTGTAATCCATGTAATACAAAATTATAGCAAACTTATAGCATATTTCTACTTACAACTAATTCTGTCTTTAGATTTTTAAATATTTATAGAAAAAGATTAATAACTATCTTATTCAGATTAATATCTGAAATTAGAAGATGTGATTTACACTCCGTAAAAACACACACACACACAAAGGTGCAACACGGTAAAAAAAATCCTTACTATTTTCATATAATTTCTTATTTATGCATAAAATATAATATTTCCCGGTTTTTACTTAAAATAAATAATTACAGTCTACAAACTACAACGACAAACGTCTACGTACTTTATTCATCTAAGTTTAATGAAAGAAACGTTTAACTATGTAAGTGACGAACCAACAGAAAAGTAAAGACGAGAAATTGTTATCGATCTTTATAATGGTATGCCTAGAACCGTGTAGTTAGCTGTGACAACTAATTGCATAGAATATGTGACACGTAATGTGTGAAATATTAAATTAGCATTATGGCAGGCTTCGTTAGAAGATTCTAAACTACGACGGTTAAGTTTTAGGATAGTGTAGTGTTGCTTTGAGAATGCTTATAGCTTTTATACAATATAACAAAAAAAAAACGAGAAATCACAAAATTTTAAGCTCAGTTTAAAAAACCACTCAATAAATTTAAAATCGCTGTTGAACACCACTACACTTTCAATTACATACAAATTAATGATTCATTAAAGCTTAACTCTTTCTAGATGATTTTTTATTTAAAGAAGTTAAAAAAATTTTTTAGTCTTTTATAATATTGTAGGTTAAATTATTTTGTATTAGAATCTAAAAAAAACGTTTCCCTAGGAATCTATAGAACTACGTGGTATCTATGTGACCAAGCAAAGCCGGATTAAATTTAAGTAAAAGCACACAGTCTGGTAATACGTTTACTGGTACATACAGTGCACCGAAGACTCTTAACGGTTGAAAAAGTCTTAAAATGGAAGGAGCGGTTCTGAAACTAAACAACAAAATGTCATAATTGATATTCAATCTCTATTATTTATACAGTAGAAACATTTAATAAAATAAATCGCCACGCTATATCTCTTTCGGGGTGAGCAGAGATACATCAGTGGCCGTGTCTACTTTGCGAGAATATGTAAAGCCCAAAGTGACCAGTAGCACAGCTGATCGCTGTTCACAGGGTACTTACACATAACATTTCAATTAGATGCCATATGGGTTTCGTCACGATGTTTTCTTTGACCAGTGAGCATGTGATGCTTAAATCCGTACTTAATCTGAAATATTTAAGTTTCTACCGTACAATATTATTAGTAACTAGCTTTTGCCCGCGGCTTCGCTCGCGTTAAGAAGTATTATTATTAATTAGGTATAGTTTTTGCGGCTTTACTTTTGTTTAGCGTGTGTAAAAAATTAGGGCCTACAAAACTTCTTTGTACACAATATTCTTAACTAATCCGTTATTAGGCGCTAAAACTATCAAGCTACTGGGTGAACGTACTCGTAAGCAAGCAACATAAAACTTTTTATCCCCATAGGGGTGGAATTTCTCAAAATCCTTTCTCCCCTACGTCATAGTAGTCTTACGCATGCAGAGTCTCAGCCCGATCGGTTTAAAATTGACAAAGTTTCATACAAACTTTCATCCCCTATTTTATCCCCTTGGGGGTAGAATTGATCAAAATCCTTTCTTAGCGGATGCCTACGTCATAACATCTACCTGCATGCCAAATTTCAGCCCGATCCGTCCAGTGGTTTGGGCTGTGCGTTGATAGATCACTATGTCAGTCAGTCCATACCTTTGATTTATATATGTTTAGATTATTGAGAAATCGTTGTAAATAAACATAATTATTAGTATAACTGCAGTTGCTATAAACACATTTATATTTGGACTAAATTGTATGCCATTTTAGGCCGGCTTGGAATGAGCGCAAGATAGTCTTTAGAAATTAGGTCAGTTCAGCGCGTTTCTATCTACAGCAAATACTCGTAGACTAGGCATACCTTGTTTGTCTATTAAATGTTATGGCTGTTGAAAACAGACGTTTTACTTAATTATTGTATGTCAATAATAGAATATAGATATTTATTGTTAGCATTATAAACAAAAATAAAATTGGCTTCTAATCTAAATATATATAACTCAAAGGTGACTGACTGACTGACATAGTGATCTATCAACGTACAGCCTAAATCACTAGATGGATCGGGCTGAAATTTAGCATGCAGGTAGGTGAAGTTTGCTTCGCCATGATAATAAACAAGTCTCAGGGGCAATCTCTCAAATTTGCGGGTATTGACTTGAGAAAACATTGCTTCTCTCAAGCAATAGCTTGATAGTTTTAGCGCCTAATGACAGATTAGTTAAGAATATTGTGTACAAAGAAGTTTTGTAGGCCCCAATTTTTTACACACGTTAAACAAAAGTAAAGCCGCAAAAACTATACCCAATTAATAATAATACTTCTTAACGCGAGCGAAGCCGCGAGCAATAGCTAGTTTTGTTATAAAGCCCTTTTCACCGAGGGTAAAAAATATTATTTGACAGTTCATAAGTTCTATTTAATCACTCCCTACAATTGTATGTGATATCTTATTATTTTTATTGAAATAATAATCGAGCTAAGATTGAATATTTCTTATTAACATCCTAAATTATTAATAATGAGAGCTCCTTTTGTGCGGTAGTAAAATATGAAGAGTTCTTTTGGCTCTTGAAGTGGAGTACTTGTTCTTGGTGCCATCGCTTTGATTATTTACATTTTTAACTTTTTTAATTAATAAGGTCTTCTGATTCTTTTGGTTATATGATACTTTTAGGTATAGGATCGTCATCTAATTTAAATAAAACACATTCAATCAAATATCAACATTATAAGCTTAATTTTTTTAGCTTATTATAAAAATAAATATTTTATCATCTACTAGCTGTCCCGACAGACCTTGTTCTGCCCTATTTCTCTAAAACAAAGCCACATTGCTTCCTCGTCAGATTTTATTCTACCAAAACCTATTAGCCTGTCGGCTGTTTTTTGAAAATTGTTTGAAGGAACCTGGCCTTAATGCTATATGTATAAAAATCGACAAATATTGACATTAATATTTATACGTCACTCAATTGTTTTGTCTTCCCGGAACCCGTCCACTAACATTTAAACTTTATGGTATGGTGTTAAAGTTCAAAATGACTTATAACGATTTTTTTGTATGAGAATACAGAAAAGTGTTATTTTTAGACAGTTGCAGGGAATTTTTAAAGTTTTTCTCTCCGTAATAACCTTCCCCAGACTTCAACAAACACAACAAAAAAGAAATCAGCCAAATCGGTTCAGCCGTTCTCGAGTTTCACGCTTATCAAGACATTTAGCGATTCATTTTTATATTATAGACAAGTCAATTTTTTAAAATTGGCTTGACAATGTGACTACAGTACACCTCATCGTAAGCACAGTGTAGTCCAAAAACAAAGGCGACTATCAACGGAAGAAAATCAATTGACACTCCGTCGTCATATCGACCCACATACACCACAACTGAAGGTCTCAAGGTATATGAGTTACGGAATATACAATAGCTGATCAAGAAACGCGACAGGTCAAAGCGAGTCACTATGATGGTCTTTACACTTGTTTACTATGGTCATGACCCAGTCTGGGCGATCGCCCTACCATAACAAAAAATACACATAAACTAAAAGGAAGAGAAACGAAATATTCGTAATAATCGATGTATGTATTGTAATTTTATGTCTTGTAACAGGTTATAACAAATGTATTGGATAGTGTGAATGTACAGAGGATGTGAACAATCATTGCTACTGAGTCACACACACTCTTTGATGACCCGTTCCCTGATAGCGGATGTTTTATTAGGTGTATTGAGGACATGTTATGGAAGCGATTACACGCGTGAGACTGACCAAATGTTTTTATAGCCATCATGTAGATACTCTCCAATAGGAATATGTAGAATTTTTTTGAAATTCGCATTCTTGGGTTTAAGGACCATAATAGAGTAATATAATTGAAAAAGTGCGATTTGACGCGAAGCAACATATTTTCTATGCTTTCGTTATCTATTCCATGATTATCTTGTTCTATCAAGCTTTTTATTTTAATTTGTAGCATTTCTTGATACAAGTACGTCACAGCAATGCTGAAATTTTATCAAAATCGGAAGGTCACGAGGTGTTAACTACCCACATATCGTTGTCATGTTAATTTATTTAAGAACAATTTAATAGCTTTACTATAAGCACGTGTGTGCGGTGTCTTTAAATTTTCTAATTCTATGTTCTTACTTATATTTCTCAGCTTATATTATCCAGTAAATATCAGTTAATTTTTTTTTCTTAAAAATTACCACGTTCTGGAAATATATGGAAGGGGTGAATTTCACTCCATAGCAGTATGAAAAAACAATGTCAAAGGGAATGATCTCGTCCGAATTAGAAATAGTTTTCTCGTTTATTTTTCATGTAGAAAATGATCAAGCAAGTCGCTGGGGTGGGCCAGTGGATAAGAAACAGGTTTTTATGCGTGGTATCGCTAACGGTTGTAGGTTCGTATCCCCACACGTATTTTTGGGTTTTTTCAGATTAAGTACAGATTTAAGCACCATATGCTCACCGGTGAAGGAAAAAATCGTGAGGAAACCCTCATAGCATCTGATAGAAATGTCATGTCTAAGTGCCCTCAGAATGGCGACCTGCTAAGCCTATTATTACGTTGGACATGACATATAAACGCAAAGTGGACTGTATCCAATAATGTATCTCTGTTGACCCTAAAAAACATATAGCGTGATGATATAATATAATTTAATAGAAAGCGATTAGTTACTCGTTTATTATATGTATTGATCAAATTAGAATCTTTAAGTAATAAATATTAAAATCCATTGTACAAATTGAAATATCCATGTCTAGGAATGGATAACATATGGGTCTAGTTAGTCATGTGGATTGAACATATTAAAGTAAAATGTTAGTAAACATTTAAAAAAGAAATGTATGAAATGGTATTAGGAAAAATATGCGTCCTGTTTCACCGCTTCTTGGTATAATTTATCTACAAACAAGATGAATGCTAGAGAAAATTCATTTGTAATTTTTCAATTTGACACCGTGTTTATAATCTTTACTCTTTCAATCAACATGGAAAACGAGCGTTTAATCCGCATTGAAAAAATAAAATGAGCTCATAACCAATTTCTGTTCTACCATTATCAATATTATTGTCTGTAAAATTCCTAGTTTATGATATTATATAATACTAGATTATACTATTTTGAAAAACTGCTGTGACTTATTGCTAACACGAAATTGCTATTCAATTCTTTAAAAATAAAATAATTGTGGCTTATACATTTTCAAATATTTTAAGTATCGTGTAATTAAACCTTTAGAAATTTTAACGGAAAATGTTCAATCCAAAAACATATCCTTATCTTATCATATCCGATCATTGCCTAATAAATAAATAAAAAAATAATAAATAATAATTTATCAGATAAACAATTACAAATCAGCACATTAAAGTCAGCTGACACCCAAACTAGGACTACCTGTAACTTGGATGTCAGCACATTTCACACAAATTGTTACATACAGTTTATTTACCGCTGCGTAGCTCCAATCTTAACTCAAAACAATACAACAATAAAAAATATTACATACCAAACAATAGACTATACAACCAAAGTAAATAATAATTACACAAGAATCTCAATGTTAAAGCCCAAATACATCTATTCCCGCAACAGTTTCAAATGTATACATTATAGAAATTGTTATAAATTATTAGGCAATTGTATTTAGTCAATTACATATACAATTATGACATACTATGCGTAGTTGCCTGACAACTGAGATCAGCTGTGCTACTCACTATTCACGGTGGGCTCGAAGATGTAAGCCTAAAGTGGATCCAGCTATTAATGTATTTACCTCTGCTCACCCCGAAAGTGTCACTTTATAATATTATTACCTATTGTTTTAGTTTAACCTTTACTCGTGGAATAAGTGGACCAATATTCGGTCAATGGATTCTAGTTACTTGGTGGTCACTGTCGTTCTTTGGTTGCACCGTATATTTTGTATCAGGTTAGATTTAGTCAAATCATCGGGTCAATATATGTATACATAAAATTACATGGTTACCTCGATGTTTATGTCGTATACAACGTGATCAGTAGCACAACTGATTGTCGTTCTCGAGGAATTTACACATGACATTTCTGTTAGATGCCATACGGGTTTTATCTTGATATTTTACTTTATCTGAGAGTATGTGGTGCATAAGTCCGCAGTTAGTCTAAAAAACCAAGACATAAATGCCATGCTTCGAACCCACGATTATTCTCTTACTCAGTGTGGGTCAGGAGATATCTTTTCATAACTTCCAGACTTGCAGCCTTGGCCAGGATGCACGTTCACCGGGTCATAGGAGGAATACGGGTTCCCAGGTCCATCTTGCAGTGGGTTGATAGACATCTCAGAGGTTTTGAATCAGTGGGAGAGTATCGCACCGGAGCCACCGCTTTCACAGCGAGTCTATCATTCCTTCGTAGCATTTTCCCCGGGCTACCAAAAAAAAAAAGAGGAATATGTATCATCTATCTAAATTCTTAACAACGCTTTATATTGTTTACCATAACACAATTGGATGGCTTGATATCGCTGTCTGCAGTGATTCATTTTACGATGTTAGTTCCGAGTTCAAGTAGTGGTAAACTTTGCTCGCCGAGCCGTCGGAAGTATCCGGATTCCCAGGCTTGGCGAAAGCAAAGAGAGGGCAGTGCTGGCACCCCGTTGGTTTTAATCGGGGCAGGTCCGACACACCGGGGGGAGTGGCCCTCACCACTTCCCCTGACGGTCCGTAGGGATTTCCACCGGGTTAACAAAAAAAAAAAGTGGTAAACTTTTCTGTGATGTTGAAATTGTTTACCACTAGTCATGGTTTTGTGTTTGTATTTAAGTATGTTATCTTTGTCTACTACCCATAGTACAATTACAAGCATAGGATGAACTGGTTGTAGAATTTCGTCTTTAGGCTTTATGGTATAGATGACGAGAAGACATTTTTTTTTACACTGGCTCGACATAGTGACTACAGAGTACCTGATGGTAAGTACAGTGTAGTCTAAAAACGAAAGCGACTATCAAAGGATGAAAATCCATTGATAGTCTACATCGACATGTCGACCCACATATACCACGAATGAAGGTCTCTAGGTATATGAGCTACTGGATATACACAAGCTGATCCCGAAACGCGACAAGCCGAAACTGGTCACTATGACGGGCCTATGTACTGTGGTCGCGATCCAGACGGGCACCGACGCCCTACCACCTCGCTGCTGCTCGTTTAGCACCGCCCAAAAGTCACGTGTAGGGAAACTAGGGTAAAGCCTACGGACGCGAGCAGCTTCGACTCCCAATAAAAGACCCCAAAAGACCCAAAAAGACTCGAGTAGTGACTCGTATAGTTTGTCAAAAGCTGTGTAACGCAGTTGTATTCTTGTGTTGGTCTCTCCCTAAAGTTTGCTCTTGCTCATTTGGAGTATCTATCTAAGAAATACGTGTTCTTGAACAAATTCAAGAGGAATGCCGTCAACTGCTATCGGTCCTGAATTGATATGTTTATTAGCATAACCATAGCGTATCAATGTGTGTAATTGTTAGTAAATATTATAACTCTTGCTATAGAATATCGTATAGAAATAAATAATCAATATGTTCGAAGTACCTTATAGGCAATTTTTGAAGAGAGCTTCTTGGTAATTTATGCAAGCTTGAGATTAACCACGACCCAGTTTGGAGGTTGTTTGTACTGTCGTGTAATTGTTGAGTCGAATCTTGTTGAAAAGCTATTCATTGTTCGAGTTCAGGCTTCAGCAAGTCTATATTAAAGTACTTCTAAAATAATATATATAATAGTTATATGCTTAACATGTTGAGCGCCACGTCAGCCAACGGTGGCTGACACTAGACTTTCCGTTTAGGCCGCGTCAGCCATCGGTGGCTGACAGCGTCTTACGTGAGAACTATAAAATTTACACTATTACACGGAATTACAGAAAATGTATAAAATTTTACTTAATTTGGTATCATTACATTATTAGTGGGATTCATTAAAACATAAAAATAGTTCTCCTTCACAAGTATTACAATATCTTATAACACGCTTTGTCTTTTTCCTAGCCATCACTCTACCTTCTTTTCTTGCATTTTTGAAGTGATACCTTTAGGTATGAATGCCTATAGGTATCACTTTTCAAACGTAAACGATTTTTTACTGCGATTGGAAACACCGGCCCTACAGTACTAGCGCGTAGAAGCGGCGCGCGTGGCCTGAACAGGATTCTTAGAAATACGCGTGGTACTCAACGTGTTAATGGAGATCAATTAAAAGACGAAAAAATAAAAACAATGTATTTTAATGTATCTTGAAATGACTATATCATACCTAATGAAAAGATATCCAAGAACGGCACCGCTTGTCAGGACCGAAAATCTATTAACTGTTATCGTCTCAATACCAGCCTACAAATACCATAACAGAATATCATTGGACTTATAAAGAAAGAACACACACAAAAAACACATATACCCAAAAAGATGACAGACGAAAACAGACAGAGACAGACAGATAGATAGATAGAGACAGAGAGATAGACAGAGGAGGAAGAAAGACATACACAAGCTGATGCAGAGTTGTGTCTGACTGAAGTGTTTATGGCAGTATTTGCACTTGTGTAATGTGGTCATGACCCAATTCGGGCAACCGCCCAATTACCGTACTTCAAAACAAAAACGGCTATCAACAAAATTTATTTTGTGTAGTCTGTCATAGCGTCTCGCATCAGCCAGTTGCATTTACTAATCAGCTCATTACGGCCAATTGTTTATAGCCCTATAGATTGTTAGTTGTGGTTTAATAAAAAACTCGATATGACGACGATAATTGTCACTGGAGTGTCGTCCCTTTGTGGTGGGCTTGTTTCTTAAAACTATGGCAGAAAGACTTAACATAGGTATAGCACATACGTATATAGGGAATAAAGAGAGGGGGGAGGTAAGTACAACTATTAATAAATGCTATGAGATAATATATAAAAAGTCATAATATTAAAAAAAAATAGTTCCTTATAAATATGTATATTTTTATATAACTAAACTTTAAAAACAGTCAAAATGACTGGTCTGGGAAATCTAGTGTTAAACTATGCAAGTATATACCATCAGTTGCAGTACAGTTATATTAAAGTGGCATTTAAAAAAAGAGGCTTGCCTAATTGTTAAGTGTTCTTAGTATGAGCATCAATTATTCTACGTCACATATATTTGGCATAATATAGAATTCGGCTCGTAAGCTGACATGTTTAATCGAGAATAACTTTATGATGCAGACACAAATCGACTAATATTTCGATGGCGTTATGTTTACAAATACCTAAGCTTATTGTATGACCTCTATGATCTATTTATTTCAACTACCACTTACCGCTACAGCCATCTTATTGCAAAACGGCGGGAGCAAAGTTTTACACCTAATATAAAAGTACAACAACAAATATATTGACTTCAAACAGACAGCGTTGTGACAGCTATGCTATCATTTCATTTATTAATTGTTTTATCAATCGAACAAAATTATCGTATGTTGATTCACAGTCTGGGTACACTCTTAATTTGTTTATGCGTTGATTTGCTTTTAAAGAAATCTTTTGTTATAATCAGTGACAAGAATACTTTTAATTTATTTCTATAGAAAAATCCTAGATATCTTCGGTAACAGTAAGTTTAGGCTAGATTGATAACTTTGACTGACTTCCAAATCTCGTCTCATGTCCATCACCACTATTCTCAAACTGAACTGCTATTGTATCATGGGCTACGTAAAGAAAAATTACTAGCAAATTTATTTGAATGCAAGAGATAGTATAATTCTATATAGCATTGTCATTTTTATGCCTTTTCTAGCTAGTGTCAATAATAAACGTAAGCTCGAATCTATAGATATTGTGGTTGGAGCACTTTCAGTGCAGTGCAATTCAGTTACTTTGCAATGCCACAATAAAAAACAATACTTTGTACCCTTTGCCTGCTACAGATTTTCATAGCGACGAACACAGTGTGAGAATCAGGCCACCAATAGTTTCAATAGACATAAATCTTTGGATTTGTGCCAACATGCTCTTACTATCGGCTATTGTAGAAAACATACGAAACATGGCAACTGGGATAATATTACATTTGATAATAACGTCTCCTTTACATTGGAACAGAATTTTGGTTTGAGAACAATAATTTAATTTTTAGAAATTTTTACGATGGCCGTATTGAAGTCATTGATTGATTCTCCAAAAAATCATGACGAAAACCTTAGAAAAGTCGGGGACAATATTCTTTGGGGTAAAATAATAATAATAATAATTGATCTAGCTCGCGAAGTAACTGACGTGTGGGGGGTGGCATCCGCTGAAATCATCCCTTTTGTAATTTCTGCTAATGGCTTGGTTCCAGTTAGCCTACAAAAACACCTGGAGAGGTTGGGTTTCAGTGCCAAGGGGGATGATGGCGCGTATGCAGAAGGCAGTCATTCTTGATACTGCGTGAATAGTACGCAGGTTTCTATCTTTGGGGCCCTAATCTCTGACCGTTTGTACTTATGGTGGATGTATACCATCCCTCGCCTAATGCTAGAGTTGGGCGGGTGTGTGAGGAGTTTGTAAATATAGTTCATAATAATAATATAAACTTTTATTGTAGAATAATTTATATAATAAACCTAAACTAACAAGTACATTTTATTAACTATTCTACTTGTCTTCCGACGAAGACCTATTGTAAGGATTTCAATTTTCTTCTATCCCTAGCTTCCCTAAGATATATTTTCCCTATCGTCTTTTTTAAATCATCTTCATTTGGCTTCCTTTATTTCTTTTTTTGGATATAATGTTTATATTAACTAAAGTATTGATTTCTTTTTAGAAAATTTTCAACTTGTCGCTTGACATAAAATATCTTTTATATATAAACTTATTCCTTTATCCATTTTTAAACTTTAGCGGTTGCTGTAATTTTTAGACTACAATAAACTTTACATCAAATGTACTCGCTTTATCGAACCAATATAAAAAGTACCTTTTAAGTATTTTAGACTACGAATGAAATAATAATTAATAAAGGGGGAGGAAAACATCAATATTATTTGACCTTGCAATGCGTGCTATTATTTTTTGAAACATGTTTCTATTATAATTATTCTTCTTCTTGTTAATTATTTATTCGCCGTGGTGGCTGCCGGCAGAATAGAATAGCATCCCCCTCTTCTTGCTGAGGTGTCGTAAAAGGCGACTAAGGTATCTCTTGAACACCGCAATTCAACCAGGTTTTAGAGAAGGAAAACTCGACCAAACCTGAATCCCGCTCCCTCCCGATCGTACTGGTTCTCCTTTCCATCGGGCCCGAGGGAGCTCGGACGAGAGAGTGCTTTTCTGGCTGCACGTCCAGTTATGCACTTAAATATCTCCTGCGCAATTGACTGTTTCCGAAAACTGGACCTCGAATTTCTTAATCGGTGTTGAAACAGTCGCCGTGGCCGAAACCGGCTAAGACATCATCATCATCATTATTCTTCTGTGACTTTATATAAATGAAAGCACGAGTACTATAGTACTGTGTAGCGTTATAGTTAGCCTACTTAGATGTATTAAGGGTAATAATGTATTAGTGTCAGCTCGCAGGTCTCTATTGCATTAGAATATATGATTTATGTATAATAGTTGAACTGTAGCGCGATACTTCTAGATATTGTGTTAGTTTTCTATGTTTTTTGAACGAACTCGTTAAAATGTCTACACTCCACTTGATAATTATAAATGTGAGACATCAAGGTCAGTGGTGTGCATCCCATATAAAGCATAAAAAGCATTATCTAGTTATGCTTGGACATTTAACACATATAGATACTTAAAATTTGTTCCAATTTGGACTCTGAAATTGCTATTTTGGTAAACACCAGATTTTAAGTCAATATTTTTATTAAATGTCCACGTATAACAAGATAATACTTTTTAGGCTTTATATGGGATGCACGCTACAGATTATGATGTATTATTTTATGGTCTTTGCCATCTATGTGTTGTGATCATAATTCGGTTCCAATTGAATGTGTGCTGGGCCCATAACCTTTTGAAGAGGGCGCCTAGATTTTAAAACCGGCATTAAAGATCGCACTTTTATATTTTATGACACCATAATTTCTATAAAATTTCTTATATGACACGTTCTAAATTCATATATGATACTATTTTTCTAATTTATAGAAATCCTTATTAAATTAAAGATTTCGACCTCTTCAACACAAGGTCTATACGTCGAACTACTATAACTCTTACTACATAGCCGTTTACACATTACACAGAGTATGTGTAGGGTAATTCGTCCCATATTCCTTTCTTGATGAGAACATCCTTTTCTTTCATATCTTTTAGAGTTATTCAATCTTCAATTCATTGTATTTTAAACATAAACTTATTCGCGTAACATTTGGATCTTCAGTTATATTCATGGTTCTATTATAAAAGTAAGTAATAGAAACGTAAATGTTATTATAACTATAAATACGAAATTTTTAATGTATGTTTGTTACTCATTTACGCTAGAACAGCGGATTGGATCTGTATGATATTTGACACAGTGATAAAGGATAGTCTGGAATAGCACATAAGAAAGAAAAAAAAGTAAAGTTTATTAAGAAAAATGAAACAACGTACACATTTATATAAAACAAGCGACTATGGTACTGTTTATTTTAAAAATATAATTAGTTTTTGTGGGAACCCTATAGGACCTACATTAAACCTTAAGCCCAGGCAAAGGCGGGTCACCGAATAATGTTTATGCTAATGGCTTATTTACTAACTGGAAGGATATTTATGATATAGAATACTTTATTTTTAAATGTTTCCGAAAAGGAAAGCATCAGCTATAGTTATTGGTTGCGCAACCCTGAAATTAGTTAACATTATATTATCCAAACATAATAAATAAGTACTTCATTAACTAAGTTATTATTCTTTTCATTGATTCATGGCCAAACATAGAATAAAATAAATGTTTTATGCTAAAGCGCTTGTTGGAATAAACGAAATTCCAGGGTGAGATCCCAGCCATGCTACCTGAATTAATAATTTTAAAAACATTTAATTAGATCAACAAGCTGTTACAGAAATATAACATAATACTTAAAAGTATGCTTGTTTATCAGAAAATAAATAAATTGTTAAAATATTTTTGCTCAAAGCCATCATTTGTTTTATAAACATCTACTGTTATTTACTGTATAGTAGCTTAAAACTCTGAGAAAAAAGAAAACAATATCAACGCTTTGAATAATGATACTTTCAGAATTAATTCGTCTTATGGGACATATACACGTGTAATATACCTTTAAATATTTTTTATACTTGTCTATACCATATCTGGCAGAGCTAAAATATAGACATCATTATTATGCATATTAAGAATACAGTTTCGGGGCCATGTATAATTATATTCTCTTAATATGACGTAAAGGTCAATTTTAGTAGGCACAAGAAACCAATTAATTAATAAAAAGTAGGCTTGAAAATGTGTAATATATTTAATATACCTATTAGGTCATATAATAAAAATAGTTGACATAGATTAGGCTAAAAATTCTGAACAAATTAACTTATTCTTGGTAATTTTATGTAACTTGTATAGCTTTTGTTTTGTATAAGGTGATGACGGCCGATGGATTCTGATCTCTTAGTTGTTGCCATAATTTTTTATGTATATTTTTCGTCAGCAACAAAACGAGAATTTTGTATTTATATAATATCACAGTAGGGAGAAATGGCATACATATGACTTACAAATAAAACATATTTTATGCGAAAACGTTACATATAATAATGGACTGCGATGGATGGTCGCAATGGAGCAATGGACTGGTCGCAAAGAGCCTCGATTACCATCTTAAGAGGATCTCTCTTGATTGTTAGATCAATGGTCGGATACAGAAGGCAGTTCTACTCGATGCGGCACGCATTGTTAGGAGGTTCCTTACTCTGAGCTCCTAACTACCGGTGGCTTGGGCCCTAGGCCTCGCCCCTGTAGGTCTATATGTTTTTATATTTTAAAATTTATATATTATCTTTTCATATGTATTTATTTTAAAATTTAAAAATATTGTATTTATAATGAATAAAGAGAATCATAATAATAGTATAATGAATTCCTCAACTTGCGGGCGAAATTGCACATGTAGATTTGTTAGTTTATTAGTTTCCGACTTCTCTAGATTCTGTAAACACTGCAGTCGTTAGTCCGCTATTCGGATCATCGGTCAATTATCGAACGATATCCGGAATTCCACTTCCCCGGGGAATATGAAGTTACCGTGACCGGTTCTATTTGCATAAATTGAGTCTTGAATTAGAGCTATATATGTTGATAAATCTGGTATATTTCATATTACTAATGGTCTTACCATAAAACAAAGTTTAGCTTTAACACTAGATTTACTCGAACAGTCAAAAGACTTGTGTTTATATTTGCCGTAGAACACGTTTGACGCACAGCACAATTTATCTATTTTTCTCACGGGGCCCAAATCCAAGCCTCGGTACGCCATAGCGTAAACAAGTATTATATAAACAATGTAACTCAAGTATTATGATTATATTTTAACATTATTATCATCGATTTATCACAAAGAATTTTGTTCTTCACTTCAAATGTGTTTAGAGTGTTTTAAAATTAAACATACGTTTCTAAAAGCTTTTGTATAATATGACCATTTTTAGTATTTTAATGTTGTATATCCTATATTTCCATAGAAGTGGTTATACCAATACATAACGTTAAAAAATCCAACTAATACTTCTATTAACTTCAACAAGAAAAGCGTCACCCATATGTGGGTGACGTAGAGATGAACGTATTAAATATTATTATCAGTCAAACAATCATTAAAAGAATAGTAAGCTTTCTAATCAATGACTGTTACATAAACGCGTTATTATTTCAATAATTTTTATAACCTGACTCGGTGGGACATCCTTTTATCATTTACTGTGCCACGCTTTAGGTTATTCGCTTAAACATTAATCAAGAGAGTTTGATGAAATCTGCCCTCAATTTATCAATCTTTAACTAAGTTACTGCTTTCAGCGTACCGTTTCATGTTTTAGATTATAATATGTCAAACTGGCAAGTATATAAGGATGAATCCAAATCGAAATTATAACAAAATTTAGATTGTTTTTTAACATAATATATTAAAATCATAATGTATTTTAACATAATAAAATAATTTCCGATAGAATTAGTATTAACGAAATGAATAAGTTTCCAAAAATCTTTGTTTCGTATCTATTTGTTTATGTAAACAAATAGTTGATGACAAATTGAGACTTCGCGGCATTATTAAATTACAACTATAATTTAACTATAGGTATAAATATTTTTTTGGAAAATGATACTTAACACTTTGTGCTTGGCATCTTTGAAGTACAACCGCTTAAAATCAAAGTTAAAACATACAGTTTATTAATACAGTGTTATCACTGGAGCACACTTTAATTTAAGCTTTATTTTATATAAAATTCTAAGTAAAGTTTTGTTAAGTATGTTTGTTTAGTATGTTCCATTCCTTTGTTACCAATTTCTAAAGTATAATACCTTTATAGCAATAACGCAATCGTAAATCTTTCCCAGTGACCAGTTGTTACATATATGTAAACAATTACTATATAGGTTTGCCGCCAACGCACCTGCGTGCACACTGGCTCAGTTAGATTGAATCCTGTGAAAAGAGAAACACAGCCTGCAGTACATTCCGGGCTAGCAATGTGGACAACATTGAACTTCATCACATGTTCCATTGAATGCAACATCAATTCCGAAAGATATAATCACTCCAAAAAGTGTATCTGCCTATCGCCATACGAGTGATGTAATTTATTAAACGACGTCTTAGACATTAGTTTTTCTTTTTATAATATTAGGGTTGAAATAAATGAGTAGAGATTTTTGATCAGATCCATATGATTACAGTAGCTATCGACGGACATTATCCAGATTCTCGATAACTGTAGTTCTGTTCTGGACTGCTTAGTACTTAATATCAGGTGTAGCTGTGCCGATTTAGTATAAGAAAATAATAATTTGTTACACACTCTCACGATTTGGGGATTTGGACCTGTTTCTCTCTCAGAATTTAGAACAGCGTCCACACTATCCATAGATAGTGACTGTATTTCTTTTTTTTTCGTGTGTTTCTTAGATTCAATCACAGAATTTTGGTCCAAAGTTGTTATTAAGGCAATCTATAGTTTTTTTGTTTATATTGTACTTATGTGTGTATGTATAATCTTTTTTCGAATTTGGAATTTTACTAATATTCTTTACTGTAAACTAGCATTATATATTGATTATTGTGCATGCTGTGGTGCCCTATAATTGTGGGGGGATTTATATGTTCTATTTTGGCACCATGATGCTTTTGTTTTTTTAACTCAATGTCACTCATGTTGGGCATTCAATTTTGTAAAATAAAATAAAATGTATAGATTTGATCCTTGTAAGTACGGAAATTAAGAGATCAGAGTTGAATTCAAGTCATCATGATAAGGTCAACAAATAATTCGTCAAATCATCTGTGATAAACGACCTAAAGTGGCAATTAATTATCTTGAATAGGCCATAAAAGTGTTACGCCATAAATTGTACACCAACGTCACACTTTACGTCACTATCGGCAATTATCGATGTTATCATATGACGCATAAGTGACTCTTATTGCCACTTGACATTGATCATTTGTAATCAATTAAAACTGATATCTATGTTAAGAATTTTATTTAATCTGAATACATATTTTATTTTTATTTTCTACTTTTATATACTAAAGATAATTTATATGATCAGGACGTAACATATCTACTTAATTAGTCATTTTCAACTTTGTCTTAGAAACAAATATTGTATTTAATTGAGGTATTAACGTGGATATGTCATACAAACACACAACAATATACAATATACATAAAAAAATTGCTCGTTTAGCTTAAAAAATACACGGTAATAATCACTACAGGAGCTAAACCAGAATTTACAAATATACAACTTTGTTTATATAAAATTTACTTCGTTTTTATTGAATAAATAAAGTGTGTATGCACGCAATCGCATGACGAAACGCTACTGCGGTTAAAAATGAATAAGATTAGGTAGTTGTTAATCGTTTCATCAAATGTATACAGCATTACGAATTACATAATTCATTAATAATTTAATAAGCAGGACTAAAAGGAATTCTACGTCTACATTTTTTTATTATCACATTATCGTATTCCAATTAGTTAAAATTACTTGCTATATTTAATACATACGATAATTTATAGTTACTTTTAGTCCGGCTGAGCATCTCAGTGCTCGCCCTATCGTCCGGTTTAGTTGTGAAGGTCTATCCCAGCCATTAACGTATTGACCAGCTCGAGAAAATAGTCACTTTTGGGTTGAGTAAATATATGTAAATATATTCTGAAGAGTTGTTTAACCTTGTTCCACCCTCTCCTTTCCAGAATAGAACCACGCGCGCGGGTTTGCGGAGTCACAGCTATACGGTATCTCACATCCCGGCTAGGACTAAGAGGTTCTCTAACTCCTTCTTTTGCCGTGTCGTTGGAGTGTGGAATGGTCTTCCAGCGAGCGTGTTCCCACCATCCTATGATATGGAATCCTTTAAACGTAACATGAAGAGATTTTTGTGCAGGCCGGCATGATCGTTGCGACTACCGTTGGGTTTTTCTTACCTATCGATAGTCGTTAACGTTTTTTTGGCTGCACCATGCTTACCATCAGGTATGGTGCAGTCACTGTGTCGAGCCAGAATAAAAAAAAAACAGTAGCTACGGGAAAATCCTACATTGGACGATCAGGGCCACTGTGAGGGCAGCGACCTTGGTGTGTCAGACTTCTACTGACTAAAAACCCCTGGAGTGTCCTTCCAATCACTCAACCCGAGCTTGGGAACCCAGATTCGTCCGGAAAAATGAACATTCTTTACACTTGTGTACTGTGGTTATGACCCAGTTCGGGCAACCGCCTTACCACCAAACGCAACCAAACCAAAATAGATTTATTTGCTCAATTATAGTTGACAATCGCAACTTTTCACCACGTGAGTTGTCAACTTGTTGCACATTTACTGTGACAGAGAGAGACAAAAAATAATATCAGTTCAAGAAAGTTTAATAGCTTGTTGACTGTTTATAATATTTACTTAAAAAATATTATAGAAGATAAATAGATGTGAGTTTGAATGGTAAATCCGTTTATGCGTGGGAGTTTCATTTGAATCGTTCGTGAACTTTCCCACGTATAACAACATCACCTATCGTTACTTGAACATTAACATGTTGTGGTGAATATTTTATTATCTAAAGCACTCAGGACATCAACATTACGTCAATTGATATAATGAGAGTCCACAGTATAATACAGGATACACGTAAATAAACCAGAGGCGGATTACGTATACATTATAATAGGTACTTTGTTATCTATCTATCAACACTGTGATGCTGTATTAGGAAGGCAAAAATAATGTAACACCACTCTCCTCTCTTTCCGGTGTTTCGACTTCTTAACATGTATTTAATTTATGCCCTTTCATGTTCTCTTGCCAATATTTAGTATTTAAATATTTACATTATTCAAAAGATTGAAGTGTAATACGTAAGATTACTATAAGGATAAGAAATATTTGTATTAAAATAGATCAATGTAAAATGGTTATAAAAATATATCCTACAATACAAAAACGTAAGCTAATGTCACCGTAGTGTTTCGTAGCATCATGTAGTGATGTACTACGCCGTAGTAAGGCATAGCAGATATTGTGCGTCTGCGTGTTAGAACATTATTTATTATAAATTACAATTATTAGACACGCGTATATACAATAGTGGATTAAATTTGTCTAATAATGATTATTAATATTTATTTATTTACTAATATTCGCACAACAACTTGATCATTTTAAGTTTCAGTTAATTACAAAAGATTTACAAACGAATCTTCGTTTGTAAATTAAGCGTAAATACGCCTGACCTCATGCATGACGTCTGTAAAGCAAATGTTGGGTTGAAACTGAATCGTGATTACCCATAAAACAAATTTAACCTTTCCTCTGATGACCATTTTATAATGTCTGAAAAAAGGAATTAATATTTTCTTATCATTTAGAAATAAACGCTTTATGTTAGTTTTCGCCATATTTACGACTTGATGTATTTTTTAAATTGACTAAAAATCATTTTTATATTATAATATTTCTCAAAGTACTGTGGCTTGATATTAATTACATTTCTTGTATTTTTATCTACAAATCTATCCAGAAATACCAAAATTAAATCATTTTACATGAAGTAAACTCATTTTCCTTCGAATATTATACTTTACTTTACCCGTTAACTACACGAACGAAAAGATTGCTATGAGTCCGCCTTGTTATTGTCGGATAATCTCCACGCGTCGATATCGAGATGAATTGCCACGTGTTGCAACGCCTCATTGCAAAGTTGTATTGTTGATAAGAACTCATTTCGGTGACAGTTCGAAGGATGATTTTAATCTCGCAGCTTTGACTTGTGGTTATCAATGTCACTTAGCATATCATGACAATAGTATTGTTGCATGAAAACATGTTCCTATAGTATAATTGTAATAGAATGAAGTAGCAAGTTGATAATATCTCTGTGTTACACACGCCCGTGGCGTACCCCCTTACCGTTCCTGTATTCAGTATTTGTATAAAAAATACCCTAAGATTATTATTATGGAGGCTGTTATATTAATTTTATATATATAAATATATAATATATTATAATTTTAGATATAATTTTATATAATATATTATAGCTGCCGCCAGTGTATTATTTTTTAAAATATTATTTATTATATATTACATACATGTATTAGCTTAAATATTTGGGCTGATATGATTATGTAGTCAAAGGTCTTTTCTCCAAAATAAAAAAAAACTGAAATACTAAACATATATTGTAATTTTTTTAAGTTATTTATTCTAAAAAACGTAGGCATTATAATGAACTGTATAGGTATTTATCTTACGCGGATTTGGTTTGTTTACATTTTGTTCGACTCATAATTACTGTTCGGTCATGGACTTGAAATAATTTATTAGGTATATCAATTAATCTTAAATTAGACGCGGCCGAGCTATTTCGGAATCAGAAAATTGACTGTCAAATATTATTCCCATGATACCTCTTTTGCTCTTGCTTGTATGAAATTCAAGTAAGAAATCATAAGGTGTCATCACGGTATATCTCTTCTGGAATGAGAAGATAAATTAGAGTCTGTAACTACATAACGCTTGTATTTCATAGCCAAGGTAACCAGTGTACTGAAGGCTGTTTTTATATACGCTTTTTATTAAATAACATGCATTTCTTTACATAACATTTTCCTTCAATGGTTAATATGTTTCAAATTCATATTTAATTAGTACAATCTAGAAATAGGTACTACATGTCAAGGTTTGAACCTACACCTATTGGCATTTTTCATAGACTTTGGCTCCTAATAACTTTGCCGCTACGGATCTACAAAAATATCGTGACAATTCCTTGAACAAAGATGACGAGACGGGTTCGTGACGTCACACGAGCGGCACTCTGCGGCTGCGGCTATCGATCGCATAAGGTTGCTTCTCGCTTGCTCTCACAGTTTAATATATCTTGGTCTCGCTCGCACCACGAGTTCTGGTGCCTCACTCGAACCTGCGTTTCGGAATACGCTACTAATACATTTTAACACAGGCACCCGGGCTTCAGCACGTGGTAGTGAGAACTTGAATTAATATATCAATTTTTTATACTCAAATCTCTTCGTCTTTTATAGGCCTAATAACGTGAATATTTAAATGACCTTATATTTATTTATAAGAACCTGGATTATTTTAACTTATGATTATTTGATATCATCGATTAGAAGATTTACACACCATATTCTTTCATCTTAGCCAGAGATGGGCAATATGTAATCTGATTAATGAGTAACGATAACAAAATTTAATCGTAATTTTAATTTTTTTTTGCTCTGTAATCATGATTAAATCCCTTCAAAGCATTATAGAGTCATAAATGTGTATGCAATTGAGGACTCCATAGTGTTTAAAACATAGATGAGCAAAATGCAGTCATGTTCATTATGACAAACGTAAAATGTAATGGTAATCGTTTTTGTTAATCTGATTACATTTTGCTCATCTTTGCTCTTAGCTAATATAACGTTAAATTAAATTTAAATGGCTAATAAAATATGTTTTTACGAAACTACTCCTATATACTTGTTTTTAATTCTATATCCATTACGGGGTGAGAGTCAGTGTGTAACCTTAACCTATAACTAATAAACATAATAAAAAAAAAATAAAAAAAAAATTACGGGGTGAGAAGAGATTCATTAGTGGTTATATCTGCTTTATACTTATATGTTAATTTCAACGTGACCAGTCGCGCCCAAATCCGTTATTTACATTATTTGGAAAAACTCAGAGGAAAGTAAATGTAAAGTATTTATTTTGGAATTTACTTAATACGTGAAGCTTAAATAATTTCGGTTGACTCAAACCATTATTAAATATTTATCTACGCATACACAAATATACTTAATTTCATATTGATGACCATAATTTGATAAGGGATATGTTTATGTTATAATTTTTAATTTTGAACTACGTGCTTAATTCGGTTAGCAGGGGGTTTTTGACTTTGTGAGAATAATAATACGTAAAGCAAGTTCAGTTATCACTGATTAGATTTCAATCGTACTAGAAGAATTTTTTTGAAAATTTATCGTGGGTAATATCTAGCCATGATTATATTATGACGCTAGAAAATGTTTTTAATGTTCCTCTACTTTGTTTTATTTTCCTACATACAAATTTAGGTACTTCTGTGTTGTGAGTCCGTTCGCAAACAAATTTCACATGTACAATCTTACAAGTCAGTATGAAATGGTATCTTTTAGGCCTCATAAACATTGGTGGCAAATGTAAAGCGTATCCGCGAAGTATATCTTTCAGTTACTGCGCCAAACGATTTGTTAAATGTTTGATCCAATATTTATATTGGCCAATAGTGCTTGCTGAATTATATCACGTAGTTTTTGCTGCTACCAGAAGAGTGATCAAGTTATAGTAGTTTCTCCAATATTGTGTTCCTAGCACCATGCACAGGTCACTCAAAAGGCAGATGTAACAAAGTTGAACACAACACTTTTGTTTTATGTTAAAGAATTGTTTTAAAAGTTTGTTCTTTTATATTACAAATGTATTTATTAAGAAATAAATTTGACAAACCGTTTTTTTTTATTTGTCTTCTTTTAATTTTATTAGTTATATAATTGTTTGATATATATATGCACCTAAACTCATCCACATTTCAGGCATATGCCTACAAAGTTTATTACGCACTCAAACGTTTAAATAGACAAATGTAATAGAACTAATGTATTTTACCTCTATCCGTATCACTTCAGTAATCGACCACTTACATTGGCTTGGCGTATAGATAATTAGATAAATCAGAGTATGATTGTCTATCAACATAAAATCAAACTCGTCGTTTATTACAGAATCTTTACCATAGATCGATTATAAGGCATGCGACGTCTGCTGTATATTGTGTCTATGCCGCCATGCGAAGAAATAAAAACAAACGAAAATTCAGTCTGCGAGCGCCGGTGTCACTGTCATCAACGCGACGGTCATTTTTCGCGGGAAATTGACCCATATCCGATCGCGGGCGATACTCCGTAGCGATTCGTTTCTGTCAATTTATGTAAACCTACATCGTACGTCGAAATAACAGCTTAGTAATTTATTATAGTGCTTTACAAAGTGACTACACCGCGCATGACGATAAGTATAGAGGCCCTAGCACGAATATTTCCGATAAGGGGTTCGTATGGTATACCAAAACATTCCAAGCGGTTTTGAAATCGGCATCACATTTTGAGGTATTTAAAAAACGTCAGTCTCATGCAATTTCTTAATTATTATGTCTGCAATTTATTTATTTATATTATGCTGTTTCAACAGTACACATTTTCAAACAGTAAACACTCATTATAATATTAGTTATTCTTGAATCTTGCATTAATTACCGATAGATACAACTTCTGTTATTCTAATATGATATAACTTAGTTCAGTTTTACTTTATTTTCTTTATTCTTATCTTTATATATATAAAATTCTCGTGCCACAATGTTAGTTACCGTACTCCTCCGAAACGGCTTTACCGATTTTTACCAAATTTTATATGTATATTCAGTAGGTCTGACAATCGGCTACTATCTATTTTTCATACCCCTAAGTGATAAAGATTACTGTATTTTTTTATTTTTGGACAACCTTTTTTGTTTTTATTTTTCTATAATGTGGCAATAAAAATACATACAACTCTACATTTTTACCCTTTTATCAACAACATCTATTTTTAATAGCCATTTTAGTAATTTAGTCATTTTTCATCCCGCTCGATAACTGATCAATTGTCACCAAGAAATAACTTATATTGTAAAACAACGTTTGCCGGGTCAGCTAGAAATAATAATATATAGTCACTCTATATCCCTTTCGGTATGAGCTGAGATACATTCGTGGCTCTATTTACTTTGCTCTTTTGTCGTGCCCAACGTGACCAGTATCGGAACTAATCATCTTTCTCAGGGCACTTACACATGAACATTCTATTAGATGCCATACGGGTTTATTTACAATATTTTCCTTCACCGGTGCGCTTGTGGTGCCTAAAGCCGTGCTTAACCTGGAAAAACCCAGACGTACGTGCCAGTATACGAACCTGCGACCATTCGCCTTGCCACGCGTGGATAAATCTCCACTAGGTCACCATAGATATATAAAGATGACTTTTTATAATAGTTACGTTAAAAGTGACTAGGATCTGAAGGAAAGTAAATTAAAATCCAAAAACAGCAGTGACCACCAATATTTGAGACGTCTAATTTCAAAACCCGCTAAAACGATTTTTCGTACAAAATTACTTAATAGACCTAATAGTAAATTGAATTGTTTTTATTAAAACAAATATTATATATGAATTTTTTCTTTATTGCTTTTTCACTCTATAATAACAATTTAAATACCTTATAAGAATATGATTGTTAAGTCAAAGATTAATTATAAGTTTTTATAAATTTATGAGATTTGAAAAAAATATGTTACAGTGGGTTTTGAAAGTAGACTCCTCATATGACAGTTAAATGGCAACCGCATCCGACCCGCCAGCATAAATATATACTATAAACGAAGTTAGGTATACCAAATAGGTGTAGAAACGACAATAGGTTCGTATATGATGTCAAGACATAAAGGACTATGCCCCGGAACGCGGCAGACACGACCGAGTCACTTACATAATAGATGTACACAAGTGTGGCTTTATTAAATTGATTGCCAATCTTATTCGATTGCATCGTATAGATAAACATCTATTCATTGATATACACGCCAATGGATGAACTAAAAATATTTTCTGAATTCGAAGGTAAAGTTAATAATATTCGAAACTGAAACGAGTATGTCACTTAAGGACATACTTACTATTAAGGAAGTGGAACTGGTTTGTAGACATAAAGAAAACTAGCATTAATTTCTCTACCATAATTAGAATGCGGCATGAAGATATTAACTACTTTCGTGGCGTATCTAAGTTGTTGTTTAAAGACATCGCTTAAGTGTTCTTGATATTTATTTATCTTTACATGAATTCTTGTAGACAAAACGCTGCAGGTACTTAAAAAAAATATGACTTAAATTCTAACTCGTAATACTTAATAAGAATAAAAATGACTATAAAATACAATAACTACATACAAAAAATATTTAATAGTTTTCTTTAGACAGAACTAGGATAAGTTGCCAATCGGAGCATTTTTTTTTATTTATAGCATTTAACTGCTCTCTGAAGGTCACCAGAGAGGTAGTAGTGAAAAACTGTATCCGGTAGCTCATTATACAGATCCCAAATATGCGACTATAATATCCTAGAGAAACATTGCATTGTCACGGGTCTTGTAAATATACCATTACTATTTTTCCCTGTAATTCGCGACTACATTCAGCCTTCATAAACCTTTTTATAGAAAATAGATCTTAAGATTTCACTCTGCTTGTATAATATTGTATGTTTTATATTGTTATTTTCATGTATTTTCGTTTAGGAATATCTATATTTAAAATATGACGTGCAGAATTTTATGGTTTATATTGTAAAAATCTTACCGGTGCGCATCGCTTTACGCCTCAATTTTTGAAATATTGTCGCGTAGTTATTTCCCCACGGGATCTATTAAAACAGAAATTCATCGTATCTAGTAACGATGAGTGGTTTCCAGCAACATTCAATTTGTTTAAAATGTATATATTCCAATATTAAAATATTAAGGAATAATTTGTATATATCTAAAAATAGTCCCAATTAATAGCCCAGTACATTGAATTTTTAATTATATATTGGACAATCGTATATAAATTTTTTCCCATACATTTATTTTAAAGTGATTCAGTCGTAGAATGTTCTATTTTGTTAAAAAATGAAATAGGTAATCGAAAAATTAATTAATTTGATGCTTAGGAAATTAAATTAAAGCTATATTTGTATTCAAAAACATAGTTAATGTAAAAACGGTATCTCTGCAACTGGATCAAAACGGCGTATGAAGGAGCGAATATCCAATCATGGATAGAATAAAATATAATAAAACGCAAAAGAGCGTATAATATATTTCAAGCTAAAAGATATCAACGTACACAAGCAAATGCACAAGCTGTAAAAATGTCAAAGGTCTCTCTCATTGAACGACGGCGAACACACCTTGAAAACACAACAGCAGGTATGTATTGCAATGCAGTAAGTATTATTCCCATCAGCGTGTTTACAAACTGGCGTGCCAGTTGGCAGTAACTCGCCAACGGCTTCGACCATTCACTAATGGCAACTTGGAAAAACACGGCTTCGGTTTACGTTTGCAATAGTCTTTAAAGTATCAAACGACTTTAATTGGCAAACTGGTACATCTACCGTATCTCGTAGCAGCTAAATTGTTTCTCACTTCCCCTACGTCATTGTTGTTTGTCCCTTGATGGTTTTTTTTGTTAAGGAGATTAAGTTAATATTATATTCGTACTTAAGCTACACGGAGTTTTGAATGAAATAAAAAGCAACTGGAAGTTGCCTTTGGCGAAGTATAACCACAATGGATGTCAATGAATTATAATTTTCCGGAGTTCATGTTTTGTTTTTTAGCTACATTTAACTTTTACGGAAAATGTTACTTATAAACGTAACCAGATTCAGCAAGATTTTGCGATTTCAGTAGGATAAGGTTCCTTATTATATGATATTCTTTTTACAAGAAAGTATAAAATAAACCAGAATTATATTGCTTACCTTACCATACAGAAATTATAGAATCTTGCTAAATGTAGTCATGCTGTGAGTGATAATAGCACATTTTTTAAAATTCTTTTAGCAATGGACTTGTTGGATATTAATTAAATATCCATACTTCGATATTTAATTAAAAAAAAAAACAAATATTTACAAAAATACCATAAGAGTGATCATAGCAACCTCATGTAGATGTGATCATTAGATTTATCAGTAGATTCGTATAATCTATAATAGATAAAGTAAAAAATATATTGGACTAATTTGAGAAATTCTTTAATAGGTATTAAATATACATTACCAGTGCGTCACATGGGTTATATTTTATTTTCGAAAAATTAGATATGAATGCGAATTTTTTTTTGTACTATATTTTTATTTATACCATAACAATACTTGATTACCTCAGCTAGTATATTAATAGTTTAGGTTGATTTTTGAGTACATTGTAATACTAGGTGCGACATACTCAATGTCGAGTTTGAATATAGATAAAATTCACTCCCAGATCCCGAGAACTGAGATACCTGTATTTATTTAAGAATAATAAAGGGCTGTTTTATAAATAGAAAAAGCCCCCACATTTTGCTCCCTTGTTTATAAATAGGTTGATAAACCGATTAACCATTCTAACTCGGTTACAAACGCTTAACTACCCAACATAACGCCGCACCGGTTCAACTGTTTTTCGAAGATAATTGCGAAGTAATTTATTGTACTATAAACTATTCATGTGTTTAAATACACAACAACAATAATTATATTATACACCCTACAAACATAAATGAAATCTACTTGGTTTTGTCCATCTGTGCGTTTGATTATATCTTTCAAACTATACAATGGAATATATATAATACGATGGTCTCCATCGTTTAAATAAACGCACAGACTAAGAAACATACAGGAATAGGGATGATATTTGTATGCTCCATAGCATTTTGGCGGTGCCAACCAAAGCAATTACTGAAATGCTATGGAAACCTTATGAAAGTTGAAGTATGAAAGGTTTTATTTCTATATATTAGGCCACGATGGGCCTGTTATGATAATATTAAAAGCCCCTAATAAAAACAATAATGAAAAAAAATATTAATAGGGACTCCAATGTGTACTATGTAAAATGTTAAAATCATTAAAAACACTACTAATCACATTCTCATTCGAATGCAATGTATATTCGTTGGTTATAACAGAACAAGTTTAACAAAATGGCGTATATGAGTGAGAATAGCGTTAAACAACATTTGCAATTTCTTATAAGATAATTACAACTAATGGATATCAGATTAGACCTAAAGGATTCAATTAACTATTCATTTACATGATTTTATATAATTGTTTTTAAGCTACTCTACAGATTGTAATATAATAGGTATTGCAAAGTTAGTAAATTATTCGATCAATGTGCTATCGTTGGAATATTAAGAAACTAACGCTTAGTTTCAGAAACAATCTTTACGAATTATCAATTCATTACTGCTTAAAAACGACTAAACGTTATGATTAACGATCAGACTGATGTCTACTAAATATTTTCTATTTCCAAGAAAAGTCAATAGGTATAATATTATATATAAAAATACTTTGAATGAAGTTACGTCACTGGAATACTTTCATAAATAAATATGTATTATAGCATATTTTAAAAAGAATTACAAACATTGCTACGTTAAACTACTACAAGATAATTTTCGAACAATAAGGCAATTCTCAGAAATTTGTTTTAAGAATAACAGTTTGTGAAGCTATTAGATAGTTCGTTGTAAGGGTTCGTCCGTATTGACCTTCAAACAACCATAACTCCATGGTTATACGCACATTGGCGCCGAGTTGTCGCCTCCGTCTTGTCTCGCAGGATAGAAAGGACACAGCTCTGGCAATGGTCCAATATATCTACAAACCTATTACATAACGTAGCCGACATTCACTAACTACTGAGAAAGTCTTCGTCACGAAAATAGAACTAGTAATATAGATAAACAAGTCATAAATATCTGTCATAGAAGCGTTCGGCTAAAAGACTGGATAAGGTCACTTCAGCTTTTAAAGAACTTTTTTTGTGGGAGTCCTTTTAGGGTTGGGTTAAGTTTTCTAATACGCTCATCACTGAACGATGGAGGTCATGTGTCCCTAAAGGTCGATTTACAACAAACCAGCGAATTCTTGTTCTATTCTGAAATCAGCAAGCTCTATAAATATATAGAGAATTATATTGTGGATGTATTTTTAATTACAAGAATTCTATTGAATATTAAATAAGAATAAAAGATGTATACTAATCTATCATCTAGCTGTGGGATTCCCGATAAAATAGTATTGTGCCTCCTTCTCTATCATACTAGGGTATCGTAAGAGTCAATTAAGGTATAAAGCACATCGAATTACACGGCTATTACTATCATTTGAGCTGCTGCATGCATCTTCTCTGCACATAGTGGACATCTGCCAACACGCACCGAACAAGCTTGTGAATTAAATGTCCAAACTCCTTCTGAATTTCTCAGATACGCTCATAGGGGTAAAGGAAAGGGAAGCATTTGCCCGCAGTAGGACGAAACTGGGTAATAATGATAATTTTAATAAACACTAATATTATAAAGAAGTAACGTTTGTTTGTTTCTTTGTTTGTTCGTAAGTTCTTACTTACCTCTTGGTAACCTCCAAAATTATCCAATCGATATCATTTTTTACCAGTTTTTAGAAAAGACCTAGAGGGAGAACATAGGTATAATCTATTACCTTTTCTCATACTGAACGTGGATTACGTACAGGCAAAATCTAGTCTATTAAAAATGCTCATTCGTGTGAACAGATGTTTGAAAATCTTTCGTATTTCAAAGTGATCTAGTTCTATTATTCCTGTTTTTATTAGTTGAATGTAAATGGTGAAAGAATAATTACTGTATTAAACCAAAATATAATACTTAAAATAAAGAATACTCTAACTTTAGTTAACAATCTTTAAGTGTAAATCCACGCTATTAAGCCCACGCGCTTTCGGACGCTTTGAGGGATGCGTCATAATCATAACCCGGTTGATAACTCAATTTTTCTTGGTAAAATGACATATACAAATGCGGCAAAAAACTATAACCTTTTAAACATTTTGTCTGCCCCTTACATGTTTTATATATTATATTTTAGACTAATTCGTTTAATTTGGTGGTGTGATGAGCGAGCGTGGTTCGTTTATGAAAGCGAAAGGGTGGAATGCGGTTAAACAGCTCTTCAGAACACTCACCATGATACAAATGATAAAAACGCTCAGTGAGGCAATGCCCCTGAGCAGCTGAAGTCTCTCCAGGTATTTAGGAACGTCTGGATCATTAACAATGTGGATTGCCCTAGGCTGCAACTTATCCAGGGTTTCAAGGAGGTAAAAAAACATCCCAGACATGGGAACAGTATTCCATGCGTGGCCTAGCCTGGACCTTATATAAAGGGGTATAGCTAACCGGGCGTGAAAAATCGGTCTTATTATTATTCGAGGAAATATTGTATAAAGAACTGCCATAACTAATCTATTTACTATTGTAAAAGTATATATATCAAAATGAGGGGTGTAGGTACAATAGTTCATGATTTAAGCATGATACCAATATATCGGCTATACGTAATTATTGAATCAATGATGCTGGTATCTTAAAATCGCTAAAAAATTATTAGTAGCCTCTCTGATATCAAAATGGCGGATGTATTTCCATTCTGAGGAATGTAGTTTCTGTCTGACTTTGATATGATTCGCGTAGCAAAGTTGCGCGAACCATATCAAGCGATTTTTAGTATATATATACATATATATAGTAAAAATTTAGCCAGATGCGATTAACAGTCGCAGAATTATTAAAAAAAAATATATATATTTATTTGAAGAACATACTAGTTGAGCTCACTTTTTTTTGCTTGGGAAAAAATATCATAGGACTGTTTCGGTAGCATATTGGAGGGATGAAAGCCGAGTCTGCTGGCCGAATAAGAATGAGGCAGCTCGCTATCCGTGAGAATAGTTTGAAGTGGTAGGCTCTTTACATTCACCCCTTTCAGAAATGAAGCTAAACAGGCTTTACTCCACGGGCGTCTGGAGGAATCTGGATTTCCAGGCCCGTGTGGAGTCATTGGAAGGATACCCTAGGGGTTTTTAGTCAGTAGGAGTCTGAGACACCGAGGTCGCTGCCCTCACAGTGGCTCAGATGGTCCTATGCAACATTTTACCCCGAATTACAAAAAAAGAGATGGCAGCCGAGATATGTTGGAGTTACACTGGCTGAAACCTCAAAGTTCTAATTCTGTTAGTTTCTGTTAGTTGTATTGATCCGGCGTTGCTCAGTAGAATTTTTTTACGTTATAATCTATGGGTCTGGTTTTTCAAAAATTTCTAAAGACATATTTTTTATTACTAACAAAAAAGCTAAACACAAGTTTTCATAATGAAATAAAGATAAAAAAATTATTTGATACTTAACATAAAACACAGGAGGATAGGTTAATCTAGATAGGAAACAATAGAATGCCTTGTACAGTGATGATGCACCAAAGGGAAATCAGCTCAGCAAATGCTAAGTAACTAGGTGAGCCACCCAGCACTGAATTTCAGTTGTCACCCATTTATTTTGTCAACGCGCAGAAAACAGCTTTTACTTCCACTAAATTGACTGTTTCTCAAACAAAACTTTTAAGTTTTAACTCCTATTTTACCCTCTTAAGGGTTAAATAACTAAAAATCCGCTCTAGGATGCCTACGTCATGAAAAAAATAATTCATATTTTTAGCTTCAGTATTTTAGGCTTTACGATGATACCAGTCTCTTTGTATGTATAGATTATCAGCCACAGTTTTCACAGATACATTTAAAAACGAAAATAAAAAGTTGCGATAGTAGTATGTTGGTTGAATTTTAACAATTGAAACAAACATTGTTAGTTTGGCTGAACATTTGCTCGCTCTATATCAGTGAATGGCGCCGCGATGTCGGAAGGAGAGGCGCCGTCTTGTCTACACAGCCTCTTCCAAAAAACTTCCAGATAACAAGGCGCCTTGGAATACACCCAGAACATTTTTTGCCAATGGATGTAGACACCGAGGTCAATCCGCCGGTTATGTTAATCACATCGACTGGGGAAACCCTATGCTGTACGCATATTTATAATTTATCAATGTCGTGACGTGATGGGCGATTTTTCTGCGCTCCCTCATAATCTGGGTCATGTTGTTGTTTGGTTATTTGTTGTGTGATGTAGTGCATGACTTGTCTGCGAATTATCGTTTTAACCTTAGCTTGAATCGATTTAGGTCTTGTTGCTTCATCTATAGTTAAAAATATTAACAATGTGTAAATAGTAAATGCTTAAGTATTAAATGTAGCACCATTTAAAGAGCAACTGCGTAAATGGCTACATTTTTAACAAATCGATAATCACCGGCCGTAAAATAAGCTAAATGAAATAATAATGCCGATCGGGTTTTGTTTGATTGATTGCGATAAAGTATAATTTTTAGGTGAGTACATCAAATTTATCGATTTTAAAAACGTTTAGTGTAACTAAACGCTTATGTATCATTTTTTGTATATTTTTTTCATCGATTCTATATTGCTGTATGTTTCCCTTTAAAAATAAAGAAAATAAACTAAATGTATTTATGAGTATATAATTCTAAACTTAGATAATTCCATCATTAGTAAAAATGATATCCCATTTCGTTCAATTTTTCAGTTACAATATATTAAAATAAGCATTGTTTTCTATCCAAAGTTATATAAAATAGATGTTTGACTATTATATGTACATTTCACATACACATTAATAACATTAACATAAGAGTAACTTAGAGGGAGAAGCCAACCGAAGAATAAAGCTGAGTTGGGTAGTGTTTAGCAAACTATGTCGAGTCATTTTATCATCCATACCACAAAGCCTGAAAACGTAAGTCTAAAATCAGTGCATCCTACCTATAATAACGTGCATGTCATATAAAACATTATCTTATAATACTTGGAAATTTAGTAACTATATTGACTTAAAGTCTGGTGTTTATCATAATAGCAGTCTGAGAGTCCAAATTGGACCAAGTTTTAAGTATATGAATATATATGTTCAATGTAAAAGTATAACGAGATAATGCTTTTTATGCTTTATACGAGGTTAGCTGAACCGGCAAACGTTGTTTTGCAATATAAATTATTTCTAGTGAATATCTTCTGTATTAAAATATATTTTAACCGCGGCTTCGCATTGTAAAATAGTATCTAATTAAATTAAATTTATGGTTCACAATTTTGGTCATAGTGACTTCCACATAAAATGTAGATATATGTTGTCGCGGGCTTTTATTTAGAACCATTCAAGACAAACAATCCCACGGTACATCATAATGGTTTAGACAGTGTACGCCAAGATAGTTCTCAGAGGCTAGATTTTTCCGACTTAATTCAAATGTATCGCTATTTTACGACCAAAATTACATAATATAAATTGTAGCCTTTATGTTATTCCGATGTATAATCTATATTATCTATATACTGTATATCTATATTACTGTATAAGTTTCATGCAAATCCGTCCAGTAGTTTTATCGTGAAACAGTAACAAACATATTCACAAACTTTCACATTTATGACATTAGTAGGATGTACGCCAATGTCTGTAATGACGTACGGTGCTGAGACGTGGATACTCAAGGTACGACAAATCCACAAATTCAAAGTCGCTCAGCGTGCTATGGAACGTGCTATGCTCGATGTCTCTCTGATGGATCGAATCAGAAATAAGGCAACTCGTCAGAGAACTAAAGTCCTTAACATAGCTTATAGGATGAGCAAGCTGATATGGCATTGGGCTGATCATATTTGTTATAACTGCTGACCAATGAGGTAGACGTGTTTTTGAGTGAAGACTACGTCTCGGTGAGCGTAGGAACAGGTAGGACTAAGAAGTTCTCTAACACTTAATTTTGCCGTGTCGTTGGGCTGTGGAATAGTCTTCTGGCGAGCGTGTTCCTACCATCCTATGATATGGGATCTTTTAAGCGTAGCATGAAGAGATATTTGTGCCGATGTGTGTTTTTGATATTTGATTTTGAGGCCGGCATGATCATTGCGACTGGCGATGGGTTTTTCTTACCTGTCGATAGTCTTTGTCGTTTTTTGGACTGCACCATGCTTACTATCAGGTGTGGTGCGGTCACTGTGTCGAGTAAGGATAAAAAAAGAGTAGTTTAGGATGCCCTGTGGGTAGGTGGAGCTACGATTTGCGCAAAGTGGCGAGCAACTTTTGGATGAGTAAAGCTAAAGATCGGAATCAGTGATGAACCTTGGAAAGGTTTATGTCCAGCAGTGGATGGATACGGGTTGGTGATGATATAAAAGAACTCGAGGCCGAAGCTCTAAGTGGTTTTCAGACTAGGCCTGCTAATAGCTGGAGCTTCCCGTTTAACGTCACGTTTCGCTAAGGCTTAGCAAAGTTGTCAAAAAATAAATACTTTTTGACAATAAAACTGAATATATAATAGGACCTTGAGTATATTCATAGTATTTGCAGAGCCAAGTCTGTGTTGACAAAAACGGTGAATTACCAAATCCTTTAACATTCATTGATCATATAAATTGTAATGTTTTGGTAAAGTCTAAGCAAACATAAAGTTACGCCTATAAATCTCAGACTTAGTGACAGAATGTAACCGATGGAGGCAGTTAGTTTTCGAAAGAAATCGTAGACATGATCCTTAGCAGTGAAGAACTATGGAGAAGGGAGATATATACGCTTAATACTCGACGTGTACATTATAACAAATTGTTACTATTCGAATTACCTAAAAGCCTATAAAAAATATTGAAAGTTCCTTCCAGACAATTAATGTGTCTCCAATCCATATATCACACAGTAAACATATCCATTTCAATTATTCACTTACGAAAACACATCCAGTTTGCCAAGTGGCACAAAAGATTAGTTTCAGAAAAATGGAATACAGCCAAATGTATCTCTATGTGAATCTATATAGCACAGCATTAAATATAAATAAGTTGGCAAAATATTTCTCATGCTATTATATTATGCCATGGAAGTAATCCCAAAAATCAATAACCTAAGACATACGACATGTAGATAAAAGCAACTTCATGTTTATAATATTTTTATTCAAATTGGTGGCAAACAAATTGACAGCCAGTATGTATTGTAGAACACACCCCTGTAAGATGAAGCGACGTCTTGAGTAATAGGTCGGCAATAACCAGATGAGAGGAGCCGAAGACCGGGCCATTGGGGCGCTAATTAGATGAGGCCTATAACTAAAGTCCTAGTGACTCGCTTTGGCCTGTCCCGTTATTCGAGTAATTTTAAAATCACACGGGTAAATAGATTATTGGAATTGTACTTTTAAAGAAACTGTGAAGTTAGAATAATAAATCAATACAATAAAATAGTGAAATTGGACTAGGGTCGTATCACTAGTCAAAAGAATAAATTGTAATAGTACAGACCGAATCATACTAAGAAATGAGGGTATACGTGATTTACTTAAGCAATCAGTTTAACTAACAACTGTGATATTGAGCTGTCAAAAACCAATAAATATTAATCATAAGCAAATGTTATATCTCTATAATTGTAAACAAATAACATAGTTATCCAATGAATGTTCGAGTAAAATGCTTACTACTTCGTAAGTGGATTTGTTTTCAAATTTAATATAATAGTGTTAGTTTGTGAGAAACGCCTTCCGCTTTAATAATTCTGAGTGTGAAATGTGTGATTTGTAAGTAATTATTATTTCTTTACGGTTTTTTCTCCTATACATTCAATTTTTATTTTAAATAAACTATTTTTATTATAAATTATAGCTTGCCATAGTGACCACACCAGATGGAATTAAGCATAGTGTAGTCCAAAAACTATCTACGATTATCGAGAGCGAAGAAAAATCGATTGCAGCAGCGATCTTGCTGGCCTGTAAGTAAATATCGCTTCAAGCTTTGTTTATAGTACACCAAAAAAAACGTTATGTATGCCTCTAATTCTATTTATATTTTTAAATTACGAAAGCACCCATCTTGCTATGTTTGTGATACAAAATATTTATATAAACTTATTTACATTATTTATTTATTTATTTTATTATATAACTAGCCTTTGCCCGCAACTTCTTGTATCTTATTAATAACGAAATATGATGTACGAGTATGAGCCAAATTACACATATACTTTCAGTTGTTGAAACAATCTTACTATTTTGGAACACATAACCATTTTACTTAATCTCTTTAATTAATAATAACTAATAATGAGGTTACTAATGACGAAAAGTCAAGCTGTATCTCTAGTTTTAACTGAACAAGCATAGGCAAACTTATCGATTGTATAAAGACAGGGAATATATCTATATAATTGAACTTTTGTTGGCAAACTGCCTAACACCACGTAATGGTAAATGATTACCGTCGCTTAAGGATAATTATCATACTAATGCACCTATTTAATATACAAAAAGCGTATTAAAAATGGTTTCGTTGTTTTTACTTGATGCGTGGAAAAATACCCAAATTACGATTCTGAAAATAGAGGAGATTCCATGATCACTTCGCCAGGAGCGTATGGCTAAAAAGAGAAAAAAAAAACTAAAAAAGATCTATAAAGAAAATTACCTGAATGATTTTAATACCTTGCGCCTTTGTTATATAGTTTTTTCTATATACAGTTAAAGTCGAGCGCTCGAGTTAATGAGGCAAGCAAAGGGCAAGATGCGCCGGTGTCCCCACGGTTCACAGTCTAGAACAGCGTTTCCCAACTTATAGGTTACGTGACTCTATGTTATATCCAGAGATGGGTAAAATGTAATCTGATTAATGATTAACGATTACAAAATGTAGTCATAATTTTAATTTTTTTTCTCTGTAATTATGATCAAATCCATTTAAACCATTAAGAAATTATAAATGTGTATGCAATTTGGGATTCTGTAGTGATTAAAATATAGATGAGCAAAATGCAGGCATATTAATGGTAAAAAACGTAAAATGTAATCGTAATCATTTTTATTAATCTGATTATATTTTGCCTATCTATGGTTCTATCAGATAGTCGCGAGCAAAACCAAATTTTTAAGTTTAAGTTAAATATGCTGAGTGAGTAATAAGCGAAATGTATGTCGGACAAAGAAATTCTGTACCTTTTAATTTTGTCGAATTGTTGAGTTGTGGAATAGTTTCCCGGTGAGCGTGTTCTCACCATCGTATGATATTGGGTCCTTTAAACGAAGCGTAAAAAGATATTCGCTGCGCCTATCGATAACTTTTTTTTTTATTCTCGATAGTCGTAACCAGGTTATTGGATTGTACTATTCTGACCATCACTATGCTATATTATCTATTATTACTATGTCGAGTCACAATAAAAAAAGTATTCGTAGATAATATAATGAAGAAATATTGTTACATCCATACAATATAGCTGTAAGCACGCTTATATTTAGCCTTGTTTCGATTAAAGATGAAATGATATGTAAAATTTTAGGTGTATAGTCTATTTTAGTTAATTTTATTTGGTGGTAGGGCGTTTGCCCAAAATGGAGGTCGAGACTACAGTACACAAGTGTAAAGACTATCATAGTGACTCGTTTTGGCCTGTCGCGTTTCGGGATCAACTTGTGTATATCCAGTAACTCATATACGTAGCGACATTCAGTTTTGGTATATGTAGGCCGACATGACAACGGAGAATATCAATAGATTTCCATCCTTTGGTGGTCGCTTTCGTAAAAAAAGGGCCACACTGTACTTACCATCAGGTGCACTGTAGTCACTATGTTGACCCATTGTAAAAAAAGTACAGCATTTTATTATTGTAATTTTGAAAATAAAATCGACCTGCAAGTATTGTAGATATAAGTTAAGAGCCTGCGGATCATGGCAATTTGAATTTAGGGAATCCGCAAATTATATTAAAGAGGTGCTAAGGGGCCACTCTCGATGAAGTTTGGGAAAAACTGGTATTGAACAATCACTTGATGCCCCCCACCCCCCACCCCCTACTACAATATAATGTGACCCATTTAATTTCTGCAGACGATCATTTTAAAGCTTTTCCTCATAATACAATGTATATGTAATTACTTATAAGTATTAAGGGTGTAATGACATTGTAAAACAGAACAATAAGTTAAAATTAACAACAAACCGATTACGTTCGTAAAAAAAAGTCAGCAATGCAATAACTGCGCGCCTTGTGAAGCAGTCGTTCATACGCGACGGTAATCACCATCAAGTAAGCCGTCATCCTTTTTGTTGACAAAACAGGTGGACTCTCTGTCTGTTTCAGCCTCGGAATTGGATAAGGCAAGACGGGGTCCGTGACCCTGGCGCCAAATTCTAGGAGCGGCATAAAAGTACGTCACTCAACGCACTCACTGAATAAATATATCTATTTATCTGGAAAAGTGGACCAACCCCTCCGTAAGGAATAAGCTGAAAATTTGTATAAGCCTTTGCTATGACGTTTTTTTTTTACACTGGCTCGACATAGTGAGTACAGAGTACCTGATGGTAAGTACAGTGTAGTCCAAAAACGATAGCGACTATCAAAGGATGAAAATCCATTGATAGTCCACATCGTCATGTCGGCCCACATATACCACGACTGAAGGTCTCTAGGTATATGAGCTACTGGATATACTTAAGCTGATCCCGAAACGCGACAAGCCGAAACTGGTCACTATGACGGGCTTTACACCCATGCACTGTGGTCGCGATCCAGACGGGCACCGGCGCCCTACCACCTCGCTGCTGCTCGTTTAGCACCACCCAGGAGTCACGTGTAGGGAAACTAGGGTAAAGCCTACGGACGCGAGCAGCTTCGACTCCCAAAAACAACGTTAAACGTTGTTGTTGTTGACGTTTAAAAAGTTAACTTAAAAGTCTCAGAAGATAATGTTACCACGTCTTAAGATCATGATGATGAACTGCTGGATATAGGCCTCTCCTAATAAGTGCCATTGAGCCCTGTCTTCGGTTCTTCTCATTCAATCCTTTCTGGCCACCTTTTGTAGGTCGCGCTCCACCTTGCCGGAAGGCGCCTCACGCTACGTCTGCCGATCCACGATCTCCACTCAAGAACGCGCCTACTCTAACGGCCATCGCTTCTTCCGCATACATAGCCTGCCTACTGCTACTTCAGCTTGCTAATACGGAGAGCTATGTCGACAACTATGGTTCTCTGTCGAATAAACTCATTTCGGAAGTCCTAAGATATGTAAGGTCAATGGTCCGAGCAGTAAGCTTGAGGGATTCTGCTGCCTGAATGAGAGGGAGGCAGCGCGCTGCCGTTGAGGAAGGTTTAGAGGGGTGTACTCTTTACACTCACCCCTCCCAGATTTGAAGCCTAAACAGGCTGTTCGCTCCCCGTGGCTCTGGAAGAATCTGGATTCCCAGGAGTGATTGGAAGGATACCGGGGGTTTTAGTCAATAGTAGACTGATACACCGGGGTTGTTTTCTTCAAAAAATTTCACACCATATCCATTCCACTTCCTTTCACTCGTCATTCTTTCATCCATCCGCTGATAAGGTCGAAGTGGTTTCGTTTATTTCATAAAAAAATTACAATATAACCTTAAAATTTATCTTAAAGCTACATTACAAATTTCTTACTAAACTTAACAACATATAAGGTTTATTTAGCGAAAGTACAAGGATTAACCTAAACCTTAAATAAAAATAAAGCAACAGCAGACGAGCCGTAATTATTTTACACTTAAAACTTAACCTAACTAAAACTATGAAAGGGGACTGGAAGCGGGAAGCCGTTTCGTGGCGGACCTCCTAAAGGCGGCGATCTCCTCCGTCTGTGATGACAGGCGGGTCACTGGCGAAGGCGCACGCGCTTCCTTCTTGGTGGAAACTCTGCAGTTATCGTCTGGGTATCTGTAAATCAGTAATGAGGGTGTGTGAATCCGTTTCGCACATCCGCCAAGTACTCTCCAGCGCGCCCTCTCCAGGATGTTCTATGCAGGACTTTCCACCGAGTAACAAAAAAAAAATGCAAGGTGAAAATCCGTTTTTTCGTAAACATTTCGTTTCCTACGTGATAAATGGTATTTAAATATTTATAAAATTTTAGAGAGGGGAGGGACCAAACCGTAGTATTTACCACACTTCGAAAAATTTCAATAGCCAGGTCTGGTCTAACTCCCTATAGCTATTAAAAAAACATTTTTATTCGATAAAGGTTTTGTCATATTTTCCTAGTGCAATCGCTATTCACGTTTGAACTAACAAAGTGCCTTTTCATTTGTAGTCATAGCGACTCTTTGTTAAAAGACTTTATCATGGCTTCGGTTGGCGTAGTTTTTATTGTTTGACAAAAACGCCATCCATTTCGCATATCTACGCTGAAAACTATAAACAAATCTCTATTTAATGTGGCACACAAAAGTTTACATTAGTTATAGCCAAAAACAATTTGGAATTAAATGTTTTTTTTTGGAATCCGGGTGAACTTCCTGCTTCTCAAATCATTAAGACTTTCATGAGAGCAGCGACCGCGATGTCTGATTCCTACTGATTAAAGCCCGCCGGGGTGTTAATGCTGCTAGCCAGCTTGGGAATCCTTATTCTTCTAACGTTCCTTTTAGGCTTTATCTCTTGTATAAGTTGGTGTAAAAAGCCCGAACTTCAAGATCCTCTCTATCAAGAGGTGCGCAGGATACGTACACACCGCCTCCGCCGTATTCGTATACGTATAGTATAGTAGCGGACACCCTCAAGTCTACAGCCCGGGGAATCAGAAGACTACGCTAAGCCTGAGATTTATATTCAACTTTCCTAAGAAAATATGTTCCCTTTTAAAAAAACTGAATTTATAATTAAAACTGGAATATAGCCTAAGTATTTGCAAAGCTACGTTTAAGTTGATGAAAGCGGTGATTTACTGTATTCTTTGGCAATCATTAAATAATATAATAATATATTTTTTTATCCTGGTAGGGCGATTGCCCGAACTGGGTCGTGATCACAGTACACGAGTGTAAAGACCGTCACAGTGACTCACCTTGGCCTGCCGCGTTTCGGGATTAGCTTGTGTATATTCAGTAATTCATATACCTAGAGCCCTCCAGTCGTGGTATATGTAGGCCGAAATGACGACGAAGACTATCAACGGATTTTCATTCTTTGATTCTAAGATTATAGATAAATAATATTAATATATTCTCATTTTGGCCTTAAACAAAAAAGTATATGCAATATGCGTGTGCGTCAAATGCATGGTAGCGTGTGTAATGTTTTTTTATTGATATAATGTATTTTTATGCATTATTTTTTTTAAATATAAGTATTCTACACTCTTTCTCTATATAAACTATAAGTGTGCCAAATTTCATACTTCTCCGTCCTCGCAATTTTCGTAAAAAAGGGCTACAAAGCTTGCTTCACGTATTTATATATAGATTTATTAACATCATCGTCCTTTAGTATCTGTGTCTGTATGAATTACTGTAATGCAGTCATTTTGCAACCCTTACCAGTGCCATATGCTACGAGCCGAGGCACTGACCTACATTTCCCCTCTCCATTAATTTACCAACACAATATGTTCGTATAGATGTACTCGTGACTACAGTAAATCAGCTACAGGCGTTCGATGGCGACTGTCTCTAAATTATTAATATGTTAACCATTTGCAACTGGATTAGTGAAATTGTAACTATGAAATCACACTTATTGGCTGAATTACAGCCGTATTCACATGAGACCATTTTATGAGACATTCGAGGGCATACGGCTACTACAGTGGTAAGGCCCTTGTATGACCACACAAAGTATAAAAACTATTATAGTGGCTCATTTCACCTTGTCGCGTTTCGGGACCGCTTGTGTATGTCCAGTTGTTTTTATACCTAAATACTTGTGTGTACCTAGAGATGGGCAAAATATAATCTGATTAATGATTACAAAATGTAGTCGTCATTTTTTCTTGCTCTATAATCAGGATTAAATCCATTTAAAACATTAAGAAATCATTCATGTGTGTACAATCTGGGATTCTGTAGGGTTTAAAACATACATGAGCAAAATGCAGTCATATTAATGGTAAAAAACGTAAAATGTAATTGTAATCATTTTTACTAATTTGATTACATTTTGCCCATCTATGTGTGTGCCGACATGACATTGACGACTGTTAATGTACTTGTATTTGTTTAGCCGTCGTGGCTGCCGGCAGAATAGAATAGCACCCGCCTCTTCTTGCTGAGGTGTCGTAAAAGGCGACTAAGGTATCTCTTGAACACCGCAATTCAACCAGGTGTTTATAGAAGGGAAAACTCGACCAAACCTGCACCCCGCTCCCTCCCGATCGTACTGGTTCCCCTTTC
This sequence comes from Automeris io, assembly GCA_036320925.1. Classification (NCBI taxonomy): domain Eukaryota; kingdom Metazoa; phylum Arthropoda; class Insecta; order Lepidoptera; family Saturniidae; genus Automeris; species Automeris io. The sequence continues at coordinate 4,756,551 of JAUDJH010000024.1, forward strand.
CATCAGGCCTGAGGGAGCTCGGACAAGAGAGTGCTTTTCTGGCTGCGCGTCCAGTTATGCACTTAAATATCTCCTGCGCAATTGACTGTTTCCGAAAACTGGACCTCGAATTTCTTAACCGGTGTTGAAACAGTCGCCGTGGCCGAAACCGGCTAGGACATCATCATCATCATTTGTTCCTTGGCAGTCGTTTTTGTTCTTGGACTTCACTGAAATTCTAATCAAGTTCAGTGTAGACGCGTTGTCGAGCCAGTACACAAATAAAAACATTGCACTAAATCAAGATATTATTGGCCCTCTATAAATACTTGTCTTCAGTCTATTAATAATGAAAATTAAAAAGGCTTTTAATTGAATCCGATTGGCTTAATTAATGGCTTGGCTTAGTGGAATGTTTCGCAAAATAGCCTCCTGTAAATATAAACTAACGATTTTTACCTTTTAAATAGTATTTATACTTTCCGATACGATTCTGCAAATTGGAAGTGTGTTGTTGTCAGACTTATTATGACTGAAAAACCGAATGAATGAATTTTAAAGATTCTCTTCCACCTAAATTAAAATATGTAGAATATCGCTTCAGCAATCGAATCCATATTATTTGCAGTTATCATCAGGCACAATGTTAAGCGAATATTTTATTAGTGATTATTTAATAAAATTGATCGTCATACCGTACCGTAGTTGCAGTGCAAAATATTAGGTCCTTACATATGAAATTGGCGTTTTTCGTACTGGCCACTTTAATCACAAATTTCTCCTCTTTGGTAAGGAATTCCTAATTCAAATTTGTACAGCTATAGACTCATGTATTTGTGCTTCGATGATCGTCATTCATTTGTTTTTTTCTTCTGTTTTTTTCTGTTTGCGTCACTCATTTTACAAAATGGAAAACTTAAAATATCGCATTATTTACGAGTACGAGTTTCGCCGTGGCACTAGTGCTGCGGAAACAACTCGAAGGGTGAATGATGTGTATGGCGGTCGTGTTGCAAAAGAAAACACAGTTCGTTTTTGGTTCCAACGTTTTCGTTCTGGAAATTTCGACCTGCAGAACAAGCCCCGTGGACGGCCTGAGACTCAAGTTGATAATGAAGAGTTGAAGGCTATTGTGGAAGCGGATCCATCGCAAACCACGTCCGAGTTAGCTGCAGGCTGCGATGTTAGTGATAAAACTGTTTTAATTCACTTGAAGCAAATTGGGAAGATTAAAAAGCTTGAAAGGTGGGTACCTCACGAATTGACTGAAGCAAACCGGCAAACGCGCGTCGACTGCTGCGTTACATTACTAAACCGGCACAATAATGAAGGTATTTTAAACCGAATCTTTACCTGTGATGAAAAATGGGTTCTTTACGATAATCGGAAGCGCTCAGCGCAATGGTTGGATCCTGGCCAGCCAGCCAAATCCTGCCCCAAGCGAAAATTAACCCCAAAAAAGTTACTTGTAAGCGTTTGGTGGACTAGTGCCGGTATTGTTCATTACAGTTTTCTCAAATCTGGCCAGACTATTACGGCTGATGTCTATTGTCAGCAATTGCAAACCATGATGGAAAAGCTAGCGGCTAAACAACCTAGGCTGGTCAATCGCTCCACGCCACTGCTGCTTCACGACAACGCTAGACCACACACTGCGCAACAGACGGCTACTAAATTAGAAGAGCTTCAATTGGAAAGTCTAAGACATCCTCCGTACTCCCCGGACCTTGCTCCAACAGATTACCATTTTTTTCGAAATTTGGATAACTTCTTGCAAGGGAAAAAATTCAACTCCGATGGGGCAGTCCAAATCGCCTACAAAGATTTTATTGATTCCCGTCCGACTGGTTTTTTTAGTAAAGGGATCAATGAACTACCTATGAGATGGCAAAAGTGCATAGAAAATAATGGTTCATACTTTGATTAATTAAATATATTATATTAAAAAATATTCGACTTTTTGTTCCTCCCATACAAAACGCCAATTTCATATGTAAGGACCTAATATAAACGCCTTTTAAAGAGAGCTTTGTATTTAAAATAAAGGAAACTTATCCTCAAATATAAAGTTTGCTGCTGGTGGATTCAATAAATAAGCACTAAGATGACGATATATTGAACTCGATAGGGTGACAAGTTCAGTTGCCGATCGAAACAAATTCTTATATCAAGAAAGAAAAGAAAATACAGTGAAATAGAAAATTTGGTCTACGGTAGTGGATTTAAAATTTTTAATTTACAATTTGGAGCTAGAGAGAGAATAAATAAGACAATTATTTTATATATATCTTTCCAAATAGTAGGTACTTTCCCCATGGTTTTAAATAAGTGATATTTATAAAAAAAAAATAGTAGTAACAACGCTCTTTGTGTTGCTGTTGTTATAGGTGAGGCTAACCATTTCCCATCAGGTGGAACTTCCGTCTGTTTGCCGACGAAAGCTTATAAAAAAAACTATACTAAAAATATCGACTTTAGGAATGTAAGCCGTAGTACTCGGGGGCAAAGATTGTCGTGATAACTCCCTTCAGTTAGTGGCGCTTCGGAATTAGCCTTTGTAAGCCCTAGCTCTTTTCTTTCTTTTTATTCAAGACACCACCTCTGATGTCGTACTTTGATAACGGAGACAGTAGCTAATTTCCATCAGAAGGCCGGATTGTGTTTGACAATGTTTATTATTTAAAAAAAAATTGGTTGTGCCACTTTTCCTTTAGAAGTTTACTGTATATGACTGGTTAGAATAAGCTTGTGCTTGTGGAATTCGTATCTGTAAAGACACCAACGACACTATAGTAAATAAAGAATGAGCAAAATTTTAATAAAAATTATCTGTGATTCCAGGTTTGCGGCAGCGCAGGAGGCGGCGGGCGCGCAGGCTCGCGCGGCGTCAGCTGATACCATGGGCGGCGCGCACCAGCCCGCTACTCCAGGGCCCAACTCACTCTTCATATTATCTGATGAAAACCCTATTCGGAAGTAAGTATCCACTCAGCTATTTACACCGTGAACATCAGACTAGTTTTTATTTAACCCGGGTGAAAATCCTTCATAGGACCATCAGGGACGCTGTGAGGGCAGCCTCCTTGGTGTGTCAGACTCCTACTTACTAAAAACCCCCGGGGTGTCCCTGTAATTGCTCCACCCGGGCCTGGGAATTCAAATTCACCCAGACAGCCGGGGAACAAAAATCCTCGTTGAGGCTACCTCTCTAGGAGGGTTGAAATAAAGAGCCCACCCTTCCAAAGCCTCTCTCTCAGGCGGTGCATGGACACAGTGCACTGCCTCCATCTTATCCTCAGTATATCTTTCAGAGATATATTACTGGCTTTATCAACTTTACTCTTAAATGTCGTGCTCAATGTGACCAGTAGCGCAACTGGTCGTCATTCTTAGATCACCTGACACATGACATTTCTGTTTGATGCCACGTGGATTTCCTCATGAAATTTTCCATCACCGGTGATCATGCGGTGCTTAAGTTTTTCCTTAATTTGGAAACACCTAGAGATACGTGCCGGAATACGAACCTGCGACCACGGGCGTTTTCTTACATAGATACCGGCTCCTTATAGACTAGGCCACCCATTTTCTACTTTACATTTTTCTTGTACTTACGCCCAGTAAAATGATCCTTTGATTTAAATACGCTTTTAAACATTATTGAATTATCAATTACATACTTTGCGATTAAATATAATTAAAAATAACAATTGAACTTTATGGCTATCACTAGAGTTAGAAATTTAATATCTGAAAATTGGTACCTTTCTCAAATAGGCAATAACTCTAATCATCTAGATTTTCAAAATATCCGCTCCTTATGGGGGCTTAGCATTACAAATGTTAAAGATAAGGTTCCATAAAAATCCATTTACCGTCATATTACTAAAAAAAAATGCCGCGAGATCTCAGTTTCCATGAACGACTAGTTATTGTATAGCTAACATGTTTTTTAAAACAGTATAGTCGTTTAGTATTTTCTCATATAAGTATCTGAAATCGATACGTGTAAACACAAGCGCACATAGTCGCTAAACGAATTAAGACTCGATCGTCTGCCCGTTGGAACTTGATACAGCCTGCATTATTCCGTATAATCGAGGAGTAATACGATGATCGTGTGTTTGATGAGGCCGCCAGAGAGATGAGAATGGAGCGTCATTAACGCTGTTGTCGACATCTTAGACAAAGATCCTCCTTAACTTACAATATGCTCAGCAAATTTGCAAGAGAAAATACGCAATTGAACTACCAATAAATATAAAATTATTTGTTCTGAATGACATATTATCGTAAGCCGTAAACTATTGAAGCTAGAATCATATATTTTTATATTGTATTCTTTTTATAACGTAAGCATTCACTAAGAGCGGATTTTTTTATATCCTACCCTAAAGAGCGTGAAATATGGGTTGAAAGTTTATTTGAAAATCCACCTGTTTTGAGAGCAAGTCTGCTAGTATCTATTTTATTTTTATTTTTTTAATTTTTAAAAGGAAACATACAGCAATAAGAATACAAATTAAAATAAACATAATCCAGCAAAGTTTCCACAATAAAATCTATTTCCAGTATCCTAGTAATATCAGTATCGGCATTAAATTTTATCCCAGACCGCATTAAAATTAAATTTATTTAACAAACTAAATAAATTAATATCTGATTTTTTTACTATGCTTTCTTCTTAAGGTGAAGAATTGTAAAAAGTTACAAAGGCATTTTCGTTTTATTTATTGGTCAAGATTTCCACTAGCCCCGTTTCATTATAAAACCACTAGACACCTTGTTGCATACCATCCGTATCTGGTGCATGTTCCTTATATGAGCACAAAAAGATTCGCTTCTACATTTATCATGTGAACAGCTAAATAGTGGAATATGTTTCCAGCGAGCATATTTCCACGATCTTAGACCTGAGAGTCTTTAAGAGAAGAATGAATGGGCATTTGTTGGGCGGACGCGGGATTGAGGCCAAGCGACTGCCTATAAATCGTTTAAAAAATACACAAACAATACAACTAATAATTAAGTACTGCGAAGCTATACATTAAGCTTATGAGCAGTTGATGCTTTCAGTAAATACCACATAATAAAATTTTATAAGCACAGAAATTAGCTTACCTGATTATATTTATATAATATTATAGCATGTAGACGCCGCCCGATACGTAATTGCCGCCCTAAGGGTCGTTAGGATGTTACGAGACGTGCGGGGTAAGAGGATGCGCGCGCGCACGGGATGCTTGCGAGCAGTCGACTACCGAGACGCAAGGCGAGAGTACATGCGTGGGCGTCGCAGATCGGTGTGCCGTAAAGTGCAAATAAACAGTAAAACGCAAAAATCCGTGTCTTTCTACAACCACACCCACGACCACCGGTCATAATATATATTCAACAAAGACAGATGAATTGAACAGTTTCTGTTAAAGGAATTTTCATCTTATTTCAGGCATACAAGATTCATCATTGAGTGGCCGCCCTTTGAGTATGCGGTGCTGCTTACCATCATCGCCAACTGCGTGGTGCTGGCGCTAGAAGAGCATTTGCCCAACGGCGACAAGACCATCTTAGCACAGAATTTGGTAATTTTTTTAAGCTTTACCTCCAAATATTCATTTATTTTTAAAACGTAAAGATAATTGTTTTGGACGCTTTGATGACAAAATTTTTGTGTCTACAAGGTCGCAAATTTGTGATGCAGGCGATAGTGTAGTATGTGAAGGTTTTGACCGGTTGAACTACCTTCTGGCTTTTAGGGTCATAGCCGTTCAGGTCCCTCCTGAGTGACCGGCTAGTGACCCTCGAGAAGTATTCGAAACGGGATGCCGCGCTCCGCCGAAAAATCACTGTGCGGTGTTGCAGAAGACTTTTGTCCGTCCCCGAAATAGCGTCCAAAGGGTGCGATAAGATGGGGCTGTGGAGAATTGATTACAGGATAGGATAGTCCTCGTTTATATGCAAAAGTTGTCACCGTGGGGTTTTTAGCTGGTAGAAGGCACACCTTGTCCGCGCCACTACCAAATGCGTCCGGGACGATCGAATGAAGACTTTCTCCAAGTAAAAAAACAAATATTCTGATGACTTATTGCGCGATGCGGACTCTGTCGGCATTAGTGATCCAGCAACGGCTGTAAGATCGTTTTTTTTTTGTTTAGACAAGCTCAATTAAGTGACTACTGTGCATTTGACGGTAAGTACAGTGTAGTTCAAAAACGAAAGCGACCATCAAAGGATGAAAATATGTTGATAGTCTTCATCGTCATGTCAGTCCATATACAACGACTGAAGGTCTCTAGGTATATGAGTTACTGGATATAAACAAGTTTATCCCGAAACGCGACAGGCATACGCGAGTCACTATGACGATATTTGCACTTGTGTTCTATGGTCATGACCCAGGCAATCGTCTTATCACCATAAAGTGCTACTCTGTATGCAGTGGCGGGCATAAGGTATTTGGACAGAGTAGGCAGATTCCCATAATGAATTTGAACACGATATAATGATAGTAAATATTATATTACTTTCATATGGAAAATAGATGGCATGAAAATAGAATAGATATGTATATAAAGGGTTGCTTTTTTTGTTTAAATTAAAGGAATTTATTCCAGACTCATTTATCGTAAGGGCATGCAATGCTTTCAGGCATTTAAGGAATGAACACTACTGCCTGTATGAATTTATATAGAAAGAGGTCCGATGTAGGGGGCTGTACAGCGCTGAAAGCTGTCACGATCGCGAGCTTGACAAGCCAACTGACAGCGCTGCGCGGTCTCCTACTTAGGATTTCATACCATATAAACTCATTTGGCATTTGGCACATCGCGACCTGGCTTTTGCAACTAGGTCATCGGTGCCGAATAGCAAGCCCTAGAATGCGAATACCTTTATGCCGATTTAAAAGACAGTCAGACAGTACAACAAAATTTTTTTGATAGTTTATTTTTAGTAAATATATAGTTCTGTATGTTTTGTTGTGTGTGTTGTTGTTTGTGGCTGTGTTGGCCTCGTGTATAAGGGATGGCGATGGTGGCTTAGTGAATAGGGGATCGGAATTCATGCGCGGCGATGCGAATGTTCATAGGTTCGAATCCCGTTTTGATCATCTGGGTTTGTCCATATTAATTACGGATTTAGGAGTCATATGGAACCATTAACGATTACAAAATGTCGTAATTTTAATTTTGTTGCTCTGTAATTATGATTAAATCCCTTCAAAACAATAAATCATAAATGTGTAAGCAATTGAGGAGCCCGTAGTGTTTAAAATATAAATGAGCAAAATGCAGTCATGTTAATGATGAAAAAAGGCAAAATGTAATCGTAATTGTTTTTCATTAATCTGATTACATTATGCACATCTATGCTCACCGTTGAAGGAAAACATCGGGAAGAAACTTGCATGGCATCTAAATGAAATGTCATGTGTAAGTACCTTTAAAAACAGCGATCAGCCGCGCTTGTGGTCATGTTGGGCACGACACATAAGCGCAAATTGAGAACAATCACTAATGTATCTCTGCTCACCCAGAAAGGGATATAACGTGACGATGTATTATTTTTTATTATGCTTTATAAAAAGTGATGGAACAAAAGTTGTTCTCAGGAACGGCACTTCCAAGCTAAGGATAATTACAAACAACCCTGTATACTGCTGATGTCGCATGTAATACAATCAATGATATCGACTCTTCCAAATGATTTGATGGGATAAGTTGACAATAAACAATTAATTGATTTGTCCAATTATCAATCAGTCAACAATAGTTTGTTGGCTATATAAATAATTTATTTAGATTTGGTTTTACATTCTTAACAAGATTTGTGCTTATTCGAAGTCTTTTTGTGATTAGTTTATGAAACTAAATAATAATTGACAGAATTATCTCCTTTGTTACAGGAAGCAACCGAGGCATATTTTTTAGGAATATTTTGTGTAGAGGCCTCGTTAAAAATATTAGCATTAGGTTTTGTTTTACACAAGGGATCTTATCTTAGAAACGTTTGGAACATTATGGATTTTTTCGTTGTAGTAACTGGGTAAGTACCTTTTCCTGCTAATATATTTTAAATATTATTTAGTAGATTACAAGGACATATTACATTCATAAAAGAGTTATTTAAAATATTTTCAAAATTGTAAAATAATTGAAAAGTTATTAGAATGTCTACTTGACAAACTCTTGTGTTGAATTTATATGTTATGAGAATTCTACGTTCACAGTACAAGAAAAATATTGAACAGGTCAATAATTCGTTTAATATTTTTGCTGTCATTCGTGACTCACACAATTAAGCTGTTCTTTGGATTTTAAATTATGCTACGTGCTGATTTAATCTAATATTGTGCTATATAAACGATATTCACGTTTAGAAAATAGTCTACTTACAATTTTTGGAAGAGAGGGTAGATTATTTATGAAAAAAATTAGTATAAAAATCCGAAAAATTGTTTATTGGTATGTTATCGGAGCGCATATATATGAAAATATACCTAAATGTGAATAAATGAATATGAAAATAAATTTTTAAGAACAATTGGCGAACAATAAGGGGTTAGAAGTATTGTTTTTAATTTGATGCAATGGTTTATTGAATAAACAATAACAAAAACTAGGTCGATGACGATATTCGCCGAATACAACGTGGACGTTGACCTACGGATGCTGCGCTCATTCAGAGTGCTTCGCCCGCTCAAGCTCGTCTCGCGGATACCAAGTAATTCACAGTAATTGGCGAAAAGTTCACATAATACCTACCTTATTTGTAATAGAACGTTCTCGCTAGATGTTTTTTGGATTTCGAACTTTTTAAACGTAGATACAATAAAGCTAGTTAATGACAAATAGATTTTTTAAATTATCTTAGAAAAGGAATAGTAGAATCGTTTCTTCGACATGTACACGTTTCGTAATACCGTTTAGAAAATGTGTGGTTTTAATTATTATTGAAAATGTTAAACGTAATTTTACTTAAGGCTACGTGTTGCATAATAGTAATTTGCTATATGTTTTGTGTATTCTGTAGGTGTTTTCAAATGTATAAAATATATGCGTAATATATTAGATGAAGAAATGAATGTAGGTGTGAATAATATGTGGTATATTTAGAATAAAATGCGCAACGTTTAACTTGATGATAATTAGATACACGATAATTAGATCGTAGCACTTACTTTCTTTTATTTATATTCATGAGGGCTGTGCTTTGTCAAGTTTGTGAAATATATCAATTTAAAAACAAAATTTTATTTTCGAAATTGCGAATTGGCTATGGTTTTTAATTAAATCTGAGACTCGCACAGTTCTCGGTAGAGGTTTTATTACTAAGCTAGTTGCTAGTTCAAGCTATAGTATCGAGTGATATGTGTTTGGCAGTATCATCACGCAGCTGCCGGTCGCGCCCGTCGTCGACTTCAGGACCTTGCGTGCCATTAGGGTGCTGAGGCCCCTTAAATTAGTATCGGGCGTTCCTAGTGAGTTCTAGAAAATTCATAGTTTAGTCACTCATAGTTCGTTAGCACAGACTGTTGCATGACTTTTACTTTTTTATTTACATTTACTGGAACTGGCTGGATACACTTTTTTGTCACAGATAAAAAAAATAGAGAACGCGGCAAAATATTTTGACAGCTGCAATTTGTCCTTGAATAAGATTGATACTGGCAAATACACTATATTATTTTGAACTAAAAAAAAAGTATTTTTCAGTAAAAATTATGCAACAGCATTTCATAGGTCCATGTGATGTCTACAACACACTTTATAGTGCGGATATCACGTGCGAGCCAAAAGTATTTTCATGTCCTTCTGCACGAATTATTTATCAATATTTTTTTCTCATCTTTTTTCGTATCATATCTAAATAGCCTAACAGTTATTTGTGTCAGAATAGATATTTCATCAATTTACACTTCTACAAGAACTTTTTACGATAAAGAAAGCCATAGTTCTTGCATAATATGTTCGCTGCTTGTGTATCATAATTTTACCAATATAAGTTATTAGAATAATAATTACAATTCTTTCATAGTGGTATTTCGTCTTACACATCCATATTAACTTGTAATTTATTTGTATTTTATCGGTATTTTGAATTAATCTCGTTAATTATCTATCGTTAATATCGTTATCGTTATCGTCTTATCGTTATTAAATCTCGTTTAACGTTTAATTTATACTTGGTTAGAGATACTTATTTTAAAAAGGTGTGGTTTCAATTACTGTGTATGTCATATAAATTTGTGGTAGCTCTGATGTTTTCGAAGATTGACAGTTTGGACTATCAGAACAGATTAACCAATAGGCAATGATTTCATATCTTTGTTTGTACCACGTTCTACACGAAACAACAATATTTTGCTATTTTGTTTGAATGAGAGAGACAGTAATGTTATATAGCACTGCCATTTTATCACCTTGTCGGGCTAGTGTCAGATATGACAGCATGATGGAAAGATACTATTTTTACACTGACTCGACAAAGTGACTACAGTGCTCCTGATGGTAAGTAGTGTAGTTCAAAAATGATAGCAAATCAGAGTGCAAAAATCCATTGACAATCTCCGTCTTCATATCGGCCAACATATATATCACGACTGAATGTCTCTAGGTTACTCGAGTTTCTGGACGTACATAAGTTTATCCCGAAACGGGACAGGTCAAATCACTGCAATCGTCTTTACACTTGTGTGCTGTAGTCCCGACTAAGTACCGAACCATTGTTACCATCTCAAGAACTGTATCTCCATACTGCTTCTAATAAGAGATCATGGAAAGCTACTTATCGCTATTCTGGTTATAAAGTTCGCACTAAGCTAATATTGGGATGTATTTAAACAAAAAAAAAAACTAAGTTATTTATTAAAAAAATATTATTTTAGACAATAAAAATAAGATTTGAAACATTTCTACGCTCGTGTCGCCATCGATTTTAGTCGACAATTAGGATAATATGAGAAAATTAAATGAGAGAAGATAAACTCAGGAATTTTTTCCTTTATATTATCAATATTAAAACTTCATTGGTAGCTTTCATTTTTCCAACAAAATCACCAGACATTTTGGTTTTAACTGAATTCATACATGTTTGTTATTTGTTCTTGATTTTTAGCATTCTATAAGTCATTTTCATTGCGCAGGTCTACAAGTTGTGTTGAAGTCTATTATAAAGGCGATGGCTCCTTTATTACAAATCGGTCTGTTGGTGCTTTTCGCTATAGTCATATTCGCCATCATCGGCCTTGAGTTTTACTCTGGGGCGTTACATAAGACTTGTTATAGCTTAGAAGATATTAGTAAGTATAGTAACATATTTACTTACTTATTTGCATCAGAAATCCGTAGTCAAAGTCACCGATGTAACCCAGCGGATTAGCTAGTTCAAGTGGCAATGAGCAGGACAGCTCGTAGAGAGGATGACTGATGGGGCAGGAAAGTTCTCGAGTGGAGATCACGTACTGGCAAGCGCGGTGTGGGATTTCCATTTGGAAGTTGGACAGACGATATGATCCAGATCGCAAGGTGAAGCTGGATGGAGGCCGCTTACGACTGGTTGCTCTGGAAAACGATAGGGAAGGGCTATGTCTAGCACATATTAACTATTACCATATTTAGTGATTTTATTCGAACACGGCTACAGAGGAATTACACCAAGTAGCAGTTTATCAACGATAATGCTAGTAGAGAATTTTATGGAATGAAAATGGATGAAGAAAATGAAATTACCATCGCGTGTTGACGCAACACTCGAAATATTATTTCAATTCCATACATAGATGATATCCACCATTTATTAATTAAATGTCTGCGATTTGAATCTGTGAGAGAGGCGAATGTGAGTGCCTTTGGCCTGAGCAAACTAGACGTTGGGGTGCTTAACAAATTCTTACCAGAACTATTATCTGATGGGGCGTCTATTCTGTTCAGATCAATGACACCATTTTATATTTTAAGTATTTTTATATAATAGTACGGTAGGACTGGTTTACATACACACGTAAAAGCACACTAAAAATAGAATGAAAAAAATCATACATTATGCACTTTTCCAATTGCGTTATCACTAATCGAGTGTTACTTTGTCTAAGCTTTAAGGAGCAAAACCTTTTTTGTGATAACATACAATCATTAAAAAAAATTGTTTAAATCAAAATTGGAAATTGCATGATGATTTCCAATTTTGATTTCCTATACTTTACAAATATTATTAGTTAAAAAAACTATTATCTTCCAATCCTGCTCTTATAATCTCGAAAAAAAAATTGGACACATAGTGTGTGTTTTGTCTAGAATGAGTTAAGGTGGAGTCTCATTTTTCACATTTAAGCATATTGTATGTTTTTTTTTTCTTAAAAATTACTGTAAACCTAGGAGAGCCTTTATAACTACATCAAGCGAGAGGGGCGAGCGTTTATGGCGCTCAATTGGCGAGTCGCCAGATAGCTAAAAAATTGCCACTACCAGTGTTCTAAGCCAGTTTCTTTAGCTTCATAGGCAGGCAGAGCTATGAGATCATCTATATATTCCATCAATCAACAGGTGAAATAGTAACTGAAGGCGAAAGTGCTACACCGTGTAACGCCGACAATGAATCGCTCGCACCTTTTGGAGCAAACGTGTGTAAATATGAGGTCAGCACGTGTTTGGAGAAGTGGGAGGGGCCGAACAGAGGGATAACTTCGTTTGATAATATTGGCTTCGCTATGCTCACCGTCTTCCAGTGCATCACCATGGAGGGCTGGACTGCCATCCTCTATTGGGTTCGTTTATTTACGTTTTCCTATACTGTAGCCCGAATTCAAGTTTTACGAGATTTATTTTTCGAGTTAGTTTACCTATTTTATGTATAAATATCATCTCTTATACTTCTCAAACGAATAGATAAAGGAAGTGATAAAAATCCAAACAATTTTATATTTAAAAATTAATCTCGTGAAAACTCGCCATTAAGTATTGGAGTTAGGTTTTGAGACCTTACCGTGTACTATATAGGCCTTGTGACCACTTTACATGCAATTCCAAGTAATGCTTTAAAATTCGATAGTGAGTTGGTATGATGTCTGTGCTTGACTGCATTGTATTCGTAATACGTGGGCACGAAGTCCGTCATAGTGACTCGACTCAGCCAGTCATATTACGTGTTTGTCCAACTCTTTGACTTGCATTAGTTTCCTTCAAAATCTACAGCACGATGGCAACACTCCTATAGTACGCTTGGTTATAAATAAGAGTAGCCACTTTCTATTAGCTGAGCTGTCAGATTGTTAAGCTGCTTTTAATATAAAATTAGAATACTTAAATTTATAGAATGTTTGAGAAAAAGAAAAGAATCGCATGGATTCATAAGGTAAATTTAACTAAAACTGTATATTTTTTTTTTTGCAGACAAATGACGCGTTAGGCAGTGCATTCAACTGGATTTACTTTGTTCCTCTAATAGTATTGGGTTCATTCTTTATGCTCAATTTAGTCCTTGGTGTTCTTAGCGGGTGAGTATGAAAACCACAGTATTTTTTTATTAATTTATTTTTATTTGATTTCGTTAATTTTATATCATGTAACAGTGAATTTTCTAATGAGAGAGGCCGCGTTGAACGTCGAGCGCAATTTGTGAAGGAGAGAGCTCGAACGTTGTTTAACCAAGATTTCACAGCATATTTAAACTGGATCACTGAAGCAGGTCTAACTAGACCTTGTTATTGCTAACCACATGTATTAAATCAAAGAATATCTATTGCTAATAAATCACCTTTTAAATAGTTTTTAATAGTTATTAACTGGCTAAAATAAAAGTAGTGTTTTTATTACTGTGTGTGTGTGTTTTTTTCTTTATAATCAGTGCACTAATATTTCATTGGAAGTTCACGTTTCATTATTTAAATGATGGATTTTAAAAAAATGTATTACATTTTAAGTTTTTTTTTTAAGTATTAAGACAGTGCCGCTAGACTGCTTAGTTTTTTGTAACGCTATTATTTCAGTGAATTTGCTAAAGAAAGAGAGAAAGTAGAAAATAGGCAAGAATTTCTTAAACTAAGAAGACAACAGCAACTTGAGAAAGAGCTCAATGGTTACGTTGAGTGGATATGTAAAGCCGGTAAGTTTACTTATAGCATAAAAAGTGATCATTGTTCATTACATACGATCAATGTAAACATTATTGTTTTACAGAGGAAGTAATATTAGCAGAAGAAAGAACAACAGAAGAAGAAAAAATGCACATTATAGAAGGTAAATAATTTACACATTTTTTGTAAAGAGGGAGGGATGTAATATATGTTTTGAAAAAGTACTATGGCATAGATGTGCTTGAAATAAAAATCAAATAATAATGAAGGGTGTCAATTTGTAAGTCGAATTAAAAACACAGTCGATACTAATGTGAATACATAACAAAGTTATTAATTTATAGCCGAAATGTGTGAATAGCGTAGATAAACATATAGGTACTTTTTCAGTTATTCAAAAATCTATTATCATTTTTAGCAAGAAGAAGAGCAGCAGCCAAAAAGAAATTAAAAAACTTAGGGAAAAGTAAAAGCACTGACACTGAAGAAGAAGAACAAGATGAAGACAGCGGCGATGTTGGTCAGTATAGCATTTATGCAACCTTAGGAATGTTTACGTTTTCTTTGGGAATCACGTCGTATACGACATTTATAGCCTAAAGAAACAATTCTGTTTCCCATTCTAAGATTAAAATCCTTCCTTCCGTTTAAATTACATTAGTGTAGCTACAAATCGCTCGTTTTAAAATTATCCGATTCGTTGACCGTATATTAGTTCAATATATTGTTATTTTAAATTTATCACAACTTTTGTTTTTAAAAACAATTTAGCTTATTTATATTATAACTACAAAAAGTAATGGATGGTGCATGCCTTGATATAAATTTATTCTGAATCGTCCATTATCATCCGTACTCTATTTATGTGTTGATTGTTTACAGTTACAAAGAAAAAGCAAGGTATGGGATCAAGAGTGATTCTGGTAGAATATTTCTTTTCATCTTCTATGTAGTCTATTAGAATAGTTCTAGCTTTGGGTTAGTGACCCTTCTCCATACAAAATAATAATGTCTTCGTATGAGAGCACCCTTAGTGCGATGATTTAAATGTTGCAAAATATGTTTTTTGTTATTTCATGTTTAAATTTTCGTTTATGATTACAATAGATTACATTTTAGATCATTTTGACCCTTTATATGTATCTATATCTTCCCAATCCAACCTTTCTTTAGCCTTTACAATGTTTAGCTTTCTAAAGTTACCGTATAACGTAACTATGTACACTTCGAAAGCAATTTAGAATTGGAATAACGAAAACTTAAAAATGCAGTGTTGTGGTATTCAATTAAGTAGTAAACAATAAATGTTGTCTATTATAATTTGGTCATAAATCGTTATTTATAAATGACAATTGACCTGTGGATAAAATTCAAGAAATAATAAGAATAAAATGTAGATAAATTAAGCCATACTGCTGGACATGTAAATGTTTAGTTGAATGTGGTGTCCGTCTCCTTTAAAATCTATTGGTCATGCAATAAGGCAAATAACTAATTGCAAGATCAAATTGAAAGTAAATGATAATAATTAATTGACGTAACTGAAATTGTGCTTTCAGGTTTTTTGAAAAACAAGTCTCGGTCTGCTGGAAAATGTGCGGATTTTTGGCGAGCTGAGAAAACGTTTCGTTTCTGGATTAGACATACAGTGAAAACTCAATGGTTTTATTGGTTCGTCATTGTATTGGTGCTTTTCAACACAATATGTGTCGCGGTCGAGCACTACAGGCAGCCCAAATACCTTACTTCTTTTTTATGTAAGTTAAATTATAGTGACTCTTATAAATTTTTTTTTCATAGAAATCGCTCATAACTTTAAATTATCATGTCAAAAAATATTGTATTCTTTTCAGATTATGCCGAATTTGTTTTTCTTGGTTTATTCATGATGGAGATGTGGGTCAAAATGTACGCATTAGGTCCTAGAATTTATTTTGAATCTTCATTTAATCGGTTTGACTGCGTTGTCATTTCGGGCTCAATATTTGAAGTTGTCTGGTCTGAAGTGAAAGGCGGTTCCTTTGGCCTTTCTGTTTTAAGAGCTCTAAGACTGCTAAGGATATTCAAGGTACATATTCTGATAAATTACTATAAAGTATTGCTAAAGTTTTAAGTTTTGAAAGAAAGCCGAATTAATGAATTTTTCATTTCAGGTTACAAAATACTGGTCATCACTAAGGAATTTGGTGATATCGCTTTTGAATTCGATGAGATCTATTATCTCTCTATTGTTTCTTTTGTTCCTGTTCATTCTCATCTTCGCCTTACTCGGCATGCAACTCTTCGGAGGACAGTTTAATTTCGAAGATGGCACACCACCAACGAATTTCAACACATTCCCGATTGCATTACTAACTGTCTTCCAGGTAAGCAGTTTCTTGAATTTTCCATTATTAATTGACAAATATTTTAAATTATTAATATAGGGTAAATATTTTTAAATTGATCTAACAAACACATATTTCTTAGATGATCAGATATATTTTCTCAGATAAATACCTTTGCCCACTTAATCCTTTAATCGTTCTAGTTTTGTTAAAGTAAAACATATAAGTATCGAAATCTTGTATAATTAATTAGTTTATAAAAACATTTCAAATTACGAGGGTAATAGAAGTTAAAATCTACTTTATTTCATGTTGGTTTGATATTTTTCTAGATTCTTACAGGTGAAGATTGGAATGAAGTAATGTACCATGGAATTCAATCTCAAGGCGGCATTCAGAGGGGCATGGTCTACTCGTTATATTTTGTCATACTTGTATTATTTGGCAACTATACGCTTTTAAACGTGTTCCTTGCCATCGCTGTTGACAACTTGGCTAATGCCCAGGTGAGTTGGAATAAAATCACTTGAATTTACGAAATCTGATCTAAAATCATCTCATATGACAGATGACATTTTTAATCTAAATCACAATCTTTATATTACAAGCAAATGCAATAATTACAATTTAATAAATAAGATCAGCTTTCGTGAAACTTGCGTTTTAATGTACTGTATTATAATGAAACGGAATATCGTTAAACAAATTGTTGTGTGCAAAAATCAAGGCTGCAATGCTCACTTGTAGATCGGATGCCGCTTTTCGTGTAAATGTTGCATTTATGTCTTTCAGGAATTAACAGCAGCTGAAGAAGAACAAGATGAAGAGGATAAGGAGAAGCAACTCCAAGTACGTAAAGCTCTTATTTCAACTAAAATAACACCAAACTCTTTCACATTTTCTGATGCTTTCCAATTTAGTTGATAGACTCACAAATCCAATGCCATAGCATGTACGACACGAGCATCTATTTCTTATTGAAATTCTCTAATGGTTCAAAATTTTATATCATAAGACAATCTGTTCCGGCTAATTAGGAATTGGAGAAAGAGATGGGTGCGTTACATGCGGTGGACGGAACTCCACCTCGAGTAGACTTAAGTTCGTCTTCGCCGACAAGTAGGAAGGTAAACTGAATTAGGCGGTGGTGGCTAAGCTATGCTTGACGGTATGCGTTGCTATCGATCACTTGAAATATTGTTTACATTAATATTATCTATTCATTTCATATCATTTTCATTCATAATCAAATTTTACTAATTTTCATTTGATTTTATTATTGTGTGTATTAACAATATTTCCAGTGACGCTAATGGGCCGATGTCGCTTCTGTGGGCCTAAAGTTAGGTTAATTAGGTGTTCTTTAAAATTTCTAATTGTTTATATATACATTTAAATGGCTAGATAATATATTTTTTTAACTTTACCGTTTGTTAGGTGATATAAAATATATACTTTAAATATATTAACAGTAATCGTTATTATTTTGTTTTGAAGTGATCATTTCATTCATTGGTATTGCTACAATAATTGAAAATATAATTTTACCACAACCAAATGCATGTTGCACTTTCATATGATGAATGTTTTTAACACCTATTCTACTTTCATTTGTTGAGTTTCGTCCTTTATTAAATGTTTGTGATTAAATTATAGCCTAACATTGTAAATAGTTACTGACATTCTGTTACATTCCATTACAAAAGTTTTTTCAATATTTCGTTACCAATTCGTTACAAAAATAGAGTTTCAATTATTGATTTTTTATTAACCCTAATAACAAATTATTTAAGTAAACATAAAAAGTAACAAAATGTTTAATCATTATCCAAAGCATTTATATAATTTTTAAACAATATCATTAGGAAAAGTAAATTGTTTAAAACTATTACAGAATAAAAAGAAAGAAGATGCCAAAAAAGAAGAAGAAGAGGAGATACCAGATGGACCAAAGCCAATGCTGCCATATTCGTCCATGTTTATTTTGTCACCTACTAACCCGTGAGTTCTAACAAAAAAGATCAAATTTTCGTTAAGCACTTTGTGACCTCTGGAATTGCTTGGAGGAGGCTTATACCCGAAGAGGGGTTCTCATCGTCATTGAACTCTAGCACTATTTAAAAAAATTGCAATTTTTTTTGTATTATCCTATATTAAATACGTACAGTTAAAAAGCATGTTTTAAGTTAAACGTTAATTATCGATTATTACATATATTTTTAAAGTTTTATTTGATGACTTAATATAATTGTTTAATTTTTGTTATTTTATATATGTTTTGTTTGATGTTGTTTTGATTAATTTGTCATAAAAATTCTGACAAAACAAAAATTATGTTTGTCATAATAATTTTTGTTTTGTTTGTTGATTGAGAAATAAATGTCTTTTTATTAATTATTATTTACTCTGTGGCCATTGTTTTAAACCTAATTTCGATTTTCAGAATTAGGCGTGGCGCGCACTGGGTCGTAAATTTAAGATACTTTGATTTTTTTATTATGGTAGTTATATGTATGAGTTCTGCGGCTTTAGCAGCTGAAGATCCTGTAGTTGAAGAAAGTAATAGGTGAGTCGTTGTTATAGTAAATGACATTAGTTGTATTAATTTGCCCCAGTTCTCCGAAATAGTTACATTTTTCCACGTAGTAAGTGCAGTGTAGAGTAAAACTGAGGAAAATTGGAAATAGATAAAAGTCTATTTTCTTATATATAACATATATATTATATATATATATAACAAAGTGAGTACATTGCACCTGGTTGAAAGTAAAATGTAGTCCAAAAACGGCACCGACCGCCAAGGGATGAAAATCCGTTAACAGTCGCTATGTCAGCCCACATATACCACGACAGAAGGTCTATTGGTATAGGAACAACTGGACATTAACAGATCCCGAAACGCGACAAGCCGGAGCAAGTATACTGTGGTCACAACCTACTTTGGACAATCGAGCTACAACCAAAAAAATATTATTATATCTAGTTAGTATTTTAGATTAAGACTCTCAATTAGCATCGCTAAAGTCTAAAAGTAAATTTTATCCTACATTTATGGATTTTTGGGGTTGCTGCACTCAAAGCAAGCAATCAATCAAAGAAATCAGAAGGTTGCGTGTTCAAATCACGTCGGGGTCACCACTTTGGGGTTGCTGCACTAACCCCAATTCTATTACTGATAAAATGAAAACTAAATTATAAATCTGTATAATTTACATTACACGTTTGGTGTACAAAGCAGACTGATGCGAACAATCTCTTAGATAGTATGGACGATAGTATGTGGCGCGACCGCTGAAACTGAAGGCAGCCGCGTGCGTACTTGCCACACACCCCGCTCGTCGCAGCCCCGCGTGCCTTTCAGGATTCGTGAATTCGCTACAGATTCAAATATATTAATACTGTTTGTCTGTTCGTCACGTTGATATTTCACTTTTTCAGGAACAAAATATTAAATTACTTCGACTACGCCTTCACGGGCGTGTTCACCGTGGAGATGCTGTTGAAGATTGTCGATCTCGGCATCCTTTTTCACCCGGGCGCGTACCTTCGCGACCTGTGGAACATTATGGATGCCGCTGTCGTCATCTGCGCTCTTGTTAGCTTCGGTTTTGAGATCGGGTACGTTCTTTATTGCTTATGCACCTTTAGCGAATTACTTATCAATAACTACACAAATATTCGTTTAATCCAGAGGCATTAATACATATACACAATTATACTTTTTGGTGGCAGGGCTATTACCAAAACTGGGTCATGACCACAGCACACGAGTGTAAAGACCATCATAGTGACTCACTTTGGCCTGTCGCGTTTCGGGATCAGTTTGTGTATATCCAGTAGCTCATATACCTAGAGACCTTCAGTCATTGTATATGTGGGCCGACATAACGACGGAGACTGTCAACGAATTTTCATCCTTTGATGGTCGCTTTCGTTTGGACTACACTATACTTATCATCAGGTGCACTGTAGTTATTATGACGAGCCAGTCTAAAAAAAATTACTCCCACTTTTTAGTGTTTCATCGAACCAACTTAATATAACCTCCAGGTTTTTCCAATTTACGTACTGATTTAGGCACCACATGTTTTCTGGTCAAAGAAAATGGCGTGAGAAAGCCCGCATGGCATCTAATAAAAATGTCATATGTAAGTGCTATGAGAATGGCGATTAGCTGAGTGATACTGATCATGTTGAGAACGATATATGAGGCAGAGTGGATACAGGCACTAATGTATCTCTGCTCAACCCTTAAAGGACATAACTTGACGATAAATTATTATTATAACTTAATATAAACTGCAACGTACAAAAATACAATCAAATCAATTAATGTATTCATTATTCATAATTAATTCATTTGCTAATACTAGTATTTAACGGATTTATCTATACTTTTTTTAAATAAAATTTAAATAAATCAATTTTCCTGAGTGATCTCTTTAAATATTTTATTAATAGGATCAAAAGCTAACTAAAATTGCTTTCGAGATTGATATCTCCTTGTTTATTTATTCATATTGGCATCGAAAGAACGATTTTGAATAATTTTTTTTTTAACAGAGGTGTGAAGAAAGGCGCTGGGCAGAATCTGTCAACAATAAAATCGTTAAGAGTGTTACGAGTGTTAAGACCATTGAAAACTATAAAACGAGTTCCAAAGTTAAAAGCAGTGTTTGACTGTGTTGTGAACTCTTTAAAAAATGTTATAAACATTCTCATAGTGTACATATTATTTCAATTCATATTCGCTGTAATAGCAGTGCAACTTTTTAATGGTAAATTTTTTTATTGCAACGATATCAGTAAGAATACATTTGAAGACTGCCAGTAAGTATTAATTATATATTTGTATATTTTAAGCTTTTATAATATACCCTCTATAAAGGCATCCATGCCTTCCCATTTGGGATGAAAAATGAGTTGGAAATTGAACGTTAGATTTTAAAGTCGTAATATTTGAAGTCCGACTACGTCATACATTATCCGATTTGTAGAATTGGAGCGTCTAAGTGTTACTTATTTTTTGATAAAACCTAATATGTAATAAACAAAGGCTCTAATCAGTTTGAGTTAATCTTGATAATCTTAACATATTGTTACGAGCGCGTGGTTATACGAGACCAATGTTGATAAACAATCGATTTATTAATTGAGGAGAGAATACAATATTTGTACGCAGCCACAGAAACTTCTCAAAGGTATGATCCCGATGTCCAATAGCTGAAGGTTCCAGAAATCCAGTCATTAAAAATTCCCAAAATTCAGCCGTCGAAAAATCCAATTGTCAAAAGTCAAATCACAGAGAGTTCCCGTAGTCCAGTTGCAAAAGCTAGTCGAAAAATTCGCTCGTAGAAACACTTTACAGTTGCTGTACTGGTATAATCGTCAAAGTCATATTCGATCAATTGGAGGTATCGATTGTATCGCTCCTAAACAGAAACAATCCTGTGATCGAGTCCGGCCGGTATTTATATTAGTGCGGCAGGCTTTCGGCATTTTTGGGAATGATCTAAGGAGATCTATGTACCTTATATATTCACCCGGATATTCCAGAATCGCTTATCGATCTTTTGCGGCTTGTCCTTGACAGATAAGCAGCTGTCTAATAAATATTCAGATTATTCACTTCTCGTTTCTCGGAATGAACGGTGCTGGTAGGGCAGCACGTTTTATGTTCACACGCCGTTGCCGATTTGTTTGACAGTTAGTTCATTCAAAAGAGCACCTCAAGACACATTTACTAACACATTACATTTATTTATTAAGATCTATACATTTCAAAATATAGCCGTGGGATGCCTAAAAGCCTAAAAGAAATCTAAGGTTCGGAGTTTCACCCTAGTTCTGTCGGAACAATATTTTGCACAATGCATAAATAATTCTTCAAGGTTACAGAATTTTGTCATGAAAATTTCTACTTAATTACAATTAAATATTTATACTAATAATTTATTACGATAAAAGCTACTATAAAATTTCATGTTCGATAATGGAAGGTAAATGTTACAGAGGGTCGTATTTCGTGTACGAGCCGAATAGCTTACTGCCGAAGATACAAAAGCGCGTCTGGACGACGCAATCCTTCCATTACGATAACGTCGCATCCGCAATGCTCACGTTGTTTGCAGTGCAAACGGGGGAAGGATGGCCACAGTAAGTAAAGTAAAAGCTATTAACGCAACTCGAAGAAAACAAGCAATAGTTTTTTAATCACTGAATTGCACAGTAGATAATCGTTTAAAGAAAAGAAATTAATATTATATTAAAAAGTATTTTAATTCCAGAACAATGACCTTTTAAATATAAAAGGTCATTGATTTAATAAAATCAATAAGAACCGTACATTATTCCATAGGTTCTCATATAATTACTGCTCCAATAGACAAGATATATACTTCTCTAGATACATGTATCAAATAACAATAAAAATTAGAGTTATCTAGTTTGTAAGTTGATTAGATTTGAAATTAAGACATGTGTTTTCTAATTTCAGAGTATTACAAAATTCAATGGCTGCCACTTACGAAGATCGGGGACCCATACAAAATTTTCGTATAGAAATGTCAATATTTTATATAGTTTACTTCGTGGTGTTTCCATTTTTCTTTGTTAATATATTCGTAGCTTTGATAATTATTACATTTCAAGAACAGGGTGAAGCAGAGTTACAAGATGGAGAGATAGATAAAAATCAGGTTAGTAATGTTTTAATAATCGTAAGAGTAAAAAAAAATATATTCGTTGATCGCTTAGACCTAGATTCCGTAGAATAGTCATCAGGGTTCCGCCTAAATTATTATTAGCTATTAAATAAAACCACGGTTACAAATATAGTTTTGAAATAGCACAAAATATGTGATAAGAAAGATTTGTTACTTTTATGTAAATATAAAGTAGTTAGCAAGCATTACAGGTCAAGATTGGATGCTACTCTAGATATACACATACAATTGTCAGACATAATACCAAATTATAACACAATTATTCATAAAACAGTAACACAATTTCATTCTTCACATTAAAACGTTAAGAATAATGTTTCAATAATACACGTTTCTTAAAAAAAGTGTTCTTATATAGATTTTATTGTTGATTTGTAATCATTTGATATGGAGTTCCATAGAATAAAAGGTATTTGGTTGTTGTTCCGTTGTCTTTAAAGTTTAGGAACTCCTGGCTTAGAAAATGTCTCTTTAACTATAGGTTAAAAAAACTGTGTCCATATATTTTAATATAATGAAAGTACAGTACTATGTTAGCCTCGCTTTAAGGCATTAAGTATATGTTATATATACACAGTAATTGTTCTTTAGCTATATCTCAGAATATGAAATTGGTTTAACTAATAGGCGTTTATCTTTCATTTCAGAAATCGTGCATAGACTTCACTATAGAAGCAAGGCCTTTGGAAAGGTATATGCCAAGTAAAAGAACCAGTTTTAAGTACAAAGTGTGGAAAATAGTTGTCTCTACGCCTTTTGAGTATTTTATCATGACACTTATCGTCCTCAACACATTGTTACTCATGATGAAGGTGTGTATCTAACCAAGCCTTTATGTGTTACAATAATTACTAACCATTTAATAGATTTATTTACATAAATCAGATATTTTAACACTAAACCTACCGGCGTTTCACAAATACCTTTACCTACCGCAAACGGTCAAATTGACTGAATACTAAAGAAGTTATTAGTAATATATATATTATACTATATGTGGCAACCCGGCGTTATAATAAGCTTGATATAAATAATATATTTTCCGAGGTTAGCTGCATTACGTGACACAATCTACCACAGGAATCGATTCAATTTACGGGATAAACAGTAGCCTATATGCTACTCTAGGTTATAGTTTAATTGTGTACTACGTTTAAACTAAATCTGTCCAGCCATATTTTAGCGTGGAAAACTAACAAACATACACCATACAACAAACAATGCTTACACCAGTTTTTCTTTGTAGTATAAAACTCCGGTATTTATTACAACAAACTTTTTCATATTAGGTGACATACCACTACCAGATCACCTGAAGAAAAATGGCTATTGTCGCTTATAATCGTGTGCGACACAAGTAGTGTCTTCATGTAACTAGCAACATTGAATAAGAAGATAGACATATAACTTGAACATACAAAAGCTGAGCCCAAAATGCAAGTTTCCGAAGTGAGTCACTATGACGGAATTTGCGCGCAAGTACTGCACTTGCAATTCAGTCGAGCATCGATGCTCTACCACCTCATTACAACCCTTTTACAACGTTTAAGTTAGTACAGAGTTTATAAATATTAAATAGTCAATAAAATATTCATAACTTGCGTTAAAATTGACCGGGCGCGGTAGGTGAGGCACCCAACAAAATTTTCTCGAAAAATAGAAAGAAAAACTAGAAGTAAATACCGATAAATATATTGTCTGTGCACATTAAGAAAAGTCATGATGTTTGATATTGGTGAGATAATGTTTAAATATTTTTTTGTGTTTTGAAGTCAATTTGACTTGCGTTGGTAGGTTTAGTGTTAATATTTACAATACACAAACTATCCAAACATAAATGAACGAGTAAGCACTTAAAATAAATGTGATAAGTAGTAACGGACCACTTATTTAAGGTAGTTGTTGAAAATAACTAGAACAATCACGAGGCACAAACAACGGTAAATTAGAATTAGTAACAAACCCTGAAATCACGATGAGCACACTAAACAACATCCCAATATACGAGGAGCGATCCAAAAGTAATGATAATGAACATTAAACAAGGGATTATAGTTAAGAACAAAATTTATTTTTCTATGTAATCTCCTAACAAGTAAATATATTTTGTCCATGTTTTTTCTAAAGCTAGAATATCCTTAGAAAAAAAATCTTTGTTTTGACCGTCTAAAAATGCCTCAACAGCGGCCTTCACTTTGCTATCATCTTCAAATTTTTTGCCTCGAAGGTATTCTTTGAGCCACGGAAAGAGACGGAAGTCACTGGGGGTTAGATCTGGCAAATAGGGTGGGTGTTCGAGCAGTTCGAATCCCGTTTCTTAATGGCAGCTGTCGCAACTGCCGCTTTGTGAGCCGGTGTGTTGTCTTGATGAAACAACACTCCCGTTCGCATTTTACCGTCTCTTTTTCCTTGATGGCCTTCTGCAATCTTCTAATTTGATCTACATAGT
This sequence comes from Automeris io, assembly GCA_036320925.1. Taxonomy (NCBI): domain Eukaryota; kingdom Metazoa; phylum Arthropoda; class Insecta; order Lepidoptera; family Saturniidae; genus Automeris; species Automeris io. The sequence continues at coordinate 4,782,102 of JAUDJH010000024.1, forward strand.
AATAGCACAAAATAGTGTCTCCCTTTTCTAAATATTCCACCACAATTATTCCTTCAACGTCCCAGAAAAAGGACGCCATAACCTGTCGTGCCGAACTCGACACTGAATGTCTTCAGCGTTGGTGAGGAGGTTCGTTTCCAAGTCATTGATTGTTGTTTGGTTTCCGGGTCTAAATGATGAATCCAAGTCTCGTCCATGGTCATAAAATATGACAAAAAAAAAACTGATCATTTCGAGATTTGTCCTCGAAATGTCGACTCGTTTTTTCTTTTGCTCGTCGGTTAACATTTTCGGCACCCAACATGCAGAGACCTTTTTCATATGGTATTCGTTTGTCGAGATTTTTTGAAAACTGCCATATGAGATCCCTGTGACCTCAGCTACATGCCTTATAGTCACTCTTCGATCAGCTAAGACGACTTCTTCGACTTTTTTGACGTTATCTTCAGTGAGGGACGCGGATGGACGTCCTTCGCGATGTTCGTCTTTCGTGGGTGTTCTGCATGGCTTAAACTCCGTGATCCACCGAGCAACTATAGAATAAAGAGGAGCAGAGTCCCCCCATGTTTCCACCAAGTCGCTGTGTAAGTCTTTAGTAGACATTTTTTTCAAACAGAGGTACTTGATGACAGCTCTTATTTAGTTTTTTTTTCTATTTTAATGTTATCTCTTCGACGGTTGGTATTCAAATAAATGTACCACCCGGAAATCGTTGCCTATTTATATAATTACAATTACTTTTGGATCACCCCTTGTAGTGCTACTGATATACTGATCAATGTACTAATTGAGGTGGTAGGGCGAATACCCTAACTGGGTCGTGACCACAATACAAGTGCAAAGACTGTTATAATGATTCGCTTCGGCTTGTCGCGTTTCGGGATCAGCTTGTGTATTTACAATTGTTCATTTTTTTCATTACTGACAGTCTTGCGCTTGACCTCAACTTCACCTGGTAGAAAGTGATGATGAGGCTGAGGATGGAGAACGCTTACCCATCAAATACCGATTCACTCGATGTTTGAAGATTCCCATCTCATAAGATGTAGGACAGAAAACAGACATAGGAAGCGAATTCCACTCGTAGGTTAATATACCTAGAGACCTTCGTTATGATATATGTGGGCCTGCATAGCAAAGGCGACTGTAAACGGATTTGCGTCCCATGGCAGTCGTTATCGTTCTTAAACTATAGTTTACTTTCTATCAGGTGCACTATAGTCACTTTGGCAACCCAATATAAATATATATAATCCTAACCTGTTTGGATATTTCCAATACTACAGTCATGCTTTTTCCGTCCTAAAAGTGATGACAGCATATCAGACAAGTACAACGCTAGTACTGCAAAAATAAATATGAAGTTTAAAAATTACAATACTTACACGAATACATACTTATACACATATAGTATTTAGTATCATGTCCGGCGTCAGTGTACACTGCATCGGAATGCGCCGTATTTAATATTGTGACAGAACCAATTCCTTCAAATGTATCGCCTAATTTTATTTTATTTGTCCTGTGTCTTTTGTTGAACATTCCTATCGTGATCCTGGCTTGCTGTTTATATCATATATATGTATGTATCGGTGTTTATTGCACGGTAAACCTTTCCTTCTGGCACACTTATGGCATAAACTACACCAGATATATTGTCATTGGTTACTCGTGCTTGTGAATGCACATCTCTGAGACCAATCAGGAAGTGGTATGAGCCATATAAATGTTGTTCGTGTTGCATGATCTTATATAATCTTTTCTAAATTTTTTATGTGGAAATTATTGCATGCTTGGTGGAATGGGCTACTGCCAGGCAGTTTGGTGGCTGCGAGCTGCTTCATTATCATTTGTTATTGGGAAATAATATTAGTGTTATTCTGTTAATATTATATAATTCTAACTATAACCCTTTGTACTGATATCTTTGCGGAGAATATTATCAGTATTTACAAAATTAATGTAAGGATTCAAATTATCGTTGCACTATGTCCCTGTGAATTATTTCATTTCCTGTACCGATCCATATTTTTTTGCATATTTTGCACAAATCCTTAATAAACCGATATACACTCTCCTTACAATCAAATCCCTTAATAGGACTCATTATAAAACTGAATCATTCCAATCCATTATTGTAGTCTACAAAGTAGTGTCTACTAATTTGTTTGCCATAATTATATACATCATTTTATACAATCTCAGTCAGTGCATTACATTACCGACTGTATTTATTACCGATTACCTTAAGTACGAAATAACAAAGTATTATCTATTTTTATTGCCATGGGTTTTTACAAACCGACCGGCACTTCGTCACAAAATGGCAGTACTATAATCAAACTGACCTCTATGCGGATATCCTCAAGTATTCGAATATGGGGTTTACTGGGATGTTTTCTGTGGAAACGGTGTTGAAAATCATCGCTTATGGTGTCAAAGTAAGTATACAAACACACAATTTGAAAAGACACTTAGGTTACGAGTATAAACAATTATAAAACTGGTACAAATGTACTCTTTCTTTTACTAACATGTTGCTTTGTCTACTTACATGACTGTATGGGAATAATTCCAGCCGAGTAAACATCCTTTCCCAAGTACCTATTTAGTTTCTCTCTGGACTGTGTGTAAATAATCGTTTGCAATTGTCGGGCACGGCTTTGTACCTTAGCTGCATGTAGCACCGTTCCACGTTTTAAAATATTTATGTTTCCTGATCCATAAATTGTATGCTTCCTGAGATTAAAGGTAAGTGAAAATATCTGCGAGGATATCACCACAAATATAGGTATGTATACATTAATTTAAATCAATAGTTAAATGTTGGCATATTTGTTATTAGCATGATTTTCCGTCACAAATGGCATGCAAGCACGTGCATCATTCACCAAAGGTTATCACTAACTAAATTCACTTCATAAAATACATCATAAACAAAAACATACAAAAACACAAAGAGCGTAACACTTACTTTTAACTACAATAAGAAGGTTTAAGAGATGTCAGTTAAAAAAATAATACAATAATGTTTAAATTATTTGACACTTATAAATAACTGCCATGAATTTAAAATGTATTTAATTTATTAACAAATTTGACTCGCATTTGACTTTAACCAAAGATTGTTTTGTTTGGTTGAGGTTAAAGACATATTCGTATTGATTTTGTGGTAGTTTCACGAGGCTCCACCACTACTTATGGATATGCTAACACTAATGAATTTGGTCTTTACCATTTTCTTTCTTCTCGAGACGGTGTTAAAGCTCATCGCCTTTGGGTGCACGGTAAGAATTTGAAACAATATAATTTTCTTTGTATTACAAAATTAGAAAAGGTTTTTGCTCAAGATATGATTTTTTTTTCAAAATCTAATTTTTATCGCTATAACATATATACTTAAACTTAGGAGCAAATATTAAAGAGCTTTTAATTTAACTACGAAAATGCTTTTATTATATAAGAATTTACAAAATTTCCGGATTTATTTGATTTATAATATTTGCGCCTATACCAAATCATTTCTTTTTAAAAATAATATTTAGATAATCATTCAATATTCAATATTGACTTGGATATTTAAAACTAGAATTCGATTTCATAGAATATTTGCAAAGTAATGCTTATTTTATACTATTATATTTTAATTGTAACAGCATTAAATAATTAGTAATGTTAAATATCTTGCTACTAACATGTTTTACTATATAATTTCTAGATAAACAAGATATTTTTATATCTATCATAGACGTTATAAAGTTTGAGAGAGATTTCCCTTACCCATTTCCTCATGCAAAATGTCCTTAAAAATGATGTCCAAATATCCAAAAATAGAGAAAGTGTGCATTTGTATAGGTGATTTATTTTATTCAAGCTATAAATTTGAACCTAAGTTGCTTTAAAATATATTTGTAGGAAACAATGTTGACGAGAATAATAACATAACTTTATGTTTACAGAATTTTTTCAAAGACCCGTGGAATACATTTGATTTTATTACGGTCATTGGAAGTATCATTGATGCTCTTATAATGGAATTTGGCGTGAGTATTGAGCGTGCTAATGCTTTTTCAACTGTAATCTTTTATTTACTGATTTATGTCTAAAGCTACTGCAGCTTTCTTTGATGCTGGCAATATTGTTTTAATTATATTAAGTGGATATAAAGGGTTGCCTTACTAAAGGTAAGGGGTGCCGGTACGTTCCTTTGGATTTTTTCCAGACTACATAAGGATTTAGGCAAAACATGCTCACTGGTGAAGAAAAACATTCTGAGGAAACGCATGGCATCAGATAAAATGTCATGTGTAAATGCCCTAAGAACAGCGATCCGCTGTGCTACTGGTCACATTGGGCATGACTTATAAGCGCAAAGTGGATACAGTCATTTATATATCTCTGCTCGTCCTGAAATGGATCGTGATGATAAATTATTGTTATCATTTTATAAAGCGTATAAATACTGATTACAGACCGACCTTGCTGAAAACTGTGCTGACATATCCTGTCAGCAGGTAATAAAATAAATAATTCATTGCTAGGATTTTTTAGATTTGTACCGAATTGATCCTGATTTAGACAGTGTACAGAAATCATCAGTTGAAACCATTTAAAATATAGTAGTGCTAGATTTCTTAGATGATAAATATCTCGTCTAGAAGTTTTATAGCTGATGTACTTGGTACTGATTGTATATTAGGGGAAGTGATTGTTGTTATTTATTTAGATCTTGTGACAAAGTTGATCTAACATTTTGTCATCGCCTCTTAGAGGTTAAAACTTAAAATATTAGAACTGTACGAAAAGTACCTAATTTTTTGTTGTTTTAAATCCTAGAATAATAAAGTAGTAAAATTAAAGATATTTGTTTATTATTACCAATAGATTAACTAACATTTTTCTAATATTTTTGTGTATTCTTCCGTATTTTGTGTTTTAGACTTTTTATATTTAGCTGTATTTCCTATAAAACGCTACCGCTTCACAAAACTACACTAGTGACGTTTTGCTCTATACCTATATAGTATTTTATAGATATCAGTGAATTCTTGTCAGATCACATTTTATTATACTTATTACAAAAAAATAATATAAAATTTTCGTATCACTATATATAAAAAACCTTAGTACATATAATCTTAAAAATTAAATGAAGCAATCTAGTAATAGCACTTTGCCGTCCGCACGATTCGTAAATTTTTATTCGCTTGGCGCCGGCAGCACTAATTCTGATCACTTGACATGTCGCCGGCCGTTCTTGACATTATCGGGAGATTATAAATTGTTAAGTTTTACTAATCTCATCGTTAGTTCTCAAACCTATTCACCTACTTTCCTGAAATATCGAAGACCGAAAGTTTGCGCACATCACCACTGTGGTGTCGCCGGACGGCATGGTGATAAGAATTACCTATACATTAATTGAAATCCTTTATACTTACCTAAAATTTAGCTATTCATAGATCTGACTTGAATATTTCAATTATTTACATTTCGTTTCCTATAATTTATATCAGTCAGTGTAAAAATTATAAATCCATGATTTAGAAGATAATTATTATTTGTGGGATATTTTAGGAAAATACCTTCAACGTTGGTTTCCTCCGACTGTTTCGTGCAGCACGGCTGATCAAGCTACTCCGACAGGGTTACACAATTCGAATACTCCTCTGGACGTTCGTGCAGAGTTTCAAAGCCTTACCTTACGTGTGCCTTCTCATCGCAATGTTATTTTTCATCTATGCCATCATCGGAATGCAGGTATGACGAATATTTTTACAACCCAGCGTATTAATGTGATTACTTTTATTCAGACAACATTCCTCGGTAGAATAAACCGAGTGAGGCTGAAATTCATTCTGGTTACAAGATATACTTAAAATAACATAATAATTTCAATAAAAATAAAAAATACGGGCACTTTGTAGAAATGGCTAGTTCTTTAACATTTTTGCTGAGACGTTGGGCTGCGAAATGGTCTTCCGGCGAGCGTGTTCCCCTCATCCTATGAGTCCTATTGAGTCTTATAAACGAAGCGTGAACAGATATTTGTGGAAGTTGGCATGATTGCTGCAAGTATCGTTAAGTTTTTTACTGTACATAGTCGTTGTCGTTTTTGGACTGCACCATTTTTACCATCTAGCGTGGTTTAGTGACTGTGTTGTGTCAGGATAAATAAATAAATAAATAAAAACGCTGCGCAATGATAAATATAATGTATAATCAATTATATTTCATATTATCAGAGTTATTAATCGGAAATGAAAATTAACAGTACTTGTAAGGTGGTTGGCACCTGATATTTCTTCAACTTGCAATTCATAAAGACTGATTTTCATAAGAGGTAGTCATCTGTGACAATATTTGCTTTAATTTATCAGTTAATTATGAATAAATATTTTAATGTTTGCGTACGTATATTTACTTTGTATTTTATAACTAAAGTGTGACCACGATACGCTTGGACCTCAAATGGTCTGCGGAGGGTAGGTGACATATTTGTCCACTAGTCAGCCATAAGCGCACAAGAAGTATTACATGTTTTATTACAAGAGCTTACAACACCAACAGATTGATCAACAAATTACGTCCCGTCTACCGTCCACAAAATTTGACCAGAATAACGCTAATCGATGTCTAGGCCTAAGATAAGCTTAAGTGTGTCTTACATCAACAAGCATATTCTCACAAAACAATGTTTCTACAGGTTTTTGGCAATATAGAGCTAATATCTGAGGAAGATATCAATAGACATAACAACTTTCAAAGCTTCATTCAAGCCCTTATGCTTTTGTTCAGGTAAAAATAAATAAATGTTCTTATAATAATAATGTTTTATAGACCATAATCAATGTCATAAAATTCACGGAGGCTTAGTCGTTTGAAAAAGAAAACATAACATAACACTTTATTGTGCTATAATGCTATTTGATTAAAATTAAACTCTATTATCGAAATAAGAACGAGTAACGAGTAGTGATACTCATAATGTTAATACATAAATAAACACAAGTTAGTGTTCCTAATTTCCGGTTTAAAAAAGTTCAAGGTTCCTACATGGGGCTCGGTATTCGCTTATACAATAGAATACCTAAAGACATCTTGGAGTTATCACTATTCAAATTAAAAAAAAAAAAACTATTAAAAGGGATATACCTTTTCTAACAATTTAGTTCAACAGTCATTGATAGAATCGGAGTTTAAAAAAAGTTCTTTTATATATTCAGCTTTTTATTGACTTATAGCCAGAGCGAAGTGTAAGGCAAAGACAAAAGCGTCTAATACCTGGTTTCAGAAACGTTCCTTAAATTATAAAATGCTTCTAAACACTAATTAATTTTAAACTTATGTGTACTTGATGATTAATATTTAATTCGTTTAAAGCAGGGGTCGGCAACCTTTTCAGTCGAAAATTACAAGTTACAAAATTTCAAAGTTTTTAAAGAGCCACAAAAATTGTTCTTGCCAACAATGAATAGTATTTGAATTTATAAAGATTTTTGTTAAAAAAAAACATATATTTTTTCATATATAAGTAGTGTCTTGTCACAACAAATTAGATATATTATATGGTATTATTAGGTAATATTATACTTAATATAAAATAAATTATATTAGGTCCTTACATATGAAATTGGGGTTTTTCGTACTGGCCACTTTAATCACAAATTTCTCCTCTTTGGTAAGGAATTCCAAATTCAAATTTGTACAGCTATAGACTCATGTATTTGTGCTTCGATGATCGTCATTCATTTGTTTTTTTCTTCTGTTTTTTTCTGTTTGCGTCACTCATTTTACAAAATTGAAAACTTAAAATATCGCATTATTTACGAGTACGAGTTCCGCCGTGGCACTAGTGCTGCGGAAACAATTCGAAGGGTGAATGATGTGTATGGCGGTCGTGTTGCAAAAGAAAACACAGTTCGTTTTTGGTTCCAACATTTTCGTTCTGGAAATTTCGACCTGCAGAACAAGCCCCGTGGACGGCCTGAGACTCAAGTTGATAATGAAGAGTTGAAGGCTATTGTGGAAGCGGATCCATCGCAAACCACGTCCGAGTTAGCTGCAGGCTGCGATGTTAGTGATAAAACTGTTTTAATTAACTTGAAGCAAATTGGGAAGATTAAAAAGCTTGAAAGGTGGGTGGGTACCTCACGAATTGACTGAAGCAAACCGGCAAACGCGCGTCGACTGCTGCGTTACATTACTAAACCGGCACAATAATGAAGGTATTTTAAGCCGAATCATTACCTGTGATGAAAAATGGGTTCTTTACGATAATCGGAAGCGCCCAGCGCAATGGTTGGATCCTGGCCAACCAGCCAAATCCTGCCCCAAGCGAAAATTAACCCCATAAAAGTTACTTGTAAGCGTTTGGTGGACTAGTGCCGGTATTGTTCATTACAGTTTTCTCAAATCTGGCCAGACTATTACGGCTGATGTCTATTGTCAGCAATTGCAAACCATGATGGAAAAGCTAGCGGCTAAACAACCTAGGCTGGTCAATCGCTCCACGCCACTGCTGCTTCACGACAATGCTAGACCACACACTGCGCAACAGACGGCTACTAAATTAGAAGAGCTTCAATTGGAAAGTCTAAGACATCCTCCGTACTCCCCGGATCTTCCTCCAACAGATTACCATTTTTTTCGAAATTTGGATAACTTCTTGCAAGGGAAAAAATTCAACTCCGATGGGGCAGTCCAAATCGCCTTCAAAGATTTTATTGATTCCCGTCCGACTGGTTTTTTTAGTAAAGGGATCGATGAACTACCTATGAGATGGCAAAAGTGCATAGAAAATAATGGTTCATACTTTGATTAATTAAATATATTATATTAAAAAATATTCGACTTTTTGTTCCTCCCATACAAAACGCCAATTTCATATGTAAGGACCTAATATTTGTATATGGAACTAAAAAGCCGCAGCTTCACATCCAAAGAGCCACATGTGGCTCGAGAGCCGCAGGTTGCCGACCCCTGGTCTAAAGGTGTATTTATGTTATGGTTTTTGAAAGTAGTCGTATAAATCTCAGCATTATACTTGTACTAAACAAAGCATACTTTGACAGTATCGAAACCTATAGTGTTATTGTGTAGACTAATAATGAATCACAAATAGGTTTTTTTAAAGTATATTAACACCTGATGTTTTCATTTAGATGCGCAACGGGAGAATCGTGGCCAAATATTATGTTGGCTTGTCTTAAAGCGAAATGCGATAAGGCAGCTGGCAAACCGCCACACGAGCCTTGCGGGAGCACCCTCGCGTATGCTTACTTCGTCTCATTTATTTTCTTCTGTTCCTTTCTCGTAAGTATTAGACCTATTTATATTTCAAACCATACAGTTTTGTATACGCTAATGCATTTCTTTTGATAGATGTTGAATTTATTCGTCGCCGTCATTATGGATAATTTTGATTATTTAACGAGGGACTCATCCATCCTCGGCGCGCATCATCTGGATGAATTTGTTAGAATATGGGCAGAGTACGATCCAAACGCTACGTAAGTACTTCATATTTATTAATATTGATATATTTTACTTAAGTCCCGGCAGGGTTAAAGCCTTTATTTATAAACGTCTACTTGACTTAGTTTGGTCCTACTTGCTGTTTCTTTTTATTTTTTGTCTTTATATTGCTATAACTCAGTGGCGTGCATCCCATATCAAGCATAAAAACGCATTATCTCGTTATACTTGGACTTTTAAGACATATATATATACACATATATATACTTAAAATTTGGTCCAATTTGTCCTCTCAGACCGCTATTTTGGTAAACACCAGATTTTAAGTCAATATTTATTAAGTGTCCCAGTATAACAAGATAATGCTTTTTATGCCTAATATAGGATGCCAGCCACTAACTATAACTGTAATTTATAACTTGTTTTTGTAGTGTATACTACATTTGGAGCTTCCTGTATGCATATATATATATATATATATATATATATATATATATGGAAGATAGATTAATCTCAGAACTTTGGTTATATTAATATTGTTGTGTTTCATGTTTATCCTCTGTACTGTACGCCTTAATAAACATACATTTCTTTGATGTTTGCAAAAAATGTCTTTCATATATATCTCACCATAATTCGCTTTTTTTAGGGGGAGGATCAATTATATGGAAGTGTACGATATGTTAAAAAATATGGATCCGCCTCTGGGGTTTGGTAATAAATGTCCAAATAGGCTAGCGTATAAAAAATTAATTAGGATGAATATGCCGCTAGATGATGAAGGGAAAGTTAATTTTACGACAACACTATTTGCCTTAATACGTGAAAACTTAAACATCAAGATGAGATCTGGTAATTTTTTTCAATAATTTAAAATTTATCGTTTGTTCAAAATTACTAAAGGCTTTTGAATTTTAGCCGAAGAAATGGATCAGGCAGATGAGGAACTAAGAGAAACAATAACACACATATGGCCTTTACAATCGAAGAAGATGCTTGATTTGCTGGTGCCTCGAAACGAAGTACTCAATACAGGAAAATTGACAGTAGGAAAGATTTATGCAGGTCTTTTGATTTTAGAGAGTTGGAGATCGACTAAGTTTGGCCAAACTCAGCCACAAGGCGTTCCGGTAAGCAATATCAGTTCTTTTACTACGCACTATTAATTGTAAATTAGTTTTTATAGCGACATTATAAAAGTATATTGGGAATAATTGCGAATAAGCATCGTAGGTTGTGTAGATTCCAATGAAGCCAGAGTAAATTGATGTGGCTTTTTCTCTAATATATATACTTCCTTTGATTTTTGAGCCAAATGTAAGTGTTTCGTGGGTAGGTATAATACCACACGTTTATTAGTAGTGTTTGTTGATGGTTCCTTATAATGCCCCCTTTAGATTATGATTCAAAATATTATAGTTAGTTGAATAGAGTTGATTGTGCTGTCTATCTGTGGATGTATTGTTGTGTACTTTGTCTAATCACTATAACGTAATGTTGTTGACTAATTAACGTTGATAATCATAATCCGAATTCATCATTAGTCCCTATTGTAAGTAAGGACAACAATACAAAGTCACATTAGTTGAAATCGACTCCAATGAGTCGACTACATTGGTGGTTTACTTTTCAGGCATACAACGAGAATAGCCCTACGGCCATTCAGCCGGTAGTATTAAAATATTTTACGGAACGAAACTTTAAACACTTTTTCTGCACTATTCTAGATCATTTTTGTTTATTATGAATTTCTCTTACGCATCGTGTTAAATAATGATTGATTAAAATGCAATATAATAATATAAAACGTTTTTGATCATAGATAAATAAATTGGTCAATTAAAGATAGTTTCTTAATTGGTCAAATTAAAAAGTAGCATAGTGATTAAATTAAAATAATTAGAATTAGTCAATAGCAATGCACTTGTTTAATTGTTAGCGCAGACATTTGTGTGCTCATAAAGTACGTTTTGTCTGAGAAATGTCCGTGAGGGCTTCGTAAACCACAAACAAACCTGTCCTATAGTTGCAAAATTTTTATTAGTGGATTGTGCGTGACTCTTTAATATGGTCCATAATTTATGTCAAAGTTTCATAATAATTTATGTTTTCATAGAACATTCTTCTTTTCCGTTTTTATTTTCTCTTCACCTTTGTCTATTTTAATGAAAATACCACGAAATTCACATAGTTTTATAGAAGCATCGTCAATTTCTATTAAAAGTCTTATTTTAAGCATGATCGTTAATTTGAGTGGCGCAAGTTTTACTGTTTCGCTTTTATTTACTGTGATAAATGTTTGATTACATTTTGGCTCAATTCCTATTTACCATTTTAGAAGCTTCAAAAATCCGTTCAATGCTTTCTCGCCACAGTCTTATTTATGCCCAATTGTAAATTACTATCATCGCATAAGAATGTTCAAGAATGTATACCATAATTCTCGAGTCTGCGCATGCTGGAGAATCTACACATAATACAAAATATTTTTTTATATTTTTAAAAAGATAATTATGCCTCTGGCTTCTATATTATACACACGGTACATAATGTTGGTGTTTTTATTAACTATGCTTTGTAATTTACAGCTCTTTTTACCTCGTATTACAGCAGCACAAACTATTCAAGATACAGTTCTAAAAGTTAATAAAATCTTCTACTAATTTTAAACTTATTTTCTCAGATATCTGTAGCTGTTTTTTTACCGTACAATTTTTATTTTCACTATATTTGCAATATTTTTAATAATAAGTTTAAAGTACTATTCACAACCTTGTGTTGTTGGAAATACTCCAGCATGGACAAGATGGGGATTTTTCACGAGCTCATGTAGGCTATAGCGGGTAGTTGTCATTGAGCAGCGCGGTTGGAGGTTTTCATATGAGCATGAACAACAAGTAGGGTATATGAGGTACATGATGTGAAGTGCGTGGTGCAGAAGGCGACACTCTTTGACTGCCTGATGGACGTGGCTGCGGGTCTAGGGCCCGGCTCGAGAACAGGCTCGCTCAGTCACGAAGGACCAGCGATTGCTAACACCGAGGGGCATCTAGATGATCCGCATATGTTAGCTAGCCTCGCCCGGCGCAGTACCAGAAAATCGCACAAGTAAGTTGACCATAATACTTTTTTTAATTCTGGAAAATCCTGCATGCTAACATCAGGGCATCCATGAGGGCAGCGACACCGGTGTACCAGACTCCTACTGACTAAAACCCCTGGAGTGTTCCTCATCACGCTGCCATCTATTCCTAAAACCAACAGACAAGCAAATAGCTTTCCTCGTGCTCTATGTCTGGAAGTAGTGAGTGTAAAGAGCCCAGCCCTCAGGTTAAAGTTGACCACAATCATAACAATATAGGATTTCTTGGATACTATTTTACATTGCTGATAAACAAAAATACACTTGCTTGTACTGTATTTATGGGATCCAAAAACTGATACCGTGTTTACAGAACTAAAAACTATCTATCGCCTTTAATCGTTCGATATAAGCATACTTTTTTTTTCAATCTGTTGCAGTAATTCACGGTTCTTGATACAATATTAAGATTGGAGATAACACACATTCCCGACTACAAAACGTCTGTGTTATTAAATGATTTCGTAATAGGTAGGCTCGAAAGTCATATTAACTCTAAATAAAAATATTACAATTGTTACAATAATAGAGAAGCACAACAGCAAATATTACTGATAAGCTAGGCTGGATATAATGTAAATAATAGTTATTAAATGCTAAATATTAATGTGAACACCATTAACAATTAACGTATATTTCGCAAGAAATATATTTTATGTTGGCAAGCATAAAAGTGACAGGATGGATATAGGAGGGTGTGACACTTTTTAATGGCGTCGGTTTAAGTAAAAATGTTATGTTATGTGAGAGAAGTTGTTATTATCGTGTGGTACCAGATAAGTTTTAGTGTTTATAATTGTATATTATTATTTTTTTTTTTTTTTATGGCTTTATTCCAAGGGCTGGTCCTTTGTGACTTCGCCAATGACAGTGTAATGATTAAAAAACGAGGAAAGTTGGCCGGTTATGCTGTTTCAAATGTGCTTAAGTAATTGGACGGTTGTCAAATTGTACTATTTGTTTTGAGATTGTCCGGTAATTGTATATTATTGTATCTTTTTAATACAATATTATTTTCTTTTGTTTCAGGAACAATAAAAAGGTGAATACCTGTCATGAAGAAGTTACCTGTTAATGAATAATGTTGTAATATTTAAATAATGTGCCTCGTAATAGTTATTGTCTAGTGCAATCGATATTCCTACCAATATCATTTCATATTCAAAATTTGTTGTCATTATTTTATGTAACTCATAATTGGATAATCTTGTAACTGTGTGATGTTGGTTGAAATTGTATTGTCACAAATGGGTGTTCCCTTTAGTAAGAAATGACATCGATGCATTTCCCAATTAGAATGTTTGTTATACTGTTAAGTCCTGTTTTGGTGTTGTCTAACAAAATCATCATCATAGGATGAGCATAATGTGTTTGTTTTGATTAAATTAGTTTTTTTTAAAGATACGTAAATTTATGTGTATTAAAGTATGTTGAAAATTGTACTAATAATGTAATTTAGGGCCTTAGGCTTATTAAAATTAATGTTTTATACAGAAATTAATCGTTAATGTTTTGAGTTTTCCAGATGGTTGATGTTTAGGTAAACATTTTGGGAAATAGATAGTTTGTTTTATATTCTTTAGATACACGTTTTATCCATTCTTTTATCTCGAGATAAATCCGAATGGTTTTTAGTTACACAGGGGTTTTAATATTTTGGGTTTGATGTTATGTTTTTATATAAACTTTTTAGTATTTTCACAGCATAATTCCAAAAGAGCATAACAGTTAGACTAAACATAAAATGAGTTCATTTATTAAATCAAACGCATGTAAAATACACGTTGCATGATATTTTAGTAAAGTTAGCAATTACATAGCTACAAGGAATGGGTAAGTTAGCACAGAAGCACGATTATGCATGAGTTTAACTAGCACTATTAAGGGCATGGAAAAATTAATTTTGTAAATATAGGACAGTAAGATTCATTTCCCACATAGCACGAGAAAATTGAAAAAGGTTTTTACTGCCTACAGCAATTTTGAATGCGGATATTTTTTTAGGTATTGGAATTACAAGGATCACATCACGCGTCTATGGAATCTTTGGACGAAGCTAGATTACAACCTCCACACACGTACCAAAACGGTCATCATGGCAAAACTTCTAGTTTAAGGTACTCTATCACACAATAACAGTTTACATATATTTATCGTTTATTTTTTGTTATTTCCTGTTTTTATTTTATAGTGTCATCGAAGAAGAAATAGATCTCCAGGTTATTGTTATAAATGGTACGTTCACGCATGAACTAACCAACATATCGTTATAATCAACTAATACTATTAACTAAACTAATAATTTCCTCAAAATTCTGAATAAATTTACAGTCGCATGAGTTGTAAGCATGTCGTATGTAATTGGGAATGATTCTGGTATAACATTTACGATACATTCAGGCGAACACCAAGTCCGAGACGAAGAGGACATTATGGAGGTTATCACCACGACATCGGTTTCTCCGACACCGTCAGCAATGTCGTCGAGATAGTGAAACACGAGCATCAGCGTCATGGGCGAGTACACAGGGCGCCCCACCATTACTACCCACACGGTTAGTGTTTTCTCATCAGCTATAATCAATAGCATCATTTATACCCCTATAACAATAAAACTAAGATCTGTTTTAAGCCCAACGTCTGCCATAGAGCAATAGAGCGTAGAGTAGATTTCACAAGGAAAAAATATGATATGTACAATGCAGGGATGTTACGGAGCTTCGACACCGACTCCGATAAGTCGGAACTTCCGATTGTTATTACACCTCCGGTTCCGACTTCGGTTCCGAAACTTTTTAATCGGAGGTATTCATCGGAGGTCACTACCACTGTTGTAGTCAATACATTTGATCTCATTTTATATGTTGTTGAAACATAATATCAATTAATCAGACAATCAGTGCTACTTAATTTGTAGGACACATTTTTAAAAATTTAGATTAAAAAAACATGATTAAAATTATTAAATTTAAAACTAAATGTACATTGAAATTTATTACTAAAGGGCTTTTTTTTATTTGACATTTACATTAAATAAGTAAAATACAAATTAACACAAAAACAACCCTGGAGCAAATTTAATTTAATTTGTTCACTGTTAATGGGAAAATGTTAATAAGAAACACAGCAATTTTTATTGTCTGTGTATTTGTAAATTTATCACTTTGTAATTAAAAAGGTTCACTGAATAATGTTTTTATTTCTCCCTTAATAAAACTTATTTTATTCTGCCGTCACTTGTGACTGACATTGCGTCCGACTCCGATTCCGACTTCGGTTCCGACTCCGATAAATCAAACTTAAAAACTCCGAATCCGACTTCGGTTCCGATAAAACTACCTCCGTTACATCCCTAGTATAATGTATTGAGATTACTTTAGCCACAGTATAAGAAGTTTAAGTGAGATATAATAGCATTGTATACAAAACCATGAAGCATTCATAAAAAGTTCGCGTGTAGCTTTTAATAGACAAGATATATTAATGGAGTCTAAGCTATACAATGCTAGATGGAGTCAGGGTAATAAAAACTGCAAACATAAAGAAATAATTAAATTCACATTATAGATATTGTAGTTTCTGTGAGTATGCACGCAGTGGGGATACCGTCGCATCGCATGCAAAGATATACTGTGAGCCGCAGTCGAGAGCGAACGTGTGTACTTTGGCACTGAGTGAATAATGTAACACCAGAGCAACCTCGAACTGTTGTACTGCAGGAGCGCTCATTTCACAGATGCATAAAAGCATTGCTTGTCCTTACCATGAATAAGTCTGGTTGAAGTTACTAGAATTTAAAAAAGGAAACATTCATAAACTTTGAGTGTCTTTGTCCAAGATCCATAGTATAAACGCAAGCTTAATTTGAAACAGTAAATTAATAATTGTTAATTATTAGTAATTGTTATGTCATTAAAATTAATTACGTGAATTCTGCTTGCTTATTAATTATATTCTTATTGTATCACGGTATTGTGTATTGTATATATGTATATACAATAACAAGGTATTACTGATATCTAATTTGAAGACATTTATGTGATGATTCTCATCCTCGCATTCTGGTTTTGTATGCGAGATACTAAAGCGCTCACATTATTATTAGGCTATTCTAATGCACTGTGATTAAGTTCGCTCAATAATCTACACTTTAGAACATACGTAAGAAATAAACGAGTGTATTTAGATTTTGAATTATTTAGCTCTACTGCTCTATGATATTCGAAGCGCTAATTCTATCAGATTCCATGTAGATTTATTATTTTTTAGTATTAAAAACTTTTTACTAGGTACCTATCAAACAGCAATTATATAATTAATTGCTTAGCGCTGTAATTTGTAATATTTATACTATCAGTTTAGGTTATTTTTACCTTGTATATAATAAGAGTTTAGATGTTTTATTTAATTAAATGCCTCCTCATTTTTTTTAATTTTCATCCTGTAGCTTAGATTTGTTTGACCATGAAATATTCCATAAATATAATAACTGTTTTATTTAGCTTGTTTTAAACATTTTTATAACAGTTTTGCAAACATTTTTCTTCTCATGAAGGTACTCTGAAAGTTTTGTGAGAAGATAGGAAGTCTAGCTTAAACGTAGTTGTAGATAATCATGTTTTGTAGATGTAGTTACGAAGAATTTCAGTGAGCGAAGCTAGTACGCTAATTGTTATGTTAATCCGTATAGATTGTAACATTATACACACATTCAACTGGATACAACTGCTGTTAGTTTATGATATTTTGATATATTCCTGTAAAACTGGTTTACATAGATGCTAGTTTAATCTCATAATATTGTTAGTTATCGTATTAATATCTCTCATAGATCTAAGTACACTAAGCCGTTAAATAAATGTCTACATAAAATTCATTCTGTAAACTACGACAGCACTGAGTTTTGTAAAGGGAGTTTTTTGCCTGCTGCATGCTATGATGCCCAATAAAAATTGGTTCCATTTTAATTGCACATTTCAATGCTTGATTCATGGGCCTTTGCACTTAAAAGTGCTTTTCGCGTGTACACTTAAAGACACTTTCAATCATGCAGCATGCAGAAGCTTGTTTCAATTTTATAAACTTTTCAATCTATTGAAGTAGTGATAAAATGTATAAATAAACCATTTAAAATATGTTTGTCAAACAGTCGCAATACCTCAAATTCTATATATAATGACGTCAAAGATTCACTCAAAACTTTTAGAGTCGCCTTTGTGAGTGGAAACGGTCGGAAGGCTACTGCAGTATTGCGCAGTGAGCGATAACGTTCCCTTGTGG